>CAWUFW010005302.1:0-1361699 GCA_963921515.1 Calotriton arnoldi
ATATATATATATATATATATATATCACTTTTACGAAAATCCAAATAAGTGCGCTCTCAGGGCCAAAAGACAAACATCCGATATTGATGCAAAACCAAGTTTATTCCACTACGCGTTTCGACTGCGTCCGCAGCCTTGCTCACGTGTACTGAGTGCACCATCAAAGAAGGGTAAAAATAACATCGGGTTGGGAATAGGCATAACAGAAAAGGGACAATACAGATAGCCTACAACGGCGGCCATCTTGGAATGGTATTACACAAAATATTTTATACATACTAGTAACTAGGTACAATGTACATGTATAGTCAATAAGACCTTATAATGTTGCTAAATAAAACATGTTATTACTGGAGTACACCATGAATGAGACCAGTCTCAATAATATTATCAGAAGTCTGTAACCAGTATAAACCATGATTAATTGTAGGCTTAAGACAAAAGGCATGTGTATGAGAACAGGAAATGTAAAGCACAAATTGTCCACGATGTTTAATCTCAGGGTGTCATAACTGTGACGCGAGTAATTACGTCATACACACGTTAGTATTGCAAATCCTAGTATCACAAGTGAAAGCATAGTGCTAAAAACCTATGTACACATCATGTTCTAAGATAGCATGTTAAATGTAATGTCAACAGTGTACTAATAGCCCTACCTTTCAAGGAGAACGTATTCCACACAAGTCTATGTCCACACGATGATGTCTCCATTTAAGTAAACTTAAGTATCAAGTTATACAGACCCACTTTTCAGTGAATAGTCCTCACTAATCCGTCTGTACATAGGTTCCAATCCTCAGTTAAAATTACCCAAATAGTGAGATCCCAAAGTGAATACGAAGAGAAGGTTGGGTAGCCCGTGTACGTGAGTGGGTTCCTTCCTTCCCTCCTGCAAAAGAAACAAACAATTGTAAGAATTAAAACATTGTAAAACCCAAAGAAATTTTTTTTAAAATACTGTGGCACGTGTGTGCCTACAAGCATCCAATGGAAAAAGTTTCTAATGCACAACTAATAGAGGAGGATAAGACGTATGTGTTAGCATCAGCTGATAAATAACTAACATCCTAAGGGCCTTGTTACATTTGTATTAAGAGAAAATCAGGAAAAAGGACATAGAAGAAAATCATACTATTAAAATATGGAACACGGAAAAATATCTCATAAGGTAATCATTCGGTCCTGAGATGAATGGCAAGCTCTTCATCCTGATTGAGCCCCCATGGGATTCTTGTTTGAAAATCTACAATGTATCTGGACTCTCTCTGTCTGAGTCGCAGTACTCTATCACCCCCTCTGTGTCCCAACCTAACCTGTTCCAATATGAAATATTTCATGAGGGAGGAATCAGAGAAATGGTTTTCTTGAAAATGTCGTGCCACAGGGTATTTGGGATCCTTGTTGGTAATGGCCCTTTTATGTTCTAAAATTCTCTTTTTGGCCATCAATGTGGTGCTCCCTATATAATACAGTTTGCAAGGGCACTCGATGACATATACTACAAAAGTGGTACTACATGTAAGAAATTGTACGATTTCTCTGCTGTAGGTTTTGTGTGTAAACTCTTTGCGAAAACTGCTAGTCAGACACGCCTTACAATGACCACACGGAAAAAACCCTTTCAAATTGAGGGTCCCTACATCTTGCTGTCTCGTGATGTCACTATGTACCAACATATCTCTCAAGCTCTTACCCCTTCTGTACGTTATGTTGGGTCTACCAGGGATTGTGTCACCTATGCTATTGTCAGATTTGAGAATGTTCCAATTCTGTGTGAGAATACGTCTGATACTGTCTGCATCTGAATTATATGTCATGATGACTCTGGTACTGTCATCTTCCCCTACACCCTCGTTGTCTATCTTCTCAATGAGTGTCTGGGTTCTGTTGACACCCTCAACTCTGGAGATGGCTCTTTTGAGTACCCACATTGGATATCCCTCGCCTTGAATCTCTCTATCATGTTGGCACTCTCGAGTCTGTAGGCTTCCTCGTTATTACAGTTTCTTTTTACCCTCAGCAGCTCACCGTAAGGAATACTCCATTTGAGAGATTCCGGGTGGCTGCTGAGGGCGTGCAATATACTGTTCCCTGCAGTGCTCTTACGAAAAAGAGTCGTGTGGATCTTGTTGTCTTTGATCTCTAGGTGCACATCAAGGTATTCTGCTCTGGTACTACTGATACTACCAGTGAGTTGTATGTTACGGTTGTTGTTATTAAGTCCCTCAATGAACTTCACTGCCTCATCTGTTGACCCTTTCCAAATGATGAACAGGTCATCAATGTACCTCAGCCACACATGTACCTTATCTAGATTCTGTCTCTGTTCTACATCTGCAAAGAGCTCCTCCTCCCAGATGCCCATAAAAGATTGGCAAAACTGGGAGCGAAGCAAGAACCCATCGCAGTTCCGGTCGTTTGTTTGTAAAGACCCCCATCAAACCAAAAAATGTTGTTGGTTAGGCAATATTCTGTCATTTCAAGAATCATGCGGTTATGTTCTAAGTACTTGATCTTTCTTCTCTTCAAAAAGTGTGAACAGGCAGCCAATCCTTGTTGATGATCTATAATGGTGTAAAGCGAGTGGACGTCTAAGGTAATCAGAAGGAAGTCACTTTCCCACTCGATATTCTCTATTCTGCCCAGAAAGTCCTTGGTATCCCTGATGTAACTGGGAAGTGTGATGACATATTCTCTGAGAAAGTGATCAACATATTTCGATATGTGCTCGGCTACACTCCCTCTGGAGGAAACAATGGGACGGCCAGGAGGATTAACCGGATCTTTATGCACCTTGGGCAGGAGGTATAATACGGGTAGTTTGGGATAGTCCCTTTTAAGATAACAAAACTCCTCCCATTCAAGGATTCCCTTGTCTTTCCACGTGGTCAATCTTTCCCAAATGTTAATGATACTGGTGTTGTATGTCTCCCTAGAGACAGGTATGTAGTATTTGTTGTCATTCAACTGCCTGTGTGCCTCCTTGATGTAATGTTCTCTATCCAAAATAACAATGTTACCCCCTTTGTCAGCTGGGCGAATAACAATTTCGTCATCATTAGCAAGTGACTTGAGGACCTCTCGCTGTTTAAAAGTGAGATTGTTACTATGTTTCTTCCTACTGCAAGACTTACCCTTAAAATCAATAAGTGCCTTCGTGACACTATCGTGGAAAGTGTCAATATTGTCATGTGGGAGAGACGGTAAAAAGGTCGACTTGCGTTTAAAGTCAGTAGATGCAGCCGCATCGCCTATAATTCCCAGCTCATCTAGGATCTGATGTTCGTCTATCCTAGTGTCATTGATGTCTGTCTGGGAGATACCAACACACGTTCCAAAAGAACATACTAATGGACCCCACAATGGTTAATAGAACTATCATTAATCTTTCTAAAAGACAGCTCTATGAAGGTGAAAAATGTACACTCTGTCTAGGACTTTCCTTTTGTCCTTCATCCTCTTTTAATTATGCTGATACTAGAATTGATCTTTTTAAATATGTGAGAAAGTTAAAACTCAAAAAGTGGCATCAATTGCGTAGGCAGAGACCTAGGAATCATACAGGAGGTGGGGAGGGTGATCATGTCACTGATCTGAACATTGATGATATGGACACCCTATCCACTATGTTAGAATTACAACAAGCGACAGACATCAATGACACTAGGATAGACTAACATCAGATCCTAGATGAGCTGGGAATTATAGGCGATGCGGCTGCATTCTACTGACTTTAAACGCAAGTCGACCTTTTTACCGTCTCTCCCACATGACAATATTGACACTTTCCACGATAGTGTCACGAAGGCACTTATTGATTTTAAGGGTAAGTCTTGCAGTAGGAAGAAACATAGTAACAATCTCACTTTTAAACAGCGAGAGGTCCTCAAGTCACTTGCTAATGATGACGAAATTGTTATTCGCCCAGCTGACAAAGGGGGTAACATTGTTATTTTGGATAGAGAACATTACATCAAGGAGGCACACAGGCAGTTGAATGACAACAAATACTACATACCTGTCTCTAGGGAGACATACAACACCAGTATCATTAACATTTGGGAAAGATTGACCACGTGGAAAGACAAGGGAATCCTTGAATGGGAGGAGTTTTGTTATCTTAAAAGGGACTATCCCAAACTACCCGTATTATACCTCCTGCCCAAGGTGCATAAAGATCCGGTTAATCCTCCTGGCCGTCCCATTGTTTCCTCCAGAGGGAGTGTAGCCGAGCACATATCGAAATATGTTGATCACTTTCTCAGAGAATATGTCATCACACTTCCCAGTTACATCAGGGATACCAAGGACTTTCTGGGCAGAATAGAGAATATCGAGTGGGAAAGTGACTTCCTTCTGATTACCTTAGACGTCCACTCGCTTTACACCATTATAGATCATCAACAAGGATTGGCTGCCTGTTCACACTTTTTGAAGAGAAGAAAGATCAAGTACTTAGAACATAACCGCATGATTCTTGAAATGACAGAATATTGCCTAACCAACAACATTTTTTGGTTTGATGGGGGTCTTTACAAACAAACGACCGGAACTGCGATGGGTTCTTGCTTCGCTCCCAGTTTTGCCAATCTTTTATGGGCATCTGGGAGGAGGAGCTCTTTGCAGATGTAGAACAGAGACAGAATCTAGATAAGGTACATGTGTGGCTGAGGTACATTGATGACCTGTTCATCATTTGGAAAGGGTCAACAGATGAGGCAGTGAAGTTCATTGAGGGACTTAATAACAACAACCGTAACATACAACTCACTGGTAGTATCAGTAGTACCAGAGCAGAATACCTTGATGTGCACCTAGAGATCAAAGACAACAAGATCCACACGACTCTTTTTCGTAAGAGCACTGCAGGGAACAGTATATTGCACGCTCAGTAGCCACCCGGAATCTCTCAAATGGAGTATTCCTTATGGTGAGCTGCTGAGGGTAAAAAGAAACTGTAATAACGAGGAAGCCTACAGACTCGAGAGTGCCAACATGATAGAGAGATTCAAGGCGAGGGATATCCAATGTGGGTACTCAAAAGAGCCATCTCCAGAGTTGAGGGTGTCAACAGAACCCAGACACTCATTGAGAAGATAGACAACGAGGGTGTAGGGGAAGATGACAGTACCAGAGTCATCATGACATATAATTCAGATGCAGACAGTATCAGACGTATTCTCACACAGAATTGGAACATTCTCAAATCTGACAATAGCATAGGTGACACAATCCCTGGTAGACCCAACATAACGTACAGAAGGGGTAAGAGCTTGAGAGATATGTTGGTACATAGTGACATCACGAGACAGCAAGATGTAGGGACCCTCAATTTGAAAGGGTTTTTTCCGTGTGGTCATTGTAAGGCGTGTCTGACTAGCAGTTTTCGCAAAGAGTTTACACACAAAACCTACAGCAGAGAAATCGTACAATTTCTTACATGCAGTACCACTTTTGTAGTATATGTCATCGAGTGCCCTTGCAAACTGTATTATATAGGGAGCACCACATTAATGGCCAAAAAGAGAATTTTAGAACATAAAAGGGCCATTACCAACAAGGATCCCAAATACCCTGTGGCACGACATTTTCAAGAAAACCATTTCTCTGATTCCTCCCTCATGAAATATTTCATATTGGAACAGGTTAGGTTGGGACACAGAGGGGGTGATAGAGTACTGCGACTCAGACAGAGAGAGTCCAGATACATTGTAGATTTTCAAACAAGAATTCCATGGGGGCTCAATCAGGATGAAGAGCTTGCCATTCATCTCAGGACCGAATGATTACCTTATGAGATATTTTTCCGTGTTCCATATTTTAATAGTATGATTTTTTTTTTTTTTTTTTTTTTTCTTCTATGTCCTTTTTCCTGATTTTCTCTTAGTACAAATGTAACAAGGCCCTTAGGATGTTAGTTATTTATCAGCTAATGCTAACACATACGTCTTATCCTCCTCTAGTAGTTGTGCATTAGAAACTTTTTCCATTGGATGCTTGTAGGCACACACGTGCCACAGTATTTTAAACATTTTTTCTTTGGGTTTTACAATGTTTTAATTCTTACAATTGTTTGTTTCTTTTGCAGGAGGGAAGGAAGGAACCCACTCACGTACACGGGCTACCCAACCTTCTCTTCGTATTCACTTTGGGATCTCACTATTTGGGTAATTTTAACTGAGGATTGGAACCTATGTACAGACGGATTAGTGAGGACTATTCACTGAAAAGTGGGTCTGTATAACTTGATACTTAAGTTTACTTAAATGGAGACATCATCGTGTGGACATAGACTTGTGTAGAATACGTTCTCCTTGAAATGTAGGGCTATTAGTACACTGTTGACATTACATTTAACATGCTATCTTAGAACATGATGTGTACATAGGTTTTGAGCACTATGCTTTCACTTGTGATACTAGGATTTGCAATACTAACGTGTGTATGACGTAATTACTCGCGTCACAGTTATGACACCCTGAGATAAAACATCGTGGACAATTTGTGCTTTACATTTCCTGTTCTCATACATATGCCTTTTGTCTTATGCCTACAATTAATCATGGTTTATACTGGTTACAGACTTCTGATAATATTATTGAGACTGGTCTCATTTATGGTGTATTCCAGTAATAACATGTTTTATTTAGCACCATTATAAGGTCTTATTGACTATACATGTACATTGTACCTAGTTACTAGTATGTATAATATATTTTGTGTAATACTGTTAGAATTGGAGGTCTCTAGTTGGCACAGGTAGGTACTTGTGACAAATAGGGACCCTCGCCTCTAGTCAGGGTAAAGGGGTACACTCCTAAAATAACCCCTGCTCACCCCCTTGGTAGCTTGGCACGAGCAGACAGGCTTATCTCAGAGGCAGTGTGTAAAGCATTTGTGAACACATACAGTAATCTAGTGACACACTACAGATGGACACCACACAAGGTTTTATATCAAAAATAAGTATTCTTTATATAGTTTTAACACAAGACCATAACGACAAAAATCCACAATACTGTACTTAAAATGGTAGTTTTAGCTTAGTTCAGTTCAGTTCTTAAGATGCGACACTTTAAGTCAATGTACCTTACGATGCGGGACGCTTCCACAACAAGCAATGTTGCAGCGATGGAAATGCGACAAAGTTCTGGTGCAAAGAAATAAAGACGTCAAGTTCTTCCTGATGCGGCACGCTTCTCCGAGGTTGCGAGAAGTCTCGACTCGATGCGTCAGCTACAGCGGCGACACCCTTGTTCAGCGATGCGACGACAGCGGCTTTGGCGGCGACCCTCTTCTCCGACGTTGCGAGACGCTTCCGCTCGATGCGACAACTGCAGCGGCGACACCCTTGTTTCGTGATGCGACGGCAGCAGCTCCGACGGCGGCACGCTTCTCCGTGGATGCGAGGCGCTTCTCTTGATGCGGTGCAATGCGACAGCTACAGCGGCGACACCCTCCTTCGGAGTTGCGACGGCAGCGGCTGCGACGGCGACACGCTTCTTCCTCGATGCGAGACTCTTCTCTTGATGCGGTGCAATGCGACAGCTACAGCGGCGACACCCTCCTTCGGAGTTGCGACGGCAGCAGCAGCGACGGCGACACGCTTCCTCTTCGTTGCGGGACGCTTCTCTCGATGCGGTGCAATACGACAGCTACAGCGGCGACACCCTCCTTCGGAGTTGCGACGGCAGCAGCAGCGACGGCGACACGCTTCTTCCTCTTGAGTCGCGCTTCCAGCTCCTTGCGACACGCAGTCCCTTCAGAAGGCCCAAAACAGCAGCAGGCACTTCCAAAGGATTCTTGGGGAGCTGGTGGTTGAAGTCTGTTGTCCCTGAGACTTCAGCAGGAGGCAAGCTCTTTTCTCAAGCCCTTGGAGATACTTTACAAGTTGAATAAAAGTGCACACAAAGTCCTTTCTCCTTCCTTTGGCAGTCAGGCAACCACTGCAGGCAGATCCCTCTAGCTTAGGGATAGTCTTCTCCTCAGTTCCTTCTTGGTTCCGCTCCTCAGCAAAGGTTTCTTCTTGTTTTCCCAAAGTGATCTAATTTCCTAGGGGTCTGGGTCCCCTTTTTATACACAGTTTTCCTTTGTTCTCTGAAGGCAGAGAGGCCTCTGCCCAGCCCAAAACCAGTTCTGGTCAGTCCTGGAGCACTTTGTTTTTCTGTCTCCTTCTTTCCTTTCAGAATGTGGGGCAGGGTGCTCAGCCGCCCGGCAGGAGGTGGAGCCAGCATTGTGGAAGGCAGGCACAGCCCTATTCAGACCCAGGTGCAACTCCTCCCTCCACTCTGGATGCAGATCTTTCTATTCAGCCCTGTGCTGACTCACCCTGTCTCCTGTAGCCACCCCCAGCCCCTGTCACTCAATCTCCAGACAAGGAATACACAACCTAGCAGAGGCAGGCTTGGAAGTTTAGGCAAGAAAATACCCACTTTCTAAAAGTGGTATTTTCAAACACAGAATGTTAAAACCAACTTCACTAAAAGATGTATTTTATCATTCTGAGTTCAGGCATACTAAATTCGTTTTTCTACCATGTTCCCTGGGTCAGTTCTGACTATAAGGTGTAATAGTCAGTCTGCCCATTCTGGCCTATGGGGAGCAGGTAGCCTTGCAATAGTGAAAAACGAAAATGGCTGTAATTCACTATTAGGACATGCCACACACACCAGGGCATGTCCTACCTTGTACTTACAATGCACCCTGCCCTAGGGCCTACTTTAGGGGTGACCAACATGCAGCAAAGGGAAGGTTTAGGGACTGGTAAGTGGGTGTACTCACCAAGTCGACATGGCAGCCCTAGGCTGCACACAGGCTCTGCAATGGCAGGCCTGAGGCATATTTACAAGCCGCTTCTGTGGGTGGCACAACCAGTGCTGCAAGCCCACCAGCGGCATTGGATTTACAAGCCCTGGGCACACTCAGTGCACTGTACTAGGGACTGACAAGTAAACCAATCATCCAATCATGGAGTCACTAATCCATCACACAATTTATCAATAGGGAGAGCATATGCACTTTAGCACTGATCAGCAGTGGTAAAGTGCCCAGAGTCATAAAACAGCCAACAACAGGTCAGAAAAATATAGGAGGAAGGCAAAAAGTTTAGGGATGACCCTGCAAAAAGGGCCAAGTCCAACACAACCCCCTTCCAGCCAAAACGCAGGGTAGACCAATCACTACCTTGATGGGCTTCCCTGCTTTGGGCGATAGAACCTGGACCTGGCCCGCAACAGCAGGGGCATACTCCAGTTCTACGCCAATCTGAACCTATTGGAATCCCTCTGTCCATACTCTCAGGGCCCACCAAGCTAATCCATGGGGAACCCTTCTCCTCACCTGTGGACACCACCTGTGCAGCACCTAACCTTAACTTGCTCACAGGTGTGTCCCAACAGACAGCCAGCAAGCCACAGTGGCCACTGACAGTGGTCAGGGATGAGACCCAGGCCTTATGCCTCTCAGGGCTCTCAAACCTCTGTGGCGTCAGAGAGCGGGGGGCAGTAGCCCCAGGTGCTTGGCACCCTTTGTCCACTCTCCCTCCTGTCAGGTCAGGTATGACATCCTGGCGCTGACCCACCAGCCCCGGGCCTATACCCGGCGGCTGGACTGGAGACTGGGGTGGGCTTTCCCACACCCGGTCCTCCTCCTTGGGGCTCTGTACCCTCCCACCTGGAGCGGTACCCCCTTCCAGAATTGTCAGGGCACCTGCGGCAGGTGTCCTGCACAACTCGCCCACCAGTTCAGGGGTTCTATCCTGCAACTGGGCGTCCAGGTCAGGGGGACACCCTGAACCTGGTCCTCCAATCTAGGGTCTAAACCCTCCAGTTGAACCGGGGTCAGAGGCGAGGACTCCCTCCCTCTGCACCCCTTCCAGTGTACTGCCCCCTCCCATCAGGAGCGGTACCCCCTACCAGAATTGTCAGGGCACCTGTGGCAGGTGTCCTGCACACTCCGCCCACCAGTTCAGGGGTTCTATCCTGCAACTGGGATCCCAGCATAGGGTCTGTACCCTTATACTGGGCAGAGGCCAGGGGTGAGGCTGTCCTCTCCCCACCCCCTTATTGGGGTCCTGCACCCTCCCACCTGGAGCGCTGCCCCCAGAAGACAAACTGGTAGGGGCACTGTTAGCAGCTGCCCCTTCCTCCAGGTCAGGGGGACACCCTGAACCTGGCCCTCCAACCCAGGGTCTGTACCCTTAGGCTGGACCTGTGCCTGGCAACCCAGGACTTCCGGGAGGGTACACCAACCCCCCAAAGGAAACACACTCCTCTAGAGTTGTGTAAGAACCTGCCTGGCGCACCAGGACTTCCTGGGGCGCACGCATGCCCCCCAGAGGGTAACACATCTCTCAGGTGTTGTGTGACAGTCTGCCTGGCGCAGATCTCCCAACCCCTGTCCGTCTGACAGCGCGTGAAGATCCCCCAGGACAGAAGTGGTGTCACCATGGTCATTCACTGGTGACTCAGCCCTTCTGGCTGGTCCCTGACCCACTGGTTCTTCCACTGGGGACTCTCTCCCCCTCTCACCCCTCACTCTGGACTTCTGCACCCTCCCAACTGGAGCGGCACTGCCAGACACCAGAAACACTGGAGCTCCATTTACAGACGCTCCAGGTTCTCTAGACACTAGGAGATCCTCCTCAACAGGCGGCCCATCAGGACAGCCTAGGCTCCCTACCTGGTGTTCCCTTAAAGAACCATCCAGGCTCTGAGACTGGGTTTCGGGCACCTTGGGACACGCAGCCCCACACTCACTCCTTCTCCACTGAGACAGGACGTGAGTCCCTACACCCCTCCCATTACCACGGGACCTAGCTGGGCTACACTGAACCTCTCCCACCACTCTGGGTTGGAAGACACCTGAGCCACTCCTCTTAGGGTCACTCCCCAATGCCTCTTCAGACCCTCTGGAATCCACCAAAAGGTCCGCCTCCAATGTGAGCTCCCTGAGGTCAGAGAACTCACACTCCAACAGGTGTTGGCATAGCTCTGGAAAACAGGGACTTACAATATGCTCTCCCACAATTGGATCACACAGTCCCCCACAGGGGTTAACCAAACTATCCTTCACCTCACCATCCAGTGCCTCGCACACGTACTCCACACCACTCTTCTGAGATTGGCAAGACAGTATCTGACTGTCTCTGTCACTCAACCCACACTCTTCTGGGCGGTCTTCACACTCACATACCAGGACTTCAACCATGGGGAACCCCTCTCCCTGCACCTCTCATCTAGAGTCAGTAGAGTGTCCCTCCCACCACTAGGACCATGAATCCCTGCGTCAGTTTCCCTATTCCTCTCAGGGACACTGCGCACTACTGGAGCTACCTCATGTCCTTGAACCTCCTGGTGTATGTTAACCCCCTCCAAGTCAGGCGCCACATCTCTGGGTGTGTGCACTACTCTCTCAGCACTGAATAACTTAATTTTGCTGCCACCATCTGAGCTGGACTCCACCTCCAACTCAGCAAAGCTCACTTCCTGAGCTGCCCAAATTTCTTTTTCTTGGGCTAAGGCCCTCTGAGCCTCATCAAGCTCTCTCAGCTCTTCGTCAATTTCTCTCAGCTTCTGCTCATAAGCCAGAAGCCAGCTATCTTTTTCTGTTTCTCCCTCACTTTTAGGGAATTCCTCCTTCTCAGACTCAACTGGTAGTGTTGCCTTCCAGCTGGGTAACTCATACTGAAATAGGGATGCCTCTAGATCCTCCCTGGACCTTCTCTTCACAGGCAGCCCCCTTTCCTTGCAAAACACACGTAGTTCCTTCATTGTGTAGACAAACATGTGCCAGAAGTTGAGTTCCATTTTGCAACAACTAACCAGAGTCATGGTATCAAAAATACCTCCAGGAGGACACCATAAAACAGAAAAACAGTATGTGGTTGCGTTTGGTCTGCACTCACTAGTAGTGTTCACCAATCACTGTACATGAGTCACAAATGCAAGTCCAGAATCCTCACCGCTGACCACCAATGTTAGAATTGGAGGTCTCTAGTTGGCACAGGTAGGTACTTGTGACAAATAGGGACCCTCGCCTCTAGTCAGGGTAAAGGGGTACACTCCTAAAATAACCCCTGCTCACCCCCTTGGTAGCTTGGCACGAGCAGACAGGCTTATCTCAGAGGCAGTGTGTAAAGCATTTGTGAACACATACAGTAATCTAGTGACACACTACAGATGGACACCACACAAGGTTTTATATCAAAAATAAGTATTCTTTATATAGTTTTAACACAAGACCATAACGACAAAAATCCACAATACTGTACTTAAAATGGTAGTTTTAGCTTAGTTCAGTTCAGTTCTTAAGATGCGACACTTTAAGTCAATGTACCTTACGATGCGGGACGCTTCCACAACAAGCAATGTTGCAGCGATGGAAATGCGACAAAGTTCTGGTGCAAAGAAATAAAGACGTCAAGTTCTTCCTGATGCGGCACGCTTCTCCGAGGTTGCGAGAAGTCTCGACTCGATGCGTCAGCTACAGCGGCGACACCCTTGTTCAGCGATGCGACGACAGCGGCTTTGGCGGCGACCCTCTTCTCCGACGTTGCGAGACGCTTCCGCTCGATGCGACAACTGCAGCGGCGACACCCTTGTTTCGTGATGCGACGGCAGCAGCTCCGACGGCGGCACGCTTCTCCGTGGATGCGAGGCGCTTCTCTTGATGCGGTGCAATGCGACAGCTACAGCGGCGACACCCTCCTTCGGAGTTGCGACGGCAGCGGCTGCGACGGCGACACGCTTCTTCCTCGATGCGAGACTCTTCTCTTGATGCGGTGCAATGCGACAGCTACAGCGGCGACACCCTCCTTCGGAGTTGCGACGGCAGCAGCAGCGACGGCGACACGCTTCCTCTTCGTTGCGGGACGCTTCTCTCGATGCGGTGCAATACGACAGCTACAGCGGCGACACCCTCCTTCGGAGTTGCGACGGCAGCAGCAGCGACGGCGACACGCTTCTTCCTCTTGAGTCGCGCTTCCAGCTCCTTGCGACACGCAGTCCCTTCAGAAGGCCCAAAACAGCAGCAGGCACTTCCAAAGGATTCTTGGGGAGCTGGTGGTTGAAGTCTGTTGTCCCTGAGACTTCAGCAGGAGGCAAGCTCTTTTCTCAAGCCCTTGGAGATACTTTACAAGTTGAATAAAAGTGCACACAAAGTCCTTTCTCCTTCCTTTGGCAGTCAGGCAACCACTGCAGGCAGATCCCTCTAGCTTAGGGATAGTCTTCTCCTCAGTTCCTTCTTGGTTCCGCTCCTCAGCAAAGGTTTCTTCTTGTTTTCCCAAAGTGATCTAATTTCCTAGGGGTCTGGGTCCCCTTTTATACACAGTTTTCCTTTGTTCTCTGAAGGCAGAGAGGCCTCTGCCCAGCCCAAAACCAGTTCTGGTCAGTCCTGGAGCACTTTGTTTTTCTGTCTCCTTCTTTCCTTTCAGAATGTGGGGCAGGGTGCTCAGCCGCCCGGCAGGAGGTGGAGCCAGCATTGTGGAAGGCAGGCACAGCCCTATTCAGACCCAGGTGCAACTCCTCCCTCCACTCTGGATGCAGATCTTTCTATTCAGCCCTGTGCTGACTCACCCTGTCTCCTGTAGCCACCCCAGCCCCTGTCACTCAATCTCCAGACAAGGAATACACAACCTAGCAGAGGCAGGCTTGGAAGTTTAGGCAAGAAAATACCCACTTTCTAAAAGTGGTATTTTCAAACACAGAATGTTAAAACCAACTTCACTAAAAGATGTATTTTATCATTCTGAGTTCAGGCATACTAAATTCGTTTTTCTACCATGTTCCCTGGGTCAGTTCTGACTATAAGGTGTAATAGTCAGTCTGCCCATTCTGGCCTATGGGGAGCAGGTAGCCTTGCAATAGTGAAAAACGAAAATGGCTGTAATTCACTATTAGGACATGCCACACACACCAGGGCATGTCCTACCTTGTACTTACAATGCACCCTGCCCTAGGGCCTACTTTAGGGGTGACCAACATGCAGCAAAGGGAAGGTTTAGGGACTGGTAAGTGGGTGTACTCACCAAGTCGACATGGCAGCCCTAGGCTGCACACAGGCTCTGCAATGGCAGGCCTGAGGCATATTTTACAAGCCGCTTCTGTGGGTGGCACAACCAGTGCTGCAAGCCCACCAGCGGCATTGGATTTACAAGCCCTGGGCACACTCAGTGCACTGTACTAGGGACTGACAAGTAAACCAATCATCCAATCATGGAGTCACTAATCCATCACACAATTTATCAATAGGGAGAGCATATGCACTTTAGCACTGATCAGCAGTGGTAAAGTGCCCAGAGTCATAAAACAGCCAACAACAGGTCAGAAAAAATATAGGAGGAAGGCAAAAAGTTTAGGGATGACCCTGCAAAAAGGGCCAAGTCCAACAAATACCATTCCAAGATGGCCGCCATTGTAGGCTATCTGTATTGTCCCTTTTCTGTTATGCCTATTCCCAACCCGATGTTATTTTTACCCTTCTTTGATGGTGCACTCAGTACACGTGAGCAAGGCTGCGGACGCAGTCGAAACGCGTAGTGGAATAAACTTGGTTTTGCATCAATATCGGATGTTTGTCTTTTGGCCCTGAGAGCGCACTTATTTGGATTTTCGTAAAAGTGATATTGACTTTACCAGCACGCTCCGCTGGTGTGTGCGTCACCTTCCATGGGTTAGCAGTTCGGAAGGAGCTACGTTCTTGGGATATATATATATATATATATATATATATATATATATATATATATATATATATATATATATATATGATATATATATATATATATGTTTTCATATATATTTTTTATATATTCCGGGGTCCCCGCGCATGGGCGGGAATATTCAGTGCTAATGACTTTGATGAGGATACCCCTGGAAGAGAATTGAAACTCTCACTCACCAGACTGGGCTTCATGGAATTGCCCTCTGAAAGAGCCCCTAGCGTTGCGTCCTCTCTGTCCTCTTCTGGTGGGGAAGAACTCTCCAGAGCGGGATTGTTTCTGCCCTCTGCGGTAGCCTTGCCCCCTTGGAGGGCTTTGGGTGTAGAAGTGGCTTGTAGAGCACCCTCTACTACGACTGGCTCCAAAACAATTTCAAGGATTGAAAATGTTTTTGATGGAAGCCAGGGCTTTGTCCAACAATGTAAACGTGGCAACTAACTTGCCCAGCTCCTTAACAAAAGGCTCCCCAAAAAGCCCTCCCTGACCCACCGCTCCAACCTCCGTAGAAGCCAAATTCCTCAGCACGGGGTCGTTTTTGATCAAGTGAGAGCAGCGTCTCTCTCTGGACAACATGCAGTTTGCGTTTCCTAGGAATATGACAGCGCGTTGCGCCCACCCAGATAGAACCCCAGGGGAGATTGTGGAAGCTGAGGCCTTGGCCTCCTCTGCAAGCTCTAATATCTTTGTTAATGGGCCTATGGTGTCCAGGAGTTTGTCCTGTCAGGACTTCTAGGACCTTTTGATACCTTGTTAGGGATCTCAAATGTATTTCTGAAGGAACGTGGCCATTCGGGTATTTATTACAGGAGTAATGGCCACTTTGCCTGCAAGAGAGGGTCGTGGACACTCTGTCCTGAGTTTTGCCTGTGCCTCTTTCTCTAGGGGCTTCCTGAGACGGTTTGCCACATATTTGCCCACCTTAAGCAGAAGGAAACCAATCTGCTGACCTAGGGTGGATCAGGTCGAGCAGGCTAGAGGGTTTCTCTAACCCCTGGGCGTCGGAGTGACCAGATGGCATAGAAAATAGGGACGGGTGTTAAGGCCTGGAGGGGCCTGCATCAACATTGGAACCCCCGTGGGAGTTGTCATCATCTCCATTTGGTAAGGGAGGCAAGCATACAAATCGTCCGGAGTGCATAGGGCGTCTGTCACACTTCCTGGTCAGGTGGGGTAGGGCGTGCAACAAAAGCCTTTTTGAGCCACTCAAAAACACTCAGGTCCATACCCGAGTCCAACTTGTCTTAGGAGGGCGTTGTGGTAACTGGTCAAGTCTGGTGAAGACACGCCCTGAATGGGCCCATTCTAGAGGTAGGTTCAGAAGGACATGACAGGCGTACGCCAGTTGCATCAAGCGCCACTTAAGAGGTTCGATGGCGGAGGCCACTGCTTGGTGGACGGAGATATCTACCACCTCACAAAATTCGTCATCCAGAAAAAGGACCGAGATGGACTCTTCCTCTAGGTAGTCACCCTCCATAGTGTCTGTGTACAATAGGAATTATCCAAGTAGCACGTCATAGGTCTGGCAAGGCCAGATAATGCATGCAGCACTGGGTATATATATATAATATATATATTTATATATATATATAATTAAACCCTGAATGCACAAGTAGAATGCTGGCGATGCCAAGAAAACATTTAGCAGCGCAAGTAGGGTGGCACCCACTGGCCTGGTAGCCCTAAGGGCACTATTTGTCACTGGGTTGGACCAGTTTAGTTTTTGGATGTGCTGAAAGCACGAGAAGTGGGTCTAAGTCCTGGGACTGCACACGCCCTTTAAAATAATAAGGGCACAAACAATAACCGCCTCAACCCAGCCCCCAAGCGGCACTGTAGAGCACTAAGGCTCTAAATCAATCACCCAAACTGCCCAGAAGTGAGGGAATACAGACCCGTACACCGGGCGTCAGCTGCTTCTAAATTGTGTTAATTACCGACCCCGGAGGGTGCCAGAGGGCGATAGGCCAACCACCCATAGAACTCTCTTAGTTTGATGACAGGTCGCTGACCTACATCCCGTTTCTCTACCACAAATATATTGCTGAGAAAGCCGCGAGGGTGGAGTTGTGCAGGGGCAACTGTGTCTTTGCGGACTTATCAGTGCTGTCTGGTCCTCCGAAAAGGCCAACGGACATGGACGCTAGGGTTGGATAGGGGAACCACAGCACTCAATTTGAAACCATTGCACTGTTTGTAAAACCCACGCGTCTCAGGTAATCTCCTCCCAGTTGTGCAGCAGCAAAGCCAGGTGCCCTCCTCCCACTTTTTGTTGGGAATTGAAACACACACTCACCGGACTGGGCTCCATGAAATTGCCCCTGGAAAAGCCCCTGACGTTTTTTTGCCGTTTTATATAGCGCAAACTTGACCCAAAGGTATCAGGAGCGCTTTGCATGAGCACCAGCTGCATTACAGACGGATACATTCATTTTTAGGCACAGGGAGATTAAGTGATGTGCCCAGAATCACAGGATGTTTGGGCCTCCCACCAGACTCGAACCTGGTTCCGCAGCTTCCAAGTCAGCCGCCCTAGCCGTTAAGCCACAGCATTGCATCCTCTCTGTCCTCTTCTGGTGGGTAAGAACTCTCCGGAGCAGGGTTGGTCCTGGCCTCTGCAGTAGCCTTGACCCCTTGGAGGGCCTTAGGTGTAGAAGCGGCTGGTCGAGTGCCCTCTACCACGACTGGCCCCAACAAAAATTCGAGGATGGAAAATCTTTTTGATGGGGGCTGGGCCCAGGCAGTTATCATTTGTGCCCTTATCATTTTACAGGGCGTGTGCAGTTCCAGGGCTTAGACCCACTTCTCGTGATTTCAGCACATCCAAAAACCGAACTGGTCTAACCCAGTGACAAATATTGCTCTGTAGAGCACTAATAGGCACATACATCAAAGGTTTTTGCGACCGCAAACGGTGCCATTCGCAAAATCGGTCGTTTGCGTCGCAAAATGGCCTTTTGCGATGCATGAAAGTGTTGGGGACGCGCAATTTAGGTAATCGCAATTTCTTGTGATTTCCTAAATTGCGATAGCATTTAAGGAACCGCAATTTGCGATTCCTTAAATGCAATGCAAGAAGCACTTTGAAATAGCGATTTCGCTATTTGGGGCCGCAAATTACCATGAAATTAAACTGTTAGGTAATTTGCAAAAACTTTGAAAAATGCACTAAAGTGCATTTTTCAAAGTTGCAGGTTACACACACACATGCCCTTGGGACATGTGTGTCGCTAACATGGGTGCACACCACAATTTCAGGGGTGTCCTTCTGACACCCTTGCACCTTGAAATTGCATGCGCAATTTGCGAGTACCAATTGGTACTCGCAAATTGCGCATGTACTTCCCATTCATTCCTATGGGCCTGTAGGCCCATAGGAATGAATGGGAAGCTATTCCTTAATTGCGACTCGCAACTTGCGGGTCGCAATTAAGGAATGTTTAGGAATCGCTATTTTTATAGCGATTCCTACATGCATCGACTTTGTAAGTCCTTAATCATGCGATTCCTTAATAATCGCAATTAAGGACTTCGCAAAATCATACCTTGATGCATGTGCCCCTAAGGCTCTAAATCAATAACCCAAACTGCACAGAAGTGAGGGAATACAGACCGTACACCGGGCGTCAACTGCTTGTTAATTATGTTAATTAACGACCTCGGAGGGCATCAGAGGACTTCCAAGGTGGCTTGGGGAAAGGCACTGGCTTCGCAGGGACGCAGGCTCATTAGTTCCAGCTGACAGACTCGTGCACGTCCCCCACAGAGCAACGTGATGCGTAAAGCATGTCATGTTCGATTTCGATGCCCTCTAGCAGGCGAATGGCCTCACCGCACTCTTGCAGCCCCAATACAATTACTGGGACACAGCCGCGAATGGAGTGTTGAGTCACACTCCGGCGGCGTGAATCTGGGATCACAAAAGGGTTAAATGTCAACAATGCAAACATTCAAAAGCGATAAAGAATAAGAGCACATTTATCTTTCTAGAAGCAGGAAAGAAAGAGGAAGTGAACCAAAGGATGTCTGCCTATATGGGTCAGTGCTGCCTGTGATTGGTTGAACTTTGTAGTCCTTTCCCTTGGCATTCTGGGAAAAGTAGTTTATTAAAGTTAAAGTCTGCTGGAAGTCACAAAAGGAATCAAATTGAGCATAATCCTCGCCGCCGGTCCTGACATAGAATCCATGTTTTCAGCTAGCTTAAAGACAGTTCATAAGGAAATACTGGACATTCCAAGCGCTATTCCTCAAAAAGACTAGCATCTGCACCTTTAGCAGCACTGTTTCACTTCTAAATGGCATGCAGCTGGCACTCCTCTGAGGGATGCCATCATCTTAAAAAAATAAATATGCAAATTTCATATTTTTCATTTCAAACACTCAGTGGATACAAAGTATTTTCTGTGTCGATGAAAATAACTTTTCCGCCTGTGTACCCGTCTGTTCCAGGGAGCTGGGATGTAACTGTGAAGAAAGAAAAAGAGAAAGAACAAAAGTGGGATTGACTAAAATGAAAAAGGGGCTAACCATTTAAACTTAAATAATATACATATTGTTGACAGCTAGTGACTTATTTTGGCAGTTCTCTGTGCCCCTTTCTCCAGAGTGGTGGAAACTCTGTTGGGTAAGTGTGGTACCAGAATGCTGTTGTCAGAATATCATCGAACAAAATACTGTGTTCTAAATATCGTTTACAAAAATACTTGACGTCCAGGAGTCAATAAAAAAAATAAACAAACTCAGTAAGATGATATTTTTGTAAACAATAATTAGGACAAAAAGCTTATGTCACATTTTGTAAATGATATTGTGACCTACAAGCATCTGGAAAACATATTTTGCATAGCAAAATATCTACCTGCAGGTACACCCAGTTCCTTTCTTTACCCACAAATATTCCCAGTGTGGAGATCTATACAAACGATACCTGTAGATCAGGCTATACATTTATAAGGTATTATTTTCTGACTCCGGAATCTATACTCACGTGGTCATTGCAATGCAGAAACCTATATTGAAGTTCGTTTCAAAGCTTTGTGCTATATGCATAAGGCTCTGTTGAACTTGGGCCCATTCTACCTCAGATCGCTGGGTGGTACCCTACTGTCCCAGCTGTCCCCTTCGATCAAGCAATGGCAACCTTTCTACAGTCCCTAGAGTTAGGCGAGCCTGACAGGGTGGCCGGTCTTCTTCCTATCTGGGTTCCAAATCACGAGATTTATTACCAGCCTCCATGAGATCCTGTAAGTCCTTTGATGTTTTTCCAAAACTTTTAAAGGCCTGGCTTTTCTAAATATCTGTTTTATACATAAGTTTCTGTTGCTCTACCTGAATTTGCCTAGCTGCTTGGAAACCCTGTTAAGGTAGCTATGTGCTTTACAAAACTATATCAAAATAATAATATCACTAGAAGACTTTTATTTTCTAGATCACTTCTTTACTAATACTCTCTTGTTTCTCTGCTTCCCGCATCAAGATGAGGAATGAACATACTATTATGTTCGGTCTTCATGAATGTCAACAAAGATTCCATGATACTGAAGGATAAGTTTCTTACTTGTATTCCTTGCTCTCTATCTTCACTGAGTTAATATACACCTCATTGCCCTGCCTCGGATGCCTAGAAAATGAACTGAGAGAATATCTTTATATTATGATCATAATGGCTTATCAAAGATCCAAAGTGAATCTGTTTGATCTGTGCCTCCTTGGATTGCAGTTTGTTTCACCCTGGGAACATAAATGCACAGTTCGTTTTTTTCTCTCCATAAGACTTCACTAACTATTTTCCCACTTACTTCATTTTTAAAGCAATTTCTGTGGAAAGTGTAATCACTGCTGATGATGAAGTTCCAATATTGAGAAAGAAAATGTGGTATTAGAACCAGTTGCGTGCTGGTGTCGGGCAAAGTGGTGAGGTGGGAAGAGGGACAAAACAAAAATAAAATAAAACAAGCATTGGCATAGCCAATAGGTCTCGCCTTTGGGGCCTTATAAGTGTTTAGCCAGAGCTATTGACTTTGCCAATGTCTTGAAGCTGTGCTTGATATTGTTGTGGCACTGAGTGATGCTGTGGTAGTTCTGAGTGATGCTGTGGTGGTGCTGAGTGATGCTGTGGTGGCGCTGAGTGATGCTGTGGTGGCGCTGAGTGATGCTGTGGTGGCGCTGAGTGATGCTGTGGTGACGCTGAGTGATGCTGTGGTGGCGGTGAGCGATGCTGTGGCGGTGCTGAGCGATGCAGTGGCGGTGCTGAGCGATGCTGTGGCGATGCTGAGCGATGCTGTGGCGGCACTGAGCGATGCAGTTGCAGCGCTGAGCGATGCTGTGGCGGCGCTGAGTGATGCTGTGGTGGCGCTGAGTGATGCTGTGGTGGCGCTGAGTGATGCTGTGGTGGCCCTGAGTGATGCTGTGGTGGCCCTGAGTGATGCTGTGGTGGCCCTGAGTTGGCGCTGAGTGATGCTGTGGTGGCGCTGAGTGATGCTGTGGAGGCGCTGAGTGATGCTGTGGTGGCGCTGAGTGATGCTGTGGTGGCGCTGAGTGATGCTGTGGTGGCGCTGAGCGATGCTGTGGTGGCGCTGAGCGATGCTGTGGTGGCGCTGAGCGATGCTGTGGTGGCGCTGAGCGATGCTGTGGTGGCGCTGAGCGATGCTGTGGTGGTGCTGAGCGATGCTGTGGTGGTGCTGAGTCATCCTGTGGTGGTGCTGAGTGATCCTGTGGTGGTGCTGAGTGATGCAGTGTTGGCCCTGAGTGATGATGTGGTGTCGCTGAGTGAAGCTGTGGTGGCGCGGAGTGATGTTGTGGTGCTGCTGAGTAATGCTGTGGTGGCGCTGAGTAATGCTGTGGTGGCGCTGAGTGATGCTGTTGTGGCGCTAAGTGATGCTGTGGTTGCGCTGAGTAATGCTGTGGTTGCACTGAGTGATGCTGTGGTTGCACTGAGTGATGCTGTGATGGCATTGAGTGATGCTGTGATGGCGTTGAGAGATGTTGTGTTGGTGCTGAGTGATGCTGTGCTGGCTCTGATTGATGCTGTGCTGGCTCTGATTGATGCTGTGCTGGCTCTGATTGATGCTGTGGTTACGCTGAGTGATGCTGTGGTGATGCTGAGTGATGCTGTGGTGTTGCCGAGTGAGAGATAGAGTGAAGATATAATGCCCAATTAGAGAGGTTGGTGAGAGAGAAAGAGAGAGAAAGGGTGTACATAGAATAAAGAGTGGAGCGGGATAGAGAGAGAGAATGAATGGAAGGAGTTTGAAAGAGAAACAGATAAAGGGGTGAGAGAGAAAGAAAGGCTAAAAGATAGAGAGGGAGAGTTAATTAAGTAGAGAGAGAATTAGAGAGGGGAGAGAGAGAGAAGGAGAGAGACAATAAGAGTGGGGGTGTGGAGTTTAAATAGAGTGAAGAAGTGACGCGGAAAAAGTAACCTTAAATATAGCTTTGTGCTTATGCGAATAAATATTTTTAAAAAAACAGAGTGAGACAAAAATACTGGTAATTAGGCTGTGACTCCCAATATAAAACAAATAGCGATATAAGGTGAAATCAACCCACCGGCTAATATTTCTAACTAGACAAAAAAAGCTTGCATTTCAATGCTAATCGCTGTTGTTTTTCATGTGACTGTGGTCCAGGGCCCTCAGTTGGTAATGTGAGCTGCTGCTGCGATTGAAACATCAGAGTCCAGAGAGTTAATGAGCCATGACGAGGAAATGAGGAAGAGATAGGAAACCCAGATGGCAGCTGCGCGGCGCTGCACGCTATCGTGAACGCAAGCTGGTCGCCAGCCGAAAGCCAGTGGGTTTGCACTTCCAAAACCCGCTTACTAAAACTCTCGGCCAGACCAGCGCAAGCGCTGGTGCAGGCCGAGACCTAAAAAACTTACCTGAATCCCGCCGAATCGCCGCTCTTCTGGCTGCACTGCAGGCACAGGCTCCCAGACTGCCTCTGCAGCCAATCCTGACGTTGCTCTCACAGCATGAGAACTGCATCAGGATTGGCCATGGGCACCCTCAATTTGCACTCCCAGGGAGGCTGGGAGCCTGTGCCTACTCTCTCCAACCAGGCAACGGAGCTCAGATTGGAGAGAGCTTCAGTGTGCATGACAGTTTGGCCGGCCAAACCGTCATGAGCACTAAGAACAGTGCACCTACCACTCCCCCTGTGCCTGTCATCCCCCTGGCCCCGCCCCCAAGACTACACGGCATGGAGAAAAATAAAACGATAATAAACTTGCTTTATTATTGTTTTAGTTTTCAAGTTTTGCAGCTGCAGCTCCCCATAGCGGAGGAGTCGCCGCTGAATAGAACTATGAAAAAAAGGTTTTCTTTTTCTAAAGTGTTCACCTGTTATGCTCACATGGGACGGTATTCAATGATCGTGAATGTCAGTGAAGATGCCATGCGGAGAAGAGATATCTCTTTAAAAATGATTCGAATCCCAAACATAGGCAGAGATATTCTGGTGTGTATTAATATTAATGAAGATCGCATAAAAAGAATCACAAACTATGTAAAGAATGTTCAACTATGAGGAGCCAACAAAAAGACTGAGGATGAGGAGTCCATGAGCACATAGGGAGAGTTGTCTGTTGCAGTGCATGTCTGCCAAGGTTCCCTCTTGAAATTCTTGTTTTTGTTTTACAAAGAGTGTTCCAGTATGCTACCTACCATTAGAGGTGGACGAGCCAAGGAAAGCTCCAGGCAGTCTCGAGCCTGAAGCCTGGCTTTAGCTCAGCTTGAGGTCCTGTTGGAACCTTGAGCCCATAACAAGGCGAGCTTTCAGGTGGCTTCTGCCTGCCACTGTCCCTCTACTAAGAATTTGGTGATACGACCAGAGCAGCCGACTTTGGAACTGGGGAACCAGGTTAGAGTATTGGCGTCAGCTCAACATCCTGTGATTCTTGGAAAGTTTCTGGATATAAGCTTAACACAGATAAGATTCCAATGTTACTTCCCCTGGTCATAATAAAAGATGGGTACAGTCTGTGGTTTATTTAGGGGTTATCTTATCTTTCCACATGGCGGATATTGTCTGAGAATGATTATTGGAAGCTTTATCAACACTCTGCTAATGTTTTTACTGAAATGGAACTGTCTTCACCTGGGTTTGATTGGACGCTGTAATATCATCAAAATGACCATCCTTTAGAGGTACTGTAGGAGGCTGGCTTAGTATATGGTACACACTTATTTAAGTGAAGCACCCTGCACTAATCCAGACAACCCTTATGGTGATTTTAGTGGTCTTAGACAACCATAGAAAGCTCTCTAAGTGGTATCTGTGGAGAGCAGCCTTCAGGCTTAGTCCAGAAGGAGTGTAAAGCAGCTTGTTTTACCAGTACTAATCATATAGTGTAGGTTAAGTGAAAAAGAACCACATAGTGTAGTTATAAAAATATGTATTTATTATAAACACTCACTAACACATTGCGATGTCTCCTCCCTCGGAGATATAATCACAAGACACACAATACTTCAGTAAAAGAACACGTAAGTAGCACAAATACACAATGGTCTCCAAGGGGGGACCAAACCATATACTAAGTGAAATGCGAACCACAACCTAAGCCGAGACTGGACCCAGAAGACTTAGAAGAGCCAGGGACTCAAGGAACCACCCAAGGTAAGTACCCAGGAACCCCACGGAGGCCGTGTGCAGAGTGGGAACACAACCGCGTGCTCAATACAAGTCAAAGGGTAAGTCGCGGTTGCAGTTTTTAAGAAGAAGGACCTTTCCCAGAGGACCCGGAAGAATGCCACTGGAAAATGGGAGGTTGGAGAGTCACCTCACCCGTGGATACCCCGGCAACCAGGATACCTACACCAGGGAAGTCGGGTGCATAGGTGCGAAGTGACGTCGGAAACCGTCGTAGACCACAATGGAGGACTTCAGTAAAGATGCCGCTGGCGAAGAAGGTGAAAGAGTCCGGTGAAACCCAAAGGTGGATTCAGGAAGAGCAGTACTTGCAAGCAGAGGGGACAGAGTCTATGGCACTCAGGAGTGACCAGGAGGCACGGAAGACGAATGCCCACCGATGTCGAAAGGTGCAGGAGAGTTGACGGTGACATTGGCGCTGCAGCTGTGCGGACCAGGCGATGCTGTGGAAGACCAGGAGCCGTTCACCAGCTGTCCCATGTCGGATGTCTAGAGCCAGGGGGTCGGTGTCTGGCGGGAGCACCAACAAGCCTTGGCAGCGGCAACAAACGTGGCAGATGAAAATGGTGCAGTGTCGGGACCAGCAAAGTCCAAGGGAATCACCACAAGCAGGTAAGTCAAAGTAGGGCCCGAGCAAACAGGGGAGCCCACTGGAGCCAAAAAGCCCCTCAACAGGACCCACAGGTCGGAGGCACAGGAGTCGCAAGAGGACCTCGAGCAACTCACCAAGGATACAGGCCCACGGTGCAGAGAATGCAGCGAGGACAAAGATCTTGGCAGCAAGAGATGCTGGAGTTTCTTGGAGCCCAAAGATCTCTGGAGGAGAGAGTCAACAAGCCTTGGCAACAGCAAGTCGATGCGGTGCACAGGGGTATTGCTCCAGCGGTTCCGAAGAGGGATACTGGCTTCAATCTTGCTGTGAAGACAGTGCAGGGCTCGAGGGAGTTGCAGAGCCACCACCTGTGTTGCTGAACCTTTCGGAGTCCGTGGGAGCTCAGGAACAGCAGACCGGTCAGCTTTGTTGCGGTGCCAGCAGATGCACGGGAGTGACTCCTTCACTCCAAGGGAGATTCCTTAGGGTGTCTTTGATGCCCACAGGCCTGGAGAAGAACCTGTGTAGAGCACAGGCACAGACGACGCAGAAGACTGGGAGGACGACGAGACCAGGAGCAGAAGGACTCTTCCCAGATGCAGTCTCGGTTCCCAAAGCGAAGTCCAACGAAGTCCAAAGTGCCCAGATGTTTGAAGATGAAGTGGTTTTGTATTTGAATCTTCTAGGGAAAGGGTTGGGACGATTCAGGGGTCCCTCCCTGGGGAGGGGCTGGACAGAGGGGAGGATACTCCCATGTCCTTTGTCCAATTTCACACCAGAGCGGGAGCCAACGGCTCCCAGAACTGGTTCCAACTGGAGTATGCGAGGAGGGCAGCAAATGTGCTCTTCAAAGCAGTCTGGAGGCGCTGGCAAGAGCCCCACCCCAGCCCAATACACTAAGTCCTGTCTGGGAGGTGGTTACACCTCCCTGTGACAGGAAACCTATTGTTCTACCTTCCCCTGCTCGAGCTTGTCTCAGAAGCAGGAGGGCAGAATCGTGTCTGTGGTCGGCAGCAGCCATAGCTTGCTGTCAGACTCTGGAAGACTGGAAACGGGAGCACTGAGGGCCCCACACTGCATGGAATCATACCTCCAACACCATTTACGGTGTTGGGCTATGATTCCAACATGTTTGATACCAAACATGGCAGGGTTCGTTACAGCCAGTTTAGACTTAGCCATCGCGTAGTGACGCATGACCACTTTATGTATCGTAATGGCTGATGAACTTACAACGCCTGGAGAATGGACTCTGGGGTTGTAGGGGTGTCCTGCTCATGCAAGGACACCCTCACACTTATAACCAAACACCCTGCCTTCAGGATTGAAAGGACTGCCTAAGGGGTGACTTATAGGTTTTAAGTGTAGTGACCTCAGATATAAAAAACTTATATCTGTCGTAAGTGGTGCTAGCACCAGCTTACACAGGCTGCAACAGCAGACATGTAGTCACAATTTAAGTGGTCTCCCATGAGTGGCATAATACATGCTTCAGCCCATGGGGGACCCCTGCGGTACCTATGTCCTGGGTACCTTAGTATCATATACTAGTGACTTACAAGGGTACACGAGTAGCCAATCTGGGGGTACCTGAGTACTCACCATGGTCCAATTTAGGGAGGAAGCACAGAGACTGGGGTCCTGATTAGCAGGATCCCAGTCAGACTAGTCAGGAAAACACAATGACACCAGGAAAAAGTGGGGGTGACCATGAAAGAAGATCCTACTCTCCTACACAATCCCCACTCCCAAAATGTAAGGAGATGAGACTAACGTTGCCCAGTTGAGTCTTCATTTTCTAAGTGGAAATATCTGGGGAGTCCATCTGCGATGGCATGGTTACTCCCAGGCCTATGTTCCACTGAAAAGTCCATCCCCTGTAGGGAAATGGACCACCTCAAAAGTTTGGGATTTTCACCCTTTATTTGTTTAAGCCATAAGAGGGACTTATGGGCTGTCTGAACAAGGAAGTGAGTACCAAACAGGTATGGCCTCAACTTCTTCAAGGCCCAGACCAAAGCAAAGGCATCCTTCTCTATAGCTGACCAATGTTTCTCCCTGGGGGTCAACCTTCTGCTTATAAAAGCTACTGGTTGGTCCTGGCCCTCTGCATTTAGTTGTGACAAAACCACTCCTACCACTATCTCAGAAGCATCTGTCTGGACAATGAACGTTTTGGAGTAATCTGGACTTTGCAGAATGTGAGCAGTGCATATGGCCTGCTTCAGGTCATCAAATGCCTTTTGGCAGCTAACTGTCCACTGAACCGTCTTAGGCATTCTCTTGGAGGTGAGATCATTAAGGGGAGTCACAATGGACCCATGTTCTTTAACAAACCTCATGTAGTACCCAGTCAGGCCCAAGAAAGCTCTGACCTGAGTCTGGGTAGTGGGAGCAACCCAGTCCATGATGGTCTGGATTTTGCTCTCCAATGGTTGAACCTGGCCTCCCCCTACCAGGTGACCCAAGTATACAACCTTGCTCTGCCCTATCCGGCACTTGGAAGCCTTTGCAGGTCCTCCAGAACATTTCTGAGGTGAACCAATTGATTCTCCCAGGTGGAGCTAAAGACAGCAATATCATCTAGATATGCTGCACTATAGGCTTCCAGACCTGTAAGGACTTTGTTCACCAGCCTCTGAAATGTGGCTGGTGCATTTTTCAGACCAAAGAGCATCACAATAAATTGATAATGCCCACTAGGGGTTGAAAATGCTGTTTTAGGCTTGGCATCCTCAGCTAGTCTGATTTGCCAGTAGCCAGCAGTCAGGTCAAATGTACTCAAATATTTGGCTGAGGGCCAAAGTATCTATGAGCGCATCTGCCCTTGGAATAGGATAGGCATCAGTGCTAGTGACTGCATTGAGGCCTCTGTAATCCATACAAAACCTCATCTCTCTCTTGCCACCTTTGGTGTGAGGATTTGGTACCAGGACTTCTGGACTAGCCCAAGGGCTATCTGAAGGTTCAATGACCCCCAATTCCAGCATCTTCTGGACCTCAGTCCTGATGCAGTCTCTGACATGGCCAGGCTGTCTGTAAATTTTGTTCTTCACAGGCAGACTGTCACCTGTGTCCACTTCATGGGTACACCAGGTGGTTTGACTGGGTGTCGGAGAGAACACGTGATTGAACTGTTTGAGGACTTTCCTGCAATCAGCTTGCTGCTGGTCAGTGAGGCTGCCTGCCAAGGCTACTCCTTCAACCGACCCATCAACAGCGTTCTGAGAGAGGAGATCAGACGAGGGTCACTCCCTTCCTCCTGTCCCTCATCAGTGGCCATGAGGAAGGTCAGGTCAGCCCTGTCTACAAAAGGTTTTAGGCGGGACACATGGACTTCTTGGAGTACCTAGGTCAACTAAGTAGGTGACCTCACCTTTTTTTTCAAGGATTGTGTGGGGGCCACTCCACTTTTCTTGGAGAGCTGCTGGGGTCACATGCTCCAACACCCACACTTTCTGTCCTGGCTGATAAACAGTCAGTACAGCATTTTCGTCATGCCAAGCTTTCTGAAGCTCCTGGCTGGCCTCAAGGTTTTTGCTGGCCTTCTTCATGTACTCAGCCATACGTGAACGCAGGCCAAGGACATAGTCCACAATATCCTGTTTAGGAGGTTTGAGAGGCTGTTCCCAGCCCTCCTTAACTAGACACAATGGACCCCTAACTGGATGCCCAAACAGAAGTTCAAATGGGCTGTAGCCAACCCCCTTTTGTGGTACCTCTCTGTAGGAAAAGAGAAGGCAGGGTAGTAAGACATCCCATTTTTGCCTGAGCTTTTCAGGGAGTCCCATAATCATACCCTTGAGGGTCTTGTTGAACCTTTCAACAAGCTCATTGCACTGTGGATGGTAGGGTGTGGTAAACTTATAGTTTACTCCACACCCTTTCCCCATTGCAGTGATGTAACTAGACATGAATTTTGTACCTCTGTCTGTTAAGACCTCCTTAGGGAAGCCCATCCTGGAAAAGATTCCCAGGAGGGCCCTAGCCACCACACGAGTTGTGGTGGTCCTAAGGGGAATAACCTCTGGATACCTAGTGGCATGGTCCATCACCACTAGGATATAACTGTGTCCAGATGCTGTTGGAGGGTTCAAGGAACCAACAATGTCTATTCCTACCCTCTCAAAGGGAACCCCAACCACTGGTAGTGGAATTAAGGGGGCCTTTGTCAGTGCCACCTGACTTACCACTGGCTCAGCAAGCGACACAGGAGCGACAAAACTCCTTGATGTCTTCAGACATATGGGGCCAGTGAAAATGAGGGACAATCCTGTCCCAATTCATGCTTTGCCCAAGATGTCCTGCAAGGGGAATGTCATGTGCAAGGGAGAGAAGAAAAGGAACGGTTTCTTACCTGTAACTCCTGTTCTCTCATAGGGGTATTTCCATGATAAGTCATAAGCACTTGAATAGTCCCGCCCACGTGCGGGGACCCCGGAGCACTTCTTTAGATATATCTTCTTGAGTGGATATTTTTCGCCTTTCTTCAGGAAGGCCTGCAAAGATACTTAAGAGATAGAAAGACAATAATGCAGCCTAAATACATAGGCTACACTGGCCTCATCTTCATCTAGAATTGAAAAAAGGTAGCCAGTATACTAAAGTTTGTGTAGTTTTTTGTAGTATTAAACACACAGAATAATCCCCTCACAAAACCCCTTTTTCATGATAGAGATGAAAGGAAAGGACAGAATAGCCCCATAGGCTGCCATTATATGTGTTTAAAAATAGAAGCAGTGCCTTTAAGATTCCAGAGACCACCAGTATCCCATCATGCACAGCCAGTGGCAGTTACTTAAGTTCTTTTTGAGGGCGATGAGAAGTGAATGCATGCTCTATGTTATGGATCCTTGTGTCTATTCCACCAGGGAGGAGGGTGGGTTGCTTATGACTAATCATAGAAATACCCCTACGAGAGAACAGGAGTTACAGATAAGAAACCATTCCTTCTCTCGTAGGGGATTTCTATGTATAGTCATAAGCACTTGAACAGACTAGCAAGCCCATCCCTATAGAACGTGGTGGAAGAGACAGAGAAAAAAGAATATGTAGATTTAAGCAAACAGGTTCCTAGGGAAGCCTGCCCTACTTGAGCATCTGCCTTGGCATCTGAGTCCAGGCAGTAGTGTTTAGTGAAAGTATGAACTGATTTCTAGGTAGCAGCCTTGCAAATCTCTGCAATTGGAAAATTACGAAGCAAGGCTGTAGTAGCTGCCTTCCCTCTGGTTGAGTGAGCTTTAGGCTTACTAGATAGGGATTTATTAGCTTTTTGGTAACAGAGAAGGATGCAGGAAACAATCTATCTGCAGATGGACTGCTTGGAGTCGCTAGACCAGTACGGAGGGAGCCATAGTTTACAAATAACTGGTCAGATCTCAGTAGATCCTTAGTTTTATCTAGATAGAATTTTAAAAGCCGTCTAACATCCAGGGAATGACGAGATCTCTCTGCTGCATTAGATGGATGCTGGAAAAAAGTAGGCAAGGAAATAGTCTGGTTCACATAAAAATCCGAAACCACCTTAGGCAGGAACTTTGGATGAGTTCTCATAACTACTTTAGATGCATGAAAAACTGTGTATGGCTCTTTACAGCATAGTGCCTGGATTTCGCTAACCCTGCGGGCGGAAGTAATCGCCACAAGGAAAGCTGTCTTCCAAGACAGATGCTGAAGAGAGGATTTATGTATGGGTTCAAAAGGTTCTTGCATAAGACGAGAAAGGACCACATTAAGCTCCCAAGAAGGAGAAGGACTCAAAATGGGAGGAAAACCCTTCTTCAAACCCTCCAGGAAATCTTTGATGACAGGAATTCTGAAAAAGGAAGTTTGTGAAGGGCATTTCCTGTAGGCAGTAAGGGCTTACAAGTGAACCTTAATGGGAAAAAACTGAAGGCCAGATTGTGCCAGATGAAGCAAACATGGAAGGATGTGATCTTCCTGGCAAGAGGTAGGATCCTCATTCTTCTATAAGCACCAAATACAGAATCTCTTCCATTTATGAGCATAAGCGGAACGCTTGGATGGCCGCTTAGCTTTTTTGAGGATGTCCATGCAGTTCTGAGGTAAGTTTAAGTGTCCATACTGTACTAGCTCAGGAGCCATGTTGCCAAATTCAAAGAGGAGAGGTTGGGGTTTACCATCTGGCCTCTGAACTTCGTTAGTAGATCTGATCGGCATGGAAACCTGAGATGTGGACGGACAGACTGCTGAAGGAGGTCCGTGAACCACCACTGACGTGGCCACTCCGGGGTTATGAGAATCATTGTGGCCCGTGACTGAGCCAGCTTGATGAGGACTGCCGGGATTAGGGGAACTGGAAGAAAGGGCCAGAGAAATTTGCCTGACCAGTTCATCCATAGGGCATTCCCCAACGTTCCCGGTTGGTAGTACATCGACGTGAAGCTTTGGCATTTGCTGTTTTCTGCGGTGGCGAACAAGTCGACCTCCGGAGTACCCCATATTCCGAAGATATCGTGGACCATGTTGTTGTTTAAGACCCCCTCGTGGTTTTCCTGGAGGAACCTGCTTAGAGAGTCGGCCTGAGCATTTTGAACTCCTGGGAGGTGAGTTGCTGTTATGGTCAAGTTTCTGGCCAGAAGTCACTTCCAGATCGCCTGGGCTTCCCGAAGTAAAGGTCTGGACCTCGAGCCTCCCTGCTTGTTGAGGTAGTACATTGTCATTGTATTGTCCATCTGGACAAGCAGGGAGTTGGAGCTGAGTGATGGCCGAAAGGCTTTCAACGCCATGTGAACTGCTCGTAGCTCTAGCAGACTGATGTGGTAAGTGGATTCCTTGTGTGACCATTTGCCCTGGATTTGAAGTAGACCTCTATGGGCTCCCCATCCTAGGAGAGAGGCATCCGTGACTATGGTCTGAACAGGTATCTCCTTGTGAAACGGGATCCCTCGTAGAAGATTGGTGGGATAGCACCTCCATTAGATGGACCAGAGGGCATGTTGAGACAATTAAATCAGGTCTTCCCAATCTCCTGTTCGCTGGTCCCATTGGTCTTCCAGGCATTCTTGCAGGGGTCTCATGTGGAGACCTGCATTCGGAGTGAGGAACATACAGGATGCCATCGAGCCCAGGAGTGAAGATACATTTCTCACAGTGGGGCGAGACAGTGCCATGAGAGCCTGAGCTTTCCGAAGGATCGATATGCGTACCTCCTCCGAAGGACACACCTTTGCCGTGCGAGTATTGATGGACGCTCCCATATATTGCAGGCACTGCACATGCACCAAAGAGGATTTCGCCTGGTTGACATGAAGACCCAACCGAAGGAGAAGATCGGAAGTCCAATTGAAATGCAGCCGAGCCTCCTGAGACGTGGATGCCTTGATTAGCCAATCATCTAGATATGGGTAGACGAACACTTTGTGCTTCCTCAGATGCACCGCTACCACCACCATGCATTTCGAGAAAGTGCTGACTTCAGGCCAAATGGGAGTACACAGTATTGGTAGTGGTTGTTCCCCAATGCAAACCTCAAGAATTTGCGATGGTTCCTTCTTGGGGAAACAGCTGCTTACAACGCTGTCATTACATCGCAGTACTACTATAACGCGGTCGTTACAACGACCGCGTTGTTAGTACGCGATGCATTTACATCGCAAGTCATTACAACGACTTGCTGTAGGGGCGCTGAGGTATTGAAATGAATTCCAACACCTTCCCTACTGTTCAGCAAACTGGAGTAAGAATAGTAAATAATACTATTCCTAAGTCCAGCGCACCCCCTACTGCAAGTCGTTGTAATGACTTGCGATGGAAATGCATCGCGTACTAACAACACAGTCGTTGTAACAACCGCGTTGTAGAAGCACGCGATGTAATACATCGCGTAGTAATGTGCTATATTCCCTTATGGTGGGAATGTGGAAGTATGCGTCTTTAATGTCGATTGCGCATAACCACTCTCCTTGATGTAGCTGAGGGTAGATTTGGTGCAATGCTAGCATTCGGATCCTCTCTCTCCGAATCCAGTTGTTGGCGGTCCTGAGGTTGAGAATGGGTCTGAACTCGTTCTTGTCTTTCTTTTTGACAAGAAAGAATCTTGAGTATAGCCCCCTGCCTCGTTCTAAAGGAGGAACAGGTCCCACCGCCTGTTTCTGTAGAGAATGTTCACTTCCAGTTGTAATTGGTGCAATTGGAACCTGGATTGTTTCGGAGGTATTGACGGTGGAGGGCTGATGAACCCGAGCGAGTATCCATTGCGAACAATATTCAGCACCCAATTGTCTTGCATTATTTGTTCCCACTCTGTCAGGTAATGTTGGATGCTTACCCCTACTGGAGCAGGTAACGGAAGAGGGGGAAGACAGGATTCAGGGTTTTGCACCAGCTGGCATCTTGCCTTCTTGAGCAGGCTGCTGGCCTGATCTTCCTCTTGTCTGTCTTTTCTGATAAAGCTGGTAGGAGCGTTGATACTGTTGTTGCGTACCTGACTGGCGGCCCTGATACCACCGAGGGGTTTGAACCCTCTGTGTAGAATAGCGACGTTGAAAAGGTCAGAAAGATTTACACTGCTCCTTAGGCCTTTCCAGGCTTACAGCTTTTAGCATCTTCATTTCTGCTTTCATCCTGGCCATCTCTTCGTCTGCATGAGTGCCGAAAAGAGTCGTACCTGAAAACAGGAGATTCAGGATGCGTTGTTGTGACTCAGGCTTAAGCGATGCAAGACGTAGCCATGAGTGCCGCCGTAGTGCCACGCCGTGGCAATACTCATGCGCAACAAGAAGGAATGTGTCTGCTGCTGCTGCACTTATAATTTGATTAGAGACAATCAGACCTTCTGCCAGGATCTCATTAAAGTCCTCTCTTTTGTCTCTAGGAAGGTAGTCCGCAAACTGCTGGAGCGATTCCCACAGTGCCCTGTCATATCTGCCTAACAAGGCTGTGGCACTAGCAGCTTTCTTGACAGTCGCTGCTGTGTTGCAAACCTTCCTCCCCACCGAATCCATTTTGTGGCTCTCTTTATCTGGTGGCACTGTCGAAGTCGGAGCCGTGGCATGTTGCTTCTTCGCAGCCACCACAATAACAGAATCCGGAGTTGGGTCCATCCTTAGGAAAGCAGGGTCCTGCTCCGGAGGCCAATATTTTTTCTGCAGCCTGGAAGGAGCTGACTTAACAGTAGAGGGTGTCAAAAAGAGTGCCATCGATGGTTCTAAAAGACCCAGCACCAGAGGAAGTAAGGGACGTGACGCTTGTTTTTGTTGAAGAGTCTCAAATATGACGGAAGTTGTTGGTGTAGGAGTGGAGACTGGAATGTTCAATTTTGAAGTACCCCTCACTAAAACCTCTCGAAACGTTGAAATGTCATCAACTGGTGAGATCCGCGGGGAGGCAAATCCGGCAGTGTAGGAGAGTATCTACCTATGCTTGAAGAAGAAGTGTCCCTGGTATGTCTGGAATGAGACCTTCCTCTATGACGGTGACAACGTGAATGAGTAGAGGAGCGTCTATGACTGCTAGAACGATGCCTCGTGTGAGATCTAGACCTCGGTCTTCGTGGTGGAATTGGTGGAGGAGGTGGTGGAGGAGGCAGAGTCGGAGATCTTGGTTCCACATCTGGAAGAGGGAGTGAGACTGCTGATGAGATGTTGGAGAAGAAACGAGCCTAGATGCGGAATAGGTTTGGGAATAATCCGAATCAGACGTGTAAATACGTTTCTCTTCTTACGCGCCTCCTGAAGTCTTGAAGATGGTGACAAAGTTCCTGAAGAGGTTCTTTGAGTCCCTCTCGATGTCGATCTACTCGTCGACGGTGACCTTCGACCTCGCCTCGAAGGAGGATCTTGTCTCGACGTAGAACGCCGACCTCTCGGCGTCGACCGACGGTGAGAGTGTGTCGGTGATCGACAGTGATGACTCGACGTCCATCGACGATGATGACTTAGCGTCGATCGACGGAGGCGTCTCGACGTCGAGCGACTTTGCCGGTGTGATAAGGTTCTCAACGGTGACCTACGAGGTGTCACCATCGGCGGTGGACTTCCTGACGCGGAACGAGGTGGTCTCGTCGTCGGCTTCGAAATCGACGTCGAAGATCTTTTTCTCGACGTGGAACGTCGACGTCGTTTGGACCCAGAGCCCTGGGTCGACGGCGAACAGGTTGGCGCTCCTCTCCACGCCATCGTCCTCGACCATGACAGGCGCCGTTTTTCAGCCCTTCTTCTGCTGGGGAGCCCCCCAGAGGCTGGAGACAGAGCCCTGGTAGAAGAATGACCCTCTCCTCGCCCTGAAGTCCCACCTGAAGACTTGGCCTGCTGTTTTCTTCGCTCTTCTTCTCCTCAAAGCCGGATCTTCTCTCTGTCACGCAGAGTACGCTTAGAAAAGGTTTTACAGATGGAACAGGAGTCAGGAACATGAGAAGCAGGAAGACAAATTATGCATACTCTGTGAGGATGTCTTGGCCATCTTCCTACCACAGTCTGGTCTCTTATCAAAAAGAGATGGCATTTTTGAGTGAAAAACTGCAAATTTTCTGTCAGAAAAACAAAGAGGAAGACCAAAGACGTCGATTGAAGTAGTTTTTAGCTAAATTCAGAAGTGAATTTTGAAGAGAAACACCAAATTGGTAGAGCTCAATGCTCCAGGATCCTGATAGGAGTCAGAACAAAGAACTGAAGTAACTGCCACTGGCTGTGCATGATGGGATACTGGTGGTCTCTGGAATTTTAAAGGCACAGCTTCTATTTTTAAAGACATATAATGGCGGGCTATTCTGTCCTTTCCTTTCATCTCTACCATGGAAAAAAAGGGTTTTGTGAAGGGGATTATTCTGTGTGTTTAACACTACAAAAAACTACACAAAAGTTAGTATACTGGCTACCTTTTTTCAATTCTAGATGAAGATGCGGTTAGTGTAGCCTATGTATTTAGGCTGCATTATTGTATTTCTATCTCTTAAGTGCCTTTGCAGGCCTTCCTGAAGAAAGGCGAAAAATATCCACATAAGAAAATATATCGAAAGGAGTGCTCCGGGTCCCCGCACGTGGGCGGGACTATTCAAGTGCTTATGAATATAAATGGAAATCCTCAACGAGAGAGCCTCTGTACTTCTGAGGTATTACTAACCTCCTGGTAGCACTAGGCTTGGGGTCTCTACCTTCAGAAAACAGGAGCCCATCTTCCCAATAGATCCTATGGAACCCACTGACATTCCCTGACTCCTCAGCAGCAGCTTGCTGTCTGAACTTTTCAAGAGAAGGGCAGGATTTCTGCTCCAAACTCAAATCTGCCCTGAAAGGGCCCTCTGCCCACAAGAACTCTGCCTGGTCAGGCCCAAGTTCCTCTGGGACAGTTCCTTCACAGAGACTGAGATCATCTCCCCCAAGAGACTGATGCTCACTGGGATTTTGTGAGGAGGATAATTCCTTACCCTTCCTGCTCCTTCTCTTAGGAGCAATCTGGTCCATTCTTTCAGGATCCAGTGTTCCTTCAGTGCTGAGCTGTTTGGGCTGGGCCCTGGTGACAGCACATGCACTGGCAGAGATGCCCATCATCTCTGCATGTGTCCTGAACTCCACTTCAGACCAGGCTGAAGTTTCTAGATCATTGCCCAACAGACAATCTACAGGTAGGTCTGGAGAAACACAACTCTTTTAGGGCCAGTTACCCCTCCCCAGCTGAGATTCACAACTGCCAAGGAATGATCAGTCCTGACATTGCTAGCATTGGTCACTTGGTACAACTGACCAAGTATGATCTGCTCAGGGGACACAAGTTGTTCTGTCACCATTGTGACACTGGCCCCTGTGTCCCTGTAAGCCATAGCTTCCTTTCCATTGATTAAAGGCTGTTGTCTGTACTTGCCCAAGTTAGTGGGACTTACTAGTAAGGTGGCAAAGTATATGCCACCATCAGAGACAAGGACAGCCTGAATAGGAGTTCTGACTAGGCCAGAACCCACCTCAGAACCCAAGGTTAACCCTACTAATCCCTTGGTTGCTGTACTACCACGTGTACTGGTACTAGGGGGCAAGGTTGCCTTAGGGGCAGTGGTAGTAGTTTCCTTGGCCTTAGGACAATAAGCATCTCTTGTCCAATGGGTCTTTACTTTACACAAATAACACCAAGGTTTCTTTTTACCCTTCTTGGAGTTTTGGGACTCACCCCCAGATGCAGGTTTTTGGGGACCTTGAGAAGACTCCTTTTTACCTTTGCCCTTTTCCCGACCCTTCTCTTGGGATTTAGAAGAATCTTGCCTCTTCTGGTCACCTACACCACCATGTTTTTTCTGCTTAACCCTGGTGCGGACCCATTTGTCTGCCTTCTTTCCCAAGTCAGATCAGAGTCCGCCAGGTACTGGTGCAATAGTTGATTCTGATAATTATTAAGGATGTGCTCCCTCATCAACAAATTGTACAATCCCTCATAGTCCTGTACCTTGTTTCCATGAAGCCAGCCTTCCAGAGCCTAAATAGCACTGTCTATGAAATCAACCTAGTCTTGAGTGTGTGCCTTCTGGATGTCCCTGAACTTAATACTGTACTGTTCAGTGGTTAAGCCAAACACATCTATGAGGGCACTCTTCAAAACTGAGTAGTTGTCAGCATCCTTTTCTCTTACAGTGAGGAGCTTGCCTCTATCTTTATTAGCAAAGGAGAGCCACAGGATAGCTGTCCACTGCCCTTGAGGGACCTTCTAAACATTACAGGCCCTCTCCAAGACAGTGATCCATTTATGAATATCATCCCCCTCCTGGTAAGGAGGGACTATCCTGCTCAAGTTCCTAGTGTCAAAGGATGGTTCCCTGTTTCTAGGTACACTATTCCTGCACCATGGGACTCTAGTCCCAAATTCTTCCTAGCCCTCTGGACTTCCAGGGTCTCTTTATCAAGGGCCAACTGTTCTTGCCTGAGCTTGAGTCTAACTCTCAAATGTTTGAGCAGGTGGTATTCCCTCGCTAAAGAGCCCTCCCTCTTGCTAGAGAAGGAGGTTCCTATGGAATTCCCAGAAGCATTGGAATTAGCAGAGGAGGACCTAGACCTCCCCTGTATGCTTTGCACCCTCCCAGGAGGCACAAAGGTGGACCTACCTCTAGGGACACCCTCTGACTCATCTGTATTGTTCCCTGGAGGATCAGAGTTCCCCAGAGTGGAGTCATCAGACTCCTCCTGGTCATACTCAGAATTAGGGTCACTAGGGGTAACCCCTCCTGACCCATCTTCAGGAGCATCCCCACCCACTTTGTCCTGTTCCTCTGACCTATCAGGATGCCGGTGGTCATCTAGGATAAGCAGCTCTAAGAGAAACTTAGTGGTGGGGTTACTACCTGTCTTTAACTTTCTAGAAGTACACAGGGTCCTTAGTTCCTGGAACTTAAGACCACTGTATCTAGAGGACTGAGACCCACTGGGTTCCATAACTAAAGACATGGTGTCTAGGTGTAGTGTGGTATTTCACTTTCCTACCCTAGTGTAAACTAAACGTCCCACGATTGGAGAAAGGGTTGTGCTAGACCCTTAACAACCAATCTATAAATTCAGTAGAACTTACTTGTCTATAAAAATATTATATGTGCCTAATGCTAGTGATGGTTTTTCAATTAATCCACACCTAGATTAGCTGGTAAAACAATGCAGGCTTGAATCCCAGCCGCTGCACACCAATGTAGGAGGCTGGCTTAGTATATGGTACACACTTATTTAAGGGAAGCACCCTGCACTAATCCACACAACCCTCATGGTGATTTTAGTGGTCTTAGACAACCATAGAAAGCTCTCTAAGTGGTAGCTGTGGAGAGCAGCCTTCAGGCTTAGTCCACAAGGAGTGTGAAGCAGCTTGTTTTACCAGTACTAATCATATAGTGTAGGTTAAGTGAAAAAGAACCACACAGTGTAGTTATAAAAATATGTATTTATTATAAACACTCACTAACACATTGCAATATCTCCTCCCCGGAGATATAATCACAATACACACAATACTTCAGTAATAGAACACGTATAGTAGCACTAAATAGCACAGTGGTCTCCAGGGGAGACCAAACCAAATACTAATAAAGTGGACTGGACCCAGAAGGCTTGGAACAGCCGGGTACCCAATGAACCACCAAAGGTAAGTACCCAGGAACCCCACGGAGGCCGTGTGCAGAGTAGGAACACGACTGCGTGCTCAATACAAGTCAATAGATAAGTCGCGGTTGCAGTTTTTAAGAAGAAGGACCCTTCCCAGAGGACCCTGAAGAAACCTTGTGGAAGATGGAAGGTTGGAGAGTCATCCCACACGTGGATATCCCAGGAACCAGGATACTTACACCAGGGAAGTCGGGTGCATATGTGCGAAATGACATCGAAAACCGCTGTAGACCACAATGGAGGACTTCAGTAACTGATGCTGCTGGCGAAGAAGGTGAAAGAGATCCGGTGGAACCCAAAGGTGTATTCAGGAAGAGAGGTACCTGCAAGCAGTGGGGACAGAGTCCATGGCACTCAGGAGTGACCAGGAGGCACTTGGAAGACAAATGCCCACCGATGTCGGAAGGTGCAGGAGACTTGATCTGTGACCTTGGCGCTGCAGCTGTGCAGACCCAGGCGACGCTGTGGAAGACCAGGAGCCGCTTCATGAGCTGTCCCACGTCGGATGTCTAGAGCCAGGGGTCCGTGTCCGGTGGGAGCACCAACAAGCCTTGGCAGCGGCAACAAACGTGGCAGACGAAAAGGTGCAGTGTCGGGACCAGCAGGTCCAAGGGACTCACCATGAGCAGGTAAGTCAGGAGTAGGCCCCGAGCAAACAGGGGAGCTCACTGGATACAAAGAAGACCCTCAAGAGGACCCACAGGTCAAAGGCACAGGAGTCGCAAGAGGACCTAGTGCAACTTACTAAGGATGCAGGCCCACGGTGCATAGGATGCAGTGAGGATGAAGATCTTGGTAGCAAGAGATGCTGGAGGCTGGAGCTTCTTGGAGCCCAAAGATCTCTGGAGGAGAGAGTCAACAAGCCTTGGCAACAGCAAGTCGACGCGGTGCACAGGGGTACTGCTCCAGCGGTTCCGATGAGGGATACTGGCTTCAATCTTGCTGTGAAGACAGTGCAGGCCTTGAGGGAGTTGCAGAACTACCAACTGTGTTGCTGAACCTTTTGGAGTCCGTGGGAGCTCAGGAACAGCAGGCCGGACAGCTTCATTGCGGTGCCTGCAGATGCAGGTGACTCTTCGCTCCAAGGAGATTCCTTCGGGTGTCTTGGATGCCCACAGGCCTGGAGAAGAACCTGTATGGAGCACAGGCACAGAAGACGCAGAAGACTGGCAGGACGACGAGACCAGGAGCAGCAGGAGTCTTCCCAGATGAAGGCTCGGTTCCCAAAGCGAAGTCCAATGGAGTCCAAAGTGCTCAGACGGTTGAGGATGAAGTGGTTTTGGATCTGAATCTTGTCCCACGATGAATCGGAAGACCCACCCACAGGTAAGAGCTTAAGCTACCCTCAGGAAAGGGTTGGGACGATTCAGGGGTCCCTCCCAAAAGAGTGGCTGGACTGAGGGGAGGATACTCCCATGTCCTTTGTCCAGTTTCGTAGGCAGAGTGGAGCCAACGGCTCCCAGAACTGGTTCCAACTAGAGTATGCAAGGAGGGCACCAAGCGTGCCCTTCAAAGCAGTCTGGTGGCGCTGGCAAGCGCCCCCACCCCAGCCCAATACACTAAGTCCTGTCTGGGAGGTGGTTCTGCAATCCTGATGATGATATTCACTAACAAATGATTTCTGATGGAGCTCCTGACCAGTACCTGTTGCACTAATGTCTATTTCCATCTTTTGCTGCGGTATGCCCCTTACTGGCTGTGTTAAATTATGTGGAGTCTGTGGGAACCGTATAATTATGTAATCATTTATACAAAACAGAAGCTTTTGGGACATGCTTACTGCCTAAGACTCCCAATGACAATTGTGGCTTTTATTAAATGCTTCACAGAAATACCACAGTCTCCCAAAATCTACTCAGGAGTCAATGCTGATTTATTTTTCTTCGACAACTCCCACTCTGTGATTGCTGCCTGCAGTCTGCTGAGCACACTATGTTGCCTATTATCAGCACATGTTGCACTGTGATGTCCACCTTGTAGTGCAGAGCCCAGAGGTATAGACGTTGAGCCTCTGGACTGGAAAACGCATTTAGTTCTACCCTGCTTCCTGATGTAGTAGATTGTAGTTGTACTGCCGCCCATGTAAATTAACACATATCTTGGATATAACCCCAATTTACCCTCCTGTGTTTATGACTTCTTTTATGAGAATTGGGAGAGGGCAAAACTCTTTTCCTGAAGCAATTGTTTGAGAGTGATGTTCTTCTCTTCTGAGATTTTGCAGCAGCAGTTCTTTCTTCCTCATACTTGTTCTTTATAGGTATTTGCAAGTATGACACTTTATTTGTAGTCTTACCGAAGATGAGCTTCGATGTTCAGATAATCCTTTATTAGAGCTGGTAACAAAAGCCCCAATAAAGAGAAATATTGGTCTGGTTAATAAGCCAATCTATCAGTGCTCTCGGGACCACCCGGGGGATCCGTTCCAGTGCAGGACTAATAAATGGAGCCTACTTCTCAACACAGAGTGATTTGAGGCGTAGTAGTATTCTGGCACATTTGGCTTTCAACGTGTCATGCATTGCGGTCCATCATTTTAAATGCATTCATGACTTTTATTATACTCCGTACCACCTTTATGAAACTTTGATTCTATGTCAGGACCGGAGGCGAGGATTATGCTCAACTTTCTTCACTTTTAATATAGCAGCCATTTTGAGAAACACTTTAACAAACTACAATTCCTGAATTCCCATGATGCCTTGGGAATTTCAACAAAAAACAATAGAGTCCAGCATGGAGACAGTCTCTTCCATCAGCCAATCAGGGACACGCAGGACCAGGTATAGTCCCTCAACTCTGTCCACCCAGCCTCTTTCTTCGCTGCTACGCAGCCAAAGATAAGTGCTCCTATTCTCTTAGTCACTTTGCTTGTTAATATTGCCTGTACCTTGGTATTTTTGTGATTGCTGGTAATCGTGTTAATTGTGGCGCGTATTTAATGTGTTCCGTGTTTTCGCGGACCTTGGTTATGCATTTGTCTCTATTCTGTGACGTTTATTGACATTGTTTCCCCTCAGCCGCGGGAGCGTTCTGACCGCTCCTTCGCAGCTTTTTCTCTTGATGCTGCTCCGCGGTGCGCTCCTCCCACCGCTTGAGGGCGTCTGGCTGGAGCCTCCGGCCGCGATGCACTCTCGGGATTCCCCGCATTCCTCTTCCCGAGCAGTGCACCGCGGTTGGGAGCCTCTGAGTCTGGAGAGTGACGCCCTTCGCTGAAGGGTCTCGTACTGCCATTAGGCAGCTAATTTCCTGACGCCCTTTTGTCTGGGTCTGTAACAGGCTAATCAGCCTGCGTGCCTGAGGTGACATTTGTTTCTATGTAAGTTCAGCTGTTTTCCCTCAGAGTTGGCCTACGCTCCTGCGGGAGTCTGTATTGTTGTGGGAGTTTCTCCTACAGGGACCCTCCCAGACTTTTTTCACACCCCTTATTAAAGTTTTTCTGCACCTGGGGTGAACGGTCCCTGGGGCTTGGACCCCTCACCGGGAGTGTTCCCTCACTTTCAATTTAGGCTGACACCCAGCCCCCCATAATTAGCATTCTACCCGAGTGTTGTATATATATATATTTGTTTCCCTTTGCGTTCCATTGATTTCAAAGGGCATCTCCCTAGCATGGATCCCTATGATGAATTCCAGGGGGACGAGGACCCCTTGGCAGGGCTTCCCTGGGATGATGAGTTTTATGATGCAGTAGATGCATCAATACATAGGGCAGTATCCGAAGCCATGCCTCCCCTGGAGAAGCGTCTTACGCGCCAGATAGCCCAGGCCTGTGACCGCCTTGCGAGGCATCACTCTACTACCCCCTTGTCCGTGGGGCCCGCCCAGTCTCAGTATCCGGCAGCCCCACCCCCAAACGCCCTCGCAAAGCGGGGGTGGATGTTGATGCCTTCGCTAGATTGAAGCAGGTGTTTTTGGCCAGTTCTGGGAACACCCCAGTATCGCCTCCCCTGGCGGATGATGAACATACGGATACGGTTGATGAAGCAGGCCCGTCCTGCCCCTGGCGTCCCTCCTCTCAGCCACCAGCCAATCCCACCCCTGCAGTTGATTCCCAGGGTTTGTGCTCGGACATGTTGGATACTGACGAGATCCTTCATCCGAGGTCGTCCGAATGGGCCCCATCTGAAAAAGTCGCTCAGTAAGTGTCGGGCTGCATTCGGAAGCCTCTGGAGAAGGATTCTTGGAACTGACTGCGGGCGGAGTGCCCCCGGCCCTCCCTGTAGCGCAAAGTGGCGATGACCCCAGAAATAGATCCCCGAATGGCCACATTTTTGCCAAAGTTTATTAAGGATCCCAAAAAAGGCATAGACAGGTCCTGGCGGGCGTACTAGGCCAAGCTTCTAGACACCCTGGGCCCTCTAACGAAGATTCTAGATATAGCGGAAGAAGCCAAAACATCAGGCGCCCTGATCTCCCTTGACACTCTCTCTGCTTGGGCACAGCGGGCGATCGTGTTCCTCGGAAACGTGAATTGCGCTTTATCTACGGAGCGACGCCACTCTTTGCTTATTAAAGTCGACCCCAAGCTGGGGGACTTGGCCGATTCGGAGGCAGGTTCTATCACACTAGGTGGTCTTTTTGGAGAGCCTTTTATCAAGGAGTTGGGACGTTTCATAAACACCTTCACCTCTCTTGATAAGGCACAGTCCTCCATCAAAAAGGTTTTTTACTCTCGGGTTTTCCGAGGGGCCATCGAGGCAGGGGCCGCTCTTCCGGCCGGTCCAATCAATATCTCTCCAGAGGTCAGGGCTCCCACCAAGGCCAGTACCAAGACCAGGCACGTTTTGGTAACTTCTACCTGACAAGAGAAAGGCGGGGCAAAGGCAGAGGAGCCAGAGGAACAGGCGCTTCCAATAATACCGGTGAATGTCCTCCCTTCTTCCCACGTAAAAATAGGGGGCCGGCTGGCGAATTTTTTCCAGGCTTGGACTTCCATCACGGGGGACGCCTGGGTTCTTCAAACAATACGAGGGTTCAGGATAGAATTCTTTGGCACCCCGGTCCAGTCCGCTCCTCCCCGTCCTATACATTTTTCTGCGGAGGATGCGCGTTTGGTGGACGCCGAGGTCCAATCCCTTCTAGCAAAAGGCGCTATATCCCCCACCACGGCACATCCCAGGGGTTCCTCAGCAACCTCTTTTTAGTGGACAAGACAGATGGAGGTCGCCGGCCAGTCATCAACTTGCGCGAATTCAACGAGTGGATTGTCTATCGTCATTTCAAGATGGAGGGGATCCACTTGTTGCGGGATATTCTCCGACCCCGGTACTGGATGGTGCATCTAGATCTCAAAGACGCTTACCTATCGATACCAATTTACTCTCCCCACAGGAGGTTTCTGCAGTTCCGTTGAAAGGGCCTGACGTACGAATTCACCACTCTCCCCTTCGGCCTCTCATCGGCCCCCTGGTGTTTTACAAAGGTTCTCAAACCGGTCGTGGAGCACCTAAGGTCTCACGGAATGAGACTCATCGTCTATCTAGATGACATCCTCATCATGGCGCAATGTCCCAACCGTTTGATGACGCAGCTTTTGCGCACGGTCGATCTCTTACAATGGCTGGGTTTCGTAATCAACGAACTCAAGTCCCTTCTGGTTCCCTCTCAGAGGGTGACTTTTCTAGGTTTCTCAATAAACTCCGTCACTTCTACTCTCAGCCTCCCGTTGCGGAAGGTCACGAAGATCCGACACGAGTTGAGGCAAGCTTTGGCCAGGCCGCAAATCTCTTTGAGACAGGTGGGCCGTCTGGTGGTCTCCTTTCGTCGTCCATCCAAGCCATCTTCCCGGGTCCCCTTCATTACCGCGCCCTCCAATGCCTGAAGGCGGCGCACTTGCAAAAGGGTCTCTCCTACTCCCGTTAGGTGACCCTCTCCAGCGAAGCCAAGGAGGAAATCAATTGGCCAACATGGAGGCGTGGAATGGCCGGGCAATTTTTGGCTCTGCCCCGGACATCGTCATAGAGTCCGACGCCAGCAGGTCCGGTTGGGGCGCCAGATGTGGCGACTTCGCTACAGGAGGACTGTGGTCTCCACACGAACAACGTTTACATATCAATTGTCTGGAGCTTCTGGCGGGCTTCTTCGCGATTCGGTGTTGGACCAAGGACTCTGTCCAGTCTTGCGTTCTGCTCAGGATGGAAAATGTCTCCGCGGTCCGCTACAACAATCACTTGGGAGGCACCCGGTCGAAGGCCCTCTCCGACCTTGCATCCAATTTTTGGCAGTACTGCCTGGAGCGTCAGATCTCACTCACGGCGGAGTAGCGGCGGAGTACCTCCCGCGTCAGGACAATCAGATAGCGGATTTCCAGTCCTGCGATTTCCAAGATGGGAGTCTGTGGAAGCTCCACGGTGGTGTATTCTCAGACCTCCAAGCCAGATGGGGTCCTTTCTCGGTGGATCTATTTGCGTCACGCCTGGATCATCAGCTTCCTAGATCTTACAGTTGGAGGCCGGATCCGCTGGCAGCGGCAACAGATGTGTTTCTCCAGGACTGGAGAGAGGAGAAGGGTTATGTCTTTCCCTGATTTGACATGATTACGAGAGTCTCGGCGCAGGTCTGCCGGCAGGAGGCGGAGTTGGTTCTAGTCACGCCAATTTGGAAGTCTCAAGTTTGGTTTCTAGTTCTTCTGGAACTTTCTTGGGATTCTCCAATCCCTCTCCCCCTGTTTCCAGAGCTGCTTCTCAACCCAGCTCAGCGGCTGCATCCCCTTGTTCTTCAGGGGTCTCTTGCTCTCATGGCATGGTGGATTACCGGGGACGATGGGCGGTCCCGGGCCTTTCGGGAGCAGCTGAAAGCTTTATGTCCAAAGCCTGGGCAGGCAACAAACGTTACAAATGTTCATGGCGGAGATGGTCTCGTTGGTGTCTGTGAAGGGATCTCGATCCCGTGGCAGCAGATGTGATTCATGTTCTGAATTTCCTGGCCTCGTTGGCAGAGGAAGAATTGGCGTATAGATCGGTTAATACCTTCAGCTCCGCTATTTCAGCGGGTCATGCTGTGGTGGAAGGCTCTCCGGTGGGGGAGCACCCTTTGGTATGCCGTCTGTTGCAGGGAATTTGTCTCTCCCTCCTGCCGGAACCCAGGTATTCTATCCTTTGGGACGTGGACCAGGTCCTGAATCTATTCCTTTCGTGGCAACCGAATAGGTTTCTTTCAAGGAAAGAGCTTTCTGCAAAAACTTGCCATGCTTCTGTGTCTGGTGTCCTGTAGACGGGTTTCAGTTGTTCGGGCCTTGGATGTCACTGATCGGATATTTACCCCTTCGGGAGTAACCTTTACAGTCCGTAGGCGGACCAAGTGCGGCCAAGGGTGATCTTGTATCCGGTTTTCCCGGAATCGCAAAAATTGTGTGTTGTGGCATGCCTTAAGGCTTATGAGGAGATGTCAGAGGAGTTTCGCCCACCTGGGGAGTGTCAGCTCTTGATTGCCCTGCGGAAACCTCACAGGGCGGTGTCTTCTCCCACGATTGCCCGGTGGGTACGGTGAGTAATGCAGGAAGCAGGTATTGATCTGCGGTTGTTCGGAGCTCAGTCCACGCTTGGGGTGATGGCTTCCAAGGTTTTCTCACTAGGGGCCCGACTAGAGGACATTTTGAATGCAGCAGACTGGTCCTTGGACTCGACCTTTAAGAGGTTTTATTTCAAGCCAGTGCTGCATATGGCCCAACTGGTGGTAAGTAAGCTTTGAACTAGCATAATCCTGGCCTCCGGTCCTGACATAGAATGAAAAATTTCCTAGCTATCGTAACGGAAAGTTTCAAAGTTTCAATTCAATTAAGGACGCAGAAGCGAGGATTATCCCCACCCTTTGGAGTTACCACGGCGCACGTGGTTGGATCCCTCCCTACGTCAGTATGTAACTGCTTTGATTACTATTGTTGCGTATTTGCACTGATAAGATGAGTTTCCTATGCAATGGTGGTTGCTCTTTGTCTTTTTCTTTTTCAGGCTTTTAACCCTTAGCCATGGTTGGGTTTCTAATCTGCCCCTTTGTTTCAGGAATGGACTTGAATAAACAGGATGCTTGAAACTTTGGATTTGGCTGACTACGCGTGGCGAAAGAGACTGGGTGGACAGAGTTGAGGGACTATACCTGGTCCTGCGTGTCCCTGACTGGATGATGGAAGAGACTGTCCCCATGCTGGACTCTATTGTTTTTTGTTGAAATTCCCAAGGCATCATGGGAATTGTAGTTTGTTAAAGTTTCTCAAAATGGCTGCTATATTAAAAGTGAAGAAAGTTGGGCATAATCCTTGTCTCCGCGTCCTTAATAGAATTGAAACTTTCCGTTACGATAGCTAGGAAATTTTTCATTGTTATGAGACAGCAAATAAGAAAAAGCATGAGTCACAAATGTGTGGGGTAAATCAAATTCACAAGAGACTCCAATACCAAAATAGGCTTTTGGGGACAGGGGTACACGCTGTGCACCTGCTACCCCACCTTATTTGTTCATTTCCCACAAAGTTTCCCCATGCCGGCTCCAGTTGTAGCTCAAATTGAAGCTAAAAACAAAGCAACATATGCTGTCCAGCAGGCACTAGAGGTTCAAGGTGAGTATCTGCAAACTTCTTTATGGGCTGAACATGCAAATTATGTTGGTTGTGTAATCTCGACTGCCTGTCAAAACCTAGGTGTATCACAAGAAGAAATTACCACACATTCTACAGTATCCTTAACATCAGGATGTCGGAGCTGGGATTTGATCCTTCATCTCACTGCTAATTAAACAAGATGTTTTAGTGCCTAGCATAAGCTAATATATCATTCAGTTCTCCTGACTTTAAAAAAGGCAGGTAGGAAATATTGTGATTGATTTGTGGGCAGTAAATAGTGTTGAAAGACACAGCTTCCCTGTAGTACCTCATCCGCCTACCATCCTATCATGGTATGTTACCTTTTCTTTGTATGCTTTACTTCAGGAGTCATTACGTTGCAGGAGTTGCATCAGAAGTCCTTAGTTTGCAGGCACATTTTCAGTCTTTTGCTTCGCACGTAAGTGACTTTTAGATGTTAAGTGATTTAACCATAACTGTACGTGTGTTTGTGGTTGTTTAACTTTTCAAACAAAATGTTCTTTCACATCAGCTCCATCCTCAAAAGTTTTAAGTTGATCCGTCAAGCGTTTTCCACATACATTTTTACATAGGAAAATTAGACAAAGCTACAGCCAAAATGGCTTGACGGATTTACACCAAATTTGGCAGAAAGATCTTGGACAACAACGCGGGCTTTTTGTGATTTTGTGTACTTCCGTTCAGTAGCTTTCTAGAAATTGTTAAAGAAATAGATATTTCACTAAGTGGCATTTCACAAATACAAACACTGACTCCAACCACTGCCACCAATGTAAGAAATTGGGTAATTGGTTGAGGGAGGCTGAAACCCCACTCAGGCAACAACCACAATCTTTGTCATGGTGAGCCCCAATAGTTACTAAATTAATCTGTTCTTAACCCTCTGGTAGCTTGGTACAAAAGCATTCAAGCTTACCTTAAAGTCAATGCGTAAAGTATTTATGCAGTACACAAGCAGTAATAAAGTGAAAACACAACACAATGATAAAATCCCAAACCAATTTAGAAAAATGGTGTAAAGTTTAATGAATAAAATGAGACCAAAACAACTAAAATCTAATCAATAGAACCAGAGATATGCAATTTGAAAGATTTTAGTAAAAAAGGCACCAATGAAGCAGAAAACTTTAACTGTGGGCATCTGGCCGCACAAGACTGGGACAAAGTCACAAGTTCAGCCCAACCAAGAGAGAGTGTGGGCCAGATACAGGGACTCGGTTAGTCCCTCTGAAAAAGTTATCTTCTCAAAGTCCAGCGTGCAGAGTTCATTTAAAGAGTTCACAGGAGCTCAGCTGAAACCAGCCAAGGGTCCAGGACCTGCAGAGGCACAACTTTGGGATCAGGAACATCAGGCAGGTCCAGTTGCACATCTAGGCAGGGCCATTTGCAGATCTAGGCAGAGCCAGTTGCAGCAGATCAGCTGGATAGTTGCAGGGAGGTCTCTGGTGCTTGTTGTGTCCCTGTAGCTCAGAACAAGTCAGCCAACTGACCCTTGGAGTCACTCTGGTAGTTCTGGGATCAAGCAGCAAAGCAGGTCTCAAGCAGCAGGGCAGTCCTGTGAGGGTACCAGGCAGGTTTCAAGCAGCAGGGCAGTCCTCTGAGGTGCAAAGTAGGTTTCAAACAGCAGGGCGAAACTCTGAAGTGCTTCTGGTGGTCCCCCGCAGGTTCAGGAGTGAACTGATGAGTGGCTCAGGATATCCAATATCTTTACCTGGTGGCACCCTTTGAAGTGGGGGAAACATCTAGTGCACTTCTACATCGGGTTCTGGAATGTTCCTTCTTTTCCCTCTCTGCCCAGGCTCCAAGAGGTCTGTGGTGACAAAACTCTGGTGTCAAGATCCTTTGTGAGGGTGCTGGAGGTAGACCTTTGAAATGTAAATGGGGCTGTTCTCTGCCCCTCCCATCCTGGCAGGATGGCCCTCTCACAGGTACATGCAGGCCCTATTGTTCACTGTCTGGGCCCAATACACACTCCTGATGGGGGATCAATTAACAGGCCCAGACAGCTGGAAACTCCTAGCAGGCCTCAGAACATTTAGGGCAGGAAAATGCCAACTTTCTAAAAGTGGCATTTTCAAAATGGTAATCTAAAATCCTACTTTACCATTAAAGAGGATTTTAAATTACAATGAATTTGAGTCAAAACATGACAATTCTACCTGCCCCCAATCAAAAGTTATCCCTTATTAAATGTAATATCGTAACCCAATGTTGTCCTATGGGAGAGGTAGATCTTTCAGTTGTGAAAAACAAATGTAGGAATTTTTCACTATCAGGACGTAAAACTTAAAAACTCACGCTCTATTTTTTAAATACATTGCATCCTGCCCTATGGGCTGTTTAGGGCCTACTGTAGGGGTGGCTTGCATGCATTAAGAAGGAAGATTTAGGTTGGCCAAAAGGTGTATTTTACCAGGTCGAATTGGCAGCTTAAAACTGCACACAGGCTGCAATGGTAGACTTGAGGCATGTTTTAAAAGGCTACTTTTAGTGGGTGGCACAATGAGTGCTTCTGCGCACTAGTAGCATTTAATTTACAAGCTGTGGGTTGCTGTGGGACCATATATGAGAGTATTACAAGTAAATTAAATGTATCATTCAAGTTTAAGCCAATTGTACCCTATTTTGGGAGAACAGAAGCACTTTAACTCTGGTTAGCAGTGGTAAAGTGCACAGAGTCCTAAAAGCCAACAAAAACGGGTTCAGAAAACAGGAAGGGTGAAGGATCTGGAAGTTAACATTTCTTGCATCTTTTTCAAGGTCCTTTTCCATTTTACTCATGAGAAAGATGTGCACCTGCTATCAGAGTTTCAGTTTTGGTCATGTATACATCAGCCTGAAGATTGTATGCAGAAATTCTATAAAAATAAATTATCCAAAATGGGTTTGGGTTAGTGTTAGATGCTTACGGCTAATTGAGAGTAAAATGCTGGTCTTTTTGTAGTGTTATGGCACTTTGCTGTTTTTTTGGGAATTCACTTGAGATAGGCGTACAAGTAGTACCATTTATTTTTGAAAGAAGAGTCTCACAAGACCGTGTAATCTCAATGAAAGTGTGGTTATAGTATTGTGTGGCAGATGGCTTTTGCACAAGCTTTCACAGGCAGTGGTGATCTCGACAGCCATGCAGCATAGGAGAAGTAGAAGGGCCTTGAACTAAAACAACTTGAAGTATGTAAACTCTCACCTGCTATGGCGACAAAACAGCAATGCAAATGAAGAATGACCATCAGTGCCATGGTGATAAACTCATACGCAGTGGGTGAGATCGCAGAACTTCAGATGGCTGCATCCAAGGTGAGCTTGTGGGACAGCGCTTGTGTTGTTCAACAGTTTGCTGTGCTCTTGCCTCCTCACTTCAACATCTTCAAAATGCAGCACCTACGCCCATGGATGGACAGCTGGTTATGTGACTTGTACATTTAGATTATTGCTATGTCATTGAAGAATAAAGAGCATCAGACATGTTTCCTGATTTTCTTTTTATATTGGCATAAGATAGTTTGGCCTGTCATGGAATTCGCAGGCACATCTAAATAACTTATTAGTTGAGTAGATGGTGTTCGCCACTAACCAGGATAGTGGGTATTCAGTCTCCTATGGAATATTAGTCTCCAAAGCTTCCTTGAATTTTTGGGTGGCTGCGAATGAACAGGTAAGGTAGGCTTCACTCCAAGGAAGTCGCAGGAGGTTGAATCTGGACACAGTTATTGTTAAAATAAAGATGTAAATGTTCAGCCAAATGTGTGAATTTTTCAAATGACTCAACAATGTTATATGATGTAATAATATCTCAAAATATGAAAATGTGTGCATAGTAGAAGTGGTGGCCAAGCAATGAAATGGAGTCAAATCAAAAGCATACTAAACAAGCATTTGCAATGCAACAGGTCTCGCATTTACGCAAGTTTGAGCTATTGGCATTGTAAATGACAATGCCTTTTATTTATGTTTTAGTTTTTGAAACATAAATAAAACGCATTGTCATTTACAATGCCAATAGCTTAAACTCGCGTAAATGCGAGACCTATTGCATTGCAAATGCTTGTGATAGTTTGTTTTCATCTGAGCTGCAGCAACAGCTGAGCAGAATTACTCTCACAAGAGCTCCCAAAATATCACACATCCCTGTGTAAATCCCCCGCCCCCCAGAAGTTCAAATGTTGCCTGGATCAGTCCACCAAATGGTCAAACATAACGCATTAAAGCGCCACAATTTTGTTGACATCCACGTTTCACATAGTGCTTAATATAGGGGAGTCTGTTTTAAGATCTCACAACAGATGGCCCAAAAGAGGCAACTCATGATCTAGGAGGTAATGATGCATTATGACCAGATTGCCGTCTGGCAAGCCTCACGCTAGATTTTTTTTTTTGCAGTTCTTATATAGCACGAACCAGACCCGAAGTTATAGGGGCGCTTTACATGAGCACCAGTTACATTACACAAGTACACATTAATTTTTGGGTAGGCACCGGGAGATTAAGTGATTTGCCCATAATCACAGGATGTTGAGCCGACGACGAGACTCTAATCTGGTTCCTCACCTCCAAAGTCGACAGCTCTGGCCGTCAGGCCACATCCTCGAAAAGTTCTCTTTAAGGTTGTTAGGGATGGGTATAGAATTATGTAAACGAATATCGAAAGTTCCAGAACTTGGCCACTATTCCTGGAAGCACTAGTGTATTCACATTGTCGTTTTAATTCCACACCTATACAATACTTCCGCTGTCACTCTCTCTGATATTGCATGAACGTGTCGATTGTGGTAATAAAAACTCAAAAAACAGATACATAACAATAACGCATGGTGAGCATTTAGAACAAGTTCCGATACGAAGACTTTTTTAGAGAAAAGTTGACTTCTTTGCTATTTTAGCTCATGTGCGCTATGAACCTGGAAAAAAAACAGTACATGAGGTGGTCAGCGTCTTAATATAAAACAACAGACGCTTCAAAAACCATTAGGAAAGGGAGACAAAAACACTCACCACAGCTTTTGTAAGACACTTCCAAGTCGCCTGTTTTGCACAGAGTGTGCTCGGGCCATTCTTTGTTTTCGATGAGAGATGCCATAAGTAATAATAATTACTTTTATACTAATACTAATTACGATTTGCAATGCAATAGGTCTCGCATTTACGCGAGTTTAAGCTATCAGCATAGTAAATGACAATGCCTTTTATTTATGTTTTAAAAACAAACACATAAATAAAAGGCATTGTCATTTACAAAGCCAACAGCTCAAAATCATGTAAATGCGAGACTTATTGCATTGCAAACCGTTATTATTATTAGTGTCCTCAACAAATTGCGGGGCCCACAATGACTCTCATGCTCAGCATAGTAGCAGGCTAGTGGGAGGGCCAATCGGCCGAGCATGATTCTATTCCTCCCTTGGACAGCCAAAGCCCGGACCATGAGAGCTACTGCAGGGAAGTCAAGAAAGTCAATCACTGTGTAGCACAGTTGTGTATGCTAAATGTGTACATATAAATAATGCAAGCCCGAGATTCTGTGGAGGAAATCAGCACTGCAGCCGGGTTCGAGCTCGGGGCTGCACGCCTCTCACGCGGCGCGTTTTCATGTGGTGGCTTTTCCCCTTTGATTATGTGATTCGTGTCTCCCAGGGTGAAAAGGAGATTACTTTTTCGCTCCCTGGTCAGCGCCATCAATCAATGGGACCGGATGCCAACCTATTCTTCTGGCTTTTTCTGGTAGGGATAAGATGCTTAAGTCCCTATGATGTTATGGCGTGCATGGGGGAGTTAACAAATAGGGACGACCCTTGAGGTGTGGGAGACGGAAAAGAAGCAAAGTCCTCTGTCGTAAGTGAGAGCCTCCTTTCTGCCAAATTGATTTAATTTGTTATCACATCCACTGCCCTCACTAAAACCGGCGATCGTTGTGCGCTGTTGGACCCGAGTACATCCAGTCACTGTGGAAGCGGCTCTCTTTTTCCCCATTGCCGAAGCCTACTAAACCAAGACGAAAGTTTATATTTAAAGGTCGAGGTGAAGGAGCGAACACATAGGGTATATATACCTTTAAAAAGTAGCCAGTGATAAACAAGGGTCCGGAGATTAGCTTAAACAAGCGTGCGCGCCTGAAGTAAAAAAAAAAAAAAACTGTCGTCAAAAGTGAAAGCGTTTCCCTTGCGGGAGCGAGCGGCGCCAGGAGCGATAATTGCTACCATATGGCACCGCTCGCTCCCGCAAGTGAATCGCCAGACGTGCACGCGTTGCCATTGAAGGCAATGGAACGCGTGCACGTTTTTGGCTGAAAAGCCGAAGCGATTCCAAAAGGTCTTTTTGCCTATGCAGCGCATGCGCGCTGCGTAGGCGAGACCTAAAAAGGCTAATGCAATAAATTGTGGTAATTTAGGGCACTAGAATGCATACACTATATACTGTTCACGATCGCTAAATTATAACATAAACCTGACTACTCCTTAAATAACTACAATGGCAATATGATAAAGTTACTGTAAGAACAGTTAGATGGGTCTACACTACAGTCATCGTTTAGTGATCCTGGCATATGCCATTTGTGAGCATTGCCTGATCATAAACACTGTGATAGAAAAAGGATATTAAAGTGAAAGATCCCGTTCCTTCCTTTCAAAGCCTGGGTATTTTGTAACAGCTTTGGGAACCTTATCTACGTGTGATCTTATTGATTCCAAATGCCAAAAACAGTCTGGAACAAAGGGAAACAAGTGGTGAACTTTAAGGTAAGCAAACAGTAACTGAGCAAAGCATCTCAGACTTCAGAATGAGGAATAAATTGACCAGGAAGGTTACCTGATCTTTCGAATTAGGGCAAGAGGTTGTAGGCCTCTTTCACATTACCTGTTGCTGCTAGCTGGTGTGGGAGAAGAACCTTCCTCAGAGATGAAGAGGACATCCTGCTGACAGACCCCTCGGCACATACTCGGACCATTAAAGTTCTTTGTGTTGGCACAGGCCATCCTGGTGCTGCACCTCTTTTTGAAGGCCAAGTTGAAAGGATGACAACAATAAATGAAAGGTGGCTCAGGCATGGACTGTGCAGGCCAGGCATAATGCTCACTAAAATTACCTGCACTTGTCAACATTGGTTCTCCCTGCACCCTCCAGACTATGGGCTTGTAGGTGATACAATAATGCCTCTGGACTGCTTGTGCTAGCGCAGTCGATAAGCAACAGCACAAAAGGCCACCAGAGCTTCAGTAAGGCTTTCACTAAAATGTATTCCTACTGCCAGGCTCAGTCACAGCTGCTCATTTTAACCCCTTGACCGCGATCGGAATTCCGCTCGTGTGCTGGACATTCCGATCGCGGGTGTGGTCGTGACGAGCTCAGCTCGTCATGCGCACAGCGCTACCGCGCAGCATGACGAGCTGAGCTCGTCACGAGCTTCGAAGGGATTAATGGGCACAGATTCGCGTCATTAGTGTTGACACGTCCAGATTTCTCAACAAGAAGGGCAAGCCTGTTGCCTTAAAAGATAAAGGGGCATATTCACAAGGACTTATCGCTGAGTTATCGCCACCTTAACGCATCAAACGTGGAGATAGATTTAACGCCCCATTCACAAGCGGGTGCAAACTGCAGACATCGCCAGTATTCCCGCGATAACTGCCGCAAAATTTATCTCCACGGGTGACACCACCAACTAACCCTAATGAGATGCATAGTAGGCGTTCCCGTGCAAAAACTCACGAAAACACCACAACACCACTTTCACAACGAACTGCCAGATCTGCGATGCGAACCAAAAACAGGCGATAAGCCGCGGTAGCAGCAGGGAATTAACACCTGCCTTCTGCTGGTGTTAAGCAGGACGACTACCTGCAGTATGAAAGGGAGCCCAGCCAAGAGCCACATCTGAAGATCCACAGATGCCATGGAGCCAATGATCATGCAGCTCGGAGACCCATGAGGGCCACAACACCCACCTCCACCACCCCCAGGCCCGCCACCAACCCCAGGACCCGCCCGCCCCCCCCCGGACCACCACAGAGGCAGCGTAGACAAAGACAGCGGACCCACCTTAAACGCACCAGCCGCACAGACCTAACGCCAGAGGAGGCCATTGCCCGCTACAGGCCCAAAAGGACAACCATCCTCCGCATCCTGACCCACATCGCCCACAGGCTGACGGTACCAACACAGCGGACAACCAACATCCCTCCGCAGACAAAGCTGCCGGCTGTGCTGCACACGTTGGCCTCTGGTACCTTCCAACCCACAACTGCCAGAGTCGGAGGAGTCTCACAGCCAGCCCTATCCAAGTTCATCACACCTGTCCTGGATGCCATCATCAGCCTGGTACCCCAGCACCTCCAGTTCACCCACACTGCGCAGGAGCAGCTGGAGACCAAGCAAGGCTTCTACGCCATAGCTGGATTCCCTCACGTGTTGGGGGCAATCGACTGCACACATGTGCCCCTCGTGCCCCCTGCCAACACTGCACACAACTACCGCAACAGAAAGCACACGCATTCCATCAATGTGCAGGCAATAGTGGACCACCAGGGACTCCTCAACAATGTTGTGGCCAACTCCCCAGGCAGTGTGCATGATTCATACATCTCCCGACAGTCCATCATCAACCAGCGCTCCCAGGATGGCACCTATGGAAATGCATTGTTCGTTGGTAAGTACCAAATGAACACACCACACACCTCCACTCCACAGTCATGCAACTCACGACACTGGCAATGAGCACGCAGCAAAACTACATGCAACATGCCACACAACATGCCAACTGGCCAGACACGACAACACAACTCCATTGGGAACCTGGGCTTGCCATGCACACAACCCAGCCACGGCATGACACCACAGCCACACAATAGCAGAATGTAAGGAGAGGCTTGGAGCAGGCATGTGCGAGAGCGGCAAGTGACTAATGAATGAGAACCTACCCAATGCCAGGTGTGGCGTGGATGTGCCGGACAGACTTCAGTGTGCAAACCACGGAAATGGCCATGTGGACATCAACTGCTGGTGCATGGAGTGTAGTGGCCAGTGGACACTACCATGTCCCCACAGGCTGTGGGGCAGAACGTGGAAATGTCGCTCGTTACGTCCCCCCCTGTATGCGCTGGCGGAGTGGGTTGGCCCTGCGTACGCCAGGCCTGCGTAGGGGTGTGAATAAAAAGCCCGTCGCACTGGGCGTGGTTCTCATTCAGAATGGCCAACGTGTCTGCCAGGGCGGTGCCTCTCAGCCCGCCACGAGGCCGGTGCCTTGCGCAGCGGGGCCTGCGTCCCTGTGCGCCTGCTGCACCCCGGGCCGCTGGTCCCCAGACCCGTCATGCCTGCCCCAGCGCACCAAGGAGGCTCCGCTCACCTGCTGACACCGGCGTGTGTCAAAGAGGGCCCACCACGTGCCGGTGCAAGCTCCAAGCCCCAGTCCCGCGACCTTTGCAGCCTCCGCAGACCATCGATGGCCTCCACGACGCTGGCCCACAGTACTCCTTTCTCGTTGACATACCCCACCGGCGTACTCTTCGGCCCAGTTGTTGGCACATGTTGTACTGAGTCGTGATTTTTGAATGGCAGTGACCCCAAGTCTGTGGCAGCGTCCACATCACTATACTCCCTCCGATCAGTGAAGCCAAAGTCTGCATCGCAAGCCTGCGACACGTGGTGCCACTAACCCTGTTCAACGCAAGCCTGCGACACGTGGTGCCACTAACCCTGTTCAACGCAAGCCTGCGACACGTGGTGCCACTAACCCTGTTCAACGCAAGCCGGCGACACTTGGATGAGGGCTCAGGCCTACACTGCAGTCCAGTAGGTCCCACATGTGGAACTGTGTCCTGAGTTTTGAATGGCAGTGACCCCAAGACTGTGGCAGCGTCCACAACACTATACTCCCTCCGATCAGTGAAGCCAAAGTCTGCATCGCAAGCCTGCAACACGTGGTGCCACTAACCCTGTTCAACGCAAGCCTGCGACACGTGGTGCCACTAACCCTGTTCAACGCAAGCCGGCGACACTTGGATGAGGGCTCAGGCCTACACTGCGGTCCAGTAGGTCCCACATGTGGAACTGTGTCCTGAGTTTAGAATGGCAGTGACCAAATGTTAATTGCCGCGTATATATCACTGAACTCCCTTCGATCAGTGTCCCAAACTCTGCATCGAAAGTACACGACACGTGTCTGTGAGGCCATGCTGACTGCTGCCCCCGGCCTACACTGCGGTCCAGTAGGTCCCACATCCAGCACTTAGGGGCTGATTCCGATCTGGGTCGGAAATCACTCCGACCGAGCCGGACCCGGAGAGATTTCCGACCGAATCGGACTCTGGCAGTCCGACCGAACGAGTACGGTGCGCACGCATGCAATCGGACTCGAGTCGGTCGGACTCCCATTGAAGTCAATGGGAGCCGGACGTACAACGAGTACGCGGGCTCCCATTGACTCAATGGGTGTGAGGCGAACAAGGGCGCCCCCTACAGCGGGTACGCATCGATGCGACTCGCGGCGTACATGCACAGGTAGGGGGACCATGGGTCTCCCTGTGTGCGACTGCGCGGCTACGCGCACAGGGGTCCGACACGGACCCCAAAGTCCGGCTCCGACTGCTCTTTCGAGCCGGACGGCGCGAGTCAGTCGGACTGCTCGAGGCGCGCATCGTACTTGCCCGGCCGGGGAACGTCTCCATTGCGCGGTGCGAGTCGTGTCCGTGCGAGTCGGTCGGAGCGGTTCGGACCCGGGAACGAGTCGGTCGGCGATTTCGTGTGCGCTCGCATCGTACTCGCTCGGCCGGACGCACGTACGAATCGGTCAGGAAAGAGGGCTCCGAATCGGATCCGGTTAAGCCGAATCCGATTTGGTGCCCTACCGGCCGAGATCGGAATCGGCCCCTTAGTCGTGATTCATGAATGGCAGAGTCCATACCAGTGAACGCACAGAGGAGTAAGAGGAAGATGCGGTTCAGTCTGGATGAAAGCCGGATTCTCGTCACGGAGGTAACCGAACACTAGCAACAACTGACCTGGTGCCACTAACCCTGTTCACTGCAAGTCAGCGTCCCGTGGTGCCACCGAACCTGAATTACGCAGGCCGTTGGGACCATCCAACGTAAGCCGGCGACACTTGGATGAGGGCCCCTGCTGACCGCTGCCTCAGGCCTACACTGCGGTCCAGTAGGTCCCACATGTGGAACTGTGTCTTGGGTAACTTATGGAGGAGTCCACACCATTGATCTATAAAGGTTCAAAGGACCTGTTTTGTGCCTGCTGAAAATTAGTCACAGTCAGATCACGTGTTACGACAGCGCGCAAGAAACCAAAATGCGCGCGTTCTAACGCTGGGTCTGGACGCTTTGTCGTCTGTTCTAGATACTCCTCGAGCGGAAGGTAGTCAGCGCAGAGACAAATATCGATTGTAGAAGAGACTCAAGTGAAACAGTTACCTTTATTTGTAGGATCTGTGAAGAGGGATCCTCCTTCTCTCCTGCAATATTTACTTCCATTAATGAGGCTTCTTCTCTAATAAAGGTCCATTTTCATCAATTTGCCGTATTGCAGTCTGGACATTACCTGCATAGTGTTATCGATCAAAATTGAAAGAATGATGCACTGTATGATAATAAATAGAAGGCCAAGCATTTATAAAGGACTGTCTACAAAATTCTAATCAAGACATCCCCAGATTTTTTAATTGAATCTACAAGCAAACCGGGTCCTGAGGAAGGTGGTTGTTTCCACTGAAACGCGCGTGAGACCGCAAACTACGACCACAACTTACTTTCAGATTAGAGAACTGGGAGAATTTTATCTCCTATAATTGGTGTTTTTGGAAAATAATTACATTATTTTGTTTACAAACACCGTATAATCCACCACAGGGTCAAAAGATTTGTTTTTTCCGTTTTTTATAGTATGTTGTTGTAGTTGGTTTGTATGAATGAGAGTGTGTGACAGAATGACAGTGGTTTTGAATGAATTATGTTAGTGAGATTTTTACATTGGTTGTTTTTTATATGGGATGTCTAATGTGATAAATTCATGTTTGTAAAAGTATTATGATGAAATATTAGAAAAATCAAAATCATTGGACGTGTTATATATATGTAATTGTGTGAATCTTAGAGATAAATACGAATATATTTTTCAAATTTAAATAAAAAGGAATTTTTTCTAAAAAGATACACTGTCTATTATGCTGTTTGCAAATCTACTTAATTGTGGGGCTTTAAAATAAATGTATGTTGTGAAGGGGTTCTTTGGTAATTTGAACCTTTATAGGTCGTTTGTCAAATCAAATAGGTCAGTCTAGAGGTATATACTATTTTTGGTTTTTCCTTCCTCCCTCCTCTTGGACCTTAAAGTAACTTAGGGAGGGCCTTCCTTCCCCCATTTTCGGAGTCCACACCATTGGACACGCCTCATCGCAGGTGGCATCCCCTATCAGCACTGGTGCCACTAACTCTGTGCGCAATGAGTCATGGGCACTTTCTGGTTGGACTTTGGTGGCGTCTGAGTCCATGGCCTGGGGGTTGTCTGCATCATCATCTGGCTGGGACGGACTTGGTGTTCGACATGTGTCTGTTCCATTCATCTCCACAATAGTGACTGTTTCTGCGTGGTTCTGCCCTCTGCATCATGCCCTGGGGTACACCTTCCACTGTCCACTGAGACACTCCGCGACAACCCCTTTGTCATCTACGAGAACCTGCTCTGCTCTCGTGACCCTGCCCCAGTGCACCGCAAGTCAGCGGCCCGTGGCGGTAGGCCCGTGCAGGACGCTGTGCATCCGGGGCCACTAACTCTGTGCAGCTCAAGTCATGGAGCCTTTATGGTTGAATGGTTGTGTCCTTAACGATGTACACTGTTGTTGTTTTTTGACTGCACCAGGCACTCCATGACGGCTGGTGTACACACACCCCACACACATCCAACACAGGTGTCACTCGACATGTGAGCCTGCTAATAAACGTGGCCGGGTGCACGTGCCCGCAGCCATTCACACCATCTAAGCAAGTGTGTCCGTGTGGTCATTATGTCAGCATGATGGGCCCGAGCCCTGAAACATCACAGTGTGTTGTCTTCAGTGGACGACACCATGTCACCTCAGCAGTGGCTAAGACCTTGGACATGAAGCTTCGCCCGCCCCCCCTGCATGCACAAGTGGCGTGTGCTGGTCCGGCGTACGTCAGGTCAGCGCCGGGGTGTGCTGATTCGGCAGGGGGATCAGGGAGTCAATGTTGCAATGTAGCATGCACCCGGAGGGCGGGCCCGCACGTACGGGGAAATGTAGGAGCGCAAGACCGCTCGGGGTCTTGGCTCATACATGCCAAGTGTTATGTGTATCAGTCCTGCGGCTGCATAAGTCAGATGCCTAGCCTCAATCGCAGCGTGATCACAGCCAGCCATGGACTGTACACCTGTGTCCGCCCTGTCCAGACCATTGGCCTACACTCACGTGGCCACACACCCTCAACGGCCAGCTTCAATGTGTGGTTGGCATGCCGCTGGACATGCGCAGACAGGCATGACAATGGTGTGCCGTAGGAGTGCACGTGATACAATCGCGCAGCGCACACAAGTGTGGGGGCTCGTTGGAGGGAGGAGCAGCTGTGAGGCAACGTAACACACAGTGAGGCCGCTCATGTGCCACGTGCTCGGCATATCATCCATGATTCCTGGGTCGCAGACATCCCACCCCACCCACGACAGGCCTCTGTACATCTCCTGTATGCAAGCAGATGGTAAAGTTACTGTAGGGATGAAAGGTCCTTTGTCTGAACTATCAGGTGGAAGCACATCTGCAGCTCCAAGCTGGGACTTGCATGTGCCCAGCACCCCCTGACAGATACGATAGCATTTGCTGGCGACTCCCACACTACGCACTGCCCGACGTGAGACCAACATGTACACATCCCACACACAGAAGTCCTTGGTCGTAGTTAGCGTGTGTGAAATTGCCTTCACACGTACTCCCACCCCACCCCAGGCCTGCACCCGTTGCACACAATCACTGCTCATTGATCCGAGCTGTGCCATTTCATCCACAGGACTGGCGCGGGTCAGCACAGTGCCGCTTCAAGCAGGGCCACTGATGCAATGGCAGACCATCCCGGACACATGCACAACTCCAGTCACGTGGACCGGTACCGTGCAACGTCTGCTGCATGTACTGGGGGCACTGCCATTGGCAGTGCTGCGGATCAGTTACCGGCTAAGCTTCCGCCTTGCCAACGTCACCTGCGTTCAGCCTGTGTTGCATTGTCGCTCGTGCATATTCGAGTGGACCATGGATGTCTGCCTCTCCAACGTAATGGTACCTGACCTGGATTTCGACGTGTGTGTGTGCCCCCTGTTGGCCCACGACCATGAGTGTCACCGTGATGCCCGTTTATGGCATGCCTGGATGATTGGCATGCATGCTGGCAACTGGACCTGGGAGATTGCACGAGTCGTCGTGTGCAGTGACCACATTGAGCCGCTCCCCTATTGGGCTTTAGTGCCAATTGGGGCCAGGGGTTGGAGTCAGCACATCTGTCCGGGACAGCTGATGGGTTACTTCGCCGACATGTTAGATGTAGTCGACAACGAGCTCATGTTGGAAATGTTGGCCTACGCTGCTGCACTCGCGTTCATGGACGAGTGACAACGTACCTGCAGCCACAACTGAATGTGACCCATTGCACGTGTCCCGGCACCTGGTTGTATGTTGGGGATCTGGTCACATGTCCCAAGACGACAGTGGACATGGCTGCATTGGCCTGGACTCCGGATACATGCGTGGACAACCAACGCGCGTTGGCACTGACTTGTGTGGGTGATGGACTCCCCCGGGGTGGACATGGGCGCTTTCCAACGTTCCTCATTCAGACATGCTGCTGCATTGGTCTGCATGTTGTGGCACTTCTCTTGGCCGTACTGACACGCAATTGTTGATGAAGCTTCCACACCTTCACTTGTCTCCAACTGTGATGAGTGTTGATATGTATGCAAATGTGTGTGTCACGGCCTATCTGGGTCCCTGCCATACATGCATTGCTACCCCATCATGGCTGTGGGTTGGTACTTGTGCATTATCATGTCCCTGTTTCGTGCTTTGCTAGATGCGTATGGCTACTTTACTCAGCCACAAGCGGGTGCACTTGTGTCCTGTGTTCGGTTGTGCAAATGTTGGTGTTTGTACCACTTTGTGTGTGATGTTGGGGTGCTCTGCTTACTATGTGTGTGTGCTGCATTGTGTGTGAGATGGCCCTTCAGCTCTGATTTGGCTCTACCCTTCTCCCTTTCAGGCAGTGTGGTTTTCACTTCTGTGCTTGTTCAGTGGTGTGGTATTGCCGACTTGTGTGACTTGTTCTCTTGGTTGGTGTTGTTACTCTTGGGCATGGTTTGTCTGCAGTTGTGCTGTGCTTAATTGTGCATGTGTGCCATTGTGCCCATCTCCCCCGTCCCCCAGTCCCTGGTCGTTCCTCTCCCTGTTGCTGTTGTGTCTGTTGATTTTGAGCAGTTTCCGGTCCCCGAATCCTGCCACCATCTCCAGACTGATGTGGTGGACACCATTTCCTCCATGTCATTCAGCTCCTGGTGTGGCGCTGGACTCCCACCTCCGGTGTGCATTGCTGCCTTCTGGTTGTTGGCGTGTTTCTGCTTGTTTTTGTATTTCGCATCATTCCAGCTGTTCTGGTTTTCTTCCATTGTCCTCCTCCGCTCTCCGGCTGCATTCACCTTGTCCACGATGGACTGCCATGTACAATGTTTTGTTGCCAATGGGGCTTGTGGGGTTGTGTACTAGCTCCGGCTGCCTCCATTGTGCTTCGCTGTTGTTTTCTGTTTGGTTTGTCTTCCTTTTTTCCTGCTTTTGTTGTGCTTATTCCCGCCTGCCGTGTGTGTCGCGGGCCTGGCGCTGCTTATCGCTGCTTTCCTCATCGCGAATGGGCTCATCGCACGTTTTTTTTTTGTTGGGGTGTGTGTTTTTATCTCCGTCGTGGTGGTTGTATCGCGGACATTGGCCGCGCTGGCAAACTATCGCATGGTACCGCTGTGTTGTGAATTCCACGTTAACACGGGTTATTTTCCCGCGATAGACTGCGATGGGTAAAGTTGCGTTAACATTTTTTGGAGATGTTTAGCGCACGTTCTGTGAATATACCCCAGATTGTTTTATTGCTATGATTAAAGTGGCTTTACTACATTGTTGGTGCTACAGTGTAATAGAAGCTTTCTATGTGTGCTGCGATGGAATGGCGCTGTAGGCTGGCTAATTATAACGTTGTGTAGGCTTCTGCAAAATAAAGTGAATAAAAAGTATTTGGCTGGAAATGGAGGGGAAACCTCTGTTGGTGCCGCACAGAGTTCTCTCCATGATAGCTGACCAAAGAAGTGTGGTTCCTGTGCATTTACTAAGGTAAGATGTCATCATTTCATACGTGCACACTGCCGGAGCTGATTGAGGACATCTTTATAATTCAGTTTCCCTACCAAAATCATTTTAGGACTGGTTTAAAAAGAAAGAAGTACATTTACACTCTCGAATTTACACATATGTGCAAGTGTGGATATTCTAGTTTATGGAATTCACAAACATTCCCAAGAATATGCATGGGAAACTGCACCATATGTAGGTTTTCATGCATATTCCTGGAAACGTCATATGACAGGATTCCACTGGGAATGGGGTAGAAGGGGAATGAAAGTAGTTTGTGAATGTTGGGAAATATCCATGTCTGTGGGCGTTCCTAAACGTCCAGGGCCAACCATGCACTGGAATTATCATTTTATGTTGAGACACGGGGGCCGATATCATGCAGTACCTCCTTTATTGCCACTGCACGCAGCAGTTCCTTTAAAGAAAATATAACTCAATAACAATTCAGGGTTCAAGTTAAACACTGAGCACATAGCCATCTGCCTTATTTTATTGTTGGTGCTCACTAAAAGATAAGTGCCAGTATCTTCACTGAATGAATGTGCTTTATATATTTTTATTCAGTTGCTATAGATAGTCTGAGAGTGCTGCACCTATTATAATTCTTTGTACTAGGTCTAAAGGTGTATTTGATTGTCATGTTTTGTATTAAAAGGTATCATTTTTGGGAAATTATCAGCAGTTACAATAGGTTGGGTTTGTCATAGAAATGTTTTAGGGACGTATTTTGTTGTAGATCCAAACTAGTTTGTTCCACGTTTTTTAGGTGCACAGCATTTAAATCATGCGTGTAGTAGAGCACGCCATGGTTGGTAATGTAAGTAACCATTGCACAAGCCCGAGATTCCTCCGACTGATCCTCAACAAGTATGCGTGTGATGAGGTCATCACGCACAAGTCATTATGGCCCAGATGTACGAAGCCATTTAACATTTCTTAACGGGCCGAATAGCTATTTTGGCCCATTAAGAAATGCTAAATGGCCTTTTCAGATGTACAAAGGGCCAAAACTGGTCGCAATTTGCAATTTCTACCTGGTAGAAATCGTGTATGCAACCGCGATTTAGAAATCGCAAATAGGGATTAGCTATTTGCGATTCCTAAGCACATGTACATAGCATTTCCTGAATGCGAATCGGGCATTTAGCCAATGCTATTACCATTGACTTGAAGTCGATGGTAACCATGTGCAAAATTAAAAAATGCATTTAAAAATGCATTTTTTAATGTGACATGAAGCACACATATGCCCGCCCATAGGGCATATGTGCACTTACATTTGCACTAGAAAATTCGGGGTGCCTCCAGCGGGGCCTTAAGCCCAGAGGCACTCTGGGCTTTGCATTTCTAAATTGCGATTTCCTATTAGGAAATAGCAATTTAGGAAGTGCAAACCATTTCCTATTTTGCCCATAGCCCGGAATGCAATGGCATTTCCAATTTGCGATTCCCTAATAGCGATTCCTACTTTGCAAATTTAGTACATATCCTTTTGCATTTCTTAAATAGAGATTCCTATGGAGTCGCTACTTAAGAAATGCAAATTGGAAGCTTTATACATTTGGGCCTTAGTGTGTGGGGTTGAGTAAATAATTCTCGATGCGTACACATCCAAAGCCTGTGATCTCTCTTCAGAACTTTTGGGCACATAAGGCTTGTCATACATTCAGTGACAAAGTTGAATGGTGGCCAATTTAGCAGATTGCGAAAAAGTCCCTGTAATCAAAAGAATTTGTAATTTGACAGTTTGAGGAACTTTCAGTTTGAGAGGAACTGAAAGCGGTTGGTGAGGATCGTTTTTATATGACAAAATTAGTTTGTTTAAGCATATTTATTCAAGTAATTGAGACTCATTTTATTGTTTGAGAAGTATTAGAAGGAAAAGACTGTCATTATTATGGAGGAAGAATCAGGGCAATCACAAGATGATCTCATGGAGGATATATTTAATATGGCTTTTGAAAGAATTTTGGCAGAGTTTAGTAGTAAAATGGCGAAACAATAGAAATTATATTAATGTCCAAAAGTTTGGGCCATGGTTCTGAGGAAAAATATTTTTGGTGGGCGGGTGAGGCAAATTAAAGTAGTTGAAAGAGTGGGGGTAGGGTGTATTGTAAGAGAAAACATATGGATGATAACAGTTTACAAGCATATAATAAAGATCTGCAGAGGCAGGCCATGATTTCTGTTGATGCATAGACAAGGATGTTGCTGAGGGCCCCTCAAGAAGGGTAGAATAAAGGCCCAGAAAGATATAAAAAGCGAAAAGCGAGGTAGAGAAACATACTGTCATAAGATGTAATGCAAAAGAGGAGATTAGTTGTTCATCTTATTTTAACTTAAAGGAACAGGGGTATAAAGCTCAGGATGGAAAAGTATCTAAATCAGTGGACAAGGAAAGAGTTCCAGAGCTATTAACAGATACTTTGAGAAATAGCATGTTTGATTTCTTGCTGTTAAAACACCCTCTTTAATCTGTGTGGACACCGACTGATGATGGAGTAGAGTATGTTAAATTTTAGTTACGTAAGCATATTCCCAAAGATGTTAAGTTAAGATTACGGTCTCAATGCTCAAATCTGTCCTTCTGTGGCGAGTGACGTTTACTACTGAGTTACATGCCAAAATGTAGGTTTTTCTAGGAGGACAAGATCCTCAGAAAGGCCTGGACAAAGTGTTGCATACCTATCAAGATAGACTTCTTGACATTATTAAACCACTTACAAAGATTTCTGATGTGGCAGAAGAGGCCTAAATTAGACATGAAAAAATAATGTTGAAGAATTAAGACAGGGGATCCCATAAGCAGTGCGTCTTTTAGGTAATGTAAATACAGCTTTGTTTGTGGAACGGTTTAAGAACATTTTATTAAAGATTGGCCCTAACTTGGTTGATCTGCACAAAAAGGAGGAAGGTCCTGCAGCTGAAGGTTTAGTGTTTGGTGATAAAGGCATGTCTAGATTTGTGGGAGCTTTCTGTGCTTTACACAAATTACAGTGTGATATAAAAAGCATTTTCATTGAGCTTGTTTTTGGAGTGGCCAGGTGAACAAGGGGTCAGTTCTCTGGCCGTGGCCAAGAAGTCATGAGAAATTCTTTGTCACATGGTTTTAGACCCTTCAGTGAAGGACAATATATGGCTCAAGTTTCAGGTTTTTTCCCACCAAGACAGAGAATTCACAGGATGAGATGTTCTGTGGTGAGCGTTGGACCAGAGGTTTCACAGGTAAGGGCAAATCAATATCTTATTGCTATCCCCTTAAAAGTTGGCCAGTCGATTTACCCAATTTTATTGGAAATGGGTACCAATTATGGGCCTGATTACGACTTTGACGACGAAGTGCAGGGTCTGCCCTGGCGCAGCACCGCCAAAGCTGTGGTCCTCCTGTCTGGCAGGCTTTGTTTTTGATGTTCCCATGGCGGTGCCCTGAAAATGGGCACCACAATGGGATCGCCAAAGACAGTTCCTGCACAGCATGGACTGTTAAGTCTGTGCCGTGCAGGAACTGGGGTGCATGAATACAAGGGGGCACATGTTGTGCCCCCCTGCATGCATACTCATGAGGAGGAGGTTCATGAAATAGGAACCTCCATGACACCGCCAGCGGAGAGGAAACTCGTAATATGCTTTGCGGGACCACAGCAGTCCCGCCAAGCATATTGTGGCCTCCAGACCGCCGCAACGCCACCAGGGAACGGCGGTTCCCTGGCAGCTGCAGCGGGGCAATGGCGGTCCGACCGCCCTAATCCTAATAGGGTGGACGGGAGACCGCTACGCCCCCACGAGTCTGGCGGTCCATGGAACGCCAGACTCGTAATAAAGCCATATGAGGTAACTTTAGGTTCTTGGGTCTCTTCAAGGGTTCCAAACAGATTTTGTAGCAGATTTAGTTCAGGACAGAGGGAAATAGGTTTCAGCAAGGAACAGGTGGTTCTGGAAGATAAGGAGGTTCAAGGTTTGATAGGGAAGGGAGTTCTAGTAAAGGAAGAAGGTTTTATAAGCAATATTTTCATAGTGGAGATGAAAGACAAGGGTATATATCCTGTAATAAATGTAAGAGATCTGAGCGATTGGGTGGTTCACCACCATTTGGAAATGAAAGGTATGCATCTGTTGAGAAATAATTTATAAAAGAAGATTGGTTGACAAGATTGGATTTGAAAGATACTTGTCAGATAGTTCTGATTTGGCAACCCAATTAGAGATTTCTGCAGTTTCTGTGGGGCAGAAATATGTGGAAATTTGTTTGTCTAGCATTTGGTCTCTATTGGACTCATTGGTGATTTACAAAGGTCCTTTGTCCGGTGGTGGCTTATCTCGGAGAGAGAGGAATAAGATTAATAATATATTTGGACGATATATTGATTTTGGCTCAGGAGGAATCAGTAGTGATGCTTCCTATGAATTTGGTGGTGATGTTAAAGCATTTGAGTTTTGTACTAAATAGGCAAAGATCAAGGTGGTTCCAAGTCAAGAGACTCCGAGGCACATTTACCAATATTTCACACTACATGACACTTCAAGGGAACTTGCTGTGCTGTGCTGCATGAAAGGGAAAGAGCAGAAATGCTCCATATTTACAAAGATATGGAGTATTTCTACTCTCACCTTGCACCAGCACACTGAGTGCGGCCTAGCACCAATCGAGGGACCCTTGCACTGTAGTGCCTGCGCAGTTGCATTATGGATAGGGTTGTTTTTGTGCTGCAAGGGTTATCTTACTACACAAAAACAATCCTTAGATGCACATTCCTCTTTCCATGTGTGGTGTAGAACGCAGCACACATGGAAAGAGGAAGTAACTAGGAGAAATAAAGACATTTCTCCTTGTTACTCTTCTGTCCGGTAGGCGCACCATTTTGGCGCAAACCCAGGTTTACAAGTCTATGTAAATCTGGGTTTACATCAAAATATATTGGTAGACGCATAGGAAAGCCCATGCTCCTCCAATGTAGCACCTACCTGACACAAAGTAACGGAAAGTAGCACTAACTCTTGCCTTGTGTTACTTTGTAGTTACTAAACCATGCAGTGCTATGCAAAGTGGATTTGCACAGCTTAATAAATGCTCAAAGGATTTTGCATTGGGCTGCACCACAAAAATGACGCAACTCTGATGCAAAATCATAGTAAATCTGGCCCTCAGTTTTTATGTTTTACAGTGGATACTGTTGTGGGGGGGGGGTTTGAAACTCCCCAAAAATAAATTGAAGCGAATTCAGAAAGAGGTGAAAACACTAAGGGACCAATTACGATGTCATGCGGAAAGCCTCCGACTGACAGTTGGATTCCCCTAGACCATGTCGGAACCCATCCGCCTGATGACTCCCCCGGAATCCAAACCGCCCAACCGATTACGATGTTCGTGGTCGGAAGGGAACCGTTTCAAATCGGTTCTGACCGGCTCTCGGAAAATCCGTGTCAGTCGGAGCCGAGTCGTACAGCTCTCTGGACAGCGTTTCCGACCGGCCAATTACGATGGCGGATTCCAACATGAAAAGGCTGTCGGAAACTGACTTGGGGGCTCCTAGCAGGCCCCGCTTCATCCTGAGGCCTCCAGTTTGGGGCTGTGGGGGTACCCAAGGGACCCCCCTGTAAAACCCTGCACTGTGTGGCAGGCATCATGGGGTGCCCGCGACAGGGTGCAAGGTTTTCCACAAACACCCCTTTTCCCCATAGGAACCTGTGTTGTCGGTCGGAAAACACGGGAGTCCGACCGAACGGCCAGGTGAAAGAGTCGAATGCCTTTTCAGCTTCAAGCAAGGCCGCGGCCGCATGAGTCGATGGAGAGATCCTGTTCAGCACAGAAAATATTGTCCTGAGGTTGAAGGAGGTGGACCTATGAGGTACGAAGCCTGACTGTGCTGGGGCAATAATTTAGTCCATCAGCTATGAGAGCCGAGAGGCCAGGACCTTAGCAAGAATCTTATTGTCCACATTGAGGAAAGACAATGGTCGATTAAGAAGAACAAAGATGGGGGACTTTACCAGGCTTCAATAATAGTGCCAGCACCACGTCACAGAGAGTGGGAGGAAGAAAAACCACAGATAATGCCTCCGTATACATAGCAAGTAAGTGCGGGGTGAGCAGGGTTTTAAAGGTCTTATAAAAAGCGCCAGAGAGCCCATCAAGGCCACGGGCCTTAATGCCATCCATAGCTTCAATTGCACTGAGAATTTCATTGCTTCTGATGAATTCAGCGAGAAAATGGCGTTGGCCGTCTGAAATCCAGACCATAGCGGCCTCCGTGACAGTATTTAGAAAAAATATCGAGTTAGAAATGTCGACTTATACAAATATCGAGTTGTAAATATCGTGTCACAGCAATATCAACAGCAAGAATATCGTGGTCAAGAATATCGATTTTAAGGTAAGAAATATCGTTTTTAAAAATATAGAAGTCATTAATATCGTTTGCAAAAATATAGTTGTTTAAAATATAAAAATTTTTACTTAGTGATATGGATTTTAGTAAATATTTTAAATGTATGAGATGTATTTTTTTTGTATAAGTATTGTTTATGTTTTTTAATGTATGTGTTAAATTTTTAGTAGTTATCAATTTTATTTTAATTAAATTTAGCGTTTTTTAGTTCCGTAGAGGGTTGTGGGTTTATAGGGCAATAGGGTGGGAAGTAATTTAATTATAATAAATTAATGATTATTTTTTATTTATTAATATTTATTTAATTGAGATTTTATAGTGTTAATTGTGGGAAGTAATTTATTATTGATTCATTAATTGGTTGTTAATTAATATTAATTAATTAATTAGTAATTAATTATGGTAATTGTGTAATTGTTTTTAGGTGCCGGTTGTGGGGTTTATAGGGGTAAAGGGTGGGAAGTAATTTATTTTTAATTAATTAATAATTAGTTGTTACTTAATATTAATTAATTAGTTGAAAATTAAATATGGAAATTGTGTAATTAATTTTAGGTGTGGGTTGCGGGGTTTATAGGGGTAAAGGGTGAGAAGTAATTTATGGCAAATTAATTAATAATTAGTTGATCATTAATATTAATGAATTAATTGTTCATTAATTAGGGTAATTGTTTATTTGTTTGTGTGGGTTTTGGTTTTATAGGGGTAAAGGGTTGGGAGTAAATTAATTTTACTTATATTATAATTAGTTGTTAAATATTATTAGTTTTTTTAACCCCTTCGCCGCGGCGCGAATTCCGCCGCGGCGCGGGGGGGCTAGGGGGTGAGCACGGCGCTTCGGTGCTCAAGACGGCTCCACGCCGTCATGAGTCACGGGCGGCGTGTGCTCATGACGGCGTGGTCCCGTCATGACCACGCCCGCTCATTAATTCGCCCGCACAGGCGGGGAATTAGTGCCGCATGGGCGGAGCGGCAGCGGCATGACGGAACCACGCCGTCATGAGCACACGCCGCCCGTGACTCATGACGGCGTGGTTCCGTCATAAGCACTCAAGGGGTTAATTATTTTAATTGTGTAATTTATTTTTTTACAGTTTCATTTTAACTGTGGGTTGTGGGGATTATAGGGATAAAGGGTGGGAAGTAAATTAATTTTTGTGTTTTAATTTGTTCTTAATTAATAATATTTCTTTAATTGATAATTAATTATGTTAATTAGGGAAGTACATTTTAAAAAAACATTTAGATGTGGGTTGTGAATTGTGTTGTTATAGGGAAGGAAATAAAAAAACTAAATGTATGTAATAATTCATGTTTTTGTTTCTAAATAATTTCTAATTAAAAATATTTGTTTTATTTTTTTATTTTTTTATTTAATATAATATATGTAGGTATTTGCCATATGTATTTAGCATTATAATATGTTTTTATTTTGATTTTCTTTTAATATTAAATATCTTTGTATTTTAATTTTTAACATAGTTATAGATTTTTTTATTTATTTTGTTTTTTAAGTATTTTGTTTGTTGATATTTCGTTTGTTTTTCATTTTGAACTGACTGTAGTGGGAATACTAATTTATACCCCTCTGCAATCCAACACTTTCCCTACTGTTGCACTGACTGGAGTGGGAATAGTAATTTTTACCCCTCCGCTATCCAACACTTTCCCTAATGTTGCACTCACTGGAGTGGGAATAGAACATTTTACCCCTCCGCTATCCAACACTTTTCCTACTGTTGCACTCATTGGAGTGGGAATAGTAATTTTTACTCCTCCGCTATCCAACACTTTCCCTACTGTTTCACTCATGGGAGTGGGAATAGTAATTTTTACCCCTCCGCTATCCAACACTTTCCCTACTGTTTCATTGACTGGAGTGGGAATAGTAAATTTTATCCTTCCGCTACCCAACACTTTCCTTACTGTTGCACTCACTGGAGTAGGAATAGTAATTTTTACCCCTCCGCTATTCAACACTTTCCCTACTGTTGCACTGACGAGTGGGAAATTTAAGTTTAAAGATTTTTAAATAGTTTAATGTTTTGATTTATAATAGAATGTTTTTTTATCGATTTTATGTTCTTGGTATATGTGTGTGTGTATATATATATATATATATATATATGCTGATACCGAGTATATAGGCATTGGGTAGACTGAGACAACACTGTGCCTGCATTCAAGGCAAAGTATCCAACTATGGCATCGTGTAGATTACAGCGGAAGACCTGGTCATGCAAAGCTTCACTCTGGAAGCGTCAGGGGGGATGTAGAGCAAGTGTACCGGGAAGGCGTAAGTGGAAGACCCCTGGGCAGTGGTCCGACAAAGTGTGGAGTAAGTGTGTAACGTCAATAGTCCACAGGGAGGCATTGGCTGATACCAGCCAGTAGTCAAGTCGTGTACGTGTTCCGTGAGGAGAGGAGTAAAATGTATAGTCTTTACTGGTAGGGTGTCGTGCTCCCCAAGCGTCTATAAGACTATAGGATTTGATAATCTGGCGGAGTACTGCCCAGGCAATTGACTTACATGCTGGGAGCATACTAGTAGAATCTGCAACTGGGTCAAGCACTAAATTAAAATTGCTGCCAATAATCCCTAGTTCAGCCTCCTCTCGCCCTATTTGCAAGTATACAGTGTGAACGAACTATGGAGAGTCGACGTTTGAGACAAATATGTTGACCAGTAGAGTAGACTTGCCCGCAGGGGAACCGGTGAGTAAGATGTAGCAGCCCTCTGGGTCTACTCTGCAACCAGAGAAGATGAAAGGAATATATTTATATATGAGGATACACCCCCAACCCCTCGTGAGTAAGAACTATAGCTAGAGAAGTATCGGTGGGGATCCCGCGCCTTTGCAAATGAGTGAGGGTTATGGGGAAGAAGGTGAGTTTCTTGAAGAATTGCAATCTTGTCACCTTGGCCTGCTAAGTGTGTGAGAATGTTTTACCTTTTTGGGGGTTGTTGAGGCCCCATATGTTCCAAGATATAAAGGGGATATCTTCCCCCCCCCCCTTACAAGCGTCAGGAGGTGACATAGTTGATAACTGAGCATGGATGTGTGGATCCTAGCAGTGAGTAAAGCAATGGGTATTCATGTTGCAATGAGAAACAAACCATAAAGAAACATTCTAAAAACACCCAATTCCCAACCCCCACCCACACTAGACATAGAACTATCCAGCGAATTCGCAGTACCCAAAACAGAAAAAAGAAGGCCAACCCCAAACATAGCAGGTCAGTATACACCATTTGGGGGAGGCAACGCCTCGGAGTCCTCGGTCTGGTGATGTCGAATAGGATCAATACCACTGAGTATCACATAGCAAACAGAGAGGCATGCAAAACATTATAGAGGGGTGACCCTGGTTATTCAATAAGTCCTCGCCAATCAGGAGTGCACATGTATGTCCCAGTAAAGACAAGATTGGCAAAGTCAAGATTAAGTACAATAACTGTTGGTAGTAATCAGTAGCTAAGTCAATCCGTGGGGTGGGTCGGAGCATAGCTGGAATGGGGAGTGCGCACGATCTGGAGTATGCCACCAGGAATCCAGAGGAGCAGCTTTATATTGTTTGCAGAAATTCACCACTTCAGCTGGAGTTTAAAAAAAGTGAGGTTTTCGATTGATCTCGGCGTGGAGCCATGCTGGATAAAGCATGGCATACCTGAGGCCCAATTTGCACAATGTGCTCTTGGCGTCTGAGAATTTACAACGGGCCTCCTGCACCATAGGCGTGAAATCTGGGAAGAATGAGAGCGTGGCCCCCTGGTAGTGTATGGTGCCTTTTTCACAAGCGAGGCACAGAAATGTAACTCTGTCCTTGTAGTCTAACAGGCGGGCTAGCAGTGGCCTCGATGTGGCACCCACAGGGGGGCGAGGGCCAAGAGATCTGTGCGCACGCTCTACAGCAAATGTGGAAGAGAAACTGGCGTGATCAAACAGGTCAATTAGAAGAGACGTCTGGGCGGCCCATATTTGTTGTTTCCGCAATGCCATCGATGCGGATGTTATTTCTTCGGCAGTGCACCTCCAAATCCTCATTCTTCACAGTGACCAACTTAAGTATATGTTCCATCTTGTAAACCCGCTTCGACAAAGGAGTAAGGCGTTCCTCTGCGTTATCAAGCCTGGTGTGATTACTTTCTAAGTGTTCACCCATGATGTCTAGTCGGGTGGTAAGGGTATCAAAGCAGGCATCGAGGGAGCAGAACCCCGCCCTGGTCTTCATCATATTGGTGGCAATGTCCACCGAGCCCTCGGACGAGATCGCTGCGTTGGTGGGTTCATCTGTGTCAAAATAGGATCTCCCCTGACGAGGGGTCTTGGGTTGCTCAAACAAGAGCTTGCGCTGTTTAGGGTAGGTTCTGCCCATCGTTGAAGACATAATAATGAACTGTCAGAGGTCCGCTGCAGGGGTTGTTGTGTTGCCCAGGTAGGAGAGTGGTCACTCAGTGCGAAGGATGAAGAGGACAGGAGGGGCTCAGGTTCTCGATGCTGCAGCAGCCCCCTACATCAGGGTCATCAACATCAGCTCCTGGCCAGGATGCAGTGGTGAGCAGCAGCAGGCATGGCACACTCCCGCCTGCACAGTTATTCAGGCTGACCCCTGCACCAAGGAGAGGCACCGGGCGCGGCACACCCCAACACAACCAGCCAGGGAGCGTCTGACCACAGACCCCAGTGGCAGAATACGCCTCTCCAAAACACCAGCCAAGGGCAGGGAAGGGGGGTGGGGAGGCTCGCTGTTAAAATAAAAATTAGGCTTTTACGTAAGTTAGCATTCACGGTGCCATTTTGTGTACCGGCACCATTTTGTACTATGATCAAAACTAATTCTCTGCCATTTCTCGGAAATGGCCTTCTCTAGGTTATGTTTCTTTGCAACTGGGTTTCGCTACACTAATGAATGCACTGTTCTTATTAGCGCATACCTTTCCTCTAGATGTAAGCCCTCTCCCACTTGTCTAGTGGCGGGCACATGCAGGAATGACCTTGACTAATAGATAATGTGTGCCCGGCTTCAGAACTGAAACTTACTCCTGTGTAATTTACTGTCCAGCTGCGTCTCTCTGTAAAATTCCATGATGGGCGTGTTTTCATTGATTCTGAAATGTACATAATGTATCGTTATGCTTGCTGAATTTAGACTCTCTCTGCAGCACTCTTAGCGACTGGGCAGACAGGGCTCCGCTCTGAGCGTACTTTGAATAAACTGTTATTGGTTTGTATTCTCTACTGTCTGACCGACTCTTCATTTCGTAGAAGGCAGAGAGGTGGTCGCAAGTGACCCAAGTGACCCGAATCAGGCCACTTCCTTCAGTTGGCGCCCGAACAGGGACTCCTTCGGGTGAGTGGCCCTTCCCCTTCCGCGAACAGGGGGCAGGTCGAGGCTATCGTCGGGTCGGACGGACGAATCAGGGATCCCTGTATGAAGAGCATTGATTGCTAGCAGCTGCCCCTTCTGTCTGGCCGGTCGGTGCCTCGTCCAGTGGTCATCCCGACTGGAAGTCCTGAACGGTGAAACCCTTGGATCTGACTGTTTGGTCTGAAGAGTCGGCAGTGGAGAATAGATTCGTTTTGACCTGCATACATCAGGTGAGTTTGTTTTGGTTCTTTATGGATATGGTACCATTTTGGTTTGTATTTGGTATGGTCTAAAGACCATCTTTGGGACAAAAACAATTGCAATTGTTTTGCTAGGCATAGAATAGTGAGTCTGTTCTCTTTTGAAAATGCCTAGCTTTAGTAAGATATTTGCTTTGTGTTGTCGTTGTTGCTCTACTGATGCTCGATTGGAAGAAAATCAGCTGGCGCCTCCAGAAGGCAGTCTGAATTTTGATATGCATGTGAAGCATGGTCTTGGCCCTATTATGTTTAGTACATTATGGCACAAATATATGAGGGGCAATGCTGAATTGCAGTGGCCATTGACGGGCACTTTCGATGAACAAAAGATTGAGTATTTACAAGAACAGTTGTTTAAGAAAAGAAGTAGGCAGTCTAAGTTTGATTCCCTCAGAACGTGGCTGAAGGCAGCTAAGCAGAAACGAATGAAAGCAGAGAAAGATGCCCGGAAAGGGAGAATGCAGACCTTGACTCAGAAGGCTGTAGCATATAACAGGGAAAATCAGGAGAAGGGTATTGAATGTGAAGATAGAAGGTTTCGATTACATATTGACAAATCATATGTGGCTCAGGAGGAAGCTGATACTTTTGTGGAAGAATTTTGGATGTTCGTCCCCCGCCTCCATATGCCCCGCAGAGAATATATCCTACTGTTCCAGTGCCCTCACAGCCGCCCGTCATAGTTGCGTCTACTGTCTCTGTCCCTGTGTCCACTGTTGTCACGTCAATGGCTGTGGCTTCGGCTCCTCCTCCTCCCCCCCTCTTTCTTCTGTTTCGTTGACGTCTGTGGCAACTGTGACTGTTAGTACTCCTGCTGCACCTATTGCTTCGGCATCCCTTTCGCCAACTCTTTCCCCTGCGACACAACCACCAGCGACAATAGTGCCTGTTACTACTGTTGCCTCTCCCACTGTGGTTTTTCATCCTCCGACATTAGTGAGCAGTGGGATGCCGGTGCGTGGATTTGAGAATAGGGATTGGACAAAGTTTAAGGAGCGTATGGGACCGTTAGTGAGGTCTGATGTGGGAGATGACGAGAAACAGGTAATAGCTAATCATGCTGCACAGTGGGGCCGTAATCCTATTTATAGTGTAGAGGATGTTTGAGCGACTATGAGAGATTTTGAGCCTTTTATACAGCAGCATGCCCTTAAACATATGTCAGCTACTTTGGTCTTTGGCAGCAGTACCTTGGAGCGGAGGCGCCCCAGATTCTATATGATATTAGAGACCGAGTGTATATTGGTGAATTGGGGCCAGAACAAGTCTTTGCTAATGTTACGACAATCATACCTTACAGGGGGAGACTGCATGAGAAAAGCCCCAAGTCGGTATCCCAGTTTCCGATGAGAGAGGTTCATCCTATATATCACCAAGAGATACCAGAGGTAGCAGATGGACGAGGTACTGAGACTCGAGCGGCAGTAGCAGCCCGGTTTCAAGAACAATGGGTTTATACTCCATGGAAAAGGAGTGAGGTTTTATCCCTTATAACTCATTTGCCTGATCCTAGAAAGGATCCTACCGCTTATTATAAGGAGTTGACTGAGGCTGCTTCTTCGACGGTAATGACTCTTGCTGATATTGAAATGTTTTTCGGTCTTCTTGTTCCGGTTGATATTTGGAGGCAAGTCCATACTCAAGATCATGTTCGAGAGCTGGGTGGTACTTGGGATCAAATTAAGGCATGGGACCAGGAAAGAAAGCCAGGTGATAAGCCTCGGGCACAGATACTTGCTTTGCCTGGCCGCATCATTACATACATGCATTCTCTTATTCCCCCGAGAAAAGTGGACTGGGATAAATTGTCAGCTTGTGGACTAAAGAAAGATGAGAGTGTGTCTGATTTTTTCACTCGATTTGAAGGTACATTTTTAGATTATAATGGACAGGATTTGTCTATTGAGGGAGGTGTTTGGTTGTTTGTTAATAGATTTGGTTCTAACCTGCTACCTGAAATCGCGACTCAATTGCAAGCTTCTGAGAGTACCTGGTCCACTTCCTCTCCCTCCGTTATTTTGAATATGGCACAATATTATGAACATAGGGATAATGAGGAAAAGGAGAGGACAGAGAAGAGACATAAGGAATTAAAGATGAAGGTGTTATTACAGCAGGCTTTTAGAGGGAATGGGAGAGGACGTGGTGGTGCTGCTCGACAGCTTCCACGCACTAGTAGGCTGCCAACTACTACGCCTTTGGGTCCGAATCAGTGTGCGTACTGCAAAGAAGAGGGACATTGGCGTAGCGAATGTCCTGTGCTTTTGCAGAAGGTAGCGGTCCCGAGAGGGCGAGGTTCTCGTGGTCGGGGTCGTGGAGCTGGTGGAGCTGATAGGACACAGAGTGCTGCAGACTCACAGGGTCGTTCTGATAGTAATTATTTTGATAACTCTCGAGATGGACAGTACTATCATGATGATTATGATATGGATGAAGTGACAGGAATGTCCTATAGCTAGGACAGCCAGGGGCAGAGTGAGGGACCAGTTCTGATACCTGTGGACCAGCGTGGTCCTTATGTAATAGCAGAATTGCAAGGCTCAACCAAGGAGTTTTTGGTGGACACAGGTGCGACAAAAAGTTCTGTTTCTCGAAAATATGGTCCCTGGGGCGGCTCTGTCTGGCCATAATAACATGTTGGTTGGTTTCTCTGGTGTACCGGTTGTAAGCCCCATTTCAAAACCTCTTGCATTGACTATTGGTCCTTTCACTGTGGATTCGCCTTTCTTGCTGACATCTAATAGTGGTGAAAATTTGATGGGTTTGGATTTGTTAAAGAAATTGCATGCCACTACTTATTGTTCTCCGGCAGGTGTTTATATGACAATGGGTCCAGATGTAGCACGTGCTAAGCAGTGTTTGTCCAAAGATGCACCCCTTCCTGTTGAGTTTAAAGATGTGCCACCCACTCTGTGGGCGACAGGTGACACCGATGTGGGATTGTTACAGATATCGCCGGTTTCAATATAGGTCAAGGATGGTGCTATTTTGCCTCGTATCCCTCAGTATAAAATACCACAGGCAGGGGAGCAAGCTTTATTGCAAATTATACAGGATTTGATTAGGAAGGGAGTGGTTGAGGAGACAACTGCTAACATTTGCAATAGCCCTATTCTTCCAATTCTTAAAAGGGCACCCTCAGGTTCTTCTGATGACCATGAAGATGTTTATCGTTTTGTGATTGATTTGCGTGAAGTTAATCAGTTTCCAGTGGTTCCTGATATTACTACTCTTTTGTCAATGATTCCTTCTACTGCTAAATTTTTCTCTGTCATTGATTTGAAAAAAGCATTCTTCAGTATTCCTATTCATCCAGATAGCAGGTACTTGTTTGGTTTTACTCTAGCTGGAAGAAGCTTTAGATTCTGGCAAGTTCCTCAGGGCTATACAGAAAGTCCAAGTATTTATAGTGAATTGGATTCCCTTTCACTTCCCCCAGGTAATGTATTGGTGCAGTACGTTGATGATTTGCTCATCGCTTCTGACACAGAACAAGGTTGCAAAGACAGTACGGTTAAATTGTTGTTGCATTTGGCCCAGCATGGCCATAAGGTGTCTATTTCTAAATTTCAATATTGTCGACAGGAGGTCACCTACTTAGGCCACCTACTGTCGAAGGAGGGTAGGAGATTGACCCCAGAGCGCATCAGTACTATTGTTAAAATGCCCGTTTCATAAACTCAGAAGGATGTGCGTGCTTTCATAGGTATCACTTCCTACTGTCAGCAGTGGATACCTAGCTATTCGTTACTAATCAAACCCCTGCTTGCTCTAACATTAAAAGACGTGCATGAACCCCTGCCTTGGATGCCTGAATGTCAGCAGTCTTTTGAGCAATTGAAAACTGCGCTTTGCTCGGCTCCAGTACTTGGCACTCCAGACTATACTAAACCGTTTGTGTTGTACGTCCTTGAGATGGCTCGTTGCCCGCTTTCTGTTTTAACACAAAAATTTGGAGATAAGCAACGGCCGTGTGCTTATTTCTCTGCTGTCCTTGACCCTGTTGTACGAGACCTCCTGATCTGTCTAAGAGCGGTCGTGGCTCTGGCCATCTCAATAAGACAATCGGCTGGACTCGTACTTGATACTGACCTCACAGTTATGGTACACCATGCTGTGGATACACTTTTGAATAAGACCAAGACACAGCACCTCACCAGTGCACGTCTGACAGGTTATGAATTGACATTGTTTGCAAAACACATTATGATTAAAAGATGTGCCACTCTGAACCCAGTCACGTTACTGCCCCTCCCTTCTAGGAATGATGAGATTGATAAACATGACTGTATCTTCCGGACGGAAGAAGAGACGAAAGGACGAGTAGACCTGACTGATGTTCCCTTATCTGACCCCCAAGGGGAAATATATGTCGATGGCTCTTGTTTTAAATTACCAGATGGCACTACAACTGCTGCGTATGCTGTCACTACGCTGCGTACAGTAGTTGAAACATCACGAGTCCCCTATCAGTCGGCCCAAGCTGCAGAGCTTGTCGCCCTAATCCGAGCTTGCGAATTAAGTGAGGGAATGGTTGTCAATATTTATACAGACAGCCAATATGCCTTCGGAGTAGCGCATAATTTTGGGCGACTCTGGGCTGAGAGAGGGTTTCTTACTTCTCATGGCACCAAAATCCAGCACGGGCACCTCATATTGCGGCTCTGTCCGCTGTGACCCTCCCTAAGAAGTTGGCTATAGTGAAGTGTAGTGCTCACCGGAAAGTCACTGATGAGGTAGGTAGGGGAAATGCTTTTGCAGATCAGACATCTAAAGAAACGGCCCGGACCAAAATGAAAAGAATGTAGCAGGTCCTGCTAGGTTGGTGCCTGAGGTTACTATATCCGCAGACACACTTGAGAATGTGAAGGAGATTCAAAGTGAGGCTACAACAGGAGAGTTAGCAGTGTGGCAAGAAAGTACAGCACAATTGAATGATGAGGGATGTTGGATTGATAAGTCAGGGAAGCAGAGATGGATGTTACCAGATGCATATGTTCTTCCTGTAGTTATGTTGGCTCATGGCCCAGCCCATATTAGTGCAAAGGGTATTTGCAAGCTGTTAGACCCTGTATGGCAAAATGATAATATTGCAAAAACGGCTGCACATTTAGTAAAGTACTGCATGGTGTGCATAATGCATAATCCTGGGAAAGGTACTCCCACACCTCCTGGTAATTTTGCACCACCTACTTTTCCTTTTGAAGTCCTTCAAATGGACTATATCAAACTGGAAAGGTGTATAAATTTGAAGTATGTTCTGGTGGTGGTCCGTGCATTCAGTAAATGGGTTGAGGCTTATCCCACTAAAGATAATACAGCCATTACGACTGCAAAGGTACTCATGAAGGAGTTTTTTCCTCATTTCAGCTTGCCACGTTTGATTTGGAGTGATAACGGAAGTCATTTTAATGCCCAGGTGATTCGGCTGATTTGCAATGGGTTGAATATAAAACAGAAGTTTCATGCTGCCAATCACCCACAGTCAGCGGGTTTGGTTGAGAAGTACAATGGTACTCTCAAACTGAAATTGGCAAAGATTCAGGAGACAACAGGGTTACAGTGGCCAGATGATTTACCATTAGCTCTTTTGTCGACAAGAACAACAGCACATTCTAGGACAGGATTGTCACCGTACAAGGTCGTGTTTGGATGCCCGGCAAATGTCTGGGGCATCCCACGTCCTCTGCGGTTCTCAGATATTGAGTTTCCGTTGTTGATCGATTACCTTTGCCAGTTAACTGAAAATCTGTGTTCTATTCACCAGCAGGTCCGGGAAGCCCTGCCAGCCACACCAGAGGGGCCTGGACACGTCATTCAGCCTGGCGATTTCATCCTGATCCATAATTTTCAGAGGAAGAAGAGTTTAGAGCTGCGTTGGAAGGGACCAGAACAGGTCCTCTTGGCTGCACGTACCGCAGTTAAGGTCGCCCGCCGTAAGAATTGGGTGCATGGCACTCATTGCAAGAGGGTGCCTCTGCCTTTGCCTTATGACCAATGGATCAAAGATGGAGTAGGGGACTCTGAGTGTGAGACAGTGCCTCAGTTTGTCCCTACCAGTGATGCCAAGCTGACTTGGACCAAATTGGATGCGGAGAATGATGAAGTGCTAAATGCAGTAGTTCCACCGGATATACGAGCTATCCAGGAGCTCCTTTTTTTTATCCCTCTGTGCCTGGAGTCACCAGGTACAATCTGCGTCCTTGGCTGAGGAATAGTGCACCAAAGGAGAAGTCAGACTAGTCAGGGACGGACTGTGCAAGTTAGGGTGTACTTTGCTGTAGTACCAACGGAGTTAGTTTTGGGTGATATGAGATTTGTACACTGCTTGAAAATTGGACAGGATAGATCGAGCGTACTCCCTTGGAGGGGGGTACATTATCCTGATCGACGTGGGATACATCAAGAGCTTAGGACGGAGCAAGCTCCACCGCCGCTGCTCAAGAGCGCCAACGTTTTTGATGAACAGTAGGAGCCTGTACCAGTGAGGCTCTGATGGACACTGGGAACTTGTATACTTCTCTTGCTGGAAATTTGCCCCCTTGTTTTGATATTCGCTATGCACCCCTTTGGCAGAATGGTTGCTGACGAAGAACAACCAGTAATTCCCCTTGTTCACATACGAAAAGTTTGAACTACTAAGCAAAAACTGCTCTGTGCTGTTCTTGTGTTACTGTTGTTGTTGATTTTGGATGGGGTGTCTTGGGTTTTGGAGTGTGATCACAATGCACCATCATGTACTACACCCAAGAATGTTTCTCATGATCGTACAAAAACGGACAATCTCGAGCAATGTATTTCTAGACACACATAAGAAATTCTTTGGTGAAGGTACAGCTTGCTACCCTACTGAATCTGTTACAAGTTTATGGACTGCTTACCCATTGTCACTGGTTAATTATACCTATGTTCGCCCACCCCAATTTATAGAGGTAAAGGGTGAGTTCGGGATGGGATATCCCGGTCCTTGTTTGTATTATAGAAAGCCACGGGGTAGGGATACCCAGGTTGCGACACAAATATGTATTGTAAAAATTTGTATATGAAGGAACAGAACATCACCTTAGTGGGCTGGCATTATCAGGATCTAACAGTTACTCGAAAGGCAGGTTACTATCCTGCATGTTGTCCGATATTAAACAGTACTGACGCTTTTCTATATGTAAATTGTTCTGGAGTAATATTGTTTAGAAACGCAATGTCTTTAGTGAAAAAGAAGGATCCGAGTACAGCAGGAATGAACACCAAATATGCTCCTGTAGATTACCAAGGTCACACTTTATGCACACCCAGGATTTTATTTTCTGTCCAATGGCACTTACTCGAATGTTTATAATGGTACAGAGGACGTTACTTTAGGAATGGTGCTTCCTCTTGGTGTACCCTGCAAGTATAGTAAGCTGAATATAAGATGGGTTAAGAGCACTTTGACCAAGGAATTTTATGATGGAGTGACAGACCTGGAGGTCAATATTTACAGTAATGGTATCACCTTTGGGTATATTCTTTCCTCCATCATTACCTTTGGTGGTACCGCTATGGCCAGGGGTGAAAGGGCTAGGGAATATTTTGGATGTAAACTACAGATACTGTCTAATTCCACAGTAGCGGCTTTGCGTGACATCACCACCCAATTAGAAAGTATGCGAATATATTCTGAGCAAACTAGATATGCTGTTGATTTCATCCTAGCTAAGAGTGGTGGTGTGTGCGTGATAGTAGGAGACCAGTGTGTAGTTGGGATCACTAATATGGAAAAGAATATTACCCAACATATTTTAGATATACTGGAGAACGTTAAGGGAATGGAGAGCAGAAATTGGAGTTTGTCCCTCTTTGGTGGATGGGGTTGGATCCTTGAAAGGGTGATCTATTTCATTGTGATTCTGATTGCTTGTTGCGTTTTGTTGCAGTTTCTCCCCTCATGCTGCTCTTACTACACCACCCTTCTCGCCCATAAGAGAATATCAATTCATGATACTAACGCAACAATTATGATCCAAAAAGAGGTGAACAATCTTATGGAGATAGACAAGGGTATTTTTGAGACTTCTTCCCTACTTACTGTTTCTCTCCCTGTAACTGAAGACATGGAGTGCTCCTAAATTAACTTACTATGCTTTATCGATTTTTTGTTACCCTAATATGTTTGCTTAGCTCATGCTAGAAGGAGGGTCTGTTAGAATAAAAATTAGGCTTTTACGTAAGTTAGCATTCGCTGCGCCCTTTTGTGTACCGGCGCCATTTTGTACTATGATCGAAACTAATTCTCTGCCATTTCTCGGAAATGGCCTTCTTTAGGTTATGTTTCTTTGGAACAGGGTTTCACTACACTAAGGAATGCACTGTTCTTATTAGCGCATACCTTTGCTCTAGATGTAAGCCCTCTCCCACTTGTCTAGTGGCGGGCACAGGCAGGAATGACCTTGACTAATAGATAATGTGTGCCCGGCTTCAGAACTGAAACTTACTCCTTTGTAATTTACTGTCCAGCTGCGTCTCTCTGGAAAATTCCATGGTGGGCGTGTTTTCATTGATTCTGAAATGTACATAATGTATGGTTATGCTTGCTGAATTTAGACTCTCTCTGCAGCACTCTTAGCGACTGGGCAGACAGGGCTCCACCCTGAGCGAACTTTGAATAAACTGTTATTGATTTGTATTGTCTACTGTCTGACCCACTCTTCATTTCGTAGAAGGCAGAGAGGTGGTCGCAAGTGACCCGAGTGACCCGAATCGGGCCACTTGCTTCATCGCAGAGAGCCAAGAGTAAGGCGCGGGTGCCAGCGCCACAGCTTCAACCCCCAGGTGGGGAGTAAGCAGAAATGCGGTCTGCAGTTAGTTAAGGCTCACCTCACCAATATGGCAACATTAACCATCAGGGCCACAGTCCGTCCCCTGCGCCCGCTCAGCGTGAAGGAGGCTCCGGCAGACCCGCCAGCCATAGGTGGAATGATGAGCAGCATGGTTGATGCAGGTGAGGCGTGGGCCCTCGCTCGGCGAGACCCGTTGGTCTCAGGCTCGCCTGTGGCCCCTGTTGCTGCGGATCCTCTGAGGCGGTGCCGATGCACACCGGCCCGTCAGTGAGGTCTCCGTCGTTCTGACGCCCCCGGACTACATGGGGAACTGGGGAACTCCAATGGATAGTGCCCACTGGGGTTGGTGTTCACCGGGTCGGAGAATGTATCGGCGTCCACGCTTGCATGGCGATTATGCCAACATCCGAATCTCAAGCTTCGGAGCTGCGTAGCTAGGCGGCCTTTAAGGTCGCTGCACGGCCACTCCCCCGTACCTCTTCATTCCTGAGAGTAAAGTTTAATGCTTCAGACATGTCATAGTTGATTTTTTAACCTGAATTCGACTCAAAGGACTTAAATATCTCTACAGCTGCAGGCAAGGAGGAGCATTGCTAATCCAATGTCAAAAGTATGTCATCAGCGTATAGGGAAATCAGATTCCAGCCACTGACTGCCTCTGTCGGATCACGCAGTCCAGAGGTTTCATGAACTGGGCAAGCAGGAGGGGAAACAAAGGTGTTCAGCATTCTGTCAATCATCTGTTTTTTTGCATTTGTTTACCTCAGTGGGAAGGGTATGAGTAAACGTGGGTCCTGTGTTCGCTATGCCACTGCATTCAAGCTAGCCTGGCTGATGAGGGGTGATACCCTGAAACTAGTCCCAGGATGCTTGTTTCTGGTCCAGGGAGGACCTGGCCGTGCAGTTCAGACTGAACTGTTCCCATGGGGAGCAGGGTCAGGACTGATTTGTATATGGCTGGGTCCAAACTGAAATGACATGGCGAGAAAAAAACTGATGGATTTAACACATTTCTGTGACTGGGGGTGAATGTTTGATTTGTTCAGTATTCCGTCCATCATCTATTCGTTTTGCATTTAGTGCCCCTAGTAAGCGGAAAGGAAGTTGAAGTATGTCCACTCCGAATGATATTTGTGGTTGATTTCACATAATTGGAGAAGATAATTTTAAAATATTTGGCGCCCAGACCCATTTTTTGTAGCACAAGGCGCAAGAAGTACCAGTACATGCGGCTGAGGGCTTTCTCTACATCCAGAGAAAAAGGATCACAGGGATTTTCTTTAAAGAGACCTGCTTGACCAGGTGGATGGCTGCCCCTATATTGACTTAAGCGATACAAAAGGGGATGATGGACGGAACGTTTGAGCCAATCAAACACTCACCCCCAGTCAACTGATCTGGGTTTAATCCATCATCATTCTTTGGCTCACTTCACCACCCCAGTTCAGACATGGCCATATGCAAATCAGTCTGACCCTGTGCCTCATGGGAACAGTCCAGCCCGAACTGCCAAGCCATGTCTTCCCTGGACCGGAAACAAGCATCCTAGACCGGTTTCTGGCATTTCAGCCGTCATCAGCCAGGCTTGCTTGAATCCAGTGGCAAAGTGAGCAGGGACCCACGTCTGGGCATACCCTCGCCAAATTAGGGCGACCAGTAGCGATACAAAGGGGATGATGGACGGAACGTTTGAGCCAATCAAACACTCACCCCCAGTCAACTGATCTGGGTTTAATCCATCATCATTCTTTAGCTCACTCCACCACCCCAGTTCAGACATGGCCATATGCAAATCAGTATGACCCTGTGCCTCATGGGAACAGTCCAGCCCGAACTGCCAAGCCATGTCTTCCCTGGACCGGAAACGAGCATCCTAGACCGGTTTCTGGCATTTCAGCCGTCATCAGCCAGGCTTGCTTGAATCCAGTGGCAAAGTGAGCAAGGGACCCACGTCTGGGCATACCCCCGCCAAATTAGGGCGACCAAAGCGATACAAAAGGGGATGATGGACGGAACGTTTGAGCCAATCAAACACTCACCCCCAGTCAACTGATCTGGGTTTAATCCATCATCATTCTTTAGCTCACTCCACCACCCCAGTTCAGACATGGCCATATGCAAATCAGTCTGACCCTGTGCCTCATGGGAACAGTCCAGCCCGACGTGGGTCCCTTGCTCACTTTGCCACTGGATTCAAGCAAGCCTGGCTGATGACGGCTGGAATGCCAGAAACCGGTCCTAGGATGCTTGTTTCCGGTCCAGGGAAGACATGGCTTGGCAGTTCGGACTGGACTGTTCCTATGAGGCACAGGGTCAGACTGATTTGCATATGGCCATGTCTGAACTGGGGTGGTGGAGTGAGCTAAAGAATGATGATGGATTAAACCCAGATCAGTTGACTGGGGTGAGTGTTTGATTGGCTCAAACGTTCCGTCCATCATCCCCTTTGTATCGCTTTGTTCGCCCTAAGTTGGCGGGGTATGCCCAGACGTGGGTCCCTTGCTCACTTTGCCACTGGATTTAAGCAAGCCTGGCTGATGACGGCTGGAATGCCAGAAACCGGTCCTAGGATGCTTGTTTCCGGTCCAGGGAAGACATGGCTTGGCAGTTCGGGCTGGACTGTTCCCATGAGGCACAGGGTCAGACTGATTTGCATATGGCCATGTCTGAACTGGGGTGGTGGAGTGAGCTAAAGAATGATGATGGATTAAACCCAGATCAGTTGACTGGGGTGAGTGTTTGATTGGCTCAAACGTTCCGTCCATCATCCCCTTTGTATCGCTTTGTTCGCCCTAAGTTGGCGGGGGTATGCCCAGACGTGGGTCCCTTGCTCACTTTGCCACTGGATTCAAGCAAGCCTGGCTGATGACTGGCTGGAATGCCAGAAACCAGTCCTAGGATGCTTGTTTCCGGTCCAGGGAAGACATGGCTTGGCAGTTCGGGCTGGACTGTTCCCATGAGGCACAGGGTCAGACTGATTTGCATATGGCCATGTCTGAACTGGGGTGGTGGAGTGAGCTAAAGAATGATGATGGATTAAACCCAGATCAGTTGACTGGGGGTGAGTGTTTGATTGGCTCAAAGCGTTCCGTCCATCATCCCCTTTTGTATCGCTTTGTTCGCCCTAAGTTGGCGGGGTATGCCCAGACGTGGGTCCCTTGCTCACTTTGCCACTGGATTCAAGCAAGCCTGGCTGATGACGGCTGGAATGCCAGAAACCGGTCCTAGGATGCTTGTTTCCGGTCCAGGGAAGACATGGCTTGGCAGTTCGGGCTGGACTGTTCCCATGAGGCACAGGGTCAGACTGATTTGCATATGGCCATGTCTGAACTGGGGTGGTGGAGTGAGCTAAAGAATGATGATGGATTAAACCCAGATCAGTTGACTGGGGGTGAGTGTTTGATTGGCTTAAACGTTCCGTCCATCATCCCCTTTTGTATCGCTTTGTTCGCCCTAAGTTGGCGGGGGTATGCCCAGACGTGGGTCCCTTGCTCACTTTGCCACTGGATTCAAGCAAGCCTGGCTGATGACGGCTGGAATGCCAGAAACTGGTCCTAGGATGCTTGTTTCCGGTCCAGGGAAGACATGGCTTGGCAGTTCGGGCTGGACTGTTCCCATGAGGCACAGGGTCAGACTGATTTGTATATGGCCATGTCTGAACTGGGGTGGTGGAGTGAGCTAAAGAATGATGATGGATTAAACCCAGATCAGTTGACTGGGGGTGAGTGTTTGATTGGCTCAAACGTTCCGTCCATCATCCCCTTTTGTATCCCTATATTGACTTGGGCCTAACATCCTTGAACTAAACCGCTCTGGTCAGGGTGGACTAGAGAGAGAAGCACCTCATTAAGGCACATAGACAAGAGTTTAGTGTACAGCTTTGCCTCTATCTTGAGCAGGGCTATTGGGCAGTAGGACACACACACAGCCAAACATACTAGCAAGCTTTCAATAGGACTTCAATAATAGCCTCACCGATAGTGTGAGTAGTAGAGGCTGCATTAGCACAATGATAAAATAACAAAACAATTTTGGGTATAATATAGATGCATACGTTTTACAGAATAAGGATGTGAACCTGTCAGGAACTAGGGCTTTGTTGAGTCTCAGGGATTTGATAATCTGTTTAACTTCCTACAGCTGGATCAGCTGCTGCAGGGTGTCTCTCGATGGGTCCGTAACCCTGGGGAGTCACATCCTCTAAAGGAAGCCCTCATGACGCATGCGAGATCAGGAGTCCAAGGATATAGATCAGCTTAGAAGCGACAAAATTAACCAACTCTGTCTTCATCATCTATAAAAGTTTCACCCATGGTTGTAAGGATTTGTTTGACATATTCCCTCTTAACTCTCAGCACTTACCAAGGTCAGTGTCCACTTTATCATCAGTGACATAAGAGCATTTTAAAGATGAAGATGGAAGCTTTCCACCTCGTTGGTGTACTCACTATCTATAATTCAACGGGCTAAGAAATCTATTAAGTATCTCAGGGTTCATATCCCAAAAACCTCTGGGGAATTACTGCTTTGTAACTACCCATCCCTATTGGCGGCTATAAGGAGGGACCTGGCATCTTGGGGGGCATCTGACCCCTTCATGGCTTAGCAGAATGAATGCAATAAAAATCAACATTTTCCGGGTGTAGGAAAGTAGGATCTGCTTTCATGGTTACCCCCACTTTTTGCTGGTGTCATTCTGTTTTCTGACTAGTCTGACTGGGATCCTGCTAATCAGGACCCCAGTCACTGTGCTCTCTCCCTAAATTGGACTATGGTAAGTACTTTAGTACCTTCCTAATTGGCTACTGGTATAGCCTTCTAAGTCCCTAGTATATGGTACATAGGTACGCCAGGGGTCTCCCATGGGCTTCATCATATATTATGCCACTCATGAGAGACCACTCAAACTGTGACTACAGCCTCCCCTTGCAGCCTGTGGGAACTGGTGTTAGCACCACTCACAACAGATATAAGTTTACTTATATCTGAGGTCACTCACATTTAAAACGTATGAGTGTGAGGGTGCCCTGCAGGAGCAGGCCACCCCCTACAAATCCAGGAGTCGATATTCCAGGCTTTGTAAGTACAGTCAGCCATTTTATACCTATAGTGGATTTAAGCTAGACTGGCTGATGAAGGGTAATACCCTGAAACCGGTCCAAGGATGCCTGTTTCCGGTCCAGGGAGAACCTGGCCTGGCAGTTCAGGCTGGACTGTTCCCCTGAGGAGCAGAGTCAAAACTGATTTGCATATGGCTGGTTTCAAACTGGGGTGGCATAGTGAGCAAAAGAATGATAGATTCAACCCAAATCTGTTGACTCGGGATGAGTGGTTGAAAAGTTTCAGCACTCCGTTCATCATCTTGTTGTGTTTGCTCTGTTCACCCTAAGTGGCAAGGTTATGTCCAGACGTGGGTCCCTTGCTCACCCGTGCCACTGGATTCAAGCTAGCCTGGCTGATGAGGGTTAATACCCGGAACCAGTCCTAGGATGCTTGTTTCCGTTCCAGGGAGGACGTGGCCTGGCAGCTCGGGCTGGACTGTTCCAATGAAGAGCAGGGTCAAGACTGATTTGCATATGGCTGGTTCCAATCTGGGGTGGACTAGTGAGCAAAAGAACAATGGATTCAACCCAAATACTCTTTTGCTAGAGATAATGCTTTATAACCTACATGAAAAAACATGAGTGGCATATGGTGATCCAATGCTGGGGGCCACAAAGTGGATTATTGCTCATAACTGAAGAGGTTGGAGTGCACCCCACTCACCCAGTTGTACTACAGATTCTGGTCTATCTTCGCTATAGAAAGACTGTTATGTGATAGCATTACTCACCTACAAAATGAAGCTAAATGAAAACCAGTCTATGCCAAGTAGAGCTGAGGCCCAACGAACTCTGCACTTCCTCCGTGATGGATGGCCATGGGCCTTTGCAGTTGATATGATTCTAGAGATGAGTTGAAGCAAGGTGTACTTCCTAAGGGTTACGAATGGTGGTAGACACAGGGGATGGGATGTTATCCCTTCTGAGGCTGGGGTCTGCGGAGGGTTGGGGTGGGGGCGGTGGGGTAAAAGAAGGATTGGGCTTATTATAATCTAATATGTGCTTTGTACCGCCCAATTTATGAGTTTATTGTTAATCTACTATTGCCTAAAGTTCTTTGTTGAATTGTGTTGACTGTAAATGATTTGGCTGGGTGGTTGCTTAAGACATGCTCAGTGCCTGAAACTCCAATAAAAAGATTCATGCAAAAAAACTACTGTAGCAAATGCACTGATGTGCACTAACCTGTACAGGGAACATGCACATGGCTCAGGAAAGGTCTTGGGAGGCTGCAGAATGCAGATTTATGCCTGGGAGTGGTATGGAAAAGTTAGAACGGACTGATATTGTAGGCTGTAATTCTTAATGTTAGTAACTGATTTTTTTTAAATGACAATGATCAACAACAGTTTAATTGTAAACCGGTTTATATTATATTTAAGATCATGTTTGAGTCAGATTGGCTGCTGGACTCCTCATATCCCCCATACTTCAATTTCACTTCATTTAACTTCAAAAACCACAATGTGACCTTGTAATGCAACTGGTGCTGCTGCAAAGCGGTCCAATACCTTCGGACCAAGTTTGCGGTATATTAAACTTCAAAAGAACAATACATCAGGGACACACAGCCCGCCCCCATAATTTTTTTAAATGAGTCGAGCCACTAAAAACTGCAGAAAAAAACGGAGTACAGCGCATTTCCTGATTAAATAGGCTGCACCAAAGCTCCCAGCTCCATGCATGCAGGCAGGCGCACAGTGTGATTCCAGATTCAAGTCAAGTTTAATTGGACCAAAGATCCTTAAACAATTTTAAAAGGTACATTAAAAATCATCTAAAATCACAAAACATTATTAAAACATCATAAAGTTTCATATTATACATTCAGCTTTCCTTTCAACTTTACCCATAACATTATACATCAAATTGTATGACAATTCAGTTCTAATCCCTTTTAAGAAATACTTTGACTTTTTGGATGAACTTCCCTATGGCGCAGGCTATATCTAAGTGACTCAATTCAGTTAAAAGGTTTACTGCCTGTGCCCTATTTTTAATATCATACTTTTTAAAAATCGGCCGTAAAAACTCTATTAGAATATCTAAAAACTTTTGACAGTCCACTAATATATGTAAAGTGTCACATGAGGTTCCCAAGGTGAATGTGCATTTTCCCTTACTGTCTATCATTGAGCCTTTCACCCCATTATTCACGTAGCAGGGATTCACCCCAATTCTTAGCCTTAATAAATCTCTTCTTAGTTGACAGTCAGGTAGCCTGTCGATATAAGGAAGTGCTGTTCGTTTTGCCATGCAATGGCCATAAAGTGTACTGAGCTTTTCTTCAAGAGGTAATCTTGGTCCTGTACCCGTGAAATTTATTTTCCCTGGACCCTAAGTTCCCTCTTGCCAACCTTAATCAGAAGAGTGTTGGGGCACAGATTAACCTTCATCAAGCAACACGCTTTTGTAATAGTTGCTCTAATTTCCTTTGCCCATATTGTCTTGTGGTTTGTTGCCTGCCTTGTTATGTTGGCCTAGGACTAGCTGCCATGCTGCTTTTCTTTGCGCACGTTACACTGAGCCAGGGCTCCCTCCCTCGCCCTTTGCTCTTGCCAAGTTCTTTTGCGCTGTCTGCACTTTCTGTCTTTCACCTTTTCTCTTTTTCGATTTGGGCTCAGACTGCACAACATGTACAAGGTCGCATAACAATGTATTTCGGTTCTTCCTGATATGGCCAGTCTCGCGCACCCAGACATAACATTAGGCGCAAATGACATGAAACTTTGTGTGCCTTTAATACTGGGGTTTTTACTGGCGCTGGACACACTTGGAGAAATCCTTTTCAGTGAGAAGAGCTATGATGTCCTGCTGATGTAATTCTGCATCTAGAGACTGAGGTATGGGGTTCGCTAGTCAAAGCCCAGAGGTCTTCTATTTCTATAATAAACTATCTTACTGCACGGGGAGGGTGGTAATGTTATTTAGACATTTATCCACTGAGTTATGAAATGCTTTCCCCGTTTGTATTCTATGGAATTGTAACCATGCTGCTTATATTATTCATATGCATTATGCTATTAGTACTGACACGTGTACTGTACCTTAGAGCACGTAAGTTGGAATAAACATTTTAACCTATCCAGTGTCTCTTCCTACGCACCTTGTGGACAAGTACGAGTGAGTGACGAAAGAGTGTTCTTGCTTCTGCGAGTCCTGAGATAAAGATACCGTGTTCTGGGTTGTCCAATCATTGGTACTTGGGTGCTAATGGGATGCTAAGCTAGTTGGGTTGGGGTTTTGGGTGCTACGGTATATGGTAGGCAAACCACTGTATTCCGGGGTCCCATTATCCTGTGCATAGCTCTGTGTATGTGCAGAAACCTTATGACATGGCGCGACCACCGTGGGGCTGCTTATCTGCGAGACGCTTGAGTAGTACTTGTGCTTGTCCACAAAACCCTCACGTACGCTTCCGGAGGCGTAAGTGACGGTGATACCTCCTATATTGAACGTTTTATAGGTTCTTTCAAGCTTGAAGTTATTAAAAAAGGTTACATAAAAACCCATTTTGTGCTCCCTGTTAGGTTGTCGAATACAATTGTTTAGTTATGGCTGGTGTGGTGATAGCTGCACATAGTCGAGGACCACTCCGAGAACACCTAGGTGTATACGGAGTGCCCGATACTGGGGTCGAGTTGGTCTTTGTGGTTCAAGCCGATCCGGCTTATCACTTTGAAGTGTTTTACACTTGGATCACTTTTGAGGCGGTGGATGCAGGTGATAATCTGTTTCATGAATATAAACTCACCGCTATTCCTGCTGCCTATCGACCCTATACTAATCTTGAAGTGCCTCTCACGGCTTGGCAGCACCGTGTTTGGTTTAATGGCGCCCTCCCACAACCAAATACCGCAGTTCGTTTAGGCCCCTTATCCATTGAGGGGGCCACTTGGCCTGTATTGGCCGGGTATACCCCGCATCCAAATTATCTGGCATTACCGATTGCGGATCTGCGCACTATGCATACAGAACTGGTGCGAGTGCATCGAGCCTTAGTGACATACGTTACAGGTAGTCTCCATGGAGCTGCTCCTGTAGTCGCTGGCCAACCAGCTATTGCAGCTGGAGTGACCATAAGTCCTGTCATGGTAAATTCTGTGATGGGCAAACGTCCACAAAATAAGGACGATTATCCTTACTGGCTTGCAGAAAAGTTCGATCAGATAGAAGCGGTGTTTCCACATACATCCCCGGTGGATAAACACCGCATCCTTACGATAAGTTTGCCAAAAGACTTAATCCCGATTTGACATCATGTGAAAACTGGGGTAAGGTATTCGCAGCAGTTTATTCAAAATGTTTTGGTACTCCTTCCATGACGGTTCTACCCTCTGTAATTAAAAAGTACAGGATGAGCATGGCCCTGAAGCGGCTGTGGAATTAGGGATGAGACTAGTGGGAGTGTTTGATGTAGTAGCTGAACTGATCCTTGGAAATGTCAAGGGCGATGCAATGAACTTTCAAGTAGTGAATGCTTTGGCTTTGGTCCCAGAGTTGGACAGGCCTCGCGAATTACCGAAAATTATAGCTCGGGCTTATAAAACAATTGGAAGAAATAGCCTAGGCAACAAGCCTTTTGTAAAAATGCAAACTCAATCGCAACCACAAATTACACAAACAAAAAGTACATCTGAGAAAGATGATAGACCAGTCTTCACTAAAAAGAGTTGGAGACAGAAAAAACAGGGTAAACAACAAAAGAAGCCGGGGTCGAGAGGCGCTTCCCCAGTTTCGGTTTCTTCTGAACGCACTTATGATTTACGTGATAGGTCGAGAATTAAATCACCAGAAAGGTTTCAGAGCTCTGATACGCGTTCTCCTCGTTCTTCACAGGCCCAGACTTCGTCACAGGCTGGTGGAGGAGGACGGCAAGATAGAGGAAGGGGCCGAGAGGCTCCCCAGGAGCGAGACCAACCTCGACAACAAGTCAGAGGGAAAGCAGAAGACTTTCACCTTCCTCGACCGCAATTTCAGAAGAAAAAGTTGCCGCTGTATCAGCGAAATATGCCACAGACCGTGAGAACGAGACTCCAGAATTGGACGTGGGCAGTGACCCTCCTAGACAGCGCCGCGGAAGTTACCATAGTGCGGGAGGCGCTACGTCCTCATATGGAGGCGACAGCAACTGAAACATTCGTTACTGTAGAGACAGCTGACACGAGAGTGGCACCCCCTGACAGACTTTACAACATAGTCATACAAATTGAAGGTGACATACCGCGTGAAATAAAAGGGATTTTTGGGAAAATCTAACCTCTTCATATGACATTTTGTTAGCAGAGGTGGATTGGCCACCCCCATTCGTTTTAGCTGCACATAAAGGAGAGGAGGTAATCCTTCCAAGCTTTTCAAGGCATGTCCCAAAAGACAAAGCTGAAGCACTTGCAGCTGAGTGGGCTGTGTACCTGGCACCGGCATTATACCGCAACCATGTGGGATGGGATGAAGAATCACCTCCCCATGCAATACCTTTGCGGTCACTACCGCAGCCACAACCCCAATATCCCATCAAACGGCAGGCAAAAGGCCCCGTCTCCGAAATTCTGACACAGTTGGAATATCAGGGAGTAATCGAACCATGCGTATCACCTATGAACAATCCCCTTTCGTGGTTTCTAAACCCGATGGATCGTACCGCTTAGTTTTGGATTACCGGCATTTAAATTCCCATTGTCGGAACTTTGCGGTACAGAATACACACAGTTCTGCGCTTGTAGACAGTCTTGTTCGTAAAAATACAAAACGACACTTGACCTTTCAAACGGTTTCTACACGCACAACCTAGCCCCGGAGAGTGGTCAATGGACCGCATTCACTTCCGGTGGTAAATTATTCCAGTTCCGGCGTTTACCCATGGGCTACAAAATAGTCCGGGCATATTCGCCGCCCGTGTTGTTTCTTTGTTAAATGACATTGATCAAGACGCATGTTCGTACGTAGATGACATCTATCTGACAGACGACGAGTTATATCAGCATCTGTCCCGTGTGGACCGCATTATTCTTGAATTTGCGGAGCAGGGTTACAAATTTAACTTTGCTAAGTCACACATTGCTGAATTTACCGTTCTGTTCTTGGGCTATGAGCTCAACAACAAAGGTAAGGGCTTGGCCCCCCACTTCTTGGAAAAATGTGCACATTTGTGCCCCCCAAATACTCTGAAGAAACTTCAGTCTTTGCTGGGTTTCCTGAATTTCGGGCGTACTTACATTCCCGAATATGCCCAGCGTATCAAGCCTTTGTATGCTTTGATACAACCTACTTATTCAAAGTCTTGCTGGCTGCCTGAGCATACCTTAATTTTGCAGTCTTTGCAGACAGACCTATTGGAGTCTAAATATCTTTTGACTCGTGATAACCACACAAACTTGGTGATTAGAATAATTCCGGGGGCGGTGGGATTCACATACTTAACCTTTAATGAAGGTGATACAGTACCCATCGCATACAAGTCACATCTGTACACTTCCGCTGAATTGCGCTTTACATCTGTTGAAAAAGTTCTAACTGCAGTGCAAATGGCGATTCTAAAAGAACGCGCACTGGCACAGGGAAAGCGAATTCTAGTGGTGACACCCTGTCCTGCCCTAGAGGCAGTAACAAAGGCAAGTGTACCGAACTCAAAAGCAATGCATCCCCGTTGGATACAATGGGCTACATCCTTGACGTCTTCGGACGTCACTTTTATTTTCGATTCTTCTCTCCAGACTCAGGAGTTCTTGCAGTATGAATTCGTTCATCCTCCTCCTTTGTTTTTACTGCCGCTTGAGGATTACAAATGTGTGATCTACACCGATGGTTCGGCGCAACCGGCCACTGGGTCCAAGCACGCTTATTCAGCTGCATGTGCTATTGTTGCGGGTTCCTTTGTAAATGGAACGTTCAAATCCTCTGTAGTGCACACTCGCACACTTGGAGATAGTACCGCACAATTGGCCGAGCTGCATGCATTGCTACTTGCGCTTGAGTTCGCTTCTCAGGATGAGACCACTCTTATTGTATGTGATTCCTTCTACTGTGTACAATCTTACAATGACAATCTGTTTTTCTGGTCGAAAAATGACTACAAGGACGCAAAAGGGAGCACAATTAAGCATAAAATGCTTTGGGTTCGAGTGGCAGAATTGCAACAACGTCTGCCCCTCACACAGGTGGTTCACACCTTAGGCCATCAGCGGGTGGGCGCACACGCTATTGGTAACGATCTGGCAGATGAAGCTGCCCGTTCGGCAGTAGTCACGTGTTCAGTAGCAGCGGTTACCAGGTCCATGTCTAAAATTGACTCTGTTATTCTAGCAGCTATTGCTGCAACCAAGGAAGGTGATAATTACCCTACAGGTTTCCCTTCCAAGTATTCTTACAAGTTAAGTCCCGAACAGGTTCCTTATGTAACAATACCTGACGTTGGAGATCGGCTGATCCCCAACGCGGACCGCAGGAGTGCCTTGATATCAGCTGCACACGAAGGCATGGCTTCTGCTCATGCAGGTGTGTCAGCTACAGTTTCCATCTTGCAGCAGCGTTATTGGTGGCGTGGATTGTATAAAGACACCCGTGCTTTCGTGCTTTCCTGCGACGTTTGTCAACAGATTAAGCCTTCCACGGTAACACGCCCTCCACAAACCCCGCTCTGCATTGCTAACAGACCCTTTGGGTGTGTTTACTTGGATCACTGCGGTCCATTCTCATCAGACACTGCCTATAAATACATCTTAGTAGCAGTGGACTCGTGCACACGGTTCCTCTGGGTCTGGCCACAACGTAGTGCTGACGCTCGAAATGTAATCAGGGATTTGCGTGTCTTTGTGGGAATTTTCGCATGCGGCACCTTCCATTCGGACCAAGGTCCGGCGTTTGCCTCTAGGGCTTACAAGGATGCAATGGCTTCGCTTGGGGTTTTTGGGTGCTACGGTATATGGTAGGCAAACCACTGTATTCCGGGGTCCCATTATCCTGTGCATAGCTCTGTGTATGTGCAGAAACCTTATGACATGGATTCCACCTCTTCAAAAGTCCCATCCAAGTTCAGTATTTTTGTATCCTGGTTTAGAGACAATTTTTTGATTCCACCCTGGACATACATCTGGTTGGTACTTTTCTTGATTTTTTTGTTCATGTCCATTGGCTTTGTCACAGTGTTTTTTCTACTAATCAATGGTCACTATTTACCTGAACGCTCTGCTGTAGACTATGTTTCTGGAACTTTGGCTCCTCATTCCTCGTCTCACATCATGAAGCGTGACCATACATTTGTGAACATTTCAGCTTTTCCAGTTGCTGATGGCATCGTATGGGATGCAGTGAACTATCAAATCCATGGTCCGACGGAAATTATTAATGTACCTAATGTCCTTCGTGTTTCAATGGGTGATGTAGTACAAAATAATATTCATTCTGATGATTGGGATGTGCATGCCGTTGAAGCATTGTTTGCCGATTTAAAATATTATGCATCTTTTAATGCTGAAGATTTATATATGAATTCTGCGAATTATGCCAATTTGTATTGTTACCAACATTGGGGTAATCATTTTCTCCATAAGCCAAGTGCCCTGCGTAGTTCTGTTAACTACACCCAATGGGAACATTGTCCAAACCCCTTGCCAGGTAGCTCACAAACTCTTCGAAATAAGTTTACCTATTTTACTGATTTTAATCGGTCGAACCCTGCATCCTATTATTTTAGACTTAATACCACATCAACTCAGAAAATTATGTTGACACACACCAAATTGCTTTATTCAGGTTCCTTTTTAAGTGCCCTAGCTGTGGGTGGTTATGAGTACTGGGAGGATACAATAGATTTGAAATCTATTTGGGGCTCCAAGCCATGGCAGGTACAGGGAACCGAGGCGTTGCATCGTGCTTGCCTCATCCCTACCCAAATTATGTTCCTAAATGCTTCCATCTATCAAACTACGTGTTGGGGCTTAGCTACCACTAAACAATTGAACTCGCCCTCAATTCCATCCCTGTCGAGTTTTCCCAATGATAGCTCACGTTTTAACCTGTCCCTGACGACCCTACAGGCTCTATTACAGAATAATTCATTTAATGTTTCTGAACTGGATCCGTCACCCTGGTTGGTATGGCCTATATCATCTAATGCATGTCAAATGCGTTTTCACGACTCAGGTACTAGATACACACAGGATAGGCCTGATCCGAGATTTACTGCTTCTCGTACTGTCACTACATATTCTGTAGGTAAATTATGCAAACAATGGCTGCAACATTCGTCCCTTGATTCTGTTAAACAACATTTGTCCCTCCTTTCAGGCAATATTGATCTGTCCGACTTTGTTTTGGGACCTCGTGGTCCCCGACCTAAAAGATTCATTTATGAGACATATAATGAACTCTGGAAGCTATCACAAATGGAAGCTGCTTCCCGTCTTCGGGAAATAGATCAAGCAAATTTGGAAAAGGTGCTTGCTGTTGTTGACAATAGTATTAATACCCTGTCTTCTCGCATTTATACTTTAGAGAATATTGTGTCCTCTGTTGTTGATATTGTACAAGATGATGTTTCTGTGTTATATCATGGTCAGAATCAATTGCGTTCAGTTATGCAGTTTGCATGGACTTTGCAAACGCTCAAGTTAGGTAAAGTTCCTTGGCATTTTTTGAACACCTCTGCCTTGTTTCTACCTTTTAACTTAACTGACAAACAGCAATTTATGTCCATGAAAGATGCAACTTACACTCTATTACATATCGAAAAGATGGATCCTTTGCCGTTCTCTGTTGCAGAACTCGATTCTGCTGTGTGGCTAGTTCATGGGGTTATCGCTTTACCTTTTTCCTTGTTTGAATTTGACTCGTGCATGAAACATTATCCTGTGGGCCGTTACCGGCCCTTGGGCAGTGCTTTCCTGCATGAACTCTGGTCCTTGCCTTTCATGTATAAATGCCTTCGGGACGGCAAGGAAGTCTTTCTCACGGGGAGTACTGCGACTCGACTATGGGTCATTCGCTTATTTGTAAACACATTAAATTGCATGGCTCATGTAGCGTTTCCGCTCCTAATCTTGCTTGTGTGCTGAAAGGTATTCCTGCTCCTGTTATTTCTCCTACTTTCACTCTCCTTTCCAATGGTAGTTATTTACTTTTAAATAACGAAAACTGTTGTGGCCTGCAGGCTGGCATTCCTTACATTGTAACAGTTTCGCACAGGGTTGTCTGCTGCAAAAATGTGCTTTTTCCTCCCCCTCATGGCAAGGTTGATATCTCTATTTGGCCTTCCATCCCTACCATGGAGGCAGATTTCAATAGACTGAGCAGAATAAAGGCACTATTATTGAATGAGGAAGTTATGCTCACGTCCGCCCGGGAGACATTCATTCTCCAGGTGGCGAGTACCCACAGTGAAATACAGGCCCTTTTGAACACTAATCTCCCCCAACATTTTGGGGAGTTAATTCATCGTATTTTTAACGCATCTAACACAGAAGGTCTGGTACACTTTTTTAAAGTCGTGGGGTCTGGTTTGGTGTCCTCCTTCCAAACTATTTTTGGTGTCATCCCGGCGTTTATTCATTCTATTTTTTCCAGCGTCTTTGGCGGTTTCCCGTTGATCATCGCCTTGGCGGCTGGTGTCCTGTTATTACTTTGTTTTATGCGCAATGGCTGCTCCCCGATGGGACCTGCTCGATCCAGAACGCCTCCAGCTGCTTCGTGAGCGCCTTTTGGCTGGTTTTGGTGTTTTGCCATTGGCGACACTGAGTGTGTCATATACTCTTTCCTTTCGCTTTGCGTATTTCACTTGCGTGCAACCTGTAATGACTTGCATCCGCTGTCCTTTCACCTGGACCTTGGATTATTGCCTCTCCAATTCGTCATTGTCTGTTCCGGATTTTGTTCAGTTGATGGGTCCCTTAGAGGCCCATGAGCAGGACTGTTCCGTTGCCGGCTGTATGGCGCGTGCGGCTGCACTGGGGATTTTGGCGCAATGGGATATCTGGGCGGCTGCCCAGGATCTCCTACAACAAAGCTGTTTCGTTTATCACGCAAGTTGTCCCGCATTGCTTTTGGATGCTCCCTCTGCTGAGGAGCATTCCTGCTCTTTTGATCTCATGGATTGGATGGCATCTATGTTTTTTGACGATTCCAATGATGCCCTTTTGGAGGGTATGGCTTTTTTCTGCACTTACACTTTCATGGATTGACTTGTTCTTCGCCGTTTGGGCGCTCCCTGTGCTCTGCTGGAAATTTTTTTGTTTGCCCTCTGTCTTGGACGCCGGACTGACCAGGGGAGGGTGTCTTGTGGTTTGTTGCCTGCCTTGTTATGTTGGCCTAGGACTAGCTGCCATGCTGCTTTTCTTTGCGCACGTTACACTGAGCCAGGGCTCCCTCCTCGCCCTTTGCTCTTGCCAAGTTCTTTTGCGCTGTCTGCACTTTCTGTCTTTCACCTTTTCTCTTGTTCGATTTGGGCTCAGACTGCACAACATGTACAAGGTCGCATAACAATGTATTTCGGTTCTTCCTGATATGGCCAGTCTCGCGCACCCAGACATAACATTAGGCGCAAATGACATGAAACTTTGTGTGCCTTTAATACTGGGGTTTTTACTGGCGCTGGACACACTTGGAGAAATCCTTTTCAGTGAGAAGAGCTATGATGTCCTGCTGATGTAATTCTGCATCTAGAGACTGAGGTATGGGGGTTCGCTAGTCAAAGCCCAGAGGTCTTCTATTTCTATAATAAACTATCTTACTGCACGGGGAGGGTGGTAATGTTATTTAGACATTTATCCACTGAGTTATGAAATGCTTTCCCCGTTTGTATTCTATGGAATTGTAACCATGCTGCTTATATTATTCATATGCATTATGCTATTAGTACTGACACGTGTACTGTACCTTAGAGCACGTAAGTTGGAATAAACATTTTAACCTATCCAGTGTCTCTTCCTACGCACCTTGTGGACAAGTACGAGTGAGTGACGAAAGAGTGTTCTTGCTTCTGCGAGTCCTGAGATAAAGATACCGTGTTCTGGGTTGTCCAATCATTGGTACTTGGGTGCTAATGGGATGCTAAGCTAGTTGGGTTGGGGTTTTTGGGTGCTACGGTATATGGTAGGCAAACCACTGTATTCCGGGGTCCCATTATCCTGTGCATAGCTCTGTGTATGTGCAGAAACCTTATGACAATATTAACTCACTCTTTTCAATCTTGTTTTTACACCATTGTGAAATTTTAAAATCCTCTCCTGTTCCTAACCGCTGCCAGAAACGGAGTAGTGCCATACAAGCTATTATACCCCACGAGGTCATTCCCAAATTCCAGATTCAATTCCATAAGCTTTTAGTCACAACCTGTGAGGAACGGTGACTTCCGCAGATGGAATTCGGGTTATGCCTCTCCTGTCTCACCCAGGACCTCCCCTCCAGCATAAGGTGGCACCCTATGGGCCACACCCAGAGCCAGTGCAGCCTGTATCAGGCTCGTCCCCAGCCTGTGTCACCACCCGGTAATGCGATCCCCAGAGACCTGCACTAGTGACAGCGTCCAGCACCGCCTCCAGACGCACACTACTCAGCTTGCACGGCTCTCTGCACTGATGCCAGTTAGCAGCCGGTTACAAGAAACCGGTACTACCTTAGCCTGTAGATACTGCGGGTAGTAGTAGGTGGTGTACTGGGGGTACATCTGCTTTTTCCACACATTGCCCATGAAGATGGAATAAGAGCCTGCAGTGCAGGTAGGGCGCTCTGGTGCTTTACAAACTGCTCTCTGCTGCCTGGGTGTCCTTCTGCTGGCTCCGACTCAACCCAAGGCAGCAGAGCTCCAGCTGTCTCTCCTTTGCCGCCTACCAGCTCTGCTCTACAAGCGGCCGTGCTCCGGAAGCGGGACGCACAGCCCGGTGCCCTCTCGGTGGGAGACGGATTCTGCAGGCAGATGATCAAAGTTAAAGTTAATTAAAAAACACAAATGAAACAGAGTGCAGCGTCCCTTAAGTGGGCACCACGCTCACAATTAAAGTAAAAACATAACCAAAATAAAACAGAGCGCGTCGTCCCTAAAGCGGGCGCCGCGCTCACCATTAAAGTAAAAAAAAAAAATGCGAGACCAAACAAATGGACGCCATCGTCCCGGCTGCTGCAAAAGTGAAAGCGGGCATGGCCCGCTGAATGTAAGCAAAGCATGTTGTCGTGCAACTCAATAAAGAAAATAGAACACGTACCGTGTAACAACCAAGTAAAGGGACCAGTAGCCATGGAAGATTACAAATAAGGACATGGCCGTACTAAGGAGAGACTAATAAGCCTATTAAGGAATCAGACTCCAGCATTTAGGAAGGACAAAGACAGAAGCCAATGAAAAATAAGGGCAAGGGAGTGGGCGGGGCTTTTCTCCCGTACTGAGTACAATAGATCTTCGCCAGAGCAGCGCTTGCCCGCTGGCTCAGGCTCGACCTAAAAACTGATGACTCAATTACCCAGCATTCAGGAGAACAATATTGTAAGTATATCTCGGTTGGGGTGGGAATCTAAAAGTCCCCATCAGCAGATACAGGCGTTATTATACTCCATTACTGTTCGCGACCCATTTCTCCCCTTAACTTTTTTGATCATAGTAACATGTTAACAATGTTCACAAAGCCAAATGTGGCATCCTGCCCATAAGTCCTATATCTAAGGTTCAGTATGCATTTCAACACTGTTCTTGCAGCACCGTTTAATAGTCACTTATTTTGTAAATAGATTTCTTTACAAAGACGTAATTGGTCTCTTTCCTTGTTTCAAGGTTACTGAACTGCATCACGTGACTGGATGAGTCCCAGCTAACTGTTTTGCTAACTTTCAATGCTTTTTTTCTTAAAAATGTTCTGGTGGATTTCTTGACTATTTTGAACAAACATCTCTAGCAGTATGGCATCGGAGAGATCCCATCGTCTGCTTCCTACCGCAGATATTATTTGCGAGTTTCTGTTCGTCTGAAGTACCCATTTCCTTTGGAATTTTTTTAAAATAGCACTTAGAATACATTAGAAGGTTTGAATCCAAGACCGGGAGATTTAATTGGGTGGCAGGAAAACTAACGTGCTTTAGGACAAGAACAAGAATGCTCAGACATGAAAGCAGCTCAACTAACATGGACATGACCTCGCACTGTCTTTTACCTGTCAGCAAAAGGCATACACAAGTTGTTGGAGTTTTGTCAGCTGTTTTATTTCACGCCCTCATTTTCCTTTAATGTACAATGACAATATATCAAATTAAAGATTCACATATTAATTTGAGTTGAAAATTCTGTACATTCGTAATACATTAAATAAAGCATAAAGAAAACACTGCTTCTGCTGTTAACATTTAGTTTTTGTTTAAACTTTTTTATAAAACACTTTTGATCATTCAGAAAAAAAGGTTACATGACTCGAACCAATTTTCTCGGCACATTTTTCACCTCCCCACAGAATAGATTTTTATTGAGATAGCATAGTGTAACAGAGGCGTAGCGCAAAATGATTGGGTCCCCCTGCAGAATGTTAAAAGGGGCTCCAGTCTCTTATATCTCATAAATATTCATTGGCTCCCTTGAATGGTTGGGGGACCCCTAGACAGTTGGGGGTAGGCTCTTGCGCAGCAGGGGCTTGCATTATGCCCCTGTAGTGTAACCAGTGTCAACCTCGGAAAACACAATGGCTACTGATTTAACCCAAGTAACGACTCGCCAACACTGACAACCTATGCTCTGATTATAAATGGAGCAATATGGCACGTAAGTGCTTTCCTGTCTGAATGTCACCATTGGGACAGAGTTTCAAATGCAGACATGGTAGGCTGTGGCCACCCGGAAGTAGAACCAAATGAGATAATTGGTGGGGAGCAAATGCCATCTTTCTTTATTGACTCTTCTATTTTATATAAAAGGGTGTGCGATTAGTGAATGGTGGGAAGTCATGCAATCATTGGTGTCAGAAAGTGGAGCCTAAATTTAGCAAAGAGGGATTATGTTGTGTTTAGCAATGCTTGATGTTTCTGATATGTAGAACCTTATGGGTTGCCTCGGTAGCCCTCGAGCTTGGGGAGTTCTATGGTTGGCAGCTGGAAGGCTCTCCTCTGGTGAGAGAACAGCGGTGGCTCTTTGAACCTGAAATAAACACTGGGAAGTGTTTACTTACTGTCTCCTGTCTTTTATGCTTGAGAGGGTACAACATTATTTTGGCGACGACCGGGTGAGCCACCGCAACGTTTCTCGACCTTCATCTACATACGTTGAGATAAGAAGTACAGCCGACGCACCAATATCAACGGTGATTTAATGGGACCGGAGACGAAGCTGACGCGTCTAAAGTCTTCTTGATGATTTATGGAAGAGTCTCTCCTCTGCCATCTACCCCCACAAAACGAACAGAGTCTAAAACCACGGAGAGGGGTGAGGTGAGCTTATGCGGAGGTGAGTCTGTGTCTGCTGCTGTGCCCTCAGTGCCCTACGTGCATGTCTGTTCAGCTGCACTCGTTTTTGTAGTCTACACCAGTGGTTCCCAAACTTTTGACTCCTGAGGACCCCCATTGAGTCACCACTGGAAGCTGGGGACCCCCGAGCAATTTGTATGATTTAAATTTCAAGCATTAAAACAGTAATTGGAAAAAAATAAACACACGTATGCACACAAAACAAATACTCAAATTACTAAGGCATTTAGGGGCATATTTACAAGCCCCTATCGCCATGGGAACGTCACTTTTTGCGACGTTCCCGTGGCGATGGGGCTTCGCCTTATTTACAAGGCAGCGTTAGTAAATAAGGCCCCCTTTCACGCAAGGCTTAGCGTGAAAGGGGTGGGCATTGATTTTGACGCTGCCCCCTATTTACAAGGGCAACGTAAATAGGAAGCAGCGCCAATATTAAGACCAGGGAAAACCTGGTCTTAACTTGGCGAAACAAGGAGAAATGCTTTATTTCTCCTCATTTTTGCTTTTTCCATGTGTGCTGCCTTGTGCAGCACACATGAGAAAAGCAAAATGCCTTGGATTGTTTATGTTCAGGAAGGTGACCCTTCGTGCACATAAACAATCTTTAAAAACTTTTACATTTTGTAACTTCCATAGAAGTGACAAAACGGCATTTCAAGATTGTTTATGTGCAGGATGGGGGATCTTCCTGTACATAAACAATCTTCACCTGCTACGCAGACACCCTTGCACTATGGTGCAAGGGTGCCTGCATTGGCGCTACACTGCTAGGTGTAGCGCAGGCGCAAGGGAAACGCAGGGCTGCACCAAATTCTTGTAAATATGGTGCAGCCCTGCGTTTCTGAAGTGGCGGAGTGTGTCGTTAAGCCAAGGACGCTAACGACATGCTCCGCCACTTCTGTTGTAAATATCCCCCTTAGTATTTTAAATTGAAAGAATTTGCAAAAACGAAACATTTTAATGGGAAGGTTGGTGCTGCATCTCTGTGACTAACTTTTAAATGGTTGGTTTTTCTTTGCAGTACGAGGCTCCTGCCAGGGCCAGCCTGGAAACCCCAAGCAGCCCTGGCAAATGTTTTCAGACCAGTCCCCATACAGTGCACACCAAGTGCAGTGAGTGAGCCTGACCACTACAAAGGGGGCTTTGCGAGGCTCTCCACCCCAAAAATTTAGGAACCAATGATGCACTCTACAACACATTTATCATTCTATATTGAATTGTATTAGCTTTTAAAGAATAGTAAATGATGACCTTACTATGCACCTGGATAGGACAATCTTTGTTGGGGTTCTTCAATGATTCCCTTATTATCACCCCAACAGTGCCTCTCATCTCTCCATAGCCCCTCTGTCACATGTATTTCATTTGTTTTTATAGCATCTCTCATAGCATTGTAGGATGTCAGAGCACTTTACATCACACACATATAGAGAAACCGAATCATTTGTGTAAATCAGTGTATAGAAAATGTTACATAAGGCAAAGGGAGCTACAAGGTGTAGGATTCACATGTCATTCATACTGGTAGGCATTTTTAAAGAGTGCTTGGTCTGGAGAAGCACAAACTCAGGATTCAGAACATAACACAGTGGCTAGCATTGACTTTAACAATAAAAATGTATTTCCACCCAAATAAACCTTTTTAGCAGCATCAAGATAATGAAAGACTAGGAAAAAACATAAGTTACTAACTTGTACCAACTTGTACCATGCAGTTTGCAAGCAGCTCTTTGATGACAGTGTATAGGTCACTGTGCTAGATTACGATTGTCACTTATGAATTGCACAGTAACATAAGAATCTCTGTGACAAAAGCAGTAACCCACCGACCTATGCACATAAAATACTGTTTTTTAAAATGCATGGTACATGTTCTTTGCAGTAGGCATATTAACCTTCTGTGCTACATTAGTTAAGTCAAAGCTGCCCCTGGACAAAACTCTCATCTCTCTCTAGCAGGTACATTAATCACTGGCGTTATCTTGACACTTTTATTGTTGCTCGAAAACTGCTAATTATACAAGGAACTTTGCAGTGCTTTTAAAACTGCTGGCTGCGGACCCCCTGGAAATGTGTCACGGACCCCTGGGGGTCCGCGGACCACAGTTTGGGAAACACTGGTCTACACGATTGCCTGCGCAGCCGTCTGGTGAGGCTTTTCGTCAGCTACAAGTTTGCCTGCGTTGATTTAAATTACATCACGCTTGCCTGCGCAGCCGTCCAGTGAAGTGTTTCGGCAGCTGTGCGATTTCTATCACTAGCCGGTCTGTGATGAGGCAGTCTGGGTATTTTAATTGCCTTTACTGCTTTTGTTATGCAGTTTATATCGCTAGTGAAGACAGCGCTGGATAACAGTTTTACGGTGAGCCATGTAGAAGGTCTAAAAAAAAATTCTGCAACGGTAACACGCACACCTTGAAGGAGTTTGGCGTGCCACAAGCTGAATTCGGTGACACGCACACCTACCTATTATTTGCATATTTAAAGTGACATTTACAATTTGAAAAGGATTAGCATGCCATACTTGAAAAGCGGTGACACGCACGTCTTTCTCTATTCTGGATAGTGACATTTCGATTTACTTGTTTGGTTTTCTTCTAATGCTTCAAGGTTTGCGAATTATATCTTGGTTACGTACAGCTCGTCATTTGCATTTGCGGTGATGCGCACACCTTGTTTATTTTCTCATTGGTGACTTTATTATTTTTTTACACTGTTTGTGTTAGTTTCCGTTGGAAGGTACGCTTTCCTGGAGATATGCAGTCTGTCAATCCTCCACCGCCGTTTTTGGAGAGTCCTGGTAGTCCTCCTGTTCAATGGAGACAGTGGTTTGACGCTTTCGAAACGTATTTGGGGGCTATTAGGGCATCACGTTTCAGAGCTGAAAGGAAGAGGTGACTTCTTCTTCATTCTTTGGGTTTTGAAGGCAGAGAAGTTTACAAGCATCTTCCTGATTTGGTTTTGGTTGAGGGTGAAGGTGTTGATGAATACCAAGAAGCAGTGAAGAAACTAGTTACCAAATTTGATGTGCAACCTAGTCTAGTGGTGATAAGACATACATTTTTTAAGCGTGCACAGTCACAAGGTGAGAATGTGGATACTTATATAAGTGCTCTAAGGAAACTATGTGCTGAATGCCAATTCGGGGATTTCCATGACCAATTGGTCAGGGACCAGTTCATCGCTCATTGTTGGGACAAGCAGATCCAACAAAAATTGCTCACCATGGGTAATCCTGGTCTTGAAGATGTCATAAAAGTGGCAAAAAGTGTTGAATTGGCACAATTGTCTATCAAAGAGCTCAATGTAAACTCCTCTCCCAAGGAGTCTGTTAGCGCTGTTGCTTCTACTAATTATTCTACAAATGTTTTACGCAAAGATAATAAGGTCAATGAGAAAGTTTTCTTTAAAAGAACCAATATTTGCTACAGGTGTGGTTATGCACCACATGGGAGAGACAACAGGATATGTCCTGCCAGAAATGTGAGTTGTTGCAAGGGTGGCAGAGTGGGACACTTTGCGAAAGTATGTCAGTCAAGTGTGAGTAAGCCAGCCAAGGTCAATTGTGTCTTGGATGAAGATTCCTTGTCTGAACGTGAACTCGTACAGGATATGATAGTGGTGGTCACAGATGATGATATCATTTCTGGTGATCCAGCCAATTGTGTGGACCCCTATGTTGATGTGTATGTTGGAGGCGTATGTCTCAATTTACTTGTCGACTCCGGTGCACGCATTTCAATGATCACTTACGATCTGTTCAAGAGATCTTGGGTTGACCGGCCACTTTTTCCACCTGACAGGGCACCTGTTTCCTAGGAGGGGAGAAAAATTGAGTTGGAGGGATTCATTGAAGATGTGCTTGAGTTTAGGGGGCGTAGAATTCAGGGTAAAATTTATGTTGCAGTTCGTGGTCTTAATATTCTTGGATGGTACCACCAGGGACTTTTTGGAATGGTTTTAAGACCTGCTGCCAGTGAACAGGTTCTGGTCATCAAAGACAACCGGGGTTCGGTGTCTTTCGAACATGAGTTTCCATGGGTGTTTTCCAACAATCTTGGTAAGATAATTGGTTTTAAGCACAAAATTAAGGTTAAGAAAGAGGCAATTCCTGTCAAGCACAAGGTTAGATCTGTACCGTTTAGCCTTAGGATGGATCTTAAGAAGGAGTTGGACAGGTTACACAGTTGTGGGGTTATTGAAACCATAGAATCAAGGCTGTGGTTAAGTCCTTTGGTGGTCGCTCGCAAACGGAATGGTGATATACGTTTGTGCATTGACCTGCGAAGCCTGAATAAGGAAATTTGGGTTGATTCACACCCTCTCCCCAAGATTGGTGATCTGTTAGAGGAATTAAGGGGTGCAGAGTGGTTTTCTAAGATCGATCTTGCATCGGCATACCATCAGGTTGTATTGGATGACGAATCTCGTCACTACACGGTATCCATTTGGTTCTTTTCAGTTCTGTAGAATGCCGTTTGGACTTGCCTCGGCGGCTTCGGTTTTTCAACGCATAATGCAGATGATTCTTAATGAGGCGAAAGGAGTTTTCAGGATGATGTTCTTATTTTTACAAAACATTTGGAAGAACACAAAAGTACGTTGAAGACTGTGCTCCGGGTTTTTGAAGAAAAGGGCGTTGTTGTCAAAAAAGAAAAGTGTGAGTTTTGGAAGAGAGAAATAGAGTTTTTAGGGCATTTGGTTTCTTCTAAAGGTGTTAGTCCTAGGCCTGGTCTTGTGAAGGCAGTTGTTGAGTGTCCGAGTCCTAAAAACAAGGATGAGTTATGCTCATTTTTGGGGCTGTGTGAGTTCTACTCGCGTTTTATACCAGATTATGCAAGTAAGATGAAGGCTCTTTCTTGTATGTTAAGAGCAAATGTTCCTTTTGAGTTGAATGAGAATTGTCAAGAGACGTTTGCCATGGTCAAGTCAGAGATGATTAATGCTAAAACCCTCAGTGCCTATGACCCGTGTGAATTTACCTTCTTACAAACAACCTCTGGTCATTTTTAATTCATGCTGCACGCATTTCTCTCACCCTCATTAATAGGACCCACACACCCGCAGGCACCATCCGGCATTTGCTGAAAAGAACTCCGATAAAGTGACCCTTCGGGGAACCCGCCGGGAATTGCAGCGCCGGCCCTGCGAGGAGCAAATGCCCGATGATGAAGCATGACATCCTTTGGGATGTGTGAGGGCAACAGAAGGCAAGACTTGTTCTTTTCTTCCCCCCCACCAGTGGGTCCGCGTCAACCTAGGTGTCTCTTTCTTTTCTCTTCTTTTCTTCTCTTCTCTTTTGTAAGGTGTGCGGGTAATTTCTGGATCCCGCCCCAGGAACAGTTGATGCCAGTAACTATGGGTTGGGTGCTGTTTTGACTCAACATCTGGGTGTGAATGAAGTTACCATTAATTATGCGTCCAGAGTGCTGCACAATCCAGAATTGAATTACTCAGTAACAGAAAAGGAGCTGTTGGCATGCTATTGGGCGTGTGAAAAGTTCAGGACATATGTTTGGGGCAGGAAATTTGTTATTCAAACTGACCATAAGCCTCTTGTCTACATCTTGGGGGGTGACAGGCTTAAGTATGCCACTCCACGCATTGCACGCCTCACCACTAAGTTGCTACAATATGATTTTGCGGTCAAACACATTCCGGGAAAGGAAAATGTCAGGGCGGATCTTTTGTCCAGACTGCCTATTAGTGATGATGACGTACTTGATGTGAAAGAGGACAAGGAAGATTGTTTTATTGCTGTTGTTGATGCGTTGGAAGATAAAGCATGTAGCGAGAGTGAGTGGAACAAAGCAATGGGTGAGGACTCTGTACTGGGTAAAGTCAATGAAGTTATTGTGAATGGTTGGCCCAGAGAGAGGTGTGTATCTCCTGAAATTCAACCATTTTGTAAAATTGCTGAGGAGTTTTACATTGAAGATGGGATCATTATGAGAGATGAAAGGTGTATTCCCCCTTTTGGTGTACGTGCTCAAGTGGTTGATTGTGCCCATAATAGACATTTGGGTGCCACAATGACGAAGAGGCGTGTAAGATTGCACTATTGCTGGCCCTCAATGGATAAAGATGTTGAGTCAATAGTTAAGGATTGTGTTATTTGTTCAGGGGCTGAGAAGGGATACAAAGTTGTCACGCCACCTCTACAGCCTATCTCATTCCCGGAAAGGCCATGTCTTAAGTTGGGAATTGATTTGGTGGGACCTTTTAATTTTCTTCATCATCATCTACGTTTTGCGTTTGTTTTGATGGATTTTCACAGTAAATGACCGGAAGTTCGTTTTTGTGCTTCTCCCACAGCGACTACTGCCATTACTTTCTTGAAAGAGATTTTTATGAGGTAAGGTTTCCCGGAAGCATTAGTGTCCGACAACGGAGTGCAGTTTGTGAACCAAGAGATGGATGCGTTTTTGTGTGAATCTGGAGTTAAGCATTTGAAAAGCTCAGTTGGACACCCACAAACGAACCGATTGGTGGAAAGGATGAATATGGTGGTTGTCGAATGCATCAAATGGGCAAAACACAATGGATATGACGTGGAGGGGGCCGTTAGGTCCATGTTGTGGTTTTACCGCACTACGCCTCATTCCCTTACTAAAAGTGCACCATTTGTGTCCCTCAGAGGTCATGTTCCCACGTCCGCTTTATACCCTGCTTGGCTTCTTAGGACTGTTCGTGACAAAGTGTCATGTTGGGTGAGCCAAGGAGCTTTGGAGTCCAGGGTTGAAGCAGCACAAGAAAAAATGAAAATTCGATATGATAACAAGAATTCTGTGAAACCTGTTGTTTTGCTTCCTGGAGACATGGTTTGCATTAAGAACTCAAATTATGTTAAAAAGGGAGGTGCGGTATATGGTGATCCTGTGTGTGTTGAGAAAGTGTGCGGTGGTGCTGTGATTGTACGTGGTGGGCATTGGTGGAATGCCAGCAAAGTGGTGAAGGTGTCTGGTGCATCTAACCAAGCAATTGGTTCCTCAAATCAAGTCAGTCATGAGGATGATGTAGCTCTAAGTTCCTCCGGTGAACAAGGGGTTGGTGTGGTACCACAGAGGTCGTGTCGTGTGAGACGTGTTCCCTGGAAACTAAGATAATTTGTTTATAGTGCTAATTTTATTCAATGCTGTGCTTCCTGTTTTTTCTCTTTTGTAATTTTATTTTTCTTCATTTTTGGGTTTTTCTTTCTGGGAGGTTGGGGATGTATTTTTATTATCCTAGGTTAGTCTATCTTGTGTTAAAAAAAAAAGAGGTAATATGTTGTGTGTAGCAATGCTTGATGTTTCTGATATGTAGAACCTTATGGGTTGCCTCGGTAGCCCTTGAGCTTGGGGGTGCTGTGGTTGGCAGTTGGAAGGCTCTCCTCTGCTGAAAGAGCAGCCGTGGCTCTTTGAACCTGCAATAAACACTGGGAAGTGTTTACTTACCGTCTCCTGTCTTTTATGCTTGAGAGGGTACAACAGATTCCTACCAATTGACCAGACAAACAACCCTGGCTAGGTCTCAACACAAGTCTCAAGGAAACTCTGCTCAACCCACGGTAGCTAAGTCAGGAGCAGAAGGCAATTCCCCAGAGAAATGCTTGTTAAGCTCAAGCTATAAAAGCACTTCTATGTCAAGAAACCAACACAGTAAAAATTTAGAAAAAATTTAGAAAAAAATAAATTTTAAGGCGGGGCGGGTCATACCCCAGGAGATATACAGTGCTAATGGAGAAAACAATGTGACTGTGCTTGGTTATGCCTCAATAACAATAATGTACGGATATGTTTGCTGCTCTGTTATAACAATAAAAAGATTTTAAAAAATTAAAAAAATTTTTTAAGGTTTTAAAGCAAAAAGCACATAGAAAATATAAAGTGCCAACCAATAGTAGCGGTTCACAATGACTGGGACGTAGGCACAATTTTAGGCTGACCACAATGTAGCCAAGGTTGAATACACAAGGCAAGTTGCATTGGTCAAAGCATTTACAGCAGGACTTGGTCTTTGAAACGGAAGTCAAAATACTTCAGTAGGGCAAGGTCTAAGCTGAGGTCAGTGAGGGTCATTGTCAAGCTCCTGCCGAAGCTGAATTTCATAACCACAAGTTTGGTTTGTGACTAAAATGGTTTTGCCACCTTGCACCGCTCAAAGGTTTCAACTTCAGACTTGTTTATCCGTTCGTCAAAAGGACAAGGCTGGAACTTGTAGTCAGACAAGGATCTACTACCCAGGATACTTTCACCCATGAGGTCCTACCGAACACCCTGTAAACGCCTCAACACTATGTCCCAGACCTCTAGAGGTTGAAAAACCTTCTTAGTCCTCTTTCTCCAGATGCTGGAAAAGTTCTTTTTGGCCATTTCTGTAGCATTCAGGGCATCAGGGCAGGCTTCTAGGCACCAGGTCTACATCCAGACAGGTCTCCCGCAGCGTTCAGTCATCTGTGAGCAGCTGATCCTTGCTTATGGCACGAAGCCTTCTGCTTTTTGTGTTCCATGAGCAAGCAAACAGGAGATTAACCACCTGACCCTTGGAGAGCAGTTCCAGTCTCTGTGTGCCAGACAGTAGTCATGAGTCTTCTTTCTTCCAACAGGGCGTTCTTCTTCATGAATGTTTTCCCCAGGTAGAGGAATGCTCAGAGAAGGTGAAGTGGGGTGCCAGTCTTTTCCTATGCACTAGTCAATCACTGGAGAATTTTCCCTTCCCAATCCTGTTTGCTTAGTACCCTATGTCCATCTCCTTTTGCAGCATGTACTCTTCACTTTACAGTAAAATATGCCAAAAACTCTCAATCTAAGATGATTGAACCCTTCTTCCACCAGGAGTATCTCTGGCTCTGTCAAAAACACTTAGATGAGGTATTTTCCTTTCTAGCAGGGTCCAAACTATTCTCCCTCCTACTGAGGCTGATAGCAACAGTTCTAGAAGGGCTCTGGAAGTAAATAAGGGCATTACCCATTTTGCATCACCAAACGAAGAGAAATAGTGTCAAGGATGACCTTGCTTCTGTCCTGCTTACTCCTACCTTTTTCCCTTTTTTTAAATGTTTTTTTTGTCCTCATATCACCACCAAGTCTGCATATGCTGAGGGTACGACACCTCCACTCAGCGTGTCTGGTGTATACATTTGCTAAATAAATCTCGATTGTCTCATCATTGCAGAGAGAGAGAGAAAACTGCCCTCATTCTCAGCAAAAGACAGAGGTGTAATCATAGGACATTTACCATTTAGCTTGTCAGGCCAAAAAGGGGCTCCAACTTTTTTCAACAGAAACCAGCATATGGCCCATATCCAATCCACAAATATAGCTAACAGTTCTGAGCCAGTCAGCTGCAATTGGAGAGACTGGTGTAACCCCATTTTTACAAACTTTCCTCCTTGCAAGTAAGATCAGGAAAAAGATCAGCAAGGCTTTCTCCTTATATAGCTGATGATAAAAGCAATTATCCAATCCAAATAAAATTAAGGAACAGCTTACCTTGATTTCCTGGCCTATAATTTCTGATATCCTTCCAAAAGGAGGTCAATTCCGGGCAGTCAAAGTACATGTGTTCATCATCCACCTCTGCCTCCTCACATTTCTTACATCCCAGCGGCTCAGACATAAATTTAGCACGCCTCGCCAGAGATCAGTAGGCCCTATGGAGAGTAAACAAATGGTTCTTTTTAAGTGGTGCAGCTTGACTGTTGAGTAGAGTAAGCTCAAGACACTTGCCATAGCTGTTCATTGATCATTTCTGGTAGATCCTTTTTCCAGTGCTGGTACGGAGCAGCACTGGAGCAGCATGTTCTCTTCTAGCACAAACACCATTGTCCAGTACCACTGTGAGATCTCTTTCTTGAGTTGTTGCTTGGTCTCCATCCGTGTAAAAAAGAACCTCCAGTTCCGGACTTCCTGCCTTCGAAAGATTCTGGGATGCCCACCAGGAAGTTAAGTGCAGATAGTTGAATTTAGAGACTCCACCCTTTGACAGATCGGAAAACTCTTGCCATGTAATCAAAGCATCTCCTTTCCTAAAATCTCCATCTCCACAGGTGAAACAGTACCCAGTTCGAAGAGGGTGACTAAATATCCTTGAGACATTCAGGGGTATCTGGAGAGTCCCAAATCAGTGCAGGGTCAGCGTAATAGTGAATCCCAAAAGCTTTCCTTATATATTCCCAGACTCAAAGCAGCCAAGAGCACCTTCAGCCTCACCAGCTTGGAAAAGTTTGGATCCCTAAATCTGAACAGAAACTTAGATTGGCCTATATGCTGTAACATGGCTGTGAACTGATGACCCTTGTAGGAGTTGTCCAATTCTCCCGCCAGGAGCCTGAGGTTCTTAAATTGAAAAGCATTAGCATTATAGTAAACTAGAAAGGCAGAAAGGGCCAGCCCTCCTTGCTTCACCTCCCTCCTTAGTTTTTTCCAGTAGATCCTAGGTCCCTTCGATGTCCATATAAAACTACTGACCCTCCTTTGCAGCTTCTAAAGGAGCTTGATTGGGAAGGATAGTAATATGGTGTTAAGCAGAAAAGAAAGCTTGCTTGGGGAGAACCAATATCTCGATGACTTTCACCCTCCCATAAATTCTGATCAGATTACCCCATTTTCTAAGGAGAGATTTTATCTCCCTACCTACTCTAGCTGAATTCACTTCATGCAATTCCCCCAAACTCTTTGCTATTGTGACTCCTAGGTACATAATTTGGCTTTTAGCCTGTAACTCCCCTTGCTCCTGGCCCATGACAGCATCCCTGTCTTCCCCTTTTTAACCAGATAGCCCAACAGCTTTCCAAAGTTTACGACATGTGCCTCTAACCTAGGGACAGCAGAGGCTGGGTTTACAGTATATAAGATGATGTTGTCAGCGTATAATACTATTTTGGTTGATAGCCCTGCAATTTCAAAGGGGATGATAGTGCCATCCTGGCGAATCAGTTGGGCAAAAGGCTCAATATAAAGATAAAAGAGAATAGGAGAGAGAGGATACCTTTGACTAATGCCCCTTGGCTGTGAGTCCCCCATTCCCCAAGATCTTAGCCAACGGTGCCTTATATAGAGTTTTTATAATGCTAATCATAATGCTGTAACATCTCCAGTAGATAAACCCAAATGACCTTATCAAATGCTTTGGTGGCATCGATTGTTGCGCTTGTCAAATTGATGGTGTTAGACCTGGCATCATTGGAGTGGTTTTCCCCTGTATATTTTTGCCTTTGCCTCCTGTATTTTACTGTGTGATGGATTTTGTTTTTGCTGGTCTAGATGCTTCGGGCACTTTGCCACTGCTGTTCAGTGCCAAAGTGCAAGTGCTCCCTTAGTAAATTGTTATTATGGATTGGTGTTTCCATGATTGGTTTATTTGGTTTACTAGTTAGTCCCTAGTACAGTGCAGCGTGTGTGCCCAGGGCCTGTAAACCAAATGCTGCTAGTGGGCTTGCCATTACATGTAATGGGGCAACCCTGTGTCCCTCAGAACCTCGGTATCGTAGATGCATGCTACAACTGGTTCTGTTGGGTTTAACAATTGCTTTGTAACAATAGTAATTCGTATCCAATAATTCGTATCCAATTTTATCAGACAAAATGAATCAAAGATACACTACACAATATACTTGTACCAACATATATATATTATGTGAACTTCTGGTCATAAATATGGCTGCTATGCAATCAAATTTATAACAATAGACATTGAGAAGACATTTATACACAAATCAAACAATTTCTTTTTAACAAAATAGTGACAGACATGTGCAACATGAATCACATTTCACAACAACATAAAAGGTTTCAAGAAAATCATGGTGTTCCTTCTTTTTTCAATTTCAATGTGGTTCAACCCCCGTCCTATATTAGTTTTACAATTGTATTAGATAAGGGGAGTGACTCAAGACGTGAAATAGCTGTACGTCGACGTTTCGACCCAGGATGTATGTGTTATCGTAAAAACATCACAGGGGGTCTTCATCAGGACTGGCGGCAAAGTATATAGACAGCAAATCGAAAAACTCGGACAACAATGAGTAAGTAAAAATGACTGGAAGGTCTGTTTTTAGAAAACTCACCAATGAAGGTGGTAGACTTGTCTAATTCTTGGATGGTGCCCGAAAGCAATTATTCAGATAAGGTCCTTATTCAGTGCTAGCGATGTGTTTGTTCTCCATGTGTGATTCTAGGGGAATATATATAATAGAATTACTAAATAAGTACATTGAATCATGCCCCAGAGAGGGATCGAATTGTAGAAAAATGGGGGGAGACTCACCCATCTAGACAATTGTTTCCAGTACTAATGATTCCAGTACGGATGGCCTGAGGATATTCCAGGAATTGGCAGTCACAGTGCTAAATGAATTGGCATGGACGTGGCCTATTGAAAAATATATATACATGCATTGGTAATTGTGGACACGCGTGTGCATCATCACATAAGCGGCACCTCTATCACCCTCGTGGTGCTAGAAATTGTAAGCCATGAATATCCTTCCCGTGAAAAAAGTGATCGGACAAGATGAGCGATGTTACTTTAACGCGTTGTGCTTTACACCCGAACGTGACTCATTTTTAAGAATGTCAACTCACGACCCTTACGCTTAAGGGTATCAATGTCATTATAGTTATTAAGGGAAGGTCGCGGTATATGGTCAAGCCTGCATGGTTACGGAGGTTTTGTAAATGGAGAATTACAAGCTCACAGCTCACGTATCTTAAAATGAGCCGAGCGCGATCAATTGTGCCTACAAAGTGAAGCGTGCATTAAACTCAACAGGACATCCACAGTGATGTCGTTGGTGAAATTGTATCCCTAAATTTAAATAGTCACAAATGGAAAGCAGGCTGACTTACCCTCTCGTGGTATGATTCGGACTGAAAAGATGAATCGACGGGCTGGAGGCTCCCGTCAGTTTAAATGAACTTGGCATGCAGCACTGATTGTGCCACCCACACAAGCAGCTTTGCAACAAGGTCTCAGTCCTGCCATTGCAGTGTCTGTGTGCAGTCTAGTACTGCCATGTCGACCTGGCAAGTGCATCCACTTACTAGGCCCTAACCTTCCCTTTTCTTACATGTGAGTCACCCCTAAGGTAGGCCCAAGGTACCCCTGTGGGCAGGGTGCAGTGTTTGTGAAAGGTAGGACATGCCCTGATGTGTGCGGCATGTCCTGATAGTGAAATACTGCCAATTTCGTTTTTCACTATGGTAAGGCTATCTGTCTCATAGGATAGAATGGGGAGTTTGCTCATAACATCTTATGAGCATTACTGCCCATTGGAACAGATAGGAAAATAAAGTTTGATATGCCTGAACTCAGAATGTTAAGATGCATCTTTTAGTGAGGGTGATTTTTACATTCTGGGCTTGAAAATACCACTTTTAGAAAGTAGGTATTTTCTTGCCTAACCATCCGGATTGCCTCTGCTAGGTTGTGTATTGACTGTCTGGCTTTGGAGTGACAGGGGCTGGGGATGTGCATTCTGTTCACACTGCCACTTGGGGGTGGGGGGTAGGTATGTCCTGCCTTTCCAGGGTGAGTCAGCGCTGGGCTGAATAGACCTGGGATGAGTAGGGGGAGGAGATTTCTTTCACACCTGAATGGGCCTGGTCTGCCAAGGACAATGATGTCTCCACCTCCTGCCAGGAAGCAGCACAAGAGAGGGCAGAACTGGTTTTGGCTGGGCAAAGAGCTTCTCTGCCACAGAAAACAAAGGATTTTGTATTATAAAAAAAGGGCCTCAAAGCCTAGACTTTTAGATCACTTCTGGGAATCAAGAGCATCCTTTGCCAAGGACAAGAGCTGGAGAAACTGAGGAGGAAACTGCCCCTTTGCTGTTTGCTGTCTGGGGTTGGCCTGCAGTGGCTCTTTCAGCCAAGGAAAGGACAAGGACTTTGCTGTATGCTGTGTCCCCTGCTTGGGGAAGATCTCCAAGGGCTTGAAATAGAGCTTGACTCCTGTTCTGAAGTCTCAGGGACACAAAGGCTTCACCACCAGCTCCCCTGAACTTCCTTGCTGGAAGTTCTGACCTGCTAAGAGGAGCCTGCAGCTGCTTTGGACCTCTGGAGGCTGTTTGCTGCTGGGAGCTGGAAAAGTAACGCAACTTCAAGAAGCGTGACGCATCCGCACCTGTTTCCGACGCATCGCTGAAGAAAACGACGCAACGCCTGCCCGCGGCTCAAGAAATTGCTGCACGCCGCATCGAGTGCACCGATCCACAAAGTCCGAGATCACCGCACCGATTCTGATGCAGGCCCTGCTGTGCGGCTTCAAAAACCAACGCATTGTGGGACCGCGGCTGGAGAGAACAACGCAGTGTTGTCGCCGCCGCATCGAGAACAGCCGCATCCCCGATCCCATGCATCGCATCTGAGCACCACGCCGGAAAGAACACTGGGGTCGCAGTAAGAAACCAACGCATCACCTCCCTGCATAGTAAGAAACCGACGCATCATCGCCCCTGCGTGTCAGTAAGGCACCGACGCATCACCTTCCCATAAGTAAGGAACCAACGCATCACCTTCCCTGGGCGTCAGGAACGGATGCATCACTTTCCCTGCAACAGTTTTTGTTTGTGTGCACGACGCATCCAAGGTACTTTGTGTGGAAAGTGTCGCATCTGCAATTTGCTTTGAACAGAACTATTTTTTAGCTTTTAAAAGTCACATTTTGATTACTGCATTGTGGATTTTTGTCATTTTGGTCTTGTTTGGTTTAGATAAAGATTTTTTATTTTTCTAAACTGGTGTGGTGTCCATTGGTAGTGTTTTCACTGTATTACTATATGTGTTAACAAATGCTTTACACACTGCCTCTGAGATAAGCCTGTCTGCTCGTGCTAAGCTACCAAGGGGGTGAGCAGGGGTTAATTTAGAAGTGTATCCCTTTTACCCTGACTAGGAAGAAGAGTCCCTACTTGGACAAAGGTGCAAACCGTTGCCAACTAGAGACCCCCAATTCTAACATTGGTGGCAGCGTTGGGATCTGGACTTGCATTTGTGTCTTACATACAGTAATAGGTGTACACTACTAGTAGAGTGCAGACCATCACGCAACCACATACAATTGGTGGAACTTTTTCTTTGGGACTATTTTTTTTCTTGCAACTGAGAACTGCCAATCTTCATCATGACAAAGCCAGCATCAATTGCATCTGTGGATATTGAGTTTGAAGAGGATAGGGTTGAAACCTACACTGTGCCAGAATTGGAAATTATCTGCAAAACGTTTAAAATCTCTGTAAGAGGCCTCTCCAGAAAGGAGGAATTTCAAAAGGCTCTGAGGGCCTGGTTGGAGTCAAGGGATGCCAGCGAGCATGCTGAACAGCCTATGGAAGAGGTGGAGAATTTAGATGAACAGCAGGATAGGCTATTGGGTCTGCCTGCGGGGAGGTTACCTTCCCGGGGGGGGGGAGCAGTGTATCTTCAAAGGGGCTGTCTCCAGCAAAAGAGCTGGAGGACAGGGAGAAAAACAGGATGCATGAATTGGAGGTCACAAAGCTCAAGCTGGGGAAAGAGGCTAAGTAGTTGGCTTTTCAGAGGGAGAAATTAGCCCTAGAAGAGAAAAAGATGCTCTTAGAGCATGAAAGAGGTTTGAGGGAACTGGATCTAAAAGCAAAAAGTATAGAGTCCAATCCCAATGGTGGCAGCGCACCATCAGTGTCTGGAGAAGGGAGGGTATACATCCGCAAGGAGGTTATTAAGGATTTCATGAAGCATCAGGACATTGGTCAGCGGTTCAAAGCACATGAGGTAGCAATGAGATCCTACAGAATCTCTGAGAGAGACTGGGTAGCAGGGTTGTGGAGCCACTTCCTAACTGAGGGGAGGGAAATGTTGCTAATATTGCCCACTGAAGATCAGATGTCTTATGCCCCCATGAAGGAAGCCTTGGTAAGGAGGTATGGTTTGACCCCAGAGCTATACAGGCAGAAGTTGAGGGATTGTAAGAAACTGGAGTCAAGCACTTGGGTGGAGTATGTCTCCTATTTTTGCAGATCACTGGATGGATGGGTGAAGGGTAGCCAGGTGAATGATTTTCAGGGGCTCTATGATTTGGTTGCATGGCAGATAATTGTTTTCCAGAGCTACGCCAGCACTTGATTGACCTTAGGCTGACTGACCTCAGGAAGCTTGTTGTGGAGGCGGACCACTGGGTCAGTACCAGGGTCCAAAAAGGTTGTGTGGGAGACTCCGCCAAGGGTGGGCAGGGTCCCCAGCAGAAAAGTGGGGGGGACAAGGGTAAACAGAAGGAGTTCCAAAAAGGGCCCCAAAGTAATTCCCAAGGAACCAAGGGAAAGGTTCTCAGACTCCCACTGAAAAGAGTAGGCCCACAAGGGCCCCTGCGCATGTTATGCTTGTGGTCAGATGGGTCACTTCCAGGGGGACCCTAGGTGTCCCAAAAAGATTATCACTGCACCCACCAGTGCACCAACCCGGGAGATGGCTAGTGTAGCCTTGGGGGAGGAGTTGGGTGCCCAAGGGGGATGGGGGCCCGTCAAGCTGACCCTGGTCTCTTTAGGAGGCAGTGAGATGGTCCCAAGGTCTCATCTGCCTGATAACACTAAGAAATACATTCAGTGGGTCACCATCAATGGCCATAGTGTGGAAGCTCTGAGAGACACTGGAGCCAGTGTGACAGCTGTCGGTTGTCGGCTAGTGTCTGAGGAGCAGGTGGTCCCAAACACATTCTACCCAGTAGTTGCAGCTGACAACTCGGAGTGCCTGTGCAAAGTGGCACAGGTTCCCTTTGAGTGGCGGTACCTTAAAAGTAGTTGTGAGGCCAGCAATGCCTGTTGAGTCATCTTTGAAAACCACCCTACAAATGCAATCTTCTTATTTAAGTGTTGTCGTTGTTTGTTTGTTATAGTTTGTATTAACCCAATCATGTGGGATGGAATAATCATGGATATCAATTTGATTATATGTATGTAGTATGTCTCTGATTGTGAATGAATGTGGTCAGAATGTTGTATAATTGTTAGTCTCTGTATGAATATCTTTATGTTTATTATGTGTTTTTATAGTTACCTACCAATAGGATTAAGATAATTTATAAATAAACTTTTTATACATTTCTAATTTTTAGTGTCACTGTAGTTATTTCTCAGCCGTTTATGGCGTGAGGGTTTATGGTCTGAAGTAGCCCTAGAGTATTTACATTAATGCCTGTTGACTGTCTGCATGGAAACGATCTGGAGAGTTACCCTTGGGAGAAGGTGGAACGTAAGTCTCTTTTGGAGATGTTGGGTCTGCCTGAGTGGGCGTGTGTGACCACTCGGTCTATGGCAGCCGTTAAGGGCAATCAAGAGGACCAGGAGCTGGAAAGAATGGTCCGGGTGCCTGCCAGAAAGAGAGGAGGCAGGGGGCACGGGGGCATGGGAAACCGACCCTGAGGTTCCCATGGTCCAGGAGGAGGCAGACTTGAGGGGGATGCCCTTGAGCCTACAGGGGACAAGTGGCTGAACTGGCGGACGGGCCTGAGCTGACCCTTTGGCAGCAGAAAGGGGGCCCCTCTAGGGAAGATTTCTGCAAGGAGCAGCAGGAATGCCCCTCTCTTGTTGGCGTGCGGCAACAGGCTGCAAGCCAGGCAGCAGGTGATCAGTCTGGGTCACATTGTATTTACAGGGAGCATGGTCTCCTGTATAGTGAGCCTAAGGTTGCTGAGCCTGGGTCAGCCTGTGTGCTGGTGGTACCCCAGTGCTTCAGAGCCTTCCTACTGGGTCTGGCTCATGATGTGCCTTTAGCAGGACATCTGGGGCAAGACAAGACCTTTGAAAGGCTTGTCACCCACTTTTACTGGCCCCGGATGCGCAAGGATTCTGACACCCATTGTCAGACTTGCCAGACTTGCCAGGCAAGTGGCAAGAGTGGGAGGAAGTGTAAGGTTCCTCTCCAACCCTTCCCTGTCGTTAGCTCCCCCTTTGAAAGGGTGGGCATCGACATTGTGGGGCCTCTGGACCCCAAGACAGCCATTGGCAACAGGTTCATCCTGGTCTTGGTGGACCATGCCACCCGGAAGCCATCCCTCTCCGGACTGTGACGGCCCCGTGGTGGGTCATGCGTTGATGGGGATTTTCTCCTGTGTGGGGTTCACCAGAGAGGTGGTGTCTGACCGGGGGACCAACTTCATATCTAGATATATGAAGTCCCTGTGGCAGGAGTGCGGTGTAACCTATAAGTTCACCACTCCTTACCACCTCCAAGGAAATGGGCTGGTTGAGAGATTCAGCCGGACCCTGAAGGGAATGATTATGGGTCTTGGTGAACCCATGAGGCGTAAGTGGGATGTCCTCTTAGCATGCCTGCTGTTTGCTTACAGAGAGGTACTGCAGAAGTCCTCAGGGTTCAGTCCTTTTGAGCTCCTGTATGGGCATCCTGTAAGAGGTATAAACACAAGATAGAAGGAGGGTCTAAGGGAAAATTTAAAGACTGGCGCAAATATATTTCCCAAATATGAACTACAACAAAACAAGATATCCACGGGTCTAGCAAATCTATTGAAGAACTGCAAGCATAGCGCACAAGTGAAGACCCCTAGTTATACCTAAGAAAAGTCCTTTAAAAAGGACGGAATCCCTTCACTCACCGAAGTGACATGCTTCATCATCTGGGATCTCCTCTTGGTTGCAAAACCTAGTGCAACCAAGGGCTACAACCCCCTCACTGTGAGGGAGGAGCTCAGGGATGTTTTAAGAGGTAAAGTTGGATTTCCTAAAATCTATCCGATGTGAAGAGTTTAATTTGTAGAGGTGATGGGCGCAGTGCTCATGTGTGAATTGTGATGTGAGAATTAAAATGGGCTACCAAGAGAAAAGAGTTTTATTCATTATCTCCTGATGCTCAAATTAAAAACAGTGCAAATGCAGTTTTGAAATAATAACTGCATATGTCCAAAAGCATGGTCTACATGTTTCGGCCACTGTGATTCGGGTGGAATCGTGGCCTTCCTCAGGACCAATATGTACTAATGCTACTGCGTAGTGGTGAAAAAGTGAACAAAACTGACAAACAATAGGTTGGAACGAATACGACCTCGCAGACCTGATGTCTAGGTTCTCGGTGGATTGCAGAATGCTGGTAGCACCTAAACAGACAAATGTGACAACAGGCAAACAAAAGATCAATAGTATGTGCTGCGTGCTCATAAAATACGTGGATCCATAGTGACCCATCGTTACTAATACCGATATAGTGTGCTTGTAACAATGTATACTGGTTATTGCTTACCCGTAATTCACGAGAAAGCAGCATCACCTCCCCTGGCTACAGCTCAGGACGTAAGGCCCCGCTCTATAGGAAGAAAAAGCATATATGGTAATCAGACATGAGGCGTGTCATAAAGTCTGTGATACCTGTGCTATTGATATCATTATGAAACAAAATTAAAATCAGTGCAATGCTGAGTACAGAGATAAACTGTGAGGATTTGATCATGGTCCTCAGTACTTCTGAGGCCTCGGGACAGAGCAAAAAGTAGACAGTCATAGCTGCAAGCATAGGCAGTCTCTCATGGAACCTTCTATTGCATGACAGACATGTGCAACTATCCAAAGACTATAACGCACAAAGAGGAACCCATTCCTATCTAAATAGGATGGTATTAGAATCAGCTTGCTGAGTAGCAACTGTTGACAACCCCTGTCTGGCTGTATCTCAAGGAGAATAATTGGTGGTGTATCAAGGGCAACTCAGGTCTCAAAAACAAAAGTTGTAAGAGTCTGAGTGTGCTTGATACGGAGGATGCTTATATCGGGGCAACTGCGTGTCACACCCGGGTATAGAAGTAAAATAAAAATGAAATAGAGACCTAAAACTGTGCCTCTCGAGGTTAATAACTGTGCGTAGGCACTAGCAACAAGTAGTAACTGACTCGCAGTTTGTCCAGAGAGTGCACTATTTTTTATCCCCGTATTGGTTCGTGGGCACATCAAAGTATGAGGCGTTATGTTTAACACAAAATGGCTATGCGATAACAGACAAATCGTGATAAATAATCACGAGCAACAATCTGGCTTATACAAGATCTACGGCAGTGAGGGGGCGCTGATGTCTGACCCGTGTTCGTGGGCACAACAAAGTAAAAGGCGTAATGGTTGTACGACAACAAAAAATCGTGAAAAATAACCACGAGCAACAGCTTAGCATATACAAGATCTATAGCAGTAAGGTGGCGCTGATGTCTGACTCACCTATCGGTCGGTACCTCGAGCCTCCATTGAGCCATATCGAGAGGTAACTGACGGCAAGTACTGCTCTAGTTTAAATACTCAACAAGCCTGCACCGGTGATTCTGATTACTCTGGCCGGGCGCACCAGAAATACGTCAGTTGCGACAGAACTACTGGAATCGCTATGCATCATGGGAAATGGAGTCCCGACTGCGCGAGTCAATGCTAATTGCACTGCGGGTGAGCTGTGATGCAGCTATAGGTGTCCGTAATTAACATTATATAGACAGATAAATGTAACAGGGCTCTAGGGCACATCATAGTAGTACGCCATAGGTGGAGAAGTAATCAATACAAGTCCTATATTTCCATGTATAGAACTTGAAAATTCCAGATTGCTAGGTTCGCCTATCAATGTGTTTGGGCGTTTTATTCTAACCAACAGACCTATGTTGGATGTATCATCAGTCTCGTAACCTAAGTCCATAATGGTTATAGTCATTCGAACCGTGATGCTGACATTTGGACAAAAAGTTTTTGGACATAACATTTTTTGGCAGTACCCCACTGAGAAGTATCGTTAGTGTGTCATGTGCAATATAGGTATATAAGTGAACACATTGTTTATGTGCCACACTGTCGAACTGTACGTTCTTTGCCGATCTCTAGCGGTTTAGAATAAGCAGTACTTTGAGTCAGGTTTATATCAACACTGGTTGGTTATATCTTTAAGTCCAAAATCAATGGAATAGTGAGTCCAGTTGGACTTCTTAGTATAGATTGTCAATAAGACCATTACTCACGTGATGTAACTAAGCATGAGGCCAGGCGTGTACTGTACTATTAAGTAGGCTCCAAAAAATAGGGACTAAGTACAGGCAAGAAGTGAGTGGTGTTTTCAGGGGCATCATGTATGTAGAAGGCGCTGCAGATAGAGCTATAGTAAGGTCCAGGGTATCTCATCATTCAGACCCATACTGTCGCTCTTCAGTTTGAACACCCATCTCTGTTCCTTGGAAAATAAGAACTTTGACACATCTGTAATGTGAGCTGGAATGAACGGTTGTTCCAACACGGTCCATTTAAATTCATCTGCATTGTGTTTAGCATCAAGAAAGTGTTTGGTAAGCCTCTTGGCTTGTTTCTTGCACCTGATCGTACTCTTGTGTTCTAGGATCCTGAGTTAGACCTTCCGGGTGGTCATGCCAACATAATGGTATTTACAGGGGCACATGATCAAGCAGATTAATTTTTCACTATTACAGTTAGTGTGTTTGACCTGTGCCCAGGGTCTATCTGTACCTATGTCCATTGTTGTGGTATGTTCGGTCTGTGGACATACCGCACAAGATCCACACGGAAAATGCCCTTTCACTGCTGGGAGATTCCATAGGGTCTCATGCGTGCGGGCCGATTGAGTTTTGGGTCTCATATGGACTACGTTGTCACGCAAGTTAGAACTCCTTTTAAAAGAGAATAAGGGTAAAGGGATCTCTTCTTTGCCGATGTTGAGTATCCGCCAGTGTTTCCGCACGCTTTTTTGAATCCCATTGGATAGGGTACTAAACGTGTTGACACACGTCAGTCTCATCATCGGTGGTTTCGGTGTTTGTGGTTCTAATAGTTCATCCCGATTGTTATTGGATGCACGTTTCCAAGACCGTCGGATTAGTTTCTTAGGATACTTCCTGTCCTGGAGCTGTTTTGAGAGTGACTTGGCGTGTTCCTCGAATTTATCTTTGATGGAACAGTTCCTTCGAAGGTGAAGGAATTGCCCATAAGGTAAATTATCACGTAGTGATTTCGGATGATAGCTATTGTAGCATAAGAGGGAGTTTCTTGCCATTGGTTTTTTATATAATTCACTCTCCAGTCCTGTGGGTGTGGAAAAAATACGAAGATCAAGAAACGGCAAGCTGTTCTTGCTATATTCAACGGTGAATTTCAGGTATTCGTTCCTTGAGTTGAGCCATGTCTGGAACATAGTGATGGTATCAGAATCCCCTCGCCATATGACAAAAATATCGTCAATATAACGTTTCCACAACCTAATAGAATTGTGGAAGGGATTGGTATTGGTAAGCACATGCTCTTGCTCAAAAAGATGGACATACAGGTACGCCAGACTTGGCGCGAAAATACTGCCTATGCTGGTACCAGATGTTTGCAGGTAAATAGTATCTTCAAATCTGAAGAAGTTTTCCTTCATGGCTATTTTCGCCAATTCCATAATGAAATGCACAGGAGATATTGTGTCCAAGTCTCTATTATCAAAAGTAGCCTAATTGCATCCAGTGTCTCATCTTGGGGGATGCAAGTGTATAAAGACTCGACTTCGAACGACACAAGGAAGTCTGTGTCCGCATTAAACTCAATTGCTGGTAACAGCCTTAAGATGTCTTTTGTATCTTGAAGATACGTGGACATTTCTTTCACCATAGGTCTTAGAAAATGGTCCACGAAAGTGGACAGAGGTTCAAGAAGAGAACCCATTCCTGATATTATCGGGCGTCCCAGAGGTGGCCTTTGAGATTTATGGATTTTAGGTAATGCGTAAAAGTACGGCATCACCTGATGAGATGTCGTCAGGAAACCGGCCTCTTGGGTCGTAATCCAGTCTTCATTTGTAGCTTCTTCAACAAGATTGGAAATTTCTCGTCTGATCCTTTCTGTGGGATCGGATTTGAGGGTGCGGTAGAACCTGTTGTCGTTGAGTTGCCGAAGGCATTCGGCACAGTATGTTGTTGTATCCAAGATCACTATGGCACCGCCCTTGTCCGCCGGTTTTATAGTTATAGTGTCATCCTTCGTCAAGGTCTGTAAAGCATGTTGCTCATTTTTAGGGAGATTTTGAAAATGTTGGTTCCTTGTGGCACATAGTGTAGTTACTTCCTCAGTCACTGCCTTCTCAAAGGTCAAGACTTGTGCTGGGACTGAGTGGACAGGTGGATTGAAAGTAGACCGTTTCTTCAAACCAGTATTCAAAGACTCAGTCTCCATGCAGGTGTTGTCTTTATCCTTCTCTTTGAAGAAGAAGTGCAGCCGTATCTTGCGAAAGAATCTTGCCAGTTCGCATTGAGTCTGGAAGGGGTCCCCACTGAAAGTGGGCACAAACCCTAAACCTCTGTTGAGCACAGATTGTTCATCAGATGTAAGAGTGCGATTGCTCAGATTCACAACTAAGTCGTTTCTGTGCTGGTCCCTGGCTGAAGAGTGACCTTCTTTTTGCTGCGTGTGCTCCTCGGTGAAGTTGGGGGGCTCCAGTGTACCTGGGCCTGATGATTTCTCCTTCTTCCTCTGGAGCGCCCGCGGCCAAACCCTAAAAAAGGCTGGTTGGTAAAGAATTGGGGATGTGGTTGAAAAGGCACCATTTGAGGTTGGAAAGCTGGATTGGGATATCCCCAAGGAGTAGGGGGCCACCACTGTTGATGTTCAGGACCTGGTGGACCATTTCTCCAATTAGATCTATTATTCCGCCCTCGACCTCTGTTTTGTTGTCCACCAGAAGTTGACAAATCTGAGTCACTTGACCATTTGTCAGTGCCCGAGGATGAGTAGTTGGAACCATAACGTCGTCCTTTCTTATTAAATTCTGGTGGAGTGAAATTGTCGCTCGTGTACGGGTACACTCTTTCATGTGAAAAACGTGCCAGATCTTTTTTGAATTTCTCAATTTTGGTCAACAAAATTGAGTCCTTAAATTCTTTATTGGATTTGTTCGACTCTTCTGTGTTCTTTTTGTACAGAGTAGTGGAGATAGTAGTTTTAATCTGTGATTCAAGGACTTGTATTTTGACGAGGATTGTGTCCGCTACGCGTATGGCCGTGCTGATAATTAATATTAGCCAATCCCGCATGCATCGCCACGCGATGAGCGACCAATCCTTGAGGAATGCCTTGTCTTTAAGGAAGAGCCTGGGTGTATTTGTAACTATCAATCCTGTAGGGGCACAGTTACCACGAAGATATCCTGTCATAATCGCTCCATGGATAAGAGTGCGGGAATGTGATTTCTTCAACCCTAGTATTATGGCCCACTAATCCCCGTTATTAGCCACGGTGCCTGGCACCATGTCAATGATGCTAGGAGTGGTAAGTATAGCCTGAAGTGTAGCCTCATCAAAAGCTAAGCCTGTGTACTCAGCCATGTTGGAAAAACAGCAAGAATTTAGCACTGAAAAAAGATTGTCTCAAAGAGCTGAAAAAACGTCTCAAACAGTTTGAAACGTATATCTTAAAAAGACCCGCAGCCGTGGCTGCTCAAGAACAAAGTATAAACACAAGATAGAAGGAGGGTCTAAGGGAAAATGTAAAGACCAGCGTGGATATATTCTCCAAATATGAACTACAACAAAGCAAGATATCCACGGGTCTAGCACATCTATTGAAGAACTGCAAGCATAGCGCCCAAGTGAAGACCCCTAGTTATACCTAAGAAAAGTCCTTTAAAGAGGACGGAATCCCATCACTCACCGAAGTGACATGCTTCATCATCTGGGATCTCCTCTTGGTTGCAAAACCTAGTGCAACCAAGGGCTACAACCCCCTCACTGTGAGGGAGGAGCTCAGGGATGTTTTAAGAGGTAAAGTTGGATTTCCTAAAATCCGTCCGATGTGAAGAGTTTAATTTGTAGAGGTGATGGGCACAGTGCTCATGTGTGAATTGTGATGTGAGAATTAAAATGGGCTACCAAGAGTAAAGAGTTTTATTCATTATCTCCTGATGCTCAAATTAAAAACAGTGCAAATGCAGTTTTGAAATAACTGCATATGTCCAAAAGCATGGTCTACATGTTTCGGCCATTGTGATTTGGGTGGAATTGTGGCCTTCCTCAGGACCTATATGTACTAATGCAGTGGTGAAAAAGTTAACAAAACTGACAAAAAAGAGTGCACTCTCTGGACAAACTGCGAGTCAGTTACTGCTTGTTGCTAGTGCCTACGCAGAGTCATTAACCTCGAGAGGCACAGTTTTAGGTCTCTATTTCATTTTTATTTTACTTCTATACCCGGGTGTGACACGCAGTTGCCCCGATATAAGCATCCTCCGTATCAAGCACACTCAGACTCTTACAACTTTTGTTTTTGAGACCTGAGTTGCCCTTGATACACTACCCATTATTCTCCATGAGATACATCCAGACAGGGGTTGTCAACAGTTGCTACTCAGCAAGCTGATTCTAATACCATCCTATTTAGATGGGTATGGGTTCCTCGTTGTGCGTTAGTCTTTGGATAGTTGCACATGTCTGTCATGCAATAGAAGGTTCCATGAGAGACTTCCAATGCTTGCAGCTATGCCTGTCTACTTTTTGCTCTGTCCCGAGGCCTCAGAAGTACAGAGGACCACGATCAAATCCACACAGTTTATCTCTGTACTCAGCATTGCACTGATTTAAATTTTGTTTCATAATGATATCAATAGCACAGGTATCACAGACTTTATGACACGCCTCATGTCTGATTACCATATATGCTTTTTCTTCCTATAGAGCGGGGCCTTACGTCATGAGCTGTAGCCAGGGGAGGTGAGGCTGCTTTCTCGTGAATTATGGGTAAGCGATAACCAGTATACATTGTTACAAGCACACTATATCGGTATTAGTAATGATGGGTCACTATGGATGCACGTATTTTATGAGCATGCAGCACATGATATTGATCTTTTGTTTGCTGTTGTCACCTTTGTCTCTTTAGGTGCTACCAGCATTCTGCAATCCACCGAGAACCTAGACATCAGGTCTGTGAGGTTGTATTCGTTCCAACCTATTGTTTGTCAGTTTTGTTCACTTTTTCACCACTACGCAGTAGCATTAGTACATATAGGTCCTGAGGAAGGCCACGATTCCACCCGAATCACAATGGCCGAAACAAGTAGACCATGCTTTTGGACATATGCAGTTATTATTTCAAAACTGCATTTGCACTGTTTTTAATTTGAGCATCAAGAGATAATGAATAAAACTCTTTTCTCTTGCTAGCCCATTTTAATTCTCACATCACAATTCACACATGAGCACTGCGCCCATTACCTCTACAAATTAAACTCTTCACATCGGACGGATTTTAGGAAATCCAACTTTACCTTTTAAAACATCCCGGAGCTCCTCCCTCACAGTGAGGGGGTTGTAGCCCCTGGTTGCACTAGGTTTTGCAACCAAGAGGAGATCCAAGATGATGAAGCATGTCACTTCGGTGAGTGATGGGATTCCATCCTATAAGAGGACCTCTAAGTCTGGTCAAAGAAGGCTGGGACAAAGCTCCCACTAAACCTCCCCAGGATGTATATAGCTACATACTGGCCTTCAGGCACCAGACTAAGCGTTTCAGGCAACTCGCTCAGGCAAATCTGGAAGCCAGCCAGGAGGAAATGAAGCAATGGTACAATCAGAATGCCACTCTGATCGACTTTCAGTCTGGCCAGAAAATGTGGGTCTTGGCCTTGTGTGCTCCAGGATAAATGGACTGGGCCATTTGAGGTGGTGGAGTGCAAGAGTAAAGTCACCTACTTGGTTGACTTGCAGTCTCCCAGGAACCCTCTGCAGGTCCTACATGTGAACCGCCTCAAGCCCCACTTGGTGAGGTTCGAAATGGGCATGCTCCAAGCGACAGATGATGGGATAGAAAAGGAGACTGAGCCTCTCCCTGACTTCCTGTCTGCTAAGGAGCACGATGGGTCAGTGGACGGTGTGAACCTCTCCCCTGCTCTGACTCCTGAACAGCAGAGTGACTGCTGCCAACTGTTGGGACAGTTTGCTGCTCTGTTCTCCCTGACCCCTGGTGTCACTCAGTGGTGTGTCCATGATGTGGACACTGGGGATAGCCCTCCTGTAAAGCACAGCATTTAAAGGTTGACTGACAGGGTCAAGGCCAGCATCAAGGAGGAGGTCTCCAGTAGTCTTGGCTCCAAAGGTTGTCGCACCCAGTGCCACGCCAGAACTCTGGTTCTGTGTGGACTACCAAGGGCTCAGTACAGTCACCAGGACTGACGCGCACTCTATCCACAGAGCTGATGAGCTCATAGATCGGTTGGGAGCTGCCAAGTATCTCAGTACGTTTGACTTGACGTCTGGGTAATGGCAGATTGCCTTAACTGATGGGGCAAAGGAGAGGTCAGCATTTTCAATGCCAGAGGGGCACTACCAATTCCGGGTGATGCCCTTTGGGTTGAAGAATGACCCTGCCACCTTTCAGAGACCGGTCAACCAGGTTTTGGCTGGGCTGGAGAATTTCAGTGCCGCCTACCTGGATGACATTGAAGTGTTCAGTGCCACTTGGGAGGAACACTTGGGGATTGGGGTGGCTGGCAGGAACACTGCTGCCGTGCTTTTGTTACAAGGGGTTGATTTTGCAGCACTGCTGCAAAAACGGGCCCCACCGGTCCAAAACCGGCCCACACCCTTCCAGCCCACCAGCCCACCAGGGAAACACCCGGTGCTCGCTACGGCCAGTCCGGCCCTGCTCTGTGTCCTTTCAAAGCTTTAAAGTCTCCCCTACTTCAAAGGCACCACTGGTTATAAGTGCTGGACCTCTGGCACAACCTAATCAGTACAGTTCTGGACCTGTGACCACTCTGCCAGGAAGATGAGGATCTGCTGTGCTGATCAAGTACTGCCACTCTGCTGGAACTGCTGCTTGCACTCATTGCTAACTGGGGGGTCAAGGCGATATCTTATGCCGATGACACCCAGCTGGTGTTCCCTTTTAAAGACCAGTCGGCTGATTCCTTTAAGAACTTCAAGAGTTGCCTCAAGGATGTTGCAGTTTGGATGAATAACAATAAATTAAAATTAAATGCTGAAAAGACAGAAGTGATGTTCTTTGGGACCAACAAGCCTCCAGACTCGGACTTGTGGTGGCCGCAGGAAATAGGGTTACCACCCACCCCAGCAGGCACTGTTAAAAATCTAGGAATACAATGGGAGGCAGATCTGTCTTTTTCCTCTCAAATCCAGCAAGTAACATCCTCCTGTTTTGGAAAATTGAGGTACAGGAGGACATTTTTATACTTGCTACCAGAAAACTGTCGTCGAACCGTAGTTCATGCAACTGTGACGTCCAGACTGGACTATGCAAATGGCCTCTATCTGGGCCTACCTGCTTACATGGTTAAGAGACTACAATTGGTTCAAAATGCGGCTGCGAGATTGATTAGACGCGTACCTATGCGTCAACATATCTCTCCGCACATTAAGGAACTTCACTGGCTACCGGTGGCCAACAGAATTAAATTTAAGGCCTTATCCTTAGTCTTTCGGTCGTTCCATGGACTCTGTCCCAGATATCTGAAAGAACGATTATGTGCTTACAAACAGACTCGCCTATTGCGATCCAATAATCAGAATCTGCTTGTCATCCCACGAGTTAGGAAGGAGCGATGGGGTGGCAGATCCTTTGTGGTGAGAGTGGCTAAGCTATGGAATTCTTTGTCGCTTGCTTTGAGGCAAATTGAATCAGAATGTCTATTCAGGAAGGCAGTTAAGACTTGGCTTTTTAACTTGGATTAATTCCGGTGGGTGGCTGGTTGTCTGACCTTTTATTTCGCTGTCACTTTGGGAGGCAGCTGTTTGCGCTTTATAAATGGCTGTATTATTATTATTATTATTAGGGACACAAAAGACTTGGAACCCTCCTGTTCCAACCCTTGGGTTCATCTGCTTGTGAATCTATCCTGCCAAGTGGTGCCACCCCAGTCCTGGACCCTTGGAAGTAGACCTAGAACAGAATCGACTCATCTCTGCTGATTCGAACCAGACCGGTGCATTGCACTCGGAACCACTGCATTGCACTCGGAACCACAGCTTCAGAACTGATGCATCGCCGCCACTGCATGGAGAACATTGATGCATCGCCTCTACAGCATGGAGAAACCCAGCGCATCACATTTGGAACCGATGCTTTGCGCGTGGAGAAATTCGGCGCAACACCTCACCTGCATGGGGATCACCAACACATCTCGCGGTTGCAACCAGGAGCAAGGAACTTTTTCTCCGGGGCCTGCATGAGCCCTGCATCCGTCCTGTGCTCCATCGCAGTCAGCCTGAGCTCTTGACTTGGTCCTGGTCCAACGTGACCAATGAACTCTTTAGGCGCTACTTGCTTCTAAGCACTATATTTGCATTTAGTTTTCAAAAAATGATATCTCGATTTCTACTGGATAGATGTTTGCCATTTCGGTTTTGTTTCATTTATAAAATCATAGTCTATTTTTCAAACCTGGTGTGGAGTCTTTTTGTGATATCTTCACTGTGTTGTATGAAAAATACTTTACCTGCCGGTAGCTTTGATATACGGCCGGTGGCTTTGAATGTGGTGCTATACATATGCTATCCTGGAACATAGCTGGGGCAAAGTAACTACTTGAGGGGGGCCTTCCGCTCCAGGAGTGGGCAAATTGTGATATAATAGAGACGTGGTCGCAGGAAGAACGTCCAATAGCAGGCTTCACTCATTACACACTAGCAGCAGAAAAATGTAATCAATACGGCCGTGCTATAGGTGGGTTGACAGTCTACGTATCAACTGCTCTAAAAATTATAACGAACAGTTGAAATCTCTGGATCCTAGTATACAACCAGTTAAATTCACGGACCTATACTTAGATAAAAAAAGTACAATAATATTGATCAATTATTACACACAACCGAAGCTCCGAACTAAAAAGGAGAAAAATGCTCTTCTAAGTAAAACAATATCAGGTCTGCATTGTGCCGAGCCCGCTTGGAATCTAATAGTGACAGGAGATTTCAATTCTAACCTGATATTAGCGCCGGACGAAGATGAAATTCTGACAGCAGACAACACGTACTGGTGTGTACAACAGCAATCTCAAGCTGGGACGACTCGCATAGACCGAATTGGACAGCAATTAGCAACAGACCTAGAATATCAAGGCATGCGAGTGTTTAATGGAAGAACGGAAGAAGACAACCCGCCGAAAAAAACATACTATGGCCCAAGGGCACAAACGATACTCGACTTTACAATTATAACGCTCCCTTTAATGCAGCTGCTGACCCGCTTTTATATAGAGTATACCACATTGAGCGATCACTCATTTCAACACCTCATATTTAATTTAAATGTGGCAAGATTTCAGTCTGCTAGTATACCAGAGGGCCAAATAAACTCAACAAATTTAAAATGCCTTAAATGGACAAACAAAACTAAAACAGATTGGTTCTCAATAATAAAAGATCTCCTGGCTGAATTGGCAAAATAACCTATGAATAGGATTCAAGCTTGGTCTCTCTTTCTAAGTAAATTAACAACAAAAATGAAAGCACCCCAAGTTAAGGTTAAAAGACATGATCCAATTAAAGAGTTACCAAACGAAGTGCAAAAATTAAAAAGGGATCCTAAAAGAACACAAAGGAAGTTGCAATCAAAAAAAAAACAAAGGGATAACATGGGAGACATTTCTACAGTTAAGAAAACAATACAAAAAGAAGATATAGGAATTCAAAAAAGTGAAAACAGAGAGCATTTGGTCCAAATTAATTTATAGTGTAAGGCATCCAAACTTGAATAAATTTTGGCAAACGATAAATCAACTGACCAGGCATCGAAACATCTTAATGTCAAACGTTCAGGAGCAGGAATGGGCCAACTTTCTCACTCAGAAATTCAAACAGTAGACACCTAGCGTTCAGCCGAAGCAATCTAAAGCAGATATCCCAAATAAGTCACAATTACTGGACATAGGTGATGCAGCGCGTACAATAAAAACTATTCTCCTCCCAGGTTACTTATAGGTCATCCAGGGGCAAACTATATTTCTCATATCCACATGACGATGGGGCCCATAAACATCGCCTAACACACACGCACACTCCTGGATTTCCTTTACACCTTTATGAAATTCTGTACTCCTAGGAGAAGCATGAGAACTAAATGGAGAACACCATTTTATGTACCGCTGGAAGAGCCAGGATATCTTATTACCTTAATTTGTCACTTTCTTTTATTTATTTATTAAGATATTCCTGCTCATTATTTTGTCAATGAATCATTCATTTAAGAAATTAGTTCATAGTGATTAAGACCAGCTGAATCACAATAACCAATTACTGATGTCACAATCATTTAGGAAAATAACCACTGAGTCATTTTGGGTTTAAAGAATCTTAAATTTTATATAATTTTTAAAAGCATGAAAAGAATTTTAATACTTTATTCAATTATTCATTCTTAAATTCAAATATTTATTAAGCATAATCAATTTATTGCAGAAAGGAAATTTGGTCATGAAGCCAAAACCCTAATTACCTGCCTAGCTTCCTAATTTAACCTAATGATTTCTAACCTAAGTTAGGAATTAGAAATAGCCTGATTCTCATACTCAACTGTAAAATTAAGACAGCAACAGCAACTTCAGCTCGTCAGCATCAGCTACCTGCAACCCGTCTCCTCTAACAGTCTTTCAGCATCTCCCGCTCAGTAAGGGATCGATCAGGACCACCCAGCACTGGAAGCCACCAACACGACTCTTCAACTCCTCTCCTGACTGTGACTGCAACCACGACTGACCCCCTCCCACTAAGAGTAGGCCCTCTTATACCCTAATTCTAACTTTGCTAACTAACTGTTGCAACATTAATATCACGCTTTTCTTTCATTGGTCCATGCATGTCAGCTTATTCATTCTTTTAATCAAGTTCTCTTGGATTCAAGGGTCCTTGGATCATTTCCTTTCCCATACGCTTAAACATTTTCATCCGTTTCGATCAGTTCATTTGTAACTTCTTTCGGCACATTCGAGAACTCCGCAGTCATTGTCCTTTCTCTTGAACTTGTTTCCCACGGGCCTTCTGCTGATCATCATGGCACACTATCAGTTCAATTAGGTCACACCAGCCTTGACCATTTCTTGCCTCCAAACGTCTCAGAAACCTCACGAGGTTTTAGCTTTTTTCTCCGTTTTCATCCCATATCACGTGTCCCCTTTGCGCCTGCGCACATCTTCCCACTGGCGGCCATTTTATATCGCCACTCGGTTATACTTTTTAGAAGCACTAATTTGAGGCAAACAAAACATAATTAAAATAGAGAAAAAATATCCCTTTCGTTTCCCTCCCGTCGTCTACGTACCCCAATTAGTTGTTACCTAGCAGAAAGCAACATTTAAGCTGTTCCTTACTTACCATCACTATTGTTTTTGCAACAACACATTTTATTTCTATGAAGCACAAACATGCATTTATTTTTAATTAGTACGCATTTATTTTTACGTTATAAATTAGACACACGGACATCCATTAATAGATTATTTAGCACATACATTGGCATATTACCATTCCCATACATACAGTGTTGATTAATACATTTAAACGAACATTTTATTTAATTAATTATAAAATTTGTTAGGGGTTAAATTTTTTTATTTTCCCTGCTCCATCAACTCCCCCTTTGGTGATTTTTAAATCACCACATAAAACCCAAGTCATACTTCTTTTCAGGCAGCATGTCTTTCATCCTTTGCTTTCTGTTATTTATACATCTGTTTCTTCTTCATCTTGCCTTTTAGTCTCTTTATACATGCTTTCTTTCATTTTCTCCAACTCAATTTCACCCATTTCTCTCTCTCTTTCTCTCATTATTCTGTTATTTCTTTTTATCTTATTTTGTCTTACTTTTCTCTTTATACATGTTATTACTATTTTCAATATCATGGCTAACAGTATTACTATAGTTGCTACTATTATAACTTTCCCTATCACTAGTCTACTCATCCTAGTTAACCAATTCGCTACTGAAGAAAACCCTCTACCAAGTTTTCCCAAAACACTTTCAACCTCCAGTGGAACTAATTCTTTGTGCAAACTTGTAATATTTGTAATATACTTCTGTATATTTTCACTGTTATCAGGAATGTAAGTACAACAATGTTGGACTTTCAACATTCCACAGACTCCACCCTCTTTTGCCAAAAGAATATCAAGGGCAAGCCGATTTTGCATCACCATAGCTCTCATGGCAACCATTTCGGTATTTACCATTAAGAACCCTCCCGCAGTATCTGTAGACAAACGATCTACTACTGTGGATAACTTCCGAATTTTAAATGCATTCAAAGATATTCCCACTGCTGGTATCAATGCTCCAAAAATATCACCTACAATTTCTGAAAAACTTTCCCTCTTTCTACGTGTAAATCTATTAATCATCTTGTATGTTCCCTTTTCTTCTCTGTCCATGTGAAAAATTTTTGGAAAGACCAGGCCTACATAGCAAGTTCCATACCAATGGTCCGGTAACCTGTAATAAGCTCTATTCCCACAAATATAATAGATACCTGGAAATATTGGATCTTTTCCACCTTTGAATCCCCAACCTCCCAGAATTTGATAATTGTCATGGCAGATACTGGAACCTACAAAGTAATTGTCATAGACTGTCTTATTTCTCCTAATACACAACTTTCCTGTTTGCGGCCAATCTAATGTCATTGCGGCATTTATCTTTTTCCCTTCATGATTTCCTTCCTCAAACGTCCATAAGCGTTTTCCTTCCTCTTTTATTGCTTCTTTTTGAAATTTCATTCTTCTTTCTTCAACCATTTCTAAAAATACCTTTTCTTCTTTCTTTAACTCACAGGTAAGGTTGTTATTAACTATTTCTTCTAACGTTAATTTTCTATGTTCTAAAAAGAATTCTCCTAACACTTTTGCTGGTTTTACTTTGTTAAGTTCGGGTACTACTGGAATGTTTGCAAAAATCTTATCTATATCAGTATAATAAGATTCTAATCTACCTGTTTTATAAAATAAACTTGCTATTATACTACATGTTATTCCATAAGTCAGAGGTAGGTGATGATAAGTCACACCTTCTGATACTGATGCAGGCAACTGCATACAAACATAACAATCTCTCACGTCCATTGTCTCTACGTACTCATACAACAATTTTGTAAAAACATTCTTTGAAAAATCTGTTACTGACTTATCCTTATGCAACTCTGCACTACTTCTTAAAATAACTGGTTCTTTAATATTAGTTTCTTTTTCTGGTTTAGTATCATTTTTTGCTTCTATCACAGCTACACTAATAGGAATTGTGATTGCTAAAACTATCCATATGGTCATTAATAACCCTGTACAAAAGCAGCACATTTTGCACCATCTCTTTATAAATTCACATTTATCTCTTCTATCCCTATTATTTTCCATTTTTCTTTTTCTATTTGTTAAGTTTCAGAAAATTGTGTCACTACACCTCAGAAATGACTTAGATGCCACTCTGCTTTCAAAAGTCTTTGCTTGGTACTTTCTTTAATTCTTCTCCAGAATTCTTTCGTTGTCACATCCGGTGATTTGTCACATCCAGTAAATTGTCATGTCCGGCAGAAGCACTATAAGTCTTCACTTCAGTTTTGTTGCATCTCACCTTTTCCCATCCGACTTCTCAGTCTCTGGTTTCCGTGAGTGTTTTCTTCTTCTTCTTTGTAATCGGTTAGTGCAATATACAGCCACTCAGGTGACTTATATTTTGCATTCACTTTCTTTGTCCTTTTGGACTTTTGTAATCTTTTTCCACTGGGTTTTTCTTGTCCCTTTTGACTTGTTACCTCATTTACTTGTTCAGCACCTTCGTCTTCCGCTCTTATTATTCTATATCTCAATTTTCTTACATAGCTGTTGGGCCAATTATCTCCTTTTCTTGGCCTTTTGACTTCACCTTCTCTTTCTTCTCTTTCTGATTTCCAATTTCTTTTTCTTGATTCAGTCTTTGCTTTTTCCTCTCCTCCACTTTCTTCTGTTTCTGTTTCAACTGTTTCACTATTGTCTCTTATTTTGAAACTTATAATCTCGTCATCTCCTACTGGTGGATCTGTCTTCTCCTTTTTGTTTTCCCTTATTACTGTCCCTCCTCGGTGTTCTTCCGATTTGGTGTTTTTCTCCTTTTCTGTTTCTAAATTTCCCTGTTCTTCTGTTTCTCTATCTGTCCCTATTGCTCCTCGGGGTTCTTCTCGATTCTCTAACTTTTTGTGTACTTCTTTCCCTACTTCATCTATTAATATTGTTTCTGAAGGAGTTCCACCATAACTTGTACCTGGTTGTTCATCTAACTCAATTTCTTGCTCAGTTTCTTCTCTAATTGGTTTATAACCCCAAGTTTTCCTTAGGAATTCTTCACGGTTTTCAACTGAATCATCAGAGTCTGAAGTTGTGTCAGATATTTCCAGATGTCGACTTACAGGTCGATCTTCAGGTTCTGGAATTTCTGAATTTCTTTCTTCTTCTTCTTCTTCCTCTTCTTCTCTAGAGGTACTCGTCAGTTGGGGTTTCCAGATGTCGACTTTCAGGTCGATCTTCAAGTTCTGGCACCCTTTCCTTTATCTTTGTTGTCCCAGCCGTTAAACTTTTATCCCACACTTCCAGACGCCGACTCACATGTCGATCTGTAGGTTCTGGAACTCTGATTGTGTGGCTGGCATGAACCCAGTTCTTCACTCCTGCACACTTGACGGCAGTCGTTGTCACTAGGATTACCTGTCTTGGCTCGTCCCAACGCGGAACTAGACAGTTTCTTCTCCTGTGGACTTTTATGCGGACCCAGTCTCCTGGATTCAAGTCGTGGGCTGGTTTTCTTTCAAGAGTGGTCGCATCCGGTCCAACCTGATGAAACACAGAACGCACCACATCAGCCAGTCCCTTGCAATAATCCAGTACTAGATCATCAGTTATAGTTAATAACTTGTTGACTGGTACGTGTGCTTGTCTCATTGCTCGTCCCATGATCATCTCATGAGGACTGAGTCCAGTTTTCTTTTCAGGGATGCTTCTGATGGTCATCAGAACAAGAGGCAGTGCATCCGGCCATTTGAGTCCTGTAGCTTGACACATTTTTCCCAATCTGTTTTTAATTGTTCCATTAATCTGCTCTACTACCCCAGAAGCCTCTGGTCTGTAAGCACAATGTAGTTTTTGTTTAATACTCAATGCTTCACAAATCAATTGGATCAACTCATTTTGAAAATGTGTTCCTCTATCTGTCTCAACCGTGACTGGAAAACCATACCTTGGAATGAACTCTCGCAGCATAAGTTTTGCCACTGTTGTTCCATCATTCCTTCTTGTGGGGTATGCCTCCACCCAACGAGAGAACAAACAGACGACCACTAGAACATATCTTAGTCTGTTACTAGGGGGCATCTCGATAAAGTCTAACTGCATTCTTGTGAATGGACCTCCTTCTCGTCCTATTGTTCCTAGACTCACTACTGTTTTTCTTCCTGGGTTAAACTGTTGACAAATAAGACATCTTTGACAAAGACTTTCAGCAATGGCTCTGAATTTTGGGTTATACCAGGTTTGTCTAAAAAGTCTGATCATTGCATCTCTCCCAATATGAGCTTGTCCATGGTACATCCGTGCCATGTCTGCAATCATGCTATCAGGCATAACTGGTCTTTCATCTCTGTATACCCACACACCATTATTTTCCTGTCTTCTACATCCTGCTTTTATCCAGTAATCTTTTTCCTCATCTCTTGCTGTTTCTTGTAACTGCCTTACTTCATCCCATGTTTCGACAGTATTAGTGAAAAGCAAAGGACAAGAGACATGCTCCCTTTCTCTATTTTTGTTCAGGGACGCCATGTTTTCCGCACAATATCTAGCGATCTCATCAGCATAATTATTGCCGACCGCTATGTAGTCTTCGTTTTTCTTATGCGCCTTGCACTTCACTACAGCTATCTGTTTAGGCAACTGTATCGCCTCAAGCAGCTTTTTAACATAATCTCCATTTCTGATAGGTGTTCCTGCAGATGTCAAAAATCCTCTTTGTGACCAAATCTGACCAAAATCATGTACGATGCCGAAACCATATTGGCTATCGGTCACAATCGTGATTCGTACATTTTTCCCCAATTTACATGCTTGAATCAAAGCAATTAGTTCCGCAACTTGGGCAGACCTAACTCCTTTCAGACAAGACGCTTCCATCACAGTTGCCACTGTGCATACTGCGTAAGCTGCACTTAACACTCCTTCTTTTGTGCGTAAACATGAACCATCTACAAACATGACATAATCCGATTCCTTTAACGGTTCATCTTTTATGTCAGCTCTTGGTTTTGTGCAATATTCCAGCACATTCAGACAATCATGATCTACTTCGTCTTGTTCAATTATACTCTCTTCATCTGGCAATGATGTAGAAGGATTTACATTCATGCATCTATCTATGGTCACATTTTCAGCACTCAAGATGACTTTTTCGTACTTAGTCAGCCGACTATGTGTCATGTACTGTGTTTTTGTTCTTGTCAAAAGAATTTCTACTGAATGGGGAACATATACTCTCAGTGGATACCCCATCACTATACCTTCACTTTGTTCCAGACTTACACAAGTAGCAGCAACTGCTTTCAGACATCCAGGCAATGCTTTTGCTATAGGATCTAAAACAGCTGAAAAATAAGCGATTGGTCTTTTCATGGTCCCGTGTTTCTGTACCAGTACTGAAAATGCACATCCATCTCTTTCACTGCAGTACAACTCAAAATCCTTCTCATAATCAGGCATGCCTAAAGCAGGGGCCTCACACAGTTTCTTTTTCAATTCTTTGAAAGATTTCATTTCTTCTTTGTTTAACTCAAAAGGGTCTTTTACATCTTTCTTTGTCAATTTTTGTAAGGGTTTTGCAATCAAAGAAAATCCACTTATCCACTGTCGACAATATCCAACCATTCCCAAAAACATTCTTACCTCTCTCTGAGTCATTGGTGCTCTCATTCCTTGAATCATTCTTACTCTTTCTGTCGCTATTTTCCGCACTCCTTTCTCAATTTTATGCCCTAAATACTGGACTTCTTTCTGACAAAACTGTAATTTTGAAGGGGACACTTTATGTCCTCTTTTCTCCAAATGGTTCAGTAAAGCAATTGTGTCACTTACACATGCTTCTTTGGTTTTCGATGCCACCAATAGGTCATCGATATACTGCACCATCACTGATTTTTCTGGCATTTTTAAATCTTCCAGAGATTTCTTTAGAATCTGATTAAAAATTGAGGGGCTTTCTGTATACCCCTGTGGAATTCGGCACCATGCCAAAATACGCTCTCCGAACCGGAATGCAAATAATGGCTGGCTATCTGGATGCAAAGGAATAGAGAAAAATGCGTGACACAAATCTATCACAGTGTACCACTCAGCTTCATGTGGGATTTGATATAGAATTACTGCAGGGTTTGGCACTATTGGACAACATGGTACAACTATTTTGTTGATCTTTCTCAAATCCTGTACTATTCTATATGTTCCATTTGGCTTTTTCAGTCCCATAATAGGTGAATTACATGGACTGCTCATGATTTCTTTCAGAATTCCCTGTTCAATCATCTTATTTATCACAGGAGTTATTCCTTCAATTATTTCTGGAGTTAATTTGTACTGTGGCGTGTTTGGATAAATTATCCCTTCTTTCACTGTCACTTTTACGGGATCAACTTCTCTCATTAACCCAATGTCTTCTCCTGTAAAATCCCACACACTTTCTTTTACTGCACTTTTTAGTTCTTCTGGAAGTTTTTCTGCATCAAATGCAGGAAACAAACCATTCGTTTCAGGTTCTTGATTCATCAAAGTTACTTTATACAAAACATCTTCATCTGAAGTCTGAAATCCTATTCCATCTGGCGTACAATAAATTGTGCAATTCATCTTGCATAAAAGGTCACGACCTAAAAGATTTACAGGACTACAATCGCACACTACAAATTTATGCATTTTGCTAAAAGAACCAATTTTTACTTCCACCAATTCAGTAAGTGGGGTTTTAATCTGCTGATTGGCTACTCCTACCACTTGGATGTATTCACCTGAGAGAGGAAGGTTTGGAATTTCCACTGATCTAACAGTAGAACGGGTAGCTCCAGTATCGACAAGGAATGTTACGTTTGCACCATTCACTTCTCCATCCACAAAGGGACCAGACTGATCTACCTCTAGAGTTGCGCCAAGCACGCACTCTTTCCCCTCTCCTGCGCACCGTCAGAAACTTTCATCCGGGTCATCCTCACTCTGACGCAACCAATACTGAGAAATGTTAGCTGCTCGCGGCAACTGTGTTACCTGCTCTCCTCCGTAGAATCCTGTTTCTGTACTGTATCTTTGCTGGTTAACAGTGTTGGGAAGTGGTGGTTGTGGCACCTGACTTTGTTGAACAACTACCTCATTCTGCACCTGTGGAGTTAATGATTGATGTTCCGGATTAGGTTTAGGTGGGAACTTACACTCATTTCTCCAATGCCCTAATTTTCCGCAATTATGACATGGCCATTTCTTCTTTGCCTCTTCTAGACTCACTTGACCTTTTCCTTTACCTATATTTGGTCGCATTTTATTCTGTCCTGATTCGTTTCCATTATTATTGTCCAATTGGGCTTCTTGTTTTTCTGCCACTTTCACTTGTGCCCACATTGCCTTTTCTTTCAACTTACGCTGTTTACTCTCTATTTCATCACTACAATACTTAGCATATCTCAGTACCTTATCTACACTTCCATTCTGCCAGTTTATCATGTGTTGCTTAATCATATCACTTATTTCTGGTTTCAAACCAAACACAAATCGGTATACAAAATGACTCATGTCCTTTTCACTCAACTCCTCATAACCACTATACTGCTTGAAAACCAATAACAGTCGCTCATAATATGCATGTACAGACTCCTTGCTTTCCTGTGTAGTTCTATCAATCTTAACCCAATCTGTCTCTTTGGGAGGAATCTTATTTTTCAAAAAGGTAATCACCTTGTCGTATTTCTTCATCACATCAGGACCTGGAGCTCCTGTTTTAGGATCTCTTGGATATTCTGTAGTTGGCCAGTCAACTGTAATCTTACATTCGGACCATAAATCTGTTGGTACCACTATGTCAAACAATCCATCTAAATCTATCCACAACACTTTTGACACCTTTACAAACCTTTCTACTTGTCGGTACCACTCAACTGGCTTCTCTCTTAACTTTGGAAAGTCATTGGTAAATGACAGTATGTCCTGCCTAGTCCAGGGAACATGCACGTAACTACCACCTGGAGTTTCTCTCATGGGATATTCTTTGACAACAGATTCTTTTTCAGTTATCATAAAAGCCAATGAACCTTTGTCTATACTTTTCTCATTCTTCTTTGTCCATCTAACCTTCCATCTGTCCACATCACCCCATTTTCTCAACAACACAATTAACTCCTTTATCTGTGTCAGCCTTCCTGCCGTGTTCAAATTTTCAATATCTTTTTCACAAAAGTCTACTCTGTATGGTTTCTGCAACGTTTTCACTTTTGCAAAATCTATTCCAATCTCACTAGCCACTTCTTCTAGTTTGTCATGTAAATTCTTTGCCCTCCATGTTATACTTTTGCACAGAAACATTATTTCATCATCCTGATAATTTTTTATCTTTTCAGTACCAATCGTTCCTAGAATTAATTCTTCCATATCTATTTTTAATCTGATCACATCTAATGGTTTTTCTTCTGTTTCTTTTATTTTAAAAGCTTTCATCCACTCATTCAACTCATCAGGAGTCGGACCTATGGGTGTATTATTTAGTTCTACCCAGTTACCACTCTTTTCAGGCGTTTCTGTTGCAGATTCTGTTACCATATGCATTTTCTTACCATTGCATTCATTCACTGTTAAATTTGTAGGTGGACTTGGTCTGTAAGTACTAGCCAAATTACTTGTACTTGCACTTTGTTCCATCCTTTCCTTTTCTCTCTGAAATTGTGAACTCAAGGGAATCACCAAAGATCGTTCATCAATTTTCTGATTCTCAAAAACTGGTATTACTGGACCTATTGTTACAGGCACAGTAACTGCTTCCATATTTTTCGTTAATTCTCTAATTTTCTCAGTTAGTTCTTTTGTTGTCCTTGCCAATTCGCTTGCATTGTCGCTTTCTATTCCTTCATTTTGAGAAGTTCTCATTTGTTCTTGTGACCTATTTATTTCAATTCCCTTTTCCGGACTTTTATTTCGCATAGTCTCTATTAGTGGCGCATTTGGTGTCACCACTGTAGAACTCTGCTGATACGGAGGTGGATTTCTATTTAATATATCTTCCAGCAACTCGTCATCCGTTTCGCTCTCATGCATATACTTTTCTCTCTCTATATGTTTCTTTTTCTCAGTCCGTTTTTTCTTAGTCCCTTCCTCAACTGTAAAAGCTGGAAACAAACCTCCTGTCATGTTAGCACATCTCCATCGTTTTATTCTGTCCTCATGATTTACTCCCCACAATCTTCCAGGCATAAATTCATGATCTCTCATTCCTCTGAATCTCTCTCGTTCATACATCTCATCTTCCCATTCCGTCAAAGCCTCAAACTGTGTTGGTCTAGGTCTAGGTTCCAACTTACACATTTTTTCTCGCAAGTTTCGCAAAACCGCTACACTAAACGATCCATTCTCAGGGAAAGCCAAAGCACCATCATTCTTTGTATATTTAGCCCAATTTTCCAACCATATGCACGTATGATATCCATATTTCAGCATCATATGTGAAGCTGCTGATTTCGGCGGAGGAATTACTTGTCCCTCTCTAGTCACAACCTTTTTGTCTTTCTTAAAGAAATTCTTCAATTTCGTCGTCCATGACGTTCTCTCCCTTTCATACTCGTAATACGGCATGTTTTCTATTTGTTTTCTCTTTACTCTAACGCTGTTTCTGTGTACGGAACTTCGACCAATTACAGCGCGACTCACACTAACGTACCAATCAGAACAATTCCCACCGTCCGTGAACCAACCAATCCTAGCGCGGCACTTTTCTACGTCACTCCTGCTCTGTGTTCACGTGACTAGCGCACTATCCAATCCTAGCGCGGCACTTTTCCACGTCACTTCTACTCTTTACCCCTCCTTTACAAAATTTATCGGCAATTTTTCTTTTTGCTGTTTTCTTCGTTAGTTACAACAATTAAAACAATTCCATAGTCTGATTCGCTAAACAAAAGTGACAGCTTTGTCCTTTTACACAAGAATCCTGTTTTTCCAGTAGGCAGCGCTTACCTCTACCCTACCACAGAATTATTTACTCTCGCCGATAAAGTAGCACTTCCCTCTACCTTACCCTTCTTTCAAACAAACAATTTACTCGTTTCTCTGGGGATAAGACACATGTGGAGACTAGGCTCCTGAGAATTAAGGCCAAAGTTTCACAAGTAAACGTGATTTGCTATTTCAATTACACACTTTTCACACAGAAATCCCTAACATAACACAACCTGCGTTATAACCAAAATGAATTCAGACCATGTACCAAATTCCATGTGACTTCTCTTGCCACACGTGTTCCACTTCCTACATCCCAGAAGCGTGAAAACTTACATATAACATAACGTGACTCAACATATAGTGTTAGTCATCAAAATAATCAATAATCAATAAACAATAATCACTAAACTAATCTATAGAAAACCATACCTCTGCTACCAAGAAATCTGATGCAGCGCGTACAATAAAAACTATTCTCCTCCCAGGTTACTTATAGGTCATCCAGGGGCAAACTATATTTCTCATATCCACATGACGATGGGGCCCATAAACATCGCCTAACACACACGCACACTCCTGGATTTCCTTTACACCTTTATGAAATTCTGTACTCCTAGGAGAAGCATGAGAACTAAATGGAGAACACCATTTTATGTACCGCTGGAAGAGCCAGGATATCTTATTACCTTAATTTGTCACTTTCTTTTATTTATTTCTTAAGATATTCCTGCTCATTGTTTTGTCAATGAATCATTCATTTAAGAAATTAGTTCATAGTGATTAAGACCAGCTGAATCACAATAACCAATTACTGATGTCACAATCATTTAGGAAAATAACCACTGAGTCATTTTGGGTTTAAAGAATCTTAAATTTTATATAATTTTTAAAAGCATGAAAAGAATTTAATACTTTATTCAATTATTCATTCTTAAATTCAAATATTTATTAAGCATAATCAATTTATTGCAGAAAGGAAATTTTGTCATGAAGCCAAAACCCTAATTACCTGCCTAGCTTCCTAATTTAACCTAATGATTTCTAACCTAAGTTAGGAATTAGAAATAGCCTGATTCTCATACTCAACTGTAAAATTAAGACAGCAACAGCAACTTCAGCTCGTCAGCATCAGCTACCTGCAACCCGTCTCCTCTAACAGTCTTTCAGCATCTCCCGCTCAGTAAGGGATCGATCAGGACCACCCAGCGCTGGAAGCCACCAACACGACTCTTCAACTCCTCTCCTGACTGTGACTGCAACCACGACTGACCCCCTCCCACTAAGAGTAGGCCCTCTTATACCCTAATTCTAACTTTGCTAACTAACTGTTGCAACATTAATATCACGCTTTTCTTTCATTGGTCCATGCAAGTCAGCTTATTCATTCTTTTAATCAAGTTCTCTTGGATTCAAGGGTCCTTGGATCATTTCCTTTCCCATACGCTTAAACATTTTCATCCGTTTCGATCAGTTCATTTGTAACTTCTTTCGGCACATTCGAGAACTCCGCAGTCATTGTCCTTTCTCTTGAACTTGTTTCCCACGGGCCTTCTGCTGATCATCATGGCACACTATCAGTTCAATTAGGTCACACCAGCCTTGACCATTTCTTGCCTCCAAGCGTCTCAGAAACCTCACGAGGTTTTAGCTTTTTTCTCCGTTTTCATCCCATATCACGTGTCCCCTTTGCGCCTGCGCACATCTTCCCACTGGCGGCCATTTTATATCGGCACTCGGTTATACTTTTTAGAAGCACTAATTTGAGGCAAACAAAACATAATTAAAATAGAGAAAAAATATCCCTTTCGTTTCCCTCCCGTCGTCTACGTACCCCAATTAGTTGTTACCTAGCAGAAAGCAACATTTAAGCTGTTCCTTACTTACCATCACTATTGTTTTTGCAACGACACATTTTATTTCTATGAAGCACAAACATGCATTTATTTTAATTAGTACGCATTTATTTTTACGTTATAAATTAGACACACGGACATCCATTAATAGATTATTTAGCACATACATTGGCATATTACCATTCCCATACATACAGTGTTGATTAATACATTTAAACGAACATTTTATTTAATTAATTATAAAATTTGTTAGGGGTTAAATTTTTTTATTTTCCCTGCTCCATCATAGGCGATTGTCAATTACTATCAATGGGCACGATCCAGTCACCAGGGCAAGAATGGGTCCCACTAATAAATCACCCCCACTATACAACAGAGGACATAATAAATATAATAAATAAAGGCAAAAGTGATGGGGCTCCTGCCCCGAATGGTATTCCGCAAGCCACTTACAAATGTGACTCTGAATACTGGAGTAAACACTTAGAGAAGCTTTATGCTGATGTTGAGATCAACAATCTAATTCCTGACAGTTAGCAAGGATCAATTATAACCCCTATTTATAAAGGAGGAGGTAGAACTAACCCTTCAAATTACAGGCTAATTGCCCTACAGGATGTTGAAGCTAAATATTTTCCCTCACTAATTCTTGAAGATCTGGTCAACTGGTCAGGGGAACGCAACTTGATCCCAAAAAACCAAACAGGCTTCAGAAAGAGGACTGGAACTATCTCTAACATTCTGTCAATCTCTCTGATAGCAGAAAGATGCAAGAACAAGAAGCAGGATCTCCACCTTTGTTTCATAGACTTAAAAGCCGCATTTGACAGTGTGGACCGGAAACAATTCTGGGCAAAACTAAAAGCCTGGGACATACCGGAGAGAATCCTAAGGGGTTTATTGTTATTTTATACAGATACTTGGGTCAGAGTGAAACTGGGAGATGGTGCTAGAATCCCAAGGAAAGTGTACACGACTATGTTGCCTGAAACAGGGGTGTGTGTTGGCCCCGCACCTGTTTAACTTATTCATATCAGACCTATCTGGAAAGCTCAACAGAATTAACTCCCATTCACCGCACTTAGGTAAGCTACAACTCTCACACCTTGCCTATGCAGAAGACATCGTCCTCTTAAGTCTAACTAAGGTTGGTCTGACCAGGCTATTAATCGAACTTTCTGAGTTTCTGTCCCAAACAAGCTGGAACTCAACATTTTCAAAACAAAAACAATGCTTATTACCAACCGGCTAGCCCCACAACATAACATCTGGTTAAAAGGCAAACTATTGGAGAACGTACCCAGCTACAAGTACTTGGGATATTATATAGATGACAAGTTATCCCTTCGTGACCAGAAAAACTACATGACGCAACGAGCAGGGGCCTTAACATTTGCCTTCAGGTCATTGGCAAAGAAACTTGGGGGACCATCACTAAGGCCGCTCCTGTCGATTATAGCCGCCAAAGCACTGCCAACTTTATCTTACGGTAGTGATGCTATGCATGGGAATGATTCTGCGATTCTTAATAACCTAATAGCAATTATTTATAGAAAGGTTTTTCAGCTCCCCACGACTGCCTCGCCAGCGCAAATGCGCCTAGAATTCGGGTTAATGAATGAATCATTGGGTAGACTCTATACGTATATAAAGGTCTGGTACCGGATAAAACAAAACACGGAGGAAAATAGCATCAACGAATCATTATGGTTGGAACTGGAAATGGATAAAAAATCCCCGGCCAGCCAATTTTTGGACAACGCACTCAAGGCAACTTGTACAAATGATATCTGGACTAAAAACATGCCTTTTCCAACATTCAAGCTAGCAATAAATAAAGCAGCAAAATTTCATTCTCTGATACTGGATAAAAGCATTTTCTCCCAAAGATCTCACTCGTGGACAGTGATTAATAACTACAAAGTCCTTAAACTGACGGCCTACCTAGATTCTACATTCTCTATCGACATAAAAAGACAATTAATGGCACTGTGGTTTGGGAAGTTCCCTACACTGGCTGATGCACCGCTCTGGAAGCACATTGAGTCAAAGGAATGCCGTCTTTGCGGCAGTCAAGAAGAAGACCTTATTCATGTCATATGTCACTGTAAGAAACTGCAACCAGCACGAGTCACATACTTAAGGAGAGCTTTCTTAGATAGAGGAATAAGCTCCTGTAGAACTGCCGTCATTAGAGGACTGGATCCATCCGACCCCCAAATGAACTGTAAACTGATAAAGTTTCTACGCGTTCATGACCAAGCAGTGAAAGCAGAAGCACTTTAATGAGGTAAGCTTAACAGGGGAGGAAAGCCACTTCCACCCGCTACTGTACAGAGTAGGAGACGACACAGGTGGCCATCACCGATTGCCTGAATTAACAAAGTGGCCCCCCTTCAGTAGTATTGCCAGTACATTTTGTTAGTTAATGTACTAAGAGACTTACAGACGTAATTCATAGCCAGGCAGGAAGTAAATAATTAGACTGACACCGTAAATGTTTACTTTTATCACATGCACTTTATTGGTATTTTAGCACGCTCAGTTGGTAAAACAAGGAAGTAGGAGCAAAGTTTATACTTGTTATATACTGATTTTATATTCGTTGCTTTTTATACATTTCTTAACGATTTTATTCTGTAAAATGTTAACTTGTTTTAAATTTTTGAGTGAAAGATGTTGTCTTATGTAAAATTGTTATGGTTTTAATTAACTATACAATAAACTAATAATCTGTGTAAATCTGTGTACTTTACACATTGCCTCTTTTGAGTTAAGCCTGACTGCTTTGTGCCAAGTTACTAGAGGGTCAGCACAAAATAATTTAGGTTGTGTTGTGACCTACCCTGACTAGGACTGTGCGTCCTGCTTGGACACGGTGCATACCTCTGCCAACCAGAAACCCCAATTTCTAACAATAAATATCTGAGCCTCTGTAATTTAAAAAAATTCTAGCACCAATCTACACTTGCTCCCACTCTTAAGCCATTCACGTTGCACTTCTCTATTTTAACCATGAACACCATCTTAGATTTATGCAGACCCAGACAGGCTCACGCTTTACCTCCCTGTTCTTCTTTGTATCCCATCTGGGGTGTAACATGAAGACAATATTTTTACATTTTTTTCCAACTGCTCCCAACCCCTGATCCCACTTTGAGGAATCCTCCCAAAGGTGTTTGGTGCCATCTTCCCGCCTTCAGGGCTAATGTCCCAGAATGACTACAGAACCCGACTAATCTCAATATTCTGTTCCCATACCCCTATAGTTACCCAACTAAATCTAATGATACAATGAAGAATCAGAAACAAAAAATAAAGAGGCCAAAAAAGAGATCATCTGGCAAAAAAAACACCTATCCTATTGAAGTCAATATAGTTCTAACATTCCGGAATTCTAGTGATCTGTTCTTCCAGTTGTATATTAACAGGGAGAAATAAGGGTGAATAACACAAAATGACTTGCCCCTGTTGTAGAATGAGGAGTAACCCCATATTCTTCCACACTTTTCTTTACTGATTGAATCCAACTGTCAACACAACACTTAGAAATCTTTATAGTCTCTTTGTGTGTCCTGTTAAACCTCTTAACCATACTGAAACCACACGTAGGACCCAAGGGAGAGTGACCTAGAACATATCACTCCCTATCTAAATCTTGAAACTCACTAAAGATATGTTCTACCCATAAAATAGGATTGGAGATTAGTGTAGGTGGGGAAGAAATGTCCTAAACGGACAAGAACCCTCACTCACTCAAAGGTGACATGCTTCATCATTGGGCTCCCTCCGCACATTGGGGCCAGCCGGTCCCCAATGTGGGCTACAATTCCCCACCTAATGTCGTGGTGTGGGGAGGAGCTGAGGTGTTTTTAGGCAAAGGGATGCCACAAAATGTTAATGGTGAGTGAGGGACAGAGTGCTGTGAAAAAGTGTAGGGAATATAAAACTTCCTCAAGGGCTCAAATAACTTTATTAGGTGGAGTCCTTGGAAAGAGTTAAAAGAGTAGAGGACAGGGGGGTTTTAGACAAATATCCCCCTTCTGAGGTCAACATGTTTCTGCCTTTCTTTTGGCTCCTGAAGGAGTCCTTGGGCATTCCCCAGGACTAACTAATATTAGTCACTCTGTAAGTGTGTATGCCACAGTCATTTAATTTGTAATAAAAAATGGCTATACTGGCCGTTTCCAAAGGTATAGTTCCTTAATTCGTCACCTCCATCTGAAACTTTGTGGGGGTTGAATCATTTCCTTTGAAAAGAAAGGCGAAATGTATCTTGCTCTTTCCCTTTTTTTTCAGATGGAGGTGACGAATTAAGGAACTATATCTACTTCAAAATAACCAATCATCTCAATGGGCTTACCAATTTCCAAACACGCACAGGAATCTGCGCCTTGGACCCCTGAGCAATGAACGGGTGACATGGCCAATCTTGGCTGACTATACACCAGTTCCCGGTCCTGATACCTTAGCATCGGTGGAGGTGGTCAGGATGCTGAACTTCACAGTCGCCTTATACGGGAGACTGGTGCAGTTCGTACAGCGCATTTTGAGCTCTCGTCCTACACTCTCTCAGCAGGGCCAGTAACTCCAATGCAAGTACAAAGTATTAGTCCTCAGACTATTAACGCTATCATGGGTTAAGCACCTGTGAAACAAGATGAGATGGCCGTCTGAATTGCTTGCAAGACCAATCAGTTGGAAGCGGTGTACCCATACAAGACCCCCAGACAACCATAGGATATTGACTATGTGTTTTTCGCATGGGCTCACGCCACCTGTAGAGGAGTCTAACTCCTGGGGAAGGATATTTGCATACTTCTATATTAGTACACATGGCATGCCTTCATTGGCAGTACTCCCTGATGTACTGAAACAGGTGCAGAATGAGCATGGTGCACCAGCATTGGACGTAGGTATGAAACTAATAGAAAACTTCTTTACATTTTCCTCTTTCATCCTAAGTAACATTAAGTGAGTAGCTTCAGTTCTGGCTATACGTCAGAAGCTGGAAACCGTTCCAGTTCAAGATCTCGAACGGGAACTACCTAAAATAATTGCAGATGTCTACACCTCTGTGAGTCGTGATACCTCAGGTACCCGGGCCATTAAACCACATTTGAAACCTAAAAGTGACACTGAGGGCTCTGTTAAAGAGAAATCTGCAATGGAAAAAAGAAGAAACAGAGGGAGAAAGAGAAAAGACAGACTGCATCACTCGCATCTCGGGAATCTGGTAGAGGTGATTACAACTTTAAGGACCGCAAGAAAATTAAAAGCTTGAACAGTATCACCATTCTCATTGCCTCTCTTCACTTTCTTTTCAGGACACTGGTGGTAAAAGAACTGAGAGACATTGCTAATCCCAGTATCAAAGAAAGGATGACTGACGTCAATATAAAGAGGGAGGAAAAGGAACGACTTCAAAACTCCAATAAAAAAGAAGAAAGTAGCATGACATTCTAAAAAACACAGCTACGAGTCCTCCTGCAGACAAGGACTTGGGCAAGTGTGCTTCTAGACAGCATGGCAGGAGTCACAATAGTGCATCAGACGCTTCAGAAAATTCTGGATGCAAATCAAACTGATGAATATATATGAGCTGAAACTCCAGACAAGAATATAAATCCTCCTGATAGTGTTTATAATTTACATGTACAGATTGAGGGGGGACATACCATGTCCTGTTAAAGCAATCGTCTGGTCATATTTATCAGATGACTATGATATCATATGAGCCTAGGAAGACTGGCCGTTGGACTTTGTTCGGGAAGCACCTCGGGGGAAGGAAGTCATCAAGGTAGGTGTTATGATCTCATATGTATTTATCTTATGTGACCTTGAATGGATTTGTTTTCCTTTAAGTGCACCCGCAGGGCTGGAGTCTAGAACTCTGCCTCCAGGGAACAAGGTTCCAAGAAGTCAGTTGGAGACTGTGGCTTCCTAGCTGGCTGTGCGTTGGTGGTGTTGGTAAACCACTAAAAGAAGAAAAGCAGCATATGCTTCTAGACTCATCTTTTAACACTGGCGATGAGCTGAAGCTGGATTGGGGACCAGCTGGCTGCACCACCAACTCCCCTGGAGACATTTATGAACTATTATATTTCCAGCGTTGTGGACTTCACATGAATATTCGGCCATTCAACCATTCTGAGGTAATGTTTCCCTTTTACCTTTGCCTGCCTTTCGTTTTGCGCTTGGAGCGGCGGTGAAGTGGGAAATCTCGGACTTTCACGGCTTGTTCGGAGGATTTCCATTGATGCTCCCAGCTCGTGCATGTGTACGCCATTAAGGTTCTGCATGCGGTTCACTGGTCTCCACCTGCGGTTCACGGAAAACCGCGCTGCACCATCTACGTGCGACCCCGGTGAATTCCAGCGCCCGAACGACATCCTGCTCTAGAATTGCTCTTATTACGTCAACGTCATCGCGCACGACGTGCGTCACTGCGTCATACGTATGGGCGCCATTTTGTTTGGTTTCCTATCATTGGTAACTTAGCAACTTCTGCATCGGCATCGGCACCCTTTATTCTACTAATATTACAGCGGCAATGGCATCAATAACCTAATACGAGTGAACTGCTTATCTACATTTAAACGTAGTATCTACGGTGAGACTTTAAGCACATTATTATTATTTTTTTCTCCTTTTTCTCGTTTATTGTAGTGTACCTTGTAATCCTTATATTGGTGAACCATTGTAAAGTCACCATTTTTAAAATTTACTTTGTGAATTGTGCTTGAGACATTTTTTCCTTCACCATGTCTGCAACTAACATGTCACAGCCACCAGCTTTTCTCTCCGAAAAAGGGGAACCAACACTGCCTTGGAAACAATGGATAAAAATCTTTGATTCCCACATTGTGACTATTGGTGGGGAGAACTTTTCAGCACACAGGTAGCAAGCCATCCTTTTGCACAATTTGGGTATTGAAGGGCGCAACATATATGAAAGTCTAGATGAACTACCTACTGGTGAGGGTGCTAGTGAACCAGCTGATGCATTCCAGATGTCTCTTTAATGCTTGAGCGTCACTTTGGTCGCCATTAATGTAATCCAAAAGAAGCCCATAGGTAGCCATGAGGTAGGTAGTAAGTAAGAGGTTTATTTAAGCTTGGTTACAGGTCAGATCAAGGTGATATAAAGTTGAGCCCCACCAGAAGCAGCATCCTTGCTGCTCAGCCCACACACTAGTAGTAGGTAATTATATTGCCTCTTTAAAAGTACTGGCACGCACTTGTGAATTTGGTGAGCTTACGGACTCCTTAATAGGCAACCAATTGGTAAGATGCACCAATAGTAACAGAGTGCAAGAGAAACTACTAGCCAAGAACCCGTCTCTCAAAGAAGCTATTGCCATTGTAGAGGGAGTTGAGAATGCATCAGAATGGGTGCAGGAGATGAAAAGTCGCGTTCTCACACCTAATGCAGAGACAAATGTTGAGAAGAAACCCACGCAAAGCAGCATACACGAACTAGTGGACAAAGGGAAACAAGTGGAACTGGACAGTGTCTACAAGGTTGTGATGAAACCCAAAAACAAAATCCTTCCAGACAACACTAAGCCTAAATGTTACAGATGTGGAAGTTTCACTCATATGGCCAAGTTGTAATGCAAGACATTTAATGTGTCGTAAGTGTGGTGTCAAAGGGCACTATGCCAAAGTATGCAGGTCTTCAAAGGAAGTACGTGTGGTTGAGAATGTTGATGTGATTACTGAAGGTTCACACACTATGTTACTTAATGTAAAATATGGAGATGGGAGTGTGGATGCAGATGTGGTAACCATGCGTAAGTGTACTGTTGAAATTGATGGCCAACAAATTCTTGTGTTGGCAGATGCAGGCTTGCCATTTACCATGATTGGTAACAAGCTATGGGAAAGCAAATTTCCTGAGGAGGTGTTACTTGCTCAGACATCAATCAAGTCAGTTACGGTGGCTCACGTATTGACGTGGTTGGGTATGTGATTAAGAAGATTGTATTCAAAGGCAGGGAAACCCCGGGCAAAGTGTACATAGCGAAGAGAGGAGACTATTTGTTAGGCTGGAGGCACCAGAGGGATATGGGAATCATACTGAATCCCAATATGCTAAAGATCAAGTAATGTTGGTTGAGTGTGGGAATGGGTAAACATTTTTTGAAGAATTTCCTGGAGTTTTCAAAGATGAATTAGGTCTACTTAAGGGATTTGAGCACCGTATTATTCTGAAGGACAATGCCAAACCCAGTGTGCATAAAATACGTAAAGTTCCTCATCTAAAGCTCAAACCACTGATCCAGCGCTTACCATAAAAATATTTTCTCCTAATATGGTTTTGGGTCATCCAGGTGCAATTATTTCTCTAACATACACACACTATATCCATATGACGGTGGGGCCCATAACACCGCATATACATTCACTTACTCATTTATTTCCCTGGATTTTCCTCCGACATGAAACCTAGGAGAAAAACGATTTTCTGGAAGGAGACGGGATACCTCTTTTATAAAAACACAACAATTTTCATTTGCTTTTAAGGTATTCCGCTCATTGGTCGATGGACCAACTAGTAGGAATCAGTTGATGGTGATTAAGACCAGCTCAATCACAATGAACTCTTTTACCAAAACATTATTAATCATTATGCTAAAGAAAATCACTGAGTCATTGGTTTAAAGAATAATAAAGTTTATATAAAGTTTTGAATGCAGAAAAATTCAGGATTAATTTATTATTCAGATCATTGCGTTTATCATTTTTATAAGAATAAATGCAAATTGCATGTCATTTTTATTAGGTCGAAAATGAAGTTATCATCTAAAGACTCTATGGATCAACATATCTATCTCTCGGGAAATCCTAATAATTCTAATATAAATCTTGTCAAATGCTAGTTCTCCTAAAGCGGCATTTCATACTCAACTGGAAAAGGAAAATAACAGCAGCAGCATCAGCTCGTCAGCATCAGCAACCGCAAACTCTCCCATCTACATCATCTAACTTCTTCAGCATCTCCCGCAGCATCCCGCAGCATTCTAACCCCCTCCCACTAAGAGTAGGTCTTCTTATACCCTAATTCTAGCTTACAGCATAAAATGTTTCTTCTTACATGGCGCGATTCATTCTCATTGGTCCAAAACTCAGGTCCCTATACATTCTAATCAAGCTTCCTGGTCTTAACTAGTTCCGTGAGGAATGTCCATGCAAGCATCGTTTCCCACAGTTCATGCACTCGCTCATCCGTTTCGATCAGTCCAAATTGTTTCTTTTTCTGCAACAATTGTATAATAATGTCTTTTCTATTGATTCAACCAGGCTTCTCACGCTTCTTGCTGATCATCTTGGCACACATCTGCTCAGAAGGGTCACAGCAGCCTTGACCATACTTTCATCCTAGCCTCTCGGCATCAGCACGTGATCATCTCTTTGCAACAGCCTCTCTCCTCTATCACGTGGTCGCATCCGCTCCTGCGCACTCTAATAACTCGCGGCCATTTTATATTGCTGCTCAGCAGGCCTAAGCGCACTATTTCTAAAGAAAACAAAATGTTATTAAAACAATGAAATATAAACCCTTTCGTTTCCCTCCCGTCTTTCTACATACCCCAATTAGGTATTACCTAGCAGAAGCAACATATAAAGCTGTCCCTTACTTACCCTCGCTTTATTTTGCAACAACACGTTTTATTCAAAGCACGAAAACATGCATTTTATTATTATTTCAGTACGCAAAATATTATGTTATTTTAGAAACGTAAACAACTATTAGTTTATTACTTTGCACATAAAACTGCGTGTTATCCTTTTCCCAGACATACATTGTTGGTTATTTACTTGAACGAACATGTTTATTATTTTTATACGAAAATATTAGGAGGTTAAAAAAATGTATATTTACCCTGCTCCATCAACTCCCCCCTTTGGTGATTTTTAACATCACCACACAAACCCAAGTTATACAATTTTCTCAGACAGCATATATCTTTTATCCATTTGCTTTTGTTAGTTTTATACTTCTGTGTCGCTTTCAACTTGTCTCTTTGTCTTTTTGTACAGTTTCTCTTTTATTTCTTCTAATTCTATTTCACCTATTTCTCTCTCTCTCTCTTTGTTTATCATATTTTCTTTTTCTAACTTTTTCTGCTTTCTTCATCTCTTTATACATGTTACTGCAAGCTTCAATACTAATATTATTATTATTATCATGGTTGCTATTATTATAACTTTCCCTATTATTAATCCACTCATTCTTGTTAACCAATTCGTTACAGAAGAAAACCCTTTACCAAGTTTTCCCCAAACACTTTCAACCTCCAGTGGTACTAGTTCTTTGTGCAAATTTGTAATATTTGTTATATACTTCTGTATATTTTCGCTTTTATCAGGAATGTAAGTGCAACAATGTTGGACTTTCAGCATTCCACAGACTCCGCCCTCTTTTGCCAAAAGAATGTCAAGGGCAAGACGATTTTGCATCACCATAGCTCTCATGGCAACCATTTCGGTATTTACCATTAAGAACCCTCCAGCAGTATCTGTAGATAAACGATCTACTACTGTGGATAATTTCCGAATTCTGAATGCATTCAAAGATATTCCCACTGCTGGTATCAATGCACCAAAAATATCACCTACTATTTCTGAAAAACTTTCCCTTTTTCTACGTGTAAAGGTATTTATCATTTTGTGTGTTCCTTTTTCTTTTCTATCCACATGAAAAATCTTTGGAAAGACCAGGCCTAAATAACATGATCCGTACCAATGGTCCGGCAACCTATAATAAGCCCTATTCCCACAAACATAATAAATCCCTGGAAATATTGGATCTTTTCCCCCTTTGAATCCCCATCCACCTATAATTAGGTAATTGTCATGGCAATTACTGGAACCCACAAAATAATTGTCATATTTTGTCTTATTTCTTCTAATGCACAACCTTCCCTGTTGGGGCCAATCCAGAGTCATAGCTGCATTCATCTTTTTCTTGTCATGATGGTCTTCCTCAAACGCCCAAAGAGGTGTTTTTGCCTCTTCAATTACTTTTCTTTCAAATTTCACTCTTCTTTCCTCAACCATTTCTAGAAATACTTTTTCTTCTTTTCTTTAACTCACAGGTAAGGTTGTACCTAAATATATTATCTAATGTTAAAATCTTATCTTCTAAGAAATATTCACCAAAAATCTTTCCCTCTTTTATTTTATTAAGCTCGGGAACTACAGAAACCTTTGCAAAAATCCTATCTACATCAGTGTAATAATATTCTAATCTGCCTGTTTTATAAAATAAGCTTGCTAATACACTACATGTTATTCCATACGTCAAAGGGAGGTGATGATAAGTCACACCCTCTGCTACAGATGCAGGCAACTGCATGCAAACATAACAATCCCTTACATCCATTGTTTCTACGTACTCATACAGTAATTTAGTAAACACATTCTTTGAAAAATCTGTTATTGATTTATCCTTATGTAATTCTGCACTACTCCTTAAAATAACTGGCTCTTGAGTGTTAGCTCCTTTTTCCTTCTCAGGGGTCGATTCCGATTCGGGCCGGAAAAAGCACCGACCGACTCGGATCCGGAAAAAATACCGACCGACACGTACCCGTGGCGCCCGACACGCCAAGTACGATGCAAGGCGCGAAAAATCCGACCGACACGTAACGAAACCAAGTCGACCGACCGAGCCGCACGGAAAATAGCAATCCGGCCGGAAAAACACGCGAATCCAACCGACCGACACGCACCCGGAACAAATCCGACCGAAACGTACACGCCAACTCCAAACCGCAAAGTACGATGCAAGGCGCGAAAACCACGAGCGAGTCGGACGGAGGACAGGCCGTACGACCGACACGCATACAAAACCGAGCCGAAGCAACACAAAACACCGCGACCGACGCGTACGCAGCATAGAAAACTGCACAAACACAGTGTGAACGAAACGGAAAACACCGTACGAGACCAATGCAGGGTCCGACTCGGTCACAAGAACGTTTCCAACATACACAAACAACACAAAGGAAAAATCACCCAAAAAAAGGCCAAACAAGCAATTACCAAGCCAATAAATACTGGGGGGGGGGTGGGGACAGAGAACAAAGACACACCCACAACTCCACCTATATAAAGAACACAAATCACTACCATGAGCCTTTGCAAATGCCATTCCACTGCCAGCACCCAAGAGAAAGCAACCACACACCCACAGGTCATCCCTCACACAAGCCACACACCAGCAGCACACCAACAAATACCTACCTCACATACACCCAGCAAAACACACACTCACACACCCTCACCTGCACACCAACACACACATCACTCACCATCACCACCCATCACCATGCCCCCCAAGAAGAATCACAAGTTCCTAGATTGTGAATTGGAAGTCCTGGTAGACGAGATCCTCAGGGTAGAGCCACAGCTGTTTGGCACATTGGTCCAACAGACCCCCATGTCGCAGAAAACCAAGATGTGGGAGAGGATCATCAACAGGGTGAACGCCCAATCACCATGTCGGCGCACAAAGACCGACATCCAGAACAGGTGGTATGACGTGCGCAGGAGGGTACGGAAACTGCTGAAGCAAGACTACATCAACAGCCAACACACCGGCAGTGGCCCTCCTGCCAAGCCAATATACCTCAGGCCCTGGGAGGAGAAGGTGCGGGCCATCCTACCGCCAGTGAGCATATATGGACTAGAGGACATCCCAGAGCCTGGTGAGTACACAACAAATGTACACAATATACTGCCACAAAACACACACACATCACTGTCAAGGGGAGAGTCAAACCATGCACTCATAGCAATCACACAGCAACCAGAACAGAATCATCCCAAAATGTGTATGTCAGTCAGAGAAACACAACACATGCCATCAAAAAAGTCACATCCAACTGTGCCAACACATGTACAAACACAACCACAACTACAGCTAGGCAGTGGCACAAATAGAACTAACAAACACATCCACACATGTAGCCACCACAACAACACCAACACACAGTGAAGACCACTCAAAGGAAGGAATTCTGTGTATGCTGGCCAAGTCAGTGTAGCCAATAGCATCATGGGAGTCGCAGTCACACATATTGCCCGCCCCAAAACTGTCCCATCAACACCACCATGAACCATGCGCACATCACAGAGAGTGGAGAAGGACTCACAAGATGGCTGACACTGGCTACTGCTGTGGGGAGCACAAGGCCCTGCTGCCAACTGTGCACCAACAAACAGCAGGACACCACTGACTGACATCCTGAGAGACAACTTCCACTCCCTGCAATGCAAGCACGTTCCATGGTGGGATATCTGGCTGGCTGGGTGGGAAGGGGGACTTGCAGCACTGACTATAGTCACCAGCACCTCCCCTCACACCCTCCCCAACACAAACTCCACAGTACCCACCTGGTAGAATGCAATGCCCTCCATCCTAACACAAGATCCCACAAAGCACCACCACCCTGGGTTATGTTGTGTGAAGCACAGGGACACTCTTGGGACTCTTAGCCAAACAACTGCCAGGACAACACTCCCAGCCATCCTGTCAGCACAGCCAGCCCACCCCACAGGGAAGCAGAGTCAAAAGGAAGGAAGCATGGGCATGCTGGGAAGGGGGTGGAGGCAATAGCATGATGGGAGTCGTACTCACAGACATTGCTCAGCCTCACAACTGGTCCATCAACACCACCCTGAACCATGCTCACATCACAGGGAGTGGAGAAGGACTCACAAGATGGCTGACACTGGCTACTGCTGTGGGGAGCACAAGGCCCTGCTGCCAACTGTGCACCAACAAACAGCAGGACACCACTGACTGACATCCTGAGAGACAACTTCCACTCCCTGCAATGCAAGCACGTTCCATGGTGGGATATCTGGCTGGCTGGGAGGGAAGGGGGACTTGCAGCACTGACTATAGTCACCAGCACCTCCCCTCACACCCCCCAACACAAACTCCACAGTACCCACCTGGTAGAATGCAATGCCCTCCATCCTAACACAAGATCCCACAAAGCACCACCACCCAGGGTTATGTTGTGTGAAGCACATGGACACTCTTGGGACTCTTAGCCAAACAACTGCCAGGACAACACTCCCAGCCATCCTGTCAGCACAGCCAGCCCACCCCACAGGGAAGCAGAGTCAAAAGGAAGGAAGCATGGGCATGCTGGGAAGGGGGTGGAGGCAATAGCATGATGGGAGTCGTACTCACAGACATTGCTCAGCCTCACAACTGGCCCATCAACACCACCCTGAACCATGCTCACATCACAGGGAGTGGAGAAGGACTCACAAGATGGCTGACACTGGCTACTGCTGTGGGGAGCACAAGGCCCTGCTGCCAACTGTGCACCAACAAACAGCAGGACACCACTGACTGACATCCTGAGAGACAACTTACACTCCCTGCAATGCAAGCACGTTCCATGGTGGGATATCTGGCTGGCTGGGTGGGAAGGGGGACTTGCAGCACTGACTATAGTCACCAGCACCTCCCCTCACACCCCCCCAACACAAACTCCACAGTACCCACCTGGTAGAATGCAATGCCCTCCATCCTAACACAAGATCCCACAAAGCACCACCACCCAGGGTTATGTTGTGTGAAGCACAGGGACACTCTTGGGACTCTTAGCCAAACAACTGCCAGGACAACACTCCCAGCCATCCTGTCAGCACAGCCAGCCCACCCCACAGGGAAGCAGAGTCAAAAGGAAGGAAGCATGGGCATGCTGGGAAGGGGGGTGGAGGCAATAGCATGATGGGAGTCGTACTCACAGACATTGCTCAGCCTCACAACTGGCCCATCAACACCACCCTGAACCATGCTCACATCACAGGGAGTGGAGAAGGACTCACAAGATGGCTGACACTGGCTACTGCTGTGGGGAGCACAAGGCCCTGCTGCCAACTGTGCACCAACAAACAGCAGGACACCACTGACTGACATCCTGAGAGACAACTTACACTCCCTGCAATGCAAGCACGTTCCATGGTGGGATATCTGGCTGGCTGGGTGGGAAGGGGGACTTGCAGCACTGACTATAGTCACCAGCACCTCCCCTCACACACCCCCAACACAAACTCCACAGTACCCACCTGGTAGAATGCAATGCCCTCCATCCTAACACAAGATCCCACAAAGCACCACCACCCAGGGTTATGTTGTGTGAAGCACAGGGACACTCTTGGGACTCTTAGCCAAACAACTGCCAGGACAACACTCCCAGCCATCCTGTCAGCACAGCCAGCCCAACCCACAGGGAAGCAGAGTCAAAAGGAAGGAAGCATGGGCATGCTGGGAAGGGGGGAGGAGGCAATAGCATGATGGGAGTTGTACTCACAGCCCTACATCCCCCACCACATGGCCCAGCAAGCTCACACTCATGCATGCACATCCCACAGAGAGTGGAAAGGCCCATAAAAGATGTCTGACACTGTTGCTGTGTCGTGGGGAGCACAAGGGCATGCTGGGTACTGTACACCAACCAACAGCAGGACACCACTGTCAGCCATCTTGCCATTGCCCTCACACCCACACCCACTGAACTCCACACAAAAGCAAGTAAGTATGGGAATGCTGGCAAGTGGGGTGGAGGCAATGGCATGATGGGAGTCGTAGTCACAGACATAGCTCACCCCCACAACTGTCCCATCAACACCACCCTGAACCATGCTCACATCACAGGGAGTGGAGAAGGACTCACAAGATGGCTGACACTGGCTACTGCTGTGGGGAGCACAAGGCCTTGCTGCCAACTGTGCACCAACAAACAGCAGGACACCACTGACTGACATCCTGAGAGACAACTTACACTCCCTGCAACGCAAGCACGTTCCATGGTGGAATAACTGACTGGCTGGCTGGGTGGGAAGGAGGTCTGGCTGTCAACCAAACACAAGCAATGCAGACCATGTTCACACCCCAGAAAATACATAGAAATGCCCAAATAATGCAGGACAATGTGCCACACCAATATCAACCCCTGACTGTGACGACTTAGGACAATGCAATGTACTGGCCCGCACCCAGAGGCACAGTCACAACTGTCATGTGTGTCAACCACTGATGCCTGCAGAAACATGACATACATTGTTTGTGTCTCCCAAAAACAGGTGATGATGGGGACACAGCAGCAGACGCTGAGGAGTCCCAGTCCCAGGCTCAAGAGGATGCCGAGCTCACTGGCGTCGTACAGCCTCTGTCCTCCTCGGACGATGAACAACCTGGCACATCCGGTGCAAGTCAACATGCAGCACCAGCAGGACCACCAGCTGCAGCACCAGCAGGACCACCAGCTGCACTCCCTGCACCCACCCCTACAACGACTGTCACCACGAATACCATCCCTGCCGACATGGACAGAATAAGGAGCAACACCAGCGCAGTGACCCTGGACCAACCTGGGGCCATGGACACCACCACCACCACCAACCCCCAAGGTGGACCAGGGTTATCTGTGCGTGCAACTACACACACTGCACATGTCGGGAGGGGTGGGAGACAGAGGTCGCTGCTTGCAGACGTTGCTGGTGTGCATGACGACCCACAACTGGTACGCATAGCTGATGCGTACCAGTCCAGCACCGGAGAGCTCAGCCAGGTAGTGGGGCTCCTCAGAGACATCAAACAGCAGCAGGCTGCCCATCATGCCCGCTTGGACTCCCACATGTCCCACGTGGAGTCACACATGTCCCGTGTGGACTCACACATGTCCCGCGTGGAGTCCAAGTGGGATGTACTGCATGAGATGACGGCGGTGCACAGGGACATTTTACAATGCCTCCGCCAGATGAACAGCAACCAGTCCACACCTCCCTGTGTGCCAACAACATCTGGTACCGAACAAACTGCAACTGCCACAGGGAGGAGGAGGACTCTGGCGGAGAGTCCCCTGCACCGCAGCAGCCTGCACTTGAGGGCCCCCCCCCAAGAAGAGGGGTCGTCCGAGGAGGGGAAAGTGAGAGGCCGATGGCCAAGCGCAACTCCCAGGAAGCCTGAACCTGTTCTGGATGTTCGCCTTTGTGCACAGACTGTTCACCCTGTTGACGGCAACACTACTCCCACACATTGCATGGGGAGTACAAGTTGGACCAATGTGTCAGACAACTGTGGCCCCGATACTGGGGATCCTGTCTACCCGGACTTTCAATTCACCTAGGAACTTGGGATTGCAAGATTCATGTACAGCACAACACATCCTATGCACTATTTACACAAATGTATCACAATAAACACACTAATACACCATGCTTGCCTCTGTCGTGATTCCAACGTGGGTGCTGTTATGGGGATGATGAACTGCAAAATTACACTGTGTATGCGAACTGCAACAGCAAGGACAACACAGGCATGTGAGTAAAGGCACAACAGCGCCAGAGCCCCACCCACACATCATGCCAACTCACATCATTCTCATGACACCTCAGGATACTCACATTCAGCTAAAGAAGTTGGTGATGAGCTGTGTGCGGACATCACCATCACCATCATCATCATCATCGTCACTGGCATCTTGGTCCAGGCCAGGATCCTCCACAGGTGGCGGATGTTGGTCATCGTCATCCTGGATGAGAGGCAACTCCTTCCGCACTGCCAGGTTGTGTAGCATGCAGCAGACGATGATAATCTTGCACACTTTCGCAGGGGCTTATGGGAGGGACCCTCCGGTCTTGTCCAGGCAGCGGAAGCGGCTCTTCAGGAGACCAAAGGTCCGCTCAATCACTCTCCTGGTCCGACCATGTGCCTCATTGTAGCGCATCTGGGCAGGTGTCACAGGGTTCCTGAGGGGTGTCAGCAACCACGGCATGTTGGGGTATCCCGAGTCACCTACGGACAGACAAGTGCACATCAGCTGACTTGGAAAAGTGGGCGGAATACTACAGATCAGATCACACACAATGGCACAAAGTCAGTACACACCGACAAGCCAGGCACGCTGGTTCTGCATCTGTGCCATCATCCTGGGGATGCGACTACTCCTCATCACAAAGGCATCGTGTGCTGAACCAGGGAAACGGGCACACACGTGTGTGATGGTCATGTCTGCAAGACACACCACCAGTGCATTGACCGAGTGGTAGTGCTTGCGGTTCCTGTAGGCCTGCTCCTGGGCCTGTAGTGGTACCAAAGCCACATGTGTCCCATCAATGGAGCCAATGACATGCGGCATCCTCCCCAGGGCATAAAAGTCACTCTTCACGTCAGTGAGTCGTCGCAGTCTAGGGAAATAGATGTACCGGTTCAGGAAGAGCAACATTGCCGCCAAAACATCGCGGAGCACACGGCTGAACATGGTCTGTGACATCCCACCAGCAGACGCCACAGTATGTTGGAAGGTACCGGTGGCAAAGAAGTGTAGGGCTGCCATCACCTTCACCTTGGGGGTCAGCGCTGTAGGATACGGCCGGCCAGGCTGCAAATGTGGGGACAACTGCACTGCCAAATCCTCAATCAGCTGCCTGGTGAAGCGGTACCGTCGGATGCTGTCCCGTTCCACCATCGTTGCCAGGTCTGGGAATGGCCGATGGACAGCAGGAGCCCTGCAGTGCAGAGGAGAAGTAAGCAAGATCGTCAGTCACCCCACATATGCGGCATTGAACACACTCAAGATCCCAACATACATCATCATGAGGCACAACTACATGAAGTGTGCAGTACCGGAAGGACATGTATGGTACATACATGGCAACATCTGTCAACACGGTCCTACAGGTGGCATCAATTTGTCCCAGGTTGGCCCATTGGATATCATGATGCCGTGTCACAGTCACCCCCCACAGTGACATGTGAGGACAGATGTGCCCCAGGCACCACAGCTCAACGACAGGTACATTCCCAGGGACCCTGTAATGCCACATGGACACTGGCATCACCTGGAGTATCATGTGTACACCACAGCAAAACAAACATGACCCCCACAGGTAGTGGCCACACTTGCCATGGCAGGACAGACATGGACGTCTGTGACACACACGCACAACATCAGAGTCCATGCACACACAACGTGGATGTGGAGACTGTCTCCCATTGTGCACATGAAATCAGAGACATTGTAAACACTACATGCACAAAGACTGTGGAGGGCCATCACTATTGTGCCACTGGGACACCCTGGCTCAAACATACCGTCCCACATGGGACTCACGGGGTATGTGACATGACATACACAAACACCACTGTGAAATGTGACCATGACACATGCACAGATATGAACAGTTGCACATCACAGTGGTCACGTACACGTAACACCCAGGATCCTGTCCCCATGAACACGTGCACAGCCTGGGGGTGGCTGCCCACAGGTGACACCCACAGGACAACATGTACACCAACATACACACAATAGGAAATGCAGCCTTACATGCCTTATGATAAGGTTTGGACAGGCTGTCGTGATGTAGGTGTGCCCCTCACTCCCTGGGAGCTATCTGTGGCTGGCATATGTCCATCTGAGACAGGCATGCTGACCTATGCCAGTCACATGTACAGTGATGCGTTGTACCGCAATGGACCGATCGGTGCCTCCGGCCGGCCCATTGCCTTCAATGTGTGCGGGTACGCGTTGTACCCCTGTGCGCGTTGAACCGCAATGGACCGATCGGTGCCTCCGGCTGGCCCATTGCCTTCAATGTGTGCGGGTACGCGTTGTACCCCTGTGCGCGTTGTACCGCAATGGACCGATCGGTGCCTCCGGCCGGCCCATTGCCTTCAATGTGTGCGGGTACGCGTTGTACCCCTGTGCGCGTTGAACCGCAATGGACCGATCGGTGCCTCCGGCCGGCCCATTGCCTTCAATGTGTGCGGGTACGCGTTGTACCCCTGTGCGCGTTGAACCGCAATGGACCGATCGGTGCCTCCGGCCGGCCCATTGCCTTCAGTGTGTGCGGGTACGCGTTGTACCCCTGTGCGCGTTGAACCGCAATGGACCGATCGGTGCCTCCGGCCGGCCCATTGCCTTCAATGTGTGCGGGTACGCGTTGTACCCCTGTGCGCGTTGTACCGCAATGGACCGATCGGTGCCTCCGGCCGGCCCATTGCCTTCAATGTGTGCGGGTACGCGTTGTACCCCTGTGCGCGTTGAACCGCAATGGACCGATCGGTGCCTCCGGCCGGCCCATTGCCTTGAATGTGTGCGGGTACGCGTTGTACCCCTGTGCGCGTTGTACCGCAATGGACCGATCGGTGCCTCCGGCCGGCCCATTGCCTTCAATGTGCGCGAGTGCAGCGTTGTACCCCTGTGCGCGTTGAACCGCAATGGACCGATCGGTGCCTCCGGCCGGCCCATTGCCTTCAATGTGTGCGGGTACGCGTTGTACCCCTGTGCGCGTTGAACCGCAATGGACCGATCGGTGCCTCCGGCCGGCCCATTGCCTTCAATGTGTGCGGGTACGCGTTGTACCCCTGTGCGCGTTGTACCGCAATGGACCGATCGGTGCCTCCGGCCGGCCCATTGCCTTCAATGTGTGCGGGTACGCGTTGTACCCCTGTGCGCGTTGAACCGCAATGGACCGATCGGTGCGCACCCATTGACAATGGGCTTGCCTGGCAACGGACGCGTTTTCGAATTTCGAACGAGTCGGTTGCTGGGAATTCAGTTGGTCACCCACAACAATGTTGCAAAATCATGTATGTCATGAAGTTGAAGATTTGAAGGATGCTGTGGGCGTGTTTTGGTGCTGCTATTCCATGGATTGGCCAGATTCAGAAGATGCAAACGACTTGGACCTATCACTTTGGACACAAGGGACAGGATCTGCCTCTCCAGCACATATATATTGCTGGCTGTTCCCCTGAGAGCCCACTTGCCTGCACTACATGCTCCAGGACGACATCTGCCACTGCACTGCTGCTGTCTCTGCCCCTCTGGACCCTGCAATGGCACGTACTGTGGAGAGAGCCCCAGCCTTCAGTCTTGAGGAGAACCAGGCCCTGCTGGACAGCCTACTTCCACAGTACAGCAAGCTGTATGGGACACCAGGGGAGCAGGTGAGTGTCCTGTGCACTGCCTTTCTGAATGTGCATTTTGTCTGACTAGCAAGGCTGAGAGTCTGCACGCCACTGGCTAGCAGGCTCACTGAGTAGTTGTCACCCCCCATAGTGTGTAGTGACTTGCACTGGACAGGTATGGTGCAGTGACAGTGCTTCTGAACAGGGTTTTACTCCCCATGCAATGATACCATGTAGTGACTTCTGGAAAACTGTCCATGGGCAGCCGTGCACTGCCTGTGTACACCATGTGCCCCTGTGATTGCGACATGTATATGCAACTGTGTCATGCACGGATATGTTGCATGTGTAGTAATGGCCTTATCACTTTGTCATCCTGACAGGCTTCTGCCCATCGGAAGCAGGAGATATGGAAGGACATCGTCCGGGCTGTCCGGTCCGTGGGGGTCTACAAGCGCCGGATCCGCAACTGCCAAAAGAGGTGGCAGGACCTTCGGGGCTGGACCCGGAGGATTGCACGGGTCCAGCTGAAGCTGTCGCCTCCTCGCAGGAGGGGCGGAACACAGACCCTGACCCCCACATGCTCAGGATCCTGGCGGTGGTCTTTCCAGACCTGGATGGGCAGCTGAAGGCCAGAGAGCAGCAAGGAGGGGGTGAGTCAAAGACTGCACTGTGTACTCTGTCTAACATGCTATGTGCCCTCCTCGGGCCTGGTTAAACTGCCACAGTACAGCGGTCATGTTGTCCAGGAGCCATGTCCCTCTATTGTGCACTGCCCACTCCTCATCTGATACCCAGGTGTGGCCCTTACATGCAGGGAATTCTGTCACTTAGGACTGTGTCCTTGCAGTTTGCTTGACTCAAGGTGGGAGACAGCATCTGTTTCCCTGACTCTGTGGTGGGCATCATGGGTGGGTCCATTGCTTACACAATGCCTGTATTCTGACATGTATTCAGCGTGTTACTTTGATCTGTGGTCCAATTGCTGAGCTGATCCACCACATGTGGCTGGGGTATCTGGCACACACCCATGCTGCGGGTGGGAACAATGTTTGGGCCCCAGGAGTATGTATATGACGTGTGTCACACATACTTAGCCAGCTGCCTACAGTCCAGGGCTCATCCCTCATTCATGTGGGGCTGGACAGTCATGCCTACTCCAGGCCATACAATACACTCTGTACTCCCACTCCCGTGTATCAGCTGACACATTGTGCGCAGTGATTTGACCCCTCAGGTGTCTGCCTCTGTGTCAGTGTGCTGTGGATTAGTCGCCAGGACTGCTGTGGAGTTTCTTGGTAGGGGCTCAGCATGCCACTGGAGATGTGACCATAGGAGACGATACTTGTGTGACACATAGGTGTCTGATCAGCTGCCCATGCAGACTGGGGCATGTGAATGTGAAGTTCAGGCAGCTGTTCCCCATGCACAGCAGAGTGTGAGGGGCTCAGGTTCAGAGGGTAGTGTCACAGGTCTACCATATGTCCAATAGGTATGACCTGGACAGATGAGGGTTAAGAGGATGTGTTGTGGGGGGATGTACATGTGCACTTGTGCAGCTCCAGGACTTGCATTCCCCATGACCTACTATTGTGACACAGTGCAGAGTGTTGTTGTCTGGCTGCAAAGTCATACATCACTGAGACAGTGATGTATGACTTTGCAGTCATGCCTCCGCCATGGCATGTGTCTACTGATTGGTGAGCCTGCAGGGGAGTGACATGTGCTACATGCACACCATAGTGGCGCTGGCTATCAGGACATGGGTGCATCATGGTGTCTGTCGCTGGTATGCATCACATGCATTTCCTATTTGACTCTGGGCATCCCTTTCATCCGGAAACCTGTACTGACTCAGTGGCAAGAGCTGTGATGTGTGCATGTCCACATGCCACACCGTGTCCTCTGCACTGTCCAACTACTGTGTACTTGGTGCATGTGTCAACACTGGGGTGTTGCAATCCAACAGACACCAGACAGATGGGTGCAAGGCCATGTGGGATGTGAGTGCCATGCTTGGCATCGGACTGACAATTGACTTCTCCTGTTCAATTAGGGCACTTTTAGCAATGTACAACTGATGATGCCAGGGCTTGCTCTGTGATGTGCTGTGCTCACAGTGGTGTGTGCGTTATGTGCAGGTGACTGATGTCTGTCTGTATCCCCATTGTTTGCAGATACATCCACGGCCACGGAAGGGGACAGCTCCACGGACCAGGAGGAGCCAGAGAGCCAGACTGGGTCAGCAGCCGAAGAGTGGTCGGAGGGACCCAGTGGCACGGAGGGCGAGGGGAGCCACACCGAGGAGTCCTCAGCAGCATCCACCTCAGCTGAGGACCAGAGCAACTCGGAGGATGACTCCCTTGTGGAGGCGGGTGTCAGCAGCCACCACACCCCAGCTAGTGTTGCTGTCCCCGCCACCACCAGCACCACCACCGCCCTCCCATCGGCTCCCATTCCCCAGGTCCGTGGAGGCTCCCATGTCCGGGAGCGTGTTTCCTTTGGGCCAGGCACCGCACCCCCTGCCCCTGTGTCCCCTGCTGCCCTGAGTGAGGAGTCTGTGTACCTCCTTCGCCAGCTCCATGTAGGGCAGACAGCCATGCTGAGTGTCCTCCATGCGCACACCGCGCTGTTGACTCAGCTGGTGTCGTTCATGGAGGGCATCTCATCGGGCATGTCTGACCTACAGAGGGGCAATAGGTCCATGGACTCCTCCCTGACGGCAGCAGTGTCCCTCCTCAAACGGTCCCTCACCCCTCCTGCCTCTGCTCCATCCACACTCCCCAGCACCTTACCCGTCCCAAGCACACACACACCGGCACAGGCACACACCAGCACACACACATCCAGCACACTGACACACACGCCAATGACAAAACGCACACGCACGCACATTCAGGGGACTGAAGCCAGACTCACAGGGGATGGGGCCCTGGAACACACACACGCATCCACATGCACTGCGCAGTCCTCAGTTCCCTCTCCCTCCAAAGCACCCTCCCTTGCCTCACCTGCAACCCCAAAGTCACAGCAGCTCTTCCTCTGTGACCTCGGCCTCTTCCCCACCGATGAAGCTGCTCCAGCATCCCGGGGGAAGAGGAAGCCCACCCACACGGAGCAGAGTGCCCCTCGCCCCTGGACACCCTCCCCCAGGCGCAGACGGACTGAGGCCCCCACCCGCAAGTCCCCCGGAGTCCTAAGAGCAAGACCCCGCCACCGCCCTGCAGCTCAGGCACAAGGTCTCCGTCCTCCATCCCTCAGGCCCCCACTGCACAGGTGCCCCCACCACACCCTGCCCCAGGTTCCCCCACCCACAGATATACCATCCCCAAGAGGATCAGGCCTTCTCCCCCTGCCACTTGCTCTCCCAGCACCACACCCCCGCTGCGCTTGTCTGTGCCACTGATGTGGTGAGGGTGTCCTCCCCTCTGTCCAACCCACCTTGCCTGTTCCCCATTCTCCTCCCCTGGAGGTAGGCACTGCAGTGGAGTCCACTACCGCCCTGTCTGACTTGGGCACTGCAGTGGCGGACCTGTCCACTCCATCTGCAGGGTCCACTGCAGTTGTGCCGGCACCCACGACATCTGAGTCATGCCCCCAGTTGTGCCGGCACACACCATGTCAGACACCTCCACTGCAGTTGTCAGTGGCTCGCCAGCACCCACCACCCCTTCCCTGACTCCCCTGGTGAGCCCTGATCCTGTCCCTGCGGTGCCTGGCCTGCCCCCCGGTTGCCCCTCCTAGTGGATTGTCCCTGGTTTTGTGCAGGCATGCGTAGGGTGACATCTGCCAGTGTCACCCTGTTTGAACTTTGACAATGGACTGGCCATTGGCCTTTGCTCTATTTTTTCTGGACGTCGTTTTCAATCAACACATATGCTGAATAAAGCAACTTTCTTCTCTCTAGTGCTCATGCTTCAGATGTACATGTTGTTGGTGCTGCTAACCATGCCCTTGCTGCAGTGATGGTGATATCTGGTCTCATGATTATGAAGTGTTACTGTGCAGGAACCCATGTGGTCCAGGGGGAATGTGTCCTTTCATGTGGTGTATCCATATCATCAATAGCAGCATCTGAGGGTGTCATGTGTTCAGTATTTGGCAATGGGTTTCCTACTTACATTAGCAATTTCATATCTGTGGCTTCCACCCCTGCACATCTGTTGTGCCTGCCATCGTTGCATTTGTCTACTTCCCTGACCGTGTTGCCATCTCCAGTGGACATGCAGGTTTGGGCATCAATGGGGAAGGACTCATCCTTGTAGTCAGTGCAACATTGCTATACAAGTGTGTTGGATCTGTGCTGATGATTCCGTTGGCACATCCATGACCAGGCTGATGTGATGGGAGCCCTCATTTGGTGCTAATTGTTGATTGTGTGACCAAGTGCTCAGCTGACATGATGGGGCCCTACTGAGGCAACATATGGCACAGCTTTCCTCACACAGGAGTGGAGTCCCCTCATGGCAGTGTGTACACGTGTGACATTGCCTGCGCCCAAGGTGTGTGTTGTATGTGCATGTCTGTGTGTTCACTTCCATTTATCTGCGCATGCTGTGATCCCTAGTGTTGTACCTGTTTGTGATGCTTGCTGACTTGAGCTATGTTCCCCCAAAGTCTTCTCCCTGTGTTCTCTGTGATGTGGGTGCATGGCACATTACTGGTCATCAGGGTGTCACCCATAGGTGTGTTTGCTGTCAGGGCTGAGTTTGTGTGCAGACGCAGATGGGTCACAGTCAGGTTTCCCCTTGGCACTTGTTGTTTGCCCCTGTCATGTGATTTTCAGTTCGTGTTGTCTTTCAGTGATTGTGACACGTTGTGTGTGTGACTGCTGGCACTCCTCAGGGTCCGGGCTGCAATGTTGGTTGTTGTCTATGTGTGTTCTTTGTGGGTGACCTTGGCTTCTTCATTGGTGTGTGACTGTGGCTGGGATCCCATTGGTTGGTGTGGTATCGCCGTCATGTCCATGTACAGCGTAGTGTGCAGTGTGTCAGACATTCAGGAGTCTTGTTGAGTGGCCATGTGTGATGTGTTTCTGCACCTTGGTTCCCACCCACCACCCTGGAATAGTCATGGGTGCATGTGCAATGTCACCAGTGCATGTGTACTTCACTGCTGCACATTGTTAGAGGTCGAGGGGTGTGGTCTTGAGTGTGTGCAGATGGGAGTTGTTGCCCAGCTAGTCCCCTGCCTCCATGTTGGCCTTGGCTTACTGGCCATGCTGATTGATTTGTGCTTGTGTAGGTGTGATGGTAGTTTGTTGCTCAGGACACCTGACTGTGGTTCACAGTGTGAACGACATTTAGCTTTGTCATCACAGTGGGATTTTTATTCAGCCCAGGGTCACCACATTGTGGGGGCCCTGGGGGTGGTGCGTCTGTGTCTTGCTGTGTCAGTTGTTGTTCCTACGTGCCTGTGTGACATGTGTGTTTTGTGCTCCCTCTCATCTGACAATGCCTGCTTGCCCACATAGGGGATTTGGATCCATGAGTTACCTTAGTGTGGCAGTGTATGCACATCTGTATGATTGGTATTCAGCTCTCCTCATGTGTTGTGTGGTTGCCTGGGGACACTGGCACCCCCACCCCTCACCTGCTGTGTATGATGACAGTGTTGGTCTGCCTGTTTGTGTTTGTGCATCTGCACCACTGCATTGGCATATCTTGGGTGTGCCATTGGCTGTATGTTGTTTGGTGTGTTTCCCCTGCTGTCCCTGGGACTCCTAGGTCATCGGTCAGCACAGTGATCATGGTTTGTGTGTCCCATTGCTGCCATGGTATGGTATCTGTTCACCTCACATCTGCTGTCTCCACAGGATATCTGCATTTGTGTGCCCATTGGTGCAAATATGTGGTTCTGCATTCTGATGGTCACTTCTGTCATTGTGTCATTGATGACTGTTGACGGTCTCAGCACACATGGGTGTTGTTTGTCTGCACATGGCCAAAGGAATGTTTCATTTGCACTGCAGTATTTGGCTCCCCCAATTTATGTTGCAATGGGACACATACACTACTTTGCCACAGATGAGTTTTTGGTTCTGTGACCAGGAATGATCCATGCAGTTTGGCAGTTGCAGCTCTTTCTTTGTCAACAATTACCTTTTGGTCACTGTGATGATGAGGGTGTAGACCCCATTGCCACAATGGTCAAAATGTGCTTCGGCTATGGACCCCACACTTGCCTTTTGGTCACTGTGATGATGGGGGTTTAGACCCCATTGCCACAATGGTCAAAATGTGCTTCAGCTATGGACCCGACACTTGCCTTTTGGTCACTGTGATGATGGGGGTTTAGACCTCATTGCCACAATGGTCATAATGTGCTTCGGCTATGGACCCCACACTTGCCTTTTGGTCACTGTGATGATGGGGGTTTAGACCCCATTGCCACAATGGTCATAATGTGCTTCAGCTATGGACCCCACACTTGCCTTTTGGTCACTGTGATGATGGGGGTTTAGACCCCATTGCCACAATAGTCAGAATGTGCTTCGGCTATGGACCCCACACTTGCCTTTTGGTCACTGTGATGATGGGGGTTTAGACCCCATTGCCACAATGGTCAAAATGTGCTGCAGCTATGGACCCCACACTTGCCTTTTGGTCACTGTGATGATGGGGGTTTAGACCCCATTGCCACAATGGTCAGAATGTGCTTCGGCTATGGACCCCACACTTGCCTTTTGGTCACTGTGATGATGGGGGTTTAGACCCCATTGCCACAATGGTCAAAATGTGCTTCAGCTATGGACCCCACACTTGCCTTTTGGTCACTGTGATGATGGGGGTTTAGACCCCATTGCCACAATGGTCAAAATGTGCTGCAGCTATGGACCCCACACTTGCCTTTTGGTCACTGTGATGATGGGGGTTTAGACCCCATTGCCACAATGGTCAGAATGTGCTTCGGCTATGGACCCCACACTTGCCTTTTGGTCACTGTGATGATGGGGGTTTAGACCCCATTGCCACAATGGTCAAAATGTGCTTCAGCTATGGACCCCACACTTGCCTTTTGGTCACTGTGATGATGGGGGTTTAGACCCCATTGCCACAATGGTCAGAATGTGCTTCGGCTATGGACCCCACTCTTGCCTTTTGGTCACTGTGATGATGGGGGTTTAGGCCCCATTGCCACAATGGTCATGGGCTGCTTGCATTGTGGGTGCCACACACATATATGTGTGGCACATGTGCTAGGGGGTCACATTGTATGTTCAAAGTCATGTTCGGTGTTGTAGGCATTTGACACAGCCTACACACGCTTGTCATGGTGGTGGGGGATGTCTTTATCTTGCATTCCCTAGGTTGTGGTGTGCTTGTTGTGTCATGCATTGTCCATCTTATGAGTGGGGGTGGTAGTAGTGGTAGGCATCCAGCCCCCCCTTGCTAAGGGTGGTAGTAGTGGTAGGCATCCAGCCCCCCCTGGGTGAGGGTGGTAGTAGTGGTAGGCATCCAGCCCCCTGGGTGTGGGTGGTAGTAGTGGTAGGCATCCTGCCCCCTGGCTAAGGGTGGTAGTAGTGGTAGGCATCCAGCCCCCTGGCTAAGGGTGGTAGTAGTGGTAGGCATCCAGCCCCCTGGCTAAGGGTGGTAGTAGTGGTAGGCATCCAGCCCCCCTGGGTGAGGGTGGTAGTAGTGGTAGGCATCCAGCCCCCTGGGTGTGGGTGGTAGTAGTGGTAGGCATCCTGCCCCCCTGGCTAAGGGTGGTAGTAGTGGTAGGCATCCAGCCCCCCTGGCTAAGGGTGGTAGTAGTGGTAGGCATCCAGCCCCCCTGGGTGAGGGTGGTAGTAGTGGTAGGCATCCAGCCCCCTGGCTAAGGGTGGTAGTAGTGGTAGGCATCCAGCCCCCCTGGGTGAGGGTGGTAGTAGTGGTAGGCATCCAGCCCCCTGGGTGTGGGTGGTAGTAGTGGTAGGCATCCTGCCCCCTGGCTAAGGGTGGTAGTAGTGGTAGGCATCCAGCCCCCTGGCTAAGGGTGGTAGTAGTGGTAGGCATCCAGCCCCCTGGCTAAGGGTGGTAGTAGTGGTAGGCATCCAGCCCCCCTGGCTAAGGGTGGTAGTAGTGGTAGGCATCCAGCCCCCCTGGCTAAGGGTGGTAGTAGTGGTAGGCATCCAGCCCCCCTGGGTGAGGGTGGTAGTAGTGGTAGGCATCCAGCCCCCTGGGTGTGGGTGGTAGTAGTGGTAGGCATCCTGCCCCCCTGGCTAAGGGTGGTAGTAGTGGTAGGCATCCAGCCCCCTGGCTAAGGGTGGTAGTAGTGGTAGGCATCCAGCCCCCTGGCTAAGGGTGGTAGTAGTGGTAGGCATCCAGCCCCCCTGGCTAAGGGTGGTAGTAGTGGTAGGCATCCAGCCCCCTGGGTGAGGGTGGTAGTAGTGGTAGGCATCCAGCCCCCCTGGGTGTGGGTGGTAGTAGTGGTAGGCATCCTGCCCCCCTGGCTAAGGGTGGTAGTAGTGGTAGGCATCCAGCCCCCTGGCTAAGGGTGGTAGTAGTGGTAGGCATCCAGCCCCCTGGCTAAGGGTGGTAGTAGTGGTAGGCATCCAGCCCCCTGGCTAAGGGTGGTAGTAGTGGTAGGCATCCAGCCCCCCTGGGTGAGGGTGGTAGTAGTGGTAGGCATCCAGCCCCCTGGGTGTGGGTGGTAGTAGTGGTAGGCATCCTGCCCCCTGGCTAAGGGTGGTAGTAGTGGTAGGCATCCAGCCCCCCTGGCTAAGGGTGGTAGTAGTGGTAGGCATCCAGCCCCCCTGGCTAAGGGTGGTAGTAGTGGTAGGCATCCAGCCCCCCTGGGTGAGGGTGGTAGTAGTGGTAGGCATCCAGCCCCCCTGGCTAAGGGTGGTAGTAGTGGTAGGCATCCAGCCCCCCTGGGTGAGGGTGGTAGTAGTGGTAGGCATCCAGCCCCCCTGGGTGTGGGTGGTAGTAGTGGTAGGCATCCTGCCCCCCTGGCTAAGGGTGGTAGTAGTGGTAGGCATCCAGCCCCCTGGCTAAGGGTGGTAGTAGTGGTAGGCATCCAGCCCCCCTGGGTGTGGGTGGTAGTAGTGGTAGGCATCCAGCCCCCCTGGCTAAGGGTGGTAGTAGTGGTAGGCATCCAGCCCCCCTGGGTGAGGGTGGTAGTAGTGGTAGGCATCCAGCCCCCCTGGGTGTGGGTGGTAGTAGTGGTAGGCATCCAGCCCCCTGGCTTAGGGTGGTAGTAGTGGTAGGCATCAGCCCCCCCTGGGTGAGGGTGGTAGTAGTGGTAGGCATCCAGCCCCCCCGGGCTAAGGGTGGTGGTAGGCATCCAGCCCCCCCTGGGTGAGGGTGGTAGTAGTGGTAGGCATCCAGCCCCCCTGGGTGAGGGTGGTAGTAGTGGTAGGCATCCAGCCCCCTGGGTGTGGGTGGTAGTAGTGGTAGGCATCCAGCCCCCTGGCTAAGGGTGGTAGTGGTAGGCATCCAGCCCCCCTGGGTGAGGGTGGTAGTAGTGGTAGGCATCCAGCCCCCTGGGCTAAGGGTGGTGGTAGGCATCCAGCCCCCCTGGCTAAGGGTGGTAGTAGTGGTAGGCATCCAGCCCCCTGGGTGAGGGTGGTAGTAGTGGTAGGCATCCAGCCCCCTGGGTGTGGGTGGTAGTAGTGGTAGGCATCCAGCCCCCTGGCTAAGGGTGGTAGTAGTGGTAGGCATCCAGCCCCCTGGGTGAGAGTGGTAGTAGTGGTAGGCATCCAGCCCCCGGGCTAAGGGTGGTGGTAGGCATCCAGCCCCCCTGGGTGAGGGTGGTAGTAGTGGTAGGCATCCAGCCCCCCTGGGTGAGGGTGGTAGTAGTGGTAGGCATCCAGCCCCCCTGGGTGAGGGTGGTAGTGGTGGTAGGCATCCAGCCCCCCTGGGTGAGGGTGGTAGTAGTGGTAGGCATCCAGCCCCCCTGGCTAAGGGTGGTAGTAGTGGTAGGCATCCTGCCCCCTGGGTAGGGGTGGTGGTGCGCATTCAGGCCCCTGTGTGCATATGTGGCATTGGTGATGGGCATCCCGCCCCTATGGTGCTGCTGTTGCTGGTGTAAGTATATTCAGCATCCCCGTGTATGTGTGTGATGTGTCGTGTACGTGTTGTATGTGTTTTGTGGTTGGTGTCTGGCTTACCTTCTGCGCCGTACGCGTCCGTGCCTGTTCCGGTAGTAGATGTAGAATATTGGTATGATCGGGACGAAGGGATTCATGGTTGGTTCGTGTCGTTCGTCCTTCTCGTTGCTTCGCGTCGTCCTCGTCGCTTCGCCTCGTCCTCGTCGCTTCGCGTCGTCCTCGTCGGTGCCGTGTTCGTCTCGTAGCCGTGGATCGTGTTGTGGCGCGAATCGGAGCTTATGTGCGCCTCTCCCGGATGCTTTAACGTGCCGTGCGTAGCGACGGGTTCGGCGCGTACGGGAAGCGCATCGTACTTGTCCGGCCGGACGGGGCTGCATTTTTCCTTCCGTGCGACTCGATTCGGCGTTTCCGGATTCGCCTCGGTCGGAGAACAGGACCTGGTTTGGGTGAGTACGGCTCGGCCGGATTTTTTGCTGTTGTGCGCATCGTACTTGCTCGTTCGGTGTGCTGTACGGATCGGTCGGAAAACAGGCTTTCGCATGGCTTTTTTCCCGACCGAATGGTATTGGGTGCGCCTCCGACCGAGATCGGAATCGGCCCCTCAGTGTTATTAGACTTTTCCACTACAGCTAAACTAATTGGAATAGTTATTGCTAAAACTACCCATACTGTTATCAATAATCCTGTACAAAAACAGCACATTTTGCACCATCTTTTTAAAAACTCACATTTACATTTTCTATCTCTAATATTCTCCATTTTGTACTTGTTTTCTCGAAAATTGTGTCACTACACCTCAGAAATGACTTGCTTGCCACTCTGTACTTTCAGAATGTTGTCTTTGCTTGGTTCTTTCTTTAATTCTTGCTCAGAATTCTTTCCTTGTCACATCCGATAATTTTGTCAGTTCAGTGTTTTTGTCAAATCCGGTAAACTATCTACAGTGTCAAATCCGGTAAACTATCTACAGTGTCAAATCCGGTAAACTATCTACAGCAACCACTTCAGGTTTTTTTTTCTTTAGGTTTGTTGCACTTCACTTTCTCCCATCAGGTTTCTTTGTTCTGGGTTCTTGTGAGTGTTCAATTCTTCTTTGTAGCTAGTCAGAGCACGATACAACCATTCAGGTGATCTGTACTTCTGATTCACTTTCCTTATTCTTTTTGTTTTCTGCAAGTGTTTACCACCTTGTTTTCCTTGCTCCTTTTGACTTGTTATTTCATTCACTTGTTCAGCACTTTTTCCATCCAATTTTACTATTCTGTATCTTAATCTTCTTACTTCGTTGGGCCAATTGTCTCCTTTTCTCGGCCTTTTGCTTCACTCCCTTTTTCCTCTCTTTCTGTTTTCCAATTTCTTTTTCTTGTCTCTAGTTTTTCATTTCTTTCTTCTCCACTTTCTTCTGATTCTGTTTCAATCTTTTCGTTATTACCTCTTATTTTGAAACTAATTATTTCGCTTTCAGCTACTTGTGGTTCTTTTCTTATCTTCCTTCGTTCACCTACTTCTGTCCCTCCTCGAGGTTCTTCCGATTTTGTGTCAATTTCTCTATCTGCTTCTAAATTTCCCTGTTCTTGTGTTTGACTATCTGTCCCTACTGCTCCTCGGGGCTTTTCCGATTTTTCTAACTTTTGGTCTGAAACTCTCCCTTCTTCATCTATTAATATTACTTTCGAAGGAATTCTACTATCACTCGTACTTGGTTGTTCACTGTCACTGTTTTCTGGCTCAGTTTCTTCTCTTATGCTTTCAAAATTCCACTTTGTCTTTATAATTTCTTCTCCTTCTGACTGTTCTGTATCAGATTCTGAACTGGTATCAGATATTTCCAGATGTCGACTTACAGGTCGATCTTCAAATTCTGGAACTTCAGCTATTTCCTCTATTTCTTCTTCTTCTTCTATCGTTTCATTTGTAGTTGGGTCTCCTAGATGTCGACTTACAGGTCGATCTTCAAGTTCTGGCACCCTGTTTGTTTCTTCTTCTCTTTCTGATGCTGAACTGTTGTCTATTATTTCCAGATGCCGACTCACAGGTCGATCTTTAGGTTCTGGAACTCTGATGGTGTGGCTGGCATGAACCCAGTGTTTCACTCCTGCACACTTAACTGCGGTTGTTGTCACTAGGATCACTTGTCGTGGTTCGTCCCAGCGAGGAACCAAACAATTTCTTCTCCGGTGGACTTTTATTCGTACCCAATCTCCTGGATTCAAGTCATGTGCTGGTTTTCTTTCAAGAGTGGTCGCATCCGGTCCAACCTGGTGAAACACAGAACGTACCACATCAGCCAATCCTTTGCAATAATCCAGTACTAGATCATCAGTTATAGTCAGTAGCTTGTTGACAGGTACTTGTGCTTGTCTCATTGCTCGTCCCATGATTATCTCATGTGGACTGAGTCCAGTCTTCCTTTCCGGAATACTTCTGATTGTCATCAGAACCAATGGCAAAGCATCTGGCTATTTCAGTCCTGTAGCTTGACACATTTTTCCTAACCTGTTCTTGATTGTTCCATTTACTTGCTCTACTATTCCAGAAGCCTCTGGTCTGTATGCACAATGCAGTTTCTGTTTAATACTAAGGGCTTCACAAATCAGTTTAACTAATTCGTTTTGGAAATGTGTTCCTCTATCTGTTTCAATCGTGACTGGAAAACCATACCTCGGAATGAATTCTCTCAGCAAAAGTTTTGCTACTGTGATACTGTCATTCCTTCTTGTTGGATATGCCTCCACCCAACGGGAAAACAAACAGACGACCACTAAAACATACCTCAATCTGCTGCAAGGTGGCATTTCTATGAAATCCATCTGCATTCTGGTGAAAGGACCCCCTTCTCGTCCTATTCTTCCTAGACTCACTACTGTCTTCCTTCCTGGATTTAACTGTTGACAAATCAGACATCTTTGACAAAGACTCTCAGCTATGGCTCTGCATTTTGGATTGTACCATGTTTGTCTAAAAAGTCTGATCATTGAATCTCTCCCAATATGGGCTTGCCCATGGTACATCCGTGCCATGTCAGAAATCATGCTATCAGGCATAACTGGTCTCTCATCCCTGTAAACCCATACATCAGTTTCTTCATGTTTCCTACATCCTGCTTTTAGCCATGTATCTTTTTCTTCATCTTCTGCAGCCTCTTGTAACTGTCTTACCTCATCCCATGTTTCAATTGAGTTAGTAAAAAGCAATGGACAAGAAATATGCTCTCTTTCGCGGCATTTGTTTAAAGAGACCACATTCTTTGCACAGTACTGTGCCATTTCGTCAGCATATTTGTTGCCAACAGTAATGTAGTCTTCCCCATTTTTATGTGCATTGCACTTCACTACAGCAATCTCTTTAGGCAGCTGTATCGCATCAAGCAACCTTTTCACAAAATCTCCATTCCTTATGGGTGTCCCTGCAGACGTCAAGAAACCCCTTTGTGACCAAATCTGACCAAAGTCATGAACGACTCCAAAGCCGTACTGACTGTCAGTCATAATCGTAACTCGTACATTTCTTCCCAACTTACATGCTTGAATCAGAGCTACTAATTCTGCAACTTGGGCAGATCGTACACCTTTCAGACAAGATGCTTCCAAAACAGTTGCTACTGTGCAAACTGCATATGCTGCACTTAGAACTCCATCACTCGTTCTCAAACATGAGCCATCCACAAACAGAATATAATCTGATTCTTTCAAAGGCTCCTCTCGGATGTCAGCTCTTGGTTTAGTACAGTATTCAAGCACATTCAGACAATCGTGATCTACTTCATCCATTTCAATCACATTCTCTTCATCTGGCAATGATGTTGAAGGATTTACATTCATACATCTGTCAATGGTCACATTATCTGCACTCAAAATTACCTTTTCATACCTAGTCAGCCGACTATGTGTCATGTATTGTGTTTTCGTTCTTGTCAAGAGAATTTCCACTGAATGGGGAACATACACTCTCAATGGATACCCCATCACTATGCCTTCACTCTGTTCCAGACTCACACAAGTAGCAGCAACCGCTTTCAAACATCCAGGCAACGCTCTGGCTACAGGGTCTAACACAGCAGAAAAATATGCAATTGGTCTTTTCAAAGTTCCATGTCTCTGTACCAAAACTGAAAATGCACATCCATCTCTTTCACTGCAAAACAGCTCAAAATCTTTCTCATAGTCAGGCATTCCTAATGCTGGAGCCTCACACAGTTTCTTTTTCAGCTCTTTGAATGCTTTCATTTCTTCATCATTCATTTCAAAAGGATCTTTAACATCCTTTTTGTCAGTTTCTGCAATGGTTTAGCAATTAGTGAAAAACCGCTTATCCATTGTCGACAATATCCAACCATTCCCAAAAACATTCTTACCTCTCTTTGTGTCATTGGAGCTCTCATTCCTTGAATCATTTTTATTCTCTCTGTCGTTACCTTTCGTACTCCTTTCTCAATTTTATGCCCTAAATATTGGACTTCTTGTTTACAAAACTGCAATTTTGAAGGGGACACTTTATGTCCTCTTTTTGCTAAATGATTCAGCAAAGCAATCGTGTCACTGACACAGGCTTCTTTCGTTTTTGATGCCACCAGTAGGTCATCAATATACTGAACCATTACTGACTTTTCTGGCATTCTTAAGTCTTCCAATGATTTCTTTAAGATCTGATTAAAGATTGAGGGACTCTCTGTATACCCTTGAGGAATTCAGCACCATGCCAAAATACGCTCTCCAAACCTAAACGCAAATATTGGCTGGCTATCTGGATGTAATGGAATAGAGAAAAATGCATGACATAAATCGATCACAGTGTACCACTCTGCTTCGCGTGGAATCTGGTATAGAATCACGGCAGGATTCGGTACTATTGGGCAACAAGGTACAACAATTTTGTTTACCTTTCTTAAATCCTGTACGATTCTATATGTTCCATTTGGCTTTTTCAGTCCCATTATTGGCGAATTACATGGACTGCTCATGATTTCTTTTAGAATTCCTTGTTCAATCATTTTATTTATTACTGGCGTTATTCCTTCAATTATTTCTGGAGTCAATTTATACTGAGGCGTATTTGGGTAACTCATTCCTTCTTTTACGGAAATCTTTACGGGATCTACTCCTTTCATTAATCCTACATCTTCTCCTGTCAAGTCCCATACTTCTTCTTTTACTGTCCCTTTCAACTCAATTGGGATTTTCTCTGCATCAAATACAGGAAACAAATGATTTACTTCTGGTTCCAAATTTACCATTGTCATTTTGTACAGCACATCCTCATCTGGAGTCTGAAATGCAATTCCGTCTGGAGTACAATAAATTGTGCAGTTCATCTTGCACAATAAATCGCGTCCTAAAAGATTAACGGGACTACAATCACACACCACAAATCGGTGCATTTCATTAAATGGACCAATTTTCACCTTTACTAATCTAGTAAGAGGCGTTTCAATTTGCTGATTGGAAACTCCAACCACTTGTATATGTTCACCTGAGAGAGGAAGATTTGGAATTTCCACTGACCTAACAGTAGAACGGGTAGCTCCAGTGTCAACAAGGAATGTTATGTTTGCACCATTCACTTCTCCATCCACAAATGGACCTGACTGGTCTACCTCTAGAGTTGCGCCAAGCACGCACTCTCCCCTCTCTTTCAGACACCGTCATGAGCTTTCATACAACTCATCCTCACTCTGTCGCAACCAATATTGTGAGATTTCAGCTGCACGTGACAACTGTTTTACCTGTTCTCCTCCGTAGAATCCTGTTTCTGCACTGTACTTCTGTTGATTAGCACTCTTGGGAAGTGGTGGTTGCGGCACCTGACCTTGTTGAGTAACTACCTCACTCTGCACCTGTGAATTTAATGTTTGATTTTCTACATTAGGTTTAGGAGGAAATTTACACTCGTTTCTCCAATGCCCTAGCTTTCCGCAATTGTGGCATGGCCACTTTTTCTTCGCCTCATCTATGCTCATTTGTCATTTTCCTTTACCTATATTAGGTCGGGATTTAAACTGTCCTGTTTCACTGCTAGTATTATTCAATTCAGCTTCTTGCTTCTCTGCAACTTTCACCTGTGCCCACATGGCTTTTTCTTTCAATTTACGCTGTTTACTCTCAATTTCATCACTACAGTACTTAGCATATCTCAAAACTTCGTCACTGTGCTATTCTGCCACCCTATCAAATGCTGCTTAATCCTTTCACTTATCTCCGGTGTTAATCCATACACGAACCTATATACAAAATGACTCATGTCCTTTTCACTTAGCGTCTCATAACCACTATACTGTTTGAAAACCAACAACAATCTCTCATAGTAGGCATGCACTGATTCTTTGCTTTCCTGTGTTGTTCTGTCTATTTTCACCCAATCTGTTTCTTTTGGTGGAATTTTATTCTTCAAAAAGGTAACTACCTGATCATATTTCCGCATCACTTCTGGACCTGGCGCTCCTGTTTTGGCATCCCTTGGATATTCCACAGTTGGCCAATCAATTGTAATCTTACATTCCGTCCATAAATCAGCAGGCACTACTATGTCAAACAATCCATCTAGATCTATCCACAGCACTTTTGACACTTTAACAAATCTCTCCACTTGTCTGTACCATTCTACTGGTTTCTCTCTCAATTTTGGGAAGTCATTTGTAAATGACAGTATATCCTGTCTGGTCCACGGAACATGCACATAACTACCACCTGGTGTTTCTCTCATTGGGTACTCTCTGGTAACTGGTTCCTTATCTGTCATTGCAAATGCTAAAGCTGCTTTATCTGTCGTTTTCTCATTCCTCTTTGTCCATCTGTTTCTCCATCTATACACATCACCCCATTTTCTCAATAAAACAATCAGCTCTTTTATCTGGGTCAGTCTTCCTGATGTGTTCAAATTTTCTATGTCTTTCTCACAAAAATCTACTCTGTACGGTTTCTGCAATGTCCTCACTTTCACAAATTCCACTCCCAATTCACCTGCAATCTCTTCCAATTTGTCATGTAAATTTCTAGCTCTCCATGTAAGACTCTTACACAAAAACATAATCTCATCATCCTGATAATTCTTTAGTTTTTCCGTTCCAATCGTTCCCAAAATCAACTCTTCCATGTCTATTTTTAACCTAATTACATCTAATGGTTTTTCTTCTGGTTCTTTTATTTTAAATGCCTTCATCCACTCATTTAACTCATCAGGAGTCGGACCTATAGGCGTATTATTTAGTTCTATCCAATTACCACTGCAGATTCTGTTACCATAGGCATTTTCCTACCATTACACTCATTCACTGTCAGATTTGTAGGTGGACTTGGTCTGTAGGTACTAGCCAAATTACTTGTACTTGCACTTGGTTCCATCCTTTCTTTTTCTCTCTGAAATTGTGAATTCATAGGAATCACTAAAGATCGTTCATCAATTTTCTGATTCTCAAAAATTGGCATTACTGGACCTATCGTTACTGGTACAGTTACAGCTTCCATATTCTTTGTTAATTCTCTTATTTTCTCTGTCAATTCTTTTGTCGTTTTTGCTAGTTCAGTTGCATTGTCACTTTCTGTCTCATCATTTTGTGAAATTTTAAATGTTTCTTGTGACCTATTTATTTAATTTCTTCGTTCGGGTTTTTTATTCCTCTTAGTTTCCATTTGCGGTGCATTAGGTGTCACCACTACAGAAGTCTGTTGATATGGAGGTGGATTTCTATTTAAAATATCTTCCAGCAATTCGTCATCCGTTTCACTACCACCATACACATACTTTTCTACCACTACATGTTTCTTTTTCTCAGTACACTTTCTCTTTGCTTCTTCCTCAACCGCAAAAGCTGGAAACAAACCTCCTGCCATGTTAGCGTATCTCCAACGCTTTACTCTGTCCTCATGATTTATTCCCCACAACCTTCCTGGTAAAAACTCATGATTCTTCAATCCTCTGGCTCTCTCTCGTTCATACATCTCATCTTCCCATTCTGCTAAGGCTTCAAACTGTGTTGGTCTAGGTCTAGGTTCTAACATTACCATCTTTTCTCGCAAGTTCCGTAATACCGCTACATTAAATGAACCATTTTCAGGGAAAGCCAATGCTCCATCGTTCTTGGTGTATTTTGTCCAATTTTCTAACCAAATGCATGTATGATATCCATATTTCAGCATCATATGTGAAGCTGGTGACTTCGGCGGAGGAATAATTTGTCCCTCTCTAGTCACTACCTTTTTGTCCTTCTTAAAGAAGTTCATAACTTTCGACATCCAAGACGTTTTCTCTCTTCCATACTCATAGTACGTCATGATTCACAACCTTTCTCTCCTACGACAATCGGCAAATCAACTCTTTTCCCTATGCGTTTATTTCAACCAATGCTAGCGCGACTCACACCAACACTCCAATCACAACGATTTCTGTCTACGGCGCACTGTCCAATCCCAGCGCGGCTTTTGTCTACGTCACTTTGCTCCTGTTCTCATGTGACTAGCGCACTGTCCAATCCCAGCGCGGCTATTGTCTACGTCACTTTGCTCTTGACCCCTCCTTTACAAAATTTATCGGCAATTTCTTTTTCAACAATTCTTGTTAGTTACAACATTTTATCCACATTTCCATTGTCTGATTCGCTAAACCGAAAAGATAGCTTTGACCATTCACACAAGAATTCTGTATTTTCCAGTAGGCAGTGCTTACCTCTACCCTACCACAGAACTTTCAGTTACGTCGATAAAGTAGCACTTCCCTCTACCTTACCCTTCTTTCAAGCAAACGATAAACCCGTTTCTCTGGGGATAAAACACATGTGGAGACTATACTGCTCCTGAGAATTAAGGCCAGAGTTTCACAAGAAAACCGATCACTATTTCACTCACACACCTTTTATACGCAAAATATCCCTAAATAACACAACCTGTGTTATTACCAAATTGAACTCAGACAGTGTTAAATTCCATGCAACTTCTCTTGCCACTCGTGTTCCACTTCCTACTTCCCGGAAGCGTGAAAACTTACATATAACATAACGCGACTCAACAAAAAGTGTTGGACATAAACTTATCAATAATCTATAATCAAAAATCAATAATCACCAAACTAATCTATAGTAACCATAACTCTGCTACCAAGAAATCTGATCCAGCGCTTACCATAAAACTATTTTCTCCTAATATGGTTTTGGGTCATCCAGGTGCAATTATTTCTCTAACATACACACACTATATCCATATGACGGTGGGGCCCATAACACCGCATATACATTCACTTACTCATTTGTTTCCCTGGATTTTCCTCCAACATGAAACCTAGGAGAAAAACGATTTTCTGGAAGGAGACGGGATACCTCTTTTATAAAAACACAACAATTTTCATTTGCTTTTAAGGTATTCCGCTCATTGGTCGATGGACCAACTAGTAGGAATCAGTTGATGGTGATTAAGACCAGCTCAATCACAATGAACTCTTTTACCAAAACATTATTAATCATTATGCTAAAGAAAATCACTGAGTCATTGGTTTAAAGAATAATAAAGTTTATATAAAGTTTTGAATGCAGAAAAATTCAGGATTAATTTATTATTCAGATCATTGCGTTTATCATTTTTATAAGAATAAATGCAAATTGCATGTCACTTTTATTAGGTCGAAAATGAAGTTATCATCTAAAGACTCTATGGATCAACCTATCTATCTCTCGGGGAAATCCTAATAATTCTAATATAAATCTTGTCAAATGCTAGTTCTCCTAAAGCGGCATTTCATACTCAACTGGAAAAGGAAAATAACAGCAGCAGCATCAGCTCGTCAGCATCAGCAACCGCAAACTCTCCCATCTACAGCATCTAACTTCTTCAGCATCTCCCGCAGCATCCCGCAGCATTCTAACCCCCTCCCACTAAGAGTAGGTCTTCTTATACCCTAATTCTAGCTTACAGCATAAAATGTTTCTTCTTACATGGCGCGATTCATTCTCATTGGTCCAAAACTCAGGTCCCTATACATTCTAATCAAGCTTCCTGGTCTTAACTAGTTCCGTGAGGAATGTCCATGCAAGCATCGTTTCCCACAGTTCATGCACTCGCTCATCCGTTTCGATCAGTCCAAATTGTTTCTTTTTCTGCAACAATTGTATAATAATGTCTTTTCTATTGATTCAACCAGGCTTCTCACGCTTCTTGCTGATCATCTTGGCACACATCTGCTCAGAAGGGTCACAGCAGCCTTGACCATACTTTCATCCTAGCCTCTCGGCATCAGCACGTGATCATCTCTTTGCAACAGCCTCTCTCCTCTATCACGTGGTCGCATCCGCTCCTGCGCACTCTAATAACTCGCTGCCATTTTATATTGCTGCTCAGCAGGCCTAAGCGCACTATTTCTAAAGAAAACAAAATGTTATTAAAACAATGAAATATAAACCCTTTTGTTTCCCTCCCGTCTTTCTACGTACCCCAATTAGGTATTACCTAGCAGAAGCAACATATAAAGCTGTCCCTTACTTACCATCGCTTTATTTTGCAACAACACGTTTTATTCAAAGCACGAAAACATGCATTTTATTATTATTTCAGTACGCAAAATATTATGTTATTTTAGAAACGTAAACAACTATTAGTTTATTACTTTGCACATAAAACTGCGTGTTATCCTTTTCCCAGACATACATTGTTGGTTATTTACTTGAACGAACATGTTTATTATATGAAAATATTAGGAGGTTAAAAAAATGTATATTTACCCTGTTCCATCACCACTCAAGGAGGAGTTGGACAGGTGATTGAAGAGATTGAAGCTTCAGAGTGGTTGGCGCCAGTGGTTTTAGCACCAAAAGATGGGGGTAAGTCCATTAGGATGTGTGTGGACTTGAGAAGCCTCAACAAATGCATCTGGGTGGATCGTCAACCACTTCCCAACATCTCAGAATCTCTCACCATGCTGAAGGGAGCGGAATATTTTTCCGTTCGTGATCTCTCTTCAGCATATCACCAAGTCTTACTCCATCGTGAGTCCAGACATTTGACCTCCTTTGTGACACCCTTGGGGGCTTATCGATTTGTTAGAATGGCATTTGGGTTAGCTTCTGCGGCTGCCTGTTTTCAAAGAATCATGAAACTTGTGCTGGGGGAGATACCTAACATTTTGTTCTTTCAGGATGACATTCTTGTATATGGGAAAAATGTAAGGGAACATGATATGACGTTGAGGAAGGTGTTTGGGAGACTGAATGAGAAAGGTTTGACTATTAAAAAGCAGAAGTGCAAATTTGGAGTAACTTCTGTTACCTATTTAGGTCATGTTATATCTGGTGAAGGTATTCAACCCAAATTGGAATTGGTAGAAAGTATTGTAGCTGCCCCTGTTCCAGTTTACTAAGAACAAGTAAGATCCTTTTTAGGACTTGCTGAATTCTATTCAAAATTTGTCAAAGGATTTGCTAGCGTTGTGGAACCTATTAGAGCATTGCTTAAAAAAGGGGTTCATTTTGCATGGACGGATGAATGTCAATCAGCCTTCTGCACCATTAAAATGGCTATCAGTAAGATGCCTACACTAGGTCATTTTGACACCATGAGAAAAACCATCTTATCTTCTTTAAGTGCTGTGGATGTAAAGTTCCAGTATGATCCTACTTTTTGTACACAATCTTTTCTCCAGTCTGAAAAACATGTTGCTCCTACTCCATCTACTTTATTCATTGAGTCTTACCAGAGCATATTCTACAGAGATGGCTGGGCTGAACCGGCAGTAGGAATGAAATGCAAGTACTCCGCGGCTTGCGCAGTGGTGAAAGATGTCTTGAAAAGTGGTGAGTTCCATCCACAGCACACCAACGCAAAAATCTTAGGCGATAGCACTGCACAACACGTAGAACTCCATGCCCTGTTACTAGCATTACAGAAGGCTGACTCATCAATTTCCGCACTAATAGTGTCTGATTCGTCCTTCTGTGTGCAAGGCTACAATGTTGTTTTGTAACATTGGTGTTTGAATGGATTCAAGGATTCAAAGGGAAAATCTATTGAAAATAAATAGCTTTGGGGAAAGGTAGCTGTCTTACAAGCTGAGCTGCCACTGGTCCATGTGAGGCACACTTTGGGCCATCAGAGTGATGGTGTTCATGCCAAGGTGAACTGTGTGGCTGACCTAGCTTCAAACGCTTAAGTTCAGGTCTTAGTTGGTACCATAACGTGTATAGGGTCCAGAGAGCATTGAATAACTTGCCTAGACAAGTATTGGGAGGGTGCACTCCATACAAGGTTATCTTTGAAGTTCCTATGTAAGTGCCTGGCTTAGATAATCCTGGGAAGGTGGCGGATGAAGAAAGAATTGACCTGGAGAAACATTTATATGTTTTATCGAATATCCAAGAAATAAAAGATAAGCTGTCCAATATGAAACACTGTGATGCTGCCACCTGTGAGGAGAAGGTTATAACTGCTGCTGATGGTGTTATGTTTCATATAGGTACCCCAATATAGGCTCAGGTAGTCACCTAACCTTTCACCTATATTCTCCCCTACCATTACACTACATAACGGTTCTTGGGACTGACCTTTTACCTAGTTACGGTACTGCTTAAAGGACGTAGGGTTTTCCCTGGAAACTAGCATCATCCATTATGCATGAGGATTCTTGGAAACTCAGCAGGACTACCATCTCCTGCATAATAACTATGTATAAGGGTCATTCCTTCCATCATCCTAAATCCGACATGACACAGCAAGGTAGAACCCCTGAGGGTACCACTTTGGGTATATAAACACCATATCTTGTAAGGGTAAGGCAGAGGAGAAAAGGACTTCCATGCTGACACACTGACGCGAGATGCTGAGGCTCCTGCACGCAGACACTCCAGCTCGCAGTGGTCTGACATCCCTTGCGGGGTGTCCATCTCGAGACCAAGATAGGGTCCCACAGTCTCTCACTTCAGGTAATGGGGTTTCTTGGCTTTACACCTACACACATGCTAGGTACACTTAGGTACATCTAGTTAGGGTCGCATCGTAGGAGTACGCATTTTATTGTCATGTATTTTTTATACTTGCCTGTATTCATGGTTTTAGCACTATGGTAGAAATCTACCATCCTTTTACTCTGTTGGTGCTTACGATCATTTATATCTGCTTCTGTCTTATGGTTGTTTCAGCACACCTATTTTACATTAGAATGATGCTGGTTCCATAAATGCTTATTGAAATCATCCCCACCGTTTATTCTGTGTATCTCTCTGAGACAAAGTGAGCACGAGTGATTGAGCGAAAAGTATCGCACTGTTTCTACGATCCTGAGGGATCAGGGTTGTCATGTTTGATAGTTGCCAAGAACTATTTTCTCCTTGGTAAGAGGGGTTTCTAGTGGCACTGTGAGCTAGCTGGTATACAGGCTAACATACCCGGTGGGGGTGTCTACAATCAGTCTGGACACCAATCCTACAGTGTATGTTGTCTAAACACGCAGATCCTGTATAGGTGAATAGGAACTATACGACAATGGGTGAATTCCCAAAACCGGGGACCTAGTTCGGGATAAAATCTATGACAAACCTTTGAACCATCCTACAGACCATCTGTGACTGTGCTTGGGTTAAAAGGCAATAGAACTAGCATTCTACCTCATTTGTCCCCCTCAAGGAGAAACAGGTGTTCATTGACTATGGGAAAAGTACTATTTGGTCAGTCCTCTAAAGCCTACCAGCCCAGACACCAAGAAGGATTTAGAGTAGCACCTATGAACCACACCCTACTCTGCATACAACGCCCCATGAACAAAGCAACATCACTAGCTTGAGTTCACAGCAGGGGATTGCTGAGCACATCCATGCACGCAGAACATTGAGTTCCTCAACAAAACCTGATATTGCCATCATCCTTGTTGTTACTATTCAGTGTGTCTCCATGGTCTACTATGAACTCATCTGATGCAACCTCACTTGAAGTGGTGCCCTTTCAAAAAACTTGAGAGCCTATTGACTTTGTGAATGGTTCTGGATATGCTTCAGAAGATGTTGCGACTCAATCTACAGTCACTCACTGCCATAGTCTGCTTCGCAGGTGGATTCATGACAGGTATCTGATTTCCACTGTGGTCATATGTTTGGATCACCCTGGGAACTTTTCTTTTCATCCTATGGCTAATAGCGATGATTATTGTTCATTCTACTGGTCCTAAATGGACATTTCCAAAGAACAGTCGCATCCCCTGTGGTTCGTGAACCACAGCTCCATTTTTGTTCCCACAGAGCTCGCAGAGACCTCTACGCTGCTAACATCACAGCTTATCCTGTGTCTGAAGGCATAGCTTGCAGTTATCAGATGAAACATATGTAATTAAGGTTTCAATTAATGATGTGATTCCTGGTTCCATTTTAGATGACTGGGATACAGAGACTGTTAAAAGAATGATATCTGACTTAGAGGCAAATACTACTTTGAGTAATGCAGTTCCTTATTTGAATTCTGCTAATTGCCAAGAAATGTATTGTTATCACAATTATGCGCATTATTATATACAAAGGACTAGCTATTGTAGAGAGATTTACAACCACACATAAAGGGAACATTTTGAGGCACCACCTCCTGATTGTCACCCTAATTTTCTAAAGAAATTCCCCGACTTGCAAAGTAAGGACAGATCACATCCCTCAGCTTTCTATTTTTCACATGGGCCACAACAGTTTCAAAAATATTTAATTGCCACTAACAAACTAATTTATTACACTGAGTTTAGTCAGAATCTGTCCATTCAGGGATATGAGTATTGGCAAACAATATTGATGAGAAATTATTTGTGGAACCAAATTTTCGCAAATTCAAGGCAAAGAAGCCTTGTTTCGTGCATGAATAATTCCAAAAGAAATAACACTTCTTAATAAAACATTAAATCACATACTGTCCTCAGCCCTGAGATCTAGGGCTGAACACAGTATATGATTTAATGAGTACACTCTTTTGGAAAGCACATGCATTCCATTGTCAATAACTTTTTTTGTGTGTGTGTTGCAATTCTTTATTGTAAAACCAAACAAGCATTACAGAGAACCAATACAGAATGGAGGGTGGGATAGGGAGGAGCAGATAGGAGAGAACAGTGCAGTACATACATTGTATTCAATGACCTCATGAGAATGAGAGAAGACCTGGGTTTGTTAAAACACAGACAAGCTCAATTGTGAGCCATTATACATTTGAATTGAGCATTACAAACACTCAGATCAGGTTTCGTGCCTTGGTAACTTCTAAACGAAACAGCTATGTTGGAACCTTACATTTTGACATCAACCAAAAGAACAATGGCGAAAAAGGAATTCACATACACATTGTTAAACAAAGAGCAAATATACGAGGCCCCTTTCACTTTCACTGTTAGTGGCATCCCACCTATCATCTGGATAATACATGGCATAATTTCAGTACCTATTACCACGTTTAATTTTCACAACTACAAGAAGTACAGATCCGTAGGCTGGTACGAAGCGATGTATAATGCGCAATCGTTTAATTCATGGAAGTTTCCTTTTCCTACATTTGTTTGAATGAAAACCATAATGACCCTGTGTTATCTTGTGTCCGATGGCATAGCTTGCAGTTAACAGATGTAACATATGTAATTAAGGTTTCAATTAATGACGTGATTCCTGGTTCCGTTTTAGATGACTGGGATACAGAGACTGTTTAAAGAATGATATCTGACTTAGAGGCAAATACTACTTTGAGTAATGCAGTTCCTTATTTGAATTCTGCTAATTGCCAAGAAATGTATTGTTATCACAATTATGCGCATTATTATATAGATAGGACTAGCTATCGTAGAGAGATTTACAACCACACATAAAGGGAACATTGTGAGGCACCACCTCCTGATAGTCACCCTAATTTCCTAAAGAAATTCTCCTACTTGCAAAGTAAGGACAGATCACATCCCTCAGCTTTCTATTTTTCACATGGGCCACAACAATTTCAAAAATATTTAATTGCCACCAACAAGCTAATTTATTCCACTGAGATTAGTCAGAATCTGTCCATTCAGGGATATGAGTATTGGAAAACAATATTGATGAGAAATTATTTGTGGAACCAAATTTTGGCAAATCCAAGGCAAAGAAGCCTTGTTTCGTGCATGAATAATTCCAAAAGAAATAACACTTCTTAACAAAGCATTAAATCACATACTGTCCTCAGCCCTGAGATCTAGGGCTGAACACAGTATATGATTTAATGAGTACTCTGTTTTGGAAAGCGTATGCATTCCATTGTCGATAACTTTTTTTGTGTGTGTGTTGCAATTCTTTATTGTAAAACCAAACAAGCATTACAGAGAAACAATACAGAATGGAGGGTGGGATAGGGAGGGGCAGATAGGAGAGAACAATGCAGTGCATACATTGTATTCAATGACCTCATGAGAATGAGAGGAGACCTGGGTTTGTTAAAACACGAACAAGCTCAATTGTGAGCCATTATACATTTGAATTGGGCATTACAGTTGAAGCCATTAGGCGTCAGGGGAAAATTGGGTCTCTATATAAAATATTTTTAACTGAGAGACCAGATGATTTAGATAAACAGAATGCTAAATGGGCCAATTTGCTGGGAGACAGCTCGGTTTCTGTAGAAAAATCAATTGATATGGCAGGGGAAATTCTCCTTGTAGCTAATCTAAAAGCACAACATTATAAAACGCTTTTTAACCTCTACCATCCCCCGGCAAAGATGTTAAAATGGGGGGGGGTGAACACTATGGGAAATGTTTTCAGTGTGGGGCTGATGATGCCGATATTCTCCATATCTTTTATTCATGCTCCAATTTGATCTCTCTAATAAGAGATATGGAGAGATTTTTGACTGAAGTAACTGGGACACCTATAAGAATATCGGCCTCTATGATGCTGTTAGGTATTGGAGAGGAGGCCATTCAGGGTAGACCAATGTTTAAATTTCGCTACCTGATGTCTATGGCTACAGCAGTAGCCCGGTTATCTATAGCATCCGCCTGGCTGCAACCACAGGCTCCACCCTTTGAATTTTGGCGGGCTAAGTTTCTCAATACATTTAATATGGAATTTAGCTTGTACTCCGTTAAAGGGCCAAGAAAACGGAAAATTGGTCTTTTGGTATGGGGAGCAATGATTGACTATATGATGGATTCTTGAGCTTATCGAGTTAGTGATATGTGTTTAAAGTCTTAAACTATATGTAAAGTTTTATTTGGTGGTGTATTCTGGACATCGATGATTTGCTTAGAGGACAGAAATGAAATATGTTTGTATTATGATTTACGTTATGGTTGTCAATATTTATGATCTTGAAACTGTGGATTTTTTAAAATTAAAAAATTAAATTACAAAAAAAAATATGAATTGGGCATTACAAACACTCAGATCGTGTTTTGTGCCTTGGTAACTTCTAAACGAAACAGCTATTTTTGAACCTTACAATATGACATCAACCAAAAGAACAATGGCGAAAAAGGAATCCACATGCACCTTGTTAAACATAGAGCAAATATACAAGGCCCCTTTCACATTTACTGTTAGTGACATCCCAACTGTCATCTGGTTAATACATGGTATAATGTTGGTACCTATTACCAAGTTTCATTTTCACAACTACAAGAAGTACAGATCTGTAGGCTGGTACGAAGTGATGTATAATGCGCAATTGTTTAATTCATGGACGTTTCCCTTTTCTTACATTTGTTTGAATGAAAACCATAATGACCCTGTGTTTATCAGTACAGCTAATTGCAAAATAATCCTCTGGTGCACTCCCTTCTGAGTGATGCTATAACTTGCACAGGATGTGTAGCACTTCTATGCCTGGATTGAACCTTATCTTTCTGTGAACCCCACTATTTTCCATCCCTACATATCATGAATTACTGGACAATGGTACTTATTTATTTTTAACTAATGTTACTTGCTGTGGCTTGAAACCAGGCCACCCCTATCTAATAACAGTTTCATAAATAATACCATTGGGAAGAACCTTGTATCCCTTCCTAAACATGTATTCGGAAATGTTCCTTGGCCTCGTATTCGTATAAAGGACCTATGCTTTGACGACCTAAATAAACTATTTTCAATTTTATCACAAAAAGAAGTCCCTTTGACTTTAGTGACCAGGGTATATAATCTGCGGACAGCCAGAACTGCTTCAGAAATATAGCAGAAGTACCCCACACAATTAGCCGATATCTTATAGATGATATTCAGTTCATCTGTGACAACTGGTGCTGTGCATTTTTTTTAAGAACATCAAATCTAGTCTGGGGACTGGATTCAAAGCAGTGTTGGGACTGATTCTATCATTTTTTCACTCTCTGTTCTCTAGTATTTTTGGAAGAGTACCAACCATTCTACTACTAATCTGCTGTGGCTTCATCGTCTTCCTTCCATCCGACAAGGAAACCAACATCATGACGTACATGTATCGAGTTGAACAAAGATGCCCAGAAATGTTTGCTTGTTACATGGGACATGCTTGGCTATCTGAGCTGAGTGAGAACTGGATGCTAACTTTTTGAAGAATGGGCATGCTATAGGTGAGACCTGTATTCTGGTGCATACATTGTCTGACTGAGATCATCCTGGATTTACAACTGGAACAAATACCTGAACTGCCTGTGGGTTGTTTTGCTGCATAGGTCATGATTCATTCATGACATGACCAGAGACAATGCCAAACAATGCTTTTGTTTCCCCTGCTAGAAGCAATGCATGATCAAACAAGTTCACCTGTGGCACTCTTCGACGCCTCTCTCGACCAATGGCTTGATGCGCTGTTAGCATTTGAGCCCCCTGAAGTTGAGTTTCCATCATCAACAAATGCCTTCGATGAGCCAATGGGTGCAGAGCCATCAAATGGACTTATGAATATAGGCACGCATTACCTGGCCTCTATAATGACCATACCTACCACATATATGAACTACGGGATATCGACATGCCCTCCGAGGAGGAGGAGAATGAACTATGACTTTTTTTTGTACCAAAGCTTCCATCTCAATATCACACTGATCATGTACTGGGGAAAAGTTTCTTTAAAATAGACTCCTTCCATTTTTTTAATGGAATTTTTCTTTTAATGTGCATATTTTGAATCTGACCCATTCCATCCATTACTAGTATATTTGGTCATCAACACACATTTCTCTATAGAGAACATACACCAAATGCTTGAAACTGCAAGTCTCAAATTATTCATACTTTGCTTCACCCATAGCAGATATTATTTTATTGAATTGAGTTGCATTTTCTTCACGTAGACATAGGTATCACCCATAGAATGGTATAGCTTTGAAATGGAGAGCATGGATTTCGGGACACACTAATCGTCTCCCTATTGATTCACTATGCCCCTGTGATGTCATTTCGAACGTTCCAGCCAAGGAGACTGTTGCGTTAACTTTTACTCTGGCGTACTTTCTACAAGGTTTGCTTTCCCTCCCACGGTTGACACAGGTGAGCTTAGTTCAATGCACCAGCGCTGAATGTGAAAGCCAGGTTATTGTAGTCCCAAAGAACCCCAGCTAATACACAGCTGAAGTGAAGTCATTGCTATTGGGTTACTAACAGTCCCTGGGAAGGGACCAGGGGCACCGTAGTAACAGTAAACCTATTTTGATCTTCACAGTGTCTAACACACAGCACTAGGAAAAACTTGCACTTTTAACTAAAAGTATTCATTACAACCAGGCAAACCTGTTTCTTAGTACATCTAAAATATTCCCAAAGGATATCACAAAAACAGCAAGAAGGCACGTTGTAAACAATGAAAATAAAATGAAGATTTCTAACATGAGTAAAATGTCCTCTAAAAGCCTAACACTCCAAAATCTACTTCTAGGCTCTACCCTCGAGAGCATGTAGTAGAGTAACTTGCGGTCTAGAGTTTCTAAGGGAGAAGCAGCGCAGTGCATACCATGTTGACAGCTCAGGCTGTCGTTATCGGAAGAGCTGTGGAGGAAGCCTTCCCTGCAAAAGGTAAACATGCACTGCGGTACCAGCCTTCCCCTTGGGTCCTTGGTTCTTATCAGTGTCGGCAAGATGCATCATCTTCTCTGAGAGCCGGCAATGGTCAAGACCATCTCGGACGGTATCTTGCAGGATAATCTGGGGCAAAGGACCTCTCTACCTAAGGGGTCGAGTGGTGGTCTCTAAATACTAAATATTATCAGGGATTAAAACTTCTGACATAATTTCAGGAATGAGGTACAGAGATTACGAATGCCAGAGAAAGGGTCCTAGACATATCTTGGGAGATGAGAAGACATCATTTTGGATTACACCTCTTTGATTAATTATCTAGGGATGTTTCTGGATGGCCATGAGAGATTGATAAGAGAACACTTGTTCCAGACTTGGGGCCATATGTATCAAAAAAGAGTTTTGCGATTCTCAAATTGCGATTTTTAGCGAATTGCAATTAGAGAATCGCAAAATGCAATGTATGTAGGATTTGCTAAAGATTTTGCAAATCCTACATATTCCTTATTTGCGAATCGCAAATCGAGATTCGCAAATAAGAAATACCTTCCCATTCATTCCTATGGGCTAGGAGGCCCATAGGAATGAATGGGAAGACATTCTCAATTTGCAATTACCAATTAGAGAATCGCAAATTGAGAATGCAATTTCAAGGTTGCAAGGGTGCCAAAAGGACACCCTGTTGTACCCCTGAAATATGCATGTGTGCACATTTTGCGCACATACATGCCCTAAGGGCATGTATGTGCGACATATGGCACTTTTAAAAAATCGAAAAAGTGCTTTTTTAAAGAAAATCGCGAATTACCACCAACTTGAAGTTGGTGGTAATTTGCAATTCCTTAAGGCCAAATAGCAAATTTCTGGTGCTTCCAGAATTGCATTTAAGGAATCGCAATTTTCAATTCCTTAATTGCATTCGCAAAATAGAGAATCGCAAATTTTGCGATTCTCTATTTTGCGATGGCCTTTTGGAATGATACATCCCAAAAGGCTTTTTCCCATTCGGAAACGGGCAGATTCTGAGAATCTGCCCATTTGCAAACGGGAAAAAGGCTTGATACATATGGCCCCTCGGTGTTTCATCAGGTCATTATCGGAATAAAGTGACACTCTCTCAGTTCTACGAATGATAAGGGCTGACGACATTCATGTTATTAGTGTTGATAACAGATATGACAGTGAGCTGGCAGAAATCGGGAGAAGTGTTGTCCGAGATCGAGTTGAGGGCCTGGCCAGAATCGGGTCGAGCCTTAGGGACTTTATGTCAACAGTGTCACTGCAGACAAAACAGTAAACCATAGTGACTTTACCTATGAGTGGCCACTAATATTATGAGGCCCCTCTGTTCCATTACCAGGCTTCACACAAGGGAAGTTTCACATGCGCAGTCCAAGCACTGGTTCACGTGTAACCAGCCAAGTGCCCCTTACCCTAGCTGCATCGCAGCAGCCGTATCTTAAAAGGTGGACACTGGTGGTAAACATGCGAAATCCATAAACCATGTGATTATTGTAGGTGAGACACAAGTAATCAGACTCACCCACAGTAAAAAGTCCAAAAACCAGGTGATCTAAAAGGAAATATCTAGGCAACTAAATGGGTGTAACATACGCCGCTGCCAACTGACACTATGGAAGATATATTCATCGCTCATGGGTACTCCTACCTAGTCAATGGTAACAAGCGGCAATGGGTTCTGAGCTGACATACCATTCACCAGTTGTACCCCACCAGTGAAAACCTTCCGTCGGCCTTCCTATGGTAAGACCACCCACCCAACTCAACCATGTGGCCACGCCTCCTTATAGGGAACCTAGACTGCACTAAGAGCCTTTATGGTTCTAGGTCGGAGGCATCCTGGATGCTAACCACCTACATGGACTGAGCAGGTCTAGGCCCCCCTTGCCATGGGTCATGCAACGCTGCTTCCACCACACCATTCCTGACAAGAGTTTGGTGCCTTAACACTGACACCAACACAACAGACAGCTCAGGAACCTGTCCCATGTGTCACTGGCTGTTCCCCCTCTGGAGAATATGCTACCCAGTACCCTCACTCAATCAGGTCACTACACTCTAAAGATGCAGACACAGGCCCCTTTCAGGACCTCTGATCCTCACCCACAGTCATTACTCTGGGGTCTGTGCTGTCACCAACCACACCCTCTTGGGATGACTGTGTCCCCTTCGCGGATGCCACCCCAGCCACTGAGTGCTCCTTTACAAGATTCACCCCCAAGAAGTTCCCACTACAGGAAACCCTCACCCGTGGATCTCTAAAGTCCTACCGGGTCAATAGGAAGTAACACTTGGCACTTTCGGGGACATACCACTGGGCACTTTGGGGGACATACCTCACCCAGGCCCCACTTCAGGCCACTTCCCAGCCTCCATGCTGTCAACATGAAGACCAATCAGGAACACTAAAGACCCTGAGTGAAAGGTTTAACAGGTCACCTTGAGTCCGCATTGCCTCCTTTCACCTTACTCAGCTGAGGGGCTGCGCTCACCTTCTGAGTCCCCGCCTGGCGAACCAGGACTCCCAAGGGGCCTCAGGGACACATTCCAATACTGGTACACCAAGCAGGAGTATCCTGGGTACAGTCTGCAACAGCTGCCTATTTGGCATGCCAAAGCAAACCTCCCAGACAGAAGTGGCTAACTCAATCCCATACTGAAGCCCAGGGTCCCTTCTCTTAAGATAGGCCTCACCTGACCACCTGGTATCACTGCGTGTGCACCTGCCTTCTGCACACCCTGAACATTGGCATCTGCCCCACCGGTACACCTAAAGTGCACCCACCTGAAATATACCGGGAACAGTCCCCCACAGCAACCCATTTTGCAGCCCAAAGCAAATCTCCCAGGCAGAATTGGCTAACACTATCACAGAGTGATGCACAGAGCCCCTTCACTTAAGATAGGCCCCACCTGGCTGGCGAGTATGCCTACTGTGGGCACTCCCGCCTTCTGCATCGTAACATTACACTGGGGCTGTGCCCATCAGAAAAAACAATGCCTGGCAAGCTAGAACCTTTCAAGGGGCCTCAGGGCCTCACCCCAATGCTGGGACATCATTAAGTGCTCCAGGCAGGAGTCTGCTTAAGGCAGAACTTCCTACACACCCTCCATCTACAGCACCTCCGCCCTCAGTCCTAGAGTCTTGCCCCACAGGACCCACCTGATTGGACATCCAGCTTAGCATTGCCACAGACACCACCTCAGGTTGAGGTAAAATATTCCTAGAATGTCATCTTGCATCGTACTTGGGAAGTCAACTACCATACCCTGACATCTCAGGGTTCACCAGTAACCCATCCCAGGAATCTAGGGAGTCCTACCCCCACCCGATTTCCTCAGGGTCAGTAACTACACCTTCAACCTAGGTGACTATCCCCTCACAAGGGCCACCCACCATTCAGGGCCACACTTGGACAGCTCCCCCTCCCCATCAGATAACCTATGAGGACCATGGGAACCACACATTTCTCTCACGGACCCCCCCCTCCTGGTCGGAATCCCTGGGGGTGGGGAGTCACTACTTCTGGGTACCCTACTGTCCCACCCTTCCAGTGGTTTCTGGGCTGTGCCAATGACGAGAGAAACTCTGTAAAAAGAATGACTCACAATAGGCTCCCATGCAAGAACTCTGCCTTGCCCATGGCAACAACGAGAATTTTCTGGAGACCCCAATCACCTCCTACAACCCCAGAAGCAGGGTCCTCCCCTTCTCCCAGATCTATGGTGCGGTTACCTCTTGTAGTCCCTAAACCTATAGAGAAGAACCTCTACATACAGGCCTAGGGCCCGATTCACAAAGGTCAACTGAGATGAAAGTCTAACTTTACGGCTTTCGGTATTCACAAAGAGCATTTACTAGTAGTAAAGTTAGACTTTTGTCTCAGTTTTGGTCTCAGGTAAACTTAAGACCAAAATGTAAGTTTAACTGAGACAAAAGTCTAATTTTTGTCTCAGTTTGCCTTTGTGAATCGGGCCCATAGTGTGTAGTGCTGGGATTCAAATGACACTATCGGCAATAACACTCTAATATAAATACTTATGTAAAGGTACTGAGCGGTATGCACTGCACTGCAGTGCATGCCCCTCGGAGCCCGTACATAAGTATGTAAGGGCACTGCATGGTATTCACTGGAGTGAATACCTCACTGTGCCCTTACATACTTATGAAGGACACAGAGAGGTATGCACTGCACAGTGCTGTGCCCACTCTGCACCTTCGCGGAATTCCATAGAATCTCACAGAATTTTAATGTAATTCAGCTGAATGAAACTCCACTAATTCCGCTCAACCCTTCTAGTAACCTTTCGCTGGCATGCCATAATAACACTCAATAAATGAATAGCCACTCAGTGCTTTTTCTTTAGAAAAGGAAAAGTATGTTTATTATGAACACACTACTAAATACTACACATTAATTTACAAATACATACATAAGGCACAATAAAAATACCTTGTTGACAATCTGAAATCACATTTGACCCCTCAAGGGGTCATGAACCCTGCTATCACAGTACCCACCACCTTTACCAAATAGAACATCACAATAAAGGGGGTATCACTTTTAACAAACCAGGCCTATTGGCTTTGTCGAGGGTAATCACAACAACATATAGGCAAACGAGTTTGCTTTGTCAAATGATCACTACATTAAAAGATAGATAATGCACATGTTAAAAACTACCATCATTTCACTGTGATCAATAACTATGTGTAAATGCAATCATTAATGTTAATAATACATTTCAACATTAATCAGAAATCAGTTAGCATTATATTATCAATAAAGCATTTGAATTAAACATAACACGGTTCTGTGGTTTTTTTCGTACACCTTTGGCCACATAACACGCAGCCATATAATCAACCATTAGAGGGCACTGCACTGCAGCTAAACAGCAAACACTCCAGCCTAGGAATTCTTTTAAAAACAGTGATGATAAAGTCTAGGGGTCATGCTTTTAATGACCCCAGAAACTTAGGGTCGCCTCCTTCAGCCCACACGACGTCCGTTGGTGGTGGCCCAAGGAGCACAACAAAAGCCAAAATCAGCACTGTTCTAAGCCCCACAGGGCATTGTAGGGTGCTCCAGTGAGGAGCAGTGCATTTCAGATGAGCGGTTTCAACACTTTTCTTCACCGGCGTGCTCTTTTATTTTCCTGGGGATTCCCGGTCCCACCCAGGTACCTCCACTTGCCTCCTTTTGGGAGACCAGCACGGGGAGCCCACCCTCTGCAACCCCTGCTGGCTCCCCACATGCCCCCTGCCTGGTGTCCTTCTCTGCAGGGTGGGAGTCGGCGTCTTGATTTTCCCTGCCCTCTCCATGTGTGCACAGTGTTGTTGTGTGGTGGCCGCCCCACTCCTCCTCCCACAAGCACGTAGAGCAGGGGTGAGCCCACCACCGCTGGAGGGCGCCACGGTGCACGTCCTTGTTGTACCTTGAGATGGGGTCCCTAGACCCTTCCTTCTTCTGCAGGGGGGAGAAGGGGCGACAGCGATCCCCCTCTCCATCTTGCGGCAAGACCAGAAATGGTATCCGGGACCCCTTTTGCCTGAATTGGCCAGGATCATGGGATCCCGGACCTCAAAGAGCTCTGTGGAGGAGACCCCACGCACACACCCTCCCTAAAAATAATTTAACAAATATTAAACCTTGCACTGACTCCCAAGCATTGGCACACCATGGGGGTAAATTCTGAAAATGAGGCAGAGCTCCAAATACATTGTGCTTGAGAAGTCAAAGGTCAAAATCCTTAAAATGTGCATAACTCGGACAATGATGGGCCATTTTAAAGATCTTAGGCTCTTTTTCCTCCTGTTTAAGCACACCTCCTGCCCTCAAATGCAGTGTACTTTGCAGGGAGCTGGTTCCGCTGGCTTCCTGGTCTTTGTCTCTGGTGCTTCTTTCCTCCTTCTGGGGCATAGAAGCCCAGATCTTCCCCAACTGGTCCTTAGGAGGTGTAAGGGAACCAGCTTCACAAATCTTGGAGACCCCCACTGGTCCCAGGGTGAAATATAGACAGAGTCCATTGACGCATCAGGAGGCTTGTCTTTACAGTTGTCCGTGGCTGCTGCTGCTGTCACAGTCCCAAGGTCCAAATCCAACACCAACTACTCTCTGTTGTTCAAACGTTTTTAAATGGGGTAGAAAGTGCTAGATACCAGGCACCCCTGGTGAATCCTAGGGTGCCACATCACCCCTCTCCCCCTGTCCCAACCCTCCTGCACAGCATGCTGGGACAAATCAAGATGGTGGCGTCAAGAAGTCCCTGTTCACATCTCCTCTGGGTGTCTCGGCTCCATCCTAGCTGACATCACTGCCAGGGACTTTCCCACCGGAACTTTACAGAGGAGCCACCTCCTGTGTTGGCTCCATTTGTCTGGGTTTCCTCCTGTACAGTGTGACAGCTAATTACCAGATGCAGATTTTCTTCCCCACCTGTTCCTCGTCAGAAGGTGACTGAAGTTCTGTTAATTGCTCCTTTTGTGTGGGGAGGCCTCTGTTCCCTCTGCTGGGAAGTGGTGTAATTCTCTTGGCCCAGTAGGATGACAAAAGCCCTGGACTCTGATCCTAAGCTGAGCCAGAGAAATATGAAAATTCTGGATGATCCATAAAGTGTACATTAATGATTTTGGGACTGGCGTATTTAAACTGGCCACACATTTCACCCAGTTTCATACCTTACGGGACTTTGTAGAGTGAAGGGAAGCAAAATTGCACTCTAATGCAGATTCCTCCATGTGTATAATAAAGAGTCACTGCAGACAAACTAGGAAACCATACTGACCTTACCTATGAGTGCCCACTAAAATTATAAGGCCAACCCTAGATCAACATCTAACCTTGCAGAGTCCCCTTTTTGCCAGGCTACTTCTACGCTGTCACCTGGCTACGAACAATGGTAGTCTCACATGCGCAGCCTCACGTGTGCACACGTGCTCACTTGTAATCAACCAAACGCCCCTTACCCTAGCTGCGTCACAGCGGGTGTATCATAAAAGGCAGACAATGTGGGTATATACGTGGAGTCCATTTGCCAAGTGATTACCATGGGTGAGACACAAGTAGTGAGACTCATCCACAGTAAAAGAATCCCAAAAAACTGGGTGATCCAAAAGCAAAAAATCTGGCCGTACTAAGTGGGTGGAACCCAATTGCAACTGTTGATCATAATAGTTACTATTCATATTGTATGCACTAAGAGAGGGGTTTGATTTTAAGAATAAATCTCTATAGTTTCCTAATGTTCATGAATGTGCCTTTCCAGCATGAAAGAGGGTTTGAATTCAATTTATTATCCATTGATTATTCCTGTGCTTTTTCTTAGGATTGATCGTTACCTAAAATGCATCTCACTCAAATAGTGTTCAGTGGGTTGTGGGTTGGCTCTATTCCAACTAGCTCTGTCTCAGATTGGCACATTGACAAAGCTGTTTGTGCCAGGGGACCTAGAGAGCCTATTACCGGGCCTTGTTATGGAAAAAATCCAGAATCAGTGCACTGTTGTAAAATGCTGCAGTGAGTGTTGAGATAGTACAATTGTCATGTTTATGAAAAGCATTATTGTTGTGCTTTTCATAAGCATGTCTCATAAGGGATGAGATTATTTAGGCAAACTAGTGTCATGCATTTATTTTGCTGCTGTGTTTTCTTAATGGGGGGGGTGTCAGGGACAGTGGGGGGAGGACACTTATAAGATGTCTATAGCCTCTCACTCATTCAAAAACCCACTAGTTTCATAGAACAGTATGTGTGGTTTTGATTCTCTGTTGGGGGGGAGTTGCTGAGTAAAATGATGTGTTGGGGACTAATGTCAGAAGCGCGCTCAACACCGGCCTATTCGTCTATGGGCTCTACCTGCCAAAATAAATGTAGGACAGCTAGCAGTTACTTGACAGGGGGCACTGCAGACCTGATGGCCATATTTAGTTCCAATATACTGAGGATGTGCTTGCTGGTCCCCATGTCCAGCCTAGATGGCTCAATACACATTCAGGGAGTCTAGGCATGTCCAACATAATTTACGTCCTTACCTTCTGGTTGCCTTGCATCTTTCCCTTTGTACCCCTTCTACCTCCTTCTACACCTGAAAGAGGGCTGCTTAATGATGAGTTGCTTCTCGTGCAGGGCGAAGTACTCTGCTCTACGCTCTTGCTCCATGGCCAGACTACAAGTGAAAATTGTTGGTATAGGTGCGATCTGGTTTTATAAAGCATGTAGCTAATTGGAGTTACCTATGTGTAGATGTTTCCTGGTGTGTGGTTGTACCTAGTAATTTTTTCTCCCCTTAAGTGACATATTTTGCTTATTTTACCTTATGCAGTTGCGATATACTTCACTTATGGTTGCATCCGGGATGGGATTTTGCATTTAAAAGGATTTACACCTACACTGGTCACTGGTATTCCTTACTCCCCATGTGGAAATGATTACAATACCTCTTGTAAAAACATTTTTCCATTTTCCACATGCAGTTTTGCTGAAAATTAACTCTGGATTTATCCGCATCCCCAAAAAATTGTATGTGATTTTACCAATCAGTAGGTCCGCATATGAAGGAATCACATGCAATGTTACTGATTGGTGTTTCTACTTGCGATTTAATCCACTTGCAGAAGGACTTGTAATTGAAAGGGGCAAAACTAATGCAGAAAACCATGCAGCAATTTTGCTCCTCCTGCCTCGTAATCAGGGGATATTTTGCCTGGTTTACGTAAGACCTGGTTCAGTATTAAGAAGGCTTTTCTTTCCAAACCATATATTTCTTAAAAAACATAACAAACAGAAATTGTCTCCCCCCCCTCCCCCCCCCCCCCCCCTTGATATTAAGATGGTTGGGCAGAGAATGCTGTACACGTGTTTGGCAGCCCAGGCACTCGACTGGGCCCCTGAAGCACTCCTGCAAGGTCAGCACGACCTAGCTTAATAAATAACGGGAACCTCTGCAGCCTGTCTCCAACCTGCTCGTTGGCAGTTTACAGAAAGTAACAAAGTTACATCATCTTTTGATTTATTATTGCGATATTGAAGCTGCAAAGACTCTAGTAAGAAAGAGACAGCCGAGGGAAAGACAGAAATATAGAAAAAAGTGATAGCGAGACGAAAATAATATCTTACTGTGAGTACAGGAGAAAGAGAGAGATCAGAGACAAAAGAGAGTGAGACCCGAAAGAGAAGAGAGAGACAGAGAGGGCTCGAGCGACATGCAAACTATACAAAAAAAAAGCAGGTGAATAACAGATAGCTAACTGAGAAACAAGCATGGGCGTCGATTTGCCAAAGAGTCAGGAGTAGCGGAAGAGACATCACATACACTTTGGCCTTAACAACAACACAGGAAGTGACATCATATGACCCTTGACCCTTATTTTTTCCAGGAAGGTATGTCGCATGACCCTAACATCACAATTGACATTGCTGAAGATCCATAATAACTGCATGATTAGTATAACAGCATAACAGTCTGTTTTGGATACCACAAATATTATGGTTCTAACTTGATCTTTGAAAATGGGCATAATTAATTTACTTGTAATTCTCCAGTAAAGTGGCACCACCTGTGCCCAGGGCCTGTAAATTAAATGCTACTAGTGAGCCTGCAGAATTGATTCTGCAACCCACTTAAGTAGCCCTTCAAACATGTCTCAGGATTGCCATTATAGCCTTTGAGTGCAGTTTTAACTGCCATTTCAACCTAGCAAAATAAACCTTTTGACAGGCTCAAACCTTCCTTTTTAATACATATAAGTAACCCCTAGGGTAGGCCCTAAACAGCCCACAGGGCAGGATGCAATGTAATTTTAAGTTTTACATGTCCTGGTAGTGAAAAACTCTTAAATTGGTTTTTCACTACTGCAAGGCCTACCTCTCCCATAAGAGAACATTGGACATATCTTATAACATTTAATAAGCTGAAATTTCCCAATGGCAGGAGGTAACAGGTTAATGATTGGTGTCTTTGGAATTGTAATGAAAAATCCTAACTTATGGTGAAGTCAGATTTTATAGAAAATGCCACTTTTAGAAAGTTTGCATTTTCTTGCCATAGCCATTTAGTGCCTGCAGCCTGTCTCTGGGTCACATGACTGGGTGTAGCTTACAGTTGAGCTTTGTATATTCCATTAGACAGTCACACACAATAGAGAGCTTACATGTGCCTCGATGGGCCATCACTGTCAGAATGGGAGGGTGGATCTAGACACAGCTCTACCTGCTCTTGAATAGGTTGTGTCCTGCCTCCACACAAAGGGCTGCATAACGCCGGTAGTTGGTCTGGAGCCAGGACAGGAAAAGCACGATGCCTGGGAACTTCAAAGGGAATTTTTAGAAGCTTCTCCCCCCCTTCCAGAGAAAGGGCATCAGGTATAAATACTGGACCTCAGACATCAACTCTTCAGTGCACTTATAGACCTGAGGATACCCTGCCAGAAAGAAGGACTGCTGTGCTGCTGAAGGGACTGCCACTCTGCTACACTGCGCACTCTGAAGGACTGTTGGCATGTTGTGTTGACTTGCTCCCTGCTGCCCTCTTACCTGGGTGTGAAAGAGTGGGCTTGCATCTGTTGAACCCATGACCCCAAGGTGACTCCAAGGGCTAGTTGACTGGCCTACTGACTACCTGGACTCTGCTATCTTTGAGTCTACCCTGCCACCCCAGTACTGCACCATTGAAAGTGGGCCTAAAGTACGCTAGCAGCCTCTGTGGATCCAGCGGACCGATGCATCTCCTCTGCTGCACAGTGCAACTCCGAGCAGAACTGATGCACCGCCGCTGCTACATGGATCAATTTCATCGCAAAGACCTGCATCGTACCGCAGCCTGTCACCAGATCAGAACCAATGCTGCGAGACACATCGTCGGCGCAGGTCCTCGCATCCCTCGATGCCAGACTCCGCAATGCAGCCTCGCAGTTGCTTGGACCAGATGCATTGCCCTGGCTGCATGATGCATCCTTGATGCCCGACTTTGCAACGCATACCCTTGTCGACGGGATCCTCGATGCAGGGCCTTGCACCTCAGCCTCACCACATCGAGGAACCAACGCATTGCTTTGGCTGCATGACACATCTTCAATGCGGACCAACATAATGCTAACAAACAAGGGCCTAACTGGGTCCCTGTAGCTGGCTCGCGCTCTATCGCGGTTGATCTGAACTTGTGGCTTTGTCCCGGTTCGGCACAACCAGATATTCACAGTTCGCACTTTGTGCTTTTTTGATGCAATTTTTACTGAAATCTTAAGCTTGCATATCTCCAGTTCTATTGATTGGATTTTTGTCATTTTGGACTTGTTTTATTTGTTAAAAAATACTCTATTCTTTAAACATGGTGTGGGATCCTTTTGTGGTGTGTTTTCACTGTGTCACTTTTTGAAGTGTTGCACAAATACTTTACACATTGCCTGAGTTAAGCCTGACTGCTCTGTGCTGGGTTGAGAACAGGTTAATTTAGGGTTTGCTTCTGACATCACACAGAGAAGAATTGTGGTTGCTGCTTGAGAAGGGTTTCACCTCTCCAACCAGTAACACAATTTCTTACAGATTTACTATCCAATGCAAATCAAGAGCCCAAAGTAATGCAAGCTGTGATATACACTGCTTTGAGTTACTATGCAACAAGGGGGCAATGCGAATCCCTATCTACAAACATTGGTAAACAGCTAGTTGCACCAAAATCTTATGCCTCTTTGAGGCAGGCATAATGAGGAAAAATGTGTTCATTTCTCTTAATTTTTCCAACTTTGCATGTATGCTGCATTGAGCGTCACACATTCAAAGTGAGAGAAGCCTTAAAGCATAGTTTTGTATTGTAAGGGTCCCCTTACATTACCAAACATATGGTTCAGAGAACGCACATGCTCTTGCATGTGTTGGTGCACAGCTGCCAAAAGTGTGCCAGCGCACAGGGAGAAAAAAATGCAACACATCTTAGTAGACATGGCACATATGTTCTCTCTCAATTTGACGCAAGGCAACTTTGGTGCAGTGTTGCCTTGCATCAAAGAATGCTAAATCTGGGCTTCAATCTCACACAGATTCACTTACTACCTGTCACTGTCTATCACGCACTTTCACTCAAACACACACGCTCACTTACACATACAGCTTCACATGCTCACACATACGAAAGCCCTCATTCACATAAACACACTCCCACCCGTAAGCTTGCACACTACATACAAAATCATTCTACTTACTACAGCTACCACCAAAGGTCCTTTTCCACCTAGCTGTGTTACATTTTTCTACTCCACTAGTAATGAATAATAACATATTATTCACTATTAGTATAATGAAAAACGGGCAGAAAATAAGGAATGTGGAGCTGTCCCTGTGTTCTTAGAACAGATTTGCAACCTCTGAGTCCAAGGGTCACAGAGGCAGTGACAGGGGTCGCAAGAGGCAAGACAGGGGTAGCTGCTGCGACCCCTGGTAACCCCAATATGACATCCATAGATACAGGTGGGAAAAAGAGCAGAGGCAGAAGAGATGAAAGATGAGGAAGCAAAACAGAAAATCAGCACTAAGGCACTGATTACGAGTGCCCTAGACAAATTATAACTTGTTAATATATCGCTTTATAGACACACATACATGTCAGCTATTTCTAAGCACTTTTAATAACAGATGCTATTGTTGCTCAATTTAATGATACTCAATTTACTGACTCTGGATGAATGAAAAGCTGATCTTACCTTGCCAGGATTTGTTATTGTGATATTTACTGCAAATGTCCACCATGAGCATAAACTTTGTGACTCATCTTCAATGCTAGTGTTTTTTTTGAGTGTGTGTGTATGATATGAGCTACTTCTAACCCCTGGTACAATGTTGGCCATAGCATAATAATGGTAATTTATGGCATATCTGGGCATCCCTAGAATGTTAGTGCGCCCTGGGATAATGCTGGCTTTGAGACAATTAGAGTAAAAAGTGGAGGGTAACAGCTTTTACAACAAGGTCTTTGGCATGAAGTGCCTTAAAACGAAGTCTTTACCACACATAATGGTAAGTGGAGGTAACTGTGCTGTAATTTATGAAAGATTTGTTGCATCAAACAGAGGCAGCCCTGTTACCCGAACCTGGGGCAAGTAAAGTATGTAATAATAACAATGGCTCAAGCAAACAAATTCTACAAAAAACGGGTGCCTAATGTGACATGAAAGGAATTCTCCCGTACCCATTTTGGACCAGCCATTCAAATTGTTCCGGTCCGTATTTTGAATTATTTCTGGTCTACGACCACATTGTTGGGCGGTGAGTCGTCTGTGGGAGCCAGTGGTCAGGTGATACAATTTCTTGGACCGGCCATCAAAATTGTACCAATCCTTTTCTGATTTACTTCAGGTCTCCCACCACATTGTTGGGGGGCACCTTGATTCATTCTTGTTGGTATGACCATGTGAGAGTTTTCCCCATCGTTTGGAAGGTCCCAATTCATTTTTGACCTTCAAAATGTCATACTGGATGCTCTGAATTATGTCTTTTCTGTCCTGATGATGACCATACTATTTGTTTTGGTTAAAACGCCGTCCACGCTCATCTTCGGCACACATTAAAGGGGAAGCATCTATTGCCAATTCTGTTTTTGCAATTGTCTGCTTCATCTGTTTTTGTATATTTTGCCTCTTCCATTGTTTTATTGTTTACACTGTCAATTGTTCCTTTTGTATTGCTGGTTGTGTAACTGTATGAGCACCTGTCTGTTTATTGTCTTATTGTAATTTTTCTACTGCTTTAGTAAATACTTTTTTTGTGTAATATTATGTGTTTTCTGTTTATGGGTATCATTTTCTTGCATTGCACCTTTATTTTTTGTTTTTTGTGGAATTATTATTATGTAATTTATGAAAGAGCAGGGTTTGGAGTTAAAAAAACCAGTAATCATTATAATACTTGTGTCTTAATTTACTTCATAAATGTACTTCATTAATTTATTAAAATACATTTTTTAGTCATGAAATATGAGGGATTTGGGGTTAGTCGGTGGGAAAGAGCATTGATACTCTGGTATTATTTAAGAATACTTTTGCATTAATTTACTTAATTTTAAATTATTTACATTACAATGCACGTTTGTTTAAAATATGCAAAATGATGTTGTCAGAGGGGATTAAAAGGATCTATGGGTAGTGAGTGGGGTAGTGTATTAATACTTAGGTATTATTTAGAAATACTTTTGTATAACTTATTTAATTCATTTATATTTTTTACAAGGACAATGAATATTTGTTTGAAATATGCAACATACGTTTTTAGTGGTGGAATGTAATAGATATAGAGATAGTGGGTGGGGAAGTGCTTTAATACTCATGTATTAATTAAAATAAATATGTATACATTTATTTAATACATTTATAATTTTTAAAATTACAATTTGTCTGGCACTCAGGAGAAACTCGTCCAATTTTGCGCACATCTTAACACCAACTCCTATGACATCAAGTTCACTCACACAATCAGTGAGGTCAATGTCACTTTCTTAGATGTAGAACTATATGTGAGGGAGAATGTACTACATAGCCGCCTTTTCCGCAAAGACACCGCCTGCAACGCCATCCTCCATGCCACAAGTGCACACCCGCCACATCAGACACTAACCATCCCATTTGGCAAATTCACCAGGGCCAGAAGGAACTGTAGTAATGATGATGACTTCAAGTCCTGCCTTGCAAGCATGAAAGCAAGGTTCAAGAATAGGGGATACGCACAACCCAACCTAGCGAGAGCAGAGAGTAGGATCAAGAAAACATGTAGGAATGACACACTCAAAAACAGAGAACAGAAGGTTACGGACAAGCATCCAGTCAGGCTAATCAGAGACTTCAGCAACCTCAGTATTGTCTTAAGCAAGAGCCTCAATAAACACTGGAGGTTACTCACAGCTGATAGTTCTCTTAAAGACCACATCACCAAGCGACCGCAGAATACATACAGACGAGGTAGGACACTAAGAACCAGACTGAGCCCTAGTTTCCCCACAGAAAGGAAGACCACGACTTGGCTAACACAGAAATCACTAGGCTTTTACAAATGCGGTTCCTGCGGTGTATGCAGGTGGGCCAAGAGCAACTTGAAAGATTTTGCTGGACCGAATAAGAACTATACTATCAGATCGAACATCAACTGAGTTACCAAATATGTGATTTACGTACTAGAGTGTGCGTGCAAACGTCTCTACGTAGGCAGCACCATCAGAACACTTAGGGAAAGAATTAGCGAACATGTGAGCGCCATTAAACAGCAAGATCCCAGGTACCCCATGGCACAACACGCAGCAGTCTGACCCGCTCAAGGAACACACAAATGTTTCACGTTTTATGGAATTGACACCATTGCACCTAATCTCAGAGGTGGGAATAGGGAATTGTGTCTTAGGCGTACTGAGGCTACATGGATCATGCGTTTAAGAGCGGTTGAGCTAGGACTCAACAGCGACCACGAGCTGCATTATTTTTTAGGTGATTAATATGTATGCTCATAATGCATCCGTTATTTGTTCCCTTGTTTGGTACATTTCCAACTGTCAACTGATTGCGGCATGTCACTCCACCCCATTGATCCCTGATTGCAATAATGACAACGGGTGTGGGGCTTTTGTATATGTCATATGCACCAACTCTATACGTATCATGCACATCCTAGTTGTATCCTGCTGTGAATCTTCTGTCTGGTATGAGTAATCAAACATGTTGCTATTCTCCTTGCGGATCCAGTTGGGCCAACTGTTGGCCATCCGAATATCAGCCCTGTTGTCGCTACACAAAGTGTTGTCTGGTTTTCTGTTTAATCTCATATCATTTTTGTGTAATTTTATATTTGCATGTCCCTCCGCTCTACGCTGACACCAAGACCTATATTTTGTGACACTTATCATCTCGCAAATGTCGCTGTATACACATGATTTTCCTAGGATTGGGAATTTTCCGCTAAACACCTGTCTGCTTATTCTTCCCCATATGTATCGCTGTCCCTAATTCCTACTGGCTTTCACCCCCCATTTTCAATGTTATGATACATTTGGTTAACTTGATTGCACATTCCACTATAACTGACTATATTACTGTATTGACCCTCATGTTATAATATGCCCACTGTGAGTGTCATTACATGTTACTTTGTGCGCACAGTGAACCATTACTAATGTACAATTTATGCATGTGCGCTTTTGAAACCATAGTGTGATATCTGTTACTGGTGGCATTCCGTCTCTCTCCTTTTCTTTTCCTCACTGCCACGCACTCATCACGATGAGTTAACACCACAGTTACAACTTGTACACGAATAACGTTAGAACGGCCCTATACTACTATTTCCAATTTCGCTTATCGGGTGAACTTTACTGATCTAATTTCCTCATTTACACGTACTCCATTCGTGTTCCACGGTTCCTGTAGGCACAACTTCGCCTTGAGTTCTAGCTCTTTATGAGATGGACATTATTTAAACACTTCCGGGTCGTGTCCCAAACAGCATCGGGTTTCTACACGTTCCCGGGAGTGCTTGGATTATGGTCGCAGCGTACTCGCTTGAAGGTATTTATTCTCCCGTTTCCCACGTTTTGCAGCCTCTTTCAATTAGTTGCTTTGGCTTTCACTTTTTGCAATACTTTAGTTTAATACTACTGTTTGTCCATTCCTACAGAATGACAGACTTCTGAGGCATATTCCGGCCTATATACACTTCCGCCTTACTTTTGAATCTCAACCTACATCGGGACGCATCAGAATAGACAAGGCCCTTTACATTCCAAGATAAGGGAACACAGGGATTTTACTCTCGTATCATGACCACATAAAATCAGACCTGGTATGTTAACTTCTGTTCACAGTAATCAGCATTGGCAGGTCTTATTCTTTTATCTACAGTATCACAAAGCCATTTTGGGAGGATTCATTTTGAGCTTTTCTGATGCCCTGCCGGGTTGGAATTATCACCGGCTTTTAGGTGAGGTTCTTACCGTTCCAACGTGACCTCTCATTACCTGCACTCTAAGCCTCTTAGTTTTTTTAGCAGCAACAGGTCAAATTTATATTCCCAGATTGACTGAGTCTTTACTACAAAGATCCATTTGGTTCTGCCTATGACCAGCCGGGTTGGAATTAACACCGGCTTTTAGGTGAGGTTTACCTCTCGGGCACTACTTTTTAGTACATTTTTTCACTTAGTATTTTTTCAACTTATTAATTAGCCTCTTTGTATCTAATTTCCCCAGGTCTAAGTTATTTGTTCACTTGACAGGTATGCGTCCTCGTTTTCCTTCTACAGTCCCTTTTCACTCGGTTTTAGTTTGTCTTTAACGTTTAGGTTATCACGCTACTGTTGCTTCCTTTGCATGTTCTTTCAACTATTTTGACTCGACAGCATTCAGTCCTGTTTCCATGGTTAAATTTACTTTCTACCAGCTATAAATGATTTAGGAGCACGCATGGCTTGATATTTAGGCAATAGCATACACACATTATGTACGCATGTGCCCACGACACCAGCACTGCGTCATAAACACACATTGCAGTTTTTTCTTTTCCTTCTCTCACACCAATCACCTGGCATTTTCCGCTCACGCCATCTTCAATGTCTGTGCAATGAAGGTTTCCCCACGTGGTAACGACGTCTGCCACGTTTACTGCACCGTGACATATCAACACACGTTTTGTCACCTAATCTTTCGTGTATGGTCTTGTTCATTCCCGTGTTACACACACGACGTTTCTGACATCAATGTAAAGTGAGCTTGTTTTGTATTACTTCCAGCCCTGAAGAAGTCCAGGGTCACTACCCTTAGGACGAAACACGTGTTGGCTGGACCCTGTGTTTTCTCATTGAATTAAAACAAGAAGAACATCTTACAAGACTTAATTTGCTTGCATCTTTTCATATGCACAGCTTTCTTTGTTTGTAGAAACCCAAAGGTTTCTACATCCCTCTCAATCGGGCTTCAGAGCTGGCTTCTCAAGGGAAACTACCCTGTTGGGGGTAACAGAAAGGCTGCGCTGTTATCTGGATGCGGGAGACACAGTGGCCCTCATTCTGCTGGATTTAAGTGCAGCATTTGACACGGTGTCTCACACCGTGTTACTTAAAACTTTAAGATCTTTAGGCATCTGTGGCTTAGCTCTGAACTGGCTCACTTCCTTTCTTACAAATCGCACTTTTCAAGTCTTTTCCCCCACAGCTAGCTCTGACACTCACTCATCACCCCACGGGGTACCTCAGGGCTCCATTCTTAGCCCCTTACTTTTCAACCTGTACGTCAGACCTCTTGCTGATGTTGCGGAAGATGCTGGGCTGACCCTGTTCTCCTATGCAGACGACTCCCAAATCATTTTCTCTCTTTCCATGAAGAGCATGGCCGGGCCATCACCCCTTCAGTTGGGCCTGAGCAAAATCGCATCATGGATGCAATCAAATTACCTCAAACTCAACGGTGAGAAAACCGCAACTTGGGCGTCATCGTGGTTGACTCGCTCAGCATGCATCATCAAGCTGTCAAGGTAGCTGCCACATGTTTCACTATCCTGAAGTGGTTAAAAAAGATAATCTGGATGCTACCAGAGCCCACTCAGAGAACAGTAGTCCAGGCCTTGATCACCTCAAGGCTGGACTATGGAAATGTTCTCTACCTGGGTTCAAATAAGGAGGTGACTCGTAGGCTGCAGATGGTCCAAAACTCCGCTGCAAGGTTACTTTGCCGGGTTCCTAGAGCCACCTCTATCTCTGGCCATTTACGAGATTTGCACTGGCTCAGGGTGGAGAACCGAATCAAGTTCAAAGCCCTGAGCTACATGTTTAAAATCAAAATAGTGATTGCCCCGCAGTACTTGCAATCTCTGGTCCGCCCATATGTCCCTCCTCGCAATCTCCGCTCATCCACTCAGGGGAAGTTTTTTGTTCCCAAAACTAGACTATCTCGGATGGGTGGAAGGGCATTTGCATATCTAGGTCCCTCACTTTGGAATGCCCTGCCCATTGCTCTTCGAAATGAAACAGAGTACGTCCAATTTCGCAAATAATTGAAGACCTGGCTCTTTAACCAATAACCTGTTAGCTGTTTCATCTCAGTCTCTGATCTGCTTGGCGCCGGGAAACCCTTTTTGGGTAGCTGTTGCGCCTTATAAATGTAATAAATAAATAAATAAATAAATAAAATATGTACACATTTGAACTTTCACTTAACACTGTAGCGTGTGCATAGGCTTTGTTTGCAGTTGTCAGGACCTCGGTCCGCATTTAAGGGGTTTTTAGTGGTTTTCCCTCACCTTGTGCACTGCAAAGATTCTGGATTCTTTACTGAACGACACTTAGCGCGTGCCATCATACTTCCTGTGTTTATTAAACTGCCACCTCTGCTATACTCTGCAACAACCTTGCCACCTTTTTTCACTGCAAGATCTTAGCTATCTACGACAGCTTTGCAATCCAGGACCCACCTACCCCAACCATAACCACCGCACTCGAATGTTCCAGATCCCAGCTGACACTGCTCAATTGGACAACCCTCACCACTGATGACACCCTAAGGATCACGAAAATCATCCGCTGTGGGGCCCCCTAGTACCCCTGACCCCACCACATTTTCAACTGAGCAGGCGCTGCCATCACCCCCGAAATCTGGCGCACCATCAACTGCTCCATCGAATCCGTCACCTTCCCTGAAGACTGGAAACACACAGAAACTTCAAGAACTACAGACCCATCTCTCTGGTACTCTTCCCAGCCAAAGACATCGAGAAGGCCATCAACGTCCAACTCACAGAATCCATTGGAACGAACCACACCCTGGACCCCTCCCGATCTGGCTTCAGGAGCAACCACAGCACCAAGACTGCTCTCCTTGCCGCAACTGACGATATCTGTACTCTCTTCGACTGAGGTCAAACCTCAGCCCTCATCCTCCTGGACCTCTCTGCCGCCTTCAACACCGTCTCTCACCACACCCTCTGCACAAGACTCCACAATGCCGGCATCCGTGGAAAAGTGCTAGAGTGGATTCACTCCTTCCTCACCGGCCAAAACCCAGAGAGTCAGACTCCCACCGTTCTCCTCAAATCCTAGAGAAATCAGCTGCGGAGCCCCCCAGGGCTCCTCCCTGAGCCCACCCTCTTCAACATTTACATGGCCCCACTTGCAGCCATCGTCAGAAACCACAGACTCAACATCGTCTCCTACCCTGAGGACACACAGCTGATTCTTTTCCTCACTGATGAACCTACAGCCGCTAAGAGCAACTTCCATGACTGGATGAAGGCAGTAGCCGCCTGGATGAAGGAAAGCTGACTCAAACTCAACTCCAACAAAACCGAAATCATCATCTTGGTCTCCATTCCCTCTGCTTGGGATGACTCCTAGTGGCCAGCAGCACTCGGAGCCCCCCATACCCACCTACCACACACACAACCTCTGCATCATTCTCAACTCCTCGCTCTCTATGAACTGCACAATCAATGCTGTATCGTCTTTCTGCTTCCACACACTCCACCTGCTCAGAAAGATCTTCAAATGAATCTCCACTGAGTTCAGGGGAACGGTCACCCAGGCGCTCGTCAGCAGCAAGCTCGACTATGGCAACGCACTCTATGCAGGCAAGACCCAGAATGCCTCTGCCAGACTTATCCTGAACATCCTCCGCCGAAGCCACATCTCCAGTCACCTGAGAGACCTCTACTGGCTCCCGATTAACAAAAGAATCACCTTCAAGCTCCTCACACATGCATGCAAAGCCCTCCAAAACTCCAGACCCGAATACCTCAACCACTGCCTCTCCTTCTACACACCGACCAGACATCTCCGCTCCACCCATCTGGCCCTGGCCACTATCCCACAAATACACAAGACCTCAGCTGGAGGAAGATCCTTCTCCTACCTCCCTGAGTAGAGCTGGAACTCCCTACCTCTGAAACTCAGGCAAACACCGTCACTGCCTCAATTCAGGAAGGACCTAGCTCTTCGACTGAACTGCAGAATCCCTCCCCCTCCAGTGCCTTGGGACGCTCACAGGTGATAAGTCATGTTCTAAACGAACCCTGATTGATTGATTATAATAGTATTTAAATAATTATAATTATTAAAATGAAAAAGCATATTTGTTTAAAATATAAGAAAGCACAAAAAATGGGGATGAAAGGGATCTAGGAGTAATTGGTGGGGTAGTGTATTAATACCCAGGTATTAATTTAAAATATGTGTGTACTGATTTATATAATTAATTTAAATTGGTAAAATTACAATGCATACTTGTTCAAAATATACAAAAATATGATTTGGGAGCTGGATGGAAGGGATCTAGTGGTAATAGGTGGGGAAGTGTATGAATACTAGGCTATTAATTAAAATACTTAATTACAATTACAATGAATATTTGTTTAAAATATATTCAAAAAACTATTTAGTAACAGGATATAATGGATCCAGAGGTACTGGATGGGGAAGTGTATTAATACCCAGGTATTCATTAAATTACTTGAGTATTAATACATGTTAAAATGAAATACTTTGACACACCCCATAGGTCTATTTTACATACCATCTATATCATGGTGCTGACTTGATGTTTGAAAGTTTTGGGACGTAACACTTGCCCTGAATTGTAGTAAGCGAGACAGCCAGGCCTTATTAATGGGTTTCTCGCCACAAGAAAATGTTGAAAAGAAAGTGGTAAAATAGTGCATTTTAAAACACACTTTTCACAAAAAATTTACTAAAAAGCCATAGGCTCTAAAAGAGCACTCATTACATTGTTAAAATCCTTTCATGGTGGGCCAAGGCAATAAAACCTGACACTTTTCAAAATGAGCTATAGATGCCACAATATGTAAAATTGTAGCTCTATAGTGCATGGGCTAGCATGTTGTCATAGGTACCCACATATGCCATGGGTGCCCCCAATATGCTAGTTTCAGAATTTTTCCATTTATTCCATCCATGTTCCACTGGTGACCCTTATACCAAAAATTAACTCAGTATGTGAAGGCAGGCATTTTGTCATGGTTGCCTCGCACTGATATGCCAGGTTCTCTTTTGTATCAAGAATTACTTCCAATATGTTAATACCAGCATTTTTCCAAAGGTACCCCATATGCCAAGAATTTCCACTAGTATGCAACTATGAGTATTTTACCATGGGTGCCCATTATGACAAGAAGTACTTCTTGTGTGCCAGTGCCAGTAGTTTGTCATAGTTGTCTGCAGTGGTTAATTTGTGAAAAAATAAATGGCTGGGCTCTCGTCAGGAGGCAGCTTCCACCAGCCCATTACTCCAATAAGCGTCGCCTATGAGAGAACCAACTACTCTACAGATGAAGCGAGGATGTGGCGTAACGCCCAGAGCCGCTGATGTTTTAGTGGTCGCATTTATGGATCGATGGGTCAGATCTGCAGGTTTTTGGAACGATTGGAACAGTAAGGATTTTTCACACGTTTCTTCTCGCCATCACTCTCATGTTTAAGCTTTGGCATTTTCGCTGAAGAGCGGGAGTTCACAGGGGCAACGAGGGAGTTTTTTTTTTTTATAGATGTACAGTTAGAAGGAAAACATTTCCTGGCTTCTCTAAAGAGGAAGGAAGCAAATGCCTGCAATCCCCTCTGACTCTCGTAGTGGGACTTCTTATGGGGACATACCAGGCAGCAGCCACCGAAGGAGAGCAGGAATTTATTTTAATAATACCGGGCCATCAATCTGCCGGAGGAGAAAGATTGTATAGACCCGGCCCGGTGAAATAAGTGCCGGTGCTGAGCACCGGAAAGCACCGGCACAAATTAAGCACTGGGTGTCTGTCATGCTATGAATTATCTCAAGTATGCCAGCTTGGGTATTTTACCATTGATGTCTATATAGGACAAGAATTCCCTTCAATATGCCAGGGCCAACCACAGACTTGGAAGTATAACATCAAATTCTCACTCTTACTTAGTTACATTCACTCACTCATTCATTCTTACTCACACTCATTCTCACTCAGATTATGTAACACTCCCTTACACACATTCTTATTAATTCTCACTCACTTGGACAGATTCATTATCCCTAATTATGACTCACTCATAGTTACGGACACTCAATCTCTCCCATTCTCATTCACTGTCACTGACTCGCACACACACACACACACACACACACACACTTACCCATACACACACTCTTTCTCACATAAACACACTCTCTCCCACAATCATGCATTCAACATACATTTCAAAGCATGTTTTACTTACCACAAAAGGTCCTATTCCAGCTAATTCTGCTAAATTCTTATTACACTAATAGTCAATAATACAATATTACTCACTGTTATTATAATGAAAAATAAGGCATGTGAGTCGCCCCTGTGTTCTTGGCACTGAATTTACCACCACTGAGGTCAGGGGTCGCAAAGACTGCGACCCCTAAATGACGTTCATAGATATATGCGCAGAGGAAGAGTTTCAGGTGCTTCTTAAAATGTGCAAATTCTGCAGCAGTAAGTCTGGAGAACAAACAGTGCACTACTTGGAATACCGTTAGAAGGTGTGAGACATGCAGTTCTATTTTTGCTATTATTATTATTTTGTCTTTGTTACGTTTCACTTCTTTAAGGAAAATCCTGAAATGTTAGTCCCACACAGTGTCTGGAACGCCCCACGTGTGCTTGCTACTATACTGATAGAGGGGATGTGGTGATATTTCAACGGTTTTTTAAATGCTGCTTTTTGTGCTGCATCCATTTTGTGTGTTAAGGTCAGAATGTGAGTACAGAGTTTGGGGTAGCAGTCTGGCAGCGGCAGGTGCCCAGAGAGGCTGTCAGGCATATGTACAGCCAGAAGAAGGGTCCCTTGGCAGCCATAGAATGACCTCGGTGTACAGTGCAGCCCCATCTGTCCTTCGAAAGAAGGGAGACAAGTGAACACAGAACCAGTGATTATCATCACCAGTGAGATCTCTAAACATGGAATTTTAAAAAAACGCTTCCTGGTCCGGCCTTCTCTGTGACTCCCACAGGACATGGGTGGCTTCAATGGCTATACGGAAGCATGCAGACGCATGTTACATACTGAGGGGCAGATTTACAAGGCCCTTGCGCCACTTTTGCGTCACTTTTGCGTCACTTTACCCTTGTTAAAAATGACGCAAAAGTGGCGCGACGGGCTTGTAAATCTGCCCCTGAGATTTTGTGCCACAAATCGACGCAAAATCTTTTTGGTTCAATTTGCTTTCCAGGGCAAAACTTGTTTTGTGCTGGCAATTCACTTGAAAGTAGCGCAAAGCAGTGGCCAGCTCTGTTTTGCATTAATTAGCACCAAGGGGCTTTTCATGAGTGGTGCATGGGCATCCCCATGCAACAACCCTTGTTTTTTGATGCAAAACCCTATCTATCCAAAAAAAGGGTTTGCATAAACAATAACACCCTTTTGAAATATTCACTATCAAGGAGAAATGCTTTTATTTCTCCTTTTTTCTGACTTTGCATGTGTCCTGCACTTACAGCACGGATACGAAACAGTTAGATGTAAAGTTAGTCTAAACCTAGTATTTTGATCTGGAAGGGTCCCCTTCCAGTACAAAACCTATACTAGGCTCATGTAGACACGTTTGCACTATGGTGCATATGTATGCACGTGGAACACAGCAGCCTGATTGTGCACCGGCAATAGGGAGAGAGGAGTTTAGTGCCATATCTCTGTAGATATGGCTCTGTCCTGCTCTCTCCTAACACAACGCACTGCAACAGTTTTGGCCGCTGCGTTGCGTGAGAATTTAGCAAATAGACCCCTCAGTGTACAGCCAATAAACACTTCTTTAACACAGAGGTAAAAGCAAAAACAGTAAGTGATTCTGATTCAGTAAGTATATGAGATTATTAATTTTTTTCTTTTCCATGCCAATCAATGACTGTTTTTTTTCTTTTCTGACATCAGTGTGACAAAGATCATGGGCATCACAGTATGTAAATGACTTTGAGCAAAAATAGAGATTAGTGAAAATGCTTAAAGCTGGAGGCTTTAGTTAAATGGCTCTTGCATACATCTGGCACTGTATTTTCATGATTTCTGTAAGAAAACAGTAATTAGCTATTTTACTCACTGGGGATTATGGGCTTTTAAGGGCTGTTGAAAAAATTTGCCACTAAGATCTAATGATTTCTGTTGGAAAAATAATAATAGCTCATGTTTACATAGGGAATTATAGGTGGTAAATGGCTGTTACATATCCTGGGCACAGTGTTTTGCTTATACCTCTGGAAATAATGGGCATAGTGATTTTTCTACTTTAGGGATGATAGATGATAAATGGCTATTCTATATATCTGGCACTCTATTTTCATGAATCCTGTTAAAAAACAGTAATTAGCTTTTTTAGACATGGGTGGATTATGGGCTTTAAAAGGCTGTTGAATACATATATCACTATGTTCTAATTTTGCTGTCAGAAAATAAAAGAATAGGTAATTGTTCTATAGGGGATTATGGGTAGTAAACGGCTGATACATATACCGGACACTGTGTTTTCATGATTCTTGTAAAGAAACTATTTTACACAAGGGAATATTGGCTTTGAAGGGCTGTTCAACATATTTGCCACTGTTTTCTGTTTCCTGTTAGTAAAATGGGAAAAGCTAATTACAAAAAAAACAATGTGTATATGGGTGGTATATGTCTATTACATATTCCAGACATGGGGGGATATTCTCAAGCCTACTCTGGAATGCAGGGCGACCCCGGGTAGCATTGCAGAAATTATATGCGCCACCGGAGCGTGGGGGCCTGGCAGTTCCGCACCTGGAACTTTACTACTTAGCTGCACAGCTGCAGTGGGCCACAAAGTGGCTGAGTGGCAGGGGTCTGACAGATACGGCGACCGAAGCCACGTCCTGGACACAGGCTCAGATCTACCGCCTGTTCCATCCACTGGCGAAAACCCCCCGCCCAACGCAGATACACATAGACCTGGCTCATAGATGCTACCGAAGGAGCCTACGACTCACAAAGGACACGATCCCTTATGCCCCGATCCTACCCCTTGTCGGAACACCCCAAGGAAGGGGCTCCGTGACGGCCACAGTGCTGACACCCTGGACTGAGGTGGGAGTGGAGACGCTCGGAGACTTATATGCAGACAGTGCCCTTCTACCTTTCGCGACCCTGGCGGCAGACAGTGGTTTGCCGGCGGGTCAGTTCCTACTTCACGCGGCTGTCCTACGGACCCTGACACTGGCGTGGGGAGACTTGGCCGAGGAACCCCCAACACATCAGCTGTTGCAGTATATGCATGTAATGGGGGAGGGGTCACATGTGGTCCACTGGCTGGCACAGGCCCTACTTCACCAGGTATTGCACCACAGAGACTCAGAGCACGCTGGGAGGATGACAGGCGCCGGCCCTGGTCCGACAAGGAGTGGGAGAGTGCACTAGCTTGCGCCACGCACATACCGCGCAATTCACGATTTAAGCTTATACAAACATATATATTGCACAGAGCGTACCTCTCACCAGACAAGATGAATAAATATTTTAACATTAACACCTCCAAATGCCCGAGATGTCAGCTCCTAGGCGCAGACTTCCTCCACATGCTGTGGTCCTGCCCCCTGCTCCTTCCTTATTGGCGCGTAATCACGGAGACGCTCACGAAATGCACTACTGCTAAGGTACCCAACACATGGGAGGTTTGTCTCCTGGGCCTCTATAAACGAACCAAAGCCAACAAGGTCAGCTCTAGGTTTCGCGATTTAGGTTTTGTGACTGCAATACGCCTGATCACCAAGAGATGGAAACACAAGGATCCCCCGGAGACATCCTACTGGATGAAATCCCTGGAGGTGTGGGCGCGAGCGGAAAGCACTGTCCTGCATAGGGAAGAAACGGCAGGGTTACGTAAATACCCCATAGCACAATCCTGGGACGACATCCTCCAAGCCCTCACACGTCCTGGAGATACACTGCGTGCACCCCCGGAGCAAGAATCAGAGGACATTAACTAGTGTGTCGCTTGATGCCACAGATAAATTGTAACAGTAGACGACCCTGCCAATAACTCCCGGGCCGGGTGATGACCCCATGCCACTACGGGATTATTCACAGATGGAATACCGACCGCACGGTGCCCTGGCAGCCATATCATGGTACACAGAATAGGCACAGCAGCTCACATTCACAATCAACACACAGCTTCTGGCCCATATGGAACGGCACTCCACATGATGACCTCATGACTATCCTACTTTTTGGTATCTCTGTTTTCTTCTTTTTTATTTTTTTGTTCTTCTTCCTTTTGTTTCGCTAAGTTCTGATTTTAAAGTTCAAATTGACGATGATCCGCAACTTGTACGTATGCTCATGTGCCTTGTCTGTGGATTACTGTGTAACATATCTCATAGAAAAGCCGCATAACAGCCGAGTGCCTTTGCGAACATTGATGGAAATGCTCGTTGCTGACCTTAGTCGGGAAGGTACGCACTTGGAAGGCACGCCCAGTTCTGTGGCCTTACGCACCGACGTATATGGGCAGTGGCTGCCACTATTAAACTGCATATGCATACTAAATCCTGAGCGACACATACAGAACCCGCTATGATTGTATGATGGCAATGCCCAGATGTAAGTACATGGTAACATGGTACCAATGCTTTAGCAATAAGCACCAAGTGTGTTAATGTAATGATGTATGTGTTGGAAAAACTGAAAAATGCAATAAAGATACTTTAAAAAAAAAAATGGGGGGATATTCTCAAGGACCGGCGATACCTATCGCAAACGCCAGTTAGCGGCAGTTTTTTTTATCGCCGCCTAACCCTGAAAACCATTGCCATGTTAGCGGTGTATTAACAAGCCATCGCTACACGGCGATAGTATCAGGGAACGGCGGTGAAAACTGCCGCTAACATCAGCGCGATGGCGATCGGAAATCCGGCGTTAGCGGGCGATAACTACCGATAGGCCCATTAGCACCAAAAAAACTCACGTTAGTCAGTCCAACGTGAGTTTTTTTGCCTCTAATGCAAAAAATTGCCTATCAGTCAACCTCCAATATAAAATAGGCATAAAAACCAATAAAAGGCAGAATGGAGCGGCCAGGGCCAAGTGCAGCACACATCAACAACCCCTGCAAGCCAGCCAACATCCAGGATGACCAGGATGAGAGTCTTGATGCCTCGCTGGACCTGCACCTGGAGCCTGGATGCCTCGCTGGACCTGCGCCTGGAGCCTGGATGCCTTGCTGGACCTGCGCCTGGAGCCTGGATGCCTCGCTGGACCTGCTCCTGGAGCCTGGATGCCTCGCTGGACCTACGCCTGGAGCCTGGATGCCTCGCTGGACCTGCCCCTGGAGCCTGGATGCCTCGCTGGGCCTGCGCCTGGAGCCTTAATGCCCCGCTGGACCTGCGTCTGGAGCCTGGATGCCTCGCTGGACCTGCGTTTGGAGCCTGGATGCCTCGCTGGACCTGCGCCTGGAGCCTGGATGCCTCGCTGGACCTGCTCCTGGAGCCTGGATGCCTCGCTGGACCTACGCCTGGAGCCTGGATGCCTCGCTGGACCTGCCCCTGGAGCCTGGATGCCTCGCTGGACCTGCGCCTGGAGCCTTGATGCCTCGCTGGACCTGCGCCTGGAGCCTTAATGCCTCGCTGGACCTGCGCCTGGAGCCTGGATGCCTCGCTGGACCTGCGTCTGGAGCCTGGATGCCTTGCTGGACCAGCGTCTGGAGCCTGGAGTGGGATGTGGAGGAGCTGTGGAGTCGATGAGCCGTGGCGGTAGACATTGAGGAACTACGATCGCCCATACCTGGTGGCGAAGTCTGGCAGGTCGCATGGAGACACGTTGCTGACCTGTGTGAGAAGACCGCCTTGCGACCCTTGGAGCTGTTAATGGCAGAGGCGCCCCTGTGCACCAACGTAGTGAGGTCCGCATCGCATACTACGATCCACCACTACACCGGGGTGCCCGAAGGGGATTACCAACGCTGTGTGCCGTCTCCCTGCATCACAGGCCCCATGATGTTGGACTGGCCGTATGCCAAACATGGAACAGGGCATGGACGGATTGGCATGCCCACTCAGGTGCGCAATGACTGTTTGGCCGGCCAACCCAGTCCGCCCAAAGCAGTCATGCGCACTTCCCTGTTCGCAATGCAGGCTGCATTACAGCCTGCATGGAGAACATGCCCACCCCTCCGACCCCTGGCTGCATGACTTGTCCCGTTGCCAACTACCAATGCCACCGCCGCATCGCAGGGTTGTGATTGACTCAGGGGAGGGAGCCTGGCTGCCTACTTCCTTTTCCTGGAAGCAGAAGCAGGAGAGCAGGAGCTACGAAGACACGGGACCCGGCTTCGAGGTAAGACTTCCCTCATAAAAATATTTACAACACCCGCTCACACATACATCCCCGCGTCCATGCCCCATGCAGTGTTCTTTCCAGCGTTTACCACCTCCCAACTGTCCAGCCCCCCCCAGCACTTCTCAATGGCGGCCGCTGTGCGCCCATGCACAGCGGGCATACCACTCGTGTGCCAAAGGCACATAAGTAGTTGCGACGCATGCCATAACATCGCATTACATTCCAATGCATACTAATACTAGGCACATTGCAACAGTAGAGTAGGTGTTGCATAGCGGAGACATTGATATCACTATTCCCACTTCAGTGAGTGCAACCCAAAACTAACCTTTGCACCCCAAACCCAACCGTGAACCCTGGAATTCCTTTTTGAGCCCCCATAACACACCCAAAAGTCAAATTTGACCCAAATGCACACCCCAATTTCCATATTTTACCCCAAAACACACCCCAATTTCCATATTTTGGCCCAAAACACACCCCAATTTCCATATTTTACCCCAAAACACACCCCAATTTCCATATTTTAGCCCAAAACACCCCCCCAATTTCCATATTTTACCCCAAAACACACCCCAATTTCCATATTGTAGCCCAAAACACACCCCAATTTCCATATTTTACATCCGAAACCCATACCCACCCGAAAAACTTTAAATTACCCCATTACTGACCTCACAATGCGTTGTCATCAAATGCGATGTAAAGGCACCTTCGTTGTCGGAGTTGCGTTGTTAACGATGTACTGCCTGCATTGTAATGGTCGTCTCCCGTGCCAAAGGCAACCCATAGGCTACGCCATTTGCGTCCGTCTGTCCCTGGACCGCGCTCTGCACCAAGGAGCCTTCCTCTTGGACACTCCACCGCTACGACGCCAGCACCCTCCTTGTTATCAACCCGGGATGCCACCTCGCCTGCCAGGACCAACCTCTGCTCCGGACCGGACATCGCCATCGCCATCACTGACGGCTGCAGTATCACCCGCAAGGAGCACCCCGAGCATCAAGGAGGAGGCATTGCCATCACCTACAGAAGCACACTCCGACTGACCACGCACTCTAATGACCCAAGGGTGACCATGGACCACCTCAACTCCCAGATCCCGACCAAGCCCAAGCACATCCACTGCGGCACCCTCATGTGCAGGCCCCCCAGGCCATGGCCCCCCCATTCTCCAATACCATTGTAGACCTCATTGCACCCCAGGGTCTCCCATCCACCGACGACATCCTACTCGGTGAACTCATGTTCCACCTGGACAACCCCAGTGACCAGGACACCACCCCTCCTGGGGAAGGTCCCCTACATCAGACGCAAGCAGCAAGTCACCTCAACAAGCCACATAGCAGGACACACGGTCGAGCACGTCAACTCCGCCAGTGGGCACTTCAACTACAGCCACAACACCGGACTCTCCTGGACCGACCATCATTGGTAACATCACGTCTTCACCTTGCCCACCGGACGCCACCGCCATCATCGCACCCCCTCGCAGCTGGATCAAGGCCACCGAAGAACGTCTCATCAACTCCCTCCGCACCAACACTCTACCAATGCTTCCAAACGATGACACCGCAGCGCTCAACCACCACCGATGGATCTCCAACAGCGCCGACATTCGGGCACCCCTCATGAACCGCACTGCGTCAGTACCTTCCGCCTACCTGTTGGCAGGCATGAGGGTGACGCAGTGCCACAGGGATAGGCTGGCCCCATGCATTGATGGAGTTGCGTCATGGTTGTGACGCCTAAAAACTGTCGCTAACGGCTGTTAGCGACAGCTTGCTAATAGAGCGATAAAATTATCGCCGCATTAGCGGCAGAAAAGTGCCGCTAACGCGGCGATAACTCCTTGTGCATATGCCCCATGGTGTTTTTCTCATTCCTCTTGGGACAGTAGGCATAGACATTTTCTACATGGGTAGGATGGGTGTTAAATGGGTGTTACATGTACCAAGCACTGCATTTTCATGATGCTTGTAAGGAAATGGAAATAGAAAGAAATTGTTAAAAAATAAATATATATTGGGTGTTTTGTAGAACTGTGTGGTTACATTATTAGTTCTTAGGAATATATATATATTTTCAATTGTTTCAATAATTGCTTATGTGAAGTTAATTTTTAATTGTTTATGGTTATAAATAATACTAAATATATGTATAATTTTAGGAAATAGATCTAAGGGCCCGATTACAACTTTGGCGGTGCTGTGCCGGTTTTGCGCCGGCACAGCACTGCCAAAGTTGCGCATAGTCCGCCCGCCAGATTACGAGTACAACTCGTGTCTGGTGGGCTTTTCTTTTGCCGTTCCCACGATGGTGCCCTGAAATGGGCACCACAATGGGAATGCAAAAGAGGTTCCCAAACGGGATGGCCTGTGAAGTCTATGCCGTGCTGGAACTTGGGGTGCATGCAAACAGGGGGGCACATATTGTGCCCCGTGAATGCATCCCCATGGCGGCGGGGGTACGGGGGACCTATAGGACCCCCCTTTGTTTCCCCGCCATCAGCTGGCGGGCTCATGGTGGCGGACACTCGAAATATGCTGGGCGGACTCCGGCGGTTGCAGTAGGTGGTGCAGCGGTGGATGGCCCAAATGGCTGCCTCGTAATACGGCGGCCGCAGGACCGCCACCGTGAGCCTAGCTGTCAAAGAGCGCCAGACTCTTAATCTGCCCCTAAACATTATAATTGGGGTTCATAATTATTCAACTATGTTTGCTAATTTGTTAGACTCCCACTAATGTAATCATTTTCCACAATGTCGAAAGGACTAGTGTTAGTAGTCATGGGCAAGCTGAAGATTGTATGGGAAAAACCGAACCAAAGATGAGCCAGGGGTCCAGCTTCCTCTAAGCATTAAAGTACAAGGTGAGCCCGTAAAAACATTGTCATGATGTGACATGCTGGGGTAGAAAGGAGAGGTTAGTGGTTATGGGGGTTGAGCAGCTGGCTGACCATTTGGTGGATGCAGTGACAGGCTGATACCCCTGAAAGGTCACTAGTGCAAGCAGCTGCATTGAGTCACGTTATAATACTGGATATGCCCCAGCAGTAACTGGTTTTAATTCCAACCAGTGCCATTATTACCCTCTTTCATGGCGTCTCTTCCCCCCTGCTCTTTCTCTCCTTTTCCCTTTCTCACTGGGCCAGGTACCAAAGTTAGTACCCTATTTTTCTCCATGACATGTCCCTCATGAGGCTGTCTGTGTCCCTTCCTGCCCTGCCATTTTCTGACAACTGTCTCTCTTCCTTTCCTTTTCTTTCCCTTTCCCTGTCTCTTCCTTTCCAATCTCTATCTCCTCCCGCTGTGATTCACACCATAGCTGGAGAATCAGTATCTAATTATTAGCCTGGTTTGTCTTGTTTTGGCTCATGCGTCCTAAAAGACCTGAAGATGAGCCAGGAATCTGGTGCGAGCCTTCAGTGGCTCTCCCACCTCTAGTTGTTAGAATATTAAATCTGTCCCCAAAATATGCATTTTACCCAAAGTTTGTGGACTGGAATCAGAATAGTAGACCAGCATCCACCAATAATATGCACTTTCCTCAATGCAGAGGTGATCGGAGGTAAAATAGTACATTTAACCCTAGAAATATATGCCCTTTTCCAAAATGTGTGGGATTGGCATTAGAACAGTAAATCTGCCTCACGACTTCAAAATATATGCACGTTTCCTAATTTTTATGGGATTTGAGTTAGAATAGTAAATCTGCCCCTGCACCCTCAAAACAATTTAGACACTCTCGTCAATGTTGGTCATTTGGAATTAGAATAATACATTTGATCTTCTGCCCTCTAATATATAAATTTTACTCAATATTTGTGGGAATTGAGTTACAAAAGTAAACCAGACACCTGCAACTAAATGCATTTTCTCCAATTATTGTTGCCTAGAGTTCTGTTAGCAAATCCTATACCCACTTTAAATTATAGTAGTGTAAATGTAGAACTGTAATTAATACATTTTATTTTAGACTTTTAACTTTAACTGTATTTTGCTGTTGTTCTATGATGTTTTAATTGTTTCCGTGTTTTTTTTTTCATTGCAAGGTTAACATAACACGTATACATTTGCTGTATCTACTTTCATATTTACTTTCTTTGTTATTCGCATATCTATATCTAGACATCAATATCTGTAGGATACTTGATGTTAAACATTTGTGTTACAAGGTGTTAGAAATGGGATTTCTGGTTGGCTAAGGCTTGCGCCAAAGCCAAGCAGAAACCACCACTCTAGTCAGGGCAAGGGAGTTACACGCCCAAGATAACCCCTGCTCACCCCCTTGGTAGCTTGGCACGAGCAGTGAGGCTTATCCCGGAGGCAATGTGTAAAGCGTTTGCGCGACACACACCCAGCAACAACATACTATGCACACCACAAAAAGGAACTCCACACAAGGGTATATCAAAAATAGCCTTTGTATTCTCATAATACATTAGAATAGTATTCACATAATACACATGGTGCCAACTGGCACTGGGCAATATCTACAAGGGATTATTTACACATGACAGGGCCACGTGGGCCACTGTCAGAACCATCATTTAGTGAAGATATCATAAATGTAGGACATATCATAACCGTACAACCAGTACTCACTGGTAACCACTACACTCAGCATCAGCCTGTAACATAAACCACATTATGCACAGTATCACATTAGGCGCAAAATACATTATACACCAACCTCACCAGCATAAATACATTATGCAATCATCTCATAAGTCTAAACCTATTAGACACTAACATCCTAAGCATAAATGACTTTAGGCATAACCCACAGTAGAGAATACCTCACAACCTAAACGCCTTAGGAAATAATAACCTCACAAGCATAAACACATTATGCAAAACCTCATAATCATAGAAATACATTTAGAGGTACGAAACAAGGTGCGTAAACCATAGTAAATGCATCACATTTCCTAGCACCACATTTTAGGACAGAAATCACATTAGCACATACCTCACAGTAGAAACCATAGCAGAGGCATAAATCACATTAGGGCCTGGCGCCCTACAAACCTAACAGTCCCCCTGGCCAACTGGCCATCTCTAAGGGGCTCAAATGTCCTCTGTCCAAAAGTTAGGGCTGCTGCCTATGCAGCGAAAGTCAAGGGTGCGCCACTGCGCAAATCTAAACGTAGCAGCTGCCCACTACTTGCTGGGCAGCTGGGAAAGTATGGGGCAAAGGAGTGCCTCTCACTCCTAACTTCACGAGACATGCCCCCAAAGAACTGTGGCCTAAACGATGCAGCTGCCCACTACTTGCTGGGCAGCTATAATTATTAAAATGCGGCCTGGACACTCCTGGTGCCCTTTGAATCAAATGCAAAACGTTGCAGCTGCCCGCGCTGGTGCGGCGCAGCTGTGAGTAGGGAAAGGGCTTTTAAATCATAGTGGCCCCCTCGCTGGAGCACACGGGCTCTCCAAACAACATGGCCCCAAAAATGCGGTAGCTGCCCTCTTAGCAAGACGGGGAAGCTGTAAATCAAAAGAGGGCCCTAACATGTGGTGCGCTTTGGCCCCCCCACCGGGGCCTTTAAACAAATATGGCCCACGTTGCAGCGGCCCGCTACGGCGGCGCCACTGAGCACACGGGCCAGGTTCTGGGGAAGAACTTGTCCCCCACGTTGGAGCGGCCCGCTGCTCTACGGGGCCGCTCAGCACCAGCGACGTACCTTTCAAGGCACCAATCTGTTGCCCCTGGAGCCCTCCACTCACCGGGCTCTCCGTCGCTGCTCTGCGGCGGGGGCAACTCGCTCCGTTCAGCGCTGCTGGACTCTCTTTGCCCGGTCTGCACGTGCGGGGCTTTCTCTCCGCTTAGGAGAGCCCCGCCTGGAATCCTGCATCCTGGTGCGGTACACGGGGCTCCCTCTTCACCACGGGAGCCCCGTAGGGGCAATGGCCGGTCTTCCAGGTCGCCTTCCCCCGGCCGGGGGAAGGCGGAAGTGACGCCTGTGGCCCCGCCCACAATCAGGCAATGGCGCCTGTCTTCCGGGTCGCGCTGAGACGCGGCCCGGCAGTTTCCGTTTCTCATGGCGCAATGAGGGGTAGGCTCCCTCTGAATGAAAGATGCAAAGCGGGGTGGGCACCCGCTATTTCAAAATAAAAGATAGGGCGGACAATGAGGGGTAGGCTCCCTCCTAATTTAGAATATAACGCGGGGTGGGCACCCGCTATTTAAAAGGAAGTATAGGCGGCATAAAGGCGGGGTGGGCACCCGCGAAATAACGATAAATGCGGGGTGGGCACCCGCCGCTGTAGACATCACGGGGAATCTCTATGGTGGGGATTCGCTCCTAAAGGGGCTGCAGCTCAGTGCTGCACAGCCCCCAGGCTCTCCCTCTCCTGGGGGAAAGTAAATCAAAAAGCGCGCCCAGTGCGCAGAAAGGCTGCATCAAGTCTTGAAGATCCTGGAGGATAATAAGGAAGCAGGCAAAGTCCAAGGAAGGGGTTCAGGGGCAGAGCTGGGCCCAGGGGCCAGCACACAGGGCCCTTCAGCAGGGAGGCAGCCCCCATGGCGGTCCCTCCTGGGCCCCAGCAAGCCCCCCCTCCAGTCAGGATCAGGAACTGAACATCTTAATGGGGTCACAGCCGTTTCTTTTATACACATTTCCCTTTGTGTCACAGCACAGGGCTGGGGAAAAACCAGACGCAACTGGTTTGGGGGAGCTTTGGAGCACTTTGTTGTGCTCAGCTCCTCTCTCCATTGTCAGGTGGGGGCAAGGTGCTCAGACGCACCACAGGGGGCGGAGCCAGCATTGTGGAGGGAAGGCACAGTCCTATTCAGGTCCCAGGTGCAACTCCTCCCTCCCATCTACATGCAGATCTCCCTATTCAGCCCTGCGCTGACTCACCCTGCCCCTCCTGGAGCCACACACACCTCCCAGCCCCTGTCACTCACAAGCCAGACATGCAATTCACATCAGGCAGGCAGACACAGAGCACACATAAATGCCAACTTCTAAAAGTGGCATTTCTACACCAGTCACAATAAATCTGCGCACACCATTGCGCAGCATTTATTCTCACAAAATCAGACATACTAGACATACTAGACTTGACCATGCTGCACCTCTCATAACCGGAATTACCACTGACACACTCATCCTCAATGCATTCCTATGGGAGGGCAGGCCAATCTCACCACACACGCACACAGCGCGCACGCACTTTACACTGGACCGCAGTGCTAAAGTGCCTAGAGACTTAAAACTACTAACACCAAGTTATATATAAGGCAAAACGTTCAGGGGTGAACCTGCCAAAAAGGGCCAAGTCCAACACAACCCCCTTCCAGCCAAAACGCAGGGCAGACCAATCACCACCGTGATGGGCTTCCCTGCTTGGGGCGAGAGAACACGGATGCGGGCCCGCACTGCAGGGACACCCTCCGGTCCTACGCCATTTGGAACCCATAGAATCCATCTAAGAGAAAAAAAACGGAAAAAAAACTCAGGACCAACTAGGCTACCCCACCGGTACTCCTTAGTTGTCCACGGCCAGGACCAGGCCCTAGGCCACCCAGATGCCACTGGTCCTTGCCAATCCACAGAGTGGGGGGCAGTAACCCCTGGCATACAATAGCCATTCTCCACTCTCCCTCAGTGTAGTTCCAAACTACCACTGATCCTCCAACATAGGGTCCGCACCCTCAGGCTGACCAGAGGTCACGGGCGAAGCATCTCCTCACCCTACCTCTCTTCTGGGGTTACGCACCCTCCCAGGGGAAGTACCCACCAGAACACAACTCTCCCACCAGTTCAGGACCTCTCTCCATCAACTGGTCTACCACCTGGGATCCAAATTCACCGGATGCACCGGGGTCAGAGGCGAGGACTCCCTCCCTCTGCACCCCCTTCCAGAGTTCTGCACCCTCCCACTGTAGAGCAGGGTCCCTTCACTTAAGATGGGCCCCACCTGCTCTCAGGGTAGTACTACCACATTCAGCCAGGGACCCTAAAGATCCCTGCTAGGCCTGCACCACCCCTTCTGGGAAACACAGGGTCTCTTCACTTAAGATGGGCCCCACCTGTGTTCACAGGGGTACCCCTAGAAGGCAAACCATCCAGGACACTGACTACAGTCGCCCTGCTGTCCAGGACAGGCAAACACCTGAACCTGGCTCCCCAACCCAGGGACGATACCCTTTGGTCAGATGCCCGGCGAACCAGGACTTCCTGAGGGTGACACATACCTAGCGTGTCGTGTGACAGTCTGCCTGGCACAGAGCTCACAACCTCCTGTCCCTCTGACAGTGCGTGAAGATGCCCCAGCAACCTGGCGCAGAGCTCACGACCTCCTGTCCCTCTGACAGTGCGTGAAGATGCCCCAGCAACCTGGCGCAGAGCTCACGACCTCCTGTCCCTCTGACAGTGCGTGAAGATGCCCCAGGACAGAAGTGGCGTCACCATGGCCAATCCTATGAGGCTCAACCCTTCTGGCTGGCCCCTGACCCACTGGTTCTTCCACTGGGGACTCTTTCCCCCTCTCACCCCTCACTCTGGACGTCCGCACCCTCTCAACTGGAGCGGTACTGCCAGACACTAGAACTGATGGAGGTCTGATTACAGGCACTCCCAGCTCACCTAACATGGGGAAGAAAAAAAACCACATCGAAGAACGGTCCAACAGGACAGACTAGGCTCCCTACCTGGTATTCCCTCATGGAACCAACCAGTACTGGAGACTGAGGTGCGGGCACTTCGGGACACAGCCCAATCTCACTCCTTCTCCTGCGAGACAGGATGTGAGTCCCTACAACCTCCTCACTATAAGGTCACCTAGCTGGGCTACTCTGAACCATCTCCGCCGCAAGGGTTGGAGATACCTGCACCATTCTTCTAGGGTCACTCCCAATGCAAGCTCCCTACAATCAAAGAACTCACACACTAACACCATTTACCGTGCTAACCAATCACCCAAACGTCCAGTGCATCACAACTTTCATCCACACTCCCTCCACAGGACTGGTGAGACAGCATCTTACTGCCCCTGAAACACAACCTGTCCCCCTCTTAACCGGGAACCAGGTACCATACTTTGGGAACTGGGAATGGGACTTCCTGCACTGGACTACATATTGCTGCCACCACTGGATCCCATTCTTACTGGGAATTCCAGAAACTAAAACTGCACTTCGGGGATAATCTACCCTCCCGAGCTAGTTACTCCATGCCAATTAAGTCACCACTGTAGGCCAACCCTAGAAATAGCAGACAGCACAGGGGCAGTCAACTCCTTCAGCTTCCGGCCAACCCAAGAAATAGCACGATGGCACAAGGGCAGTCACACTCCTTCAGCTTCAGGCCAACCCAAGAAATAGCAGTCTGAACAAGGGCAGTCACTCCTCCAGATTCTCTGGTTTCTGTCCTTGGCAGGACACTCAACTCACAGTGCAACAAGAACACACATTTCAAAAAGAAATGACACTTAAAACAAACTCAGAAACAATAATCCCTTTCCATGTGACTATCTAAAATGCAGAGTTTTGTAATGCAGCCAGTTGTCGCTGTGGTACTGGGCAAACACAAGTCCTAATCCCACCGCTGATCACCAATGTTAGAAATGGGATTTCTGGTTGGCTAAGGCTTGCGCCAAAGCCAAGCAGAAACCACCACTCTAGTCAGGGCAAGGGAGTTACACGCCCAAGATAACCCCTGCTCACCCCCTTGGTAGCTTGGCACGAGCAGTCAGGCTTATCCCGGAGGCAATGTGTAAAGCGTTTGCGCGACACACACCCAGCAACAACATACTATGCACACCACAAAAAGGAACTCCACACAAGGGTATATCAAAAATAGCCTTTGTATTCTCATAATACATTAGAATAGTATACACATAATACACATGGTGCCAACTGGCACTGGGCAATATCTACAAGGGATTATTTACACATGACAGGGCCACGTGGGCACTGTCAGAACCATCATTTAGTGAACATATCATAAATGTAGGACATATCATAACCGTACAACCAGTAATCACTGGTAACCACTACAATCAGCATCAGCCTGTAACATAAACCACATTATGCACAGTATCACATTAGGCGCAAAATACATTATACGCCAACCTCACCTGCATAAAAACATTATGCAATCATCTCATAAGTCTAAACCTATTAGACACTAACATCCTAAGCATAAATGACTTTAGGCATAACCCACAGTAGAAAATAACTCACAACCTAAACGCCTTAGGAAATAATAACCTCACAAGCATAAACACATTATGCAAAACCTCATAATCATAGAAATACATTTAGAGGTACGAAACAAGGTGCGTAAACCATAGTTAATGCATCACATTTCCTAGCACCACATTTTAGGACAGAAATCACATTAGCACATACCTCACAGTAGAAACCATAGCAGAGGCATAAATCACATTAGGGCCTGGCGCCCTACAAACCTAACAGTCCCCCTGGCCAACTGGCCATCTCTAAGGGGCTCAAATGCCCTCTGTCCAAAAGTCAGGGCTGCTGCCTATGCAGCGAAAGTCAAGGGTGCGCCACTGCGCAAACCTAAACGTAGCAGCTGCCCACTACTTGCTGGGCAGCTGGGAAAGTATGGGGCAAAGGAGTGCCTCTCACTCCTAACTTCACGAGACATGCCCCCAAAGAACTGTGGCCTAAACGATGCAGCTGCCCACTACTTGCTGGGCAGCTGTAATTATTAAAATGCGGCCTGGACACTCCTGTTGCCCTTTGAATCAAATGCAAAACGTTGCAGCTGCCCGCGCTGGTGCGGCGCAGAGGTGAGTAGGGAAAGGGCTTTTAAATCATAGTGGCCCCCTCGCTGGAGCACACGGGCTCTCCAAACAACATGGCCCCAAAAATGCGGCAGCTGCATTCTTAGCAAGACGGGGCAGCTGTAAATCAAAAGAGGGCCCTAACATGCGGTGCCCTTTGGCCCCCCCACCGGGGCTTTTAAACAAATATGGCCCACGTTGCAGCGGCCCGCTACGGCGGCGCCACTGAGCACACGGGCCAGGTTCTGGGGAAGAACTTGTCCCCCACGTTGGAGCGGCCCGCTGCTCTACGGGGCCGCTCAGCACCAGCGACGTGCCTTTCAAGGCACCAATCTGTTGCCCCTGGGGCCCTCCACTCACCGGGCTCTCCGTCGCTGCTCTGCGGCGGGGGCAACTCGCTCCGTTCAGCGCTGCTGGACTCTCTTCGCCCGGTCTGCACACGCGGGGCTCTCTCTCCGCTTAGGAGAGCCCCGCCTGGAATCCTGCATCCTGGTGCGGCACCTGGGGCTCCCTCTTCACCACGGGAGCCCCGTAGGGGCAATGGCCGGTCTTCCGGGTCGCCTTCCCCCCGGCCGGGGGAAGGTGGAAGTGACGCCTGTGGCCCCGCTCACAATCAGGCAATGGCGCCTGTCTTCCGGGTCGCGCTGAGACGCGGCCCGGCAGTTTCCGTTTCTCATGGCGCAATGAGGGGTAGGCTCCCTCTGAATTAAAGATGCAAAGCGGGGTGGGCACCCGCTATTTCAAAATAAAAGATAGGGCGGACAATGAGGGGTAGGCTCCCTCCTAATTTAGAATATAACGCGGGGTGGGCACCCGCTATTTAAATGGAAGTATAGGCGGCATAAAGGCAGGGTGGGCAGCCGCGAAATAATGATAAATGCGGGGTGGGCACCCGCCGCTGTAGACATCACGGGGGAATCTCTATGGTGGGGATTCCCTCCTAAAGGGGCTGCAGCTCAGTGCTGCGCAGCCCCCAGGCTCTCCCTCTCCTGGGGGAAAGTAAATCAAAAAGCGCGCCCAGTGCGCAGAAAGGCTGCATCAAGTCTTGAAGATCCTGGAGGATAATAAGGAAGCAGGCAAAGTCCAAGGAAGGGGTTCAGGGGCAGAGCTGGGCCCAGGGGCCAGCACACAGGGCCCTCCAGCAGGGAGGCAGCCCCCATGGCGGTCCCTCCTGGGCCCCAGCAGCAGCAAGCCCCCCCTTCCAGTCAGGATCAGGAACTGAACATCTTAATGGGGTCACAGCCCCTTCTTTTATACACATTTCCCTTTGTGTCACAGCACAGGGCTGGGGAAAAACCAGACGCAACTGGTTTGGGGGAGCTTTGGAGCACTTTGTTGTGCTCAGCTCCTCTCTCCATTGTCAGGTGGGGGCTAGGTGCTCAGACGCACCACAGGGGGCGGAACCAGCATTGTGGAGGGAAGGCACAGTCCTATTCAGGTCCCAGGTGCAACTCCTCCCTCCCATCTACATGCAGAACTCCCTATTCAGCCCTGCGCTGACTCACCCTGCCCCTCCTGGAGCCACACACACCTCCCAGCCCCTGTCACTCACAAGCCAGACATGAAATTCACATCAGGCAGGCAGACACAGAGCACACATAAATGCCAACTTCTAAAAGTGGCATTTCTACACCAGTCACAATAAATCTGCGCACACCATTGCGCAGCATTTATTCTCACAAAATCAGACATACTAGACTTGACCATGCTGCACCTCTCATAACCGGAATTACCACTGACACACTCATCCTCAATGCATTCCTATGGGAGGGCAGGCCAATCTCACCACACACGCACACAGCGCACACGCACTTTACACTGGACCACAGTGCTAAAGTGCCCAGAGACTTAAAACTACTAACACCAAGTTATATATAAGGCAAAAAGTTCAGGGGTGAACCTGCCAAAAAGGGCCAAGTCCAACACAAGGTATTATGCCATTTTCACTACAAACAATATAACTTCCCACCCCCTTACCCCCTTGTCTAGTCAGATCCCTTGGAAGGAGAAGTAGCGTAACAGTCATATCATTGGTCCTGTCGTGCCTCTTTGACGTTCTCTTTTATTTTCTCAATTGCTCGTTTCCACTGCATTTGAGCCTTCCTCCCCTCCCCATTGATTTCTCGTCTGGGGCGGGGAGTTCTTTAGTGTCAGCTATCATGAGGGACCATGCTCATGTATCCTCTTCTACTTTTTCAACCCTCCAGATTTTTTTCATTCTAACTAGTTCTGCAGTTGCCCATTCGCCCATGTCCTTTAGCCAACCCTTCAACGTGGAGGGGTCCGAGCTGAGCCACCCCATCGCAATCCTTCTTTTTGCCAGCACTAGTCCCAATAGAACAAACTTTCTACTAAGCTTCTTAGTTTTAGGCATAGGGAGCAGCCCTAGTATTACTATCGCAATTGTTTTGGAGTTTTCCCATCCGGTGGCGATTTGTATCCTGTCTACTGTTGTATTCCGCTTTAGGGGTCCGTATATAGGTTTTCCTGAATCATGTCCTTATATAGGCACAATTCGCCTTGCCCTTATATAGGCATAGAATCCCAGTCCTTATTTAGGCATTAGCTGTGCACTCCAAATACAGGCATGGTCACCGACATCCGTCCACCCTAACGTCACAACGAGTTCTTAGAAACCAGACCCTTAAGCTTCGGGAGTTCCCCTAGCACAGGACTATTGATTTCTCCAAGAACTCATCTATTATGTATGAACCGTTATACCTTAAGGGTTCATTCCGGACGTCTTCCTCTGTCCGACTTCACGTCAATGCTAACATTCCAAGACACCTACCAGGTATAAATATACCTTCCCAAAGCAAGTTAGAGGAGACCTCGACTTCAGAGGAGCCCGTATCCCGGCCTGATGCACTGAGAAGACGCTGTCATTCCTGCACGCAGACAAATCCAGCTTCCAGTGCTCTGACTCCCTTCGCGGGGTGTTAGAGTTCCAGATCCGGCAGGAGATTCCCACCTCTCTCATTCTCAAGGTATGGAGCTGACTAGATCCTAGAGGGACTCTTGGCATACTATACTTAGTATACCAGACTAGAGAATACTCCACCTACTTCTACCTTTCCCTACACCTAGACTAGGTTAGGTACATTGGGGTAGAACTAGCTTAGAGACGCATCGTATGAGTACTCGCATTCTTAGCTCATGTTATTTATGTACGTGAATATATGCTAAAAGATAATGCTAGCGCAGTATTATTTATTTCTACTGCTTACGCTGTACATTATTTATCTTGCATACTGTCTTGTGATCATAACAGCACATATCTCTTACACGAGAAACAAGACTGTTCAATAAAACCCTTTTTATTGAAACGCCCGTCTTTCCTTTCTGTGTAACTCTGTAGAAACTAAGCATGCACGATTGATTGAGTGAAACTGTTATCTATTGTTTCCACGATTCTGAGACGTGTTCTGCTTCTAAAGGGAAACAAAGTTGTCATGTTTTTCGGTTGCCAGAAACTACTCCCTTCTTGTTCTCAAGGAGTTTCTAGTGGCCTCTGACCTAGCTGGCACAAGTAATTAAGTTTAATATACTCGATAGGGACATACCGACCTTAGTCCTATGTCAAACCTATAGGTTATATTATTCCAATGCGCAGAGCCTATTAGGGAAATAGGAACTACACTACATGGCGCCCAACGTTTGGTAAGGCAGTAATTTAACGCTAGATACTGAGTAACTCATTCGTGCTTTTCTCAGAGACCCCTACGCACATACTCCATAAGACGTCTGGAGTGGGTAGGGTTAAATATCTGCCATAACTAAATAGGGAAGCACCCTATATATTAGTTGTTTGGTTTGTTCAACGTTGAAGGATACAGTGTTCCAAAATATTGTGCACTTTATCTTTTTGTTTCCTTGAAACTTGTTCTACATTTTTCAAAAAACAAAATGCCTGACTCCGACAACGATGAAGTTGCGGGTCACCTAGCCTTAACAGCTTATAATATTACAGGTTTAGAAGGAACGGAGGAGGGTGTTATAGACATCAATCCAAACTTAAGAAGAGCCATCACTCTAAAACTTATAAAACACGGCTAACCACCAAGAGGAGGTAGAGCAGTTTTCGTGATAGAGGCACACGAATCCTTTCAGACAGAGGTATTCTATTCATGGGTAATATTTCCTGAATCAAATTCAGTAATAAGACTGTTTCACTTCTACAAAGAAGATGATCCACCAGAGGAATACATTCCTTTCGAGGATATTGAAATTCCACTAACATACCAGGAGCATCAGCTCTGGTTTAAAGGTGCCCTAAAACATCACAAAAACATTACCAGGCTCGGTCCACTAGGTAGACCAGGAGCAACATGGCCGTTTCCAGCCGGCTACACACCTCATCCTGACATCGAAATAATGTCAGACGAGGAACTACTTACTCAACTTACAGAGTTAATAAAAATCTACAGACAACTAGTCCAATATGTCATGCGGACTTTCACAGTCCAACCACCATTAACCATTCCAAATCAAACTCCTCAACAGGGGAATACACTAAAAATTACACCACATACTCTATACGCAGTCATGGGAAAAATGCCCACAAAACGTGAGCAAATTCATTTCTGGATAGCTCAAAAAATTACTCAAATAGAAGCAGTATTTCCAAATACTAGCCCTTATGAGAAACACAGAATACTAACAATCTGTTTACCAATGGGGATCACACCACAACTGGAAGACTGCACCACTTGGGACTCAGTCTTTGCTGCCATCTATACTAAAACACATGGTATTCCATCAATTGCAGTAATACCTGATGTCCTGAAACAAATTCTAAACGAATACGGGGCAGAGCCTGCTCTAAATTTAGGTATGAATTTACTGAAAAATTTCGACCAGGTCTCAACAATAATATTATCTAATATTAAAGGGGAGGCAGCAGCCGTGGCGATCCGCCAACGATTAAGGGAATTCGATGTTACAGAACATCAAACAGAACTACCCAGAATAATAGAACAATCTTATGCAGAATTAGGCAGAGATAGTTTGGGTGGAAGACCAGTGAAGCCGAAACTATCTGAAAGTCCGGAGAAGGATTTTATTAAACAAACTCCTACATCTTCTAAAAAGAAGTGGGAAACTAACAAACATAATTCAAACGAGAAACGTTCTCAATCCCGAGGTAGGTCTCCTCAAAAGGAGCCCTCTGAAAGGAGGTATAACCTCAGGAATAGGGATAATTTGAAAAAGCCTCACAGGTATCAAGATACTGATACACGTTTCTCTCGTACCTTTCAGATATTGTCACAGACATCGGAAAGAAGAGGACGGTCAGAACATAGAGAAGAACGCGTGAAATCGAAAGACGACAAACACGCTCCGAAAAGTAAATCCAAACCTCAATTCTCAAAGAAGAAGGTAGCAGGTCTGAAGGTCAGACATGCCGAGGATACTGAGAACACAACTCAAGAACGGAGAATGGGCTCAGACAATGCTGGACAGTGCAGCAGAAGTCACAATAGCTCGCCAGAACCTGAAGGAACTTCTGGAGATAGTGGACTTGAATGAGTACATTACAGTTGAGACTGTAGACACCAGGGTTAGTACTCCACAAAAGTTATATGAAATAACACTCTGGATGGAGGGAGACATACCTAGACAGGTGAAAGCACTCTTTTGGGAAAAACTTTCAAGGGGCTATGACATACTTCTAGCAGAAAAAGACTGGCCACCACAATTTGTCAGGGAGTGCCCACATGGTGAGGACATTATTATGCCTGCCTTCTCTAACCATATTCCAATTCACCTAAAATATACTTAAGCCAGGAAATGGGCAGTTGCCCAGGCCCCAGCATTATACAAAAATCATGTAGGATGGGATGAGGACTCACCTCACCATAAAATACATCTAAAAAATGAACCTACTGCACAGAGGCAGTATCCAATAAAGCAAGAAGCTAAAAAACAGGTCAGGGAGATCTTAGATCAACTTGAATACCAAGGGGTGATTGAAACATGCACCTCTCCAATGAACAATCCTTTGTTTTCTGTCTCCAAACCAGACAATACATATCGTCTAGTTTTGGATTACAGACACTTAAACACTTGTTCTAAAACATTTGCAGTGCAAAATGCACATAGTACAGCATTAATGAATAACATTGTGCGTAAAAAATATAAAACCACATTGGACATCTCAAATGGTTTCTTTTGTCAAAACATAGCACCTGGAAGCAGGTACTTAACAGCTTTCTCAATAATGGGGACCCAGCGTCAATTTTGTCGACTCCCACAAGGGTTCAAGAACTGCCCGGGGTTATTCTCAGCGAGTGTAACGGAGTTACTACAAATTTATGATAATGAGGCATTGTCATATGTCGATGACATCTATCTGACAGACGATGACCTGGACAAACACTTGAACAGGGTGAGCACCATTATACTGGGCTTCGCCTCTGAGGGCTACAAATTCAACTTAAAAAAATCCAGATTTGCCCATCTCAATGTCCTCTTTCTAGGATATGAGCTTTCAAGTGAAGGCAAGAGATTGGCAGCCAACTTTTTAGAAAGGTGTGCGCTGCTCCAACCTCCAAAGACGCTGAAAAATTTACAATCCATCCTGGGTTTCCTAAATTTTGGAAGAACTTACATTCTAAATTACGCAGAAAGGGTTAAACCTCTCTACGCGTTAATCAAACCTGATTTTTCAATCAAAAATTGGACACAGGAACACACAGAAATCTTGCGTTCACTCCAAGCTAACATGTTAGCAACAAATCACTTACAAACACGCGTAAGTCAACGCAACTTAGTGATCCGAATAATTTCGAGTCAATGCGGATTCACCTATTTAACATTTAATGAGGGTGAAAAAGTACCAATTGCATACAAATCACATTTGTATACACAAGCAGAAATGCGCTTCACTTCAACAGAACAAATTCTGATAGCAGTTCAAACCGCTGTAGCAAAAGAAAGAGCTCTAGCCCAAGCGAAACGCATTATTGTCGTAACCCCAGTTCCGGCCTTAGAGGCGGTAACAAAAGCGAGCATTCCAAATGCTAAAGCATTACATCCTAGATGGATACAATGGGTTAATTCTCTTGCTGCAACAGATGTTGAATATGTTTTTGATCCTGATTTAAAAACACAAGCGTTCCTGCAATATGAACATGAATGTCCTCTGCCCACTGAGATTCTGCCTCTCGATCAGTATGAATTCATAATTTACACTGACGGATTCGCACAACCTGCAACAGGGAGTAAGGAAGCTTACAGTGCAGCGTGCGCAATCGTTAAAGGTCGCATGCGCGATGGCAACTTCAGACCTAGGGTCACAAAAACCCAGTCTCTAGGAGATTGCACAGCTCAGCGAGCTGAACTACAAGCATTCAAACTGGCATTTGAAAGTACAGATCGCAAATTCCCCACACTAATAGTGTGCGATTCTTTCTACTGTGTGCAGTTGTATAATGAATATATACAAACTTGGCTTGAAAACGGGTTCAAAGATGCAAAAGGTGGCACAATAAAGCATAAAACGCTTTGGGAACAAGTAGTTCAGTTAAAAAGCGAACTACCAAAGGCTCACGTGATACACACACTGAGTCATCAACGTGATGGCGTTCACGTTGCAGGGAATTCATTGGCTGACGAAGCCGCAAAGGGGGCTGTTCAGACGGCTTCCGTAGCTGCGATCACTCGTTCAAAAACGAGAATAGACAGTGAGATAATGTTGGCTGTCAATGCTACGAGCAAAGGCAGTGGTGCAGCGTTACCAAAAAAGCTTTCACTCAAGTACTCTTATGTAATTGATGCGAACAACGTTCCTTTTGCTCGAATCCCTGGAGTGGTGGATAGGGTAACTCCAAACAAGGAACGCAGATTAGGACTAATCCTAGCAGCACACGAAGGGGTAGCCTCTGCCCATGCAGGCATTTCTGCAACAGTATCTTTACTAAAACAAAGATATTGGTGGCCTGGCATTAGGAAACAGACCAAGAACTATGTTCTGGAATGTGAAATTTGCCAACAGATGAAAGTCTCCACAGTGAAACGTCCTGCGCAGACACCCTTGTTAATTTCAGACAAACCATTAGCTTGTGTCTACCTGGACCACTGCGGTCCCTTGCAAAGGGACGGTAACTATAAATATATCATGGTCACAGTGGATTCTTGCTCTAGGTTCCTATGGATATGGCCTCAGCGCTCGGCTGATGCTCGAACTGTTATAAAAGATTTGCGAGTCTTTATCGGCACATACGCAATAGGCACGCTACATTCTGACCAGGGCCCTGCGTTTAGCTCTCGAGCTTACAAAGAAGCCATGGCCAATCTGGGCGTTGCATTGCGGTACTCCTCTCCGTTTCATCCTGAGGGAAATTCTGTTGTGGAAAGGAAAAACCGGGACATAAAGCAGTCTATAACAGCTAGGGTATTAGGTTCGGGTGATGGGTGTGTCAAACATCTTTATGGGGTCCAACGCTCATTAAATAATTTGCCAAGAAGTTCTCTAGGGGGGGTCACTCCATATGAGGTCTTATTTGGGACAAGAATGTGGGTTGCCAGATCTAGAAAGTAGTGGCACAGTGGTGGAAAATAAACCCTTTGATATCAAAGATCGTTTGGCTATTTTACAGGATCTAAATGAACTAAGATCGAAACAAAGCAACGTATTCCTGCAGCCAACCACCACTGGGGAAAAACCGGCGGTCCCAGCAGGGCCTGTCTGGATTCCAAAAGTTGGGGATCTAGTCAGAGAGAAAATTGCGGACAAGAAGGAATTTGGACCTTCTTACAGACAACCAGTACCTGTCCTAGCCATAAACGGAACAAGAACAGTACTTCTGCCGCCCCTTGCTGGAAGAAAGGAGAAAAGATTTGTGTCCATCGACCTCATCAAACCACAGTATGTGGCCAATACTAAATAGTAGGCCTCGTGGACTCCGACCTAGTAGCAGACACACTCCTCTCGCTACTATCCAAGAGGTTCAGACTGAAAGACTGATAACCATCGAAAATTCAGCAGTAACAGATGAAGGACTGAGCAACAATGCAATGGAACTCATCCCTCTTGAAACACAAGTAACAGTTCGTCCAAATACACCTGTCTACACCAATGTAACAAGTGATCAACTGGTTCCAGCGATTTCTACAAATCCTGATGCAATTCCAACAATTGACAGAACTGCTTCTGGCTATTTCATTAACTTTGATACGTTTTCTGAGGATCTGAGTGAGCCCGAGACGTCGCCAGCATCAAAAACTGTTAAACAGCAAGTACAAGACTTTTTACATTTTTTGAAAAAGACTTATCTGGTTTCACCATGGATTGAACTTTGGGTTATTTCTGGAATATTTTTCCTCCTGCTTTGGCTAGCTTTAGTAATGACTATGAGCGTGCTTATAAATGGCAGATATATCCATGTGAACACTGAAAGAAAAGAAGTGAACTTACTTTTAAAACCTCACAAATCATCCCATTGTGAAACAAGAGACTTGTCTGCAGTGAACATCACAGCCGTTCCTATACAGGATGGCATAGTGTGGGACAGAACAGATTTCGATATTTTTGGCCCGACGGAACATTTGAACATTCCACATTTATTTAAGATTTCACTAAGTGATTTTGTTTCATCCAGTACCTACTCTGATGATTGGGACTTTGAAACTGTAAACAACATGATGTTTGACATAGAAAAATCTGCTGCATTTTCTAATAATGAATATTTAGAGGGTTCATCAGACTATGAACAGCTGTATTGCTATAACCACTATGGTCATCATTTTTTGCATAAATCTGCAACACCTAGAAATGTGTTTATGTTTAACCAATGGGATCATTGTCCTACACCACCAAAAGGTAGTTCAAGAACATTTGCTAAAAAGTTTCCATATTTTTCAGGATACAATACATCTGATCCAGAAACATTTTACTATAAAAATGTAAACAAAACAGGACTGAAAATTATGTTAACAAATACAAAACAGATTTACTCTGCAGCATTTATTGCCCAACTGTCTAGACAGGGTTTCGACTTATGGAAAGACACAATATACACAAAATCTGTCAGGGGTACTAAAGATTGGCAAGTGTAGGGGATAGAAGCTTTATTTAGAGCCTGTATCGTCCCTCAACAAATAATGTTTTTGAATGACACTGTCCAACAAACGTCTTGCCTTGGGTTAGCCAAGATCAAAGACATGAAAACACCTTCTGCAGCAACACCTGCAAGAGATAACAATACACAGGCAGTGGTTACAGTTGACACCATACTACAACTCAACAGAACAAATCCTGATTGGAGAAAATGGTTGATCTGTCCCACAGACACAAACAACTGTCAAGAGAGATTCCTGAATAAAACACAGGGGTTTACTATTCCCAGGCCAGACCCACGATACGTCCAAAGACAGCCTCCGGGGCTAGTAACAACATACAGTGTAGGAAAATTATGCCTCGATTGGCTGCAAAAATCTACACTTAAGGATGTGAAACAACACTTATCTTTACTTTAAGAAGATGCAGACCTTAGGGAATTCTTGCTTGGACCAAGAAAACCGCGTCAAAAACGTTTCATATATGCCGGCATCTATGCTGCTTATAATGAAGCATGGAAGGTGTCACAGATGGAGGCCGCAGAACGAATACGTGAACTTGATCGTATTAACTTAGAGAAAACTCTCTCTGTGGTCGACAATGGGTTAACAACTTTGTCCTCCAGAATTTATTCATTGGACAGTATTGTATCCTCTGCTATCGACATACTGGAACAAGATTTAGCCATGTTACAGCAAGGCCAATCTCAGTTACGTTCTATTATGTTATTAAGCTGGACGCTCCAATCTTTGCGTGCGGGCTATGTGCCTTGGCGTTTTATCAACATGACGGCTCTGTTTGCAGAATACAATCTAACTGATAAACAGATCGAACTGGCACAAAGGGGAGCAAAGTATACAGTACTGAGCATTGAAGAACTTGAACAATTACCATTCACAGTGGCAGAAAAACCAGCTACAGAATGGCTTATTCATGGCAAAATTAGTCTACCTGTGACTACTTTCCAGTTTCAGTATTGCCTTAAACAGATGCAAGCAGGCAAATATGAAAGGTTGGGTAAAGAATACATTAAGACATCTTGGAATTTACCTTACACCTATAGATGTTGGAGTGGGGATCGTGAAGTGTTTCTGAGCAGTACACACTGTGAAAGTGCACTGAGCGGTTCACTGATTTGTCAGGACATATATTTACACGGGGCTTGTAATGGTTCTGTGGCAAACTTGTCCTGCTACCAGCAGGGTACACCAGCTGCTGTGATTAATCCAACGTTTGGCCAACTTTCTAATGGGAGTTACCTCATGTTGAATGATCAGAGTTGCTGTGGCATGTTGACAGGCATCCCATATCTAGTAACGGTCAACTCCAGGGTCACTTGCTGTATGCAAGTATTATTTGCCCCAATAGACACAGTCAGGGAGTCGCCTTTGTGGCCTTCGTTGAATGTCTCTTTTATACGATTTGATACTTTAAGCAGAATGAAAGCCATGCTTATACAACAATCAGTGGCTTTGACCTCGGCCAAAGAAACCTATGATCTACAAGTTGCAAGGACTTCGGCTGAGATACAAGCTTTAATTCGTACAAACTGCCCTATACATTTCGTATAAATGATAGGACGTATCTTTAACATGTCTGATACAAGCGGAATTGTACATGTATTTAAGACCATCTGTTCCGGACTATTAGCACCTTTCCAGGCTGTCCTCGGAATCATCCCAAACTTCGCACATTCGGTGTTTGGTGGTGTGCCGTTAATTCTAGCACTTGTTGCAGGAATTCTGTTTCTATTCCTCCTACTACGCTATGGCAAGCCTCTTCGCCAACATCACTCCGAGAGATGTGGAGAGAGCCCTACTTGAACGGAAATGCCGTGAGTGAATAGTACAGCTTTTGGGCATGCCTCGTCTAAGGGAACTTAATACAACGTGGTTCCTGTCATTCAGACCAATCTGGCAAGATTGCATCTTACCTGTTCTACGCTGCCTGTTTTGCGGTGAAGAATGCATGCTAGACACCTGTCTAACACTCCCATCAGTCGTGCCAACGGATATCGATACTCTGCTGGACCCGATAACGGCCCATGCTGTGTGTTGTCCCCAGAGGCTTCCAATCCTGATGGCGGCATTCATTGAGATCGCACAGACGCTTCCGGCTGCTGCTGAGGTACGAGATGGATCAACGGGCACACAGGTAACAACGGACGCGAACATTGCATCTTCTGCTGAAGGCGATGTTTCTCATCTCTGTGCAATTAACATTCTGAACGAGGTGTTCCAAATGTCACCAACTTCGGTGGACGATATTTTGGCTACGGAAATAGATGATCTAATGTTTACGCCAGACCCATACACTGACTTTGATTCGGCTCACAGTGTACAGGGCAACAATGAAATTTGGCCTTCATATTTTTCAAACTTGGAACTTTTCCCAGAATTGAACTTTTTTCTTTTTAAATTTTTGAAGTGACATGGCAAATGAACAATCTGCTTACAGTAGAACTAGTCTTATAAAATGGACTTCTTTGCATACTTCCAGGGACACAATGTCACCTTACTTGTCTAACATTTCATTTAATTCTATGATATGCAATGGTTTTGATTTTGAGAACTTATCGACCATTTCGTCATATGTATATATTTCTGTTTCATTCAAGTTGCATTTTACTTCCGTTATATGCTTAGAATGGAAACAATGCTTTATATGTACAGTATTTATTGCATTTCAACAGTTTTGAGCTTCTTTTAAAATGCTTTTAAAAATGTTTTTAGCAATATGTGGTACTCAATTTTATGTTTAGCATTTAAGATGTTTAGCATTTAGTATTATCGTTCAATCGAAGATGGAGTGGGTGTTGTATTCCGCTTTAGGGGTCCGTATATAGGTTTTCCTGAATCATGTCCTTATATAGGCACAATTCGCCTTGCCCTTATATAGGCATAGAATCCCAGTCCTTATTTAGGCATTAGCCGTGCACTCCAAATACAGGCATGGTCACCGACATCCGTCCACCCTAACGTCACAACGAGTTCTTAGAAACCAGACCCTTAAGCTTCGGGAGTTCCCCTAGCACAGGACTATTGATTTCTCCAATAACTCATCTATTATGTATGAACCGTTATACCTTAAGGGTTCATTCCTGAGGCTTCCTCTGTCTGACTTCACGTCAATGCTAACATTCCAAGACACCTACCAGGTATAAATATACCTTCCCTTGCCAAAGCAAGTTAGAGGAGACCTCGACTTCAGAGGAGCCCGTATCCCGGCCTGACGCACTGAGAAGACGCTGTCATTCCTGCACGCAGACAAATCCAGCTTCCAGTGCTCTGACTCCCTTCGCGGGGTGTTAGAGTTCCAGATCTGGCAGGAGATTCCCACCTCTCTCATTCTCAAGGTATGGAGCTGACTAGATCCTAGAGGGACTCTTGGCATACTATACTTAACATACTCTTAGTATACCAGACTAGAGAATACTCCACCTACTTCTACCTTTCCCTACACCTAAACTAGGTTAGGTACATTGGGGTAGAACTAGCTTAGAGACGCGTCGTATGAGTACTCGCATTCTTAGCTCATGTTATTTATGTACGTGAATATATGCTAAAAGATAATGCTAGCGCAGTATTATTTATTTCTACTGCTTACGCTGTACATTATTTATCTTGCATACTGTCTTGTGATCATAACAGCACATATCTCTGACACGAGAAACAAGACTGTTCAATAAAACACTTTTTATTGAAACGCCCGTCTTTCCTTTCTGTGTAACTCTGTAGAAACTAAGCATGCACGATTGATTGAGTGAAACTGTTATCTATTGTTTCCACGATTCTGAGACGTGTTCCGCTTCTAAAGGGAAACAAAGTTGTCATGTTTTTCGGTTGCCAGAAACTACTCCCTTCTTGTTCTCAAGGAGTTTCTAGTGGCCTCTGAGCTAGCTGGCACAAGTAATTAAGTTTAATATACTCGATAGGGACATACCGACCTTAGTCCTAAGTCAAACCTATAGGTTATATTATTCCAATGCACAGAGCCTATTAGGGAAATAGGAACTACACTACACTACTACGTTTCCCCAGTATTGTACGAGTGTGGGACAGTCCCATATCATGTGGACAAAATTTGCTTCTGCCTGTCCACATCTAGGGCAGTTGTTAGTGCGGTCCAGGTATATTCTGTTTAGGGTCTGGGGGGTCAGATAGGTCTGATGGATAATGTTATATTGGATGAGCTTAAATCTCACGTTGGAGCTTATCTTCTTGACTCCCTCATGTATTCTTACCCATTCTTTTTCTGACAGTGGTTCATCTAACCTATCGTCCCATCGTGCCAGGACAGGAAGGTTTTTTTTGTGAAGATCGACTCTTAACGCTCTATATAAGTGTGTGACTAGTCTGCGTCCCCCGGTCAAGTCAAGTAGTGCCTGTAGGGTTGATATAATGGGCGGTTTCTGCTGGAATATGGGCCATATACCCTGGGCAGTCGCAGCAATCTTTGCATATTGTAAAAATTGGTCCCTTCCTAATTCATACATATTCTCAGCTTCCTCTCTAGTTATAAATTGCTTATTACTATATAGATCTCCCATTCTGTGGCATCCTCCTTCCATCCATCTTTTAATGGACATAGACTCCGTTATCTTTTTAAAGGGTTTCACCACCCATAGTGGCATATCCGGGGCATAGGGTGCATGTCAGACTACTTTTTTAATTGCCATTTCCCATACCGCTGCTACATTTTGTATAATGTATGGATATGATTCGGGGATTCCAGACCCCCTCATAAGGAGCTCAGGCAAGGAGACCACTCCATATGTACCCGCCAGTAATTGTTTCTCCCAATTATTATGTTCATCTATCCAGTGTACAGCATGTTGAAGTTGTGTAGCCATATAATAGAGCTCCAGGCGTGGGACCTCCATTCCTCCCGCCTCCCATTTTTGTTGGAGGGTGTCAAGTTTTACTCTTTTCCTTCCATTGCCCCACAATAGTTCTATCAGTAAGCGCTCTAATTGTCTGAAATAGTGGCGTGGGATTTTATATATTGAGTTCTGCAAGACGTATAGGCATCTTGGCAGTATGACCACCTTTGTTAGTGCTATTCTTCCCATCAGGGAGAGTGGAAGCTCCTTCCAGAACCCAACAGAATGACTGATGCCTTTTATCGCTCTCCCAATATTGCTCTCTAGTTAGGCTGTAGGGGTGTGTATTAATCATATTCCTAGGTACCTGACTTCCTTCGATATCTACGTCAGCCCTATATTGAGCAAATGATGTTCTGGTATCCCAGCTAGTCTTCCCATAGGGAGCAATTTTGTCTTCCCAAGGTTAAGACGGAGACCGGATATTGCTCCAAAGTTCTCAAGTTCTGCGAGAATTGTTTCCATGTTTAAGTAATTAATTAGAGAATTTAGAATAGTGTACAAATTTCAGAGTGAATTACTATTCAAATTGTATACAATGGTTGTATGATTATTCAGATTAATCCAAAACTGCACTTGACACTGTGGATGTATGAAAGCTATGTGAACATGTGTATTTGCCCCCCTTTCTTCTAGCACATCTGTTGTGAAAGAAGCTTATTTCCTAATCTACTAATTTCAATTTAAACTAGGAACTTTTCTTTGTTTTCCCGAGGATTTACACGTGTAACAACTAAATTTTACTTCTACTTAGGAAAATCTCAAGAAGTTCCAGACACTTTTCAACTTTCCATTTCAAAAGTAAGGGTGGTTGCATGGACATACACACCTTTTGACAGCCTGAGATGGCACAATTGTGACAGGCTAATGTCATAGCATATACAATCCACATTATGTTGTATTATGTCAATTGTAACTATTTATTGCAACATTGGCATTGCTTCTGCATGGGGTAGAACCAAACTGCAAGACAATCTCTAGAGGAATAATATGAGAAAAACTAAAAGAAACCCAAACAATAAAATTAGTAGGAGCTGGTACAACTGTAGTCTGAAATCTATCCCGAAGTAATCAAAATTAATGGACTTAATAAAATAGAATACGAGAAGCTATTATTGAAGAGAAGGGTTTTAAGCAGTTTTCTGAATACAGTCTGATAAGCCTCAAACGCAAAGAACAACATAGAGAGAATTCAGTTCTTTTGATGCTGGTCCTGAAGATACTCTGTCTCTATTAGTGACAATATTTCTGGGTCCTGAAGTAGATATAGCTGAATAGAGCCCAGACTGTGACCAAGTGTGTACTAATTGACTAGGTGTGTACCAACTGAATTTGAAATCCCAGAATTCTGGACTGTTGGACATGTGGATGACTGTTATAGTCATGAAAGGGATCATCTCTTCAACAGGTATCTAGTGCAGAGATCTCAGTAGTGAGGTGACATGTTCACATCTGGACAGCTCACAGATCAGCCTGATAGCTGCATTTCGGTCTAGTAGAAGATGGTGCAATAATTTAGCAGATACAGCAAGATAAATGGCATTGTTGTAGTCAATACATGACTGGACTAAGGCATTCACTGCTGCCATGTGCCACCGTAGATCAATGAATGAAAGCATTTTCCTCTGGGATCTTCATATGCAGACGGTAGCAGGTTTGTAGACCTGGGTCTTTCGGGGATAGTTTGGTGTTAAGTTGAATACCAATCTCTGTAGTGCCCTTGTTCCACTTTTATGGACACATGACTGAGGTACAAGTCTTTTCAAATATGTACCACTGACATAAACAAACTGGCACAGAAAACACATCTGCACAAAGCTACAAAATTAAGTCATTTCCAGTCAAAGGTAACAAAAAAATAACATTATAAAATCTACTAAGGCACCTATTGCAAATTGTTTTTATTTAAAAGGTAAATTATTTACATTTATACACAATGCTGTGTGGATAAATACTGACATCAAACAATACATATTTAAAGTACAATATTACTTTGAGTAGGACCTTTTTATTTACTTTTCCATTCTTGGGTTTTGTAGTTTCCATAATCCTGGGTTAAGGAAAACCCCTATAGATCAAATAAGTAAATATAGCAGTACCTCAAAACATGGTATCTTTTGTAAACATAATTGTTAAACGTTCACCTGTCAGAAATGTTAAAATAATGCATAATGGGGGTTGGTTTAAACAAATAAAAAACAACACTCCCATATGTTTTCATCCAAAGAATTCCCTACACATTTGCTGCTTGAATCTGCAAAATCCTGGCAGAATTGGCAGAATTTGAGTGACTAGAGGTGACATGTAGCAATTTGTTGTATGAAATGAGAATGCTGAAAATTTCACTTCACATATATTCAGATGTACAGTTTCGAAATATGCAAGGCCAAGAAATATATTAGGCTGTGCAATTTGTGTGTGTTTGGTTAATGTAGGTTATTAAACTCGACTAATATCAGCAGAACTGTGATTGGACAGCTACTAGTCTATATCAAACCAAATGGACAAGTAAAGGTAAATTCACCTCTGCCTCATCTGTCTAATATAACAGAAGATATTATTTCAAATTAAACCAAAGTTATTTGACATTTTGCCCTTAGGTTATTTGTGGATAAGTAGAATCACTGACTAATGTACAACAATAAATAATTAAATATTGGAAACTACACACAAATGCACCTAGGGTATGTCAGCCACCACATTTAAATCCTTGAGTCACAGCATTATGGTTAATATATATTTCTTAGTACTTTGAGAAAAACTGAGTCTTAGGTTTCAACCATTATTAGTGCCTCATTGTGACATAGTCTATGAGATTGTCAATCAAAGTATTTTGGAATAAAGTACATATGGGAGGATACACATTTGCAAAATAAGAAGCAATATGACATTCTCATAAAATAAGTCAACTGCCACATCATACTCTAGAATCGCAGATTTAGTAAGTTGGCACATCAACTACAATTTAAAAATATACATCACAAATGTTCCTAAGATAGTACATTTTGTACACAGTAATGTTAAACAGAAGGGAAGCACAACTGGGGATTCCTTTCTTACACACACCACCATAGTACAATGATGATTTGCCTTAAAAGCCGTAACAGGTGCAATGGTATGTCACCAATGGACTTGGAGTAGTGTTGACTGTGTTTTGTGTCATACTAATTGTTTTGAGAAAAACACGTATTTTAAAGAGGCACAAATCTAAATTCACACAGGTAAACATCAGATAATCTTCCAATCAAATCAACTGATGCATTGTCAGTTTCCCTCAGTACCATTTAATAAAAACATGTGCATCTTAGTTATATTTATACATAAATTGTACACACATACACTTATTATCCGCTTTTCATTTCAGGCGATCATCATGTAATTAAATAATAACTTTCATCCATATCTTATTTAAATCCAGCACTTATTTGTAAAGTGCACGGATACATGTGCACAGAGAATAGTGGTTAAATAGAGTAATACAACATATTATACATATATAACACCATTTTTTATAGGAAAACTGATTTTTCCCAACAAATGTATTATTACATTATTTTGGAGGGTGTTGGGCAGTATAAATTCATTCAATAGTTGCCACTTGTTGAGAGACTAAGAAAAAAGATTGTTAATGATGGGAGTAACCAATCGGAGCAATGCCCAAAGAGAAAAAAATGCCAAAATCATCCACTTGTTTCCTTTTCTTTCTCTACTTACCAGGTACTAGATCATGAAAAATAGAGGATGAAATTAGCTGTTCTCAACACTGTCCCTGGGCAAGGCATACTCGTACAGTTTTTAAAAGATAAACAGTGCAGTCAGCATTAAAAATGCATGAAATTTATAATTATAATTTCTGGTGATATTAACGATATGTCCAAAGTACACATCACAGTCTTTTAAGAGTCAGAGTGATGCAATGAGAAAAAGATTAATACAATCATATGGCAAGTAAAATGTAACGGTCTTACATACAAAGTTACTAATGCAGCAAGCCTGACACATGAAGTGAAACATCAAGACAAACCACAGGATCAACAAATAAATTGCTCAAAACACTAGTTGCATTTCTAGTCCATGAAAGAACTATGCTGGAACATGAAATAGTAGTTCACTCCTTCAGGCAGTGGAAGTGTGTTTTTCCTGAGCAATGTTATTTCGAGATATGTTGGGTATTTGCTTTTCATTGAAATGGTCACTTAGTCACAATCAATCTGGAGTAGATTCACAAAAGTCTGGCACAAAATGAGTAAAATATGCAAAGCAGATTCAATTATTGTACCCCAGTTTAGTCTACAACTTTTTGCCAATTCACATACATTTTTGTGTGACTTGAGTATTGTGAGATATCATTCATATATATATTCCCTTAACTCTGCATTGACTATGGTTGGCATATGTGTATTACATTTGGTCACCTCTTCTTACAGCTAAGTATATTCAGGTGAAAAATAGGTGATGGAAAAAGTTTGCTTTTATCAATGTTTGTAAACCACCAAAAATACTAGCTTGAGGGAGTGAACCAAATTTGAATTGTATAGTGATGGCTACTCTGGCACTGTCTCTGGGTCCGCCAACATTTCAAGCCATTTCAGAATCTATAGATGCATAATATGAACATGTGTACCGTACACACAAATTCATAATTAATCATAACAGTAAAATGAACAATTGTCTGTGAGGATTACTTCATAATTATTTTGAAGATATAAGGGAAACAGTCAAGCTCATGAAGTACTTCATACAGTATGAACTGCTCCCAAACAAACATGCTTTACACAAAGCTACAGAGAGATAAGTATAACAGTTTTAAGGTCAAAAACAAAAGTGAAGGAGAAACAATGCTCAACCTGCAGTGCACACCTGGTGATATTTGTAAACAAGCATTGGCAAACAGGTCTCACCTTTGGGACCTATTTGTTGGCTTTGTCAATGGTTTTCAGCCTTGTTGTACAGCATATCCAATGATGTGTGGCATGGCTAAATTAAAAAAAGAAAAAGCCAAATGCGTCATTTTGTAGGAGCAGGCTCTACTCATGCGCATACCTACAAAATGATGTGGCAACTTTTTCTTCTTTTTATTTGCAGATCCAACTTGACCTGCAAAAGTGTGAAAGCGGATGGGAAGCAAAACAGGAGCAAAACAGGCAGGGGATGCAAAAGCAAAATGGGGGCCGGTGTAGGCTGAATCAACACGGAGTATGGAAGCAACACTGAGAGAATGGGAAGGTGAGCAAAGGGGCAAGAGGCATAGCAACCTGCAACATGGAGGACAGCAGAGAAAACCAAACACACGAGAGAAAGGATTTGGAGATCGGAGGGGGTAGAATCACAGAGGAATACACAAGAGTGTATGCATCACAGAGTGGGGTGGGGGAAAAGCACACAGGCTAAAGAGAGCAGCACAGGGATGGGAAGAGGAGCATAGTAGGGTGACAGCTGGAAAACAGATGCACACTTGTAGCGTGCTTAAACAATAAAAGAAAGGAGTTCCTAAAAAAAAAAGCAGTTTAATGACAAAAGAGGAGGAATGTAAGCTCACACATGCTAACAGAGAAGAAGTAAGCAAATGAAACTAACAATGAGGCCAACCAATGGTAGGCAGTGCACAAGGACTAAGCCCACTGTAAGCTAATATGTCTAGCAACAAATATGCTAGTAGGCGAGACTTAAATAGAGTTACAGTTTTTTAAAGTCTTTAACAACAAGTGGTGAGGAGGTCATTCACAAAAGCCAATCTATCAGTTTTGTCTCTGAAAGCTAATGGTCAGTTTTCATCCCAAACATGTTGTCTGTCCACTGTAATTAGTCAACCAAATTGCCCCATCGGATAACCAGTCCTACAGCTAATTTAGAAGAATCCTTTGGAATTGTACATTAAAAGAGGACGCCCTTCATGAGGCTCACATTCTTGGCTCTAAACTGATGGCTAGAGCTACCCAATACATGTTACTAAACAAGCCATTAAAAAGGCCTGGGTTTGCCCACAAGAAACTCTCCCAATGCCTACACCTAAACCCATGCCACAGGATAGGCATATCTGCATATCCATCTTCACTTCACAAAGTAATCAGATTACAAAAACATTGCACATGCTACATATTTTTACTTTCAAAAGATTTAAAGACCTTAGTGAACATCTCTTTTGAGTGCAGACTCTACACACCTTGACAAGCTTCAAGGGTCTCCGGTCTATGGTGAGCCATTTCATATGTGGCAGATACAATGTGTGCCTGTTCAACTTCAACCCAAAATCTTTCAGTGGGGGCAACTTTAACCGGTCACTACCATGTCGCACCAACTTTAATTTTAACTGAGCAATCTATTGTTTATTGTGTTCCTGCAACTTACGTTGGTCAAATGACACAAAGGAACAAATTATTAACCTGTGCTGTACAATATGCTGCAAACCAGCTAGTACCCTTTTGGTTGCACACTGCATGACCAGAAAAAAGACGAGATAACATGTACTTGTGATTAATGTTATAAGCCTACTAACCCGGTTCTGAAGCCGTTCTTATCAATCTAAAAGAATTTTGCTGACTAGAGAGACATAATTTAATATAGGAAGAGTTGACTGGAAATTAAGCATGGAATTGCAGGATTTCCACATAAAATTAATTTATGCAATTTTATCAGCTGCCTGTAAAGCATTTTTTCTTTACTACTGAACTGTAAGAGAATAATAGTGCATTTGATAAGATTGTACAACTTGCTCCGTACATTACTTTTTGTACTGGTTCAAATATAGCCTAACTGACACAATTGGGTAGTTCAAAAAGGCATTTATGAGTATGTGTAGTCATACTCTTGCAGAACTGCATCACATGCTCATATTGCAGGTAACATAGATACGGATGTAGATCTATGCCTACTACGGTCATGTCTCCTATAGGAGAGCTCTCCACTGAGTACAGAGAGCTAAGCACACCTAGCCATAAAGTGAAGGTGTAAATATAGGAGTGGGGTAGAGGAAGTGGCTGAAAAATGTGGAATGTCTACTACAGTGACGGAGCAAAAAGTGAAAGTAAAGAAGGGGCACTGGAGGGGACATGCAAATACAGAAGTACACCTCCAAAGGGTAAGCATATTACAATTCACAAAAGATACACCATCATCAACTCTAGTAGTACTACTGCCCAGGAAGGCTCAAATCCCCTTCGGGCAGACCTTGGAGTAAGACAAATACTACACATGGACACTCACAGGCACTGCAAGAGAATCAAATAGAAATCTACGGAGGCAGGGATTAACACTACCAGACCTACATCTAAAATATAAATAAAGAAGAAAAAGAGGTTATAAAAATGTAAACTTTCCAGAATCCCACATAAATCATGGTATAAAATGTAAACTAAGAGATACACATTCTTAGAACATGACAAATATTTGAATTGATAATGAATTCTAAGAAACAAGATTCATTTCACATTTAACACTACTTTACACACACTCAAAGACACATGACGACACATTGCATGTCGCTCACAACACAGCTAATGTCTGGCTCCATAACGTTTCACATAACAAGGGGAAGAGGGCAGAAAGAACAAGGTGTGAGATCAAATTATATGCTCCCAGTGCTAATGTCTGTCTAGTGTGTAATAGTTTCCTCAGTTGATACCTGGTCTCTATTATTTTCAATTCATAATTCTACATATGGTAGGAGGAGATCCACATCTAGGCAATTTAGAACTACATTTGGTGGATTAGCAGCTAAAATACACAATGTTGTGTCACTGTGATCATATTTTGAGCCTAATGTGTCCACTTCCCACCCACACATGTAAAGTGGTGGGGACACCCACTTCTTGTACTAGGTGTAAATCTCCACCCAGTGTTGCTGAAGTGCTACTAGACAAAGACTTACACCTAGACATAGGCGTAGATCTACATGCGTTGAGGAAGTCCGCCCATAGATTAACCTTAGTGAATTGCTCTTTATCATGGCTGACCTTTACCAGACTGTATGGATGCATCTACAAATTCAGCCAGCCCCTTAAGTCTTTTTTTGATAATTTGTTTCTGACTTGACCTATGCTAAGTCTTTCTCAATTTTTTACATATGTCAAATTCTGTTGGAATTGACTGGATTATTGTAAGAGGTGCACAATAAAAAAGGGACTTTTTGCCGCCCTCTTTACATGTCTTTTAATATTTTTTGTCCAAAATCCTGTTTGGAGACCACCATTTCTCGGGAAATATTGGAAAGATACTGTTGCCCTGTAGAAATGATTCAATTCCACTGCACACAAGGTGACTGAGGTAAACACCTGTAAGGTTGGCTCTAAACATTTTGTTCCATACGCTTAATGCCAGATTCTAATCTTAAATTCTACTTTGCTTTTTTCCTGCACTTCATTGAAATTTCTATTTGTGATCCTCTTATGGAGATTACATTTGACCCACCAGTACTCAAGCAGGTGACTCTTCAAGTGAACTTATTCTTATAATCGTAGCTACCTTTTGTACATAGCTTATGCCTTTCATTTGTGTTGGTTAACCCAGACTGACAGCTTCATAGATTTTGTTTAAGGTGCCCACGTGGAAACGTCGGACTATATCACCAAGTAAGTTTTGGATTCACTCTCATACAGAACTTCTAGTGCATTTTTGTCCAGCACTGGTTACACCACAGAATCACTATGAATGCTTCATCTGTCCTAATGATGCCCCGTGATTTATTCATCAACAGCCTGATTCACAAAGGTAAACCTACACGTTTGTGTAAGATCACTCTTTTTCAGTATTCACAAAACTGCAATTTAATAATAAGTGTAATAGAGTGCGGAGTCTTCCCAGTCACGGATGAGAACTCTGCATATAAAAAGATAGAAAAGGCCTATGTTTTTATGTGCAGAGTTCTCTGCCCAGTCTGTGGAGTCTCCGCACTTGTATACTTACTATTAAATTGCAATTTTGTGATCATTGAAAAAGAGTAAACTTACTCAAACGTGCAAGTTTACCTTTGTGAATTAGGCCTCATGTGTCAGAATGTCAACCGATTAGAAGTGAACTGTCTAAGATCCAAATGTGACCTTTGACTCTCACAGATAAAATTGATGGGCTTTCATTTGTGAAAGTCATTACTTTTTGATGCAAAGTCACAAAAAAACAGTAAGCAATTACGTTAACACCTACAACGTAATTCACACCATACTCTGATTTCTGTATTACCTATAGATTTCTTTTTGTTATAGACATGAATAAACTATCATTCTTCATTCTTCTTTGAACGTCTGTTTAAAAAATGTTTGTTTCGTAGCACTTTCCCAAATATGAAGCTGAACATGAGCTTGACTATTTTTTCACTTCAACATAATGCTTGTGTTTAAATAATACAAAGTGTCAATTATTCATCTCACTGTAATTATGTTTTGTAGTACACAAACACTGGCCCCTTTGTCAGAAAATGAAAATAACAACTATAGCAAGTACAAAGAAAATAAATTGTTAGATACTTTCTTCAAGCAGCCCCTCATTGCTATGCAGCCCACTGCATCAGAATCATCTGAATCGAGTTTTCTACACTTTCTTGCAGCTTCTTGATATGGCTGTGCAACCCCACAGAACCAGAATCATCTGAGGAACTCGAGTTCCTCAAACACCCAATCTCAACACCATTTCCTCTTACCCATGCATGTGGCAACTGCCATTTTTTACCACTCTTCGGCTCCCTTAATGCCTTACTGTCTGCGCCCCGCATCCACGGTCAGTTGTTACCCATCTCTCCCTGATCCCCACTGAAGTGCTCTGTTCCTATCCAATCCCACTCGTTCACCCTCTATCTCCCCTCATCCTCTGTTCTGCACTCTTAGGGCCCGATTCACAGAACTAACTTAAGACAAAATCCTAAACTTACTACCATTTTGGTATTCACAGAAGGCACTTACTCATTTTGAGTAACTTACTCATTTTGAGTAACTTACTCATTTGGAATTCACAGAAGGCACTTACTCATTGATGAGTAAGTGCCTTCTGTGAATACCAAAATGAGTAAGTGCCTTCTGTGAATACCAAAATGAGTATGATCTCTGTGTGTTCTTTACATTCACAGAAGAGTTGAGATGTTTGTTTCTTTACAACCCGTCATTTCCTCCACTGAAAATCCTAGAGGCCTGCGACAAGCTGTAAAATGGGGTTAAGAGGTGGTGATCATTTAGCCCAGAAATCATTCCTACAGCCTCGATGAATACCATCCCCTAAAATGTTGAAGACAATAAAACTTCTCCCACCAATTTCTAGAACCAAAGTACACTTCTCTCCCTTGACAACAAGACTGCATTAACTCCAAGATCCTCCTGAGCGCTTGTCATAAGTCTAATGCGTAGGGGCCCATAATAACTATACTCTATCTTTCACTGACTAGTGGAAAGACAAGCCAGACAAGTCTCATACAAACAATGGCAATGTCTATCCTGAGCATGAAAGCATTGAGTAAGCCGGATACAAGGTGATAAAACAATACATTGACATCTCATAGTAGGGCCAGTAGTCTAGAATACCATGAGTTTAAAAAAAATAGTTGGTAAAAAAAACTGAATACATAAGCTTTCAAACTACAGGTTTGTATGTCTCTAAAATATCCATTATTTTATATTGGCAAAATCATATTGTCTTGTAGTATGCTTGGGATTAACCTCAATAGTTTTGTTCCAACACCACCTTTGCACATGGATTTTTATCCACTGCACTCTGAATACTATTCAAATGAAGGAAAAGTACATACACGAGCAATGTCAGAAACTGGCCTAGAGATCTTAGGCCCTTTTTATGAGAAACTAACGCGCGCGGTGCCACAAGTCATTTTGCTGCAATAGTTTCGAGGCACAGGGATGCGACAAGTTTACAACAACATGTTGCATCTCTGTCCTTTTCCCTGCACTGGCGCACAAACTGCTGCCATGCGCCGACGCAGGCACCCTTGCACCATGGTGCAAGGATGCCTGCATCGTGAGGAGATTGTTTTTGTGCAGGAAGGGCCACCTTCCTACATAAAAACAATCAATTGAGGTGATTTCCTCTTCCTATGCGTGCTGTAGAATGCGGCACGCATTGAAAAAGGAAAAAAACAAGGAGAAATGAAAACATTTCTCTTTGTTGCACCTCGCATCAGTGGACATGGGTGTTGCAACACCCATGTCACGCCCCTAACACGCAAAGTGTTGTATGAAAAGGGGTGATATTCACAAGCACACATATGGCTTTATGTGTGCTTGTAAATAAATACCACGCAGCAGGTTGCACCGCCAGTGCGTCACGCAACATGACGCACCGGCGGCGCAATGGGCTTGTAAATAAGCCCCTCATGTTTGCATGCGAAGTGTTGACTAGCTCATTTATGAGCAGGGAAACATCTGCATATTTTTCTGGAAGCTGTTTGATCAAGATATAAATGCTTGTGGTGGATGGGCGTGGGGTGTATGTATGGCCAGCCCTCAAAGGAGTGACTGGCAAACTACTACCTGCTGGGACACTAGAACGTGTCCAGCAGGACACTACAGTTCTACAAAACAGAAGCACATGATATGCTCCTAGTTTTCCTGGTAGTAAAGTTTTCTTAGTCCAACCTGACAATTTTACCTGGATAAAACCGACAAACCAACTATGGATTTTGTTAATAGTAATTTGTAGCTGAGGAACTCTTAACCTATAATTTTTCATTGCATGGAAAATATTTGTTTTCACTTTGCGCTTGTCCATGTGCAAGTTTACTCTATAACACCAGTTTCAGACTCTGCAGTGAAAATAATTATTCAATAGGTGAATAGAGTATATTTTCCTTAACATTTGATGTCAAGCATAATTTAATCACCAACACAAGGAAATGTATGTGAATTAGCAAATACACATTCAATGGTCATGGAGCAAATCTCTTTTGAGGTAAGGTAACTAAAGTTCACCAAACCTTTGTGAATCGCTGCAGTGTTTCCCCAGTTTGTGGACTCAAACAGACTAATTGAATATAGTAGAAATAACTTTTCACAAAGACATAGTTGCAATAAATGTTTCCTATGGTAGCCCGCTTTGTTCTGTATTTTGCATGAATATTGACAAAGACATATCATTTTTCTTTTGAACTGTGTGACTTTATCTCAACTTATTTTCTGACTGGGGGAATTAATTTGAATACTGTCTATTCTGCTATTTCATCAAAACCACTGTCAAGTGTGTGTGTGTGTGTGTAGGTGTGTGTGTGTGTGTAGGGGGGTGTCTCTAAAACCATATTTAGTGCTTAATTTGCACTCTAGATGCCAAGAGTCGACACCAGCATTCATTTTTGGGGACCAAGACTTATTCTTCATAATCAGACATTGACTCGGAGTGAAAGAGAAGGGCAAAAAAGAGAGAAAGGGAAAGGAAGAGACACACAGGAAAACACTGTCAATGGAGGTATGAAGTGGAGGTATGTAAAATAACCTGCAACCTTGAGCAAAAGAGACAACAATTTTAGGCTGGTAAAATAAAAAACGAAGGCAGTGGAATTCAGACTAGGCTGCCTTGTTTATATTGAGCAACCCTGGCATCAGCACCACAGGTGGGCTCCTAAGAAAACCCTGGCCCCCTACACATGTAATATATAAATACACATGTGCAGGGAGAGAGACAGCAGGCAAAAGTGACACACAAACACACACACTGTGACTTGAATAATGTCGCTCTGCATAAAACTTCTTGAAATGTGTTAGGACAATAAAAACTAATATTTAACTTAAGAAGAGACATCAGTTCTAAAACATTTAACATACATTCGTCAAAAATATATTTGTTTACTCTTAATGTATAATCATTATAAAACATGCCACCAAAATGCTCCTCTGAGACAGCAATGATTGTAGTTGGATCACAGGGCAGGGGGTCACATACAGCACCAAGAACATTCTTCCACCACACAAAAGCTTTATAAGGCTACCTATCATTCTTATTCAGTAAACTGGCATAAGACCGCCAACCGCTGCTAAATCACGCTCTGAGGACAAGAAAGAATGAGGGGTCCAAAGTCCTGGATGGCAGTAAAAATGGAGGCACAGAAGTGGTAACTAAAGGAAAGGTCCCTTAAAACTTGCAGGCATATTCCCGTTGCATAGAAGTACAAAAGTCCAATTGTGCAGACACTAAGGAAGATTCAATCATTCCAGTAATTGGCATCTCCACATCTGTGTCAGATAAAATCTTTGCACTTAATAGTTATAGCCATGGATACCATGAAGATACATTTGTCCGAAAAATGGTATTAGAGGAAAGCCACATAATTCTCTGGAACTAATCCTGTTTTCCCATCATAAGTAGCCTTCAGCCATCCTGGTTCCACTGATGAGTACACTAGAGGAAAGATGAAAAATGTGTCAATAGTATAGTCTGATATAACAGCATATAAGCTGTATTTAAAATGTATATGTGTCAATGTATCTATCTATATATTTTAACACATATATTTGTTTTGTAACAGCCTCGTTATGGATTGAACTAATGTGACTGGGTCAATGTGACTTACCATTAGTAAATATTGCACCCTGGGGGAATGAAAGTTCGTGACTGTGCTCAGCTTTACACGAATACATGGCTTTGGCTTGGCTAAAATCAAAATAAGACATCGATTTACAAAACCACTAAGTGGAAAATCTAAAAATATAAGACTTTACAACAGACTGTACAGCAATAATAAAAGAGGTGAAGCAAATTTTACATAACAACTAAACAAAACCTTCAGAAATTTTATATATGGTATGTAAAACATTTATAAAGTTGGTACTTTATTCACACGTTTTGTTGATTTAGACAAAGCTGGAATGTCTGAACTGTTTACCAAAGCTCCACACTAATTAAACGTTACTTAAGTTATAAGTGTTTTATAAACAGATGCGATTGTTTAGTAAAGCTAGAAATGGTATTCCTGATTTTCACTGAGGAGAACATTTCAGCTACAGTCCTTCTTTACACAATAATGGTCAAGATCACAAACATTTTTATTGGCTTTGTTTGAATTCCTCAGCTGCAACTTGCAGTATTTCATTAAATACAGTTCTACTTAATGAAATTATATATAGACCACTTGAAAAGTTAAAAAGCATACATCATAGGCAGATATACTCTAATAGTTCTGAAATATTCTTTAATAGTTCTGAAATCCTCAATACACACAAGAGCTTCCAATGTCCATTCAAGAAATGACTTGTGTATATATAACTGAAATGAACAGAACATTTTAATACTTACCTGCACGCTCTTCAAATCCAAATTGAAAAAGGCATTTTGTTGTTGAAACGCGTCTCTGGTGCAAAACAGCATTTCAATAAAACTAACGTTCTTGGCCCCTGCCTCCCTTGAGTGACAGGACTCTTTTTTGAAGGTTAAGGAGTTTTTTTTGTATATATATATATATATGTGTGATCAAGGGCAAGTGGTGCCCGAAACGCGTCACTTGGGGAAAACAATAAACTGAAGATTTTTGCCTCATTTCGGTGGTTCGTGATTCTTTGGCAGCGAGGGTTAGTGCCCAACGTACTACTTGCCAGCGGAGGATCGATTCGTTCTTTGTATATATATATATATATATATATATATATATATATATATATATATATATATATATATATATATATATATATATATATATATATATATATATATATACCCACAAACATATATATGTGTGTTTGTGTAGGTATACATTAATATATAGTTATAGTTTTAATTTTAAACTTATTTTACTTAAATTATAAATATTTCATTACAATTAGGTGTAAGTAATTAAGAAAATAGAAAATAATATAATTAAATAAAAAGTAATATATATATACATATATATCGCCACACTCCGCCTCAACGTTCCTCACAGCGGGAACAAACGGAAGACGAACCCAGATTTGGTGTAAGTTTCGTTTATTTTTCAGTGAGCCACCATTGCTGCCATTACGCGTTTCGGCCAGACTCGGCCTTGATCACATGACGCGTGTTTAGAGCCACAGTGTGATATTTAAAGTGAAAGATCATCTGCACACGTGATACAATTCTTTCATAGGCATAAACAACATACTATGTTGAGATAACTCTTGTTGGTGCAAAATACGGCAAACGATGACATACATAAATAAATAAATAAGTAGTATTGATGTAAAAATACAATATAACCACAATATGTAAAATACATAAACACAATTGTAGTAAAACCTCAATTAAAAAAACAATTGAATATATTAAAATTCATTGTGAGTTTTTTGAGGTAGTTAGTTACTAAATATAATGTCAGTATGGATATTAGCATACTATTCGGGGGGACTAAATGGATAAATCCTAATATTGATCCCCATTCTAGTGGTCCTAAAAAATGTATCCCCGAGTGTGGATTTGGTTGACTGATGTTTATTCAAAATGCTGTAATTAGACTCAACCAAAGCTACTGCCCGTTCTGCCTACCTAATTAAGAGTTCCTATGTGTAAAGTGCAAAGTGTCAATAAAATGCTAAGTAACAAATCTACAAATTGAGCATTTTACATAAAAGATCGCAAAAGCCATCCTTCATAAAAATGCCAATAAATAGATAAAAATACGTGAGTGAATAAAAAAATAATAATTTTTTCAGTTCTATTAAAAGTTTAAAAACTTTAAATATATGTGTATATATATATATATATATATATATACATACGTATATATATAAATATATATATATATATATATATATATAAATTTTCACCATGCATTCCCTTCTAGAATTCCAGAGGAAAGAACAAAGCGGCACACCTGGGGACTGCACAATATGTTTTATTGTGCACCAAGACAACACGTTTCGGCGTAAGCCTTTATCGAGTGATTTGGTGCATGCAAATTCCCTTAGAAATACGAATAACAGTTCATAAAAAGTGAGAAAATACTTCTATCGTCTCGTCTTAATTCATGTAACTACAACGGGTTTGACTAATATTTAAATGACATTATGCACAATCAGCAATATAAATAAATGAATACCATAATCACAGTATAAATGTAATTCATGCAACCACTTCTATCATTAGTGCTGCCTCTTAGTCATTCGCGCCTAGATTCGTAATTATCAGCATTGTTGCCGCACCTAATACTCAATAAAGTTATTTCATTTGACCTTACTTTTGAGTAACAACAATCAGTGTGGGTGCGAGCAGCATGCTTGCGGTGGCGGCTTAAAATCACTTACTGCCATTAAAAAAGAACTTTCCTGCAATGTAAAATACTGAAATCGTACCATCCAAGTAAAAACTTGATGTACTTACCTGCAATGTAATGTCCCACGGTGTATGTAATAACTGCAATGTAATGCTAACATACCCAAAATACATGTGATGGATGCAAAAATATATTCAACAGCTGCAACCCCAATGGTAATATTGCGCTGATTGATGCATACAAATTACAAGGAACAAAGTGCAACATAAATTAACAGGAAGCATTACAATAATGACAAAATACAAGATGGCAGTAACACTTTATGTGATTGGGCCTGCTGACATAACAGTGATGACTGCACGCAGTAAAACAACACAGACCAAGTGCATGTTTTGTGAGCCACCCCATGCCATCTTAATGTAAGTACTCGGCAAAGTCTTTACTGCATCATTATAAAGGACAGATGCAAGTTGCTTTGATTTTTTAAAACTTTATTTAAATAGTGCTTCCGTTTGTTTTGGACTGCTTTTTGAAGAATTTAATGTCCACCTCTAAAGGTGCGTGCTATAGTATTTAAAGTATGTTCACTTATGTCAATGAATTTATGTACATTCTGTGCTATGTTGTATATTATACATGGCAATTACAGTAGCATTTCTATCGAAAGACGAGCAGAAACACTATGCAACCACGAGGAAACTCTCAAAGAGGATGAAATATGTTCATTTTTTTCCTCCGTGTACGTGGCAAGGCAATGTAAAAAAAAATGTATATGCGACTAAAGCAACTCTTTTCATGAACAAATGATAGGAAATAAGCGGGACTACTTTCGATTTTTAACTCTATTAGTCAATGTATAATGGCTGTTTTTTGCAAATAAGCTATATACCAAAAAACGGGCGCAGCTACTGGTCCTAGGAATTTGTTCTCCTGAACAATTTGGGGCAGTTTTACAAGCCCCTTGCGCCACTTTTGCGTCACTTTTAACATGGGAAAAGTGACGCAAAAGTGGCGCAAGGGGCTTGTAAATCTGCCTCTCTGTTTAATTATGACATGCATTGAGTCGTTACACACAATATGTAGCACATTATTCCATAATGTCTATGTCAATTCTGATATGTTTTTTCACCTCACGATGAATTTGAACAAGATTATGAAGTTATGTGTTCTAAAACACTTGGTGATAACAGACGTTTATTAACCATTATTTGTTGATTTGTTCCTATGAAATTATATTTTGTACTCGGAGGTATAGCATATTACCCTGAGGTTGGAAACAATTATGATTGTAAAGTCATCCTTTTTTCGTGATATCAAAGAAACCAGTGTTTCTTTCCAACTTTAGTTTTTGAAGGTGACAGCATGGCTCTGTAGGCATCATTAACACCCAGGATTAATCTTTACATGCTATGGCTGAGGGTGGTCTTTCCCAGCCTCAACAACAAAGAAAGATCACAAATGTATTTTAAAAAGTATTTTGGAAACATACCGTCCAGGAGACACTTGCTTGGTTGCGTTTTCAAACAACTGCGCTCTGGCTGCAACACTGAAGACAAAACAGAGAAGATTCAACCTGAATTTATCATCACTTCATGGTATACTTTAAAGTTATTTGTCCGAAAAGCAGATAACCGAATTATAGCAAGTCCAGCAATGTTATCAATCTTATATGCTGCAGCACAAGTTCATTTTAGTCACTATTTCATTATATACATTTGATTGCCAGTTTTACAAAAAGCAGAGGTCCAAATACTCAAATGTTTCTGTGCAGAAGATCTCATATGCATCTAACAAACTTAACTCAGTAGGGCGCTACCCAAGCACTGATTCTCGGATTAAAGTCAAACTTTTCACAAATTTGCCAATTCAGGAAATTGCCAAAATATTGTGATGCATACATTAAGCTATTTAGTATCTGAAACATTAAAAGAAAAGCCCATCAAGCAAGCTAAAAATTAAGTTCATTAACAGAAAGCAAAGAGGCAATCCATGGTCTGATGAAGACCGTAAGACTGCCAAAATTGGCTTAAATGACTGAAAACAACATTCATAATAGCTGACTTCTGGATTTCGTCCTTGCCCTAAAAATATTACAAAATGTCACCAATGAATAGAAAGGCACATTTCGCACTGGACGCTGCAACAATTGGTGATGGCCAAATCTTCTGCCAAATCGTCACTTGATGCCTTAAAAATGGCAGTGATTTCCTAATGACTATCAGTGCTGAAACATGGGCGAAAAAACATTAGATGAAGATGAGTATACGATGATAAGGCCTGCTAGATGCCATGTTCTCCACGATTGTTCCTTCTTTGTTTTGCTCCAACCATGAGATCCATAGTGGTTACGAAGAGAAACAGGAAGATCAGAAGATAGCGGTGGAACGGATGCTAAAAACAAAATAAAGAACCAGCAAAACAATTCAGCATGCTGTGATGTGCAAAGTGTCTAGGAAAAGCAAAAATTAGACCATGGGGAGGCTCTAAGGTCATCAGAACAATGCCTGCAGAGGAATCTTATTGTGATAGCATGAATATGTGTATATATTTGAGTGGTTGAGTGACCGCACGTGGCTCCACACTTTCGTAGGATATTCAACATCATTCACAAGTGCTGCTATTTTTACAAGAATGTTTAAAGGAAATGCCTCAAACAAAGATCAGTTACTAGCAGTCTAATGAGCTGGCATGTTGTTGGGCTGAGGTTTCTTTTCAATATTCAGCTCCACTGGGCTTATTTCCTGCAAAACATAATGAATTACCAAATACTTACATATTAGGAGAGGAATTCGATGAAAGGCTGCAGGGCATGCTTATGCTACACTAAAACAATTTTAAAGTGAGCAGGAACGTGTGGCTGAAAGAGGATTCATGTTTTCAAGAGGTTTCGGTGCAGGACTTAAAGTGGAAGACACACAATATGGTGTGGTGGCACTAAAGTAGGAGAGGGGTACTAGTGGAGTTGTTTGGTTGTGTTAGACCTGGCATCCTTGGCGTGGGTCTCCCTTCCATTTTTTCGTAATGCCTCCACTGTTGCCGATATGCTTTTGCTGGACTAGATGCTCATGGGTACTTTGCCGCTGCTAATCAGTGCCAAAGTGCAAGTGCTCCCTATCGTTAATTGATGTATGTATTAGTGACTCCATGATTGGATGATTGGTTTACTTGTCAGTCCCTAGTACAGTGCACTCAGTGTGCCCAGGGCTTGTAAATCCAATGCCGCTGGTGGGCTTGCAGCACGGGTTGTGCCACCCACAGAAGCGGCTTGTAAAATGTGTCTCAGGCCTGCCATCGCAGAGCCTGTGTGCAGCCTAGGGCTGCCATGTCGACTTGGTGAGTACACCCACTTACCAGTCCCTAAACCTTCCCTTTACTGCATGTTGGTCACCCCTAAAGTAGGCCCTAGGGCAGGGTGCATTGTAAGTATAAGGTAGGACATGCCCTGGTGTGTGTGGCATGTCCTAATAGTGAATTACAGCCATTTTCGTTTTTCACTATTGCAAGGCTACCTGCTCCCCATAGGCCAGAATGGGCAGACTGACTATTACACCTTATAGTCAGAACTGACCCCGGGAACATGGTAGAAAAACGAATTTAGTATGCCTGAACTCAGGATGATAAAATACATCTTTTAGTGAAGTTGGTTTTAACATTCTGTGTTTGAAAATACCACTTTTAGAAAGTGGGTATTTTCTTGCCTAACTATCCAAGCCTGCCTCTGCTAGGTTGTGTATTCCTTGTCTGGAGATTGAGTGACAGGGGCTGGGGGTGGCTACAGGAGACAGAGTGAGTCAGCGCAGGGCTGAATAGAAAGATCTGCATCCAGAGTGGAGGGAGGAGTTGCACCTGGGTCTGAATAGGGCTGTGCCTGCCTGCCGCAATGCTGGCTCCACCTCCTGCCGGGCGGCTGAGCACTCTGCCCCACATTCTGAAAGGAAAGAAGGAGTCAGAAAAACAAAGTGCTCCAGAACTGACCAGAACTGGTTTTGGACTAGGCAGAGGCCTCTCTGCCTCCAGAGAACAAAGAGAATCAGGGTATAAGAGGGGCACCCAGACCCCAGGAAAATTAGATCACTTTTGGGAACAAGAAGAAACCTTTGCTGAGGAGCCGAACCAAGAAGAAACTGAGGAGAGACTATCCCTAAGCTGAAGTGCTGCTTGGGGGATTGGCCTGCAGTGGTTTGCCTGACTGCCAAAGAAAGGAGAAAGGAACTTTTGCTTTGCTGTGACTTTCATCAACTTGTGAAGGATCTCCAAGGGCTTGGAAGAGAGCTTGCCCCCTGACCGAAGTCCCAGGACCATTGGACTTCACCCCCTTTGTGAATTGCTGCTGGAAACTCTGTTTCAGTGGCTGCAGAGGTAGGGAGCTGTGACCGACTCTCACGACCGACTCGGTGTCCTGTAAGCACCGCATCGAAGCACCGTCTCGCCCTGCAACGCACGGCCCTGGTCTCACCGACTCCGTCAACGAGCCGCTGCCTGCACCGCATCGAGGGACAACGCGTCCTGCAACGCTTCGCTACGCCGAATCGAACTGGTCCGACCGACACGGTCACTGCTGCTGAGTTCGAGTCCTGTGACCGCACCGGAGTTGGGCACCGCCGCACGCTTTGCGACGCACCGCCCGACTCGCACCACTGTCCGGACTGATCGACGCCAGCTCCTGAATCCGGCTCCGTCGCCGCACCGCAACCTGCCAGCACCGCACCGAAGCACCGTCTCGCCCTGCAACGCACGGCCCTGGTCTCACCGACTCCGTCTCGACGACGTCAACGAGCCGCTGCCTGCACCGCATCGAGGGACAACGCGTCCTGCAACGCTTCCATTTTTGCATCGCGACCGCGACGAACAGCCATCCGGCTCGCACGCCCGTGCCTGCCGCTTCAAGTAAAAGGTACTGTGACCGAGTCTGTCTACGCTGTGTTGGCCCGTCTCGACGCGGTCAGCTGGATTTGTTAGACTCTGTTTGTTCTCGACATCGCCGTAGCCGGAGGAGGCTACCGACTCGCACAGAACCTTGAATTAAGCCTTTTTGATCAGAACTAAGTATTCTTAACAGTATTGTGGATTATTTTTGTCGTTTATGGTCTTGTGATAAATCTATATAAAGTATACCTATTTTTATAAATATATAACCTGTGTGGTGTCCATTTGTAGTGTTGTCACTTGATTACTGTATGTGTTCACAAATGCTTTACACACTGCCTCTGAACTAAGCCTGTCTGCTCGTGCCAAGCTACCAAGAGGGTGAGCAGGGGTTATTTCAGGAGTGTACCTACTTTCCCTGACTAGACTCAAGGGTCCCTATTTGGACAAAGGTACATACCTCTGCCAACTAGAGACCCCCAAATCTAACATTGGTGGTCAGCGGTGAGGATTCTGGACTTGCATTTGTGACTCATGTACAGTGATTGGTGAACACTACTTAGTGAGTGCAGACCAAAACGCAACCACATACTTTTATAGCATTTTTTCTGGGATTTCCTATTTTTGCTAATGCCAAGTTCAGTCACTATGGAGAAACCAGCATCAGTAGCCTCTGTTGAGTGTGATTGGGAAGAAGAGAGGCTGGAGTGCTACACCCTCAAACAGCTCAAGCAATTCTGCAAAAAATGTAAAGTGTCCATGACCGGACTCTCCAGGAAGGAGGACCTTCAAAAGGCGCTGAGGGCCTGGGTCGAATCAAGGAGTGCCCCTGTGGAGGGGGCTGAGAATGCAGAAGGGCAGCTGGAGGGGCTATTGGGTCTAGGGGCTAGAAGACCACCTTCCCCAGTAGGTAGCAGTGTTTCTGCCAGAGGACTGTCTCCAGAGGAGTTGGAGGACAGGAAGGAGAGTAGGATGCACGAAATGCAGATGACCAAGCTCAAGCTGAATGGGCAGTTAGAATTCGAAATGCAAACTAGGAAATTGGCCCTAGAGGAAAAGAAAATGCAGTTTGAACATGAGAAAGTTTTGAGGGAGTTGGAATTGAAGGCCAAAAGCTTAGAGATTACTCCCTCTGGTGGCAGTGTACCGCCTGTGCCTGTTGAAGCTAGGGTGTATATTCCCAAAGATGTGGTGAAGGAGTTTTTTAAAAATGATGACATAGGGCAGTGGTTCAAAGCCTATGAGGTAGCCATGTCTTCCCACCGGGTCCCTGAGAAGGATTGGGGAGCGGGGTTGTGGGGACGGTTCCTCAGTGAGGGGCGGGATACCTTGTTGGATTTGCCCTCTGAAGTCTATAATTCGTACAGCCACATGAAGGATGCCTTAATGACTAGGTATGGGTTGACCCCTGAGCTTTATAGGCAAAGGTTCAGGAACTGTAGTAAGATTGAAAGCAGTACCTGGGTTGAATATGTGACCTTCTTTTGCAGAGCCTTGGATGGTTGGGTAAAGGGTAGCAAAGCGACTGATTTTCAGGCGCTCTTTGATTTGATTGCCTGGGAGCACTTGTCCGGTAATTGTTTTCCTGAGCTACGCCAGCACCTGATTGATAGTAAGCTGACTAACCCTAGGCAGCTTGCTGAGGAGGCGGACCGCTGGGTGAGTACCCGGGTCCACAAGGGTCACGTGGGAGACTCCGCCAAGGGTGGGCAGGGTCCCCAGCAGAAGAGTGGGGGGACAAGGGTAAACAGAAGGAGTTCCATAAAGGGCCCCAAAGTAAACCCCAAGGGAACCAAGGGAAAGGTTCCCAGCCTCCCCCTGAGAAGAAGCCAGTGGCCCCGACAGGCCCCCCTGTTCACCAGGGACCACTGGTATGTTACAAGTGTGGCGCCCCTGGCCACAAGGCCAACGATCCTCGTTGCCCTTTGCATGGAAAACCAGCACCCACGAGTGCAGTCCCCCGGCAGTTGGCTAGTGTAGCCCTGGGGGAGGAGTTGGGTGCCCAAGGTGGGGGTGATCCCACAGTGTTTTCCCTTGTCTCATTAGGAGACTCTGAGATGGTCCCTAGGACCCCGCTGCCTGAGAACACTAAGAAATACAGGCAGTGGGTGACCATCAATGGCCATAGGGTGGAGGCTCTGAGAGACACAGGAGCCAGTGTGACAGCTGTCAAGTGTCACCTGGTGTCTAAAGAGCAGGTTATCCCTGATGCATTCTATCCGGTTGTTGCCGCTGACAACACAGAGAGTCACTGCAAGGTGGCTCAGGTTCACTTTGAGTGGGGGGTCTCGGGTACTCTTCAAGTAGCTGTGAGGCCAGCCATGCCTGTTGACTGTTTGTCAGGGAACGATTTGGAGAGCTCACCTTGGGCTAAGGTGGAGCGGAGTGCGCATTTAGAAATGTTGGGCTTGCCTGATTGGGCATGTGTGACCACCCGGTCAATGGCAGCTAAAGGTGTTCAAGAGGACCTGGAGCCTGAGAGGGAGGCCCAGGTGCCTGCCGGAGAGAGAGGAGGCAGGGGGCGCGGGAAACCGGCCCCCGAAGTTCCCACGGTCCAGGAGGAGGCAGACCCTGAGGGGGATGCCCTGGAGCCTACAGGGGAACAGGTAGCTGAACTGGGGGACCTACCTGAGCTGACCCATTGGCAGCAAGAAGGAGGACCCTCCAGGGAAGAGTTCTGCGAGGAGCAGAACGCATGCCCCTTCTCTCGTGGGTCTGAGGCAACAGGCCACAGACCAGGCAGCAGGTGATCAGTCTGGATCACATTGGGTTTACTGGGAGAATGGTCTCCTGTATTCAGAGCCTAAGGTTGCTGAGCCTGGGTCAGCCCGTGTGCTGGTGGTACCCCAGCGCTTCAGAGCCTTCCTACTGGGGTTGGCTCATGATGTACCGTTAGCGGGACATCTGGGGCAGGACAAGACCTTTGACAGGCTTGTTACCCATTTCTATTGGCCCCAGATGCGCAGGAGTGCCGCCACTCACTGCAGGACATGCCAGACTTGCCAGGCAAGTGGAAAGAGTGGGAGGAAGCACAAGGCTCCTCTCCAGCCATTCCCTGTGGTCAGCACCCCCTTTGAACGGGTGGGTATTGACATTGTGGGGCCGCTGGACCCCAAGACAGCCATGGGCCACAGGTTTATCCTGGTCTTGGTGGACCATGCCACCCGGTACCCTGAAGCCATCCCTCTGAGGACAGTGACGGCCCCCGTGGTGGGACGGGCACTGATGGGAATTTTCTCATGTGTGGGATTCCCTCAAGAGGTGGTGTCTGACAGAGGTACCAACTTCGTGTCCAAGTACATGAAGTCCCTGTGGCAGGAGTGCGGTGTAACTTACAAGTTCACCACTCCTTACCACCCTCAAGGAAATGGTCTGGTTGAGAGATTCAACCGGACCCTCAAGGGCATGATTATGGGTCTGGAAGAACCCATGAGGCGTAAATGGGACGTCCTCTTACCATGCCTGTTGTTTGCATACCGGGAGGTGCCACAGAAGTCTCTAGGGTTCAGTCCCTTTGAGCTCCTCTATGGACACCCGGTGCGAGGACCTCTGAGTTTGGTCAAGGAAGGCTGGGAGCAATCTCCCAGGAAACCTCCCCAGGATGTATACAGTTACATGCTGGCCTTCAGGAACCAGACTAGGCGTTTCAGAGAGCTTGCTGAGGCAAATCTGGAAGCCAGCCAGGAGGAGATGAAGCGGTGGTACGACCAGAATGCCACTCTGGTAGAGCTTCAGCCTGGTCAGAAAGTGTGGGTCATGGCCCCTGTGGAGCCCTGTGCGCTCCAGGACAGGTGGACCGGCCCTTTTACGGTGGTGGAGCGCAAGAGTCCAGTTACCTATTTGGTGGACTTGCAGTCTCCCAGGAACCCCTTGCGGGTCCTGCATGTGAACCGCCTGAAGCCCCACTTGGAGAGGTCCCAAGTGGGCATGCTCTTAGCTACAGATGATGGAATGGAGGAGGAGACCGAGCCTCTTCCTGACCTCCTGTCAGCCCGAGAGCAAGATGGATCAGTGGAGGGAGTAAACCTCTCTACCTCCCTGACACCTGAGCAGCAGGGTGACTGTCGCCAACTGTTGGGACAGTTCCCTGACCTGTTCTCCCTGGTTCCCAGTGTCACTCATTGGTGCGTCCATGATGTGGACACTGGGGACAGTCTTCCTGTGAAGCACAAGGCTTACAGGGTGACTGACAGGGTCAGAGCCTGCATCAAGGAGGAGGTCTCCAAGATGTTTGCGCTAGGGGTCATTGAGTCCTCTAACAGCCCTTGGGCCAGCCCAGTGGTCTTGGTTCCAAAGGCTGCCGCGCCTGGTGCCACACCAGAACTCCGGTTCTGTGTGGACTACAGGGGACTCAATTCCATCACCAGGACTGACGCCCACCCCATCCCCAGAGCTGATGAGCTCATAGATCGGTTAGGGGCTGCGCGGTACCTCAGCACGTTTGACTTAACGTCTGGGTACTGGCAGATCGCCTTGACTGATGGGGCAAAGAGAGGTCAGCATTCTCCACACCAGATGGGCACTACCAGTTCCGGGTGATGCCCTTTGGGATGAAGAATGCCCCTGCCACCTTTCAGAGGTTGGTCAACCAGGTGTTGGTTGGACTGGAGGATTTCAGTGCCGCCTACCTGGATGACATCGCAGTGTTCAGTGCCGATTGGGAAGAACATCTGCGCCACCTCTGGGAAGTGTTGATGGCGCTGCGGAGAGCAGGCCTCACAATCAAGGCGAGTAAGTGCCAGATTGGGCAGGGTTCTGTGGTGTACTTGGGACACCAGGTTGGGAGCGGCCAGGTGGCGCCCCTCCAACCGAAAATTGATACCATTCTGGCTTGGGAGCCCCCAAGACCCAGACAGAGGTGAGAGCCTTCCTAGGACTCACCGGGTATTACCGGAGATTCGTCAAGGGGTATGGCAGCATTGTTGCCCCCTTGTCAGAGCTGACTTCCAAGAAGCAGCCCAGGAAAGTGATTTGGACTGACGCCTGTCAAAACGCTTTTGACACCTTGAAGACTGCCATGTGCACGGCGCCTGTGCTCCAGGCACCCAACTTCTCCAATGAGTTCATTGTTCAGACGGACGCTTCAGAGCATGGTGTAGGGGCTGTTCTATCACAGATCAATGAGGAGGGCCTAGACCAACCTGTAGCCTTCATCAGTAGGAGGTTACTTCCCCGGGAACAGAGATGGAGTGCTATTGAGCGTGAGGCATTTGCTGTGGTCTGGGCTCTGAAGAAGCTGAGACCATACCTGTTTGGGACTCACTTCCGGGTTCAGACAGACCACAGGCCCCTCAGATGGTTGATGCAGATGAGGGGTGAGAATCCAAAGCTGTTGAGGTGGTCCATTTCCCTACAGGGGATGGACTTTACGGTGGAACACCGCCCTGGTACAGAACACGCCAATGCTTATGGTCTGTCCAGATTTTTCCGCCTTAGCGATGAGAACTCCCTAGGGGTAGGATAGTTCTCCCCACATTTCAGCTGGAGGGGACACGTGTTAGACCTGGCATCCTTGGCGTGGGTCTCCCTTCCATTTTTTCGTAATGCCTCCACTGTTGCCGATATGCTTTTGCTGGACTAGATGCTCATGGGCACTTTGCCGCTGCTAATCAGTGCCAAAGTGCAAGTGCTCCCTATCGTTAATTGATGTATGTATTAGTGACTCCATGATTGGATGATTGGTTTACTTGTCAGTCCCTAGTACAGTGCACTCAGTGTGCCCAGGGCTTGTAAATCCAATGCCGCTGGTGGGCTTGCAGCACGGGTTGTGCCACCCACAGAAGCGGCTTGTAAAATGTGTCTCAGGCCTGCCATCGCAGAGCCTGTGTGCAGCCTAGGGCTGCCATGTCGACTTGGTGAGTACACCCACTTACCAGTCCCTAAACCTTCCCTTTACTGCATGTTGGTCACCCCTAAAGTAGGCCCTAGGGCAGGGTGCATTGTAAGTATAAGGTAGGACATGCCCTGGTGTGTGTGGCATGTCCTAATAGTGAATTACAGCCATTTTCGTTTTTCACTATTGCAAGGCTACCTGCTCCCCATAGGCCAGAATGGGCAGACTGACTATTACACCTTATAGTCAGAACTGACCCCGGGAACATGGTAGAAAAACGACTTTAGTATGCCTGAACTCAGGATGATAAAATACAGCTTTTAGTGAAGTTGGTTTTAACATTCTGTGTTTGAAAATACCACTTTTAGAAAGTGGGTATTTTCTTGCCTAACTATCCAAGCCTGCCTCTGCTAGGTTGTGTATTCCTTGTCTGGAGATTGAGTGACAGGGGCTGGGGGTGGCTACAGGAGACAGAGTGAGTCAGCGCAGGGCTGACTAGAAAGATCTGCATCCAGAGTGGAGGGAGGAGTTGCACCTGGGTCTGAATAGGGCTGTGCCTGCCTTCCGCAATGCTGGCTCCACCTCCTGCCGGGCGGCTGAGCACTCTGCCCCACATTCTGAAAGGAAAGAAGGAGTCAGAAAAACAAAGTGCTCCAGAACTGACCAGAACTGGTTTTGGACTAGGCAGAGGCCTCTCTGCCTCCAGAGAACAAAGAGAATCAGGGTATAAGAGGGGCACCCAGACCCCAGGAAAATTAGATCACTTTTGGGAACAAGAAGAAACCTTTGCTGAGGAGCGGAACCAAGAAGAAACTGAGGAGAGACTATCCCTAAGCTGAAGTGCTGCTTGGGGGATTGGCCTGCAGTGGTTTGCCTGACTGCCAAAGAAAGGAGAAAGGAACTTTTGCTTTGCTGTGACTTTCATCAACTTGTGAAGGATCTCCAAGGGCTTGGAAGAGAGCTTGCCCCCTGACCGAAGTTCCAGGACCATTGGACTTCACCCCCTTTGTGAATTGCTGCTGGAAACTCTGTTTCAGTGGCTGCAGAGGTAGGGAGCTGTGACCGACTCTCACGACCAACTCGGTGTCCTGTAAGCACCGCATCGAAGCACCGTCTCGCCCTGCAACGCACGGCCCTGGTCTCACCGACTCCGTCAACGAGCCGCTGCCTGCACCGCATCGAGGGACAACGCGTCCTGCAACGCTCGCTACGCCGAATCGAACTGGTCCGACCGACACGGTCACTGCTGCTGAGTTCGAGTCCTGTGACCGCACCGGAGTTGGGCACCGCCGCACGCTTTGCGACGCACCGCCCGACTCGCACCGCTGTCCGGACTGATCGACGCCAGCTCCTGAATCCGGCTCCGTCGCCGCACCGCAACCTGCCAGCACCGCACCGAAGCACCGTCTCGCCCTGCAACGCACGGCCCTGGTCTCACCGACTCCGTCTCGACGACGTCAACGAGCCGCTGCCTGCACCGCATCGAGGGACAACGCGTCCTGCAACGCTTCCATTTTTGCATCGCGACCGCGACGAGCAGCCATCCGGCTCGCACGCCCGTGCCTGCCGCTTCAAGTAAAAGGTACTGTGACCGAGTCTGTCTACGCTGTGTTGGCCCGCTCTCGACGCGGTCAGCTGGATTTGTTAGACTCTGTTTGTTCTCGACATCGCCGTAGCCGGAGGAGGCTACCGACTCGCACAGAACCTTGAATTAAGCCTTTTTGATCAGAACTAAGTATTCTTAACAGTATTGTGGATTATTTTTGTCGTTTATGGTCTTGTGATAAATCTATATAAAGTATACCTATTTTTATAAATATATAACCTGTGTGGTGTCCATTTGTAGTGTTGTCACTTGATTACTGTATGTGTTCACAAATGCTTTACACACTGCCTCTGAACTAAGCCTGTCTGCTCGTGCCAAGCTACCAAGAGGGTGAGCAGGGGTTATTTCAGGAGTGTACCTACTTTCCCTGACTAGACTCAAGGGTCCCTATTTGGACAAAGGTACATACCTCTGCCAACTAGAGACCCCCAAATCTAACAGGTTGCAAACCCTGTCAGCTAAGAATTTAGAAGGCAAGAATAAAGGGAAGCACTTAAAGGGTACTACACTGAAAGTAGAGAGAAAATAGTGAACTATGAACTTTCATTTGCTCTGTAGATGTACAAGTTTGGTATGAAGGCTTCCCCTTTGTCCAGAACAAAGATGGTGGACCACGGTTGCTCTGAAAGTGCCTGCAGTTCACTCACAAGACAAGCTGACATAATTGCCATCAGGAAGATAGTTTTCACATATTGCATTGCTTCGCCCCAGCCAGTAATAAATCCATTCGCCCTGGGTGGGCCAACCTTGGTGTCCACAGTAATGGGTGCAACAGTCAACCTGTTTGATCCTATTAGGACAGTGGCTGAAATTATTGCTCAAAGGTTTTAACAATCACACTCATGTTAAGGTACTGCCTTGTGACTGATGCCACCCTCTTGTTCAGTAAAGATCTTTATTCTGCCTCACTGTTTACACATCCATTCTCCATAGCTGTAATAAAATTAGGTCATCATCAATGTAACTTCTGAACATTCCTTATAGTTCACGGTGATTAAGATCCCCCCCTGGGTAGACCTAATTCTAGAGGTTCCTCTGAAATTTGAATGCACGCAAGCTTGCCTTCTATTACTCTCTCCTTCCCTTCGCAGCCAAAGTCACTGAGAAGATCGTCAACGCCCAGCTGACAAACTTCATTGAAGAGAACGCCATCCTCGACTCCTCCCAATCCGGAGTCCGCAGTAACCACAGCACCGAGACCGTCCTCCTCGCCGCCACAGACGACATCCGCACACTCCTCGACCAAGGCCACACCGCGTCCCTCATCCTTCTAGACCTCTCCGCAGCCTTCGACACCATCTCCCACCGCACTCTCGCAGCCAGACTCCACGACACCGGTATACAGGGAACCGCCCTCGACTGGCTCCGCTCCTTCCTCACCGGAAAACCCAAAGGATCAGACTCCCGCCTTTTCTCTCCGAACCCACTGAAATCAACTGCGGAGTTCCCCAAGGATCGTCGCTCAGTCCCACGCTCTTCAACATCTACATAGCCCCCCTCGCCGCCATCGTCAGACAGCATAGACTCAGCATAGTATCCTACGCCGACGACACCCAGCTCATCCTCTCCCTCACGAAGAACCCCAAAGACACCAAACTCAGCTTCCAGGAAGGAATGAAAGACGTTGCAGCTTGGATGAGCAGCAGCTGTCTGAAGCTCAACTCAGAGAAGACAGAAGTCCTCATCCTTGGACCCACCCCTTCAGCCTGGGACAACACCTGGTGGCCCACCACCCTCTGCATCCTCCCCACCCCCACGGACCATGCCTGGAACCTCGGCATCATACTCGAATCCTCCCTCACCATGTCCCGCCAGATCAATGCCATCAGCTCCACCTGCTTCCACACCCTCCGCATCCTTCGCAAGACTTTCAAGTGGATACCCCCCGAAGCCAGAAAGACCGTCACCCACGCACTCATAACTACCAGACTGGACTACGGGAACGCCCTCTACGCTGGAATCAGCAAATCCCTGCTACGCAAACTCCAGACCATCCAGAACACCACGGTCAGACTCGTCCCTCGGCATCCCACGACACGAGCACATCACCCAACACCTGCAAGACCTCCACTGGCTACCCGTCGAGAGGAGAGTAACCTTCAAGCTACTCACCCACGCCTACAAATCTCTCCACAACACTGGACCCAAATACCTCAACGAAAGAGTCTCCTTCCCCGTACCCAAAAGAAACCTCCTCTCCGCCGACCTTGCCGTAGCGGAAACCCCGCCATCCGACGAACCAGAGCGGGTGAAAGAGCCTTCTCCTACATCACAGCCAAGGCCTGGAACGAGCTACCGGTCAACATCAGACGCTCCCTTACTCTGCACATCTTCAGGAAGAACCTCAAGACCTGGCTTTTCCACTAACTCGGAGCTGCACCCCCAGCACCTTGAGGCCCTCACGGGTGAGTAGCGCGCTTCACAATTCCCTGATTGATTGATTGAGTGATTACTTGCCAGTATTATATCACAGGAATTAAGGGTGTGCCATACAAATATGTTACCATGTTTAAGGATGCACAACCCAGAGCTGGCTAGTCCTCTAAAATAGTGAAACAGCAAAATGGAACACCTTCGCCATAATAAAACATGAAAAGAGTGGTGACTAAGGACACATGGTACTCTGTGAATCATATCCCCCCACATTTGGTCAAGGAGAACATCAATTCCACTCTGGTTTCAATTCATAAATGCCTCTCCAACAAATTATCATTATCGATCCTGTAAAATTCAGACTTGGACGGCCTGTACTCACGTAAAATTATGCCAAACCCAATTTACTAAAAAAATCAGACCTTCCCTTCCTTCCCAGAATCTGCAATCTCTGACATCTCATGACCTCACTTTGACTTTAATAGATGATTCTAGCATAAGCGGATGGTTAAAGGCTCTCCTTCGAATTGAGGTGTAAGGGGGTGGGGAGAGTACTGGTTGCTTTTTTAAAATAATTCCTCTAATTTTGGTGGTTATTTTCTATTGTAATGTGCTCATTGTTCTGCGTTCCGCTACACTGTGCTTTTGTTGAGAAGGAGCTAGGTAGCTTCACAATCAATTTGCAATACTGCACAAAATTCACCTACTCGGTTATAGCAGTACTTTCAAGTCCATGTTTTCTTTTTCCTGTGAAACATATATTGGTAGGCTTTGAGAGAGATTCGCAATAACACTCTCTTTAGCAAAACTACCAAACCCCAATTAAACCTTCAGTAAAGATAACCTTAATGTTAGCACCATGGATTACAAACCGAGTGTGGATTAGTTTTATCTAGTGAAGGACGAGTTATTCCATGTATGCCTTTGGCAATCTGGAGAGATTTCTTTCATGGTCAAATTCAATTGATAAATATATCTGTGGTTAGTCAAATGAAACAGGAAGAAGCATTCTTTCTTGTTTAAGCCTGCTTAAGAGAATGATGAATACCTAGACTGTTGTCATATTTGCAATCCACACCAAGCGCCAACTCTACTGCAGCAAGAAAACTAAGGGGCAGATTTACAAAGTTTTCACGCACTGCAGTGCAGCTAAAAGTTGCCGTGCAGCATTGTAGGGGATGGAGAGAGCAGGACAGCACCATATCTACTAGGATATGACGCTGTACTGCTCTCTCCCTGGCGCTGGTGCACAATTAGGCTGCTTAACACCACAAACAGACGCCTGGCTCCATAGTGCCAAGGTGTCTTCATCATGTCTAGCATATATTACTGGAAAGGTATCCTTTTGGTACAAAGTACCAGGTCTAGAAAAACTTTAAAACTTTCCCACTTTAGATGTACAGTGCAGCACACATGCAAAGGTGGAAAACTTTGGAGAAATCAAAACATTTTTCCTTTTTACTCCTGCTTCAAAGAGGCATTATTTTATGGCACAAACCCTGTCTGTTAATAGATATGGCTTTGAGGGGGAAAACCATGGGCCACAGGGGTGGTGGCTTAGTCTGGTGGCTTAGTGGACTAATGCGTCCACTGTAGGGGCAAGTGTTTGACCTCATGGTCACAGGTTCTAATCTCGGCGGGTTCACTCAACCTTTCATCCTTCCAAGGTTGATAAAATAAGTACCATTGAGTTGGGCAACAATCAACATCTGCTATTCAGTGGTCCTTGTCATTTCAAGGCTGAGATAAAGACCAGTTGCTTTCTTTTACACTAATCACCAGAAAAACAAGCATTGGCATAGCCAATAGGTCTCGCCTTTGGGACCTTATAAGTGTATAGCCATGCAGCACATTATCAGCCAGTGTCAGCGTAGGGTGAGCTATGGTGCACTACCACAGGTAGTCACTAGAGGTTCCTGGATAGGAATATACAGCGCTGGGTGCACTATGTTGCACTACCACAGGTTGTTACTAGAGGTCCCTACAGAGCCTGACTTCAGCTCTTGGGGCTGCACTACTACAGACTGAAGGAGAAAATGGAGCCCAGAGTGCTTGCTGCAAGATTGACAGAACCCAGTGTGTTCCAAGGCTCTTCCCATGATTGTCTTACACCTCCGTACACCCCCCGCCATGTAAGTTGTATGCAACAACTCCTTTAGAATGCCACTCCCCGCAGACACAGACCAGTGTCAGATAGATGCTATATGTAAATTAAAAGGCAAAAGAAAAAACAAGGGATGACTTTGAAAGAGAGAAGGGGTATGAAGGAGAAAACAGTGGCAAATTGATAATTTGTGTATGGTGTGATTTATTATGTTCCTTTCTCTGAAAGATTCTCAATAAAAAATCGTAAACGGGAGGAGATACAAAGAGACAGGTTAAACAAGAGGGGGACAATAAAATAATATATGGTGATGAGAAAAGAAACGAAAGCGTAACAATTAAAGAACAGAGGTGATTTATTGCATAAACACAGGATCCCAAGAAAAGAACAAAGAATATGCAATGAGGCGATGTGAGACAAACCTGACAGGGGCCGTTTGTAGGAATCACATAGCGCCAAAACGCAAGAGATTCCAAGCACTAAGGGTTAACAATGAAGGATGGTTGGTGTGAAACAAACAGGCAAACACATACTGCATGCTTCCCATGTACGTGTTTGGTACTAGCATGCACCAGAGAGAATTGATGCATTTGTACAATGACAGAGGGAAAGGAGTGAGAGCGAGCGGTTACAGGTAATCGAGAGAATGAAAACCAGAAAAAAAGAGAAAATATGAAATAGAAAAAGGAGGGCGCATATAGTGAGATGACGGGAGCAAGCCCAGTCGACGGAAGAGGAGGTGAATCCGGAATGTCAGAAAGAAGTGAGAGCAAAACATGTCAGAATTTGTGGAATGTAAAAAGAGAGAGTACAGGACACATGAAGCGGCAGTGAAAGCAGTCGCTGCCGATACTCCCTGGAAGCTATCAATGGGTTAACAGTCCCCACCACAAAAAAATACCCTTTGAGGTCTGACTGCCCCCGCACACTTTATGAACCCCATCAAATCCTATGAACGAGTTAACACCCCGTGCAGTCTGTTTTTCACAGCTAATGCCCTCGCGACCTTGTAGTGACGTTAAGAGCCCTCCCACTGTAGGGTTCTCCGTGAATACTTTGGCAGCTTGTCTATGGACAAGCTAATGCCAGCTCGTGGCACACACTCACCACGGCCACTGCTTTCAATGAGTAAGAAAAAGCAGCACCCTCAGCGTACCACCAAGTAGAAGCACTAAATTACTGCCCAAGAAGACCCGAATAACTGGCATTTTACAACGTATGAGGAGCGCTCCAAGAGGTAAAATGTTATTTTGCCTGAAGCCCAGGAAATCATTGCACAGTTCTTGGCGCTCACAGTTAATGCCTTCTCCCAGTCTGGCCACCGCAGTTAACGCCCCCTGACAGCCCGGCTGGTCTTGTCATCCTATTTATTCTCCTGCTGCCCCGGACTTGACCCGCGGAAGAATGGCCTGTAAATTCACTGCTGGTCCCATTATTACAGCGGTGACAGGTAGCCTGGAAATTCATGGCTCTCCAAAGAGCCGCGTGCACTCCGTGCCAGCATGAGAAAACACCCAGCCTTGCCATCTCCGTCTGTAGCGGAGGAGGGCCACACCTGCTCCGTGCCCCGGCATCGGGGAAGATCTGGGACTCGAGCAGAAAGGGAGACGTGTCGAAAGGTTGGACAGATGGAGGGAGCTTAACAGAGAAGGGCTTGTGAACAAACTGATCTAAGGAACCCTCTGGGAATTCGGCTGCTCCTGCAGCAAGCTGGGATTTCAGTGCTTGTACGCACGCTGGCATTTTGTCTCTTCTAATATCCATTTATGGTGACCGATTTCTGCCCCGAGCTTCCTCCTGAGGGACTTACCCAAAGACGAGGCGGGCTGTACCCTCGAACGCATGGCATCAGTTACCTTGTTCCTGCACACAGCTGGATTTACCCTCTTTGTGGGCACCCTGGGGTATCTGGCCTCCTTTTATATGAGAAGGACTGCGCATGCACAAAACCCACACAACGCACACCGGGCTCTTGTAAGAGTGCTTTATTTATTATACACACATATATGTATTTTTGCAGTTTTATATGGCGCCAACTCGGCTCAAGGGCATCGGAGCGCTTCACGCGAGCACCAGGTACGTTAAGCAAGGTCAGATTCGTATTTTCTTTTTAGACACAGGGAGATTACCTGATTTTCTCAGAATCACAAGATGTTGAGTGGTCGCCAGGACTCGAACTAGGTTCCGCAATTCCAAAATCGGCAATTCTGGTTGTAACGCCACAAGTTTTATCGGTTTCTAACCACTCCCAATGTTGACTTATAGACAGGGCCACTGGAATTATACAATCATAGCATTGTGCGGCTGCGGCGATTTCCCATAATAATAGATTTGTTGCATTTGCCACATATTCCATCAGCTGCCGCATAATCTGCAGATTTTAACAAAAAAAATGTTTCTTGTTCAAAAGGTTCTAAAGTTAATAAAAAGAGCAGCAACACGTCTTGCTGCGCGGTGGAACGCCCTTTGTAAAATTGGACTGATCACCTTTCTTTTGCTTAAAGCTATATTTGGGTGTTAAACTGGTACTAATGAGGTGCAACCAATGCCCATACAGCGTTAGCAGGTTTAGAAATCACGAAATAATGACATCATAATATTACAAAATGTGGCGCATTGTGCCGCATAATTTGCCTCTTCTTGCCGTATAATTTACTCTACCCTGCTGCGTAATTTGGCCCTCTCCTGCAGCAAAATTCCAGTGGCCCTGCCTATAGAGGAACCGAGGGACAGGAAGGAACCGTGATTTACCCAGGATCAAGCAACAGAATTAACTCGAGTTAGATCCGGTGGTAGATCCCAGGCCACTGAGGATTAGACAACAACTAGGTCACTTGGCAGGGAGATGAAAGCTGAAGAATGATAGACCGCAAAAAAAGTGGTAGAAAAGGGAGTGGGGAAAAAAAGATTGGACACAGGGGACTTGAAAGACAAGAATGGAGAGGAAGGAAAAGAAAAGGGTTGAGGGGGAAGTATGAAAGAAACAGGTGGACAGAAAGAAATATGGCACAACACTGGCAAAGCTAATAGGTTTCGTCTATAAGGCCTAGTGGCTTTGACAATGTTTTGTATCCATTCTGTGTAGCATCATGGTTGCTGTGCAACATGGTTAAAAAAAAAACCACAATTTTGTTAACCAATGCATGTGCGCACCTACAAAATGTTCTATTTACCAAACCAAGCTGGATCAGGTAATGTTTAAAAAACAAAGCTTAAAAGTGCTCCTTTGAAACATAGTGTGAGGTGTATTTTCTGTTTTTTATGTAAATGCTGAGCGGGTTAGGTGGTGAATCAACATGGTGGTCAGTGGCAGAAGCAACATAGCGGGCAGGTGGGGAGAGGCACCACGAGGAACAAAGAAAGGGTGAAAGAGAACATCGTTATGCACGGCGAGGCAGAGAACCACAAGGGCGAGAGGAAGCAATGAGGTTATGCTTCATGGGAATGGGAAACACAAGATGGACATGCCGAAACAAGGAAAACATCCAATAGAAAGTTAGCAAACGAGAGTGACCGTGAAGCCAACCAATGGTAATTAATGACCAGGCTGCAAGCACGTACATGTTCTGGGTCAGCCCACAATATGTCTTTTATTACTAGACAGCTTTTGCTGACTGATAGGCTCGACATACAAGGGTACAGAGAGCGGCATTGCAAAGAGAATGGAGATAAAAATGCGGAAAAGAAAGAGAAGAGTATACTGCTGCAACAGAAACAGGAAAAACAGAGAGAATGAATGTAAAGGTGAAAGTGGTGGGAACTTAGAAGAAAGAGGTTTGGATGAGAAAGACGAGAGGGGAAAGGAAGGAGATAATGGAGGGGGGGGGGTGAGGATAAACAGAGCGAAGAAGCAGGGGAAAGTGTCCTAGTTACCTGCAATACCTCAAAGTCTATGCCCCCTGACAAGGCAGCAGCTCCAAAAAACACATCTATGCTTCTGTACCCACACCCAGGCTCCCATCTCTGCCATTCATGAACAGCAAAATGCTCGGCGGCGCTGTGACCTTTGGCGAGCCCCACTCGTGTTAACACAGAGGAAGGAGCCGCCGAGCCTCCTCCGCCCGCCAATGGGGCCCCTCTGCGAGGAGCCGCCACGGGGGCACTTCGGAACTGCAGAAGGAAATATCTGTATGTAGGTCAGAAAGAGACCCGTTTCGAGGCCCCCTTTCAAAAACTGCGGTGCTCAGACCCGGTGAGACCCGGCCCACCTAAAGCCCTGCTTCTGGTGACATCATAGAGGTCAACATTTGTGCTTAGAAGCCCAGCTTACTTCGGCAGATCTGGAAGTTAGCTCCTTCGGCAGGGAGTAGATCAAATGACCAATCCGGAAGTGGGCAAACTGGACGATTGTTAGTGACATCATCAGTAAGCAGCAAAACACTGCGTGGGTAGGTGCCTAACAAAGGTGCCCCTTAAGCCTATATTTAACGCTAATTTCTACATGAAATGCCCTTTGCAGTCTCTGTGTCTTTCACAAAAGGAGGATATAGTGGAGAGAGGAAAACATGTTGAAAACAGTCAGAAGTTGGTTCCGTGGCGTGCAGGCAGCCATTCTTCCCTTGGCACTAGTTCCAGAGCTGGAGTGGCCACTTGGTGTCACACGCAGGAAGAAGCCACAGCAGGAACGAGCCTCCGGGCCTGAAAGCAGACTCACAGGAGAGCTGCAGACCTGCCCTGCGGGCTAACAGAAACACTTATACGCATCCCTGGCAAGATCGCAGGCAGGGCACCCTTAGGTGAAGGCTACAGTCAGGAAGGCAGGCGCGCAACTTACTGCGGGGATGAAAATGTCCATGTCGCCGAAGGAGGCTGACAGCCTGTCACAAACACTCTGCTATCAGCCCACTCACTGCCAGCCGGAGCCCGTGCAGAATACAAAGCAGGCGCCTGTCAGCGTTATCAGTCCGGCGCCAGCATCGGGTCCTTGCTCGGTCACGGGCCAGGGGCCCCTGCGCGGAGATGCTCCGCCGTGCTCCCGTTCACTGTGTCACAAGCGGCTATTTTAGGCCGGTACTTAGTGTTCGTTGTGCAGACTTAAGTCTCTTCAGAGTCAGATGTGTCTAGCAGGCAGCCTCTAACATTTGGCTATTGTAGTGATGGAAGCGTGCCCCTGACATGGGCAGAGCCACTTCAAGACACGAATAGGCTGTTCTTCACACACCGAACAAGCGGGGTCAAAAAATCGGCAGGACACCGAAATAAGTGACTTGTGCTAGCGAACCAAATAGCTAAACAAGCGCCCGCGCCTCGCACTCACAAGTGGGGGGAGTGCGGCCGAGAGCAGGGACGCGCAGCGTTTCCCTTGCGGGAGCGAGCGCGATAATTGCTACCAGATGGCGCCGCTTGCTCCCGCAAGGGAATCGCCAAACGTGCACGCTTTGCCATTGAAAACAATGCATTGTGTGTACGTTTTTAGGGCAAAAACTGAATCGATTCAAAGAGGTCTCCTCCTAAGCAGTGCATGCGCGCTGCGTAGGCGAGACCTAAAAATGAATGCTACCGAAGAAAATTCGAAGTAAGTAAATAGACTAGAAATGGCATCACAAGTCAATGACTGTGAACCTAACAGAAAATTATGATTAGGACGCTAGCATATGCAACTTGACATTTATGTGCTTAACCCCTTAATTGCTGGGCCATTTTACCCCGGTGCTGAGCCCTTTTTTGGCTATTTGGGGTTGTTCATGCTTAGGGCTTCATACCTTTTTTCCACATAAACTATTCACACCAAATTTCCATCCTTTTTTTCTAACATACTAGGGATCCTAAAGGTCCCTGAAGTTTGTGGATTCCCATGAGGAGACCTAGGAAATAGGCAAATTATAGCTACATTTTGAGTTGTTTTGGGAAAAATATGAAAAATTAGCTCTGGATAGAAGTGTCTGTTTTTTCCCCTAAAAATCGTATCAATGAATAGTTTGCTTTCTAAAGTGATCATCTTCCCAGCTTTCCGGAACATGCAGAGCTGAATGAAAACTTTCAAAACTGTGGTAAAAATATAGGGGCATATGTACAAGCCCTTATCGCCACCACAACGTCACCTATATTGACGTTGTGGTGGCGATAGGGGCAGTGCCTTATGTACAAGGCAGCGTTAAGCCACTTAACGTGGCTTAACGCTGCCTTGTACATAAGGCCCCCTTTCACCCTATGGTTAGCGTGACGCTGCCCCCTATGAACAAGGGTGGCGTACATTGGAGGCAGCGCCAAAATTAAGACCGGGTAACAACTGGTCTTAAGATGGCAAAACGAGGAGAAATGCATTATTTCTCCTCGTTTTTGCTTTTTCCATGTGTGCTGCCTTGTGCAGCACACATGGAAAAAGCAAAATGCCATTGTTTGTTTATGTGTAGGAAGGTGTCCCTTCCTGCACCTGAACAAACTTTAAAACAAATGCCATTTTGTCACTTTCATGTGTGCTGCATGAAGCAGCACGCATGAAAGTGACAGGATGGCATTTCTAGGATTGTTTATGTGCAGGAAGGGACACCTTCCTGCACATAAAAAATCCTCCCCTGCAATCAGACACCGTTGCACTCTGGTGCAAGGGTGCCTGCGTTCGCGCTAAGTTGCTAAACTTAGCGCCATCGCAGGGGGAAATGCAAGGCTGCACCACATTCTTGTAAATATGGTACAACCTTGCGTCTCAGAAGTGGAGGAGAGAGGCATTAAGCCAGGAAGGCTAACGCCTCTCTCTTCCACTTCCTTGTACATATCCCCCAGAGGTAGCCTATATGGCCTATTTTTTGTGCCCTCAACCAACTTCCAGTTGGTGGTGGAAACCAGCGTGAAACCCATGGGTGTTCCAGGAAAGCTATAGATTTCTGAAAAGTAGACAACATTCCTAGTTCAGCAATGGGTCATATGTGTAGAGAAACTAAGCATTGAATTAAAGAAATATTGAAAATGAGAATGAAAAAACAGCCATTTGTGTCACATTTGTACCTTTTTGTCACTATGGCCAAATTACAAAAGCAATATACCATTACAACAGCTAGTCCTCTCTGGTTGCGTGGATATAGAAGGTTTGTAGCTTCGCCAAGAACCAAAGGTACCCAGAAACAACAACTGAGCTGCATCATACAAGGGCTTTTCTTTGCATACTGAGTATAGACCAATTCATATGGTGTAATATGTAGAGTGAAAATGGGTATCAAGGAAACCTATGAATTTCTGAAATGGGCACAGGATATGGAGTTTAGAAGCTGTGGTTATTTGTACATCTCTGAAGTTGTGGGTACTCGTGCTAGCATATGATTTAGAGGACATTTTTCAAAATATCTTCTTTCTTCCAGACAGGCTTACATTTGGAACGCACAAATGCAGCGAAATCCAATTAGCAATAAGAAACGTTCTACTATCCTATGCTCCCACATGTCTTCTGATAAAAATTGTACCTCAGTTGTGTGGTTAGGCCTAGTACCCGCAACAGGAACTAGCCCAAAATGCAGCATGGACACAGCACATTTTTCCACTGAAAACTGGCCATTTTTTCCAATGTGGGTAGCTGAGGATTTTGGGACCTAGCTCAGCTGGCTTCTAGGGAAACCTAGCGAACCTGAACATTTTTTATAACTAGACACCTGGGGGAATCCACAGTGGGGTGACTTACATTGCTCTCACCAGTTTTCCTTTACCCAGAATCCCTTGAAAAGATCAAACTTTGACTACAAAAGGAAAATGCTACTTACCCAGTATGCATCTGTTCTTGGCATGTAGAGCTGTAGATTCACATGCTTTGCATAAGTCTGCCATCTAGTGTTGGGTCCGGATGTTTGCACTTTGTTTTTGTTCGAAGAAGTCTTTTCCAGTCACAAGGTAGGTGACTCCTCCTTTCGGCGATAGTGCGCATAGGCATCGACTCCATTGTTAGATTGTTTTCCTGCTGAGGGTGAGAAGGGAGTTAGTAAGAGTAGAATAGAGATGTCCATGTGTATGTATCTAAGTAAGATAGTACTGGAACAGGTACAGGTACCCGGGGAGGTGGGTGGGCGCATGTAAATCTACAGCTCTACATGCCAAGAACAGATGCATACTGGGTAAGTAGCATTTTCCGTTCGAGGCATGTGAGCTATAGATCACATGCTTTGCATAGACTATACAGCAGTAATCTCCCAAAGCGGTGGCTATCCTATAGCTGTTGCAGTCGTTTGAAATAGTGTACGTAGAACTGCCTGGCCTACATTAGCTTTCTGTCTACCTAACACATCTACACAATAGTGTTTTGTAAATGTGTGTGGTGTAGACCATGTTGCAGCTTTACAGATGTGATCTATGGGAATGTTTCCTAAGAAAGCCATAGAAGCCCCTAGTTTGCGAGTGGAATGCGCTCTAGGGGGAATTGGTAAAGTTCTCTTTGCTTTTGCATAGCAAGTTTGAATGCATTTGACTATCCATCGTGCAATACCTGATTTAGAAATGGGATTGCCTTTGTGTGGTGGAGCAAAAGCGTCAAAGAGTTGTTTATTTTTACGAAAAGGTTTTGTCCTCTCTATGTAATAAAGTAATGCTCTTTTAACATCCAAGGTCTGTAGAGCACGTTTTGCCACAGAATCTGGTTGAGAAAAGAACACTGGTAACTCAACATATTGGTTGATGTGGGAGGCAGAAACAACTTTAGGTAGAAATTTAGGGTTAGTGCGAAGAACCACTTTGTTTTGGCGTACTTGTAAAAATGGTTCTTCTATGGTTAATGCCTGAAGCTCACCCACTCTCCTGAGTGATGTGATAGCAATGAGGAAAGCAACTTTCCAAGTGAGAAATTGCAGTTCGCATTTATGCAATGGCTCGAAGGGTGGACCCATTAGTCTGGTAAGGACAATATTAAGATTCCACACTGGGGCAGGTGGAAGTCTGCAGCGAGATGTAAGCGTATAGATGCGTACGCTAAATTTGAGCGTTGTAAATGTAGTAAATAGCAAATGATATTTTGAACGAAAGCATCAAGCGGGTTGATATGGTTGTTATAAAATAAATAACAAACCGCTTCCATTTTGCTGCATAGCAAGCTCTTGTAGTAGGTCTTCTGGCCTCTTTAATGATATTCATACAGTCTGGTGGAAGATTCAGATAACCAAACTCTATGACTTCAGGTGCCAGATCGCAAGGTTGAGATGTTTGGAATCTGGATGTCTTATCTCTCCATGGCTCTGTGTGAGAAAACTGGATGTGAGATGTAGTTTTTGATGAGGAGTTACTGAGAGTTCCAACAGGGTAGTGAACCAGGGCTGACGGGCCCAAGTGGGAGCTACCAGGATTAGTGTGAGGGATGTTTGCCTGAGCTTCCGAACCACTAGTGGAATGAGTGGGAGAGGCGGAAAAGCTTAAGCAAATATCCCTGACCAGTTCATCCATAGAGCATTGCCTTTGGACAATGGGTGTGGATACCTGGAGGCGAAGTTCGGGCATTTTGCGTTTTCGTGTGTGGCAAACAGATCTATGTCTGGGAAGCCCCACATCTGAAAGAACAGGAGGAGAACTTGAGGGTGAAGTTACCACTAGTGGATCTGCTGTCTCTGTCTGCTGAGTAGATCTGCGATCTGATTGTTTACTCCTGGGAGGTGTTCCGCTAGGAGATAAATTGTTTGATGAATGGCCCATCTCCAAATGGCTTGTGCAAGGTGAGACAGTTGAAGAGAGTGTGCCCCCCCTGTTTCTGTATGTAATACATGGCTCTCATGTTGTCTGTGTGTATTAGGACAGCTTTGCCTACAAGGTGAGTTTGGAAGGCTTTGAGCGCTAGAAAGACTGCTAGCAGCTCTAGATGGTTTATGTAGAGTTGTTTTTCTTTTTGACTCCACAACTCCTGAATTGTGTGTGTTTGGAGATGAGCTCCCCAACCATTGAGTAATGCGTCTGTTGTTAGCACTGTCTGTGGAACTGGGTCGATGAAAGGCCGCCCCTTGGAAAGGTTCTGTGGATTCCACCACTGCAGAAAGCGATGAGTGAAGCCGGCACCACTAGATCTGTTAATCGACCCTGAGACTGATTCCACTGACATGCTAAACATTCCTGAAGGGGACGCATTTGAAGTCTTGCATACGGAACTATCATGATGCAAGATGCCATCATTCCTAGTAGCTGCATGAATACCCAAGCTGGTAATGAGTGGTTGGGTTGAAATTTGGAAATGAGTACTTGAATATTGTGGATCCTGGCTGGATTGGGACAGGCTAGAGCTTTTTGTGTATCTAGAGAGGCCCCCAAGTACGTTTGCGTGTTGGAAGGTTGAAGATGGGACTTCGACAGATTTACTGTGAATCCAAGGTTGTGCAGTAGGTATACTGTTGTTTGAGTGTGCTGTATGCACTTTGTGAGAGTGCTGGCTTTGATGAGCCAGTCGTCTAAATATGGGAAGACGTGAACCTGTTGTCTTCGCAGATGTGCAGCAACTACTGCCAGGCATTTGGTGAATACTCGAGGGGCAGTGGTGACCCCAAATGGGAGCACTTTGAATTGGTAATGTTGTCCCGCTACCACAAACCTGAGGTATTTGCGATGAGCGGATGTATTGGAATATGGAAGTACGCGTCCTTTAAGTCCAGAGTGGACATAAAGTCGCCTTGTTGTAACAGAGGAAGCACCTGTTGGAGAGTGACCATATGGAAGTAATCTGACTGTATGTATAGGTTTAATTCTCTGAGGTCTCATATAGGTCTGAGAGAACCATCCTTTTTGGGAATTAGAAAATAAAGAGAGTATACACCCGTCCGTTGATATTGAAATGGGACGGGTTCTATAGCCCACTTTTCCAGAAGAGATTGAACCTCTTGTTTGAGTAGGTGTATATGTTTTGGAGATAGTTTGTGTTTTCGTGGTGGAATGTTTGGAGGGTTGTTGGTAAGCTCCAGGCAATAACCAGATTGGATAATTTGTAAAACCCATTTGTCTGATGTGATGGTATTCCAGACTTGGAGAAATTGAGTGAAAAGTCATAGATTGGGGGGAAGGGGAGACAAGTCACTGTTTATTTGTGGCTGGGGAAGTACGGGGTGTATTACCTCTTCCTCTTCCTTTGCCATTGTTTCCCCGAAATCCACCTTGAAAATAACCTCTGGTAGAGGGTGATTGACTATTGCCTCTATATGAGGTAGAGGACCCGTCAGCAGGCATGGTTTTTGAACCTCCCCTGTAAAAGGTGCGGCGAAAGGAACCACGGTTGGATGGTGTCTGTAGTGCTCCCATTGATTTGGCTACCTCAGTGTCTTTCTTCATTTTTTCTAATGAAGTGTCAACTGCAGGGCCAAATAGCTGTTCCTTGTTAAATGGTAAATTTAAAATGGATGCTTGAACCTCCGGTTTAAATCCTGATACTCTTGGCCATGCATGGCGTCTAAGTAGGAAGCTGGTGTTAATTGCACGTGAAGCAGTGTTTGCTGCCGTCAAGAGCACACCTGATGGAGGTGTTGGAAATAAGCTTCCCTTCCTGGATGAGGTCATGAGCTTTAGCTTTATGCTCATCAGGCAGATATTGGATCAGCTGCTCTAGCTCATCATAATGAGCTCTGTTAATCTTGCTAAGAGTGCTTGTGTATTAGCTATGCGCCACTGATTGGCTGCTTGCTCTGCTACACTTTTGCCTGAGGCATCTATTAATTTAGATTCTTTATCAGGAGGCGGGGCATCCCCTGTCGTTGGAGAATTAGCTCGTTTACGAGCATTTGATACCACTAAACAATGTAATGGCACTTGGCTCCTGATATAAATTGGGTCTGTAGGTGCCGCTTTATATTTTTTGTCCACTCTAGGTGTGAGGACCCTAGCTCACACCAGATCTTTGAATACCTCATCTGCATGTTTTAACATACCTTTGAGCATAGGTAATGTATGTGTAGTCTTTTGTGATGCACTTAGTGTCTCAAATAAAAAATCTTCTTCAGGAGGCTCCTTATGGAGCTGCACTCCATGGTACTGTGCAGCTCTATTAAGCAACTCAATGAACCCCACATTATCATCTGGAGGAGAAGGCTTAGATGGGTATAGGTCTGGGTCATTATCATTAATGGGATCAGTGTTATAATCTACCCATGGGTCTGGAACATTGTCTTGTGGCACATCCCCAAGGTTGTCCCCATCTTGATCCCCATCTCCATCATCTTGATGATCTGGAGACTGTGGCTGAGGAGAATTTGTGGGCATTATGAGTAAATTAGGATCCATATGTGGAGAAGGTGAAGAAGGTGAAAGAGGTGGTGGAGAAGTGTTAGTAGCTATACTCTTTCTCTTTAAGGGGATATGATAAGACTCCTCGAATTCTGGTTTTCTTTTTGCTGGCAACTTTGCATAAAGGTGTCCTGTTTTAGGGTTAATAACATGTTCCTTTTGTTTGGGGTCAGTGTTGGCAGGCGGAACATCCAAACAAGGCTCCTTAGATAGTGTAGGAGCAGTTTTTAGGTCGAGCCTCGAGTAGCGCGCAAGCGCTGCTCTGCGACACTTTAAGTAAGGGGCTTTTGAAAGCTGACCAGACGCTCGTGCGTCATGGCCTTTTCCCTGCGGTTACCCGCACGGCAGACATTTGTTTCCAATTATCGTGCCCCGACGCGGGCGCGATAATTGAAACCACATGTCTCGCTTTGGCGCGCGCTCGCCCACCACTCGTTCCTAATGATCGCGGTACAGCACGTCCCTCTGAGAAAGAAAACTGACCACTGGCGGGAGGAGGCCTTGCAGCCGCCATGCCTCTCCAGATGCGCTGTACCTTGCAGGAGTCTTAAAAGGGTGCCATGTTCAGTTGAAACTGAAAGCCGCATTTGGCAGCAATAAAGCCACTTATGTGTCCAACCTGATGCCAAAAGCCATTACGTAAATAAGTAACCACTAGAAGGATAAAACAGAAGAATGTTAATCGGGTTCACATCCAGCCCGTCTTCCCAGCTCTTTGCTGAACGCATTCATTACGAGGGGAGATTGAGCGAGAGAGAAAGAGGTTGCGTTGCTACTTAAGACGTGCCCGAGCAGGCAGGAATGTACAGAGCTGTGCGAGCGGGGTTAAAAAAGGCAAGGTCGAAGCTGACTTCCAGTGCTAACATGGGAAGAGATTTTGTTCAGGCAGTTGCGCATACTAGGTATATCTTATACAGGGAAAATTAAATATAAAACGTGCCAAACAGGCACGGGAGTACATAACACGTGTATCTGGAAAGCGCACGATCACCTGTGTGCATCTTGGCACTGAATAACAGATGTTTATTTTTACCTAGCTCAATTGTACTAATTTTATCGACCTCAGAAGGATGAAAGGCTGAGTGGACCCGCTGGGATTTGAATCTATGACCACGAGGTCAAAGACAGGCCCTTACAGTGGAGCTGTCCACTAAGTCACCAGACCGGGATTTATAAGGGAGGGGTGGTGGGCAAGTCTTCCAGTAACCGAAATTCGTTTTTGTTTATGTGGTATAATTAAAAGAGCATATAATGTGCTTTATTTTGATATTGGTATTATTCTACTCCGAGGAATGTTTAAACAAGCATTGGCATAGCCAATAGGTCTCGCCTTTGGGACCTTATAAGTGTTTAGCCATGCAAAAGTTGATGTCGTTGCACCAAGGATATTGTGCTGCATAACTAAATACTTATAAGGTCCCAAAGGCGAGACCTATTGGCTATGCCAATGCTTGTTTCTCTTGGGGTCAGAATTTTTGGTGTGGAAGATTTTGGTGCCGATGATTTCGGAGCTGAGGATATCGGTGCCGATGATTTCGGAGCAAGTGGGTGTCAGTGCCGAAGTGTTCGAAGGATCACTTGGCTTGTCTTTCGGTGCCGAAGTTTTGGGTTCGGTCCCAGAAGGAGGTCGACTCGGTCCCGAGCCGGAAGGCTGTGATAAGTGTTTCGGTGCTGGGCCCGATGGTGGGGTGTTTCGAACCTTATCTCGGTGCCCACTTTGGCCCGAAGGCAGAGGAGGGACCGCAGCCTTTTTAGAGGGTAGCTTTTGGGGCAGAGGAGTATCTTTACTCACGGTACGCTGACCGGGCGTGATGTCTTCTTTGATGTCGGAGTCTTCCTCGGACACATAGATGTGTTGTTCCTCCTCTGCCGCGGCTCCCTGTGCTTCGAAGATCTCTTCGTCGACATCTTCTCCGTAGAGATCTGGAGCGGAGTCTCTGTGTTGCTGATACATTTCGTGACGTTGAGCCCGACGGTCACGGAGCGTCTTTTCCGATCGGAATGATCAACAGGCTTCGCAGTTTTCTTCGTTGTGTTCGGGCGATAAACACAAACTGCACACGTCGTGTAGATCGGTGCGGGGGTACTTAGAGTGGCACCCGGGGCAGAATTGGAATGGAGTCCGTTCCATATACTGCGAACTCGGTCGGCGCGGCTAGGCCCAAGGGCCTTGCACAAGACTTTCCGATTTAAGTTTTCGAATGGATGCAATACGCAAAGGTAGGAATAAGCGATCGAGAAAACAATACCGTCGAGTGTAGAGGATTGCGCGACGAGGGGAACCCGATAACGGTGTCAAACCGGAGCGCAGCAATTCACGTCCGAACCCGATGGCGGAAAAAAACAATCTAACAATTGAGTCAATGCCCATACGCACTATCACCGAAAGGAGGAGTCACCTACCTCGTGACTGGAAAAGACTTCTTCGAACAAAAACAAAGTGCAAACATCCGGACCCAACACTAGATGGCAGACTTATGCAAAGCATGTGATCTACAGCTCACATGCCTCGAACACATATTTTCCTCACATTTCTGTAATGGAAAGTGTGAAATCTGAGGGGAGCCACAAACCTCCTTCCACCCAGCAACCCCCCCAAGTCTCCCGATAAAAATGGTACCTCACTTGTGTAGGTAAGCCTAGTGCCCGCGGCAGGAAACAGCCTAAAATGCAACATAGATACATCACATTTTTCCACTCAAAACTGATGCTTTTTTTGCAAAGTGGGTAGCTGTGGATTTTGGGCCATAGCTCAGCCAACACCTAGGGATACCTAGCAAACTTGCACATTTTTAAAACCTAGACACCCAGAGGAGTCCAGGGGTGTGTGAGTTGCGTGGCTCTCACTAGGAAATTTTACCCAGAAGTCCGTGCAAAAGTAAAACTTTGGTACAAAACACAAATTTTCCTTATATTCCAGTGACGTAAAGTTCTGAAATATGTGGGGAGCTACAAATTTCCTACCAACTGTCGTTCATACATGGCCCCCGATAAGAACAGTACCCCACTTGTGTAGATGAGTCAAGAGGCCACGACACAAAAGGCCCTAAAATGCTATGGTTGATAGAAAAGCAATAGGGGTAGCTCCAGTATTTATGGCGCCACCCATGCAAACCTACAAATCACAGACATTTTTGAAAACTCGACAAAAAGGGGATTCCAAGGTGGTATGCTTTGCATGGATCCCATGAGGTGTTGTTACCCACAATGCCCTTCAAACCTTAAACTAGGGCTCCCATTGACCTTGGTATGATCAGTTTCTGTTGTGTGCACTGGGCCCACCCACACAAGTGTTTTTATTGGGACAATTGAAGTAACGCTGGGTGGTAGGTATTTGGTGGATTCCTACAGATTACAGAAGTTTCCATCACAGAAATGTAAGGAAAATGTGTGAATTCAGATAAAGTTTGAGGTTTGCAGAGAATTGTGGGTACACAAACCTCATGGGATCCATGCAAGGCACACCACCCTGGAATTCCCTGGTTGTCTAGTATTTGAAAAATGTCTGTGGTCTGTAGGTTTGCATGGGTGGCACACAGCACGACCCAATTTAGAGTATCTATCAACATAGCACTTTAGGGCCTTTTGTGTCGTCATCCCTTGGCTTACCCACACAAGTGGGCTACCGTTCTTATCGGGGGGACATGTGCAAACTCAAGGGGGTAGAAATTCGTGGCTTCACACAGATTACATACGTATTCCTCACACAAATGTTGGAAAAATGAGTGTTTTCAGTCAAAATTTGACATTTGCAGGGCATTGTGGGTAAGACAATGTTGTGGGATCCACACAAACCACACCACCCTGGACTCTCCTGGATGTCTAGTTTTGTTCTCAGAATTGTCTGGGTCTGGTAGGTTTTCCCAGGTCACAGTTTACCAAGCTCAAAAGATGCAGTCATTCACCATTTCAAGTGGGACATATTGAGAGTTAGCCACACTCTCCTGGCCCATATGCAAAAACAACACCCAAAATAATCAAATGTCCTCCTGCTTGTCATTGGGATGGGATTTTATTAGTCCCCATGGGAGCAGCAAGACTGTTGAGCCTTTAGGGGTGAGGTTGGGCCTGATGTTAGGATGGGCCAGACCCACTCCATTATTTTATTTGAAATATATATTCCTCCCATACAGTGGGCTTTCTGCTTCCCCCCAGGGGCAAATTGGAGGCAAACCTCCTCCCTGCCCCTGGAGGTGAGGGGCAGAAAGACTTGTTTGTGGCATTTGGGGTAGGTGTGTGGCTAATATCAGAGTGCAACACCCGCACCACTTTCTTTTGCCCAAAAGGCTAATTCCTGGTGTCAGGCGGACTTTCTACCCTCCTGGGGGGCAGATTTGGGGCATTCTCCCCAATTGGGACAACTTTTTATCTGACCCCATGGGGGACAGAAAGGCACATTTGCCCCTTCTGGGGGGGGGGGGTATGGTGCGATGCCAGGGTACATCTTCCTTTTTTTTGTTTTAGCATCATTTTGAATTCCCTGGTGTGTAGTGGGCTTTCTGCCCCACCACAGGGGCAAATTGAAGGCAAGCACCCTATCTAGTCCTGCCGGGAGATGGGGCAGAAAAATTTCCATTGGTCGCACCCCCATTGCAAATCTGACAAACCAGTTTTTCTGCCCCACAACACTCCCAAGGCCAGACAGAGGGTTTGCCTTCGACTTCCCCCTGAGGGGACAGTAAGCCCACTACGCACCAGGGAATTCAAAATGGTGCCAAAACAAAAAAGGAGGGTGTGGACTACCCTGGTATCAAGCCATACCCCTGCCACAGTAGGGGCAATAGCGTCTTTCTCCTCCCCTGAGGCAGATAGGACATTTGTTCCAATTGGGGAGGTTGCCCCAAACTGGACGCCAGGGGGGTAGAAAGTCCATCTGAAACCAGGGATTTTACCTTTTTGGGTAAAAGAAAGTGGTGTGAGTGTTGCACTCTTGAACTGGCCACACCCTGACCCCAAAGTGCAGTACTCTCACCACTTTCTTTTGGCCCAAATGCAAAATTCCTGGTATCAGGTAGACTTTATTCCCTCTCTCTTCCCCAATTGGTAGAAACCTCCTATCTGCCCCCAGGGAGGCAGAAAGACACTATTGCCCCTTCTGGGGCAGGGTATAGAGCGATACCAGGGTAGGCCGCCCCCCTCCTTTTTTTTGTTTTGACTCCGCTTTGAAATGAAATCCCCAGTAGTTAGTGGGCTTTCTGCACCCCCCCGCCCCCCCGGGGGAGCAGATTGAGGGGTGAATACCCCTATCCATTTGGCTCCGCTTTGAAATCCCAGTAGTTAGTGGGCTTTCTGCCACCCCCGAGGGAGCAGATTGGGGATGAATACCCCTATCCATACCCCCAGGGGAACAGAAAATCTATTGGGCCGTGGGGTGGGGAGAGAAAAGGCCTATGACCAAGGGGAGCCGCTCCACCCACAGAAACACTACATGAGGGCTGTCCTTGGTGCCTAGTGGGCTTTCTGCCTCCGTGGGTGGGAAATTAAGGGTAATTGCCCCCATCCATCCCTAGGAGGGCAGAAAGACTGTGCATGCTATTTTAGGGTGGGGGCACGGCCATGTCCATGGTGAGCAGCCCTCACCGCTGTACATTTTTTGGGCAACATTTCCCTGGTGTCTAGTGGGTTTTCTGCAGATTTTGGGTCATTTCCCCCATCCACGGGGGGGTTGCAAAAGGACTGATGTCACATTTGTTTGGTTGGGAGCATGGCCATGCCCATCCCCTACATTTCCTTGTTTTTAAATTTTTCCTGGTGTCTACTGGGCTTTTTGCCCTCTGGAGGGCAGATTAGGAATAATTACCCCATAATTCTCCAGAGGGTGCAGAAAAATTAATGCTGCAGTTTTTGAGGTGTGGGCATGGCAGCACCCACCCCTAAACATTTTTCCCCTGGTGTCTAGTGGTCTTTCTGCCTCTACCCCCTACCCTCCTCGGGGGCATATTGGCGGTAATCACTGAAATAATTGGGGGTGGTGGGGGAGCACAAGCCCTTGCATAATGTGCCCTCCCCTGTGTCCCTGGGGCCTAGTGGGTGGATCCCTGCTTGGGGATCACTCTCCTGTGGCGATCCCCAAGCAGGGATGCACTGGGCAGAGATATAATTGGAAAGGGGAGATTCTTCCCTTTCCAACGATACCTCTCCAGAAGAAAACAGGGCCCAGGTGCTGAGATATGCCCCAAAAGCACTGATGAGGTGAAAGTAAAAGGAGCCCATTGGCTCATTTTACTTTCACTTTGCAATAATGACGTTAGCGCACCCTGCACGCTTAATGGCATTACAGCATAGAAAAAAAACCACTCAGGCTGCTTGGGAATCTCTTTCTGAGCAGCCCAGGGCTGCCTCTGGTGCCCAGCACCAGAGGGTCCTTTATATGCCTCCCCAGTGATGGTCAATGGCCGACAGATGCACTGCAGAGGTAGTGCACCTTTCGGCCATTGGGCGAAACCCCCGCTTAAGGAAGTTAAGTTTAAAAATTGCAGACCATTGGTTGAGATTTCAAAGTACGTTTTAGAGACAAAGCACAAAAATAAAATAAATTAGATCCTTGAAGAAATAGATTTGTTTTCGTTTGAATCACAGCAACTTCGGAATGGTTTTAAAAATCTAAACGGCTTACACTGATCCTGGCCTCTGGTAGCCATTGCTTGATGCTGTGTCTAACCTTGGTCTCCTGGATATTTTCGGTGGTAGATCAGGATTGGCAGGAATTTGAGGTGTGTCTTTGAGATCCATGGCTGCTAAACTCCTAACGGATCCACTGCGGCTTTTCAAGCCTAAATAAAACATTGTAACAGTGGTGAATGTGGATATGGCAGTAAACATTTGAGAACTACATTTAGAAAAGATTACAGAGACATTCAAATTACATTTTACTAGAGTATATTTAAAAACAGTCGCAATAAGGTGTAGGTGCATTATGAGAAAGAGCATTTGCATCTCCTGTGGTACTCACTAGCAGAAGATCTTCTGGGCTGGGCTATATGATAATCATGACACGAGTCACAATTCTTTACTGTCTTTTGATCACTTACTGGGAAAGCAGAGAATTAAATTACCCCTCAACAAATCCCTAATTATTTTATATGCATGCCAGTGTGTCATAAGTTAGATTATGAAAGGGAGGTCTGAAGACACTTTTTTATTCCAGCAGTGCACATATCTGGACACACATCTGGAGGCTTTTACATCTCTCCTTCCACGGAGAGATCACTAGTTTGAGGAAGACAGAACACAGAGTTACATAAAATAAGCATTTTGCTGTCCTTCATATGGCCTCTATATTACCAACTGTTATTATTTCTCTCATCCTAATGAAAAAGAGATGCAAGGCATAGAGACAGCATAACCAACCTGTACATTCTTAATAATTGTAAGATGCTGAGCTGAGAGAACACATTGAGGGTTGGGGCCTGAACATAGAGGAAAGAAGTTGTATAGGAAAAGGAAACATGAAAAAATGTAGACTATCAAGTGATGTTGATGTATGATTTTATAATTTTATGCATAATAACTTTAGGATGACAAAATAAAATAAACATTTAGCTGAAATTAAGATATTATGTCAAGTGAATTATGCTAATGTTAGTCAATGTAGGCCTCGAATTCAAAATGGCAACTCTGTCGGCAACCATCTTTCAGCACACATTCACTTTTCATTTCTGTCTCAATCTGCACACAGACAATTTATGAACTAGCAGCCTTATAAACAGTGCCTTGAGATATAATGTCACTTTCCCAGGTGCAGACTGTTTTTTCCTTTGGGACTCTGGAGCACATTGTTCCCAACGCCTCACCTATTTGGACCACAGTGTGATTCCAATGAGAACTTGCCTTTTTTTTTACATGTAACGAAATTTGTACTAACTAAGGGGCATATTATCAAGGGCCGGCGATAAATATCGCAAAGCGCGCTTAGCGCTTGCATATTTATCGCCGGCTATCTCTGTAATTTATCGCCCGGTTAGCGCGTTATTAACAACGTGCATCGCCGAGGCGATAAAAATTTCAGAGATAGCGTGGATATCGCCGTTTTCCATGTGGAAAACGGCGATATCCTAGATGATAGGGCCTGTGGTCTTAGCCACAGAATCCACCCCCATGTTAAGTATGCTTTAGTCAGGAATTTAACAGACGTTAAATTCCTGCGTTAAGACATACTTAACGCGATTAAAATAATCGCTTCCCGCATTGTAAATATCGCGAAGCTGCCTTCGCGATATTTACCCATGTTGTTTCCACAGACACGCCTACTTTGCATCTCATTATCGATGCGAAGTCAGGCGTGCTGGAAACGGGAGCAAAATCAGCAAAACACGCGATAGCGTGTCTTTGCTGATAAGGCGATATAATTATCGCCGCTTTTCGGCCGAAAACGGCCGCAAAAGCGGCGATAATTGTTTATCGCCGCCTTGTTAATATGCCCCTTAGGTGGTGCCTGAGGAGCACCAAGGATGGGAACTGCATTATGTGAAATTGTGGGATAGTATCGACAAATGCGATTTCAGAAATTGTATAATTCTTTCTTTAGCCTTATGTGATCAACTTGTGTGATTCTAACATAATAGTATTCATGTAAGCATTTTACTGTATTTTGCATTATAAAAGAAGCCAATTACAGAGGGTGTAGGCTAACTCTCATTTGACTTTTAGGAAGTGACTCAACGTCGGTCTGACCTCAGATTTATAATTTTTATTTATTTCTTAGAGCTGGACCGTATTTGGTTCTGCTTGATCATTTCCTGCATTTTCGTCTGACAGGGCATCATGCTGTTATATGCTGACTAATTGACTGATTCTAATCATTTATTTTTTTCTGTAACTCCTTTACATATTTCAATAAACTGAATTGTTATTGAACAGGTCCAGTTGAGGAGCAAAAAAATCCTTAGGGGATTAACTCTGTTGCAGGTCTGTCAGAAACACTTTTAAATTTGACATTAGTAGGCAAAAAGCAAAAGGCACCTTCAATGTACTTTATTCAATAAAAGCTGACTGCATGACTTAAGTTCCTATTGCCTGGCTCATCATTATCTACATTTATGTAACACTCACAAGTGCCAGTTTAAAAAACTGTCATAGCATCGCATGCTCATTTTGCAAACTGCAAACAAGATAACTTATAATTGCGTGGAAGAACTTACTCCATCCATTATGTGTGCTTTAATTCAAGCCAACACATATGCTGTGGAGTTCAAATTAAACAAAAATGCATATCTTATTGCACCATGCAAATCTCTGAGGGAGACATTTTGGGTGGACTTACTAAGGTTATCTATCGATATAATATCTACTATTACTTTGTTGTTTAATAGGTATCTGTATAAGTGTGGAAAACCAAAACTATATCTAACAAATGGAACAGGGAGAGATGCTCCAAAATGCCTGAAAAGTAATAATTATCCCTGGTGGAAAGTTAAGGTACCAACTACAAATAGTTCCTTGGATTTCGTGGCCCCATAAAGGGTTTTAGGCATCGCATTTCCAATATAAGATGCAACAGACTTTAACTGCTAAGCACGCATACCAGTAGAAATCACTAGAATCTATTAGAGAGACATAACCATCTCCAAGATACATTTGTTTTCCTCAACAGCAGCATCTGGAAGTAGTAGACACCATCTGAAACTAGACAGCTGGAATTTTCCCCAGGACTGTCAAAGATAAGTCCTGGATAATATCAGTAAAGGTGAATCATTGTGTACCAACAAAATACTATAAACTTCAATTAACATAACTTTCTGAGGAGTGTGACTTAAAGAAACCTCAGGACTATATTGCCTCTGAATAATACTAGGCACATGGGTGCAGTATATGTGAGGCTGTGCAAAGCCTATATTTTGTACTTTCTATCAGATGTATGTCAAGTATATATTTTGCAATGTTTAATACAAAATTGGAAAAATAGCTGGAGATTTGTTGCATTTTACAGAAGATTACAGTTACTACAAATGTCTGTAATATGTCAGAAATATGTTTGTGGTGTCACCGCATGATTGTACTATGATCAATCAAACCCTGAATAGGATTCATGAATGGAGTCACTACAAAATATGTTTGTTTTAGCCAATTTTCTGGGTTTTTGTCAAACAGAATTTTTGTAGAATTTTTTTTGTAACAGGACATGTGGAATCAGAGACGGTTCCTTGGATAACATTAATAAAAATAATTGTTGCATAAAAACAGAATGCTATACACTTTAGTAAGCATACTTTTATGTGACGTGACTTTCAAGCAAACATGCCTACACTGCCTCTAAATAAAATAGCGCATATGAGTTCAATACCTGGAAGGGCTATGTGGTGTACATAATTTGGAATGTCCTGTCTCATTGTCATATAATACTACAAAGGCACACTAAGCTTATACAAATCATAACCTTTTATATTGTAAAACTAAAAAACTGTTGTAACATCCCATTCTCATAAGACAGTGGGTCTTAACCTGTGGTCTGGGGCACCCTGGAGGTCCCCAATGCCGACTCGCGGGTCTGACACTATTTAGAAAATTAAATAATATTAACAGATTAATAAAGTGTATATAAATGAAGAAAACGTGAAAATTAAACAATTTACAACGTTCTGTAAATGTAAAGGAATTTGAAACTGGGGCTAAAAATTCAGTTGGAATTTCCAGATTGATTTGTGGGGGCAGTATAAGTGCACCAAAAAAATAAGGACGATGAGTAGCTTCAATTGAATTTAGAAAAGCTCCAACCTTACCATTAAAATTACTTTTTTATCTTCTTCTATTTGTGAATTAAATGAAATATTTCAATATTTTTTGTGTATTTGATGAATGCTTGTTTCCATATTTTTACATTTGCAGTTCAAATTGTTGAAATTGCGAAGGCCAATGTCTCTGGATTCTAATAGTGACTGAATGGGGGTCCCCGAATTCCAATAATGATTCAATGGGGGTCCTCGGATTCCACAGAAGTCAAAAGGTGAATAACCATTGTCATAGGAGACACAATACCCATAAAAACATGCGTATAAGTACAGTAAATCTATGAAAAATTCTGCTTCTTAGAAATGCTTAGCATGACATACTTGAGATTAAAAACATCAGCTGCACATTAGATATGTATGTTGCAGTCTTTGATAACACAATTATAAAAGTTTCTGGAGCCCTGTTCCATACAGTATAAAAATGGCTGTTGCACACCGGTAATATGTTTTGCAATGTGTGAGATAAAATGTTTAGCACTACAGTTTCGAGTGACACCTAAATGCTGTGATATAAACAGTAAAACCCTGCAAACAATTCATAAATGGAGTAACTGCAACATATGTTTCTTTTGGTCTTTTTGCAAAAGATAGAAAGGAAAATCTTATTTACCTGTAACAATTAGTGTGCAGTTTGTAGTGCTGTAGATTTAAATGTTGTGCAGACTACTGCCATCTAGTGTTGAGCTAGGACATTGCAAGTTGTTTTTCTTTGAAGGAGTTTCTGTTTCAAGGTGACTAGCGATACATCCTCTGAAACCCACCATGCACCAGGATACAGACTCAACCTCAGACTGTGTTTTTACCTTTGAGCATGTGTTAGTGGAAAGCATTATAATGTCTGTGAACGTCTTGTGAAAACATAGAATATGAATATAACTGGCTTATTTCATGAGTACCAGACATCCAACCACTTGCTCGCATCAGAGAAGGTGGGAGATGTGCATGTGAATCTACAGCTCTACAAGCTGCAAACAGGTTGTTACACGTAAGTAATATTTTCAGTTTGCAGCATACTTTGCATAGACTAAAGAGCAGAAACCATTCCCTTTATGGGGTGGCTTGCAAGCAGTGGATGAAGGTGCAACTTTGTTTGACTAGTGATTCTTGTCTGGTATTTTGTCTACACAGTAGTGTATAGTGAACATGGGGTTAGAAGACCAAGGAGCAGTTATACATAATGTCTGCTAGTGAGATATTCCCAACAAAAGCCATTGTGGTACTTTTTAAATGAGTACACTGAGCTTTAGGGGTGGTGGTTACTATGAGTTTGGTTAACTCTAGTGTAACAAACGTGAATGCATCATGCAGTCCACCATGCACGCCTGCTTTTTTGGACTGAGTTGCCAATGTGTGGTTGAGCAAACACAACAAATAGCTGCTTTGTTTTCCTAATGATCTTGGTACGGTCAATGTAATACATTATGACTCTTCTAACATCTAAATTATGTAGAGCTCTTGTTGCAAGCGTCTGTAGTTGTAAGTGTTCTGTAGTTGTGGGAAGAAAGAAAGTAGTTGGAGGGACTCATTAGCATGAAATGGTGACACTACTTTAGGCAAAAATCACGGGTGTGTTGTAAGTACCACTCAGTCTGTGTGTTCTTGTATAAAATGTTCTTCAACTGACAGTCTGTAGCTCATCAACTCTACGCATGGATGTGGTTGCAAATGGGAAAACCAACTTCCACAAAAAGAAAGGCCCTATAAGGCGAGTTACAACAATATTAATATCCCCTAAAGAGATAAGTTATAGTGTATGTGGTATTATAATCGCTTTTATCCCTCCCTAAAGGTTTTGACTACCAGGAATTTAAAAAATGGACCAGTGTACATGTATTCACACATGCAGGCAAGGCCTGACTTTTGTAGAAGTGGTAAGTAACAAATAATAATTTCCTAATAAATAAAACATAATGTCTGAATGTTCAAATCCTAATAGAAAGCAACAAAATGTTTACATTTAATGGCATAGCACACGCTAGTGTTTGGTTTTCAAGCTTCTTTTAATACCTCTAAACATTTGTCAGCAAATTGTAAATACCAAAATTCTATGAACGCATGTGCCAATTACAAGATTGAGCTCCTTGGGATAGGTAACCAGTAACAGATGCTGGTGTTGCGTGAGCAGATCTGGGCATAGTTGCAGCTTCCTATGAGGACGGACTGACATTTTCAGAAGCACTGGCATGCCTAGGTTAAAGCTGTGAGGATAAATTGCTTTGATGTTTGTCACATTTTCCTGATGACATATGGAATCAGTGGTAGTGAGGGAAAGGCAATGCAGATATATTCCTGACCAGTTTATCCACAGCGTGATGCCTAACGACTGTGGGTAAGCGCACCTGGAAGCACATTTTTGCCATTTTGTGAGGTGATCAAGTCGATTCTTGGTGGGAGTTGGAAGTAACAGTTGAGTACCTGAGTATTGAATTCCCACTCATAGGTTTGCTGATAGCTCAGAAGATCCGCAATGTGTTGTCTACACCTGGAGGAGTACCACCATCAGATGTACTTTGTGGTGAATTGACCGATGTGTATTTGCGATTGAAAGGCTTGAGGGGCTAGTTGTATTGCCATCAGTTCCAGAACACTGATGTGCAGAAACTGCTCCTGTAGTGACCATTTATCCTAGATTGCTGCTCATTTGTGCTCCCCAACTCATGAGGTATTGATGGTCATTGGCTGTAGGTTGAAGAACGACCTGTCCAGTAACAAGTTCTGTTGATTCCACCACTTGAGTTTGTGCTCAACATTGTGCTCCCTCAACACTAGATCTTCTAATTCCCCAGTCACGTTGACCACTGTCTTGTAAGAGCCTCTTGAATGGGATGACCTGACATTTGGAACTAGGGCAATACATGACTCCATCATCCCTAACTCACTGTCAGACAATCAATCAGTATTTGTACATTACAGCACTGTCACCCCTAGGGGCATCTAGGACCTGTGGATGTGATGTCTCCATCAAAGAGCCAGGTCAGAAACAAGCAGAAAGAGGAAAAATAAAGGTCAGAAACGAGCAGAGAGAGGACAAATAACGGGCAGAAAAGAGCAGAAAGAGGAAAAATTAAGGTCAGAAACGAGCAGAAAGAGGCAAAATAAAGGTCAGAAACGAGGAGAGAGGCGAAAAAAGAGAGAAGAAGTGGGCAGGAAAAGGCAGTAAAAGGCAGAAAAACGAGCAGGAAACGAGCAGAGGAGGCACAAACCTAAGGTAGCAGAGGGTAGCGGACTGCGGGCAAGCTGGACAGGAGAACTGTCGCAGGGAGAGCTGGCACAAGGACAAAGCAACACTGGTAGCTTGGCACAAAGAAGTCAGGCTTATCTTAGAGGCCAAGTGTAAAGTATTTATGCAGCTCTCAAATAGCAATAAAGTGAAAACAGTGGATTAGTCTTGCCCCTCCGCTGGAGAGAAGGAAACACTAAAAATAAAATGGTAATAAAACACATTTATTACCTTTTTATTTTTTGTGCTGGCAGGAGGAATAGTGTGCACTTCAGTTTAAAGTGCTCATGTCACTTTGGCGGCTGTCTTGCGACGGCCAGCTGACATGCGCACTTTAAACACTCCAACCCGAGCTGTCTTAGACACCAGGGTGGACACAATGCACAGGCCCCAGCCCCTGAAGGAGCATCGCACCAGGGCGCTCCAGACAATCACGTGCTGGCTGATCACGCATGGAAACACCTGTTTGCTGTCACAACCTGGTGGACTACATCAAGGACTATATGCTCTGAGGACACCAGATGACATCTAACAGTAGTCATAGTGGCCCCACTACCTACACCTTTTGCTATTGTCAGGCATGTATGCCTTTGGCACAATCTCCTTGTCCACCAGGCACACTAGATTAACCGCTGCAGTCCCCTTAAAACTAACCAGGGCAGCCTCCTCCCCCAGCACGACCCAGGGTAGTGAGAGGTTGCTTCCTGGGCTGACATATGGGATCACCTTTAAAGTGCCCATACTGGTAGCTCTCATGGCACTTGGGCTTGAAGTGGCCTGGGGACTTCTTCCCATTATAACCATCCTTTGTCTGCCAGAGGTCCGCCTCCTTTGCAACTTCATGGGGTACAGGGAGCTGCTTGGAATCAGCTAGGAGTTGATATAGCTATGGGAAACAATTACTAAGCACATGCTCTTTTATGAAAAGATGATATAGCTCATCATAATTATTCACTTTACTTCCATTCATCCAAACATCCACTACCTTATTGGATTACTTCACGAAATCCACCCAAGACTGGTTAGACAGCTTCTGACTGTCTCTAAACTTTAACCTGTACTTTTCTGGAGTAGAACCTTATCTCACAAACAAGGGCTTCTTTCATAAGGGCATACTTCGTTCGGTGCTCCTTTCTCAGGGCCAGTAGGGAATGCCATTTTGAAAATAGTCATTTTAAATCCGACTGGACCTTTAAGTTGGGTTGTGAATTACTTTTAAATTGAGTCCTTTAATAATTTTTCTAGCGATTCCCTGAAGTTATACATTATAAGGAGTTATAATGTAACCCAGTGCTTTTCTATGAGAGAGCTAGACGACTTTGGAGGTTGTTTACTGCCAGGACATTTAAAACTAAAGTACACATATCCTACTTTTTAAATATCATGTTCTCTGCCTGTTGGACCTGGCCCTTTTTGCAGGGTGATCCCCAAACTTTTTGCCTTCTTCCCCCTATTTTTTCCGACCTGTCCTTGTTGATTTTAGGACTCTGGGCAATTAACCACTACTAACCAGTGCTAACGTGCATATGCTCGCTATGTAATATTGGTGATTGGTTTATTCATGATTGGCATATATGATTTACTAGTAAGTCCCTAGTAAAGTGAACCCAGTGTGTCCAGGGCCTGTAAATTAAATGCTACTAGGGGGCGTGCATCATGGATTGTGCCACTCACATGAGTAGCCCTGCAAACCTGTATTCGAGCTGCCACTGCAGTGTCTGTGTGTGCAGTTTTAAACTGCATTTTGGATCTGGCAAGTGCACCCACTTGCCAGGCCCAAACCTTCCTTTTTACTGCATGTAGGTCACTCCTAAGGTAGGTCCAAGGTAGCCCCAAGGGCTGGGTGTAATGTAATTAAAAGGTAGGACATGCACTGTTGTGTTTTCCATGTCCTAATAGTGAAATACTGGTAATTTCATATTTCACTATTGCAAGGACTATCTTTCCCATAGGTTATCACTGGAGCTGCTTTGTAACATCTTACAAGTGTATCTTCCAATTGGGAATAGTAAGAGATTTGGAGTTTGGGGTCTCTGAACTCACAATTTAAAAATACATAATTTGGTGAAGTTGTTTTTTAAATTGAATGTTTGAAAATGCCACTTTTGGAAAGTAGAAAACTGTGGGGGTTACCTGGCTACTGTTTCGTGGTACTGCTCTTTAATTCAACAGACACACTGCAAGAACCAACATTGAATTACGCTGAATCTGGTTATTTATTTAACCTTTTTCTTTTTGGTTTCAAAACTGTTTTTGAATCTTAAAACGTCTGAATATAAGGAAAACACTTTTCATTTGTGCATTCAAAAACATAATTCTTAAAAAAACAAATAAACAAAAATTACCGTGACAAAAAATGTGAGATATTTGCAAGGTACAATAATACACCATTCTTTTTACACACTATTTTTACAATGAACCTATGCGGTTTGGTATTGTATACACTGTAAAGGGGCAAAAGAATGTCAGTCTGTTCTTTCGAAGAATACTTCTCAGAAAATGCCAAAATGCCAATGCCGACGCGTTTCGAGTTCCAGTGAGACTCATGGAACTCTCATCAGGGCTTCTTAATTTCTAATCTGATTCAGTGTGTAGAGAAATCTAGTGAATAAACATAAATAAATAAATGTGTATCAGTGCATTACAAAACCTCACCTTCTCTCTATTTATACATACTACACATTAATCGAGTTACCTGCAGTGTTCAGATTTGTATTCCCTGTTTTAAGTTGTGTTAGGGTCAATTCCTATATTCATGAGAGGCTGCGAAAAGCGAGAGGATAGATTGTTAGTCATTGGGGAGTATCTTCCATGCGCCTTTGCTAATTGACACAGATTGTCTATAATGCGTACCTGAGTCGGTCCTAGGGCAAAACCTCCCTCCATATAACTTTTAGAAAGTAGGCATTTTCTTGCTTAACCATTCTGTGCCTCTGCCTGTCTGTAGAATCCACATCTGGGTTAGGGTTAGGATGACAGTTGGGCTTTTGTGCATTCAATCTAGACAGTCACAAACAGAGAGCTGAGTAGTACCTTGCTTATCCTGATGGGCCATCACCAGGCTGATGGGCCTTCCTGAGCTAGAGTGGTGGGAGGAGTTGTCACTGACACCTAAAAGGGGTATAAGTATTGGCCCTCTGACACTCTCAAATCATAACACTTTTGGGCTAAAGGACAATCTGCCAGGAAGAAGAGCTGGATGCTGTAGGAGGGACTGTCACTCTGCCTGTTGCTTTGTTGTGTTGGCCTGCTGCTAGCTGCTTCTGTACTGGAAGTGAAAGGACAAGACTTTGCTTTCTACATCCTGCTTTCAAGATTCTCCAAGGGCTTGTGTGTGCTTGCCTTCTGTTAAGAAGCCTCAGGACATCAAAGACTTCACTTACCAGTGCCTTGGGTCTTCCGCTGAGAGCCCTGACTTGCAGAGTGGTGCAAAATCTAAATCCACTCATCGACTCTCAACGGCTGTTTTCTTGACGCATCACCGCTGTGTGGTCGAAGAATCAACGCAGCGCCCGCTGTGAGGCTGAAAAATGGACGCATCACCTGCTTTGCTGCTGCCGAATTCACACTGAGTGTCTAGATTTTTGACGCATCGTACTTTGACGCTGTCTCCTCATCGACGTTGGCCAGTGGTAAGGAACTGAGCCTGTGTGTCCGGAGATTGACGCATTTCCTCCCCTTTCAGTAAGGAAACGACGCATCTCCTCCCGTGGCAGTAAGGAACCAACACATCAACTCCCCTGCGAGTAAGAAACTGACGCATCTCCTCCCTGGGGGTAAGGAACCAACGCATCGCTTTTCTTTTCCAGCGCCTCACCTCTATGGACTTAACTGATTTAACCTTTGAAAATTGATATCTTTATTTGTGTATGTTGGATTTTTGTTGTTTTGGTGTTGTTTTATGCATATAAATATTTCCTATTTTTCTAAACTGGTGTGGACTCATTTTATGGTGTTTCACTGTGTTACTGTGTGTGTATGTACAAATGTTTTACACATTGCCTCTGAAATAAGCCTGAATGCTCGTGCCAAGCTACCAAGGGGGTGAGCAGGGGTTATCCAAGCTGTGCAAACCCCTTACCTTGACTCCAGTGAGGGTCCCTACTTGGACAGTTTGCAAACCACTGTCAACTAGAGACCCAATTTCTAACACTGCCCTAGGGGTGATGTATAAGTATTAAAAAGGAGGGTTTGGGCCTGGCAGAAGGTTTATTTTTCCAGGTCAAAATGGCAGTTTAACACTACAGAACTGGCTGCAATGGAAGGACTGAGACCTGTTTTTCAGTATTGCAGCCCACTTGTAGCATTTAATTTACAGGACCTTGGTACATACAGTAGCATATACTAGGAACTTATAAATACATTAAATGTGCCAATCATGCGGATGCCAATTTTACCATGTTTAAAAGGGAGACAACAAGCACTTTACTACTGGTTAGCAGCAGTAAACTACACCAAGTACTATGGCAAAGGAACACTTGTTCAGCAAAAATAGGGTAGTGAAAGCAAAATAACTGGGGTAATACCATGCAAACCATAGTAGTTTCCAACAACCCCAATTACCAGAGACCTGAGGTACTGACAGTGAGAGGATGAATAGTTATATGGAAGTAGGCATCCTTCACATCGAGGGTTGCCATGTAGTCCCACATTTGCAGCATTGCAATGACATCTGTGGGTGGTCATTTTGAAGTGGGTAGGTGTGATATAGCGATTAAGAGTTCGGAGGTGTAGCATTGGCTGCAATGTTTTGTCTTTTGTCGGTATAAGGAAGCACATGGAATATTTGACCCTGTAGCTTTTGACTCTGTAAAACAAGTTAAATTTCTCATTTTAAAAGGAGAGCTTCATGGGGCAAAAGGTTGTGCATGATAGATGTTGGGTAAAGCTGTAAAGTACCCACTAGTTAAGAGGTTATGTCCTGCCACTGGGTGAGGTATAGCCTCATTTAACTTCAACAGGTGTTGGAGGGTCAGATGGAAGAGTTATGAGGTCATTGCTTAGAAGCAGAAGGGCCTCTACTTTCCTTCATAACTTTGCCTTTGGGCACGGTTGCCTCTAAAGCCTCTTCTTGGACATTATCCTTGCTCAGACTGTCACTGCCTTCCCTGAAAGTTCGCTTTGGTTGAAACTGCTGCCTGTTTGATGCTGATGCCCCTTTTACTGTGGCATGTGCTTGAGATCTCTGAAAACCCTGCTTTTGTTAGTCATGCTGTAAGGCCCCCCTGGCATTGGCAATGTCTGTATTGGTTTTAATTTTTTGAGGATCTGCTCTTAGGCCGAACAAGTGCTTGCCATCAAATGGGAGGCTTTTAAGATACTGCTGTACCTCCAGAAAAAAGTCAGAACCTGTAAGCAATGAATGGCATCTCAAAATTATACTATATAACCTGCATCTAGAGGGCAGTGTGTAATGACACTTGAGATGTTTACCCTTCCTGCAATATCTTTTCATACCTTTTTTATATGCGTTTTGGGAGATGATGTATCAAGGCTTCTACCTTTTCCCATTGCTCCCTATTAATATCTTGATTGCGTGCTATTGAGTTTGAAGTGTGCTACAGCACAACTGCTCATAAGGCCACACAAATTCATACTACATCAATGTTATCACTTTTCTTATCTGGTGGTGGCGAGTACCCAGTACCTTGCACGTGTGCCCTCTTTCTTGCGGCGTGGATTACGAGTGAATCAGGGAGAACATGCCCTCATATTATTAATGGATCCTGCAATTTTTTTCAGCATTGGATGTTACTATTCTAGATTTCACTGGATTGCTATGGTTCTTGTTTGAACACTTTAACATTGTTTTTAACATCTGAAGAAATTGTGTGGTACCCTCAGTCTTCAACAGCATTTCAATAAGGAAGTTCTCTTCGTCAACATGAGCTGACACAATCCAATATTGTACTGCATGCACTATAACTGCATGAAAAGCAGATGTATTATCTTGGAGCGAGGCTTCCACTGGTCATGGCCCTAATGAGGGGGCATCCATCCTGTGGATCTGCTCTACATTAATGCCAGGCATCATCCTGTTGTTTTGTGATGTCTAGATCCTCATACATTGGTGTTGGCTCAGTGACTGCATGGCTCAGTAGAGTCCAGCATCTGTCTCTTCAATGCTGAACTGTCATTTACAACCTGAAGGTGTTACAGACTTAATGCTGGTCTGACCACTGAAATGTACTGCTGCTTGAAAAGAAAAATGTCAATGATGTTTTCTCAGCACCCTCCTTCCAAATGTCATTCTTATACAGCCTGGCCCCATGCCTGTCAAACAAGTTTGCGTTAATGCGATCAACATATCACCTTGTTGATGTATTCCGTTTGATGTCTCATAGCTATAAATGCTCCTGCAGTCTGGTGCTGACGCAAATTGGTTTTTTACACACAATGGTCGCAGAACTGTGTGAACACGTCTCAATCCGATGCCTGAAAAAAACAATCCAATGTGGAACCTGTGTCCTGGTGTGTTGTGGGTTTCAAGGGAGTTATCATGAACCACCTCGAAGTAGAAACTCATTCTTTGAAGAAAATAAAACTTGCAATGCCTGAGCCTAACAATACAAGGAGGGATTATGCACAGCAAGCGATCTACAGTAGCGCATGCACAAAACAAAATTTCAGGAAAACCTAGTCTAGGATAACACATTGCTTTAAAGTAGTGGTTTGTGCTATGAAACCAACAAAGAATTAATAGTTTCTTTAAAAAGTCTGTTTTCGACAACAAAATTTTACCACAGTTATTGAAATCATTAAAATCTAAATGCCAAAAATGTGGTTCTGTTTAACAGATATATTTTAATGTAAATGTATTACTGTATTGTTTTACAAGGTAACTTGTATTCAGAAATACAACTTTCTTGTTAAAATTCCTTAAACCTACCATCAACAGAAGAAACCGACCGAATTGAGGATGCTGCAGAACTTTTCAATCCAGACAAACCATAAGGGCTTTTTTTGGTCAGATCAATTGGTGGTGAAGTGCTCATAGGACTGGTTACAGAAGACACGCTCTGAGAGTCTGATTCACCATCGGTCTTTGCTGCATCCTCTTTAGAACTTGATTCTGGGCTTGTAGTCCACAGTCCAGAGTTTTTCTGGCCATTTGTAGCAGGAGTTGATGCAATCCAGGAAATCCCAGTACTCTTTTCCCTTTGTATTGATACTGGCTTTGTGATGCTGTTTTGATCCGATGAATGGGAAGACAATGACTCTATACTGCCCATTGGAGTGCTGGCTGGACTGCTGCTGTAAGAATCACCTGAAATAAAGAATATATCTTGTAGATCAGGTGCTGCAGCACAAAAGATATTTAGGGTCTTACTTAACCACGAATTTAGCACAGCACATTCAAGCCATATGTTTTTAAATTCACCTGTATTACGTATTACACCCTGCAACAATAAAGTAACTAGTAATTCAAGCAGAACAGTATTCAGATAAGGATTGTTCTCAAAACATCACAGACTGGTTAAAAGCCTAATAATGGTCACATCAAAGTGGACCATTGCAGAACAAAACAGAAAGGGAAAGCAGCAGGTTGGGTAGGAATGTATGTTTAATGTCTACATATTGTTGGTACCAGAAAATGGGTCTCAAGATTCGGGGGTATGGGGGAGATTTAAAGAGGACAAGAACATAGGGAAGAGTCCTGGTTTGCCTCACAAACTGAGGCACACTGCCATGGGCATACCTATGAATACGATTTACTTGCCATTGCGTTTGACGGTATTGATTTAGTAAATGTACCCAAAGTATTATAATTCATTGGATGACAATACCAAAGAGCATTTCAATAAGATTCTTCTTCCGGGTTGTAATAGAGAAGGAGGGATGATGTAGTGGATCATGCCTGATTGAATTGAATGTCCTATCTATCAAGAATGTACACAGGTCTGGTACAGGGACCCAAGGTTTGGGGGACGAAAATGGACTCAAATCTTATCAATCGTAGGATCTTGGTCATTGGGTGTGTAAATCAAACGTTCAAACCATATGACTTTGCTTTAGTGTGAAGTTAGGAAATTCAAACTAAAGGGGGTAAATATTTATTTGAAAGCACACTCTAACAGACCATGGAATAAAATGTACATAAATAGGAGAGCCTGTCAAAAACATGGTGTTACCCTAAATAAATGTAGTGTGACTGTCCAACGCATGAGTAAATAAAACATCTCCTTCACTGTTCAGTTCAGCAACCACGCCATTTCTTCATTGAAAAAACTGATTTATTTAAGCATTCCAGTTGTGTTTTTTAGACTAGGTTATCATTATTATAGGCAAAACACTACAGGTATAGTTCCCAAAGCTGTGCTCTAAAAATCAAAAAAATACTCCGGTTGGATTCTCCTTGGACTACATTTCACACTTAAAGGGGTTTTGCAAAGGCTGGAGGCATGTTTCTTGAAATCTAAAATTGATTTCTAGGAGAATACCTACTAGCCAATATTTACACAAGTAGATTTTCCACTAACTGGAAAATATAAAAATTGAGTATTTGATGTGGGAATGAGCATTTGTACACTTAACCATTTCTCCTTTTTCTCCTTCATAGGAAAAAAAGGAAAAGAATCCTGGCTCCAAATGCCCAGAACCCCTACCTCCCTACTATTATGACATAAGAGTTTGCTTCCTACACATTCCCAGTAACAATATTCCTGGTGGATACATATTCTTCCCATAGATTCCTCACCATATGAATAATGCTTTCAGGCTCCACATTGCTTCTAAACACTTTTTACCCAGCTTAGAGGAAGAGTCATGACAGCAACAAATGCAGCATCTAACCAGTTTGCATAATTAATCATAGCATTAGCTCATGGGGTGGGATATGCAGGAACACTGCATATCCATGATAAAAGATCATTACCTAAGGTAAGTAGCTTTTTCTTCTGATGGATATATCTTCCTGCAGATTCCTCACCTTATGGATGAGTCCAAATACAGTATCTCCCTGGGAAGTGAAACTGAGTTGTGGCTGTTAATCAAGAAAGTAATGCAAAATAGCTTGGACAAACTACCTATCAGTTAGCCTGAGACATGGGGCAGTAGTGCTGGCAAGAGTATGCAAAGATGACCACATAGCTGCCTAGCAGAGTCGGTAAACAGTACACCAGTCGTGTATAGAGTTGTGGAAGCAGTCCTTGCCCTGGGGGAATTTGCCTCCAGGGCAAATCAGATCTTGATAGAGGATGACCCAACGCAAAATAGTGTGTATGGTCTCCGGGGTGGCCTTTTTAGCTCCAGCAAACTCCACCAATATCTGGCCATCAACTCTGTCCTGTCCTGTGTGGTTGATGTACTACAACAACGCACGTCTGAGGCCCAGCCAATGTATCAGTGTCTCCATCTTGGTTAGATGTAGACAAGGGAAGAAAAGATGGAAGGATGATAGACTTGGCCATATGAAATGCAGATACCGCCTTGGGAAAGAAGGATGGGAAGGTGCGAAGAACCAACTTAACAGGGAAGAAAACTGAAGTTTTCTGACCCTACATGCAGGTGTATTTACCACCAACAGAACTGCTTTTTGGAGTAAAAAGTCGAACTGGGCAACTGTGCATCGGCTTGAATGGAGGTTCCATCAAGAATGTTAAAACAAGATTCAACTACCACTGAGGAACAATAAATGGAAACTGCTCCTCCATGATGATTTAAACATGGCTGGTCAGCAAGGCACAAATTCAGATAGTGATGTTGGGTAACCTTCAAGTGTAGGCACTGCCAGGGGTTGCTGTGCAAGGGACAGTGCAAACCTCGCAGGAGAGTCGAGATTCAAAAGGATTAATGCCTTCCAAAATCCACCTCTGAACAAACTTGTTCAGACGCCCTCGTAGATGGATGTGGTAGCAGGCTTCCTGTCTGCCATGTTGACTTCTGCGACCTCATCAGGAAGGCACAAGTATTCTAACTTGCAGTGCTCAATCCTTATGCATGCAGCTGCATAAGGAAACCTCAATCTGGAAAAGATTGTCTCTGTCATTGCAAGTTGTAGCTCCCACTCATGATTTTCCAGTAAGAGATGACTGAAGGCATTCATTATCACATTGAAGAAGCCTGTGATATGAACTGCTACAGAAAGATTCCCCATCACTGTGCCCATTCCAACAGGCGAATTGACCCCCAGTCATAGGGTCCATGATCGCACACCACCATGTATGTTAATATAATGGACAGTAGTGGTGCTGCCCAACAGAATCTGGATGTTGCTCTCTGAGATGAAAGGGAGAAAGTGCTTTAGTGCAAGATGGACCTCCTGCAGCATGAATATACATATGTACAGATGCCGCTGCGATGCGGACCAAAGGCCCCACAACATCATGTTGCCCAGATGAGCACCCAAACCCAGCAATCAGGCATCCTTGAACAAGGAAGTCTGAGCACTGAAGACCCAGATGCACTGACTAGAAGATATGGACCTTAGCTGAGTGGCTTCCTTGTTGTTGAAGCTACTGCTTCCCAGCACCTTCATAAAGATGTGTGGGACCGTCATTAGTCCGAACAGTAGGACCACAAACGGAGAGTGCTAGAATCCCATTGTGAGTCTCAAGAAATGATTGTGGGCAGGAAGAATTGGAAGAAGAAAGTAGGTGTCCTGGAGGTCCAAGGATGCTAACCAGTCTCTAGAGTTAGAGCCAATAGGACCTACCTCAAGGACAGAATCTTAACTGTTTGATGAATAAATTCAGAAGCCAGAGAATTGGGATTACCTTTAGGCCTCTGCCCTTCTTGGGGACCAAGAATTGCAGAGATTAAAATCCTGCACCGGTCTCTTCCACTGGCACCATCTCTATGGCCCTCTTGTCAAACAAGACAAGGACTTCTTTCCTCTAGGGCTGAGGCATGGAGTCAGAGAGCACTCTCTGAAGAAAGTGGAGTGGTCTGGAGGGATTACCCAGGCAGCTATTTATTGTGATTTCTTCTCAACTGGTAATACAATTGGACTTGGCCCCTCCCACCAAAAATGATGTCATGAGGGGGAGTAGTCAGAGGTGTTGGGAGGATTTAGAGGATGGCGGAGACTTGATCTTCTGCTGCTGGTGATGTTTGAAAGGAGTGATACAGCTGCCATAGCATTTGGATTGACATAGAAGGCTGCCCTTGTCAAGACAGCAGAGCCCTAGAATAATCACAGAACTTTCAATATTGTTGGTGAAACTGCTGTGCTGGAAAGGATAGGCCCAGGGCACACAACATAGCCCGATTGTTCTTGAAATGTTCCAAGGAGCTGATCCAAAGAGTCACTTGTCATCAAAGGTAACGTCCATGATCGTAGCCTGGACATCTCCTGTAAATCCAGTGAAACCCACTGTGACAGCTCTACCCATAGAATGAGCAAACATTGTCACAGAGTCAAGGCCACAGTTTAGGATCTGTTTGGTGGTAATGATGGTGAGGAATGCCAGAACTAAGTATAATGAAGCTAACCAATAAGTAATCAAAGCACTTCAATGGAAATCTAAGACAACCTAATTTAGAATAATGTTCCCCTCCCTCTTTGTCACTGACTAACATTAGCACTCCACAGATGCATCCAATTTGTGCCTCCAGCCTCTTTAAGTTAGAGTATACACACAATCCACAATCTCCCTTCCAATGGAGTCTACTGTCTTGCAGAGCTATCCATTTAGTAACACCTGAAGCCAACAGCCCACATATTTTTGTTAATGGCATGCTTTGCCAAGCAGAGGTGGAGAGTTTGCCCAACCCATGTATATTTCATGTAGTTATAAAATTTGATGTTTGAAGTGCCTATTCTTAACTGTGATGCTAGCATATGAGGTATGAATCAGGACCTGATTAAGTTTTGTTTGCTAACATTAGCACAGTAAAAGGTGCCATTTAAGATTATCCGATTTGGGGGCATATTATCAAGAACGACGTTAATAATTATCGCTGGTTTAGCGGCAGAAAACTGCCGCTAAAGCGGCGATAATGGGCTTGATAATATGCCCTTGAGAATTCCAATAGAAGTCCATGCTCTGGTGTGAACATGGGCTTCTATTGGAATTCTCCAGGGCATATTATCAAGCCCATTATCGCCGCTTTAGCGGCAGTTTTCTGCCGCTAAACCGGCGATAATTTTTACGCCGTTCTTGATAATATGCCCCTAAGTCTTCCAACAATGTTTACTTAACACACACAATTGCAATTTGAGTGAATTTATGTAATGTACATTTCAGATGGTCTGAGAAGATGATTCATTTAAATTCAGCTCCCAATCTGATATGTCAGAACTATGGGGTCTATTACGATGGCGGGCGGACTTTGTCCGCCCGCCACCGTAACGGTAAACGGGACCGACCGCCAGTGGTGCGGCGGTCCCGCTGTGCCCATTAGGATGCGACCGCCACCATGACGGTCGCATCCCACATATTTAACATTGTGGCGGGCGGTGCTGTAAGCAGCACCCGCCACAATGTTAAATATGCATGGCAATGAAGGGGGGTACCATAGGTACCCCCCAAGTGCAGCCACCCACCCCACCACCCCCCCCAGGGGCCCGCAACGGGCCCCCAAAGTGTTTACTGCATGCCTTTCCATGGCAGAGTCTCCACAATGGAAAGGCATACCCACCGCAGGCATACTAATATGGATGGCGGTGCCTGCAAGGCACCGCCACCATATTGTGTGCCTTTTCCGCCCGGCCGGCAATCCGACCAGCGGAAAAGCGGCGGACGGACTTTCCGTCCGCTGCGGTACCCCCCACCATAGTAATATGGAGGGGGTAAATTGTGTTGTGATGGCGTGCGGATCGCCACCGCCCGCCACCGCGGGCCGGGCGTGGGCGATCCGCACGACATCCTAATAGACCCCTATGTATTTACTCCAAATGAAACGACAAATAATGGAGCCTGCTAAGATGCAGCTAATACTCAAGTTTTAGCCATTACCAAATTGTTTATAGGTAGTAAATTAAAGTACACAAGTGAGTTGGTTAGTGGGGCAGAATAAAACTAAGCAAGCAAATCATTCCTGTTGGTTCTTTCTTAATGTTGGGCTTGGATTATGAATTATTTCTAAATACTACATTTGATTTCATTATTCCACTGTGACACTAAGTTATGGCCTGCATCTTTCTGAAGTCTCAGTGATTCATTTGTTTTCCAGTATGAATAATATATTGGATCATAGGGCTATATACGAGTCAGACAATAGACAACCACGGTTAAATTCAATAGGTCTGGCCTTGGCAAGTCTGCAATGCTTTTACTTTATTTTCTATTTGTGTGCAAACATACGCGATAGGAATAAAAAGTGTAAAACAAATAAAAACGAAATCAATCCAGCCTCTGAAAGTGGTGTGCATATGTTTGAAATTTAAAAAAATAATATAAAACTAGCAACTGCAAAAGTAAAAATCATGTTTGTGAGATAAACTTGTGAATCTTGCAAGTAGAAAATGCAGTCTTTACAGGAATTATGATACATTATGTGTTATAATTACTGATTTAAAACACAAACAATTGAAATTATTACTTTGAAACAAATTAGTAATATGTAATAAACAGGAAAACAAAGAATAAAGAAAAAAGTAAGTGAAATAAAGGAAAAAATTAAAATGAAATAACCACATGTAAAATAGCCATACTTTTGATCATGATATGCATGTAATAGGTGCGTGTAGGAGCTTCTTTGTTTAGCCGTGCAATAAAATGCCCAAAGTCCAAAACGGTATGCTTTTGAGTTGAGCAGTGATGTCTTGAGGAGCAGTGGGGGGCCCTGCTCCATGAGCTACACAACAGCTGGAGTAAGCAAAGTGAAAGAAAAGAGGGACTCCATAGCTGCTACATTTTCAGATAGCTTATGTATGACATTTCCATGGTTTGCGTGTTCATACGAGTGACATTCAAAGACCACATGTGTGACACTTAGAGTGACATTTTCTTGTGAGTAAAACCACGCAATGAAGTCCATAGGAATGGATAAATATCAGAAATTACGCCTTTTTGAGCAACAAAAAGCTCTAAAACAAACTTGAAACTGTTGCAGAGCACCTGAAATGGAAGCTCATAATTGATCACAAGTCGTGTTTGCCTTTATATAACCAGGTGTACTTTGCATGCTGAGATTTGTATGCCCATACTGTATTATAGGAAAAGAGAAAACTACTAGTCCCAGCATGCAAAGTGTTTAGGATTAAAAAGTCAGGATTCACAGTTTTACAATTCATGAGAAGCACACATCAGGCAGCAGTAGGAGATTGCCTACATGACAGTCCTTGGTGCCATGTGACACTCAGAGCCACCTTCTGACACAAATGTCACCTCATAATTAATATAAATCCTCTTCCTTTCCACAGTAGTTAAGAAGGTCCAACCTGGTCTGGACTGGCTCAAATGCTGCTCAGTCTGCACATTCACACTCCTCCCAATAATAAGAGTCTGACCGGGGCTGGACTGGCCTGTTTGGATAATTCCATTCACAACTGCAGCAGCTCACAGGTAGGTCTTCCTGGACCGACCACTTGCCAGTATGGTTTCCAGCTGGCTGTTTTTTTTACAGTCGTGAACAGTATTTTATTGTTCTGACTGGTACATAAATTGGGAAAAGCCCTAAAGCTGGTATTTTTCCCCTAATCAGAACACATTTTAAACAGTAAAAACAAGAAGAACGCACTTCGCAATGTTCTGGAGCTGCTGACTTAATGATGATAATTAAAGTGAACCAAGACAGAAAGGCCATCGTAAAATGAACAAACGATTTTTATAAGTTTTGTAATCATGTTTGACCCTTTCAAGAGCTTAAAACGACTTGAAAAAATGGGCTTTGCGTCTTTGGGAAAGGTGGCATCCCTACGTGCCAGTGGAAAATGCTGGGAGTGCCAGAGTAGTCGTAGTGCAGCTTGCTGCCAATTCAAGGCTGCTGGCGTCCATCCGTGTGCAGGCCAGGGCATCGGCTGAAGCTCTCCCTCCGTCTCTGTTCTGGGCAGCTGTGCAAGTCGACCAGCGTGACTGACAGTGCAGCACGTGAGGCATTAGTCCAGTTGGCAGTCAGTGTTACCTGCTAGTGGCCCCAGTCGATCAATGCTTGGACTGGTAACCCAAAGCAGCACTGGCAATTTTGTAGGACCAGTCCCCTCACGCCCCCACCCCGGGCGGTGCAAGTGTAAAGCACTACTGCTTTTGCTACTGGGGGCCGATATTGCTACACTGCTGCGAAAGCGTCCCCCAGTAACAAAACATACAGCCCAAACTGAGCAAAACCGGCCCCCAATCTTCCAGCCTCCCGGGAAAACGCCAGATGCCCACTACGGCCAGTCCGGCCCTGCGTCAATGCTGCTGGTGAGCTGCTGGCATTGCGTTTGGCTGCAACTTCAGGCAGAGGCTCTCTCAGCCGGGGGCAGAGGAGTCAAGAGTGCACAGCACTGACTGCGCTGAGTCTAGTCAGTGCGTGGCAATCTTTTAAAAACAGTACTCCCTGCACTGGACCCCTGCATTACCGGAAAGGTGCGCCCCAGTGCCCCCGCACCTCAAATGCATGGGCAGGTGATTTTCTTCATGCAGCGGGGACCAGAGAAGTATGTCCCCTCTGCTCCCAGCATGTGGAGGGCTGAGCAGGAGAAAGTTGTTTTCATCCAGGAGGGGGGGTGTTCCCAAACGGGCAACATATCCTGTTCGACGCCAGTCCAACTGAGAGCGAATTCTTATGAAGAGAAAAGATGCTACTTAAACTGTGGCCGGGGAGTGTGTGCCTTGCAGTCCTGAGGGGCAATCACCCTGCGTGGCCAGTGACCAGAAGCTGTACTTAGGCCAATCTTCACCCCACAGTATGGACAGTCAAAACATAGCAGGAAGCCTGGAGAGTGAAAGCAGACAACGTGCTGACCAATCAGAAGAACGTAAATTAGAGAGACGTTGAAATTAACAAATGGTAAGTACTGGGCGGGCTGTATGCGCTTTTAAGATTTTTTTTTTTTAAATACAAGAGATTTTGCAAGCACTGTGCAGGCGAAACCTAAAAAGGGCCAGAGAAGTTGTTGTTGCCAGGCACTAGCTGAAGGGGGTGCTATTTGCTAAGTCTGAACATTCTCCAAGACACAGGAGCATGCACCCCTCCCCCCCTTAGCCATAAAATAACAGGCAAGGCACCGCCCCCGTCCATGTGTGAGGGCACTGCGGGGTCCTGTATTAGTTTTTAAGTTCACCACGTGCCAGCTCTGAGGGCAGGTGGTATAGCAGAGGCTGGCGTGAGAGCAGAGGCTGGCCTCGGCTGAAGTGCCCAGCCAGCCAAGACACAAAATACAGTGTTAGTGCTGTCCGACTGAGATACCAGCCACAGAATGGAGTGTGCACAGTGCGCGCACAGTCACTGCTTAAATGCAGAGCTCCTTGTTGTCAAACGCTATGCACAGGTGCTTAGGGCGCTAGTATTAACGCGCATGACGAATGCATTTTTATGTGGTGATGTGGACACCAAACTAAAAAGCGTTAGTCTAAACCCTTATGCGTGGTACTTGGCAGGGCCTCAGCTAGGAGAGGTCTGAACACCTCAGTGAAACAATGCTTTCTAGAATGTGGCAGCCATTCTTTAATGAATATTCACTGAAATGCCTGTCTCCAACTTTGAAGGGTTTGGTGATTGCAGTTTTGTCTATGTTAAATATGATTATTGTTATTAGACACGGTCTGACCTGCAAAGGTGGAACCCATCTGTGCATGGAATGTTTTACATTTTAAGGAAATCTGGCTGATGTTTTGGTTCTGTAAATTGAGGAATGGAAATTTAAATCTGTTAGCACCGCGAAGTAACAGACTGATTGAATATATATATATTTAAGGGAAGGGAAATGTAAATGGTAAAAGACAAAACATTCAAATCTAGGCTTGTTGTGTCATGTTACTGAACTGCTGCCCAAGAAAGTGAAAGAAAAGAAGGACTCAGACAGCCATTTTGGTTATCTACGCGAAGAATGATGTGTCAATCTTATAATGAATGTTTCACCGCATTGCTTGTCTACGCCCGGTGAGAACACCAGAAAAGTGGAGATGCTGGCCAGTAAGCAATGCGGGGGAGTTTCTTTGCATGGAGGAGCAAGCACTGATACTGACACTGAGGGATAAGTATAAAATGTAAAAAAGAAGACAAACTTGTTCGTCCCCAGTGAGATATTCAGAAAGGTGGGGACGCTGGCCAGAGAGCAGCGACAGGGAAGGGAATAAATGTGTAAAATGGAGCACTAGATGTTCCCGACTCTAGCAGGGCAGAGTTTGTGATGTGGCTTCACCCACAGGTCTCCTCCAAAGCGGGACAATATAATTATCACAAATGAAGGATTGAGGATACATGTGCGTTCATGGAAATTATTAGCTAGAAATGCTGCTCCCATGGCGATTGGCATGCATCACCAGCTCTATTAGGCACGTGCATGCAGGGCCGGCTTTAACACTGGTGGCGCCCTGTGCGACAATGTCTGTTGGCGCCCCCCCCTCCCCTCCCAATGACCACCTCGGCCACGGATTCGCTCACTAGCACCCTTTAACAGTGCCCCTCAAGTCTCCGTAACCACTGTCTCTCAGATTAATTTAGTTTTATAGCACCACTCATACCAGTGTAAGGTGTCAGAGCACTTTACATCACACACACACACATATGTGTGTAAATCAGTGTATAGGAAATGTTACATCAGACAGGACTACAAGGTGTAGGAGTGACATGTCATCGATACTCATAGGCAATAAAGTTTAAGAGTCCTTATTCTGAAAAAGCATAAATTCAGAATTTAAAACATAACATCATTGTTAGGGGTTCTCTTTAATAATAAGAATTGTTTTCTACCCAAATAAACCCTTTTCGCCAGATTAGGATGATGAAAGACTGGGCAAAAAAGTATATAGCTCTAACATATACTTTGCCGTTCGCATACAGCTCTTTGATGACCGTTAATAGCTCAATGTTCTATATTAGGATTTTGACTTATAACAAACAAGTCACAAAAAGAGCTCTCTTACAGAAGCAGTAACCTACTGACCTATTTAAATTATATTCACCTTGTTATCTGCATAGTACACGTTCTTAGCAGCAGGCATTTTAACCATCTGGGCTACCTGAGGACAAGTCAAAGTTTCCACTAGACAAACCTCCCTTCTCTTTCCAGGGAGACGATTAATCACCAGAGTTATCTTGACATTTTAATTGATGCCTGAAAATTGCTGGAGGCCAAGAACACGGTAGCGGGTGCTTTTAAAATGATAATATACTTGTAAAAATGACGCCCCATCCCAAGTCAGCGCCCGGTGCGGTGGCACCGATCGCACCGCCCCATAGCCGGCTGCGTGCATGGGACCCGGAGCTGGGGTGAAATCAAGTAATTTGTGTGTGTGTGTGTGTTTGTGGGAAGAGGGACTAAGAGGATGTCTGCAGAGAAAGGACTCCTCCTATGGGCGCTAGCCCTATTGTAGACTACTTTTTAGGCAGATGTGCATATTGTGTATAAGTAGAATGGCATAAACTCAGTGTAAAGGGAGCCAATGACTGAAGAGGGCTGACCCTTAAAAACGATGGTGGCGTGCAGGGTGGTGGGTTAACACGCTGGGGAGGAGAGTGGACGGCGTGCAAAAAATGAAAGTGTTTATGTGCAATGTAAATGGTGCTCATGTAAAGCACTCCAATACCTTCGGGGACACGGGTGAGGACGCAGGAGGTGGCTGAAGCAAGGGGGTGGGTAAAAGAACAGAGAGGAGGACGTGGTGATTTAAAAGCAGCCGGGGAGGGGTTTGTTAAAAACAATGGTGGCAGGCGGGGTGATGGGTTAACAAGCCAGGGAGGAGAGAAGACTGCCTGCAGATGCACTCGAATGGAGTGCTCGATCAAATATAAAATATAAAAGTACCTTCAGAGTGTGTAGCCAGTGAACTGGCCACTAGCCAATGGCCAGTGACAGGAAGCTGTACTTGGGCCAATCTCCACGCCACAGCATAGACAAGCAAAGCAGAGTAGGAAGCCTGGAAAGTGAAAGCAGATGCCGTGCTGACCATTCAGAAGCACGTAATTAAGATTTTTGTTCTATTACAAGAGATTTTGCAAACACAGCACAAGCGCTGTGCAGGCGAAACCTAAAAAAAGGGCCGCAGAGGTTGTTGTTCCCAGGCACTAGCTGTAGGGGGTGCAGTATGCCAAGTCTGAACCTTCTCCAAGGCATGAATGTTTTGCACGTTGAAAACCTCATAAGACTGTGCTCAGTATTTGGGGTTTGTTGAATTTTTTCATTTCTTTCATACTAAAAATGTTCACCTAATGAAAACAGCCCTTCTTGTGCCAGATCCCCTTTGATTCAAAAGCATTCACCCATCTTGGAGAAAAGGTACATTCCATTTCCCAAAATCCGTTATCCCAGCATTGTGCGATATTGCCATCCCAGTTCATGTCAAAGTATTGCTCTAAAACATATGGCAACCAATAATGAAAAGCCACTGCATTAATATTATCCTATTGCCAGAGGCGCAGCAAGGGTACCACGGGCCCTACTGCAAGAAAGTCACGGGGCTCTTCAGGTCCTTGTTTGGTAGTAAAAACAACAGCCACTAATTGAGGTGTAGTTGGCCCTCCCACCCACGGGACATGGTGCCACTGCTCCTGCTGCACTATTGGCAGCTGTGCCCCTGCCTATTGCTTTTACGCAGCGTGCGACAGAACAGCGATATTGAGTTAATCTAGGTATTGCAGGGTAACACGTCACTGATTACGCTGCACGTGACAGAGTCAATGCAAATTAACAGGACATATCTGCATTTAAAAAGGCAGAGAGCGTGCACGCAGGGAAATATGTCATATAAATAAAAAAACTTTATTGCCATTAGAAACGAATATGCCAAAAAGTGTTTATTTTATGATGTACATCTACAACAGTCATGTGCAGCTTTTATTCTGTAAATGTATCTATGGTATGATAATGAGCGTAAATCCTATGTTCGGAAACCATGAACTGTTTACTGTCTCCCACAGAAAAGTAGCTGCCAGCAGCGCCTCTCATAGTGCCATTATCGGCAACTTCTCCCACCCCCAGTCTGAGCATGCAAGAATCAATAATTACACAAGACAACTTTTGTTATGGGAAAATATTGCTGCAGGTTTATTCCATACAAGAGTATGCAATATGTGGGTTATCTTACGGGCGATCCAAGGGCGGGCAGCTGTGCCAAACCTATGCTGCCCCCGCCCGCCTGGTGAGCCAGCACTGTGGGACACGCCGTCAGTGCTACCTTTGATGATCCTCTTCCGGATCACGTGACACGTTGGTCTCTTCTACTCACGCCCTTTTCAGGGCGGAGCGTATCAGGGCAAACCCCCGGTTGGTCAGGCCCCCAACCGCCCGAAGGACTAACGGGGCGCCGTCGCGGTTTTCCAGGAACCTGCCCTGAGGCTCCTGGTCTTTGGCTCTGGCACCCCTACTGTGCCGCGCAGAGAGTACCCTTACTGTACCGGTCTGCCGCAGAGGTACCCTTACTGTACCCATCTGCTTCCAGATCGCCCTGTAACTCCGCCTGCAACACAAAAGGAACACATTAAAACATTCAGAGTACCCTGTCCACCAGCCAGGACGCCGGGTAAGAGGTGGGGTGGGAGACGGCGTGGCTGGCGAACAGAGACCGCCAGGAGGGGCGGGGGAGGCTTATATGCCCTCCCCCCACCTGGCGCACCAGAAGGACGCCACAGTGGCGACCTGGCTAGAGGGCTCCTACAGAACCCCCCAACGACTAGAGCGGGTGGGCGGTGCCCAAAATGGCACTAAAGGGCCGCCCTGCTGAATTGGCCCCCTGCGGGGGCCGCGGACAGCCGCATTTCATGCAGTGTTTGTCCATTCTCTGAAGGCTTCATGTACACACGAGATCTCTCGGCCAGGGAAAAATGCACAATCTCATGTGCAGTGGCTATGCCATTTACAGATCCGAAAACACCAGTCTTCAGTCAAAACATAAGTGCTACAAGGGGCATGTCTGCAATTATTTCCCAAAGTCAAGAAATATTAAATACGGGGGGGCAGATTTACAAGCCCCTTGCGCCACTTTTGCGTCACTTTTTCCATGTTAAAAGTGACACAAAAGTGGCGCAAGGGGCTTGTAAATCTGCCCGGGGTGTATATAAATAGGGAAGGGGGCGATTTGGTACATTGGGGTATCCACTGGCAGTGGATGGGTGGCAGGCACCATAGCCTTGATGTGGCAAGTTCACATGACCCCAGTCAGGGAATTCTGGACATTCGAGAGCTCGATAACACTAGCCAAATTACCCACACTGTAAATTTCAGCTGGGACTCAGCCTCAGCAGCAGGTGCCAGTGGGATGAGGGGTCTGTGAGTGTTGTAAGTGGAGGTTATAGCCGCCATCTTTTGTTCCGTGATTGACCTGATGCAGGCCCAGTGCCGAGGGCAGATGCCTGTGGCCGAATTTACGCCTAACCTCACAGGATATCTTGCTCCCCAGGCTGCCTTCAAACCACATTTTCTAAGGATGCATTGAAAAGGTCTGTTCAGGAGTCCATAATAAAGTAAAGCTGGAGTTACAAATCTCACTAACAACTCCCATTGTCGGAAAAGACTATGGCTTCACTAGATGTATTGCCAGCGGGTACGAATCCCATCCATAGTCGTGTCCTTACTGCTTATGACAAGGAACAAAGTTTGGCTGAAACTAAATTTTGGTTCGAACCACTCCCTTGCAACTCTCAACACAATATTAACCCTGGATTTAATGCCATTGGCGGCATCAGCTTGGCAAATAACAGGGCTCTTGGGTTTCTTACAAGTTCTGACATATTTATTACTGTTTTCAGATGCTGTTTCCATTAGACTGACCTGTATAGCCAGTGCTATTGGCCTAGCAAGAGTCTTCTGCATCACGAGGAAAGATACACCTGTAGATCCAAGATGGCTACCAATTTTCCAGACATGCAAGAGTGACACAGTGCTTTCTCTGTGAACACGCGGTTTGGATCCAGTCAATGCCGGCACTCTGTAATGGCCACCAGTTTTGTCATCTTGAAAGGCACTCAGTGCAGACGGCTCAAGGTATTGCTTCTCACTCTGTCTCTAAACTCTGGCTTATAAAACATTAGGTCTGTGCCAGAAATAGGCACTTACAGTCAGGAGGCAGTAAATAACAGACATGAAGGTTGAACAATTGTACTGCAATGTTGCTGCAGCCAGGACCTCCCTACACTGATGTACGGTTTTAAGTGCTGAGTCTTCTTGTTTCACAAAGGATTGTGTTTTGGAAATGATGGATTAAAGAGAAGTATCCTGATTGAAAATGAACTTTGAGATATTTCTCGCACATTTACTGTGAACTCCTAAGACTGGGGCTGTATATTCTGCTAAGGGTTCCTGTGAAAGACCAGGATGGATTCTTGAGCAGGACAATGTACATCCACATATATAATTCATGAAGATTAGGTACCAGGTATTAGATTTCCAGTCTCTGTAGGGAATGACAGCATGTTAATGGTGTTCCTTATTTTTCAGTTCTCCAAAAGGCAAGCAGGAACTATAATCATCTTCCACAAAACAGCATATAGTAATACAACTTTAGGTACCTCTTCTAAACATACACAGAGGTGCGAGAGTACATGTATTTTGCAAGGTGCTAGAACAGCTTTCTGGAATAGCTCTCACAAATTCCCAGATACTTATCGAAGTAGAGTTGGTCAAACAGAAATAGTGCTAAGTTATAGCTATTCACAATCACAGTTACCTTTAGTATTCCAATGATACGTTATTTGAGACATTTTTATCTTGTAGAGATTCATTATAAGCCTGCAGCCCTCCTTGACTCCAGCAGTGACAAGGAAGAGTGTAGAGCCCTACATTGCTGTTTTCGGATGCGAGGACGACTACGGCGGCCTCACGCAAAGGATTACACAGAAAATGTAACTACTGTTGTGTATCCGGTAAGTCCCTTGGGACCCCGCCTTCATCCTTAGCGTTCTGGTTGCCATTCTTCCATTCTGCCAGCGTTTTTACCTATTCTGGCAATTTTTTCTCCTAGAGATATATCAATCAACACAGACTATTGTGTCCTACTGTTTTTGGATACAGCAATCACCAGTACACCTATATACTGTCAGTCCTTCCCCTCACTGGGGTAAGTTTTACTTACAATCGTAAGCTATACCACTGCTCCACCTAGCGCCGCAATGAGGCTCACTTGTCATTTGTTTTTCTCCCTTGCAAACTAGTGCCCGGCTGGGTCCCATGTGAGTACCTCTCCTTTTAACCTTCACTTCGTTGTGGTGCACACCTTACACTCTGACAGTGGATTCTTTATTTCAGGTACGTACACCAACCTATTACTTGGTTGGTTGTAAAGCTTTCTTCCCATTCTGACCTTATGCTGATTCCTTGGATATCATCTTTCAAGTGTCCCTTCATGTTAGGTCCTGAAGAGACCCCCCCATTGATAGTGGGGTCGAAACGCCGTCGACAAAATCAAAAAGCGAACCACTCCTCAGCCCCTACCATTGTACTAGAAGGCTGTTACTAATCATTGAATATCCCTGTTATGGTCGTTTTTTTGTATATATTTTTTTAAACCTATTTGTATGTCACAAATTGTCACCAATTGAATATGTAGGTTCTATGAGCACTTGGGACACCTTGCACTTTAATCAATTTAAAAACGCATTTATATAAAATAGTTTACATTTAGCAGTGTCTTGTTGTATGTGGTTGTTGTGTGTCTCTCTCTGACATCTCCTTTACCCTTGTTTATTGCCATTGTGCTATATATTATCATATATTGTATACATTGTCCACAGGAACTATTGTTCCTTGTTATATAATAGATACCCTGGTTCCATGTGAGTAGGGTGGCCCTTGTTTCCTTGATTGCAAAAGGTTTCCAGGCATAGTACTAGGAATGACCTAAGACTATTCTGATGTGCTCCTATTTCTAATATGTGTTCTAAATAGTGTAGAAATCTGCACAAGGGAACAGAGTCTCCTTTACAATGCACTTTTTTTCTCCAGAGGGAAAGCATATTTTCCTCCAAGCAGAAAGCTCTCTCTACCCCTCACTCATAGCAAATCTGGGATTGAGAGCCATTACTCTTCCCATCCTGGAAGGAGAGAAGATATCACACCATTTCAAGGTTTGAAAAGGGTCGGAGAGAAGTCTAGGAAGGCCCATAAATACACATTCTTCCAAGACAAAGCACCACTTGGAATGCCCCACTTCCCATCTAACCCCACCGCTTTAGTGGAGTTTCCTACTACCGATTTCTTCACAGTTGTGGCAGAGAAAACCACAGTAGTAAATACATGTACACCTACCAGGAATACTTTTTTGAGTTCCTGGCAACCGTAAATAAGGTATTCCAGTCAAAAACATAAAAGCATGGCTGAAAATACTTTATGAATAGGCATCATAGTTTGCCTGGATTTTTTTTTTTATTTTCTCTAATAGGCACCTAGAGGCAACCAATAGGGGTGTGTGTACAATGTAAATAAATAAATGTATAAATAAAGATAACACACATTTTCTTAAGAATCATTTTGCATATGAAACAGATTTCAACAAATAAATCACAATTCACTAGTAGCATGTTTAAACGATGAAAACATTTTGTCGTATTTTTGTTAAAATTGAAATAACTGATGTTGCCTCAGGGTTAATTCCATCCTTCACATTTGAAAAGTAGAGAAAATGTATTCCTCCAATCCATTTTTTATTATAAAAGCACAGCAAAAATAGTGTGAAATCAATTTAGACGGTATTTTGCTCTCTGTTGTGTTATACGATTTGGTCTGTTACAAAGTTTTTGAGACCTAACCTTGGCGATGCAGTGCGCCCAACGAAATTCGTTTTATTGATTTAAATGTTTACTTACCTGTATAGGTCCGTAATCCATACTTTGCTACCCCCCACCCTGCCCCTCCCCCGCCCCACGTCACCGCCCGGCCGGCACACCTACACCGACCGCGGCTGTCGTCAGGCGGCAGTTCATGTATTATTTTTTTTAATGTGTATTGATGTCTGTTCCTCCCCCCTTCGCCCCATTCCCCCCCTCAAGCCGCCTGCATCTACATTTTATCAGTACAAGTTGGGATTTTGTGTGCAGACATTATAGCTACTTTGCAAATTCGTGCTTACTATGGGTGCACTCTTTTGCTAATTTCATTAGCCTGCTAGTCTTTTTGATGTTCATTTTTCCAAAGTGCTTTAAGACAAAGATAAAGAAATTCCAAATTAGCTGAATTTTGAGTTAAGATTTTAAGTCGATTTTGAAAATATTTTTGGCATCTGTGTCTAGAAGTGAGAACTTTGTAAATACCTTCCAGACATTATGGGGCCTATAGTGTTACTGTTACAACAAGTCCCACAGCAAATCCATCTGAACGTACGTGTACTACTGGTACACAAATTCATTAAAATGACTAAGTAAGAAAACACTTCAGCTACTAATTACTTAACTAGTTAATGTGTTAAAAGTAGATATGTTGTATGATGACCTGCTTGCTAGTCGTTTTCTCTAGAAATTCACCGGTAAAAATACCGATGATCAGTAAAAAAGATACTTGCAAATAAGCAGTTGTCTGAATATTTGCATGATGTCTGATCTATTATAGAATTCGTAAAATATACTTGGAAACAAAGAACTCATGATCTGAGAAAAGGTGACGTGATCCCCCATACTGTACTTACTGTCTGGATCTGCTAAGCAGGGTGTATATCTTCCTTTTGGCTTCCTAGGGCCTGTTGAGAGGCAAATTGCTCGTGTCCTCCTGGAAGCTGCACGTGGCTGAGCCTGAGGGAGGGGTATGTTGGGGTCTGGAGCAGTATGAAAGATCTGAATGGAACAAAGATTGAAAGATACCGAACAAGGATCAAAAGAGGAGTCAGGCAACTAATCCTTCCTACGAACAAATATCAGCCATCACAACTGCAATTCATTTGCTTACAACCTGCTTCAAAACTCTTAGACTCATGGCACCCATTATCAAATACATAAAGCATCCGAATATGGTTAGCGTGAATGGAAAAGAACCTCCTGAAAAATGTACCTTCTTGCTTTGGGTCATAATCCCCCCCTCCCCCTCCCCAACCAAAGTGCTCCAGTGGTGTGTAGTACGTAGCTGTTAATATACAAGGGATGGGGGTAACATTTTTAAGCAAATGGGAAACCCAGATTGTACAGAAATACGATGAGAAATATTGTTGAAAAGGAGCCTATTGGTGGATTTTATTCCTGCAAAATGGTGTTGACATTTGGATGAAGCTTAGTCCTGAGGAGGTTGGTGCTCGGGGGATGGGGCATGGCCACAGGGAAGCAGTGAATAGTAAGGGCTTGTTATGGGAGGTGTAGGTAGAGAGAAAGAGAGATTAGACCAGAAGTGGGCCTATCCATCTGTCACTTTTGAGTTTCAATGACATAAAAAGCTCAATCATCCACGGATAATGAAAGGACAAAAGCATTAACAAAATTAAACAGTCAAACAACTAGTGGAAATACCTTTTCATAATGTTCTATTAGAATTTCAACTACAATGTTCTGAAACTTTATGTTCATCATAGCTGCCACAGTTTCCTCTTGTGCTCTCATCAGTGTTGGGCCAAATATAACACCAAGATTAGAGATGGTCATGAGATTTTGTTGACTGTGAAGAGATACCCTATAAAACATTTAAAATGAAGATGTCAGTGATCCACACAAGAAATGTAGATCAAACCTTAACTTTCAAACCACAATGCTGTTTTCTAAAATGTATATTGTGACAAATTCACTCAAAATAATCTCTAGCAGTTTACACGTTAAAAAGCATTAGTTATGGGATGCTTAGCTTGGCAAGAGGCAAAGACTAGTATGTCAGCTCTAAATTTCTCACAATTACGCTATACATTTCAACATTATACATGTAAATAGTCTTTTGTTTATAAAACAGATGAAGTCTAAAGTGCAAGAAATTGTGTCAGAGTCCTGTATTCAATATTAGAACATTGGAATGTTGGGAGCTCCATTGAAAACAATGGAGTGCTCCGGGCTTCTAATGGCCTGTAGAAGCCCGGAGCTCCAACATTCCATTGTTGTCGTTCACAGCTGTTGCTAGGAACAAAGGCCTCACTGAGCCTGAGGGGATTTCAATGAGGCCTTTGTTTTATTTGTTAGAACATTCTGCCCTCTAGTGGCGGAATATTCTAATAGCCTTATGGCCCTTCGTAGCTGGGCTATACCAGCATTAAAGTCCTGCTCCCTTGCTAAAGGCCCTTGCCTTCGGCTCGGGCCTTTAACGCTGGAGCGGGCCTTTAATGGTCGCTACGTCGTGCTACGGAGGGCTATAAGGCTGTATTAGAACATTGGAATGTTGAGAGCTCCTTTAAAGACAACAGAGTGGCTGAGGGCTAATGAAAGCTGGTGAAGGCCTTCTGCTCCAACACTCCAATGTTTGTCTTTGAGTTTCTCCGTTTTTAGTTTAGAACATTCTACACTCAGTGAGTGGAATGTTCTAATAACCTTACAGCCCTACTGCCTCAGCCTATACTGGATGTTAAAGGCCCTCTCCCTCGCGTTCAGGGCCGTTAACAGCCAGTATGGCCCTCAACATTGGGCTATAAGGCTATAATAAATGGCATATGAGACGAGCTTTGTAACTGAAAGAGCTTCCACAACTCTCACAGTAACACAATCAATCATATATAATAATTTATCCTGCTGGTGTGCAGACTTTAATTTTGAAGAACACAAGACCATATTACATTACAGTGGCATTTGAGCAAAAAAAAGATCAAAATTATTTTGCCCTATTTGTTGGATCCAAACCCTTCCACAAGATGAAAAAACGAATCATTGATTTGCTCCACTTTTTTGTATAAAGCTTGGCAAAATATTGCTCATCGTGTTTTCTAACACAGCCTTATTTTGTTGATTTTGTTATTCGATACTTTAGAATTGAAATCTAACTATTTGTGCGCCTCCCATTTTTTGTTAGGTCGAGCCTAGCGCAGCGCGCATGCATTGCTCTATGGGAGGCTTCTTGTGAGCACTCTAAACTTCTCCGTGTGGGTCTGACTCCTCCCACACATTGGATTGGCCTTTGCGTGTGGCTTTCAATAATGAAAGACACAGTTGTAGGCAACTTCTGCTTTTGAGGCCCCCTCTGTGTGTGCTCTGGTTTGCAGCGAAGGGGAATGGCACTGTTTTAGGAAAGTGTTTTTATCTGTTATGTTTTTATCGCTCAAATTTCACACTGTGCTCCTTTTCGGGGCTAACATGGCTCTCGCTGTCGCTCGTCTGCATTTGCTTTTCAAAATGTGCTAATGTGAAATGGACGCATTAGTGATAAGATATCTCGGTTCTAAGTCATTACGCTGTCAATGTAGAACAAGGAATTCCATGTCACAGTTTACCCAAAATGTGTGATCCTGGTCATAACACTATTTCGCCGCACCTCGGTGGCCTTAGCGAACGAAGCGCTTAGAATCAGTTTAACAACACAGACGGCCCTCTGCAATTTATTACCCACCGTGGCGCTGCCACGAGGGCCCGGATACCACCACAGTACTGCGGACTGGGACAGCTGGTTGTAGGGGGCCTGGTCCTGGTTCCGCACCGCATAAACATGCAGCTGCTGTAGTGACGTACAAGTGAGACCTCTGTTTCCACTCAAATGTTCCTCGGTTGTTTATGCGACATAGCGATATTTCCTTTCACAGTAGCACAAAGGTGGTAATGCCTCCGACTTCGTGGACTGACGGGAGACCGACGGCTCGTACACAAATTTTTCAAGGTCAAAGCTTATCAGGGCTTTGGAATCTGGCATTATTTCTGCTTACAGGCTACGGGACTAACAGTAAAGCCCGTGGGGGGTTGACCTGGACAGGGACGTGGCATTCTCGGGCCCACGCCTTCTCGAGTGTAGCACTATTCTGGGTCATATAACGGAGGGACGTCTGAGGGACTTGGATGTGGCTCCCTGCCCTGCGACTTGACATATGAACTGGGTTTATTGGAAGAGGTTTACACAACAAAGACATAGGAGTGCGCCAACATCATATCAAAGAACGAGGGTGTGCCACTTTATTGGCACTATATGCGGATTACGCTGTATTTTAGATACGGAACAGCTTTGGTCCAGGCTTCCTTATACTTCTGGAATTTGGGGTCCTTGGGCTGCAAAGTGCATATACAGGTGCAGGAACTTACAAGAGCTAAGGCGGGTCATACCACGTACGATTCATAGGATCTTTTATGCTGCATATTTATGCTTTTGCTTGGAAACCTGGGAGAACCTAGAGGACGAAGCTTGCTCTAACTGATTGGGTTCTCTCTATAGGATCAGATTACGCACATACTTCCTACACGTCCGGTACACTGTCCTACGGTGATTCCAGACATATATATTATTGGATCCTAGCCTTGAAAAAGTCCTGCTGGACGAAACACGTGTCGGATGCCAGTGTGTTTTTGTATGTGGACACTTGAGATCAAGAAAATAAAATAAAAGAATAAGAAAAATCTGATGGACTCACTTTTTCTACTATATACGCTACTATTTGACCTTACGTTGTTTGGAGACTTACCCTGAGTGCCACGGCATTTGTGTATAGCATAGCGATATTTCCATTTCCCTTGATAGTACGATGGCGGTACAACATTGTCACAAACACAGTGCGAATACCACACTCACATAAGCATGCTTGCAGCAGATAAGTTAGAACCGCAAAACACACCAGATGCGTACATCAGGCATAAAACGAATGGAAAAAAACATCATATGCATCCCACTCGCATGTTACGTGCAGCCCTGACACCGGAAAAACGCCAACACAAATCATACAAACAAACAACATACACGGAGACAGTCAAACACACACACCCTCATGAATGCACACAAAACACACTCATTCACATACCCAGTATATCACACTGACAATTCCTTTTCACCTTATAGTAATAAACACACACCATCAGGACTAACTTGGACACATCGAGACCAGCTACACGCCAACATATGCCAGACCAAAAAAAAAGATTCACACATCACCCCATCACCCACAACACACAAAAAAGCACTTTCCACTTAGTGCACGAACACCAACGGCACAAGCAATGTCCAATACACACACCATAGCACAGCAGATCCACACCACTTCAATGGCACGCATAAACACCCCGAACAGATCCACACCCAGTGCTCATCACGTGATCAACCGCATTCCACACTCACACCTGCACACACTCGGAAGCGCAATGTACAAACACGGCAAGTTCACGTGAAATTCACAAAAAGCACGCTCAGTACAATAGGCACCTCGCACATACACACACAAAACCCATACAATGCGCAAACAAGATATTCACACAGTAAATGCACACAAATACCAAAAACAGAACACTCCCAGATTGATGAATACATCTTGCCTGTCACACAAGAGCCTCAGCACAGCATTCAGAAAATTCACACGATGCACACACAAGATACAACACACCAGATGCACACACACTTGTATCATGCATATCTGATAGTGCACACTTGTTCAAATCACATGCACATGCCCTCGCAAGTCGGGTGACACGGTGCCATCGAAAACGGGTGTTGTCCAGGCCCTCTCTTTCACTAAATGTTGCGCACGGAATCCCCCACCCCCTCCTGGAGATGAGCCGATCTCAGGCAGACGGGTGGCAGATGTGCTCTGCCCTGGAGATCTCCCTCTGAACAATGGGCCGGGAAGTGCAGGCCGGAGCCTGGGCGCCAACAGACAGTCTGCCCACCAGCAGCCGGGCCCGGCACACCCTACCCCCTGAAGGCATACGCGGCTCCTCCGTTATCTGTTCAAGTGCCGACAGGCAGTGGCGTAGCATGGGTGCCTTGCCACCCCCATGCGAGAAAGGACCCCCCCACACACACACCGCTACCACCACCTGGTGTGGTAGTGAAAAAGCCACAATTGCTTTGAAAATTGCCCATCACACCCCTGGGCCTTGGTGCCACTGCACCCGCTACACTATTGACAGCTACGCCCCTGCCAACCCCCTAGTTCGCCCCAAGAGTCATCCAGAGCAAGTGATGCACGGTGTAGTGCTTGGGGGACACTGGTTGCCTCACCTACAACAGCGCTACAGCGACCACCTCACGCTGAGGAAGGCTAACACAAGGGGGCATGAGAGCTGCCATCACCTCTTTACCCCCCACAGCAACGAGAGCAGGCGGCGATAATTCTTTGATGTTTGTATTTAAAAGTATAAATTGTAAATTAAAGGGAAGTTTTTCCTCTTCTCATTCATGCGGCATGTATAGTTTTCGTATTTTATGGGTTTTGAGGTGGTCATAGCCTTAAATTCACATTTGCCATTTAAAAATAATTTTACTTCTGAGTAACTGCTTTTAAAGACATCTGCGGGTATGAAACGTACATATAGAATCTGCAAAATTAGACAGGCTGGCAGACAGACAAAGAGAGATAGGTATGAGAGACGAATAATTGTGTGATTTTTTTTGTAGTTTGTTTTGTTGGTAAAGGAGCATTTTCGAATCCTCTTATTTATTTTTCCACATTTACTGGACACATTTTAATTACAATTGTTTCCCAGCATTAGCCGGATGCTTTATCTGGTTAAGATAAGATTTTGAAAATATTCTGAAGGTGTCGAATAAAAGACGACTCGTCACCCCTGTTATTTGTGTTCTTAGCGCTATCCTCCCTTCCTGCTTGTCCACAAAGGCGCAGACAGCTGGGAACGGGCCCTCTTCCGTGGCGCTTTGAAGAAAGGGTTCAGCGTCACGTGCTGCAGATCAAAATGCGGTTAAAACTACTTGTTGACCTCGGGGTCAAACGCTTGTCCATCAGCCCACCTTCCAAGTGGCCTGAGATTACTGTTGTCATTACTGGTTGCTACCTGAAAGATTTAAATATTTATTTTAAACAAACAACTGTTTTGGTTTTGTTTGCAGAAAGCATTGTGCTTATTCCTTATAAAGAAATAGCTCTTTAATTACTCAAAATGCTACCTTGCCAATGTTCACTTTTGTGAACTTTTACTTTACTTATTTGAAAGGAAAAATCACAAAAAGAAACAGCAGACGTGCCTTTTATTGCTACTGCGACCGACTTTCATTCTTGAGAGCCAGGGTCTTGGATCTATTGGCGGTTTAACATCATGTGAGTTATGGTCTGGCTTTGTGCATTAAAACAACACAAATGCAGCATGTAACCATGATAACAATCTTAACTGGCATGCTAATGTAGTGCCTCATATTTCAAGTACGCCCCAAAACAATGGCAGCAAGTACTCTGTTTTCCTACGCCACGTGTGAACACATCCTGGTGCCCCTTTGATAAAAAAAAAAGTGTGAGGCAGCCACATTCTTCAAAAGTGCTAAAGGTTGGGGAAAGGATGAAAGGAACCCTACAGTGATTTTAAAACACGGAAACAAACGTTTTCTCTATATTTCACTTTTATCAGATTGCAGTTTTGAACTGCAATCAGTATTACGCGTTATTTTTAGGTGTAAATGGCGGAGTGTTTCTTTTTATATTGTAATTGTAATTGCATTTATATAGTGCTTACTACATCTGACGAGGCGTATATGTCGCAAAGGAAGTGTGTAGGTAACATTTCAAAGATACAAACGAAACAATCCAATAAAAATAACATACTACCACACAAACCTTTTGGGTAAAAAAAACGGTTATACACATACTAATTTAAAGGTGCAAATTTAATAAATTATAATATTCAATTACGCAGCATTTCACACAAAATATCAAATTGGGGGGGGTATAAGCAGCCTAAGCACTATCTTTTAGTTACAATCCAAACAGATTCACTGTTTATTAAACATCCTTCCACACAACCTAGAAAAACAAGCATTTGCAATGCAATCGGTCTCGCCTTTGGGACCTTATAAGCATTTTAATGCAGCACATTACCGTACATTACTGCAAAGTAGCCTAGCTATGGACTATGTGGCAGTGATCATGGAACTGGCAGTAGATTTGGCAACAGACAAGTGAACGTGGTATTTGAGCTCTTAGGAGTTGTTTGAAGAGAAATACATTAAATTATTGATACGTTTTAATTAAATGTGTAAAAAAGTGAAGCCTACAAAAAAGTCTGTGTAAGTTTGTGGAAATAAAAATGCATGTTTTCAAGTTACTCCCGCCCTCCGATTCTCCGCCCACAGTTCCCAAGCATGGTCTCAACGGAAAAGCAGAGCCACACGAGGGTAGGGGCGGGGTGGGCGCAATGAGCAAAAGCACTGTACAAGAAACTAAGTTCTGACTTCATGCAACTCCAAGCTCAAAAAATATGCCAAAAAACAAGATACCATTGCTTGCGGTGAGTTACACTGTGAAAAGGAAACAGCAGGAGGAGGGAAAGGAAAACACAGAAACCAAGAACTAAAGAAAAAGACACAACAAATGCAGGGTACCACCTTGAGACAATAAGGATCTCATGTTAAGCAATGGATAAGCTGCCACGCAGGAAGCAGGCCCTCAGAACCACCATCAACATACCATAGCCCATTTATACGAACGTGTATTGACATAGGCACGAAATTGAAAAATCATTTGATTCATCGGGCCCCAAGACTCTAACAACATCAGGAAATCTACCTCCCCAATTATATTATGTGGTTAATCAATTAATAATCACAGCATGATCTCTCACTCTAGCTGCGCATAATGAATGTTTAGCACAACACCCCTGCAGCAAGAGGCCCATCAGAACTCAACTCGTGTCAGGCAAATGACAGCTGACACTGCTTGTTGATAAAGCCAGGTTACTTTGACCTAACAGAGTCATTGTGACCTTTAGCAACCTGTACACTGCAGCATGTGATGGGATACGCGTGTTCCTTCAGCATCAGCCTGCATCACTGTGTCCTTACTGAAAGGTCCCGGTACCCATAGAAACCAGCCAGACAGCCACATGAATCGGGCCAGGGGCTGCGCAGTTTGTCGAGCCTTTCTGAGCTCAGACTCTCGGTGGCAGGTATGGGGCACCTCTCGTCTCGCCACCTTTCTGAATAAAGGAATGAATATTCCCTGGATGGTTTAACCGGTGCTTTTTGTTCCACCTGATTACTTATTTAACATTGCATACTTTGTATGTGACATCCACCCATGTGTGCCTAAAGTGCCTGCTGATGGCTCTGCAGAGAGGCTGCTCACAGCCTCGCCGCTCCCCTATAAAAGCTTTTCCCGCAGTTTTCTAGGAATCCATTTGTGTAGGTTCACTGATGTGTCTGCTTAGCGTAAGCAGCTGGGAGGCATTTCAGAACCTGCCTGTCAGGCGTTCCCTTTGTTTTCACGATCACTTTCTAAGCATCATTTCTTAGGCGCTGCTGTACGCTTGAACAGCATCGGAATACCTTACAACACTGCGCTCTGCATTGAAAGAAATTCAAAGTGGACATTTTCGGAGCTCTGACCCTTTTTGCAGTGCCCCGCCCCCCACACTTTTACCCGCCTGATTCCACTAGCGCTAGAATCTGTGAGCCTTACCACTACTAAATTCTGCCCAAAAGATTTCAGCGGAGATTAAATAGTGTTCCGTTTTCTGATCCCAAAGCCCATAGTACACAGAGAAGAAACATAGGCTACCCAGGAACTACGTACGACAGCTCCTGCTTTGGCGTTTGTTGTCAGGACAGCGCCTACCCCTAGCAGCTAATTGCACAAAATGCTTTTACCTGGAGTGACGTCCGTCGCTGCTAGATTGCGGCATGCGGTACATGACATCAGAAGCAGCCTGCGTCTTAGAGACAGGTATGAGCAGCTCGTTGCCCGAGGGCGTCGATGCATGATGCAGTGGGTATCTCTGCACGGGCCAGTACACCAGCACTGACCGGTGTGCGGAAAGAGGAGACAGCTGGGGGAACAATACCAGGTGAGGTGCACTGTCATGGCAAGAGCACCCCTAGCTCTGGCTGCAATGACAACAGCACCCCGGTCCAGCGGCAGTTCGACCCCATTTGTAAACTTCCTTTGCCTGCAGCTGAAGCAGAGGGAGCACCTCCCACTTCCGCCTGACTCCTTAACCCATTCACTGTCTCTGCGGGAACGCCTGCTACATCAACTCGCATATCATGAGACTGCTTCCCCTTGGAGTCCTGACGGCTATTGTCACTTTGAATTTTATCTTTTGTCGAACAGAAGACTCGGTGTTCAGGGCTGGAGAGAAAGGCGCCTGACTTCCAGTCTTTGTGCTTCCTTTTCCCAAGGTGGGTGTGCTTGTGACTGCGCACTATTTTCAAACAAGCATTTGCAATGCAATACAACTCGCATTTACGCGAGATGTATTGCATTACAAATGCGAGCTTCCGTGTTTAAGAAGGCACGAACAGGAGTGGGGGGAGTGAGGGGGAGGCGAAAAAACTGCGAACTGCGGGAGGGAGGACACAGGGCAGCAAATAGTGTTCCAGTAAAGGGGCTGATAGCCTCGGAGGGAGAAAAATGACGACATAGACGTCAGGAGGCGGGGCTAACAGGCCAAACACCAATCACAAAGCAGGAATTATGACTAAAGCCAATCAGAAATATGGGCGGAAAGTGGGCGGAGCTTCCCCCACTATACTGTATACACCATCTCTCGACGAGACAGCGCATGTGCTGCTTAGCCGAGACCTAATGACGTGGAGCAGCACGATGCCTTGCTGCTAAAACGTGAATATTAAAATGCCAACATATAAACGATTTCAACATTATTCACCACGTTCTTTGACATTTAGGAACATATATGTTAGCAACAGCAGGCGTGGTTTCAAAGCTACTGCTGCAGACTTCAAATCTGGTGAAGCAGTTTCCTGTTGCCATAAACATATGTGAGCAGTTCAAAACCTACAATGCTATGAAAGGTAGCCTACAGGCATACGTTTGTTTTGCTTGCAATCTCCCTAACACAGCCCACATAGCCACCTAGTGCTACATGTAGTAAAACCTGTAAATGTTAAGCACCCAGAATAATGTGCTGCATGGCTAAAAACTTATAAGGTCCCAAAGGCGAGACCTATTGGCTATGCCAATGCTTGTTTAAGATGAATGCCAAATAATGTAAAGGCACCATGCTTGTTTCATGCTTTAAGTTTGCTCTAAGCAGTCTGGATTTTGAATGATTTATAAAAACAGGTAACATACTTCAGGCTAACATGCGAAATAGTATGTGCCACATGGTAGGGGTAAAATCAGGACACCAACAGAATAATATTGGCCATCCAGTGCTTAATTTGTAAAATAAATAAGTGCCGGGGCTCTCGTCAAGAGGTCACTGCACCTTGCACCACACATTGCCCCTGCTATGCTGCCAATCATAGTAACAACACAACTAATAACCATCGCACTCCTACAAGTGTGACAATTCAGACTATTTCAGGCCTCCAAAACTATAAGAATGGCTTAGGCTGCAGGTAATAATCATTTTTGATGAATATTGAATTAATAATTAACTGTTGTTCTGGTCTTCTCTAAACCAGTCAACCAGAGCCACCTTGTGGCAGACTGTCACAAGCGCCGTGTTGACAATTAAGTACCTGTGTTGAGCACTGGAAACCACCGGCTTAAATTAAGAACTGTGGCCACCACTGTTGAATACATTTTTTTTAAGGTCCATCACATGCAATGCATTCGATAGCAGTTGTGACTTTTTGGCATCAAAAAGGACAGCTAAGGGGCCAGTTCCCAAAGGCACTTATGAGTATGTGAAGTAGTATTTATACGTTCATTTTTAGGTCTCGCCTAGCGTTGCAGCGTGCATGCGCTGCTCGCTCTGCGAGGCTTCTTGTAATCGATTAACTTTTAGAAGTGGAGTGTAGGCTCCGCCCCTTGTTTTTATTGGCTTGCGGCATCATCCATGCTAAAAGCTGACCTCCGATTGTAAGTGAGACTTTTTAGTCCCTCCTTGTTACCGCCCTGTCTCCTTTTGGCCCCGTCCACCCGGACTGGATCGTTTACTTGCGGCGTTACACAGTGTCTTTTATTTACTAGGTAAGCACTTTTTTTTTACCATTCGCGTAATGGCCGTTTAACATTGTGGCCGTTTAACGCTCGGCTCCCCCGAACATCACGGTTCGTGCTCGAGAAAGAACATTCTGGGCTCTGTTCCTTTCCAGCGCCTAGTTTGAAATGAAAGATGTATTCTCACATTGTAGTGTCGTGGACTCTCGAGATGTTGCTATGTATATTTATTTCAATTCTGTGATAAAAGTAGGTTGCGATGCTTTGGTAAAGGAATGACATTTTTCAGGTCGATAAAATCTGGCTTTCCGTGATGTTATTAAGCACCGTACCACATAGAAATCTGTTTGTTGCTCTGTTATACCCCCACCTCCTGATTAACAACAACGAGGAACATGTGCTATAATAAAAAGAAAGCAGTTGCTTTTGTCTCAACGGTTCCAAGATTAATTTGGCTCGTGAGGTAATTCCGCTCATTATAACTGGACGAACAGTGGCCATCTTCTCTTAATCTCCCCCTTCCCCTCCTTCGTGGGATTTGTTTCGCTGCAAAGACACGTTTTCTCTCATTCGCTACACAAACATTGTGTAATCCCGAGTCCTAACTGTGTTTTTCTTGTCTCTCAAGGAAGGAACATCGTGCCCTCGCAGGCCAGGCATCCCCGTTGCTGCAGTGGCTCGGCCCGCAGAGGTTACCGGAAGTTGTGGCGCTGCCATGTTGGGCGCTTTGGTGTAGGCTCCGGTACACTATGATGGGGGAAGATTTTTTTTTTTTTATAACTACAGCAACGCACCATGGAGGCCAACTGGACTGCTTTCCTGTTCCAGGTAAGGGCCCCTCCCGCATGGAGTGGAGGGGGGGCGGGGGAGGAAAAGTGGGGAGTGCAGGGGGGTGAAAGGGGCGAGAAGGAGGGGGCAGGGAGGGGAATTCACCGAAGGGCCCGCGGGACATCTCCCCCCTTTTTCACCCTCCCTCCTGAGGAGCCTGAACATCACAGTGATACCTGAGGCTGGACTTATAGCTGTGTGTCCAGGGTTGTAGTAGTTTACGCTCCAGGTTCTAAACCCTAATAAAACATCGCAGAAAGGCCTCTCACACTAAAATGACACTTTCGGTACAGCATTAATTAGGTTTCACACCATAGCGGCCAATCCTATTTTTTAATTTTTTTTTTGGAGGGTGGCGGGTGAACTAATTTTAATCGTGTCCTTTATCTCATATTTCTTGTATATGCAGTGAATACGTTATTTTCCAGTCAGACACATTAAACGCGTCTCTGTTTTTTTATAACTCTGCAGTACCCTCCGCCGAGAAGGACTTTTTAGCTACTTTCATCTTTTAAAAACTTACAATCATTTAGTTAAAGAAAACTGCAAACCACGCTATCCACCCGTTCATAGAACACTCTACCCTCCCCCCTACAAAGAGTCTCGATGAAGGTTTGGACCGGACTTTCACAATCTCAAGAATTATGCCAAATTAGCATTCAATGTGAAATTGTGAACACTGTAGATACGTGAAGGAACAACATCTTTTGTGTCGAATAAACATTTAAAAATGCAAATGCTTATTTTTTGTGGTGGCGAGGTCAGGGTCCTGCAGGAGAAGAAAATCTGAAATTCGTGACAGTCCTTGGGAGATGGGCTGCATCCATACCCGCATTTTTTTTAAAAGATGCTGTAAAAATAGTTTTGTCTAACAGAAAAATACGACCCGCTTTCTTGTTTCCTCGACGGAACGTCTCCAGCCCTGTTTCCCATTTTTGACTACCCAAATGAATAAAACTTACAAGGGATCAGGATTAATTCATCACACGTTTCATACTGCTGTTCTTCTCCCCGACTATTGCAAAACAATGCAGCTCCTCAAAATAAGTTGGTGATCTCGAGTATAAGAGTAGACCCAGGTCCATAGCTTACACCGCCGTTTGGTGATTATCTCGCTCCGCCTCCTCCCCATCATAGATTTTCCTTTTCTTAAACAACATCTTTTGGACAGGATGTGTTTATGTGCATGCCCGCCACCTGGATTTTTGGTTTGTTATTTTCACTCCTACTGGAATGATTTTATATTTGATTTGTTATCATCAGTAGATCACATGGTTGCGAAAACTGACCCCACAAGGCTTAGACAACACACTGATGGCATTCTAATACAGGAAAGAACTCTGCAGAGGTGATGCACAGTATTCTAATTATAGTTACCCCTCAATTGAAATTTCTAAATTTACACGTCTTCTACTGGAACCCATGTTATCTGTTTAGAAAGGAATGTAAATCACAATGCCATTTATTTATATGTTGGCTTTTAAAACAGATAAATAAAAGGCATTGTCATTTACAATGCCAATAGCATAAACTCTCGCAAATGCGAGACCTGTTGCATTGCAAATGCTTGTTTTTTTATTTTGTTAGGCAGGGGGAGATTAAGTGATTTGCCCAGAATCACAGGATGTTGAGCGTCTCTGCCGAGACTCGAACCCGGTTCCCCAGTTCCGAGGTCGACCGCTATAGCCTAGGCCACATCCTTGATTACTTTGCTTCACAAATTCAGAAAGCGAAAGCCCCTACATTTTGGGGGCACTGGTAATTGCACATAAAGTATGCCTAGTATGGTTGAACAAACTGATGCTTGCATCCACATGGAAACACTAACAGGTCTTTGAGGGTTATAGCGGTGTACAGCCACACAGATCTTATTTATTAATCTTAGTGTGAATGGAAATAGGGCCCCATACCAAGAAAACAAATGCCAATATTTCAAACACAGCTTCTCGAAAGCTGCACCATTAGTGCACTATCATTACTGCAGTTGGGAGCCAAGCCAAAGTAGCAGGCGCATTTGCCCCCTACAAATTAACATGGAAGCGTCAGGTCTAAAGCCATCGCATGTATTTGCGTCAGATATCCTGAGCTAGCATATTGATTTAATGTCCATGTCTCATCTAATATATCCCCACGATTTCTAATAGTAAAAAAAATGCATGAACAATCCTGCTCATATTTTGCCAATCAACACTGACGTCACTGCAAAGGGAACAATACTCGTAAATAAAAATAACATTGACGTTTTAACGTTATAAAAGAGACGAGGAGCTGCTGTCCAGGAGCAAGGAATGCCAGCTTGGTTGACAGACATATGCAAGGATACATTCTCCCCTGGTCATACAAGGTCACTGATAACATTGCTGTCACCTGTATCAGTGCTGCTCTAATAATAAGAAAATGCAGATTTGAAATTACTACGAAGTTACACTTTAGTTATCAAGCATTAGAATATTAATTAAGCTTTTGTTGCCAAGTTTAATTCGTTTCCAAGTATGGGTTTAAAGAAATGTACAGTTTGAATTATTTTTAAATACATCTATAGCATTAATTCAATGGCGGGCAATAATAAATTCAAATAAGGATTAGTATGCCCTTGAACGACAATGTACACATAATTGAGAAGAAGATGAATTACTTGACCAAATGGCTGATTAGGATGTCCAGCATCTCTTTGTTTTTATCAGGTAGTTTATGAACCAGTGCATGTACCGCCTCCACTCTGTAGTTTTGATCATCAGATTCTGAAATACAACAAAAAACAGGGGGGCAAGTAAGAGAATTTGCGTAACAATGAAAATCCATCAATAATAACATAGATAATCAAACCACTGAGTTCATCTACAGGTTCAAAAGCAGGGATGTGTTAAAAGATATTGAGGTTTACAGTAGGGCGGCAGTCCCTTTTTTCGAGGGACTGCAAAAAGTAATATATCCCTGCTCGGCGAGATAGGAAAACAAACTGAGCAAATCCATTCTTCTAGCCCATTTCTACCAAGTGGTTCACCGGACCACTGGGGAGATGACTGGTGAGGGGGGAATCTTCAAATTTGGTGGTAGGGGTGCTCTTAAGTTTCCCCCACCCACATAGATGTCAGACATACCTACTAATAGCCCCAAGCACACCCTATAAAAATAGGCCTGCTATGTGCAGGTCTACAGTAGTGTGGTGGGCACCTTTTAGAAGCAGGCATGCAGCTGAGCATTAGTCTCCATTCATTCAGCAACGGCATACAATATAGAACCCCGCGTCAGATCCAACTTGCCCCGCCACTGACTCATCGACGACCACTTCAACCCCATAAAGTTCTTTAAATTCGAACGTAAACTTTCAACAGGGATAAACCTGGTCCCTGTATCTGCCCTGCGCTCCATTGCAGTCGGTTTAACTTTTGACTTTGACCCAGTCTAGTGTGACCAGATCACCACAGTTTGCCCTTTGTGCTTTTTGGAACTATTTTTGTTTCATAAAAACAATTTTTATTGTTTTATTCATATTAATAGCATATAAAACAAAAACAGTTGTTCTTCTTAAACATCATGTACATTGTGCATTCCCACCCTCCCCCCATCCCTCTTGCCCCCATCGAGTGCCTGACTCCTGGAGCTAGTCAGTCCCCTTCATAACCATCCAGGCCGTGGTGTGTCCACCATTTTCTCCAGACATTCTGATATTTTTGTGACCATCCCCAGGCTAGGTATACCGTTTCCTCCATTTTGGCACACCAGTCCATGCCATTAGTCCATGCTGTTATTGAGGGTGCAGCCTGCGAGTACCAATGCCTGGCAATATCTCTTTTGGCTACCATGGTACCCATTTCCATCAGGATCCTGTCACTGCTGAGCCCACCCACGTCCTCCAGTATGCCCAGCAGTGCAATATTGGGGCATGCCTCAATGTGTGTTCCCACTACTGCAGCTAAAATCCCTATAATGGTGGTCCAGTACATACGTATAGCCGGGCACATCCATACCATGTGGTAGAAGTCCCCTCACGGGTCCTGGCATCTGTTGCACGTGGGGAGGTATGGTTGCCAGCCTTCCATAGTCAGAGGGGTGTGAGGTATACCTGATGCAGATATTTGAATTGCACCAGCTGGAGCCTTGCGGATATCACTAAGTTATGATCGGCCATACAGGATTTGCACCAATCTGCCTCATCCAATGGTAACACCCACCCCTCCGACTTCTTCCACAGGTGTCCCAACAGGTCGGGGGAGTTCGACACCAGGGATTTATATATCTTCGAGGTCCAGCCTTTTTCCAGGTGGCCCATGAGCAGCCGTCCCTCTAGTGGGTTATTCTCGGGGACATCCACTAGGTTTCCTTGGTATACAGTCAGCGTGTGGTGTAGCTGTAGGTACCTAAAGAGTTGGGAGGTGGGCATTTGGAAGTCATCACGCAGGCTTTGGAATGACCTGATGTGACTTCAGTCCCACACATCCTCTAGTTTTGATATCCCTATACGATCCGAAGCCTTTAAGCTCTCTAAGCCCGAGACTTGGGCTAGCCAACAGTCCTCCAATATGGGGGTTTCAAGTGTGAGCTTGCGATCCCACCCCATTCATCTCAGCGCTGCCCTCCAAACCCGGAAGACCACCTCCGTCACCTCCGGGAGGGATGGGTGTCCCGTAGCAAATACCCATCATTGCAGTAAAGTCGAGGAGGGAGAGTTCCCCCCTGGTATGGAGGGTCTCCCCACCCCCTGTGCTTCCACTCATTTATGATAAGCAGTTGGGCTGCCTAATAGTAGAGCCAGACGTCTGCCACGGCGAGTCTGCCCTCATACTGGTCGGATGCATTTACTCGAAGACACTCTAGGGGGTTTTCCCACCCAGGCAAATCTATGCACCATGGCACAATTGCCCTAAACCGCGTCTGCAGGACATGGAGGGGGTAGTTCTGAAGGATATTAAAAACTATGGAAGGATCATCATTTTAAAGAGGGCTATCCTGCCCATTAGGTTAAGGGGAAGTTTACCCACCGTGCCATGTCTTCCCGGGCCTTCTGCACCAGGGGGCGTAGGTTAAGGCTCCAGGTGAGGCCCGGCTCCCAGGAAATATGAACATCTAGCTATAGGAAACTCAGACAACGTATCGGGATCCCGGGGTGCCAGGTCTCATCTCGCCTGTCACCTCTAATGGGCACCAGGGAGGACTTGTCCCAATTGACTCATACCTCAGAGGCAGTCCCGAAGGTATCCAGAATAGAAATCAGTCGAGGCCCGTGTCTTCTGGGCAGGCAAGGAATAGTAACACATCATCATCATATAGGGCTATTCGATCCTCCATTGCCAGTCCCCAGTCGAAGCCCCAAACTTGGGCATCCCATCAGATCCAGACCACCAGTTGCTCGATGGCCAGAGTGACGAGGAGGGGTTAGAGGGGGGCATCCCTGCCTGGTGCCCCTTCAGATGGGGGAATCAAGGAGACAGTACCTCGTTTAATGCATACCTAGGCTTGAGGGGCGCATAAAGGACTTTGATACAGGTCCTCAATTTGGGGCCGAAGCCCGTCATAGTGAGGGTCTCATCCAGAAACGATCAATGGACGGTATCAAATGCCTTCTCAAAGTCTATTAGTAGGAGGGCGATTTGGCCTTCCAGGTCCGATGCAGGCCAGCATCAGGTGCACCCTCTGTATACAGTGTCTGGTGCTGCGGTGTTGTTTAAAACCAAATTGGTCTGGATGGACCAGCAAGGGTATGATCCGCAACAGACAGTTGGCCAGGAGTTTAGCATACATCTTAAGCTCCATGTTGATGAGGGAGATGGGCCGGTATGATGCACAGCGTTTCGGGGAAAGGCCCGGTTTGGGTATGAAGACCAGCGTTGCCAAGTCCACGTCTGGGGGAAGGACCCCTTGGCACTCGACTCAGTAAACAAGTGCAGGAGGGGTGGAATGATGTCTGGTCAGAGCTTGCACTACTATTCCACTGGGTAGCCATCTGGACCCAGTGTCTTCCCGGGTTCAGGCATGTGAGAGCCTCCCCCACCTCCTCTAGTGTCATTGCCTGCTCTAAGGCCATCATATCTGTTCCAGTCAAGCAAGAAATCGGGAGGTCAATGACCAGAGGGGCTGAAGACTCACAGTCTGGTCGTGCCCGGGCAGCATAAAGCGCTTTGTAGTATTGGGTGAACACTGCAGCTATCCCCTGCACATCCTCCACTACCTGCCCCTCGTCGTCCGTGTCCCAGGCCAGCCAGTGTAAGAGTTTGCAGGATTTGTCACCCCACTTTGAAACCATCTGCATGGAGGCCATCCAGCATCTGCATGCCTCCTCCTGACAAAGCTGGTGCAGGGTTGTTTTGTCCACCTCTATTTGGCATTGCATCGAATCCATCAGCGCTTGGGCTGTCCCGTTCTTGCGCTAGTACTGATGCTTCTAATTCTATGATGCGGCTCAGTTTCTCACAGTCCATCCCTATCACATAGGAGCAGGCGATCCCCTGAAGTGTGGGTGTATTCCTGCCACGCCGGATTCCAGACCCTCCATGAGCCACTGAGCCCTCGCCCCCTCCCTTGCCTCGCGGCCCCACCTCAGGGTCTGTACCAATCTGATTGTTCCATGATGTCACTGAAGTCCCTACAAAATGGTCACCCCAGGGGGCAGAGCTTCGGTCAGGGTCGTTAATGTGGATTGATGTGTGGCTGGCGGGACATATATGCTATGTTGTACGGGTTGTCTCCATGGAGCCCTCTAGGATTATGTATGGACCTGGGTCATCATGCTTGATGGTAATCACTACAGAGGGTAGGGCCTTATCTTGGAGGATAGCCTCTCCCCGGGAGCCTCATGTGTGACCCACATGGAACAACCTGTTATAGCCTTTGTGGGCTAGGAACTGACAGTTGTGGCCCTGCAAGTGGGTTTCTTGGATCAGCAGGATGTGGGGTTTGTGTCTTTGCGCAAAGTGTATTGCCTTCCCCTCTTAATCTGGTCTAGCAAGCTGTTTACATTACACAGTGTGTTCCCATGTTGTTGGGAGTGCTATGGGGTAATGAGTACCCTAATGGGGCGCCAGACCTGCAGTACCAGGCTCTAGGGGATCGTACATGCAACATCGAGGAATCACACTTGGTGACAGGAGCCGGTCAGGCGATGCACATAACTTCAGTGAGCAACAGAACAATAAAATACAGTAACTAAATGCAACAGGAAAACAAACCCTGTACCCCCAACTCCCCCCACCCTATACTTCCCACCCTCTAGAAACATCTGTCGTCCAATCCCAACATAAACAAAGGCCTAACTATGGGGTAATTGAACTAGGTAGTTCAAGCAAAATGCCCACTCCTGGGAAACTCTATCTAGCAACATTGCAGAAGGATACAGTGGTGCTGGTGTGCAATAAGGATTAGAAGTAGGTTTTCAGTCAGCAGTAGAGTTACTGTTCTGGTCCGTTTCTCGTTCCTAGCCACGACTTGGTGGGACCGCAGCCTACACACTCACTAGCCGTACCTGCCGCTCCCAGTCAGACTCGGAAGAGATCTTTGTAGCCGCACTCCATTTTGTTCTCTAATGCAAGCTCTTCCACTGTTGTTTCTCTCGTGCTCCCATTGGTCTAAGGTCCTTGGGCATAGGTGGAGTGTTTGGCTGCCACGCCGACGGGCGGTTCAGTGTTAGAAGCCACTGTTCAGTAAGACAAGCCTAACCCTCCTCGGCAGTGTCAAAGAACATGGTTTTGGATCATGGATTACATGCAGTCTGGCAGGGTAGAGGAGCATGTAGGAGAGATACATGGCTCGCAGTTTTTGTTTCGCCCAGTCACACGACATACATTGAGTTTATACCATGCAGGTGTAGTCAGGGAAAATCATAATTTACCCGGATTGAAATAACAGTTGACCTTTTACTCTGGCACCTCAGAACAGCGTCCCGGTCATGATAGTTCATAAAGCGGGCTATCAACGGGCAAGGTAGGGCAGGGCCCCAGGTGGCGGTTTGTGGGCCACTGATCTTTGGGCTCATTCTAGGATGAAGCAGGAAGACAGGCTCTCCAGGGGCACCCACAAGTGGATCCAGTGCTCCAGGAATGTTTCCGGGGCCAAGCCCTCAACCCTTTCCGATAAAGTGGAGATTATTACGACGGGCCCTATTTCTCGGCATACTTCTCGCGATTCTGCAGCGTTTTGGTGATCTGGGCCAAGCGGGCCAACTCCGAGGACAGACCCCGCACTGTGCCCTCTAGCTCTGATATTCTTCCCTCCGCCTCAGTCACTTGATCTATCGCTTGGCAAAGATCCTGGCACAGTATGGCAACGTCCACACCAACCTCACCTAACTTTGTTTTCAAAGCAGTTTTGGAGCTTGTATGGCTTGGAGGATGGGTAGGTCCTCTGTTCCCATGTCCCCAGCTTGTGGTCCCCTCAATCCCCCACCAGCGCCGTGTATTTGGTCATTTTAGTTTGGCCCTGTGGGGTTTTATCTAAGCCGATCGCGTCTGGTCCCTGAAGCCCTCAGGACAGCGTTGCGTGCAGGCTTTGATGGGTGCTCCGGCGCCGCCATGTATCTTGCTGCTGTGTGAGGATCGGTGCTGGAGTCAAGTGTGGTGGGGAGTTAACCCGCTTGCTCCAGAAGCGTCCACCTGGGCAGAACGAGCAGTCAGCTTCGAGTCATTGGGACTTGGACTTGGCTCTGCAGCACAGGCCCTGCCGAGACGCCTCGGGCCCCTCGGGGGTGCCATTCAAGGGAGAGGGAGAAAGGAGCACGGCTCCCGCCCTAGGATGATGATGCAGGCCCTGCAGGGCCCCCGCCCCAGGTTTCCTGGGGTCCCCTTGTGCAGAGGGTAGTGGTCACGCAGAGGAGAGGGGCAGGGGTGCCTCGGGACAGGAGGCAGGACAGGCACCTGCTGGTCCACCTCCGCAGCTCACCCCTTCATATGATTTGGCATTTGCCGCCTCTGAAGGCCGCCCACTTTTTTGGTCCTCTAGCCCCCAGGGCCCAGCCCCGGCCGACCACCTCAGGGCCTCACTGTTTTTGGGGGGGCTGCCCCATTCGGGAAGGGCATGCAGCAGCCCTGACACCGCTGCTTTCCCGCAGTGTCTGTAAGGCTGCCAACTGTGGCTTAAACTAGTATGTTTGGGTCTCAACCCTGGTTGCCATGCGGTCGAGTGGAGGGGTGCAGTTATGCGTTGCTCCTGATTGCCACTCGCAGGCACCTTCAGGTGTACTAGTTGGGAGGCCCAGTCTAGGCCTAGCTTGTCAGTGCAGCACCGTGTATATCCCTTCGCTCCTCCGTGTGATCAGGGGGTCACACAGGCCCCCGAGGAAGTGCCCACTTCAACCCAGGCACCCCCTGCTACTGCCACTCACCTCCATCTCTTCCTTGGGCTACCAACTGTGTCCAGCCTTGTTCTTCGTTTTCCGGGTGCCCTGCCACTTTGAGCCACCTCCCGTCGAGTTCTTCGGGCCGTCCACTGGGCTGCGGTCTAGATATGGAAATGCAGGCCATGAGGAGCAGCTCCGACCCGGCCTGCCAGCTTCACAGAGATGCGGTGGTGCACCGTCACGACATTGGTTGTGCTGGCTGCCCGTACACATCCCTGGAAGACCCCCGCCACTCCTGTGCTCATTCGGAGAGTCGGCCAAGGTCCACTCCGACACTTGGGGGCACAGCAGCACCCAGGTATAATGGCCTCCTAGAAGTGGTGGATGGGAGCTCAGCAGAGCCCGTCCACCATGTTTGCCGCTGAGGCCACGCCCCCGTTTAAAATTTGCTTCTCCATTTCTACATATTGGATTTTTGTCGTTATGGTGTCATTTTATTTATTGAAGCTTACTCTATTTTCTCTAAATTGGTATGGGATTTTTCTTGTGTTGTGTTATCACTTTGCTACTGTTTGAGTGCTTGATACATATTTGCACATTTCCTCTAAGATAAGCCGATTGCTTCGTGCCAAGCTACCAGAGGATTAAGCACAAGTTTATTTAGTGACTTTGGTGGTTCACCCTGACAGGGACTGCGATTATTATTTGAAGAGGGTTCCCACACTTTTTAACTAATACTCCAATTTCTTACACTTTAAAGGGTGCAAAACATTTACATATGCTTCAGACAGACCTGTCATGCAGAATTTGACACTGTGGTGTCAACAGAATGCTAACTGCCCCCACCCTGCATATTCTATTGAGCTCAGAGGAGTCATCACCGCCCGTTCAGGTCAGCCTATTGTGTTCTCTTGGGAGAAATTTCACACCTCTGTCTGGGTAGAGCATGGACCAGGCAGTGCTGGAGAGGAACTTCAGGCAGGAAAAAGGTAGCTTTTGACAAGTTACGTTTCCTTAATATTCATTGGAACTCCAACTTCACCATTGAATTGGATATTAATAACTATTAAATATAGTTATTTAATTATTTTTCTAGCTGGTCCTATTACCGAGGCATATAATTAGAATTTTAAACTGTACTCTGATTGTCTAAATAAGACTGCTAGGTCTGCCACAGTGAAGCTAGCAATTAGGACCTTGTAACTCTAGGGACATGGTAATATAAATGTTCTATCTGTCCCACTTTTAATACCATACACCCTGCCTTGTGGCCTACAAGGCCTACATAGGGTTGACTTAATATTTCAAACGGAGGACTTTACCTGTCAAAAAGTGATTTTTTCACAGGTAACACTGCATGTTTTACCCTGCCGTAGTCATGCTACACAGGGTAGGCCTATAACCATGTTTGCACTGTCGCTGTAGAGGGTGGCACAATAGGTGCTGCAATCCACAAGTGGCAGTTAACTTCCATGCCCAGTGCATATTCCCCACTATATACTAGAGACTTACAGGCAAGCTAAATGACCCAATTAGGAACACACTAATTTAATCATGTTTATAGTGGGAGAACAGGCACTTTACTCCTGGTTAGCAGAGGTAAATTGCACAGAGTCCCAGAGCCAGTAAAATATGGTCCAGAAAAAGGCAAACAAATCTGGGATGACCATGCAGAAAAGGCAGATTTTCTACAAACACCATTAGCTTCTGTCCACAAACCCCTTAGTTTCAAATCTCTCAAATGAGTCCACATACTATCAACAAGACTGGACCCATTTATTTCAAATAGAAATTCATTATCCCTCATCCTTCTCGCCCCCTAGGTTCAGTATCCAAAAATCTCCTTGTGATGCCTTACTTTCAGCACTACTGGACTGGTGGCCACTCTGTCTTGTTATTTGCTGTTAAAATGTGGAATTCACAACCCACTGACATCATAACGATATTTTGTAATAACCTATTCAAAAGAAAGCTGCAAACCTGTCTCTTGGTCTAACTTGATTGCTGCTCTAATTGTTCTCTCCAATTTTCAGTACCAGGATGTCTGTCTTCAGGCATCAGTCCACTTTACAAACTCGCTAACATAATTGAATTCTGATGCATGTCTTCTTCTATTATATAGATTAATTTTGAAATGTACTCATGATTTTATTTATTTTGATTAGTGTCATTCAGTGTCCCAACCACCCTTATCTACACAATTATTTGTTATCTTTCTCTCATTCAGTAGAATGGGTGATATAATCAAATAATGGATATGTTCTTGTGTAGGGGGATGTAATTAGTTATTCTCTTTTTTGGAATGCATGGAAATTAAGTCCCTCAATTAAAGTGTGATGGACTGACTACTAAACTGCTAGCATAGTGAATGTGATGCCTGTGCTACTATGCCAGCATCTGGTTCAGCAAATCTAGACTTCCCTGATGCATTGGCAGGTGCTTCTCACCTGAGGCGGGTGCTCCTACCATGGCAAGAGCTGACGTGGGTGAAATGGAGATCGATAGATCAGACGGAGAATGGGAGGCTGGGCCTGTTCCTCACCAAGCTGTGTATTACAGCCTGATGGGGAACATGCTCAGTGTGCAGGGCTGTATGGCCGGCCCAAGATGGCTGGCCAAGCAGTCATGCGCACTTGGAGAGTGCCATCACTCCTCCCCTGCTCTTTGGGCAGCCAAGTCCTGCCCTGCACCTGAAGATCCGCTAGGGAAAAATTTAATTATAATAACCTGGCGTTATTATCATTTTTTTTTCTTGTGGGGCGACGCTCCTCCGCCTTAGCGGAGGAGCCACCACTGCCTCACCTGCTCAGTGCCAAGATACCTTCCAGGGTGATAGTGCGCTCTACAAATCTGCATAACATAACAGCTGATTACAGTTGCATCTTTGAATCAGTTACTATTTTCTACATAAGGTGCAGCGTCCACATGTATTATTCAACAGCCTGTAAATGATTCATTCAATCGTAAGTTAACGATTAAACTGGGCGTCAGTATTATAACAAAACATTATGCAATTTTGTAACCAAACAGATTTTACCTTAGTAACTACTTTTCTTGGCACACGGATAAAAAAACTCATACCCATTTATCACTCCAAGAACAATCGGAACTTTAGACAGACGTTCTATTATTTTTTCACTTCCTATTATTTCTTCAGTCTATCACACAAACCAGGAAACAGCAAGATAAGTGGAAGCAAATGAGAATCCTGACGGCAGCAAACAACTCACGACCTCGATGTGAATGACAAGCGCGCCCTGCATCTTTCATCAACATGCTAGCAGCAAAGAGGGACTACAGAGGATAAACAACACTCAGTACTTTGGAAGTGATGCTGATTGATATTGGTTACCAATGTTACAAGGTGCTGGAAAAAACTTTAAATGCTGGCCCTATTCAATTTATCCAATTTCATTTTTCATCTAGATATTTTGCAGTTATTTTTACGTGTGTCGTTTTCCACGTTATGTTTTCATGAATTTCCTTTATTTGCCAAGTGTGTTCTTTGAATTAAATTAGACACAGTGTTCGGGACGTAATGAAAGGCAACGGCGAATCACAGGACAGTTTAACATCCTTCTGCTTTGCGGATAGAAATTGTTTACACACAAGTAATGACAATCATACCAATGTCCTAAACAGCTGTAATTGTTGCTAAAAGATCCAACTGGAAAACAATTCTTCACTTTAAAAGGGCCTGATTCACAGAACTAACTTACGTCAAAAACGTAAACTTACTACCATTTTGGTATTCACAGAAGGCACTTACTCATCAATGAGTAAGTGCCTTCTGTGAATACCAAAATGAGTAAGTTACACAAAATGAGTAAGTTACTCAAAATGAGTAAGTAAGTGCCTTCTGTGAATACCAAAATGAGTAAGTGCATTATGTGAATACCAAAATGGTAGTAAGTTTAAGTTTTTGACGTAAGTTAGTTCTGTGAATCAGGCCCAGAGTGCCTGCGGGCCATTAACTAGACTTTAAATTAAAGTCATATCTGCGAAGGCTGCCATTTTATATATTTGAATTTACTGGTTGATTTAGGGAGGAAATTAATTTCAAAAGGTACCACAAAGACCATATAAAACTGCTGATCCAGGTTTGGCTACTAAGATCAAAAGATAAGGCTGACTGCATAATACCCATTGGCATCCTCTGGTGCTCTTGGACACACCAACGACCTAATATAGCCGGTGCCCCCCCGGCTGGTCCTGAGAAAACCTCTTTCCCAAGCATATTGTGCAACTCCTGGTATAATACTCCTTGAAATAGGTTGCCAGCTGTCACTCTTTGCTCAGCCACTCTACGGCACATTCTACAACCAGCTTTGTAACAAGTATTCACATGGGGTTGGCACTCCTGAGGGAATGCAGAGTGTTACTATAGAGAGTGGAAACACACACCCCTGAGTGGATGGTTCACACTAAAGATAGTTGGTATCTGCATGTTTGATGACCACCTCTATTCTCACAATTCCAAAAACACTTGCATATGTACAACATCATGCTTGCAAGGCCAAGGGATGACCTTTACTGTTCATACATCCACAACAACAACAAAACTCTTTCCATATAGGCCACAATGCAAAGGACGCACTCTTAACACATCCATTCACAGGCTCTAATGCTTAAACATCCTACCCGCTGGTCCTTTTCGCTTCAGCCGGCTTAAGTGCAATGACAAATCACTGTAAGGGACACCTCTGGTCCCCATGTACAACATCTAAACACGATCCATACAGGCCCTACGACAGACACACACTCTTCCAACTATACATCTCCTACTGAGTGTGCCACCCATTTGCAAATGTGCATCAGCGCCTGGTCAAGTGTATGAAGAACTCTAGAAATGCAAGTACAACACAATGTAATAACTCCACAGTACCTTCAGAAAGGAATTCATCTAAAATATGAATCAAGGCCATCAGAATGAGACTTTAAAGATTAATACATTTTATCAGACCCATGGAATTTTGGGAGCTCTACTGAAGAAAAATGGGATGCTTCACAGAACATACAACACACAAGAGATGTAATGTTCTCATAGCAATATAGACCTTCTGATGAAGCCTAGACCAGTGATCTCCCCCACTATAGCCCCATGCCTATGGCACTGTTGCCCTCACGGAAAGAGACTTTCAGGACGGGTATAGCCCTGTGACAAGCAGCTTTCTTGCTATGATACGCTAAAAGAATAATGTTATACAGCTGGCAGAAAACCTGAATGAAATCATTCAATTTATGCCCTTATGTATTGGATATTTCTTGGGTGGCATTGGCTACTCAAAAGCTAACTAACAAAGGACCAAGGAGAGAAACCTTCTTCTCACCTCTTTACACCACATCTTCACACTTTATTCCTCTCTTGTGTGCAAGTTGATGAAGATACTCCTTGTTTCAGAATCACAGTCAAATAGTCTGATCAGTTGAACTTTGAAATTGAGTTCATCATAGTGCTTCAGACCACACAATAAGACTTTCTATCAAATATAGTCTGCATCATTACAACTTCTACTATGAGTCATATATTTTCTGAAAGGAAAAGACGCATCATTTAAGGTTGACAAATATGGAAATCATTTATTCACTATACCCCTGTTATTTCCATATTGACCTAGGTGAATGTCTTCTTTTTCACCTGTACTTTGAATTATTTTACCATGAAGTTGTCCCTCACAATAATTTTTTTACTATTTTTATTGATTTTTTCAAAAAGAAATAGAAATTAAAGAGCAGTATTGGAACAAATATTTCTGAGTAATCTTGGACCTTTGCATTAACATATCACACATGTATACAACAGTTATGAACTATTATATTTATCTGTACTGAAGTTTGTGATCCACAGAGCCAAGTTACACAATGTCTAGCAATGTTTATATAAAGGGTGTGGGTCGGTTGACCCCCTTGTATCATTCTTCCCTATGGTGGCGTGTGTGTTGGAGGTAGGAGTACATTAAGAATTGACCTTCGTGAAGTGGGTAATTTAGGATAAGATCTTGGAATGATTGTAATTGGTCATTTTCGAATAGGTCTCCAATGGTATTTATTCCTTCATCTGTCCAGGACGTCAGGGGTTGAGCATCTAAGCGTATTTGTTGATGTGGGGGGCTCAGAAGCGGAAGGTTAGGGGCGTACAGGTATTTAGTTTACCTAAGAGTATGGAGCCATGTCAGGCAATTGAAGGCCATGTTGACCAATCGGGGGAGACCCCGGGGATACGCCCTCCCGGGACAGTCAGGTCGTATATCGCAGTCTGGGTCAACAGCGAAAGAGGAATTCTTGTTTCCTCGTGGCCCTGTCCCACCAGCCATTTGGAGAGCCACTGCAGCTGGGCTGCCAGATGGTAGGCTTCAAAGTGAGATGCCCCTAGGCCCCTCTGTGCAGAAGGGAGCCGCAAAATTGAGATAGCTACATGGCGGTGGCCCATTGCTGATATGAGTTCTATCAGGAGTGAGTCCAGTTCTGTAATGAAAATGCGATATGGAGTAGGGGAAGATTGACAATGTAATATAGTAATCGCGGGACAATTACCATCTTAGAGAAGGTAACTCTGCCTTCGACTGATAATGGAAGCGATTTCCAAAGTTCACCTGGGAGCAGAGGGAAGTCACCACTCCGGAAGTCGGTTATACCATGAAATACATTAATTCCGAGATACCAGAAGGTAGACCCTTCCATCTGACCCGATCCTTGTGCCCTTTCCCACTGAAAGTGTATACGGGATGGGGGTGTCTGGACATAAACGGAAGAGACAAGCTTTGCCCTTATTGATGAGGACTCCTGAGGGATGACCGAATGTCTCTAGGGATTTGGGTAATTGTATTGAGACCGTCCCTAACGTCGTAGACATATAAGACGACATCATCGGCATACAGAGATATGGCTTTCAGATCATCCAAAAGAGGGATTCCCCATACTCGACAACCTCTGTGATTTGAGCTGCTAGGGGTTCAACTGCCAGAGCAAATAATAGAGGGAAGAGTGGACAGCCCTGATGTGTCCCCCTGCTAACTTACATATGGGGAGACGTGGGCTCCAAGCTTAATCTGTGCCTGGGGAGCCAAATAAAAAAGTGGACTGTGTGTATAAACATGGGTCCCATGGGTCTCAAACTGAATCTTCGGAGGACCAGAAACAGATATGACCAATTAAGGTTACCAAAGGCCATTTCTAGTACTAGAATTAAAGCCGCAGAAAATGGCCATAGGCCCAAGGCAGCATCCATCACCCTTTACAGCCTCCGGATGTTAAGGGAAGTAGACCTAGTTGGTATTAAGTCATTCTGGTCTGAGTGAATGAAATCAGAGACAACTCCATATATATGCGGTCAGCTAAGAGCTTGCTAAGTATTTTATAGTCTGTATTCAATAGCACGATTGGCCTGTATGATGTAGGATCAAGAGGGTCTTTGTGTGGTTTTAGTATCGGGACCAGGGCTGCCTTGTGCTTTGCTAGAGGGAGTGTTCTAGTGTCCAAAGCCATCTGGAAAAGCCGTAACAACTTCAGGGCAAGAGTTGTTGTGTATGTTTTATCAAACTGATGCGGGATTCTGTCAAGTCCTGGGGTCTTGCCCAGGGCCAAGGTTTTAATGGCCCCCCTTTATTTCTTGTGGTGTGCTCCAGGAAATTGGTATTAGCCAGGATAAGCTTAATTTCCTTAACCTGGGAGGATTGGGGGTCTTTGTAGAGTTCAGCATAGTATTGAAATAAGTGGTAGAAATCTTGCTGGGTGTATATGGGTGAGCCTGACCGGTCCCTAAGGGTGAAGATGAATTCTCTGCCCCGGTCCCCTGAGAGGATCCAGGTTGTCCCTCACAATCACTGACACTTACTGTCAACATAGTTCTCCTCTCAAAATGTATCATTAAAGACGATGCGATCTTCCTTACCTCTGCCATGGCCAACATCATTAACATCTTCCTAATCAATGTAATCGCCTCTTGAAACAACTAGTCTTTTAAGGACAGTGCGAACATGCTTCAGCATTTTAGGGCTCAATTTACAACGGGTGGGCTGGTGGGAGTATATATCACCTTCAGAATGACGCAGCCGCGGTCCGTGCAGGTAACAGCGGTGGGGCCGCGTGGGGGGGGGAGGAGGGATTTCGATGGACGATGCCGAGGGAAAATGAAATAAATTATTAATTTTCCCTCAGCATCGTCCCTTGAAATCCCCCCCCCACCCTCCCCCCACGCGGCCCCACCGCTGTTACCTGCACGGACCGCGGCTGGAAGGACGCAAAAGGAGGCCAGCACAGATTTCAGTTGTGGAGATTAAAAAAAAGGGAACAGGCTCCCCCAAAACATCCTGCATTCTATTACACTGAGTGCCACTATTCTGGAGGTTGGAAGGCATGTTCAGCAAATAAAGGGGCAGAGATCAGGGCCTATCGCTTTACAAACACAGGGTTTCTTATTGGAGCATAAAGAGGGGAGGTGAGTTCCAGTTTGTTGTAGCCAATCAGGAACAATTTTTCAGAAGTTGGAGGGCAAGACCTAACAACTCTCAGTATATAAGAGAGCAGAATTAGCAGGCAGCACCCAAAGATTGACCTTTACTTTTCTACACAGGTGCCTTCCACCAATACTGTCTGCACTGAGGAGGAATGTAGGAGACTTCCATTAAGGAAACAGAAGTAGTAATCCCTTGAACAAAAGACTGGGAGACTTTTTTTATGATACCATTTGACATGACGTAATATCTGGAACATCTTTGGGATGTATGTTAACCAATAAATATATCATCACCGTTTACGAACTAAGAACTGGAGGCAGATTTATCATTCTTTCATGCAGCGCAACGCAGCAAGTCACCTTTCTGTACTGGGTGAAAGGGCAGGAATGCACTGTATTAATTATTATACACTGCATTCATGTCCTTTCCTAGTGCTGGCGCACTTTTGGCTGCCTAACGCCAGTGAAGGCACCCTTGCCTCATGAGGCAATGGTGTCTGTGTTGAAGGTCGGATTGTTTTTGTGCAGGAAGCAGCACACGTAGAAAGAGGGAAAGACTAGGAGAAATAAAAAAAATTCTCTTGTTATACCTCACCTGGGGAGGCATAGCATTTTGGTGCATTCCCAGGTAAAACCTGGGAATGAGCCAAAATCCAAAGGCGGATGTGTGGGAGCACCTATGCTCCATCCATGTAAAGCCTCCCTGGGGCAGAGTAATGCAAGGAAGAGATTTCTGTTATTCTAGATTTGTGTTACTCTAGATTTATCAAGCCATACAGGGCCACGTAAGGTGGCCTTGCATGGCTTGATAAATCTCACTTAGGTTTTGCGTCGCTCTTGCGCCCCTTTGCGTTGCGCAAGGGCGATGCAAAACCTTGATAAGTATGGGCCAGGATCTTAAAAACAGTGAGCTGAGGAAATGCATTTCCACAAATTTCACTCCATTATATTTTACCAACGAAGCAGGTTTTTCACAGAACGGTATGGAATTTATGTTCTAAAAACTGCAAATGTAAATAAGAATTTGGGAAATGCAACTGCAGTTTTAAAATTTGAGGTGACATATTAAACTTAATGCTGTAAACATTTTGTCAGAAGGTCCCATAATATGTAGGTTACATCCCATATATTTTACACAACATACAATTGTACTGCCGATATTCAAATTTGTTTGTGTGAATATGTTTTTAAATAAAGATGTGCATTTGCACTGTATTGCTCAATGACGCGTTTAGATGTTGCAATAAAAATGTAGGGCAAACTCCAACTGTGTTTTAACATTTTACTTACTAACTGCAAGAATCAGATCTTTATGCAGCTTGAATGTCATCAGTGGCTCTGAGAGACACCTGGTCGGAAGAGAAAGAAAAGTTTCATAAATGGTTTATACAGAAAAATGTATACGGTTTTCAAATTATGCTAGCAAACAAGTGACTGTCAATGATAACTTCAAATTAAATAAGAGAGAAACACAGTTAACTCTCACTAAAATCACATATGGTGGTTTGCCTTCCATCAATACATATACTGCTACTGTTTTAACCTTTATTATTATATTAATTTAAAGATGACTGAATGAACATTTGGGGGCCTATTACAATGTCGGTCGGAAAGCCTCCGACCTGTGGTCGAAGGCTTTCTGAACCAAGATCATTGGTTTCAATTCCGACCGCTTATTTACAATTTAGGTGATCGGAATTGAAACCGGCTGGTCATTCCGGCTGAATTCCGACGTGTTCGAGGAGCCCGTTGGCCAGTCAGAGACGGGCCTGTAATACCATTGAATAGCGTTTCCGCCGTTGGGATTTTGATGCTCAGTTTCCCACAGGCTTTCCACGTCGGACCACAGGCTTTCCATTCAGGGCATTTCGACATGGAAAGCCTGTTGGAAAGTGAGTTTGGGGGCCCATAGCAGGGCCCCCTTCTCTTTGTGGCCTCCGGTTGGGTACCGAGGGAGACCCTATGGTGCCTCCCCGTTGTCCTTGCACCGTGTGACAGGCACCTAGAGGTGCCTGCCACGCAGTGCAGGGATGAACACAATCTCCCATAGGGAAATGGGAGTATGCGACCGCACCATGTGCGGTCGCATCGTAACTCTGCAGTAGGGACCACCGACCGGAGGTCAGTCGGTCCTGTTTCCGCGATTATGTCGGTTGGAGGCAATTCCGACCGACATCATAATCGGACCCTTGGTGCTTTAGAATCTTTTGCTTGAAATGTGCAACTTATGTTGAAAAAAGATTTTGGTAACACCTTTTTGTAATTTGGTGAGCTTGTGTTTATTTTCTAACTTGCTTTTATAATGATACATTTTTTTAGGTCGTGCAAATTTAGCACTTTAATTTCCTCCCAAAAATGTAAAATACTGCTCATATTCCTTCCCAAGATAAAGCTGAAGGTTGATTTCAGAAGGTTCATTTTTATGTTATAGGAATTACAAAATTAGCAATTGTAGATGCACATTGATATTTTAATAAGAATATTTAGTCAGCATATTCTATTTAAAATAATATTCAAAATAAAATAATATTTTAAAATTTTCTGACAGTTGTGGTCAACATAACTTGACTTACCTGAGGTAGTTTTTAAGCCCGCTTGTTACTGTTTTATTGTCCCACATTTCAAGATCAATATCCATATCTGGTGGGGACTTTGGAGCTGAAAAAAAAGGAATTACATTTTTAGAAGGGTCCCACAATCGGTGCACTATTTTTAATTTCCTGACCGAGTCAATGAACTATCTGATTTCCCTCGTGCCACCCACCTGGGGAAGGCTAGAAAAAAGTGAACTGGTAGCAACTGTTTTTGGTTAAATAAAATTGGATTCATGAAAGCGAACAATGAAAATAAAGACATTCAAAGAAACACTGACTCACCTATAAAAAAAACTGTCCTTCTTATCGGATAAACATATTTAATTATATTTGTTTCTAGAGAATTTACTAGTGATCTATTCCATAATTGCAATTAACAGGTACACTATTCTAGAGGCAATGTTACCCAATGTGCTGGCCTCAGAAGGTTGAAAGTGTATTATCAGCTATTCCTATTAAGTGCAGGTTAAACATACGCCTCAAGAGCAACTGTTTTAACTCTCTGGGCTACGCATCTGGTCCAAATTCTGAAACTGAAATGACATTGTGTGATACACACGGATTTAAATGACTTCCAAAATGAATAACCTTAACAGCCCAAAGCGAATTTACTGCAGATCTCATTTCTCTGAGCCTCCTATGTCAATAACTACAAATTAGGTCTATATATTTTTTGATTTAATGTTATCTACTATTTAAGACCATGAGTATGATCATTCACCAACACTTCACTATATGCGTCCCAGTGCCTCAACAATACAAGAGGCACAAAACTCCCAATTCAATTTAGGTAGAACTGTGTGGCCGACATCAGATGATGTGAGTAGCCTCCAGATTAACCATGATAGTATGACAAATATTTTCAGCATTATATTGCTTGGTTGCACTCTCTCAGTACATACATTTCAAATATACACAGTTACACTGCACACCTGACCATGTGTGTACAATAGCTTTGTTTGCCATTAATGCATAACGCCTTTTTCTCAACAATACGCTCTGCTCAATAATCTTCTGTGCAGACAGGTTAGGTGTCACAGAAATCTATTTCACTCTTAAAAAGATTGCGACAGGGATCAGGCATAGATAAGCAAACAGGCTCATCAGACACTCTTAAAGATGGCCTCTGCACATGCCAAACAAAGACCTCGAGGGAATAGAAAGAGATACAGCCACATTCTAAAACAACTAACAAAGGGATGTATTTACTCAGGAACATATAAGGCAATGAGCCGGGAGCCACTTTCATACACATATTTTAACTCAGGATCCTAAGATCTACTGTACTTTGTAAATATTTTTATAGAGTTTGCCAATGGTGCACTAACTGAGTGGCCTTCTGGAGGTCTGCTATGTTCGCACTTAAAAGTATACAACTTAAGAGTTGAACTTTGAAAAATTCCATTATCTGGATTGCCACATGATCAATAGGTGAGTGTGATAATCTGATTGGGAAAGTCAGCATTAAGCCAGGTTTTGTTGAGGATCCCCATTCGTTGTGAGTTGCCAAATGTCTTACTTACATGAAGGAAATGTATTTAGGCGTTCCTTATCTTTTTCTGTACAGCATTTAGAGCTCACTCCAGAAGACAGTATGAACTTTAGAAATAGGGCACTTCATGTGGCATGCTCCAGAAAATAATAACCCCAATTCTAATGCTACTTTACTTGTCACTAGTGCTTCACCATAGACTTCTACTCACAGAAGTGACAACACTTCTCCCAAAGTTGGTTATTCCAGGCAAATTAACAACATATACATGGATCTAGATATGGTGTACACTGACCCCAAATACTACATCAATGGAGGTAAATGCGTGATCTTGCAGATCGTCCCGCACACCTCCAAATGCCTTAAGAAGTACTGTTGGGTTCTTGAGCACAAGGAGTGCTTCATAAGAAAATCCCAACAGCCTTGGTAAAACTTGCCGGTCTTAGCATCTTTACATGCACTAAAAACATGGACTATTTCTGAACGATTTCTCTCAAATAAATCTTTACTTCTTGACCAGGGAACAAAGAGATTGAGAAGGGGGAATGAGAGTTGGTTGTCTGGATACAGTGACCCATTAAGGACATACTAAAAATCAATCCCCTCTTAAATCTCAGATGATGTAAGGATAAAGGGAGATGAAGAACAAGGGACCCTGACTACAATACCTCCATTCACATATGCTCAGAGCCCTAAAAACAGGAAAGGAGTTAGTGTTAATACAGCACTTGCAATGACATTCTTTAAAACATGTACACTGTCTGTTTAGCGGTCACAGTTTCATCTAGCCTCTCTGTGACCAAAGGTACAATCAGACAATTAAGAGGATCCCTGTGTACTTCTCTGAGAAGGTGAAAAGGTGTCACTTTTGAAAAACCACACAATAAATTAACAAAATAGTACTAGAGGTTGTGTTGCATGTTCATCAAGAAGGGAATATTTTGTCAAGAGAACGAAAAAGGCAAACAGATTAGTAAACATAACAGTTACAAAAGAGACATACAACAATGATATTGAGGATAATACCTGTATTTAGAAAATATGACCACAAAATTAATCTATAAACTATTGTATGACTCATACTGTATACAATTTGTAAACACTTACAAAAGGTAGTGGTCATCAGTTTTTGAACTTTTGAATTGACTCCTCCTATTCTGTAGAGACCCAAAATAGTTATTCCTAAATAGGACAAGATAAGAAACAGCCATGATTAATAACATTGATATGAATACATTTACAGCATTTACTTTATATGTATATATACATTTGTATTTACTTTTACATTTTTAATATTTATAGAAAAGAAGTTACGGTGTCAATCCAAACATCTTGTCTGGTAGAGTTTCTGTAATGCACGCCTAATAATCTAAGAACACAAATAGTGATGAATGACCCTTGTATTCAGCTCTTGATTATCAATTTAAGAGTTGTTCAACCAACAAAACAAATAATGCAAAAAAGCTGCCTAATAATAAAAAAAATCTAATGCATACCTCGCGTCTCCACGGAATGAATGCATTTCTTCACAAAGTTAAATCCTGCTTCATTTAAGAACACTGTAAAGAAGTGAACAGTTCAAGTTATCTGTTGATCCTAACACCTGACACAGTGCTTCGTGTCCCTGATCTTTCTGACAACCCTCAACATTTCTATTTTTTTGTTTTTAAATATTGTCTAGTTTTAAAGAAACGTCATAGTGTAGTATCATCGGCCAAGCAAATAACATTCAAATGGTACATAAATGTACACTGGCAAAGAGGAAACGAAAACTAACTCCACAGTAAATGCAGTAAGTGGTATATTTTAAGACATTGTTTAAAAAATCTTCAACATTACACAAACACAGATTTTTAAGCTCCAGGCAATGAGAACACTTTTTCTATCTATCAATCTCCAATATTTTCCCAAAATCTAATTCTTCAGAGGACTACCCATGGTCATTGAAATGCTATATGTAACAACCGAAGACAGAGCTACCCCACATGCAAAGCCTTTCTTGACATGGGATTGCACAAAAACAAAAACACACACACACACCCCTTAACTATAGTTTTGAGAAAAAAAGAATACAAATACATTTTATACACCCCTTTGTGCATGTTTCTAGTATCCTTGTAATTATGATTAGACCCGAGTTATTTCAAGTATCAGTCACCATACCCCTTCTCCATGACACCCATAAACTAACTGCCTTAATCATGAAGTTTAAAGGAAACAAAGAATAACACTTCCTCTATGCCATTTAACAAATACATACTACCATAGCTCGAGGAATCAAAAGCCACTTTAAATACATGAATGTCATATGCATGAGTACAACACATCCCTTCATCCTGTCTCATGGTGCCCTTGCATTTTCATGACTGCATGGTAGCAGATCATGTTTTCAGTTATCAGTGTGCTATAATACTGGCAGGTGGGTGTTGATGTATTCATAAGACAATCATTTGATATATTGTTTTGACTTTCCACATAAGGCTCAGAACATATTGTTCATATGTGAATCTATGAACAACAAAATAAATATGTTAAATACTGCCCATATTGTTTTCCAAGATAAGGTTGAAGGTTGGTTTCAGAAGGTTTATTTGTATGTTATAAGAACTGTAAAATTATCCATTGCAGAAGCACTGTAGATGCAATAATCAATTGTTGCTATCTGTCAGCACCTGGAGATATTGTGATGCTCTTCTGACCACCTCTTGGTAATTACTGTACTTGTGTAACTACCTGCCTCTTCTACCTGTGTATGACTAGTCATTTCAACCAAATTATGATCCCTGGTAACTTCTGAACACATTTCTTCCTATCAGTTGGCCATTCGCCTCTTATCACAGACTCCTGGACTTGCTATTCTTTAGTACTTGTTGGCATGCTACCTCCATTTCCTTCACGGATTAGCTAGTAAATAGCATCATTATTAAAACTAGTTGATACAGACCTCCACTTACCACCCTGCCCTCCTTGCTCTAGATCACTATTACCAACATATTTTCACTAGGCAGCTTCTTCTTGGCTCTGCTGAGACTCAGTTCTAATGCATCCCCATTGTAAGCTGGGCTGCCCCTCGCGCCCTCTCTCCAACCTCCTTTCTCTCTTCCACACTCAGCAAAAAGTAGCTTGTACTGCCAGGAATTACTAAGGGGGCACTGAGGGCAGTAATATCTGCCTTTAGTCATAATCCCACCCACCAGCTCAATCTTTGTATGGACCTGGGAGGGACTGGGAATTCCTCCCAGGTCCATCTGTAATGTGTGTGAAGTCACTACTGATGGCACATGCATGAGGCGATTCGGAAGTGAGCACCAAACTACCTCTTTCAGGAGTTTGCCATTGCCCAGAAAGGATCAGGCACCACTCCATGTACCCCCTAACCCATGACAAGGAGAAGTTCATGTCCCATGAGAGGGAAAGAAAAAAAATGGCTAGCAAGTGCAGTGGAGCTCTAGTGCCCTATTGACATATGTGTATATAAATATATATGAATATATATCTATATGTATATACACACACACACATATATATGTATATATATTTTTGTATATATATATATATATAAATATATATGTATATATATATATATATATATATATATGTCAAAAAGGCACCCTTTATGTGTGTGTGTATATATATATATACACACACTCACACGTCACATGATTTTTGATTTTTTTTTGCATACAGATACCAATTTGCACCAATGCACTTTGCGCATTTAAAAAAGGGCACTTGCCCTTAATTGTCTGTGCTTGAGTGCTGATTGGTTGCTCTCTGATGAAATGGAGTTCTTTGGTATACAGGATGAGCAATGTGGTACCAAGATAGGAATAATTCTGCACTTTATGCGTACTTTTGCACATCATTTTGCAGCAGTTTGCACAAAATTGTATTTTTGTATAATATGCTAATTTGTACATGCACATTGCACTTTAGACTAAAGGGCACTTGCATGTGATGCTTTTTTGTTAATCAAATTTCAAGGTATCAGACTGGCCTGTGTTAATGGTGCTGTGTGACCAGGACTTTGTAACATTGATTATGGACCGTCCAAAAGCATGAGTTATATTTTATTTTGTTTAGTGTTTTGTTACACTGGTATTGTCACTTGTAACAAGATGTATTGATACAATAATGGTAAGGTTTAATGAGATGTACTGTGTCAATGTGCACATTATGTGAGTTTTTAGAGCACTGTCACTTTAAACAAAGGTTAAACCCATGGGTGGGTGTATAAAAATATCAAAATGGCGACTTGCAGTTGTTCTGAGAAAAACCGCGCTGACGGTCGAAATGCGCCACCAGAGCCACCAATTAAAGTCTGCTTCAAAGCGAACCAGAGTGTGCTGGAGCCTGTTTTCATTTAGGTAACGGGCGAGTTGATATATATATCAACACACATGTCAAAAGGGCACCCTTTGAACACCCTATTATGATATATATATATATATCTATATATATATATATATATATATATATATATATATATATATATATATATATATACATTCACTGGAAAAAAACAAAGGTTACAGGGACGTTATAGTTAGGCTCGGGTTTAACTCATACGAAACAAGTGAAAAGAAGCAGTTATAGTTAGCTGAGCTAACTATAACTCGCCCCCGCAATGCACTGCTTATGACCTCACATATTACATCACTCATGACATGGTCAGTGACGTGACTGATGACATCTCAAATGACATCACTAATGACATTATCCAGTGACTGTGAGTGTTTTCAAAATGTTTATGATTGTTAAATATATATACCAAGGTGTATTGATGAATCAGTGGGTCTATGAGTGCCTGTATGGATGATTCAGTGGGTGTGTGACTGACTGTACAAGTGAGTGATTAGGTGTCTCAGTGAATGTATGGGTAAGTGACTTGTGTGAATGTTTGCATCAGTCTATCAGTTGCTGTCTAAGTGGCTGTATGGGTGTGTGAGTGGGTACGTGAGTGGCAGTATGGGTGATTGATCGGTTGTGTGAGTACCTGTATGAGTGTCTGTGTGGGTGGGTGAGGGGGTGTGTGGCTGCCTGTATGGAATGTGTGGGTGAGTCAGTGGCTGTGTGGGTTAGTGAGTGTGTGTGTGAGGGGCTGTATGGGTGAGTGTGTGTATGGTTGGTGTGGCTCAGTGAGTGGATGTGTCAGTGGTATATGGGTGAGTAACTGGGTATGTGAAAGGCAGTATAGGTGAGTTATAGGGTATATGAGTGACTGCATGGGTGGGTGAGTGAATGTGAGAGTGGCTGTATGGGTGAGTGTGTGCTTGTGTCAGTGACTGTATAGGTGAGTACATGTTAGTATATGTATGAGTAAGTGGGTATGTGTGTAAATGTAGGGGTGAGTAAGTGGCTTTGTGATTGACTATATGGGTGAGTGGTTGTATGAGTAGCTCTATGGGTGACTGACTCAGTGTGTGAGTGGCTGTATGGGTGTATGAGTGGATATGCCAGTAGCTGTATTAGTGAGTGATTGGGTGTATGAGTATCTGTATGGGTGAGTGAGTGGGTTTGTGTGTAGATCTATGAATCAGTGAGTGGGTGTGTAAGTACTAGTATGGGTCTGTGGATGGTTGTGTGGGAGTGGGTGTATGAAAGGTTTTATGGGGATGTGAGTCGGTGCATTAGTGATTTTGGGGATGATGTCATCAGTGATGTCATCTGAGATATCATCAGTGATCTCATCAGTGATGTCACTGACCACGTCATAAGTGATGTAATATGTGAGGTCATAAGTAGTGCATTGTGGGGGTGCAAGTTATAGTTTGCTCAGCTAACTATAACTGCTGAAATTCACTGGTTTTCTATGATGAAACCTGAGCCTAACTATAACGTCCCTGTAACCGTTGTTTTTTTCAGTGAATTTCTAAGGTTTTTTAAATGCTAATTCCTAACCATAACGTCCCTGTAACCTTTGTTTTTTCAGTGAATTTCTATTGTTTTTTAAGTAGTAATGGCGTTTGTAGAGTGGAGGAAAAAGGGGGTGGGGCCTCTGACCAGCTCTCAGGAATCCCGCTGTGTAGCACTTAGAAAAAGTACTGGTAGGGCTTCTTGGCCCACAAGGTCCCTCACCATCCAAGAGGACTTCATTCCCCAAACAGTAGTGCACCAGGAGACGCATTTGAAGAGTTATGGAGAAAGGGGACGTGGCCTCCAAAGACCTCTTAGCAATCCTGCTGTGTGGGACTTACTGGAGGTAGCAGGTGGGGTAGTTGGCCCCCAATCTTTGCTGGCCCCCAAAAGATGGCTGCCTACACTTCCTAGTTGAAGTGTTAGCAGCCAATCAAATTTCAGTAGGGTTTCAGTAGGCTGTTGGGCTCTCAGATATCTATATTTTTTAAACTTAATATCTCTAAAACTAGTGACCAGATTTACACCAAATCACAAAAAGCACACTTTCTGGACCAACATCTAGCTTTCTGCCAAATTTGGTGTATTTCTGTTCAGCTGTTTGGGTTATATCATTGATCAAAAATCCCTATGGAAAATGCAAAGGGAAATTGCATCTTGGGACACCCTTTTTTCCTCAGCTCCTGCTTGATCAATCACCCCAAAACTCTCAAGGAAGCAGCTGAGGTGGATGAACTTTTTTTTTTAAGTTTAGTGAATATTCGTCAAACTGCACCAAAGTTATTAGCAAACCAAAAAACATTCTTCCTGTAGTAACTAGGTCCCAACTAGTTCCTAACTGCACAGAGGCACATAACTCTGGGGTCTGTAAATGGCTCTCAGAAGGTTCATGCATTTTGGCCAGAAAAAGTTATTAATTCTGCTTAGCCTAAGTAATTTTGTTGTTTTGGTCGAGGGGACCGAGGTGTGACTATCACAGAATACCGTTGAGGGTGCCAGCAACAGCTGCATTTAGAGACTGTGCGCTGGATTGACCAAGCTTTTGATATGACTGATTCCTGTATTCCAGACATTGGCCTAAATTCCAGGGCTCAGCTAGAAGATTCAATAATAGGTTCTCCTAGCTAAACCTTTTTTTATCAGGCACTGTGTGTTCTCCTATTGGCATCAGTAATTAGCAGCTTTCGTTCTATTAAATGAACAAGATGAATATTCATATGCTTGATTCTATGAAAGGTGTTTGTAATTAGCAGAATCTGTATTATTAAATGGACAAGAGGGATGTTTATATTTTAGAATGTTGATGCTAATTATTTATAATAGACTCATCAAGTAATTATGCTGCAATTACTTCTGCAGGTACAAAGATGCAAAAATGTGCCCTAACAAGAAACAGAGATAAAACATTGTTAATGCTGAATTTATATAGTTAGATCAGAAAGACTGCCAAAAATCATGCAACGGGGAATTATAAAATTGCACAGATGGCCAACCATATTTCATTTTCCTTTTTGCTGTGATTTATTGCAGAAGTGTGCACAGAAACAATATTAAACATATTAACCAGTGTTAAAGAATGGCATTGTATTACCTCTGTTAATTTTAGGAGGTCATCTTCTATTGATACTAAGAGAGAAAGGAATTGCCTATGTCCAGATTTTTTCAGTTGGGGTATGGAGACTGCCTTTTACTTGTATTTATTTGCATTCTTACTTTTTCCCCACTAACATGTTTTTTTTTGAAAAATGTAATGCTTTAAGGATGCACTACTTGCTCAAAAATAGATATACCTAATTTCAATAAATATTACCTCCTGGTACTGTTCAACTACTCTCTCACTCAGCAGGAAGAGTTATTCCTGATTAATTTAATATGTATTTAACGCACATGCTAAGAGGTGAAGGAGTAAAATCATATGCTATTTACAAAACCATTTATAATTAAACATCCGTCAAAAGTGAATGACTTGACAACAAAACATGTTATGACAAACAGCATTCAAACAAAAGCATAAAGGGATGCAGGTCCAGGGGAAATCACAGGGACTCAGCAGAGTTAATCAATAATAATGATCCTAACTTCTTTTTGACATTGTGTATGTTACCAAAAATGCAATTTTGCCACAATGTGAATGAAGCCAGAAGTTCCATAACTCAATGGCACTTAATGTAATAACCTTAAAACAAGAAAGAGAGCGTCATTAAATGTGGGGCTTTAACCTATGATTTGAAAGTTACACGTGCATCAAATAAATGAGCATTTAATTCAACCCTCACTGGGGGTGCAAATAAGGACATAAACCTCAGAACACTACAGGCAGGTCTGAAAATGTAAGGACAGCATTTTTGTTGGATAAAAATGGTCTTGTATTGGTGGTATTTAATTAAGGAAAATGGCTATTTATGAAGTTCTCAATCGGCTTTAACAGGCACTTTAAATATGCAATATCTGAGATAGACATAAGTCATACGTCATCTCTAAGTAGGTTAACTCAGTTGTAATCCTCCTTCTTGCAATGGTGCAGGGGTGAAAGAATTTAAGGACAGGCAAAGGATCTCAGATCTCATCATATTGCCTAATAAAAGCCAGTGAAGGGTCTTGCCACCAGCAACATGGCCCCTTCTCTTCAAGTTTCAGGGAAAGTGAGTTTACCTGGTCCGTCTATGTTCTGTAGCAGAACACTAAAGGTAAATGGGGATCTTAGCTGCGTAATTGGTGGTTAGATGTTTAAGTAGGAAGCGGGAGAGAGGTGGCTCATACATCTCTTATTTACCCATCATACAGAGACTCCTGCTCATCTGATCCCTGGATCACATAGTGTAGGGACATTGTTTCACGCAGCTGGAGTAGGGCAAAGGAAGGGGGGTGGGAGGGGTGCAGCACGTTCTGCCTGAAAATATTCAGCCACTATTAGAAATAGATTTGCGTTTCGATTTGCTTGTCTTAAATTGTCTTTTTTTCAATTATTTGTTATGTGCCATGGAGTTTCCAATCCTCTTCTCTTTCATTTTAGTCACTTACAACGTATATAATAGTTTAAAACCACAGTATAAAAATGTTTTTCTTGCTTCCTGTGGGCCGAATTCACTTTAGTTGTATCTAGAGTTAGGACTTGTGCAGGATTCTCAAACACTTCACAATATACGCACCAAAACCCTCTGAAAATGTTGCTCTTTATGAGTGCACCTCACCATAAACTGTTGGATTTGCCATCATTGAGAAATCTGACTCTCTATAATCATTAATTTTTTCGCCAGAGAAAATAACATTTTCCTAAGAAAAAACTCATGCCTCCACGCCCCTTGACAATATGGACGGTTATACGTTCACTTCAACATTTTCGGTGTAGTTTTAGATATGTAAATTGGGTGGAAAACCAAATGCACATGTGTGTGAATATCATACCTTCAATCCCCTCCCCTGGATTGCCTTTATTTTCACCCATAATTCCAGATGTACAATGGCAGCAAATCAACCATATGTTAAGATTTTCTGCAATTGTAAACATAATGTGCAGTAATAACATTCCAAGAAACAGCATTCCGTGATCAAAATGCTGCATTTACAAAACGTGAATACATTTTTATGGATATAACTGATACTTAGGTATGCAAATGTGTTGCTGAATCCTCCCCATAAGGCTAAGGGCTTAGCTAAAGCCTGGAAGACAGCCCACTGGGCTAACAGGAGGACATAAGCCATTAACTCTGCAGCCCTGGTGCCGTGGCGGCTGGCTTGTTCCGAGGCTGGTGAGGCCGGGGGAGGGGAGTGAGGTGCACAAAAAAAAAAAAAAAAAAAATTAATTCACTTACCTTCTTGCAGCATGATGTCCTCCTCCCTCGGGTGTCTTCCTGGAAGCTGACGATGTAGGAAACTGAACTACCCAACCATGTCGCTGCTTTCACAGCATGAAAGCAGCTCCAGGATTGGATAGAGCAGGCTCTCCCACCGCTTCTAAGAGCACTGGAGGCCTGCACTTTCTCTAACCCAGCTGTCTAAAACAGCTAGGTTAGAGAATTTTAAAAAGCACATGTCTGGCTGGCCGGCCCAAGACGGCCGTCCAACAAGACATACGCACTTTAAAGCGCACAGCTCCCTGCTGCCACTCGGCAGAGCTGGCCCCACCCCGTCCTGAGACTTAGTTCGGGACAGGTTCCTGAAAAATAAAACGGTAATATATAAACTTTATTACTTTTTTATTTCTCAGCTCTGAGGCTTGTGAGGCGGCACTCCCCCACTCGAATGGAGGAGCCGCCCCTACCCTGGTGGAAGACTTTGCCCTATTTCCTATCCCTCCCCAGTGATGGTTTGTCTTCTGTGAGCCAAAAAACAAATGGCCCGACACAAAGGGAGTTTTCTTCCTGTGCATGGGGGCAGTTCTGAATTTTCCCAGCCTGTGTCCACCATTCCAGGAATGGCAGACATTGGCAGGGAAAATGAGTGACGATTGCCCTGCCCTCGTTTGGGCGGGATGACTATCACTCTGCCCTGGCAGCCCCTTGGCAGATTGGCCATCAGCTTAGAGGTTTAAACCGGCAAAGCCAGCAGAGGCCCCTCCACTGTTAATCTGTTGCTGTCCCTGATCACACATACAGCGGGGAAGAGCAAATTTGGCAGGGTGGGTGCATGCTAGGCATTTGTATGAAAAGGCAAACATTGTTGATTTAAATGATTAGCTAGAAGGTTTAGTAGGTTTTTAGAATGTTATCAAAGAGGGCCCTTGGTTATTGAGGCTTTAAATAGCGCAAGCAAATAATAATCAGAAGGAACTTGGCATATCATCTGTCACAAAGGTATACTGCACTTGGGTTGCCATGAAATTCCAGAATAACTTTTAACAACTTCGTTATCAATGATTGTTATGCTGACATTATTACAACGAAGAACAACAAACCAAACACAAGATAAAAAAACAAAGGGAGAGAAAGATAATAAAGTGTTTTGTTTGATCTCCCTTTTTTAATGCTTAAGTCCGGATTTGCTAACGGCACTTACTTTCTTCTTTTTTACTAATTATCGCTGGCAGTGTATAAATCTGAAAAAGAAAACAGACATAAATTTCAATGTAATGTTCTTGATTAAAAATTTTAATATTGATACTGTAAATGTATTACTCTACAATGGTGATTAACTGAAACTTTAACCAATGTGGGCAAGCCAAAGCAATGTACTGGAAAATGTACTCGTGAGAGGAAACAGCCTTTACAGTGACGGGTGAACCCCGCATGGCTTTACCACGCAGGCTTCACCACACATGCCTTTTTTAACCACGCATACCTTTACCACACATGATTTTAAACCGAATATGCTTTTACCACGCATGCCTTTACAATGAATTTTGTTGTAAAGGCATATGCGTGGTAAATGTTTTACATGTATAGGTAAGTATTTTGCAGGTAAGTATTAAGTGTTTTAATATGTTGAGGGGGTCAACAAGGTGCACAGTGAATTGGTTTCCCCTGAAGAAGGGAGACATGGCAACCCATGTGGGAGATCATTGCATGGAGGGACTGGACTAATTGAATGGCAAACGATGGTTGTGAGGTGCCGTGGCTGCCATCCAACTAAGCTCATCGGGGAGAGAAGCGTCATGGCGGCACCTGGGCCTGTAATAAGACTCATAGTATTTTGGATGAGGCTGCCATGGAGGTATGGTGGCCATAAGAGAACAAGTGAATCATTGCAGTCCTCCCATTGGCCAGAAATTCACCAAAGGCAATGGTGGATATAGCATTTTATCCAATCACCCACTGTGTACCCTGTCATTTGCATTTCAAGCACGTAAGAAGGCATCACGCCGAAACGTGTCTGCAGCAGAAAAAGCAATAAATACTTTTAAACCCCGCAAGCGCATACGTGTTTGAGAGTTGTTGTGCAACAAAACAGTTCCTACCCTTGTTTCACGGACAAAGCACCCGTCCTGAGTTTGGTGGCTGTTAGTGGGGAAAAGGAAATGGATATATATATATATATAATATATATATATATATATTATATATATATATATATATATATATATTATATATGTAGTCAGTGAAAAAACCAACGGTTACAGGGACATCATAGCAAGGCTCGGATTTCACTCGTACAAAACCAGTGAAATTCAGCAGTTATAGTTGCCTGAGCTAACTACAACTTACGCCCCCGCAATGCACTGCTTATGTCCTCATATATTACATCACTCACGACATTCCCCAACCAGCAGTGCGCCAGGAGGTGCGTTTGTTGATTGGTGGAGAAAAGGGGCGTGGCCTCTGAACACCTCTCAGCAATTCCACTGGGTGGGACTTACTGGAGATAACAGGATGGCTTGTTGGCCACCAAGGACTCTCTGGAGCCAAGGGGACAACACCCCCCAAACAGCAGTGTGGCAGGAGGGGCAATTATTGGCAAATGTCTAGCATCTCCCAAACTCTGAATAACCTTGAGAGACTAATGTAACATACTGATGAAATCAATCATTATACATTTATTACCATACTACCTCATATTAGATCTGCAAATTTCTGATATTTTTTCTGTATTTTTTAAGTAAGAGATATTTCATGGTTAAATATTATGACAAGTGTGATTCAGTGCAACCAATCTCACGTTTCTTGGTAGGCAAAGGTGCTGGTCGTCTTGTGGCCTAGCAATGGCACCTGTCCTTTTTAAGAAATCTTCTATAAATCTCTTCAGTTGTTTGTTATAATAGGTATTCTTTGGGCTGCTGTGATGGCGGAAGCCCACCAATAGATTTATCTTTTATTTTCTGTTTTGATTTGCGTACATCACATTTACAAATGCCTCCCACTACACGCGAAATCAGGGGATTGCTTTGACAGATTATGATTGTGTGCACAACAAGGGAATGTAAGATTGTTTGCCATGAGAGCTACCGAAGACAGCAGTTCACTTCTCAATAACCTTTGCTCAAAGACAAGGTGGCAATTTGGACAACCTCTTTGGTGCCCTGACATTTTCTCAACACCCAATTTATTTGTCCTGATTATACCCTAGGTGCCACATTCATCTTGCTAAATCACAAAAAAGTCTCAATGACCTTGGCTTCCTCAGTTGTAAGTACTCTGGATGTATACGGATTGTCATGCAAGTTGAACAAACTTAAACATTGAGACTTTCAGCAGCCTGTCTCAGAGGCAGGAATCCAAAAAAGTCTCAATGATCTTGGCTTCTTCAGTTGTAAGTACTCTTGATGTATACGGATTGTCATGCAAGTTGCACAAACTTAAACATTGAGGCTTTCAGCAGCCTGTCTCAGAGGGAGAAATCCAAAGTCACCTTCAGCATATTTGGGAGAAGAACCTGAGGTTTGTCTAGCTAAAGACTGCTGCACATCCTGAGAAAAGTTGCTCCATTCCATGCAAAATTCTAAACCTCGCACACACCGAAAACAAAATAAATGTAACAATAACTTAGATTGATAGTTAGTGTCAGCCAAAGTCCACCACCAAAATTGTTGGCGAGGTCGCACCTAGTTTTTCTGCTACTCTGGAATAGGTCCATCTCATTAAAATGCCAGCTGTACCAGGCTAATGTCTTTTAAGTGTAGGACTTTTCTAGGGGATACTGACAGCTAAAAGAGCAGATGCAGTAGAACCAACCAGTGCAGTGCAAGAGCAGTTTTGAGAAAAGGACTCCATCCACAATTAATCGCACTTTCTTCTCAGCAGTAGGACTACACACGACTGATTATCTCAAGAGCCTTCCAGTGTGTTGAATCAATCAATGCATGCTGACAAAATATCTGCTAGGTTGTACAGTAAGGGACTTGTTGGCGAAAACTGTCCCCTTCCCTAAAAGTAGTAACTCACTGCCTACAAAATCGTTTAGTCATTTCAAAGATGGGTATACTTGTTGGCATCCTCCCATGTGGTATCCCAGCATTCCAATTGTGTTATTTAAAGACTGCTTGCTATTTTGAATGCACTTACACTTTTATGAAAAGGGTCTTTTGTTTTTTAATGTATTGGGGACTGTTTTTTTCAATTATTTCATCATCTATACTACATTAAGCTAAATTAAATAATTATTTGGCACTGGTCCCCATTTTTTCTTAGAGTTTAGCGACCTACCAAATCTGCTTAACTTATAAAGGGACTTCCAGCACCTATGGTTAGCAGGAGAAAAGGAGTCCTCACACTTACTGCCACAATAATCATGTGTTAACTACTTAATGTGATCAAATTGCATTACCAAAATTGCAGCATTTTAAAAATGCAAAAGCGTATAATAATAGTTGTTAATATCTCCGGTTTGTGTAAACTGGATGTAAGACATTTATGGAATAAACATTAAAAACATTTCTTACAGGTTCTTTGCCATCCATTGCTTCCAGCCAGAGCTTCCGGTTTGCTTCAGACAGTGCTTGCATAGTAATGATACCGGGTCTAAAGTTCAAAAAGACATATATAAAATACATACGTTTTAGTTGTGAATATAAATAGGTGTCAATGTATTTAATTTAAAAAAAAGATGTTCTCTAATATCTAAACAGGATAAACAGAAGCGCAAACTAATGGCATGAATGCTAATTACTAGAGTACCTCGTAATGTTAATCAGATCAAAACCTCTAAATTATGAAAACTAATTGAAGAAACAAAACATGTACTGTATCATTCCCAGGTGCTACCTTGACAAATGAAAAAAGATAAACAAAGGCTGTTAGGTGATTTGCAATTTCCTGTAATCTGCAAACAGAGGTACACAGCGAACGTACAAACTAAACACTCTTACTTAATCAGAGATGTCTTCATTAATAGTCACCTTAACGATTTCAGTAAAACTAGAGAATTCTGCATAATGTCAAAAATTCCCAAAATCTCCCCAAACTACCGGGCAAGAGCAAATTGTTTTACTACTGCGTGATGCTATAACACTGCACAGCACTGCAGAAATATATTCAGTAGTGAACTCCACACAAGGGGTGGGGAATAAATTTGACTCAGGGAGTGACTTGCTTTGACAGTGATGGAGCAGGGTTTTCGCAAAATAAAACCTGCTCGAATTGAACCCTCAGTAACGTTTACTAACTATGTGCGGTGAAAAACTAATGTGGAAAAGAGCCTAACATGAGGGAAAATGCTATTGCGCAAGCGCGTACTAAAGCACTGAAGTAGGCCACAAAATGCTTCTTGACATGACAAAAATAAAAGACTAATGCTGCTTTTGTTCACATTATTAACGTTTGCTAGAAAACCATACTAACGTACGTTGCGCATGGATAGATGCAATATGGTGTGGATGCGTACTGAAAAACATTATAAGTGATTAATAATGTCTGTGTTTGTTTTTCATAGAAGCATGGTTTTCTGTTCTGCGGGAAAACACGGGGTTAACAAAGTCTAGAATAGAATTCTGCATAATAACACTGAGCAAGATGGTGGCAGTGGAAGACAAGTGCCCTTCGCCAGTCCTGTGTGCCTGCCAAGAGACAACTGATAGAAACAACATTTTCCCTGAGTGAAAGAACTTCCTCTTCGAGCGGCACGAACGGATAAATGTTACATAATTCGCTACATGACTAGAATGAAGGAAACAAATGTTATGACAGAGGCTCGAATTTGTATTTCCTGGGGTGGAAGCAGATATGCAGAATAAATGAACAATGAAGAAGATGAGCTAAGGGACATGACGAGAGTGGTGTGATAGTACACCCCCTTCCTTAACCAATCATGTGTAGAGAAATCCACTGTTCTGACACAAGTGTGGGTTGGACATTTGGGTTTTAGGGTATAATTGAGGTTCCTGGTGGGAGGGGTTAAGGAGTCCTGTAGGAGTTTTCACGAGAGTTTGTCCTGCGTGAGGATAGGCCTTCTTTGCTGTCTCCTATTCTTGAGCTGGCTGTTCCTGTCTGCTGATTCCTGACTTAGTCTTTGCCTCTTCAAACTCTTCTTGAGGGGCCTTACTGCTCTCATGGCCAGAGAGTAGATATCCTATTCAATTGGGTTAGTATAGACAGAAAACTGAATTTGGATAATCATTTGCAAATGTATTTTGCCTCTGAACCTTTTGTCTCTTCGCCTTTCCACTCCTTTATGCATTGTCATTTTGAGATGTTTGTCTGATCATATTTCACTAATGTTTTTGCTCTGTGATGATCTATGATTTGTACTGTGTTTTGGTATTGATGAGCATTTATTTCACATTATTTTAGATAAACATTATAAATGTACAAATGTGACTGTCTTTATTAGAGGTGTTTTCCTAGTTTATGATTATTTAGAAACAAGTATTGGTTTGCCAAACCCTGTCAACTATATAAAGATCTCATCACCACAATTGGTATAATAGAAATGAAGACAGAAATTGGATCTTGGTAATTTTGGTAATTGTTTGGAAAATTCACTAATCACAGCGTGAAGGGACTTGTGGGTAATGAAATTGGGCCTAGTTTGTGGAAAATTATTAGTCCCAGATCGCTGGATCAGTTTTAGTAGCAGAGGATGGCTTATATTGATTATTTTGGCAAATTAATGGTTGAATTATTGATTTTGGTTACTAATATGAAAAGTTAGCGTCTTTGTTTTATGTAGTCTGGAAGTACGGGTACAGAGTTGCCTAAGATCCCGGGATGTTTATTTAGCACTAGTGGCAGAGGAATAGTGTGGAAAAGTATCGCACTGCAGAAGTACTTTGTCTGTTGTTGTAATATCGAACAGCGAAATGCTGTTGATATTATTCTAAGGGACCTATCTTGTTGAAAGAAGATTGTATGAAAATAAGTGAAAGTCCGCTTCAGAAACTTTGGCCTTACACCCCTGAAGGAGTACCAAGACCTCTTTTCTAAAAAGTCCTCTTCCGAAACTTTGGCTAGTATCCCCAGAGGAGTACCAAGACCTCTTTCACTTTGATTGAGAGTAGAGTGGCGCTGGTTGTTATTCTGCTGGTTGTAAAATGTTTTCTTGAATGACTGAACTATCTTTCATTTAGTGGAGCAGACAAAGTAGCAGCATTTTGTGTTGTTTCTAATAAGAATTTATTTAGAAAGATTTTTGTAGTACATTGCTGTATTATTTTGTGATGGGAAGGTCAGTCACAGGAGTTATACTAACGTCACAAAAAGCTGCGCTGGCATTGGTCAGATAGTGGGCGTGTATTGTGCTGTGATTGGTTGGTTAGTGTGAGTCACGCTGGTATTGGACGAGTGTGAGCCAATAGAGTGAGCAGAATTACAGAAGGATTTTCCTTGATTTCTAAAGCATTTGTGAAAAGAGAGAGTTGAAAATGAAGTTGATAAAGATGATACAAGATTTGTTTAAAAATGACAAGCCAATAGTTACTAGAGAGGGACCTCCTGTACCTCCTGCAAGATCGCCTGCTTCTTGGATATCATACATGTACATGGCTAGAGAATTGGGTGAGTTATACGGAGGATGATGGAGTTTTAGCTTTCTCAGAGCATGGTACTTTCAATGTAAAGATTTTAGAGAATTTGAGAAGACTAATGAATTCGTTAAAACCAAATCCTAGACCTATGCAGTATGAGGCGCTTGAGGAATGGGAGAGAGATAGGAATGGGATGAAATACAGGAATACAATGAGATGGTATTCAGAGGCTAAATGGAATGCACAGTTGAAAAAGTGGAGGAGAGATGTAATGATAGATGGATTATATCCAGTAATGGTTGCTGAGGGAGAAGCTAGTGGAAAGTGCAAGGAGAAAAAGAATAATGTAGAGACTTCAGAATTAGATATAGATCCAAATGAAATTGATGATGAGTTATTAGATGAGATTTAGTGAAAAGACCTCCACCATATCAGGAGAGTACGGATGAGATTACTCCAAGTGCACCATTAATTGAGATAGAAGCTCCACAAGTTTCACAGGTTACACAACCTTCACATGTTCCATTAGTTTTACCGTCTTCATCAGCTACACGAGTCTCACAGGAGGGAGAGATTGAAATGCTTAATAGAGCAAAAGAAGAATTGACTCAGAAAATTAGTCAGATGAGTTTAAATGCTGAAGCATTATCAGTTCCGGTAACAATTAGTCCTATAGTTCCATTGTATAGTGAGAGTCAAAATATTTCGAGAGTGCATGCATTGACAGTTGCAGTGAATAGTGCTAGAGATGTTAGTGGACCAGAGTCAAATGAGATGAGTATGTCACTGATTGATATTCCAGTAAATGGAAATGTGACTGAAACGCCAAAAAGAAGTGTACAGATTGATCCTAGAAAATTATTGTCAAATGTGAGAGAAACAACTTCAGTATCAGGGAGTTCAGTGGGGCCTTCGCCAGAAGAGTTAGATGATTGGATTAGGGGAATGGCATCTAATAAGTCCAAACAGAGTATAGATATAGGTAGGTTAAGAGTAGATCTGGAGGAAATGATTATTGGTACAATAAGTCTGGAGCGATTGAGTAAATATCAGGATGATGAGTTGTTATTCTTGTGTAAGAATATTACACTGAAAGCGAGAAATTTGCATGAGAAGTTGGCAAAAGCAGCCCAGAATATGGAGTGGACATTGAGAAATCAAAAGTTTTACAAAAGACATATAGATTGGATTTTAGTGACAAAGATTTAGAGAGTTTGAATGCATCTGGTAAACGTTTTCAAGTAAAAGAGTTGATTAATACCTTGAAAAAATGGGGTGATTTGGATCGATGGAAAGGTAGATGGGCTAGAAAGAAAGAAGAAGCGCTTGCAAGTAAGAGCGTGACTGCATCTTCTTTGCTTCCTTTAAAAGAAGCAGAACCTGCTGAAATGATATATCCAATGAGAGAAGTTCCGGGTGGTGGATATGTTCATATTCCTTGGTCAAGACAGGACATATTGTCTTTTACAAATGACTTCCCGAGGTTGAGAGAAAAGCCTGTCGAGTGGTACAAACAGGTAGAGAGGTTTGTTAAGGTCTCAAAGGTCCTGTTGAAAGATTTGGATGGTTTATTTGACATTGTAGTTCCAGCTGATTTATTGAGATTGCAATTGACTGGCCGAAAGAGGAATATCCTAGCGATGTTAAAACTGGAGCGCCTTCAGAAGAGGTGATGAAGAAATATAATCAAGTGATTACTTATTTGAAGAGTAAAATTTCCCCAAAGGAAACAGATTGGGTTAAGTTTGACAGGATGACACAGGAGTCAAAAGAAACAGTACATGCCTACTATGACAGACTTTTACAGGTGTTTAAACAGTATAGTGGTTTTGAAAGCATAACTGACAAAGATATGGGACATTTTGTGTATAAGTTTGGGTTTGGATTGAAACCTGAAATTAGTAATATGATTCAGCAGCATTTGATTTGTTGGCAGAACAAAACAGTGGATGAAATACTGAGGTATGCTAAGTATTGTAGTGATGATATTGAATATAGGCATAAGAAAATGAAAGAAAAAATGAAGTGGGCGCAAGTGAAAGCGGCACAGCAGAAAAATGGGAATTTTGTTGATTATTCTCAAACAGGTTTTCAGATGAAAGGACAGAATCAGAATTTTCAAAATGGTCAGGTATCTGGTTTGAATATTGTACTGAATGATGGTGTTCAGGTGCAATTACCGGGAAAAGGTAGAGGTAGAAATAATAAAGAAGAGAAAGTTCCCTTGTCATGCGTGCAGCAGGTTAGGACATTGGAAGAACGAGTGTAAGTTCTTGTTAGAAAATAATGGAATGGTTCAAAATTCTAATCCACAGATGCAGAATGAGGTGGTTGTGAATCAACAACAGCAGCAACAGCTAGTTTCACCACAGGTACAACAGGTACAAGTGCCTTAAGCTCCTATGCCAAATAATGTGAATGCTCAGGTACAGACATACAGTGCGAATGCTGGATTTCACACGAGTGAACAAATTGGTAAGAAACAAAATGGACAAATGGTTTCGCAATATTGGTTGCAATGTCCTGAGAGTGATTCAGACTCATCTCAATGACGGTGCCTGAGGGGGGAGGAAGAGTGCGTGCTTAGCGCATCTCTAGAGGTAGATCAATCAGGTCCTTTTGTGGATGGGAAAGTGGAAGGTAATGATATTACATTCCTTGTGGACACTGGTGCTACCCGTTCTACTGTGAGAGCAGCAGAAATTCCAAACCTACCTCTCTCGGGAGTAACCATCCAAGTTGTAGGCATTTCAAACAAGTATATTAGAACTCCAGTGACCAAACCAATGGAGGTTCATATTGGAGAATTCAGAGATTTGCATCGGTTTGTGGTGTGTGATACGAGTCCGGTGAACCTTTTAGGTAGGGACTTGTTGTGCAAAATGAACTGCACCATCTATTGTACTCCAGATGGTATTGCTTTTTAAACACCAGATGAGGATGTTGCTTTTAAAGTGATGTTAGCAAGGCAAGGGACAGAAGTGAATGATTTGTATCCTTTATTTACAGTGAAGGATTTGCCTGTTGAATTGAGAGATACTGTGACGACTGATGTGTGGGATTTTTCAGGGAAAGACATCGGATTGATGAAAGGTGTTAATCCAATTCAAATTTTGGTCAAACAAGGTGCAGAATTTCTGAAAACACCACAATATAAAATAAGTCCTGAGACTATTGAGGGAGTTACTCCTGTAATTGAGCAAATGATTCAACAAGGTATTCTGAGAGAAATACTAGGGAGTCCTTGTAATTCACCAATTATGGGAATTAAAAAACCGAGTGGCAAGTACAGAATTGTGCAAGATTTGCGGAAGATTAATAAGATTGTAGTACCTTGTTGTCCAATAGTGACAAACCCAGCAGTGATTCTTTACCAAATTCCCTGTGACGCGGAATGGTTCACAGTGATTGATTTGTGTCAAGCCTTTTTCTCGATACCTTTGCATCAAGATAGCCAGTATCTTTCTGCATTTCAGTTTGGAGACTGTGTCTTGGCATGGTGCCGAGTTCCTCAAGGGTATACAGAGAGTCCTTCGATTTTCAGTCAGATTCTGAAAAAGTGTCTAGAGTCATTGGTTATGCCAGAAGACTTAGTATTGGTGCAATACATTGATGGCCTATTGGTGGCATCAAAGACACAAGAAGCATGTGTGACAGATACAATTGCTCTACTGAGCCATTTGGCAGTAGGTGGGCATAAAGTGTCACCAGCAAAATTGCAGTTTTGTCAAAAAGAGGTTCAATATTTGGGACACAAAATTGAGAAAGGAGTCAGGAAATTATCACAAGATCGAATTGCTGTGATCTAGCAAATGGGTCCTCCCAGAACACAGAAAGAAGTTCGAATGTTTCTGGGTATGGTTAGATACGGCAGACAGTGGATCAGTGGTTTCTCACTGATAGTCAAGCCATTCTAGAGATTGACTCACAAAGATGTAGTTGATCCGATTGAACTGGATGAAGAAAGCATGAAGGCTTTTGTTGAGTTGAGAGATAGTCTTTGTCGAGCACCTGCATTGGGAATGCCAGATTATTCTAAAGAATTTGCATTGTTCTGTTGTGAGAAAGATGGATGTGCAGTTTCAGTTTTGACGCAGACACATGGAATGGCGCGTCGTCCAGTGACATATTTTTGTGCTACTTTGGATTCAGTGGCTGCAGCGTTGTCAGGTTGTTTGAAAGCAGTGGCTGCAACTTGTGTGAGTCTGGAGCAGAGTGAATCAATTGTGATGGGACATCCGTTGAGAGTGTTTGTGCCACATTCTGTTGAGATTTTGTTAACAAGGACGAGGACGCAGCACATGACGAGTAGTCGTTTGACTAGATAGGAGTGAGTGATTTTGGGTGCTGAGAATGTGACAGTAACAAGATGTACGACACTGAACCCAGCGACTTTGTTGCTGAGTTCGAGTTGTGAAGAAGTAAAGGATGAAGCAGATCATAATTGTCTGGATGTGACAGAGTTGTGTACGAAACCAAGGCCTGACATAAGAGATACACCATTGCCAGAGTCAGATTGTGTGATGTTTGTGGATGGTTCGTGTCTGATGAAAAGGGTGCATTGCGTGCTTCATATGCAGTATGTACAGTGGCCATGGTTCTTGAAGCATCTTGTCTAAGAGGGATAAATTCAGCTCAAATTTCTGAGTTGGTCGCTTTGACCAGGGCTTGTATAATTGGCAAAAATTTGAGGATAACCATATTTACGGATAGTCAAAATGGTTTCGGGGTGGTGCATGACTTTGGTCAATTATGGATGCAACGTGGATTTCTGACTTCTTCAGGATCCTCGATAAGTAACAGCAAAGAAGTAAAAGATTTGTTGAATGCATTACAATTGCCTAGAGAAATTGCAGTGGTCAAATGCCAAGCACATAAATCAGGAAATGATTATGTGACTAGTGGCAACAGATACGCAGACCAATGGGCTCGTTTCTGTGCACAAAATTCAGTTTCAATCAATAAAGGAACAGAAAAAAAGAATACAAATTGTCACTTGATGTTCTCTTCTTTAGAAACATGGGATGAAGTTAGACAATTGCAGGAAGAAGCCAGTGAGGAAGAAAAAGAACTTTGGATAGAGTCAGGATGTACAAAGAGACCTGAGGATGAAATATGGGTGTATGTAGATGAAAGACCAGTAATGCCAGATTGTTTGCTTTCACAATTTGCAAGGATGTACCATGGAGTGACTCGTGTGGGAAGAGATGCTATGATTAGGCTCTTCAAACAGTCATGGTACAATCCAAAGTTAAGGGTTATTGCAGAGAGCCTTTGCCAGAGGTGTGTAGTCTGCCAGCAGCAGAATCCAGGTAGAAAGACTGTTGTCAGTTGGGGACAGATTGGAAAAGCAGCAGGTCCTTTTACTAGATTGCAGGCAGCTTTTATTGAATTGCCTCCTTCTAATGGACTAAAAAAATTCTTGTTTGTTGTCTGTTTGTTTTCTCATTGGGTAGAAGCATATCCAACAAGAAGAAATGATAGTCTAACAGTTGCTAAATTGCTTTTGAGAGAGATTATTCCTAGATTTGGATTTCCAGTCTCTTTAGAAACGGATAGAGGTACTCATTTTAATAATGAAATAATTCGGATGATTTGCGCAGCATTACAAATTGAGCAAAAGCTGCATTGTGCCTATCGACAAGAAGCTTCAGGTGTGGTCGAGCAAATTAATGGCACTATTAAATCGAGACTGTCGAAGGTGTGTGCATCCACAACACTGAAATGGCCAGACGCTTCACCGTTGGTATTAACGAGTCTGAGAAGCATTCCTGATATAAAGACTGGATTATCCCCTCATGAAGTTATAATGGGAAGAGCAATGACACAGCCGATTGTACCAACGAATCAACTGATGAGTATAACTGATGATTTAATTAATTTATTTTTATTTATAAAGTTTTATATAGCGCAAACATGACCCACGAGGGTATTGGAGCGCTTTACAGTACACTGTTATCAAACATTAGATGATTGGGGTAATATACATACATTCGAAATTCGACATTCAATACAAAAGAGGTAGACAGTGGTGTATGGATATCATAGGTGGCTAATAGTCCTCAAAGAGTTAATGTCTTAGGATGTTAATTTGTTCATTAGAAGACATTTTTACTTCTTTTTTGAAGGAGGTAAAGGAAGAGATTCTGCATGTATCTGGAGGTAAGGAGTTCCAAATCTTCGGTGCAATACCTGAGAATGCTCTGCATCCAGTTCTCTTTTTTTGGGAGGATTGTGGTTTTAGTAGAAGTGAGCTTGAGCTTCGCGAATGTCTGCATCCTCCCGACGTTCTAGCTTTTGTGCTAAGTAGCTGGGGGTGTTGCTATGCAGGGCTTTATGGGTCATGCAAGCGAGCTTTAGTTGTATTCTCACCTCGTAGGGTAGCCAGTTCAGAGCCTTCAAGGCCGGAGTGATGTGGCTATTTCTTTTTGTTCCCGAGACCAGTCTGGCCGCAGCATTAAGCGAAGCCCTCAGCGGGGCTAGCTTGTATTTGGGAAGACTGCATAGAGTGGTGCTTCCATAGTCCAATCTTGGTAACACTAAGGCTTATACCAGATTATACTGGTAACAACGACAGCAGTGAAGTGTGGAGGCTTGCCGAATTGGATACATGCAAGTCACACAAGAAGAGTCCCAAGTCCACTTGAAAGACAAGAAGAAGAAGAGCAGAGACTGGCAGAGAGTCAAGAAGAGCCAGAAGCTGTAGAACGTGAAACTACAGAGTCTGAAGCTACAGATTCTGAGAGTGTTGAACACGTGGATGAGCGAGAACAAAGTCGAATAAAGTGGGCACCAGCTACTGGGTCTCGTGAGACTGCTGTTGAAAGTAATGATGGAGGAGTATTAAATGAGAATCAAGAGCAAGTGCAACAGAGAAAAGAACTGAATAAAAGAACTTGCGAACTTGACACTGAAGCAGAGGGAACTGTGCAAGTTAAGAAAGCAAGAAAAGGTGATGTGTGGCCAAAAGGAGTGAAAAGACTGAAATACACTCTGAAAAAGAAAATACCAGACACGATTTTTGAAGTACCAGACAAAACAGAACAAAGTGAGTCAGAAGAAGAATTAGTTTGGAAAACAAAGAGAGTAAGAGATCCAAACAGGAAATACACAGCACCAGAATGGACATAAGTGGTGTTGGAAGAATTTGAACATACAGATCATAGCAAAGAAGACACTGGTACAAGCAGAGTGAAGCAAATGGTTTTGAGCCACCATAAGAGGACTGTTTAAACTAAAAGGGTGCAGGAAAATTAAAAGATTTCATTCAAAGAAAAGAGAACTGAAAGAAGACATTGAATCAAAGGCTGTGAAGAAGATATAAAAAAAAAGAAAGAAAAAGAGGGGGTGAAGAAAGAAGAAGAAGAAGGCTTGAAGTGTTTGGGTACACTACTTAGATAGTTTTTCTAGTTTTTTCTTTTTTTCTTTTTGAATTGATATAAATTTGTCCATAAAATGGCAAAAATAACAGAAACTGGATATCAAAATCGTAGGTTCAAACGTAGATGTATTAATGCTTGCTTATTTAGTATTTTATTACTACTGTTGGTGTGGTTAACACTAATTGTTATTGTGCCTGTCTTAATGGTAACTAATCATAAAAATAATACTAATGGTGTGTCGAGTGAAAAAGGAGATTTTAAAAGTCTTAAAGAAATTACACATACTAATATAGAAAAAATGGAAGGTGATAGTATCTACCATCAAGATAAATCAATTAATGACTTTTCGTTAAATGTATTTACTAAGTTGTTGTATGAGTATGTTGACACAATGGATGCGAGAGATTGTTACGTGTGCATGTAATTACCATCGTCTGTCTCAGAGGGGGTGACAAATCATCACCTACCTTTAACACATGGTGTATCTTGTAGTGTACTAACTAGTCTGTTTTACGAGAGAGGTAGTTTACAGTATTATTATTCTAACATGGATTTAGTGTTTTCAGAAATTCCTATTAGAAAGAACATTAATAGAGTGAGTAGTGCTGAAAATGCAGAATATATGGGGGAATTTTTCCACCCAACAAAAACAATTGATATAGTATATGCTCATAGACACAATTTAACCTGTAGACTGCGGTTTGAAGAAATAGAATTAATTAACATGGTAGAGGATAGAAGGCAGGATTTTAAGAGAAAAGCTGCTGAGCAAAAGTCTCATGTACCTCCATGGGCTTTCAGAGAAGTAGATTACAAAAATGGTGAGACATACGCTGCCATGACCCTGGACTGGCATCATAGAGGGAAGCTTTGCTTGCTTAGACTAAAAACTGATTATAACAATTATTTCATTGGTTCTAGTGAATGTGATCATACTTTCCTAATTACGGGAGGATGGGGAATAAAAGGAGGAACTGATCCTGTCTTTCCAGGAATCTATTATGTGTGTGGTAAGAATGCCTACTATAGGTTGCCTGCATATTGGTATGGATGTTGTTATATTGGCATTGTATTTCCAAAGGGGTACCATTTGGACAAAAATGACAGAATCAATGAAGTAAAGAATGGACTAACACGTAATAAGAGAGGAGCAAGGTTTTCAGAAATAGTAGGAGATATTTTTGGAGTATTGATACCTTCAGTTGGAGTCATATTAAACTCGCACAAAATTAGAAAATTGTCCACAGTGGTTGATCGTTTATCAACGGATACTGCTGGTGGTTTCTTGTTGATTGATACTGAAATGGTTGCGATTAGATCAATGGTTTTACAAAATCGACTTGCCCTTGATGTATTATTGGCCAAAGAGGGTGGAGTCTGTAATATGTTAAAGATTCAACAATGTTGTACATATAAACCAGACAAGAGTAAGAGTTTAGAAGGGTATATAAAGAACATTACGAATCTTCGTGAAGATTTGGCTGAACTAAAGGTTGATGGTGCTTGGGAGAAACTTAGTAAGAGTTTTTCTACCATGGGCAATTGGTTTTCTGCCTTTGGGAGTAGTGTTTTAGGGAGAATACTAAAACCTATCATTGCAGTGGCTACAGCAGTACTAATGATTTTTCTGATCTATAAATGTTGTAAAAGCAGAAAAGAGACTTCTGATGTAAAACGAAGAGCAAGAAAGAGAAAAAGAGAAGAGATAGAATTAGAGGACAAGAAAGGAAATTATTATGAAATAATGAAGGTTTTAGATGGGATGATGATAAAGCGAGAGAGAACAACTGTTTTCTAAGTGACAATCTGTATTGGTGGGTATTTTGGTGATGGCTCAAAAATGCCATCAAAGGGGGGATTGATGGAGCAGGGTTTTCGTGAAATAAAACCTGCTCGAATTGAACCCTCAGTAACGTTTACTAACTGTGTGCGGTGAAAAACTAATGTGGAAAAGAGCCTAACATGAGGGAAAATGCTATTGCGCAAGCGCGTACTAAAGCACTGAAGTAGGCCGCAAAATGCTTCTTGACATGACAAAAATAAAAGACTAATGCTGCTTTTGTGCACAGTATTAACGTTTGCTAGAAAACCATACTAACGTGGGTTGCGCATGGATCGATGCAATATGGGGGGATGCGTAATGAAAAACATTATAAGTGATTAATAATGTCTGTGTTTGTTTTTCATAGAAGCATGGTTTTCTGTTCTGCGGGAAAACACGGGGTTAACAAAGTCTAGAATAAAATTCTGCAAAATAGCACTGAGCAAGATGGTGGCAGTGGAAGACAAGTGTCCTTCGCCAGTCTTGTGTGCCTGCCAAGAGACAACTGATAGAAACAACATTTTCCTTGAGTGAAAGAACTTCCTCTTCGAGCAGCACGAATGGATAAATGTTACATAATTCGCTACATGACTAGGATGAAGGAAACAAATGTTATGACAGAGGCTCGAATTTATATTTCCTGGGGTGGAAGTAGATATGCAGAATGAATGAACAATGAAGAAGATGAGCTAAGGGACAAGACGAGAGTGGTGTGATAGTACACCCCCTTCCTTAACCAGTTGTGTAGAGAAATTCTCTGTTCTGACACAAGTGTGGGTTGGACATTTGGGTTTTAGGGTATAATTGATGTTCCTGGTGGGAGGGGTATAGGAGTCCTGTAGGAGTTTTCACGAGAGTGTGTTAGTGTTAGTTGGTGTCTTACTTACCTGCGTGAGTAGAGGCCGTCTTTGCTGTCTCCTATTCTTGAGCTGGCTGTTCCTGTCTGCTGATTCCTCACTGAGGGGGTCATTACGATGGCGGGCGGACACCGTAACGGAATGCGGGACCGTCCGCAAGGGGTGCGGCGGTCCCGCACCTGACATTAGGATGCCACCGCCACCGTGGCAGTGGCATCCTCCATTCCCAGCATTGTGGCGGGCTGTGCTCACAGCACCGCCCGCCACAATGCTGGGAATGCACTGTGTGCATTGTCATGCACAAGGTGACAGGCACCTCTAGGTGCCTGCCACCATGTCCATGACAATGCAGGGGGGTACCATATGTACCCCCCATGTGCACCCCCCACCCCCCCAATACCCTGGGGGCCCGCAATGGGCCCCCGTAAGCAAACTCCGCCTGGTTTTCCATGGCGGGGTCTCCGCCATGGAAAGCCCTGCACCGCTGCCCATCCTAATATGGATGGCGGTGTCTAGCAGACACCGCCACCATATCCAGCCCCTTTTCCGCACAGTCGACTGGTCGACCAGCGGAAAACCGGCGGACGGTCTTTCCGTCCACCTGGGTCCCCACCGCCATACTAATATGGCGGTGGGGAAATGTGAGGCGGGCGGTGGGAAATAGTGGGCGGATCGCCACCGCCATACGGGCGGTGGCGATCCGCCCGCTATCCTTAGTCTTTGCCTCTTCAAACTCTTCTTGAGGGGCCTTACTGCTCTCATGGCCAGAGAGTAGATTTCCTATTCAATTGGGTTAGTATAGACAGAAGACTGAATTTGCATAATCATTTGCAAATGTATTTTGTCTCTGAACCTTTTGTCTCTTCGCCTTTCCACTCCTTTATGCATTGTCATTTTGAGATGTTTGTTTGATCATATTTCACTAATGTTTTTGCTCTGTGATGATCTATGATTTGTACTGTGTTTTGGTATTGATGAGCATTTATTTCACATTATTTTAGATAAACATTATAAATATACAAATGTGACTGTCTTTATTAGAGGTGTTTTCCTAGTTTATGATTATTTACAACCAAGTATTGGTTTGCCAAACCCTGTCAACTATATAAAGATCGCATCGCCACAATTGGTATAATAGAAATGAAGACACAAATTGGATCTTGGTAATTTTGGTAATTGTTTGGAAAATTCACTAATCACAGCCGCCACACATGCGCACAACGCAGAGGCCAACCGCAGCGCCATGCATGCGTCGCACACAGACACAGGGACACAACCAAGCAGCACACACATCAGCCCCACCCCGAACGCACATGACACGTGACAGGCCGGCCACAGACATGTCCCCAACGCCCAATTCACGGACAACACCCAACGCCACACAACCGACGCACACATGTCAGTGAAGACACGCAACAGCAGGACACACCCCAGTGTAACAAACATGGCGTAGCACACAGCGGCGGCAACACCAACTAGGAGAAGCAGGGCCCCTTCGGGAAGAGGAACGCCAGTACCACACAGAAACACCCATACCACCCTGCACATATGAACAAGACATATAAAACGGAACACCAAAGAGCCCGGGGACCGACAACAGGTGGCCCAAGAATAACATCCACACACAAGGCCCAACGCAGAGCGGAAAGGCAGCCTGCCGCCCACACAAGGGAGAGCAGACAGCACTGAATGACCTTCCATTCCAACTCCGAAACCACAGCCCTACGACAGAAGCCGGTGAATACAGCCATTGTCCAAGAATAGACCAACACAGGCATGCCGAGGAGACCGACCACAGGGCAGATAGCGCATATCACAGAAGCACACAACGGACGGGGAAGAAAGAAGAAAACACTCCCCCATGTCGGCCACATGCAAGTTAATTGGAAGGAGTCACACAGCACTGACCTTGAACTGTCTGAGAAGCATGTGGGAAGAGGGCCCGTGTCCTCCAAACAAGCCAACAGAACACAAGTCCTGTCTCCCTACGACTACACAGAGCTCACAGCAACCCCGGAGCGTGCACATTGCAGACTGCACACACAGCCGGAGCACGCCACCTCAACGAACCGCTGCGAAATGGCAACCGCAACACACCTACCCAACTACGCCGAACAGCTCAAGCTGTACAAAACCAACCTGTGCCATACATTGGGATGCGATCTCCTGTCCCTGCTGAACGTAAGTTACCGACTGACTTACCGCATCACATTGTTCAGCTGCGTCATGCCCGTCTTCTACTGTCGGAGGTGTCCCTACCAGCATCCCGTCGAGATATGCCTCTCCAACCCGGCATGTCTGAAGGCGGACCTGCTACCACTACTCCTCCCTCTGGACGCACACGACAGGGCCTGCTCTGCCTATGGGGGCATGGCGTATGTGGCCAACATCGCACCCGCACTGAAATGGGACCACTGTGCCTCCACACGACGGATCATCGATAACAGCTACATCGAATGTCACCCAGCATGCCCCATCATGGTCCTCCAAGGGACAACCTACGAACAACACCTTGACAGCCACCACCCGCTTCATTGGCTGGCAAACATGTACACCACCAATGACATGGAAGCCCTGCTGGACGGCATCGCATACCTGACAACCTGTAAATACGTCGGACCACAACGCAGGTTCCCCGAGTGACCTATGATGTCCAACCCCGCACCCATGCTTAGCTTCCGCACGGACTGGCCAGTCACCACCACAACAGCCATACCAAACGACCGGCAACTGTAACCACACCATCAACGACATCGCCATGACATCGGATATGACCGGGACATGCACACTGTTCCCCATCACATCCAGGAACACCGCATGCATCGTGGGAGGCAGTGGCATGGGCTCTGTGTATCGCACCCACATGGACGGAACTGCACGAACAACCAGGACATGACATGGATCCAGCGCACATGGACACACACACCGCTCAGTGGACATGAATAGGTCGCCTGGAGTCTGTGGGTGCTGCACCCCTCCCACCCCCGCCCCGGGAATCCCATACCAGGACCTTTGCATGGACGACAAGTGCATACAACAACAACACGACCCCAGTGACTGTGACATGTCCAGTAACCACCACAGTGCAACAACAAGTGGCACGCCGCTGCATGCACGCAAGCACATGCCCTGATGTCATCTCACATGCCCGCGTGCATGAGGAACAACCGCAGCAAACCTGTCACATGGAACTGAGATGGACTGTGCCCATGATGCCAAGCGGTCTGGTAGGCTACATGTATACCGTCTGTGTCAAAGTCCGCAGCTCCGCAGCTATACGTAAATGTACATTAGCACAGCCTTGGCCAAGCAGATGTCACTCTGAAGCCCACATCCCACATGCAACAGCCAATCACATGTAACCCCACACCCTATCCCATTTGCAATCATGCTCAGTATATCCTCAACATGTATTCCGCTGCCAGTAGTGTCCACTATACTGCATCACAGAGGACAGAAGACTCAATATAATGTTTGAAACCAAAACTGTCTCCGCTGACTCATTTCACAAGTACGAATGAGAGAGGATGAGAGTATGTGAAGTACACGGCAGTCGTGACATGACCATGTAGTCCACTGGTATTGGATGTCAACGCAAATGAGTAGCACTACTGTGGAAGACACACATGTGTCGTGTGAAGTCGTATGGACGCAGTGCTCAGGTGGGTGGGTGCGACGGGTAGATGCGCACATGCCAAGTTGGAGCACGCCGTGTTGGGAGGGGTCATGAACAGTACACCACCGCTTCCCTGGGCATCGTGAGAGGACACCTGTCGGGGGGAGTGAACACGTGTGTGCACAGCAGCCGGGCACACGTACAAAGCGGTACCAGGCGCACCTCAGCCCACCCTCTGTGGACAAGCTGGATCCTGTTGTGCGCCCGCCATGCCCCTTGACAAGGCACACACAGCCCCAGTCGACCAGGTGTAACCCCAACATAGTCAATCCGCACAGGCGATACAGGGCACGGGATGGCAGTGGAGCATGGTGTGTGAGAGGTCTCCTCGCGCTCCTCCTGGTCATATCACGCAGGCAAAAGAACCTCAACGTCTAGCATGGCAAAAAGTCAAATGGAAGTTTAGGGGGGACGCACCACAGCACGAGCAGCACTGACGTCACGGGATGTGGCTCGCACCATCCCATCCATTGCCCATCATACCAACCACGCCACATGCCATTGCGACTAAGTGCAAGCGCGTGCGCCACCACCCCTGAGCCCTCCCCAGAGAGGCCAAAGAGTGAATGTGTGGGCCATCAGCCACAGACGGACGCGGCCTGGCCGCAAGGGCAGCCACAGCCACTGGGTGTCGCAGGTGGCGGATCCGGAAGGCGAAGACTGTGATGCATAGTCCATGCAGGCCGGGTCTCCATTTGGGGCACCACGCAGGTGGACGGCGTCCCGCCACACATCATACCCTGAGACAGCCCACTCGTGCAACTGGACCCACACATACACTCCTTGCCCTCTCTGGTGCGAGCTTGGGGCTGCCTGTGCAAGCGCTAGCCTCGCAGGTGAGCATGCATATTGGGGGGCGAGGGGAGGACATGAGGGCTGGGGCGAAGATGACTGTATCACTGTCAGTTAGTACAAGGGATGACCCAGATGTGGAAAGGAAGAGACGTGTCCCGTGTGTACTGCAACTAGTCGCCAATCCAACTACCCCCCATGTCCGGAATGTAAGCCCGCACCTAGGCCCGCCCATCCGCCACATCGAACATACCACCAGCACGACAACCTTCCCATTCGAAACACTGACTGGGGGTGGCGACCAGTGAACAATCATGTGTAGCCTACCCACGCGTACATGTGGGCCCTCCATGATCCATGTCACCTGCGGCAAAGACATGACATGCGCAATGAGGGAAGTGAGGAGAGCTGTCCGCCCCACGCACAGAAGGTGCATCAGCTCCACAGACCCAGCAGCGAGTCCAGCAGGGGTCACATGTGCAGGGGCAGCTGTGCCTGGTGTGAAGGCACATGCATATAGACAGCACATCGACCAATGTGTAGTCTGCCCACATCCACAGTCCATCATCATGCGGACATAGGAATTGAACACAGGGCAACACATCTTAGTTGGTGCACCCACCGTGACCAACAATGCGCAATCATCGACGTACCCGCCCTGTGCATGGCCCCCCACCCAACGGAGGCACATCCAGTGCCACCATCCCACACACACAAGCCTTCCACGGAACATGCTGTGTCCAATGGTCAGTACAGAGTCAGCGCCCATCTGGTGGATCCTGAACAGGAGACACATGCACACACATGCCAGCTCCCACTATGTACGTCTGCCACCTGGCACGTGCAATGTAACCTCTCACCTGTGACGTGTGACTGCAAGCACACAGCCGTCTTGGCATGGGGCTGTCAATGTGGACACCTGTCAATGTTTCGGGAGGTGTGATCCGTACAGTGCTGTACATAGGGTGCAGTGCTGACACCTACTACTGTCTCATAGCCCCTCGTGCCACAGGTCCCACTTGTATTGGCCGCTCAGCCTGTGCCCACATCGTCGTCGTCGTGTGCCATACTCATCCAGATTCGGAAGCAGTTCCATGCTCAGCAGACACTCATGTTGCCGTGGCGTTGCCGCTTGACGAATATGCAGTCAGTCCCCATCAGCACGCCCCGCAAGTCATTGGGGCCTAGATCCCCATGTGCATGCACATGGCAGTGGTATGTCTCACTAGCCATTGCCATTGTTGGGAGACCTGTGTAAGTGTATTGTGGCCGTGCCGTCCCAGCTTGACAGCTGGGCTGTGGCTCATGTGCTTGCTCAGTCATGTCAGTGATGTGTATGCGAAATTGCTATGTGTTGTGTTGCTTTGACATGTGTCCTCTGCAATTTCCCTAGGCGGAGACCGAACATTGACCGCCCATACCAATTGCTGGTGGACATGGACGATACAGAGGTTATTAGGAAGTTTCGGCTGGACAGGCCAACCCTGCATCGACTGTGTGCCATGTTAGAACCCCATCTCCGTCCCCGCAGGGTGTATCCAACAGCATTCACCCCCACGGCTAAGGTGATGGCTGCCCTGCATTTCTTCGCCACTGGGTCATTCCAGCACACAGTGGGCAGTGGAGGAGGGATGTCCCAGCCCATGTTCAGCAAGGTGCTGAGGGATGTACTGGCAGCCATGATGCTGTACCGAAACAGGTACATCCGCTTCCCCAGGGCTCGTGAATTGGCGGCAGTGAAGGGTGCATTCTATGCCCTTGGCAGAATCCCACACGTCGTTGGAGCCATTGACTGCACACATGTTGGCCTTGTTCCACCACAGGCCACTGAGCACCTGTACCGCAACAGGAAGCACACGCACTCCCTGAATGTGCAAGTGGTGTGCCTTGCGGACATGGTGATCACCCACGTGTGTGCAAAGTTCCCAGGCTCGGCCCATGACGCACACATAATGCGCAACAGCATCTTGCCACGGCTGATGGCCAATCTGCAACAGGATCGTGGCTGTATTGTCGGTGAGTATGTGGAGTGGTGTAGCGTGCTGGTTGTGCGATGCTGTCCCCTGTCCAGTTGGAATAGCAACGGTTCTCTGTGTCCCTCACACCCAGGTGACTCTGCGTACCCGAATGGGGCATGGCTGCTCAGTCCATTGAGGAATCCTCGCACCCCAGCAGACGATCGATACAATGAGGCACATGGGAGGACCAGACGTGTGGTCGAGCGTACCTTTGGCCTCCTCAAGTCCAGGTTCAGGTGCCTGGACCGCACCGGGGTGCACTGGCGTACTCCCCACAGAAGGTGTGCCAGATAGTGGTGGCGTGCTGCATGCTGCACAATCTGGCCATTCGGAAGCAGATCCCCCTCATTGTGGATGACGGAGATCAACCAGGGCCCCAGCCCGCAGACCAGGACAGCTCGAGTGAGGAGGACAGCGGAGAGGAGGAAGCTGGGAATGTGCGGCAGCAGCTCATCGCCCGCTACTTCACTTGACGGTGAGTGTCCATGTACGACGGCTGATGTGGCTGTATCTGTGCAGGTGTGTGTGTGCTGTGTCAGGGTGGCCGTTTGTTCACTACGTGCTGTGTGTCAACGCTCCATGGCCAGGGTAGTATGCCACTGTTGGTGACTGTGGCATTGTGCCCTATTGCTCCGTGCGATGTGTGTACATTGCTTGTAGTTGTTGACATGTACTGTGTGATGGGTGTGTGACACACTCATTGAATGTGCTCCTGTTCTGTCTCCCACCCCTAGGTCCCTACAGGCCCTCCGGATTCCATTGCCATGCCACGCATCAGGTGCCTTTCCGCCCAAGGTGGCCGTTGTATTCCGTACAAATAAAACACAGGGCACAAACAGCAGTTAGTGAAAAAGGTGCATTTATTACAAACTGTGACATGTGATTGTGTGTAAGGTGATGACAAAAGTGGTGCGTGCTGTGACAATGAGCTGTCGGTCATGGCTGCGTGATGCTCAGGGTGTACCCACTGGTTCTATGTCCATAGTCCAACACACACATGCCATCCAGATGGCTGTGTGGAGTGGGATCGTAGTCCAAGTCAATGCAGTGGCTGGTCAAGGAAGGCTGGCGGAAGGCTGGCTGGCTGCCTCACTTGCGACTGGAGCGTGCAAAGTCCTCCCGGGAGATCTGTTTCCTCTTCGGACGGCCCCTTCCACGTTTGCGAGGGGGTGCCTGCTTGCGACATGCTGGTGGTTGAGGTGTGCTCACTGGCTGTGGACGCAGGGGAACTGGACACTGCTGCTCGACCCTGCGCCCCGGCAGGTGGTGGCGGAGGGGAGCTGCTATCCCTGGCCGTGTCCTCACCGCCACCACCAGCTGGCCCATGAGGTCCACGAGTTGACCTATACGGGCGTCCATGGACCTCAGCACCCCCAGCACCTCCCGCGTGTCTGAAGCAGACCTGACCCATTGTTCTTGGGCCTCCTCATAGGCCCCAAGGACTCTGGCCATTTGAGGCAGGGCATGGCTCCCAGGGGAGGCTGGCGTTTCCCTGACCCTGCTCCTCCTACCAGTCCTGCTGCCACCGGCCTGCCCACTAGCCACATTGCTCACCACGGTCCTCGCTGTGGCTCCCAGGGTGGATCCAGTCGGCCGGGCCACCACCTGCGCTGGGGCTGGTGCCAGCGAAGACGTGGTGGTGGTGGCGGCGGTGGTGGTCGGTGCGGCGATGGTGGCGGTTGCGGCAGTGGTAGTGGCCGCAATGACCGTGGGTGTGGCCGCAATGACCGTGGGTGTGGCCGCAACGACAGTGGCAGCAGGGGGCTGGGACTGTTCAGCAGCCCTGGATGATGGGTTGGTGGGTAGGAGGGGTCCTGGGGAGCGGCTGGGCCCTGCCACACCAGATGGGCCTGCTTGGTGGTCCGTGTCCGAAGAGGAGGTGAGATCCTCCACATCCGTGTGTCCTCGTTGGGGGCTTGTGGGCTGGCTGTGCTGGCTGCTGTCTCCATCCCCAGCATCCGGCAGTTCGTCACCTGTGGAGAGAATGAGATTTGTTATTGTGTTGCACCTGGCGAAGTATGTATTTGTCGTCTGACATTGGCAGTTCGTGCAATCTCGTACATGGGTTTCCCGGAGGCGTGTGTGTGGCTGTGGCATTTGTAGTTGTGTGTGCTTGGCAATGGGACTGTGTGCTGTGCACATGTGGCATGGGACGGATTGGCCATGCCGATGGGTGTGTTGCTGTGCCCCTACTCATTGTGACTCTGGTGTATGCGGGCTCCTGGCCCATCCTGGGTCTGGTTTGTACTTTGCTTTTGGGGTTCAAATGGAACGCTTAGGAACGCATATGGCAACATGGGGGCCATGCCCCAGATTCGCATTTGGGAGGGAATATGCTTTTGGGGTTCAAATGGAACGCTTAGGAACGCATATGGCAACATGGGGGCCATGCCCCAGATTCGCATTTGGGAGGGAATATGCTTTTGGGGTTCAAATGGAACGCTTAGCAACGCATATGGCAACATGGGGGCCATGCCCCAGATTCGCATTTGGGAGGGAATATGCTTTTGGGGTACATGCTGTGAGCCATGGGTGCCGAACGTGACATGTGTTGTGGCAGCATGACAGTGCATGGTTTGAGGTGTGTGCATGCTTGACATGGCCTGCATATTTGCTGTCTGTTGTGATTACTGGACATGGCATTGGACGCATCGTTATGAGTGAGTGATGGTTGTGTGTGAAAGCCAACGTATTGCAGTTGTCCCATCTCCTTGGTGTGCGTGCTGCCCTGTGCCATGTGCATCACTGCAGTGCTCGTGGGGGGTGTGGCCCATGTTGTGTGTTGTTGCTCACAGTGTGTCGTGCGCTTCATTGACTTCTGGCACATGGTTGGTCATGGGCATGTATCTTAGCGTGACTGCTGTATGTGTGGCAGCTGTGCGGATGACATGCCTTTCATGAGACTGGGGCTGACGGATGGGATGGATGGTATGTTGTATGTGCATGGTGTGTCTGTGTGTTTGATGGGTTCAGTGGTGTTCGTGTGCATTTCTGTTGTTCCGCTCTGTTGCGTCTAGTGTTGTTTGTCTTACATAGGCGTAGTTGTGGGGTGTGTGGTTGACAGGCAGTAGGGGCTACATGGACAGGACTTCAATGGTGTTTCGGTTGTGTGTGATGAGTTGCACAGTGGCTGCCGTGTGGTACTATTTTCAGTGTGGCTTGTGTATGCAGACGTGGCTCCTTGGGTGTTGCTATGTCTGTGATGGGTCATGTGGGGTGTGAGTCTGTTGTTCATGTCCGTGTGCACATTGTTCACTTGTTCGTGACGGTGGGCGGTGCTGCGTTTCCGTCTGCTACGTGACATGTCCCATGTGTTGGTCGTGTGCCGGTCCTCATGCCTCCAGTAATCCAGCCCTGTCCAGTTTCCCACCTGCAGGTTGTTCGTGCGTGCACTGTACTGGATGCCACATGGCTCTAAGCGGGGGGTGCTCCATGTTGCAGGTCTGTGGGGGTGGGGGGTGTTGTGGGTCGTGGGGTGGCTGGACACCCACTGACACCGATTGCTGTGGACCGTGATGTCTGCCTTTCGGCTGTCGTTGTGCACTGCGGTGGCTGACACGTGGCTGTGGGGTGTGGGGGATGCTCCTCCTTGCTGTGCTGTGGGACTAGGGGCCTGGTGTGTGTTGTACTTGGGCTGTCCACCGTCCCACCCACTGCACTTTGTGTTCCTGCCACTTACCTGTTACTTGTCGGTTTGTGCAGCTGTGGCGGACACATGGGTGTGGTGGGTGCTCGTTGTGGCGCTTCTGGCATATTTGGGGACCTGTTGGTGGTTACGTGGCTGGCTGAATGTACACATGTCCCCACGCATCTTACAGTTGTTCTGTTTGGGCTGTGTGTGGTGGTGTCTGCTGCATGTGTGTGTCGTGTATTGTGTGCTGGACATGGGGGTGTTTGTCCCTGGGAGCTGTGGCATGGTGGTAGTGCATGTGAGTACATAGCGGTGTGCTGGTATACATTAGTTTGTACTTACCAGCCCCCACTCCCCTGCTAATCCGGCGAGGATCTCGGGATGTATGATGACTCGCACCTTCTCCTCCCACGCTTTGAAGGTCTTGAAGAGCGCGGGATTCCCTCCGCCAGTGACGGCAGCCAGCTCTCTGTTTTTGCCCTCCTTCTTCTTGACCAGGCTCTTGACGTCATTCCACCGTTTGTTAATTTCGACTCTGTTCCTGGGCAGGGTCCCGACTGCATTGACCTGGTCTACGATCCGGTTCCACATTCTGTTTCTGGTGGCTAGTGGTGTGTGTTGGACCATGTTCCCATAGATTTGTGGGTGCACCTTGATGATCTCGTCGACCATGACCGTCAGCTCAATGGGCGTGAACTTGGGCATTCTTTGTGGTGCCATGGTGTTTGTGGTGCTGGTGCGGTGTGTGTTGTGTAATGTGCAGGGGGTTTGTGGTGCCGGTGTTTGGTGGTGGTGGTGGTGGTTGTGATGTGTGCGTTTCTGTGGTGTGCTGCTGTCCTTGCTGTGTCACTGTGTCCTCTCCTCTCTGGTTTGCAATGTAGCAAGGGGTTGTGGTCTGTGGGAGTGTTGCTTTTGTACACACCTATGTGGGTGTGTCCTCATGGTCTGTTGTTTTCAGGTGTGTTGTGTCTGGGGTTCTGGCCTTTGTATTTTTTGTTTGTCCGGGGGTGTTTTCGGGATATGTACTGTGCTTGTGTATTTGTGCGTGCCTTGCTGTGTGGACTTGTTGGCCATGTTGTGTGCTATTGGTTTTGTGTGCGGATGGTTTCTGTGCAGGTACGTGGGCGCCATGGCTTCTGCCGTGTCGATTCTCATCGGCGTTGTTTGCGCTGGCGGGCGGTATATTTGTGGTTTTTCCGCGCTCATGTCGGTGCGATCGTAATTTCACGTGCGGTGTGTCGGCCGTGAGGGCGGGCGGTTTTGTGTTGTCGTGCGTGTTTCCGTCCGTGGCGGGCGGTTTGTCTCCGACTCGGACGTTGGCGGGCGGTATTTTGTGTGCTTTTTCGCCGATGGCGGTATTCGGTTTGTGTAATCGTAATGGCGTGGTCGGTGTTCAGGCGGTGTGTGCGGGCGGATTTTTGCCGCTTCCATGCCTGGCGGAATTATTTACGCCGGGTATCGTAATGTGCCCCACAATTATTTTTTATTTATTTTTTTTAAATGTAATTGTTAGTAAGTTATTTTTACCCCTACGCTATCCAACGCTTTCCCTACTGTTGCACTCTCTGGAGTTGGAATAGTAATTTTAACCTCTACACTATCCAACACTTTCCCTACTGTTGCACTCTCTAGAGTTGGAATAGTAATTTTAAACTCTACGCTATCCAACACTTTCCCTACTGTTGCACTCTCTGGAGTTGGAATAGTAATTTTAATCCCTACGCTATCCAACACTTTCCCTACTGTTGCACTCTCTGTAGTTGGAATAGTAATTTTAACCTCTACGTTATCCAACACTTTCCCTCCTGTTTCACTCTCTTGAGTTGGAATAGTTATTTTTACCCCTACGCTATCCAACACTTTCCCTACTGTTGCACTCTCTGGAGTTGGAATAGTAATTTTAATCCCTACGCTATCCAACACTTTCCCTACTTTTGCACTCTCAGGAGTTGGAATAGTAATTTTAACCTCTACGCTATCCAACACTTTCCCTCCTGTTGCACTCTCTGGAGTTGGAATAGTAATTTTTACCTCTACGCTATCCAACACTTTCCCTACTGTTGCACTCTCTGGAGTTGGAATAGTAATTTTTGCCCCTACGCTATCCAACACTTTCCCTACTGTTGCACTCTCTGGAGTTGGAATAGTAATTTTAACCCCTACGCTATCCAACACTTTCCCTACTGTTGCACTCTCTGGAGTTGGAATAGTAATTTTAACCTCTACGCTATCCAACACTTTCCCTCCTGTTGCACTCTCTGGCGTTGGAATAGTAATTTTTACCCCTTCGCTATCCAACACTTTCCCTATTTTTGCACTCTCTGGAGTGGGAATAGTAATTTTTACCCCTACGCTATCCAATATTTACTGTTTTAGTTAATGTAGTGTATAATTTATTTAACTAATTTTTTTAAAATTTGTTATATATATTTTTATATTTTTATTTATATTATTGTTGTATGTGTATGTAGGTATTTATAATTTATAAAATGTTTTTTAACAATTTATAAGTTATTACAATAATTAATTGTAAATATTATTAAGTAAGTATATATATTATATTTTATATGTATATGTTTAATTTTTTTTTTACATTATGGGGCCGATTCCGATTCAGGCCGGAAATCTCTCCGACCGAGCCGGACCCGGAGAGATTTCCGACCGAATCGGACCCTAGCAGTCCGACCGAACGAGTACGATGCGCACGTATGCTATCGGACTCGATTCGGTCGGACTCCCATTGAAGTCAATGGGAGCCAGTCGTACGACGCGTACACGGGCTCCCATTGACTCAATGGGCACAACACGAACAAGGGCGCCCCCTACAGCGTGTTCACGTCGATGCGGGTCGCACCGTACATGCACGTGTAGGGGGACCCATGGCTCCCCCTGTGTGCGACTCGCGTGCCTACGCTTCCAGGGGGTCCGACACGGACCCCAAAGTGCAGCTCCGACAGCTCCTTGGAGCCGGACTGCGCGAGTCGGTCGGAGCGGTCGCGATGCGCATCGTACTTACCCGGCCGGGGAACGTCTCCATTGCGCGGTGCGAGTCGTCCCCGTGCGAGTCGGTCAGAGCGGTCGGGTCCTGTGAACGAGTCGGTCGGTGATTTCGCGAGCGCACGCATCGTACTCGCTCGCCCGGACGCACGTACGATTCGGTCGGGAAATAGGGCTCCGAATCGGATCCGGTAAAGCCGAATCCGATTCGGAGCCCTACCGGCCGAGATCGGAATCGGCCCCTATATGTATTACTTATAATTTTAAACATATTTTTAACTATGTTTATTTTAAATATATGTATCATTTACTTTATTTTACATCATTTTATAACATTAAAAAAAAACGATATTTTTAACGATATTTTTGACAACGATATTTTTTTTCTCAATATTTTTGTACTTACCATAATGTAGATAGGACTTCGATATTCTTGACATCGATATTTCGGCTCCGATATTTTTGACGTCGATATTCTGTCAGTGATTCGGGGACAGAATACTCCAATGTTTCCGAGGGTTCAAAGGCAGGGTCTTCTCCATTGGATATTACCCAGGATTAAATAAGAAAGAAATGGGCATTTGCAGAACTGACTGCCTTTTCCCAATGTGGATGTGCACTGTGCTTACAAGTTTGGCTTGGGGAATGAGCAGATGTTACATGACAGTCTCAGTGGTACGCCTGATGCAGCTTTCCAACCATGCTACTGTTAATGCTTGTACGTCTCTAAAACTCCAAAAATCTATACTCCTGCCTCAGAATATGTGCACTGGTGAAGATTTAAGAGCATTTCTTGTCAATTTGGCCGCAGGTGCCTGTGGTCCATGGTAAAGTAAAGGGTTTTTTCTGAAACTCACATAAATGATGCAGGAAGATTAGATTTCATTCTAGGCAGTTGTATGCGCAGAGGTAAGCCTTACCTCTTTATATTCCCTACATTAGGAGAACTAGGAGACACCCTGATAACTTCCATAATCAACCAAGAAGATGCTTTTAACGAGGACGCTGTGTTTAGGATTTTAATGTAAGTTAGGTGTAAAAGATGTTGCAAGACGATGTGTATTCTGTCATATGTGTGATGTAGAACAATTTAAAATATATATTTTTTAACTGGAAACAGTTGTAAACCTTTTGAACAGAAGGAAGTAACTTTCTTTTCCTCACATCTTAACCAAAGCTCAGCTTCTGCAATAACCCCCTCTCTGTTATCAGAGGCCACTTACAGTCATTGCAATCTCTTTGTCATAAAAGTACACAAATAAACAAGGAGCCCTGAGACATGCAACTTTCATCTGGCAAACAGCCCAGCCGTGTAATAAAGAGTACTCAGACTAAATAACACCACCAGTATACCTGCTAAGCTCAGTTTTACCCCTTATCAGAGCAAACACTACAGTTCAAAACCAACCAAATGATGCTTCATATTATGTCTAAAATATCATAAAACACAATTTAACCGTTATTAGAACATTGGAATGTTGAGAGCTCCATTGAAGACAATGGAGTAGCTCTGGGCTTATAATGGCTGTTATAAGCCCAGCGCTCCAACATTCCAATGTTTGTCTTTTTGTTTCTCCATTTTTAATTTAGAACATTCTACCCTTAGTGGGTGGAATGTTCGAATAGCCTTATAGCCCTTCTGCCTCAGGCTATACCGGTTGTGAAACGCCCTCTCCCTCGTTATAGGCCCTCGGGATCAGGGCCTTTAACAGCCGGTATAGCCCTAGGCAGCGGGCTATACGGCTATAATAAAGATTTTACAAGCTTTAAGATTATTAAATCATTACAATCTGAAAAAATCGTCTGCAGCATTATCCTTAATTAATTTAAAGAAACTTTATGCTAGTGCACAGTAAATCCATGTGTACTATTTTTGCTGCTTCTGCCATACAGAACGGCGCAAAAAGATGTAATCTCTTTTCATATCACAGAAACACTTTCAAACCAAAGCAAAAAAAAGAGAACAGTTTATGAAATCAGACCTAAACGCTTTATTTATAAATCACTTTAAACGAGTCGCAGATACCTAAACAAATAAATCCTAATTTATTAATAACAAGCAGCAAAATGGTGCAATTAAATAGCACGTTTTTATGACTAGTGCAAAGTTACTGTGAAACGGACACATATTCCGAATAACTTAAAATAAATTGCAGCAAAGGTGAGCCCTTGCACTGTCACATCACTGCATTTCACTGATTAATACGGTATCAAAAACGTGAGTGCTTGAAATTTGGTGTGTTTAAACTTTCTCCTCACATTACCTAAAAAGGCATTCTATTGCATTTGCTGTAGCACAATAGGAAACATGAAAAGCTATGTATGGCAGGGATAGAACTGAATGACTCACGCAAATCGTCATGACGTGGAGTCAAAACGTCGTTTGTCATAATGATAACCGTGCGGATAAGACGCGCTATTTTTGATAATACATTTCTTAAGTGAATGACTATGAATTAGTGCCGGTAGAGTGCTTTGTCTGTAAAATATGTTAGGACAAATTTGTCACGAGAGGATTTATAAACAGAGTAGAAATCCCTGACAGAAACTCGTATGAACGACACTGCAAAGAACATCCACTTGATGTCCATGCATACTAAAGACTTAAAATTGATTTTCACTTTACAAATGCTCGAACATTTGAAGCGAGACTTCTTAATTTTTCCAATTCATTCTGAGGTTTTACGTGACTCAGCAGTTCCCTTCACAGAGCTTAAGGGGCGCACTGATATACCTTGCTTAAAGTCCTGTAGAGCTCCTGTATGGTGTTTTTATGCGCCCCAAAGATGGCAGGTGTGTGACAGGAGACTAGAAAATCCATTCTCCATGTTGGAAGCTGAGCTGGAACACCTGCAGTATAAAATATAAATTTACCCTACACTTTTGGGTGCGTTGCAATCCCTACCTGAAAAGGAAAGGGGTCGCAGAGGAGTTTGTGAATATTTCAGATGTACATGTTAATGAATGTGCACAACCTTGAATTTGATTTTAAGTTTTAATTAACTTTTATAAAGCTGGCAAATTGGCGCTAATTGAATAATGGGATATGTATGTTTGAATGAAATATGAATGGGTTCTTTGAAACCCATAACATGTAAAATATTTAATGCTGAAACTATAGCCACATTTAGGACAACAATGTGTCGTGGATTCCGCAAGTATTCAATTCAGCAGCATGATGTCTGTTGGACAGGCTAAACTGAGGCGAAACTGGGCAAGCTATGGGGCATATTTACAAGTCCCTATTGCCACAGGACCATCATTTTTAATGACGTTCCTGTGGCGATAGGGGCTTCGCCTTATTTACAAGATGGCGTTAAGCCACTTAGCGTGGCTTAACGCCGCCTTGTAAATAAGGCCCCCTTTCATGCTATACTTAGCGTGAAAGGGGTGGGCAAAGGGTGTTGTGGTGGGTGTTCTACCGCAACACCCATTGAGTTTGACGCTGGCCCTTATTTACAAGGGTGGCGTAAATAGGAAGCAGCGCCAAAATTAAGACCAGGGAAAACCTGGTCTTAATATGGCGAAACGAGGAGAAATGCTTCATTTCTCCTCGTTTTTCTGTTTCTATGTTTGCTGCATTGTGCAGCACACATAGAAACAGCAAAACACCATGAATGATTATTTATGTGCAGGAAGGTGTTCCTTCCTGCACATAAACAATTATTTCCTCAACGCAGGCACCCTTGCACTATTGTGCAAGGGTGCCTGCGTTGGCGCTTTGGCGCTAGGCAGCCTAATTTAGCACCAGCGCTAGGGAAAACACAGGGATGTGCCGTATCTTTGTAAATATGGCTCATCCTTGCATTTTCGGAATGGCGGAGTGTGGTGTTAACATTTTGTGCTTAAAGGCACGCTCCACCATTCCCTTGTAAATATGTCCCTTAGTTTTTCTAAAGTGTTATCCTGGAAAAAATTCAACAAGAGCCTATTGGGGACTACATGAAAGGCTCTGATGACTGGGAAGAACTAGATTAGCGCTGATATTGTTAAAGGACTGGTCTGTCCACCTTTGATGTTGGATTTACATACTGAGTCACAAAATGTTGTGCTTACAACCAATTTCAGTATTATCTGTCATTTTGGGTGGGGGATTTAAATTGCAACGTGAGTAAGTAATATTACTGCAAACTTTTGCAGCTATTATGGTTTTTTGCAGCCACAGATTGAGGGCACTCATTTTGATGATTATCTGGAAACTTTGTTATTCAGATCCACTTTGGCATAGAGAATTATTAACCCAATTATTTCTTACATATTTCTATCCAAATCTTTAACAGGTCTTTCATTTGTACATATTTCACAACAGGCCCAAATCCTTGACTTATTCAAATCTCGTAATGTCTCGTAATTTGCATTAAAGCGCCAGCAAACTGCACTCGCGTGAGAGAGGATTTGAAAGTAAACTGCAGACGAGTGAGTCATTGTCTTTGCAATTGCATTCTGGCATGTATATAAACCTAGTCTCTGGTAAAAGATTATATCCTGATAAATATGAAGAAGACTGACAAGCGTTAATAACACATTCTCTCCGATCCGCAACGCCCCCGGGACTGAAGCTTATTTACGAATAACATGCTTTTATCACCCTACATTGGGAACCTACTGGAAACACCTCCTAAAATTTAATGAGAAAGCTCCTACAATAGCAAGGCAGGACATTCATCTTCCCTGGGAGACATTCCCACTTATTATCACTTTTGAAAATGATAAACTAGTATTGAGACCCAAGGATTGTTAAACCGACCTTGGGCACTGTATGCTCCTTCAAAAACAACTATTTCCCCTGAAACATCAAGGTAGTTCTATCACGTGTGACACTTAGATTAACTGTATTATTACAAAGTGTGTGCCCAGTTTCAGCACTGCCAACCTACAAAATGTATTATTTCCTTGGATCTGATCAAAGTATGTTTGACTTAAAAAATTAAATTAGACTGACAAAGTTTAGACTGCAGCTTGAATGTTTTTAAAAATAATAAGTTTGTGTTCACTATTATTGCAGATATGGTGGTAACTGGTAATATCAATTTTACTATGATGGATAATTTTGACTTTACTGCACAAATGCTGTACGGAATGTGGAATAATACTTTTCTAGCCAGGGATAACTGTGAAAAAGTAACACTATTGGATTAGAGAGAAACTTAAATTAACGTGCTCAGGGACTGCTGTGGGCTGAGATACGGCTGCCAGTTCAAAGGTGTAATTTGACAAAGAGCAGAATAAGGAAGCAGAGCATTGAACCTCCTCGGCTATTAGTATCTGAATGGTCCTTTTTAGGTTTCGCCTGCACATCGCTTGAGCTGTGCTTGTGAAATCTATTGTATTTAATATAAATCTTAAAAGGGGTTAACATCCTGCCCTCGCTTTTCATTGGCTCCGGTGCTTTTCAGTACTTTTCCTCTGTTTCTATTGGCTGTAGCATACTATTTCCTGTTGTTCCTCATGTGCTTCTCTTATCAGTCTCCCGAGGCCTAAGCACTTCTTTTATTCCATTTCATTTGCACTTCGTTTTTTCTTTAGGTTTACCTAATCTCTCCCTGCATGCAAGCATTTGAAGCGTGCTTGTAAAGTCTCCCTCCCTGCATGCATTTGAAGTGTGCTTGTTGTCTACCGTGCATGCCGTGCTGAGGATCTCGAAAGGCTTTCCCCTCACTGTGAAGCCCGCTTGAGGACGGCCTGTGCTTCAGAGTCACGCTGTGGACGACGCTTCAAACTCCAGGTAGAGAAGGCATTAGAACCAATCTGCTAATGGGGTCGAGTAGGCTGATGACCTGCTTTCCCCAGGCGAGAGTGTTGGGTTCTGCAGGTTCTATGAGGAGCACACTCGTTGGCCCTGCTGGCATTAGGACACGGCAGTTCCTTAGCAGCGATGCACTGTCACCACTCCGCCCTGCACGCCATGATTCACTCTAGGTCGGCGGGTGCCGAGCAACCTGGGCATTGTATAACATCATATTGCCGTGGGAGGGAAGTGACACCAAAACATTGTTTTTAAAAAAAATGTTTATTATTTATTTATTGAATTTTACAACAGACATTGTGATGGGACAAAATGCATTTACATAACTTAGCATATATATCCCGTCGGGTATGGTTTGTAAATTGCAAGGTAAATAAGCAGGAAGGGTAGAAGGAGACAACCAAGGGATGGAACAATAACGTGGCCACTCAGGGATGATCCTCCTATTGGTTGTTGATTAGAGCCGAAGTAAACACATCTGTTCAAATCAAATTAGCAAGGCGCCCACTGACCACATGGGAGTGTACAAACGAATAGACATCAAGCAGGGGAAAAACATGTTGGGAAGTCCCCTATGTAAGAACGTCATGACAGGGGGTGTCCTCTATCGAATCACTGAGTGTTCTGAGATAATGCCTCTGGGGGGACCAGATGTGTCTAGGTTGGGCTCGCACAGGCATCAGTTCCCAGTATGCGTCCAGCAATACCTGGCACAATGCTGCATTGAACAACCGCTTGTAGAGGCCTGCCCCAGTGGATTTCCACCCTGCGTTTGGTAAGCAGAAGTAACATTCCTGTCAGCCAATGAACCTCAGGGGGATCTCCTTGACATATCCTAACAGGGCAACAAGAGGAGAGTCATCCAAGGCATGGCCGTGATGTTGGAAAGGTCTTTAAACACTGTAATCCAGAAGTCACGTATCTCAGGGCCACCCATGCCAAATGCAGAAAGTCTGCATGCAGTGCAGCACATCGCATACAGCGTGAGTCCTCGACCAGTCCCATCTTCTCCAAAACATTCTTTTTACTTGAAGCAGACTTCTGCTGCAGGCCGTTCCCCTCCTTTCTGAAGCGGAGGCGGCCGGTGTGTGATTCACCATATCTCCTGTAAAGGAAGCATCCACACTTTTGGTTTGCTGGACATTGATACTGTTGGGACACATCCCTTTATTTTTAAAGAACGTATTCAGTAGCAACACGCATCGCCCCCAATTGGTTTGCTGACACAACATTGTTGGAGGTTATTACCTGCTTTTTAGAAACAGTGTGTGGTAAAAGATGACTTTCTCCACACTAGCGCTGCTAGCCTGGATTACCACAATACTTTGGGACACATGCTTAATTGTCTACATCGAACCCAAGCGATCCCTGTATCACTGGGCTGCTCCCCAAGCAACAGATTGCCCCTACATGTGTACTGCTTACTTTAATCGGACCTGAGTGGTCCTAGCATTGTCGAGGGAAATCACATGCTGCATCCCCCAGGAACGTATCATAATTACAATAAATGAAGGACACAGGCGCTCCTGTGTGCACCAACTTGCATACATGTTCAAATGCCTAAGTACTTAACTAAACTTACCATAAAGGCTCTAATAGGAGCCCTGTTTTTGAATACTCCTTTTTAACCATGGCCAGGCGAGGCTAGCCGTTCGGCTTAAAACCTCTATTGTGAATACCAACGCACACGGTGTCCATGTTAATGATCTTGCTATAACTGGTGCATTTATCATACGCAGAATATACTTGGCCTCGTGCTCCTCTGGCCGACCAATCACTATTGAGCCCTGCGAGTCCAGCAAGGCCTCCAACAAGGGCCAGGCTCTCTATGGAAATGTGCTATTACTCGTGCAACCTGGAAAGTTTCTCAATATTTGTCCTAAAGTTTTCAATAACACTTTGATCTTCTCACACAGCTCTTCTCTGGGGCAAAGAGCAAAGAGCAAAGAGCAGCGGTGGGGTGAGCCGGCCATATAGGATTTCAGTTTGCCTTTATTTTAGTAACTCCATCAGTCTGAGTAATAGAGATGGATAAAATGGCGACCTCTGTGCCCAGCCTATCCTGCAAGGGTTGAAAGGTTGCAACAAGAAAATGCTCTCAACATTCAGACAAACATATAACATGCTTGTTAGGTTGTGCTTGTTTGGCTTGTCCTCCACCCTTTACCTAATATCCCTGTGGCTGCACGCATTTCAAATGCTCTTACCAGCTGCATTTTTTTTTCTTTGTCCTCCGCCCTTTACCTAATCTCCCCGCATTATAGTACCACCAGTTACTGCACAATATATTGGCTTGCTCATTAAACAAGTCATAACACTTTTATGGAGTTTCAGTAACTTATATTGCACAACTGCTTACCAAGCTAAAATTTACAACAACAAAAATTATTAATCACATAGGTAAAACCTAATGCGTTTACCAATGGTTGTTTCCAGTTCTATTTAATTGAAAGCGGTTTCTAGAGTAGCTGACTGCTTAAATCTGAAGAATCAACAAACTATTATTTTTACATGCAAATAAATTCTGCCTTTGTGCTTTTCAGAGGAATATGTGGTGTCTGAGGGAGAATGCATCTTGGGAGACTGCTCTCTTCCGGGCACCAAACGCTCCTCCACTTTAAACTTTTCCCACAAATTCCTGTGGCAAGCCTAAATGTAAATTGCATATAACATGTCTTATGTTATACAGCAGTAAAAGTGAAAGTTTTAGATGTAGGGTATATTTTTAAAACTGTTTAGAATGTATTTTACCAATGGTACAATAGGAGGATTCCCGAAACACCTCTGTCGTGAGACAACTTTCCTAATAGTTCAAACTCTGAAGTAAGAAACATAATTGAAATGTTTTCTCCTGCAGCTATGGAGGAAACATCTCTGAAGTTGGAAAAACCTGAAGTCCTATGATGGAAATAATTTGTTCTAGGGTTGAAACTAGCCAGCCTCCAGTTTTTCCCTTAATGCAATTAGATGCTTGGGCCTGCTGGAACAGGGTGCCTGCCCAAAGAAGGACTTTTGCTATTGCAATCTGCTGATTGGACTGGGTCCTGGAAACCAGAGGGAGCTTCAAGACTGTGTGGGCTATGCAGTTAACTGAAAGTGTTGGAATACAGAATGGACTGGACCATGGTGTGTGGGGTGAACTCGCCCCCTACAGACTGGGTTATTTGTAAAGAACACTCCACAATATTTTTCCCTACTTGTACGGGGTCACAGGAGACCTGCACTGAAGATTTCTTGAACATCTCATAAAGGGAAATAGATTGTAGATTTAATTTGAGTTTGGCTCATAAATCAAAATTTCCACCTGGAAGCTACTAATACTTGCATGCTGCCATTGCTTCGGTCTTTGTCTGCTTGTAGTCGCTAGACAAGATACGCAGAAGAGACTGGATCTGACTTACTGACGCCCAAACTGATTGGTTTAAAAAGAGCTAAAATAGTGGCATGTTTAATGGCAGTGGGAAAAAGATAATTAATGGCTAAGAAATATGATAAAGAGAGAGGAAATGGAGACAACTGGATAAATGCGTCTTGTATAAAGGCAGAGCAGTACGGTGATCAAATCTAGGTAAGGATAAAAAGCTCAAAATCACAAAATTGGTAACAAGAATGGCACTGGTGCAGGAGAAAGGGGTTGGGAGTGAAAGCAGCACCACTAAGTCTATGTTTGAGGTTAAATAGTTTTCATGGTGTAGAGAAAAACAGGAAGAATTGATACAGAAACAATAGCAGAGGGTTTGAGGCTACTTAAGAAAAGGAATGCTGAGTAATGAATCAAGCAAATGAAAGGCGTTTTTTGTGTTTTGCGTTGATAGGAGAAACAGCGCAATAAGGAGAGCACAGTAATGGCAGAAGGGGTCTGACATTTCTTTCATTGCCTCTCCCACAAGAGCCATGACATGAGACATTAGTGGGGCATCGGTAGGGCAATGCAATTGTTGTATAGGTTATAAACTACAAGTTTTCTTCTGCGACTGAAATTGAGGCACATGAAGATGAAGTACGTTTCCCAAAATCAAGCAATGTATGGAGTGTGGAGGGCAGGAAAAGAAACCAAATGTCCTCTTTCTAAAGTCACGAGGCCATATCGCCTTCATTTATATACGCTTGACCTAGAGGTATGGAAATAGGGACTATTTGGCACATCTGGCCTCACATTTTTGTTTCTGCTGCAACACCAATTACTCTACTTACGGCCTTATTACAAGCGGTCCATTAATCCTGATTGAACTATTAATGCCGTCCCAGTGTATTTCACTAGCATAATCTTGGTAAATGTGTGCGGGGAACTGGCATGGAAGAACTACAGTGGGAATGAGATATGCAAACAGCAATTCATGTGGTAATTCCACATTTCTCAGAGGAAAACTCATAATGACAAGGAATCTTGCACCTGGCAATTACTAACACTCATAGGTTCAGCAAGACTGGGCATGGTAATCCCAGTGCGGTTTCCCAAGTACTCTTGGAATTTAGTCTCCAATGATTTTCTAATCGTATGCATCAGTTGCATTACTCTGCTATTTTGGATCAGGTTTTTTGCAATTCTGTTCACCTCTTTCATTTCTCCTGGAAAGAACATCCACTCAAGTTTCTTATCTTTGTCTACAAAGGAACATTAACCCTGCACTCCCCCCTCAGACACCTTCAATGCGTTTCTTATGATCCCTATTTTCTAGGATTTAATGTGTTCATCAATATGGTCATTTCCTTCCCAGTTCTTTATTGCTATTGCCTGCCTGTGGTTTCATATCTCTGCAACATCTGATTTCCCCATTCTCAACATATGTATGCCATCCATTGCATTGTTCATCTTAAGTTTTATGGTACAGATCTCCCTGTTTCCATCTGAAATACAGAGTTTGGCACTATACCTAATTGCTTATACAACCATTGGTAGAAACATAGTTTGGTGTACTGAAAAAAAATGACCTTTTTTTATCTAATTGGGCCCATTCGTAAAATGTTTGTCCGTGAGTAAATGAGAGTTACAGAAATTCAGGATTATATTACACCTAAATTGGGAGTATAACCCTGTTACTTGTTTTAAGTAAAACTTCACAAAATACACATCTGTCATGGGATGTTAGTGCGTTTTGAGTGTTGGATTTTTAACTACATTTTTGCATCAAAGACACCGAATGTGAATTCAAACATGCGTCAATAAGCAAAGCAAAGAACCAAAGAGTAAGGAACTAAAAACTGACCTTTCAACGACTTCAATATCAAAACAAAAACGTTTATCTATAGAATCCGTTTTCCGCCGAATGCAAGTTTTCAGTTTGAATACTTCGGGTGGACACGGAACAAGACCATTCTGCTACAAAAGAGGAAAATAATGGAAAAGTCAAAAACAGAATCTGAAAAACATTTGAATGCACTTATTTCAACAACATGTAAGATAAATATGATTCAGAGTTACTTAATTGCAATACTGGTCTCCCAATTAGACATTTAACAACTTAATTAAAACACTTCATGTTGAGATAAACTTTTGAAAAAGCTACAATGAAGACAAACTACTGTGCAAGTCTTGAGCATCATGGAAAGTGCATTTGCTATGCTTTAGGTAGTGTAAGCCCGAGTCACTGCTGAAGAAAATAAAAACTGGGTTGCAAAATGTCCATATTCAGTATAGTATAGTAATGTAATCAGTGACCCCACAGATAATGACGAGAATCAGGAAACCAATTTTTTGTTTTCAAACAAGATTTGAGCTTCATCTAGATCAAAATGATGTTTTAAGAAAAACTAAAGATGCTGCCTGCAGCATCAACACCAGTAGCTCAGCGCAGTAGAGCATGCTTAGTACAGCTGAAAGAAGATATGAGGTTCAATGAATTACATTTACATTCAACCAACTTTAGCAAAGGCTATGCAGTGGTATTTCCCCTTACAGAGAAAGCCAGGACCATTTTTAACTTATAAATATATTGAATTTTTATTTGAGTTTTTTTAAAGTGCTGCATGCCTCTTTTCAGTCACTTCAGAGCCTGCCAGCCTTGAGGTAGAAGGATTCAGCTTTGGATGCTTGAAAGGGACATTATAGTTTGACTGGTGAGGTAGAAGCTTGTCCAATATACTTTGGTACAAAATCTTTGCTTAACAGGAATCTCACTTTTAGGCACATTTGAATAATGCTCTTCAAACTCAAATGTTTTTGAACCACTAGTAGTTTGATTTGACTCTCAGGATGTGGGTCAGATTCTATAGATCAATATTAAAACAGAGATGATGTTTCAAACCAGGATGTTGCCTTCGCTAATGCTAATGATTCACAAAATGTTTGCACCCTCAAGATCCACAAGAATATTGTCATCTTTAAGTGCAAATAACATTCAGAATCATAGGCGCAGGCTCTACAGATAATTATGGTCACAGGTGAAACTTACTACTGGTGAAACTCTGCTAGTATAGCATGGTTACATCAGCTGTAAATTTAGGGCAGTGGGGGTACATGAATGGTCATGTGGGAGGTACAAGAGGTGGCCATTGGGAATGTGAGCAACACTGACAATAGCCGTAGCCTTTTGTGACTGATGTCAGTGGTAAATGAAAGACTGCTACATGTAGATTTATGCATTTGTTTAAGAGTATTTGTTGATAGGACTCTAATTGCAAAGGCTTCCTCTGTTATCCGCCTGAAGCACTTGGGGACTTGCAAAAATTATTGCACCCTTATGCTTGAAATATTGCACACGTATAGGAGAGCAGAGCAGAAGTTAAGCCTGAAATTAATTTATGTACAGGAACAAACATAAATAACATCAATCATTGCATAAAATGGTATGGATTATTTTTTAATACGATAAAAGCAAGATTAAGTTATAGATTCAACCTGGTTTTTCCACCTGAGGGACAGTGATCTTCAACGCCAAACCTCACACTCTTTCATGGATTGAGAAACCATTGCTGAAGTTGTATATGCGGACTGATATTTAAACTAAAACAGAACATTGAATGAGGTACTGAGACTAACCGAGCTAATGCAATTTGCTACTTACTGTGTGGTTTTGCCTACTCTTGGGTTTGAGACAGAGCTCGCTATGCAGGTGGTTGAAGAAAACCATAATGCTTTCTTTGAGTGAGAAGGTCAGGCACACCCATTGCTGGCATCTCCCTCCTCTGATCTTTGGACATGGTTCACAGCATTTCTTGCACACCCAACTTCAACTTAGGTGTGCAAAGGAGAAGGAAGTGTGATCTCTATACACTTACCTCAGAAAATGGAGCCTTATGGAAAGCAGTAAACATCCAGAAATGCACACTTTAGAATTTTCACATACTATCCCAATCTTTGGCCACTCAATTTGCACACATCAATATGCCTTAAAACATTTTGAAAATATGCATAGGTGGGGTTGGAAAAATAAACAAATGCATCCATGTATTATTATGTCATGCTGGAAATCAAATCAAGATGGAGAAAAAAAGCATTAAATGTGGTAGTGCACAAGTTTACACCAAAATCGGTAGGAGTAATTGTTGGGCAATAGAAATACACATACAACTTAGCAACTTGTATAAATTCCCATGCTTTATGAGAATTTCTCTCATTACCTAACATTTGTAAATCTTCTCAGGCGAAACCATGAATGCTGATTCACCAAAATGCTCCAGTAGCAGTAGAGACTTCACATACCTTTGACCCATGACATCATAGAAGTGAAATCACATAACGTATGGTCTCTCCAATAATTTCACAATGGCCTCTAAGTGGAACAGAATCTGATCTGGCCACATCAGAGAAGAACTGCTCATCACCTTCAACGAAGGCCAGCAATTTGTTTTAATACCTCTCGACCTGTTGGCAACAAACAGCAAAGTTGACCACAACTTTCTGTTGAAGAGACCTGTTATTCTTTACCTATGACAATAATGGTTAGAATTATTACGAAACACCTTCAAACTCCAGCAAGACAACATGATCAATGGTTGTAAACTGACCATAGCAGACTCCCACAAATTTCCTCCAAACAACTCCATCAATATTTATGAGAATAGCAAGGTAGCAACCCAAGCAAATGAAGACAATAGTCAGAAATGTGATGCTCTCTTCTCCGCACGTAAATGCACCGTAGATTCTATAATTATCAATAAAATACCATCCCCACTACATTGAGACGCACCTCAGATTAAGGTGAGGCTCAAATGGAGAAAGTAAGACCTGAAAATCAGTGACTGTGTGCACATCACCCTGTATTTACATCTGCTGACAGTACTTGACCTGTTTGCTGCCTTTTATACCATGAACCACAACATCCACCTCCACACACAGTGCAATAGAATAGGCATTGGAGGTACAGTATGGAACAGGTACAAATGCCATCTCTCCAGCAGATCTCAATGCATCAAAACTCTCATGCCCCTTTACTTTTTTTCAAGCTGTTTATTGGGTGCAATTTTCAATAAAGATGGTATTGATTTCAACCAGCATGTGGATGATACACATCTCTGCCACAAGACTGACAGATAACAATGAAACACTAGCCCAATGCATCTCTGACATCAGATCATGGATGTCCCTGACAGAACAAGTTCAATGAACAAAAACACAATTTTTGCCTACTATCATCATTTTGCAGCACCATTGCGCTCTCGGCAGCCTGGACTGTAAAACTGCATGCCATAGACATCTTCTCTAAGACTTTCAAAAAAAGTCAAGTCACTAATCTTCATGGTGGACAGACATCTCAATCATTACCATCAAATTAGGGAAATAACCGAAAGCGCCAAATTCCAAATGAAAATACTTTGCAACATTAGAGCCTTTATTCCCAAAAAACAGATTTTGAGGCAGCCATACAGGCACCACGGATAACTTGCATTGAATATGTAAAGGCTCTACTAACTCCATTACCTAAACCTAGTGTGAACCATTTTAAAGTCATCCGTCACAACCTAGTTGATCACTGTAACATTGATAATGCTCTCCTACCCAGGGACAGTATGCCTATAGCCACCCTGCCTCCAAAGCTCCCAGGAATGCACTGCTGATTGAAAATGGAGAGCATCCGACTGAATCTCAAAGCAGAGTTAAACAGAGCTAAACCAGAAACCACGTGCTAAAACCAGAAACCGCATGATATGCAAACACCCAAAAGTGTCCATAAAGGGTCATGAGAATCACCAAAACAGATCATGATTATTCTCTACTTGCATAAAACCCATACCCACACATATTTAGCAGCTCCTCTCTCAAACCTTGATATGCTAAACAAGGAACTGACCAAACGACGTGCAGCACCAAAGGTAGAATTAAATACACCAAGGCAACAAAATCGACTTACTGATCCTTCCCGTTATCTATGTCACAGTAACTGTTTCAGCAACTAAACAAATCTCAGACAATGAGAAATGACCCTCACACTATCACCTAACTAAATAGATTTACAAGAGGATTCTACAGATAGTTTTTTCATTCTTCAGAATGCAAATTTCTTTTTTTTGTTGAAAATCTTTTTATTTTGTCAGATTTAACAATGCATAGCAGTACATTACAATATAGATCAGTATGATTTCCCTCCCATTCCTTTTCCACTGTACCTCATCTAATCCCTCTGGTGGTTGCACATTCCACAGGTATGTTCGACTATCATTCCAAGCACCCTTCTATAGCCATCTAGCCCTGTTCCTCCCCTGACCCCACTAGTCTTCTTTCCCCATTATACGGACAGCTCTCTGTATTTCTCCCAGTTCCCCCAAACTTTATCCCATTTGCCAGGGCACCCCCGCCCCTGATTAATTACCTTCTCTGCAGCACAACACCAATCCAGATCCTGTTCCCACTCCCTCACTGTAGGTATCTGCGGATTTCCCCATAGCCTGGCTATGTTCCTCTTTCACACCATATCAGCTAGCATCAGCCATATTTTATTGTATCATGACCATTCCAGGCCAACCGTTACAGTTAATATGTGCCATTTGGCCTCCGTCAGGACTATCTGTCCACCACCTTGGACATCACTTTTGTTGTCCCGTTCCGAAATCTCTACAGTACAGGACAACTCCATAACGTGTGGAAAATGATGCCCTCCTCACCACAGCCTCACAGGCACTTAGTTGTGTCACCTATGATCTGTGCACTATTTTAAGTTGTATTAATCTGAAACGGGCCCTAATGGCTACTTCTGTTGGGCTCTGTATGACTTCCGACCAGTCGTCCTTCTCTAAGATTCCTACATCTCCCTCCCATTGACCCCTAAAGGCTACCAGTGGATCTGGGGTGTTGTTCATTATTTTCCTATATATCAGAGAGGTTGCCTTTTCCGCTATTGGATCCACTATGAGTCTATCCTCCAACGGTGTGTATTCAGGTATACGTTCGCCCTTTTTTATATGTACTGTTAGGACATGTTTCAACTGAATATATCTAAAACTTTCAGTGTCCGACATTTGATATTCATCCTGCAAGCTCTGGAAATCTACTATTTCTTGGCCCTTCCATATGTCCCCCAGAGATTCTATGCCCAGGATTTCCCATGCGCGGAATCCTTTTAACTCTCGCACTTCCTTCAGGAGGTCGTTATTCCACAGGGTAGTCCGCTCCGTCAATCAGCCCTCCCACCCCAGAAATGTAGTCACCTCTCTCCATAGTCTGACTGTGTTTGCGTGTGGGTCAGCAGTCTTCCCATAGGTCCTTTACTGTATAAAGCCTCCAGGTACCCTCTCTGTCCCATTGCTCAGTGGTCTACTTGATACGCCGGTTCCTCTCTGCCGGCAAAGACCCAGTCATTTACTGTGACCAGCTGTGCCGCCCAGTAGTATTTACGTATATCTGGGACTGCTACCCCACCGTCGTATCGGCCTCGCTGTAGCTTGCTTAGTGCTATTCGAGGCTTCTCCCCGTCCCATAGCAGTTGTCGTAGCTCCGCATCGATTTTTTGGAAGAACCTCCCTGGTATTCTGTATGGAGTATTTTACAGAACATATAGTAAGCGCGGTAGAGCCATCATCTTGAAGATAGCCGCCCGGCCCATCAATGAGAGTGGTCATTTTCTCCAGTGTGCCACGTCCCTTCGAAATTTGTTCAGCTGGGGAGTCAAACTATTGTCTCTGAATTTGCATTCTGTATGTGAGATCATTATTCCCAGATATTTAAATTTGTCCTTGATTGGAAGTGCAATCCCTGCGGTTGATAAGGTCGGCACTTCTCCTGTCAACACAAATATTAGGGACTTACTCCAGTTTATTTGGTATCCTGAGTAGCCACCAAACAGCTGAAATATATGTAGTATTCTATGCACCATCGAGTAAGGTCTGGTAGCGTATATGAGTATGTCGTCCACATAGAGTAAAATTCTCTCTTCCCACTCCTCTCCTATCGTTATGCCTCTTATTATCAGGTCGCCTCTAACCCACGCCGTCAGCAGCTCTATTACAATTGCAAATAACATAGGAGAGAGTGGACATCCCTGCCTTGTACCCTTGTTCAGCATCACTTATCTTGACACTGTACCGTTGACTTGTATTCTTGCCCTTGGATTAGTGTATAACAGCTTAATCCAGGCCCTTAACTTGGGGCCAAAGCCGAATCGCTCCAGCACCGCGAACAGATAGTTCCATTCTATGCTGTTGAATGCCATTTGGGCATCCAGCGACAATAGTACAGCACTCTCGTCTGGTTTGATCTTCGCTGCATGCATCACCCTGTACAAATGCCTGAGGTTTAGTCTAGTGCTTTGCTTAGGCATGAAGCCTGACTGGTCCGGGTGAATGAGGCCTGTTATTACTCTGGCAAGTCTGGTGGCTATCACCTTTGGCAGGATCTTTGCCTCTGCGTTTAGCAGGGATATTGGCCTATAGGAGGAACAACTCTCTGGGGGATTACCCTGCTTTTGGATGATCACTATCGTAGCCAAACTTTGGTCTTCCGGCAGGTTGCTCTGTTGCAGTGACTCTTCAAACATGCTTAGCATATGTGGGGCGATCAAAGCTGCCACTCCTTTATATAGTTCCATAGCTATACCGTTTGGCCCAGCTGCCTTCCCCGATTGGAGCGCACCAATGGCCCCACAGATTTCCTCTCCTGTAATGTCCTTATCTAGTTCTTCCCTGTCGATTTGTGCAATTGTGGAGAATCATACCTCCCTTAGTAGCTCAACACAGTCCTCCATTGTGCGGGTTGTGGTAGATTGATATATCTGTTCATAATAAGTCGTAAAGGCTTCTGCTGTACTTTCTCCTGTTAAACAGGGCTCACCATTCTTATTTTTAACCTCCAGTACTCAGTTTCGCTCCCTGTCTCTTTTTTCCAGCCATGCCAGTAGCTGCTTCGTAGCTTTGTCACCTACCTCGTATAACCTCCTCTGGGTGGCCCTGTTGTATTCCCTAGCCTTCCCTTCCGCCAGGTCTCGCATCTCTTTCTGCTGAAGCCGTATTTGATGACCAAGCAGTGGATCTGAATCTATCGAATTTGTATTTGTACTCTCTAATTGCAGTAGTTCCTTCTCGAGCGCTTCGTATTGTATTTTCCTTTCCTTCTTCTCCCCCCTGACAGGGCCTGTGTGTAGTCTCGTATTACCGTTTTGTATGCCTCCCAGAGCACCACTTGTGAGTCAACCGACCCCTGGTTATCCTGAAAGAATTGCTTCATACGTTCGCAAATTTTATCTTGAGTCTGCCTACTTTTGAACAGCCAGGGATCTATGCGGGGCAGGAGAGTGTAATTCCTGGTCTGCCCTTGTAGTGTGACCTCCACTGGTGAATGGTCGGAGAGGGCTCTTGCCCTATGAATTGCCCCTCTGAAGCTGCCTGCCCCATAGGAGTGCGTCAGTAAGTAATCCAGTCGAGAATGGCCTTAATGTGCAGCTGAGAAATATGTATATTGTCTGTTCAATGGGTTGTGGGCTCACCAGAGATCTAACAATCCCATTGCTTCCACAAACAACTTTAATGCGTCTCCTGCCACTTCCCTGTTCGTGTGCGATATTTTATCTATGCTTGGGTCCATCACCGCATTCCAGCCCCCACCCATTACCAAGGTCCCGTTTGGGAGTTTAAGGAGCAGTGTGCTTAGTTCTGGTAGTGTGGTACAGTGCATTTTGGGCGGTACGTACACCGAACATAAATTAATAATCTTGCCCTCACTCACCCCTGTGAGTGCTACATATCTACCTAGTTGGTCGTCCCATGTCTTTTGAGGAATTAGTGGCAGTGTCATTTTCGCTAATATTCCCACCCCCCTGGACCCTGTAGTGAACCCTGCATGTGCTTATAGTTTATATTCAAATCTATCTAGGGCTTTACATGTATTACCCTTTAGATGCATTTCTTGTAAAAAAACAACATCTGGGGCGTGTCTTCGGATATATTGCATAACCATTGTGCGCTTGATTTTGCTGCCCAGACCATTGACATTCCATGTCATGAGCGTTAGGTCGCGCCCAGCGGGAATATGTATTCCAGGTGAGGTTTGGCTTTGCCTCTTAGTGTACTTCGAAACCATTAGTGCCCTTAGGTGTAGATTTGTGTAGAGCATATGTCGCTGTCACCAGTGTGCCCAGGGGTTCTGTGTTCCACTCCACCTTAGCCCCCCTCTTGCTTCCCTCATGTATAATGTCTATGCATTTGATGTCTGTAACAAATAACATGCATATTTGTAACCCCCAACTGTAAAATTCCCCCCTCCCTGCTACCCTGCACAATGGGCAAACAACTACCCACCCCCCAAAATTGCAGAGAGCCTGTCGCCCCATAACTCAACTTTGGTGCTTTGGGCGGGCCTAAGCCAAACCTTTGCCCACCGAGTGCTGTCCCTCCTCCCCCCCTCACTTCTGCTGTGTCCCCAATATTACTTGTGAACATGCAGAGCTCAAATTGACCATGCAATTGATTGACCAAAGTCGGAATTTAGCTCAAATGTAATGTCTTATCTGCATATCCAGTTTCTCACCGGAGTCCCCCCTTTCGATGTCCCAGCCTCTGTCCGTTCCTTTAGGTTGTCATCAGGTCCGTCTCCACCCCCTTGCCAGGTTACAGTTCGTACTGCGTCTCAGTCTTCTGGCTGGGATTGACTGTTTATGTGTTTCCTTGGCCTTTGTGAGGCATCATCAGTTGTCTCCTCCTCGTTTTCTGTAACGTTGCCTTCACTGCTAGTCTTGTGTTGCCGTTTTCCAACTCTCCGCCACCCATCTAGCCACTCCCATGCTTCCTCCGGAGTGGAGAACCTCCAGATCTTGCCTTCTGCTGTCACCTGGAGTGTAGACGGGAATAGCATGGAGTGTTTTATGTCCTTAGTCCTTAGTGCTTTTTAGGTCGAGCCTAGAGTAGCGCGCATGCGCTTCACTGCGAGACTTTATGTAGGTGGTTTTAAAAGCTGACCACACGCTCGTGCACAATGGCTTTTTCCGTGCGGTTACCCGCACGGCCGCCATCTGTTTCAGGCACGATGCACGAGCGTGTGGTCAGCTCAGCACGCTGCTGCGCTCGCTCGCCCCCGCTCCTCTCTGATCCGGTACGGGTCAGTGCCACGCTGTGCTGCGTGTACAAAGGCTGCTTGTTTTTTTCATGTTAGTGAAGGATCACTTTATTTTAACACTGAAGCGCCTTGTGCTGGCGGGGCCAGATTCTGGAGGGAAAGCGAGAAAGGTGCCAGCGACTGTCTGTCTGGTTTGATAAACTGTGCCTCGCTCGCCGTTTCAGTCTAAGGGCTGCGATTAGTGGTTAGACTTGAGAAAGCCCTCTGAGCAGCAGAGGCGCCTTTCTGTTTTCGGGTACTCATTCCTAGAATGCACAGACCATGAAGTATTTTCTAACCACCAGGAAACAGCCACCTGTTGGGCCTGCATTAGCATTGCGATCATTGCATGTTTATATGCGCTAGAAATAATGCATCATACGTTTGGAACCAAAGCACACCCAGAAATTGCCTTGTACTTGAATTTACTGATGCTACATTATGCATTGTTACTCGTACAGAAACTAGTTCCCTGCAAACTGCATAATTCACTTAAAAAAATGATATCAAAATGGTGGGTACTCCCAAAATGTCCTCTGATGTCATGTAAAGCTGAGCCGGTTTAAATCATAACAACGAGTTCAAAAGTCATACATGTAGCACGAGGGGTCTTTTAGTCAAACAAATAAGCAATGAACCGCTGGAAGAAAATACAGTAAACGACACCGAAAGGACGTGTTAGTAGTGTTCAGGTGAGAACGAAGGAAAAGCCTGCCTTTAACTTCGGAGTTGTAGGCATTTTAATAAGTTACAAATCTCGTTCAGAGATTACATTTAAGCTACTCGCTGTAGTGCAGACCCCTTGTGCGTGCACTGGACATCCTATACAGATTAATTCACACATAAAATGTATTGAAGCCGCCAAACACAACCCTGCATGTTTCTACTTTGGTTTAGCAGCTAAGGCTGTGCACAGAACAGCTCCGCGAATGCTTATGCCTGATTCCCACTTTGTATGAATATCTTTCACCCTCGAATCTGCACTGGTTCCGGTCTAAGACAGCTAGAAACATCAGCCTCTCCTGTCTCTATCACTTTTACCCTGTCAGGCTTGATAGAACATTATACATGCCATCGCCCAATTCCGTTCAGGCAGTTGTCAAATCCATGCCTTGTGCACTAGCGGACAAGATGACGTTTTTCATGGTAAATCACAAAATTCAGCTCTGCCAGCACTTTCTTTGGTAATCCCTTTCTCTCACTGATTTGTTTCCATCATGCCCAGCCTCCCACCAACTCTAAGACCCCTCCTTAAGTAAGGCATGCCACTTTCAGTGCCCCCATAATATCACTTTCCTGTTGTCTCCTCTATTCAGTGACTACCTCTGGCTGGCCTTCCCTGAAGACACTGCTATGTATTATAGAGATGGAAGACTCCAGTCTAATTTCCGGAGTAGGGAGTAGGATAGTGTATGGACCATGCCCAGATAGTTGAATACATTCTTGGTGAAAGTGTAAAACATCTCAGCAGGTTGAAATCAATTAGACGTGAGAGTACAGCCAAGGACGCATTGCCAAGGTAAGTGAGGTATGATACAGAGCAGAAAATGTAGAAATGGGTTAAACTGGCGGTTTCCTACATTTTCTGTAATAAGAGCTACATGTGTTCAATGAAAATCATGGCAAACTGCTAAAATGATTAGTGTTGTAATAGTGGCCATATCAGGCCAGATTACATTAGTTGCCTCCCAATGCAAAATTACAAGTAGGGATCACCTAAGTGCGTCATGCAGGGTTTATTTACATCAATAATATATAACGGCAACAATCGTACTCCCCCTGGCACCATGGTAATATTGGCAATAAATATCCCCCATGCCACTTGATTTGTATGTATATGAATGGCATTGATTTGTATGTATGTGAATGGCATTTCTGCAGCGTGAACCTAGACAGAAGGCAGCGGAGCACTGTGCATGATCAAGGACAAGCATTAAGACAAGGAGTAATAGGTATGTATGTATTTGGTATTTCTATCAAAAGTTTTTATTGCTCATATCAGCCTTAAAATATTTTGGAAATGTAACAGTCTTTCTCCAGACATCAGCTTATGAATTCTTAAAATACACATATTTTCATCTTGAATACACGCATTTCAATTTTGGTATACACATATCAGTTCAGCCAACCAAAAGCTTTTAATTTAGTAAGCTAGGCTGCACGTAGGAGAGCTACTTCCAGGTAGCTGGAGAGATACCAGTTGATCATTCATTTGAGAAGTCTGGTCTAAACTACATCAGAAACATTAACAGCTTACAGCAACTTTACTGTTGGTCATAAATTCGACGACCATTTGGATTTGTGTGGAAATGAAGAATGCTATCATTAGGAAATGCAACTCTGACAAATACAAAATGAATAATTATAGTGATAGATTTTTGCTTTATGTGAAGTTGACAATCTGAACCTACAATATAAATGTAAAAATATCAAAAAAAATTGCGTTAACCGTAACCCGTAGCTTATTTATATTTTTTCCAATAGTCAGTCTATGACCATTGCCCCAACTGAGTTATAAACCTTAACCCAAGCCCATGTGCATCTCTTAACCTAACCCCATTTATAATACTAACTTTCATTTCAGGGCTCTATTTTGCAAGGCACTGTACCCAGTCTTTTAACTGAAGGATCCCTTTTTGAGGGCATATACCACGAGTACATAGTCTGGTTCCACTGAGCATTTCAATTCATTATGGTTGCAGCAGTGGAACCAGATGGACCTGTTTCCTGTATGGTAGGAGCTGACAATAAAGAAGTTCCTTTGTACAAACTACTGTGTTCGTGTTAAATTAGTGCGGAGGACGCACCTCAACAATTTTGCCACCAGCTGGAAACAGAACCTTACTGTGGATTTAAGGAACTTTTGGCTGGTGATTATTTATCTGCTTTAAAAGCTTCTGGCTGGGGAGGCTTCTGGCTGGAAAAGGGCTAATACCTCATGTCCAAGGGAAACCGGCATTGGCATAGCCAATAGGTCTCACCTTTGGGACCTTATAAGTGTTTAGCCATGCAACAGTTGATGTTGTTGCACCAAGGATATTGTGCTGCATAACTAAATACTTATACGGTCCCAAAAGCGAGACCTATTGGCTATGCCAATGCTTGTTTAACTTCCAGGGATGTCCTCCGAGCTTATTGTACTTTTGCCGTAAACTCAGGATAGAAAGTTATAGTTGCATTGTCTATCTTAAGTGGTGGGTCGCTCCTTGCAGTTGGCAAGATCACATCCCGGTCCCTATAGTTGAAGATACGCGATATAATTGGGCGTGGTGGTGCCCCCAGTCTTTGCCAAGTTCCCGATTCCACTTCTTCCTTCCCTTGGGTTCCAGGCCCTAGAGGTTCTGAGGCTGCATCGTTGCAGAAAAGACCGAGATCATGATCATGGGCAACCCTTCAAATGTGACACTAGGGACCATGTGGCCAGCATGCATGGGCCCAGTCCCGGCCCCCAAGACCGAAATAAAGAGTCTAGGCATCTGGTTAGACCAGAACCTGACATTCAAGGCGCAAGCAAGGAAGACGGTTGCCACCTGCTTTGGCCTGCTTAGAATGGCCAGAAAAGTGCTTCCTCTTCTTCCTCCCCAAGCCAAGAAAATCCTAGTTCAATCACTGGTACTCTCAAGGATAGACTATGGAAATGCACTTTATCTGGGGGTCCCGATCGCAGTAATCACTAAACTGCAAACGGTCCAAAACTGCGCGGCAAGACTACCGTTGGGAATGTCAAGGCGCCTTTCAGCTAAACCCGCTCTTTGCTCCCTTCACTGGCTGGCAGTGAAAGAAAGAGTTAGCTTTAAGGCCCTCTGCATCGTCCACAAGTCCGTGCAGGGGAACGGACCACCATTAATCTTGACCATGATCCGCCCCTACAAAGCGAGTAGGAAACTCCGCTCGGACGAACTTCACTTAGTTGAAACCCCTAGAATTAAGAGGGCCAGAAGCGGTGGCCGACTTTTTTCCCTTATCGCAGCAAAACTTTGGAACGCACTGCCGCTACATCTCCGCAGGGAACCCAGCCACCTTGTTTTCCGAAAACAACTGAAAACTTTTCTGTTTCCCTAATCTCTCCGTCTCTGATTACTAGTCATGCCCAGTGCTGGGAGGCCTCCGGGTAGCCATGCATTTTACAAATGTCCTTTTCATTTCATTTCATTCATTTCATTTCATTTGCCCCCTCTACCTCCCAGTCCATGCGCCTCTGTATCCTGGGTCACCCGTTCCCCACTGGGGGGGCAGCTTGCGTCGTCTCCGCTGTTTTAAGCAGGGGCCTGTTCTGTGCTGTTTGGGAGGACTCCACCATCAACGCCTCTCCGTCTCTTTCGAGTCGGCGTTCTCAGGCCGCTTCTACCCACGCACTGTCTCAGTCACACTGCAGCCCCAGGGCCCCTTTACCTCAGCCCTCGCGGATTGCTGTCCCTCACCTCCAATCTTCCGCTCCTGCAGGCTCCTATTTTAAATCTCCACGCCGCCTTTCACAGCAGCGTGTATTATCGCAGTCCATTTCCCCATTGTTGGTCACTCCTTCTCTGTTGCAGGCAATTAGCTTGTTACCTCCTTCGCCCGTTGATAGGATTTCCGGGCCCCACGCGATGCTTGCCCGAGGGTGGGGTTAGAGAAAGGAGGGGGAGGACCTCCCACTCGACTACAGGCCCTGTTGCTGCACGCCCACTCCTTCCACTTCTCACATGTCCACTCAGCTGAACTAATCCAGCCTGGGGCTTTCTGGCCTATCTTCGCTGGGTTTCTTGTTTTGCTTCCGTATGTCCGATTTGGCCCCTTCTTTTGCCGTCGCTGAGTCAAGGGGGTCCTCCGATCTGCTCCTCGTTCTTCACAGCCCTATTTGGACGGATAATTACAGGATATTAGGGGGGATTATTGGGTCGGCCCGGCGGCGCTCTCCTAACTTGTGGCCATTTTCTCTTGCGGCAAGCCACGCCCCCCCAGAATGCAAATTTCAATCTGCCATCATTACTCCAGCCCTTGTCATAAACCATCATAAACCCACTGATATGACTGCTGCTGCAATTATATAATACAAGGAATGACGAAGTTTCCACATCATCATCAGCTTTAGACTTCTACACAGTACAACTACTCATAATAGCTCAAAATATAACATAAATCAACCCCACTCCATTTATAATCATCAGAAGACTCAGCTAAGCTGGAAAATGCACTGTTGATCAGCCCTGCCCAACTCAACTGAGTTAGCAAATACAATTGCAAATTTCAAGTTTGTCATTCAGCTCAGCTACTGCAGAAAGTTCTATATCATTCAAATCAATCATTCTTCTGATCTTCAAGAAAATCCTATTGATAGAGGAAGAGAACACTGTTGGACATTTGGAACTTTATGCAGTGTTCTAAATTAGGAACATAATTGATGTTATTCCTTTATTATGTCCATCAGATTCCTAATACCTCACTTGTGAAAAGTTTTAGCACTTAGTACTGGAACAGCCCAATGAATGCATCTATGTAGTTTTAAATCTGTAGGAGTCTAATCCATAGCATAATTGTTCTAAACTACATAATATTTACGTGAGAGTTATTGTACCTATGTCCTAAAAACAGGAGCGTGTACCTATGTGATCACTGTAAATTAACAGATCCCGCAATGAATGTCGAATATTCTAGTTATATACTTCTAAAGACTTCTAAAAATATGTTGCTGAAATCATTGGTCAGTCTCTTTTTCTCTGGTAATAACCGCACAGATAGATAATTTGAACAGCAAAGGGATATTTTGAGTTGGGCAGAAGTGAGGTATCAACCAAAAATAAGCAGATGTCTCCTCTGCCCTATTTAGAGGGTGTAGCTAAATATACATTCCAATCAAGGTGGATGGGACATCTGCCATGGGACACCCGTCCACTCTAAATATCCCCCAACTCTTTAAATGATTTGGTAGTCTGATATTTATCAGTTGTATGAAAAGGACTAGTTTATTTCTGAGATTTGTAATCCTACCCAGGTTTGACCAAGGTTACTAGCATGCATTAAAAAGGAGAATTTGCCACTATTTCTCACAAATATCTGTCGTGGGGAGCCTGCTCCCTTTAAAGTTGTTTTTTAACTGTATCTGGTTTTTAGCAGTGTTAGTCGTTTGTAATACTGCAAAATGCATCAATTACCACTACATATCCTAAACATCCCTAATATTCGCTTGAAAGAGAGAACTATGCTAGACCACCATTAGTGGGCTTTAAATCCCATCCAATTTTGATAAATGTTATGTAACTAATGTATAGACACCTAACGGCCGTACGTAAGTGTAAGACATTCAACTAGTCCTGGCTTACTTATACAAGGATTTTTAGGCCATACTTAACAACATAAAACATTCTGAATTCAGACTGCTATCGGCTAAATAGCCAAGGCTGACTGATATAGGGCCACTTGGTAGCTAAGTAAATGTTTCAAAATGCGCTATTTCACACCAATGTTTCCCCAGATAATTGGGTGAGAACTTCCACGTCTTCAACACACTCCCTGTAAAGTTGCTTTTACATTGCTGTTTGTCTGCATTAGAATAGTATTGGCCAAATGTACATATAAATGTGCCATTTTTCACAATGCTTCAGAGGAATTTATTGGGCCTAACATCCTATTTAAGTTATAAACATTTAACTAATTTTATCAGCTGAAACTGCTATAAAATTAACCTTTTGACATCCATCTTCTCCACAAATAAGGAAGGATGACCCTCCTGCAAAAGTGTCCTGTGTAGTTTAGTTTAGATTAACCTTCTTGTTCCAAAGTATTTTAAAGTGCCTCATTTGTCAGTAATTTTCCAAACACCCCTGTGGAAAACCTTAAACCACCTGTGGAGAAATGAACATCTACTGTAAATCCCCAGTATGTATCAACATTATCCAGCATGATTTTGGATGTCCTGTAAGGAAGATCTGGGAATCAGTAAAAGATTTCTGCCTGAGCCATACACAATCCTGGAAAGAAAGTGAGCCCGGATTGTCTTGACGTCCCTATTCTCCTGAAATATAGTGCTGATTTCAGAAGAAACAGATGACTCGTACCTGTGTGGGAACTACACAAGGTAGTATTATGTAATGCCATTCTTGTGCATGATAGAAACTCCAGGTAACAGAAGAGAAAACTGGTTTATTAACGTCACTGAAAACAGGTCACTGATGGTAAGGATTGCTAAGGGATGTAAGGCACACATTCATATAAAGCTATGGCAGGAGTATTAGATGAGGGGAAGCAAAATAAAATACATATTAAAAACTACATATTAAAAGGATTTAGGGCCTGATTTAGATCTCGGCGGATGGGTTACTCCGTCACAACAGTGACGGATATCCAATTCGCCGAAGTATAAATCCCATTATATCCTATAGGATTTGTATTTCGTCAGACGGGATTTCTGTCACAGTTGTGACGGAATAACCTGTCTGCCGAGATCTAAACCAGGCCCTCAGCCTGGTGCACTCTTGTATACAGCGTTGACATGGATAATTGTTCCAATAACTGTGGTCTACATTTTATTGATTCATACAGACCTTGTCAAGCAACTGAAGTGCTAGTAAATGTGTGTGTGGAGGGGTTACTTCTTCTTTGTACATGAAAAGCAAACATGTTTCCGTCCTTCACTGAACTCTGAAAATGTCATTTTTACAAGTGTATAAAATGTACACTTGTACAGAGATATATATTCGCAGCTAACATTAGAGAGTAGATTTTCTCCCGGGACTATGAGTGGCAGTTCCAAGACGGGGATGCCTTGAAATGCTGATGAAGACCCACAAACCTGCAACTGTGTGGGTAATGGTAAACGTTTACACAGCACAGTTACACCCGTGAAACATACAAGGTTGGAGTAAATCGGTTTTCAGCACTGGAATGATGGGTTTGTGGGGAAAGCAGGGGAAATGGCTTCTCCCAATGGCACATTTATTATACAAGAGGACCTTTTTAAACGTTAGCAAAATGACAATTTTCCTAGGCATGTAGAGATACCTAAGTCCATGCAAGGTTACGTTTATGAAGGCAACCAATCGCAACTTACTCAGACTACTTCTGAAAATTTCTGGTGATTTCCTCTAACATCAAACAAAAATAAAAATACGAAAGTATGTTTTGTTTTTCTGGTGAATCAGGATGGAAGAGGGCTTTTTAATCTACAGTTACGATACCCAAATATGATGCCCTACAAATAAATTTGCACGAAATGTGCAGTTGACATTTATACTGAATAGCATACACCTGTATTTGTATTTTGCAAGGTAATTGCTAAAAGTATGGAGGGTGTAAATATAATTTAATTGGTTGGAAAGTTTGAGTCTAAGTTAAACCCAGCAATTGTGCTACCATACAATTAGAAAACATCACGATGGAGCGCGGTATAAATTCTCATTTATAAAATCGCACAGAGACTTTAAAAAAGGTACAGATCTAAAACTGAAATAAAAATAAAATGTTATCATAAAGTACAACCTGATCACAGAAAAAAATAAAGAAATGTATACACACATTTAGTATTTCCTAGGGCAAAACCGTTCCTGGTAAAGAAGATGAAATGCTCTGACACTTGATTACTCACCACTTTTCCACCTGACTTTGCTTCGCAGATACTCATAGTGAATGCTTTATTTGACTTGTCATAAGTACAGTAGTGCTTTGTCCATGTGAAACCAAGCGGTCCTATAAAGCAGAACAGACAATGTTCATCAATGTGTTATTAAAGTAGGTTTGTATTCTGCAGAAGTGATAACGCATGTATGTTTTTTCTTAACAAGGTACTGAACGTTTGTTCATTTGTTTGCATAATTTATGGGTGAAGGTGACCTACCTACCCATGAAGTTATTTACTAAAGATGTACTTGTGTAGAAAGATTTTACATTTACGAATACAAACCCGATATTAGTTTCTAATATCATGGGTGAAGTGGTCATGCTATTCTTATTCAAATATGTAGCAGGTAGGTCTCTTAGTGGGTATGCTCAACTCACTAAACTAGTTTTGTAGCTTGTAACTACATCTATGTACAACATGCAACAAAACCAGATTTGTGTTACGATTCTGTCCCAATCGAGAACTTTCCAACTGATCACAGGTTCCCATGGATAAGTCGTTCCACTTGTCTTGTTGTTTCACGGAGAAGCTTATACCGACCTAAGATTCTTTCACAGTGAAGGGTAATATGACTGAATTTTTAGTGAGCTCATAATAGTGTGTTCCAAGAAGAATACTGCTGGACTCTATTGATCAAGGGGATTAGCCAATATAGCCTTAGATCCCGCCGTAGCGGGCTCTACTGGCCATTAAAGGCCCACTCCATCAGGACAACAAGGGAGCGGGCCTTTAATGGCTGGTAGAGCCCGCTACGGAGGACTCTAAGGCTATTAGAACATTCTGCCCCTAGAGGGCAGAATATTCTAATTTGTAAAACAAAGGCCTCACAGAGCCTGAGGTGGTTGGAATCCCCTAGGGCTCCGTGAGGCCTTTGTTCACAGCAAAAGCTGTGAACATACATTGGATTGTTGGAGTTCCGGGCTTCTACCGGCCATTAGAAGCCCGGAGCACTCCATTGATTTCAATGGAGCTCCCAACATTCCAATGTACTAATGCTTTTGAGTGTCTTCTGAGACAAGATACTTACTTCTTCCAGTAGATTTGCAGAGATGATATTGGATTCCAAATTAGTTGGTCTTGAGTCCAATACAAAGGGATTCAGTATACATCAAATCTTTGTTGGAAGTAATAAACTCCTCTTAATGCTACTAAATGGTAAAATTACATTTAAACCTTCTGTAAAGCCTAAATTATAATCAGATAGATATTGTTTTTAGAATAAGCAACTCTGGATTTCTAACTTTTTGGTTAAAAATATCTAGTTCACGGAAAAAAGGTATACACAGCAAGAGGGTGCCCCAGGAAGTTCAGGAAGATATGGCAACCGTGGCTGAGTTATTATGGCTTAGAGTTGATGGACGAGGGCCCGAATGAGACGCAATTTGGTACACAGAGGTCCACACAAGAGACGTAACACACTCTGGGTCCATCAAGGGGAGACGCTAAATAAGACATGTCTATTGTATAGGATGGGATTGTGGGGGGGAAATGTCAAAAGGAATTGTTTTATGGTTTGGTCTGCATTTCTACAAATAATGGTTAAAGATTATAATCCTAATTTTGTAACATATGAGATACACCTGCTGACGTTTTGGCAATATCTATATCTAGTTCATTTTGAGTTTAAGAAATGTGTTTTTTCACACAAAGGCCGACCGAGCCATTCCGATGGGCTCGGTCGGAAAGGAATCCGACCCAGTTTTCCGGATGCCTTCCGACTGGCCCGGAGAGCCCAGCCCGTCCGCCATCTGGAAACCCTTCAGTACTCCCCCGGTTGGCTCTTTCGGGCCAAGAGAGTACGATGGCAGTTTCCCACTGCCTTTCTGTGTCGGCCTTTCCGACACAAAAAGGCAGTGGGAAACTGTCTTTGGGGTCCCCGAGCAGGGCCCCCAAGGGTGCGAGGCCGCCATTCTAGGGGCACCGGTGGTGCCCCTCCTGTTGATCCCTGCACCTGGTGGCAGGCACCTTGGGGTGCCTGCCACGGGGTGCAGGGATGAACTGCACCTCTGCACTTAACGATGCGAGCATACATTCGGTTTGGAATGCATGCTCCCATTGTTAAGTATAGAATTGCGACCGAACAAGGTTTGGTTGCATCCTACTTGCAGGTCTGGAACCGATGACAAGAGGTCGTTCGGTTCCAGTTCCTGACCGATGTCGAACAGACTCCCGAAATACGATGGCCCTCTTTAGAAGTGCCCTGGAGGAAGGTACAATGTTTATCGTACCCAATAAAATTTGACACAGCAAGGTTTGTAAAGTATTGGGTGTGATAAATATCACTTATCACAGTTTTTTAGCTATAAATGGAGCACAACATTCAAACTTCGGTGTTTACTTTGCCAAGTTATTGTAACTGCAGGGCCTTTTTACCATGTTAAATTCCAGCATGTTTGACAAGACTAAATTGAATGGGTTTGCATAGGAATCAGAACTTGTAATGAGAGCCACTTTGCTTTCCGTCCAAAAACGTTAAAATGGCCAGTTGTTTAGTTAAGCCTATCCTGTATTACAAGGGTTGGTTTTGTGATTCGATGGATCTGAAAGCAACAGGGCATGTACTGGCGGGAATGAATCCTGTACACGATAATCAGTTTGCAATCACATAAATCGATTCTATAAGGGATGAGAACGGTATATGACGATTTGGTTTATGTGATTTCATGTACAGGTACATACTCTAACATGGTACTAGGTTATAATAAGTTACGAAACACTAGAATGGACACGTTTTCAGATGTGACCAATGTGTTAAGGGAATAAACGTCAAACGATGTAGCATTTAAATGTTAAAAAAAATTATCTAGACATCTGAAATATTTGGAAGGCTACAGTGTGGTGTTTTATGATGCAAGCAGCAGAGATAACAAGCGGACACTGAGCAACAGAACAAAGATTGCACACTTTAGAAAGATTACTGGGAAGTCACTGAAACAAACAATCAACTTCATCTTTCAAGATAGAATGCATTTTTCTAATCCCAAATCGTCCTTATACGGTATACAGCGATAATAAACTTATGCCCATCTTCACAATATATCTTATTTCAAGATCTCACCCAATTCAAAGAACTTGCTAAGACGTCCTACATGAGTATCGAAACAATTTTTTTTAAGTTATCTAGTTTTCTAAACGAGCGCAGATCATCATCCATGTATTAGATTTACACATTCATTCTGGACAAAGGTCTTAATGCATAATGCAACAGATACTTTATCTAGAAGAGGAGAGTATCAGACACAGTATCCCATTCAAGATTACAGTGGGAGAGAGGTTGCCATTGAAGCAACATCTTCATTTGACTAAGACCTGTTTTATTAGGGAAAATGTCAAATGTAATCGGTTGGAGGAAAGGAGTGCTAGGAGTAAACCAAAAGACACTGGCTGGTAGACACCAATTTCCGTATCATATTAAGAAACATGGCGTGGCCTTTGGTATTGTTTTATTAGTGTTAACCTAGAAAATAGCACTGCTTTGTGGTGGTGTCTCCATTTGAAAACATGCAATGACCATGTTTAGAAGAAACAAGGAGGCAGTTAAAAAGACGTTTTTGTTCACGTTACATACTGGAAAAATGTCAATATAGCCTGTCAAAGAGTCAAAGTTGATTGGTCAAAGAGTTTTATCTGTTTTTTTTCCACAATTAGTTCTGGATAAAGGAAATACCTCTGTATCCTTTCCAGCAGCAAACCATTAAGGTAGACACCAAGCAGCGCAGAACACATCCTCAACAATCATAAAGTGAGATAGAGAAGATTCACATGGTTTACAGAATTTGAAGAACTCAATTCACCAACCAAAATTCCTCCAAACATGAAGGTTTTAACTTTCTTTCATTACTTACGTTTCTCTTGCACACAGAGATACCCTTCCATTGTCCATTGACTGGGTGGTCTGTAATCCTGGTTGGCAGATTTCATCCTTTGCATCAACTTTTCCACTTCCTGTCGCGTGCTTTCAAAATTATTTCGAGTCTTAAAAAACAGAAAACTCCCTTTCATTTTGGTAAATCATGTTAAAGATATTAGACAGTTGGCCTATTTAAGTATTTTTAGAAAAATGCACAGGATATTTTAAAGGAAGCCTGGCATCCTCTGGTGCACGGACAGGAACAATAAATTAATGTATTTATTTTACCTTTCTCCGTCTTATGTTACTTCCATTCACAACATGTTGCAAAAGCATTACTTTTAAGACAGGAAAAGAAACATGCCAAAAATGTACAACAGATAGATTAAAGATGCAAGCATGAAAATCTCAAATGCCTTGACCCCATATTCCATATTACCCCCTCATCCCTCATGCCATCGCCTACCAATCACTGACCCAGGGCTCGAAAAATCATACATTTTTACTAGACCTGCAGGTCTAGTAACTTTAATAATCTACTCGACCTAACTGTAATGTACTTGACCCGTGAACTGGTGTCAAACTGTGTGATCCTAGGCAAATATTTTGTCTTATGGAGCTGCCTTTTTCTTTATTATCACATAAGAGAGCACCTTCGAATATGCAAGTTCACTAATTCTGCTGTACAAAAAAACTCTTTATTTACCAGACTAAATGTTTGCTCCATGTAGATCAAGAATCGAGCCATTATATAGGGTACACATGAACCCTGGCTTGCCTCTTAGTTCACTAATAGCATTGTCATCTGGGCAGGAGCAGTAATATTTCCCAGTTCATGTTTAAAAACTCACTTTCCATAAATATATTACCAAAGCATGACGTGTTAGTGCACTGTCATTTACAAATAGCATATTTTCCATTGAAATAGCCACAAAACTTTCCCACTAACATGTAGTTTTACTGATAATAGCGCATAAACAATGTTTGGAAATTGGGTTTCAGCATAAATATTTAAAATTTGCACATCACCAACTAAAGGTTTCTAATTTGTTTTGATCCTATAAAAATATTTTTTTACCACAGTATTACAAAAATGGGTCTTCATAACTAGTGAAATATATTTGAAATGTTTGAGCAGTTCATTTAGCTATTTCAGAGTAGTGTTAAAAAAAGCCTGTCATCTTACAGCCTTTCATTTAACATGCTTTGCACAGTTCAGTTGTTGCACAGTTCACTTTACAAAATTAACTTTCTAACTTTAGCCACAGAAAGAAAACTAAATGTAGGAAGTTTCAAGACAAAGTGACTTTTGACCTCTCTCTCTGAAAGCCAGCTAATGTGACAAGATAACAAGATTTAAATGCATTTGTATTGCTCTTTCACTTTGTGAGCAATAAAGATGCCTTTAAATCTTATTATCTTGTCACATATGCTCTGCTTTCAAAGACCAAGGTCAAAAGTCAGTTCTCTTCCTACATTTACTTTTTATTCTGTGACTGAAGTTAAGAGGATTTTCAACTGAGTAGTCCCTAAAAATAGCTCGTCCTGAATAAATCATGCTCGACAATGCGAGTGGTCAGTGGATTTTTCGATCCCTGTGACCAGTAGGATAATATCACAATTAAGAGTCAGACAATCAAAGAGTAGGGATTATGTTACCTACCCTGTAGGCATCCATTTATAGCATGTAGTGCTGTCGATTCACATACTGTGCATGCTACTGCCATATAGTGTTGGGATCGGACTGTTGTGTAGTTCCTAGGAGTCCCCAGGACCTGCACGTTTTGGATGACCTAAACTGAGGGCTTGGTGTCCCGACTGCTTCCGGACACCCCCACAGGATATGTCAGCCGTTAGACCAGCTAGCTCTACAGTGCCACTACCACCCCCCTGTATTCTACAGTGGTGTAGGTAGTCTCTGGCAACCACTGAACATGGCAACCCTGATTCCTCAGGGATCGTGGAAAACAGTACAGTACGTTTCGCTCAGACACTCGTGCTTGTTTATTCCCAGAAAATACACGGGATGGTGATTAGGACGTTTCAATAAGTATTTATTGGTCCAGCGACAGTCTTGTGTAAAACATGTGTGCTGCGACAATCCAGAGACAGAAGCATACAAAAGAGACTTCTAGTACCAATATAGTAAATAGTAGATACATTTCTACTATAGTGCTAATAAGATGAACATAAGCAGTTCAGATAAAAACAGTAGTACTTGCATATTCCTAAAATGCACGCCCTAAGTAAGTTGCCTAAATATACCTAGTCTAGATCTGTACATGTAGCATATATATGCGTGTAGCTATGTGTATCTGTAGCCAAGAAACCCCTAGGGAAGAACCAGCCCCCTCACCTGATGGTTGAGAACGAAGGACCCCGTCTCTGCTTCGAGGATGACACCCCGCAAGGGATGTCATACCGCTGCATGTCGAAGATTCAGCATGCAGGACCCCGTATCAGCTTGGAAGGAATTCTCCTCTAATTTGTAGGGGGGAGTGAGGACCTTTTATACTAAAGTGGTCACTTCAGGGTTTTTTCTAGAATCAATATGTTTTTAAAACAATCATGGGTGCTTTGAAAACAATCACCAATGCTTTTCTAAACAAATGCGATCATGCACAGCTGGCTGTTGGCCAAGGATGAAAAAAGTGGTGACCCTTATACATAATAATTCTGCCGTGCCTGGGGACATGTTTATGTACGTCAGGTACAGGGATTATGATAGAATACTAAGAGCCTGATGTCGAAGAGACAGGAGCAAGCTACTAGATAAAAGGTCACCTGTTTAGAATCGTTATTGTCGTGTGGATGGGACAAATGCACGTAATAGGGGTATACATGACAGGACTAGCCTAAAGGACATGACAGGACATTTGCAACTTGTCTTTCGTCTAAGAAGCCTTTTGGGTCATGAGGTACCATGGTTCCTCCTCTCTGTGTCAATGAGCATGGACACTGACTCCACTGTTAGATTGTTTTTAGCACGTCAGGTGCATATGGTAGTGGAGCTTGAAATAGTACATAATGCTGACCATGCATTGTAAGTGTAAATAAAGAAAATATGTACAGTATAATCATAACTAACAGTATCTGAGACAACCAATTACTTATGGGGAGGTGACTGGCTGCATGTGAATCTACAGCACTACATTCTATGAATAGATGCCTCCATGGTAAGTAACATAATCCATTTGTAGCATGGGTGTCTGTAGATGCACATACTGTGCATAGACTGAAAAGCAGTTCCCTCTAGCGGTAGTTAGTCATTGGATGATGCAGATGTTTGAAAAAAAAGTTTTGAAAACAGTCTGTCTAACGCATGCCTGTTGGCGTGCTACGGCATCCACACAGTAGTGATTAGTAAATGGGTGTGGAGTTGACCATGTGGCTGTTTTGCAGATGTCAGCTGTGGGAATGTTACCCAGAAAGCCATAGAAGCACCCTTTTTTCTAGTGAAGTGCGGTGTTGGTAAATCTGGTAATGTATTTCTTGGTTTGATGTAACATAGGGGTCTCCAACCAGTAGCTCATGAGCTACAGTAGCTCTCCAGCTACCTCTGAGTAGCTCACCTGGCAGCCCAGCTTATTAAATTAGAAAGCTTTTGCTTGGGTGAATTATTATACATATATGAAATTGAACTTATACAGCACTAATAATATTAGTAATTTTCAATGCATTTCATTGAACATAAGTAGCTCTCAGTACAGAAAAGGTTGGAGACCCTGCTTAAATATTAGTTTGCCCTCATATACTAATTCCTCACCTCTCTTTTTGTACTCCTCTGGGAGATGTTGTAGGAGATCCTACATCTCATCCCAGTGGGCCCTGTTGTACAGAGAGAGTAAACCTACTGAGTTAGCAATACTCCAGTGTCTGACATTCCCTACGGCCACCCTTTTCTCTTCAGTATCAATGTCTTTAATTATCAGGATTTGGGGCATCGCTGTGTGCCTGAGCTGCAGCCATTTGTCTAGCAGTAGCAATGACTAATGAGTTAGGGAAAGGGTGTCCATGTATGTACAGTAGGTGTTGAGGTGGATGGTTTATACTTCCTCTCTAATAATGGAGTTACTACCCTTGCTTTTCCTGTTTCTTTGAAGATCATTGCAGCAGGTTTGAGCACAGCTTTTATCATAGGTAAGCACTGAACTGACCTTTCTGTCTTGGATAAAAACTCTGCCAAAATGTCATCATCCTCAGGTGCTATATACACATCTAGTTTATGATATGCTGCTGCCCATTGGATGATGCTATGGTAGTTTGTAGTGTCATCAGGCGGGTTTGGCTTAATAGGTACAAGTTCTAGGTCAGTGTCACCCTGAGGGTCGACATTATATTCCATTCAAGAGTTGTCATGACTATGGGGGTGGTACATAGGCTCTCTGAAGTCCTATGCTGGAGAATATGGGTTTAGACTCCCTGTGTCTAACTGCAAGTGTGTAAGCCCTGTGGGAGATTGTGGTGAATGTTGTGGTGAATGAGTCTGAGATGGTGGTGGTGGACTGGTGCCGTTGGTGGCAATAAGTATGCTCCTCCAACTCACACCTTCTCTTTGTAGAGATGGGGGGGTTAATAACAATTGTCATTTGACCTTTGTCCAGGACTTGCAGCAACTTCTCGAGGATAGGACCTTCCTATTCCTCAGAGGATTCTTTTTGGTGCTGGCTTGCTTTTTGATGCTGACAGTTCCTTGGATCAAGTATGTTCTTTCATCTGTGCGTTCTCCAAAACGCCAGCACCAAGGCTTTCGATGCTGAAGGCTGTATTGGTGCTGAGTGGTTTTGACCTGGAGCCTTCAGCTTTGAAGGTTGTTTCTTGGTGCCATCACTGGTCTTTTAGCTGGGAGACAGATCAGAATGGACAGTTGACTCGTCCTTTCTCAGCTCCGAAGCCCTCTCTTGGTGTCGACCAAGACATGTGTTGTGTAGCCACTGGGGTGCCCTGCCAGTCCCCTTTATGTTGTGGCTCTGGCACCTCCAGTGGTCGTTTAGGGTGTATTTGGGTGTGCTGGCCCTGAAAATTCATATCCCTTGGTGAGGGCCTTTGTTCTTGGACGGGATACCCTTCCGGGATCAGTGATGGATGGGATACCTCTCCAGGATCAGCAATGAGGGTGCCAAAGGACACTGATGGCTGCTTTTCTCCCTCGCTCTCCCCGTAATGAGGGCTTGATAAAAGCACGCCTCACTCGTCTTCCTCTTGTTCCTTGGTGATGACCGCTTCCTCCTCTCCTGAAAACTATGCCTCGACCGCCATCTCCATGTGGTGAGCAAGGCATCAATAGTCTTTTTTGAGTTAAACTGCAGACATGCCAGACAGTCTTTCTCGCTGTGCGCAGTGAAGAGACACAGGATACAGACCTATTGGTGATCGTTGTGTGGAAATTTGGTGTTGCACCAAGGGTACTTTCGGAATGGAGTCTGATCCATCACCCCTAACAGCACATTCTCTAGTCAGAAGTGGAAGGCAACTTGCCCACCATGAGGCAGATGCCCTGTGGCTTAGATCCAATGACTCTGCTACTGCTGGAAGTCGAGTTAGTGATGTCTTCATGTAGACTGAGTAGAATCTTTTGCTTCCTCAAAGAATAATTTCAGTTCCACAGAAGTTATGCATAAACAACCAGGGCTTCGGGTGAAACCCGTCCAGGCCCAATGGCGGTGGAAAATAATCTAACAATGGAGTTGATGACCATGCATACTGCCACAGAGAGGATGAGCCACAATGACTCGAAAGACTTCTTAGAAGAAAAACAAATTGTAAATGTCCAAGCCCAACACCACATGGCAGACGTATGCAAAGCAAGTGAATCTACAGACATGCAAGCTACGAATATATGTTACTGCAACAAACAAGCCAGTAGTTAATGTGCAGACACCACCATTCTTTTCAAAATATGAGACTATGTAGCAAGATATTCCCAGGTGGATGGCTAGTAGTGAGAACCCTTGTGGATCTGTCACACATATTCTGTACGACTTCACTTCAAAACATGATAGTTGCCTCAGGGTTTCTGTCCAATGAACAATGTTTGTAGACAACATGCAGGGACACACCTACAGAATGTGACTAAGGCTGTCTTGAACATGATGGCATGACCATTTGCTCTTCATAGTTGGTGGGTAACCAAAACATTTTTAAACAAACTATACCATAAAGCAGACAATGTTTGCAATAGAAGGCTGGTGATCATTTTTCTGCAAAATTCTAATTTGCCTACATCTGGGGTGCTAGACATGGTCCCAGTCCGTCACTGCAGCTTATATCTCCATGGGACTGTTCATAGAATAAACTTGAATGCCCATGTCCTTCTCGATGTGGCAGTCAGGAGCAGACATGATCCTCAGTGGAGAGACTCCAAGCCTTCATTATATAAATGAGTTCCTTGCTGTGGGGAGAGGAGGTGGAGTGGGGGTGGGCACTCACTGATCTGTGATAACTGCTCTTTGGGTGAGCTGTGGTGAGAGGCCTGTTACTGGATCAGCAAAGCAGCAACTGGGCAGTCTGATATCCAGCCTAATGAAACTCCCCAATACTGCCCCACCAGTTCTCTGAAGAACAAATTTGTGGGTATCACATCACTGGAACCATTTTTAGGTCGAAGCCTACCAGACAACACAGCTGTCTGGTTGCAAAGACATGTTGAGGAAATGCTGAAAGTTTCACTAGAAATGCATTCTGCCCATTGCCTACCATTGGCTTTGCATTTTGCATCTCATATTTCCCTGTTTTCAATTTGTTTTAGGCTGTCCAGAACGTCTTTATCCCTCCCGTGGAGCATAGCCTGATTATCTGACTGGCTCCGTGTATTTTGTTATGAGTGCTCGCTTTCTGGGAACTTGTTTTTCTTTTACGTAAGGCACATCACTAGAGTACGTGTTTTCAGTGGTATCCTTTGTATGCTAGTTCACAGCAGTAAACGTGCTGTATTTCTTTAAAAAGGTTTCCTGCCTCCTACCTTTCTGCTTGACTGATTCTACTTATCTCTACCACTACCAGTTCACCAATTTCTCATGCCTGTCAGGAACAATGTTCGGTCTACAAGCTTGTTTATTTTAGTAAGGGCTCCTTACTAATAGCATAACAAATAGGCCTGGAAGTAGGAGAGTGGGGGATGCTGAAACACCCCCAAAATACTCATGCTGGAGTTCACAAGTGAATGAGCAGTAAATAGGTCTTTACATTTCGTTTTTATCTTGTCACATTTGCTGTGCATTTAAAGACAGATGTCAAATAATAGTTTCTGATGGAGGTTGGTGTTTATTTTTCTTTCTCTGACTACAAAGTGAGAGGATTTATGTAACAATCTTGCAGGGTAAGTGGGGTGTAAAAGGAAAGGCTGTAGGATGCTTTTTGTTACTAGCACAAAACAAAATTTAAATGCCAGGGAATTACCTGTACAAATATTTCAGAATATATCAGAATTAGGAAAGCACAAACAAAGCAGATTTTTTGCAACTCTGAAGTGTGGTGCAAACCAATGTTTTAATATGATCAAAGCAAATCAATACACAAGGTGATGCTGATTTCTACACATTATAGTTTGTGCGCTGTATAGGTTTATCAGTAAAACTGTATGGCTGTGCATATGTAATTGTCACTTCAATTGAAAAGGGTTTGTCTGTAATGGCAGTGCGCTACCGTACCATACATACTCCACTCTACATCACACAATACATACTCCACTCTACACCATCCCACTCTACAACTCTTTATGCCACTCAATGTCACTACACTCTACAACGCTCTACTCCACCATATGCCTCTTTACGTCCCTTCACTCTATGCCACTTCACTCTACGTCACTCCACGATAACCCAATTCTTTGACCCGCCACACCCCTTCACTCTATACAACTCTATGCCACTGCACGACACTCCACACTACGACACTCCACTTCACAACACTATACTCCAAAACCCTCCACTCTACTCTATACCACTCCATGACACCCCACTCTACGACACTCCAAGCCACTCTTCTCCACCCTACACCTTTTTACTCCACTCTATGCCACTCCACTCTACTCTATAACACTACTCCATTCCATGACACTCCACTCTATGCCACTCTACTCTACGACACTCTACTCGACTCTACGCCACTTCACTCTGCGCCACCCCTCTCCACTCTACTCCATTACAGTCTATGACACGCCACTCTACGCCCCTCCATGGCACTTTACTCCACAACACTTCACTCTACGCCACTCTACTCCATTCCACTTTATGACATGCCACTCTATGCCACTCCAAACCACTTTACTCCGCTCAATGCCACTCCACTGTACAATACACTACCCCTCTCTACTCCACTTAACACCACTGTACTCTATCCTATGCCACTCAATGCTACGCCACTCCATATCACTTTACTCTACGTCTCACCACTCCAATCTACCCCACTTCATGGCACTCTACTCCACTCTACAACACTTCACTCTGCTCCACTGTATGCTACTGCACTTTACGACACTCCACTCTACGCCACTGCTCCACTCCACTCTACGCCACTCCACAGCACAATATGACACTTTACTCTACGACACTCTATGCCACTCCACTCTATGACACACCGCTGTACAAAACTCAACTCTCCTCTACAACACTAGCTTTTAGCCATGCTGAACAGCAGCCAAGCTGGTGAACAAAATGGCTAAAACGCATTGACAAAGGCAATAGCCCTTGTATACGCAAGACTTATTGGCTTTGCCAATGCTTGCTAGTATGCTGTTCCCTTGCTGCTTGATCAGGCTGCTCTGGGATGGGCCCACACCTGCTCCAAACAACTGTAGATAGAGTTTCCGACATTACAATCTGGTGCCTCAAGTTTTTTCATTGTAAGTTCTCTGCTGGAACATCATAGTTGTATTATATTGCCTGGGTTTTCCTGCTTGAAAGCAAACTAGTATTCCTGTAGACTTTATTTTTCAGCATTTTAAAGTATATCCCTTCTTGCCTAGATTTAATCAGATGAATGCTTTCCCTGTGCTAATACAGGCAGGACTATGTAGCATTAAGGTCTTCTAGCAGCTTGCTGTGTCCTTGTAGCTTAACAGGAGGTCAACCAACTAACCCTTGTAGTGTACTTCTTTATCCTCGGTGCAACTGGGAGCAGGTCCAGTCTTTCAGATCTCCTCACAGGTCTCATCAGTAGATGCAGTCCGCCTTCTGTCTTCCACACGTCTAGTAGTGTTCTGAAGAAGGTACCCAGGAGTACCACATTTATGCCTAGCGCTAGTCTGTGGATGGGGATGATTCCTGGACCCTCCCTAACCAATAGGGAAAATATTCCCAGGGCTAACCCTACCGTCTTTTGCAGCGGTTCTTCTGTGCCCTACAGCAAACAATGCCATGGTGACCCTCTGCACCTAAATCCAATATGGTCAAACCTATCTTCCCTTGTGCAGAGCTCCTTTGCCAATTCTAGAGATGAACCCAGGGAAATGAGACACCCCTCCTCTGTGGTAACTCAAAACCGGTCCTGGGGGCAGCTCCTCTCCCACTGGGATTGATACCTGGCTGACTAGAGGGACATATGAGGGGCAGGCCCAGGTGTTAGCTACATCTGCCTGTACAGGATAGGCTTCTTTGAAGTTAATCAAGTTTCTTTGGACTGCCCAGACAGTCATCCTGTCAGAGGAAAAAAACACCTCTCCACACCCAAAGCCTTTGTTTCAGCTCTGGTAGCAAGCTCACACCTCATCAAAGGGACTATTCAGCTGCTCGGTGACAGCAGGAAGCTCATGCAAATGGGCTTCTAGAGGCTTTACTTTTTAAAAGTACCTTTCACAAAATATATATTACAAGCCTGGATTTACCAATGAATTGGGTACGTAATACACATTTTAAAAAGTCCAAGAACTAACTTTGTAACTGTTTCCTAGGTGGAGATATCTATTTCAATTCTAATATTACATCCCAGTGCTTTCCCTATGGAACCCTGCTACAGTGAAAATAGCTTTTGGGGCCTTGTCATTGTAAGGACATGTTTTACATTAAACTTTTACTTGTCCTACGCTACATAGTGTGTGCCCGCCATGCACAGTGTTGTCATTAATTATGTCACTTTAGATGCCTCAGTCATCTTATCAATGATGTCATAGAACACGTCATGAATGATGTAATGTGTAAGGTACTTAGCGGTGCATGGTGAAGGTGTGAGCTATAGTTACTTTAGGGCATGAGTGATAGTTTTTTAAAAGAATATGTTTATTATTTCCATTTCACAATTGTTAAATTACATCTATAATGTTATACATCACAATGTTTATGAAAGAAGAACAAACTTTGTAGCCATCCCACCCCTTCCCAATCAGTTATCAGAGAAGCCATCATTCCTGAGATCCCCTGTTTTCCCCCCTGTATTCCATATGGGTAATATTACTAGCACCTATTTCCTTATATCTAAGTCCTCTCTGAGGTTTGGTGCACCTCCCTTATTCGGACTAGAGTCCTCTGGATCTCGCCCTCCCACTGCAGTCTCGAAACTCACTATGGCTTCCCTTCCCTCCATGTTGTCAGATCCTCTTCTGCATTTTCATCTACCCTACACCCCCGTAGCCTGACTTCCTCGGCAATCGCCCATTCTTTCATGTCTTTCCCCCATCTTTGCTCATTGGGACCTGCAGTGCCCAGCCACCCTATAGATACTCGTCTTTTTGCGAATAATAGTGCCAATTGTACGAATCTCCACTGCAATTTCCCGTCCATCCATTGGGGCATAAGTGATAGTAACTTGAGATAACTATAACTGGTGAATTTCAGCGGTTTTGTTAGTTTTAAACACTGTCACCTAACTATAATGTCCCTTTAACCTTTGTTTTTTCAGTGAATTTCTATGTTTTTTTCTTCCAATTCAAAGTAAGTCATATTTCCAAACTATAACGTCACTTTAACCTTTTTTTTCAGAAATGTCTATGGGTTATTTTAAACATAAAGTAAGATGTGGCCCCCGCCTCCAATCACTCATGAGCACCCTATACCCCGCAGTGCAAGGCCTGCGCCCAACACCCGCAGGCATGCATGACTAATTGTGTGAATGTGTGATGTAAAAAATATAAAGGGTGTCCTTTTAAGCAAGGCATACCTGTTGTATTTGTAGAATGGTCAGCAGACTCACTGACTTCATCAACTTATATAATACCGATCTATTATTTTTATCATAAAGTCACCAATAACTAAAATCAAATACTACAATGTCTAAAAACAACTCATTATCTTAAAATGTTTTTAATAAAACTTCATTAAAAAAAAAAAATCAACATGTCTTTGAGTCTTTCTTATATAACGTAACTCAGGCCACATAGTGCAGCCACAGAACATACCACAAGGGGGCTCTGTACTCCAGCTGAACAGCATACAGCTCCAGCTTGGAGTACTTAAAAAAAAATGGTGAGCTCTCCTAGTGTCATGGTTTCAATGACCCAGGAGACTTACTGAGTTTTTGTAAGTTGTTGTGGCTGCTGCACTGCTTGGAGCCCCCCCTCCTCCACAACAAAAATAAATGTTTAGTGGTGCCTCTTCTAGAGACACCACAGCAAAAAAAAATATAATGTAAAAATGCCCTAGGGAATTATGGGGTGCTCGTTGCTGGAGCAGTGAATAATAAATGAGTAGCAGCAGCTGCTCATTTAGTATTAATTTTTGTAATGTTTTGTTCATTTTGTGAGTCCTCCGGAGCCCACCCGGGCTAACCCACATCATTTTTTTATTTTGGGGGCTGCGGGGGGAGAGCCAAGGCCCTCACAACTCTGCTGCTCCCCAGCCAGCACCCATCGTGGATGCTGGTGGAAGCCAGCATATTTTGTTTGTTATCTGGGAGCCCCGGTGCCCACCTGGGGCAACCTCAACTCCATTTTTGTTGAGGGCGGCAGGGGGGAGCCCCAGTACTACCGCTGTTCCAGCTGAGTCCAGTGGCGGGAGCCGGCAACGTCAATAGTTGGTGAATGCCCTGGTGCCCACCCAGAGCAACCACAATTTCTGCATGTTGTGGGCTGCGGGGGGAGCCCCAGAGCCACCACAGCCCCAGCTAGCTCCCATGGTAGAAGCCAGCAACTTCAATAGTTGAAGGATCCCCTCGCCTCCACCCACAATGTCTGCATGTGTGGGGGATGTGGGGGGAGATCTACGGCCCCTGCGGCCCCAGCCAGTTCCCCAGTCAGCACTATACTGGGTCCTGGCGGAAGCCGGCACCATTCCTTTGCTCCCGCCTGGGCAGGAGCAGCATTTTTCATTGCTCCCCCTGGGCGGGTGCAATGTTGCGTTCCCTGCCCGGGGAAATAGATTTCTATTTTCTGCCCGCACTTTCCTGGGCAGGAAAGCACAGTGTCCTGGGATCAAGCTCCAGTGGAAGGGGTCCCCAGAACCGATGATGGGGTAGTGGGGCCCCACGCATGCTCCCCTCCCCAACAAAAATACACTGGTCCTGGGGCAAGGGGTCCCCAGGGTCCCCCGCAGGCTCAGTTGGGAGGGGCACACGCGACATCCCTTTAATAATAGAATGGCCTCAGAGTATGGGGTGGGGTCCCCGGGGACTACCTGGGGCTCAGAGAGGGGGGATGTGCATCCCACTCCCCTCATCATGAAAACGGGGGGATAAGGTTCCAAGGGCCGAAATCATCTCAGGTCCACATATGCATCCTATCCATTATTGAAAAAAAAAAAAGAATGCGGATTGACCCCCAGGCCCTCTCCCACTCCAAGGTTTATTTATTTAAAAACAAAGCATTTTTTACGGCAATCCTGTAGGAAATCCATGGAATTGCAGTAAAAAAACATTTTTTAAAAAACTTTAGTACTGTACTGCAACATCGTATGTTACTTATACATAATGTTTACAATATTATTGTTGGACAAACCTAACATGGAAATGTGACAAACCTCTTTATGTGATACTGTAATTCGTTTTCAATTTTAGGTCAAAGAGGGTGTGTGAGGTTTTGTTGGTGTGGCTCTAACTCATCTCCTCCCCCTGCTTATCATTTCTCTCTGCTATTTGGTGGTGTTGAGTTACTCCCCCCACCATCCCTGCCCCATATTCATATTATTATTTTATTTTTTTGGAGGGTGTAGAATCTTACATTTGCTTCCGGGTCAGTCCTTTCTCTATAATGCACCTCCGCACACTTTCATTTTTTTAAATGTGCCTCTTTAAGATGGGTGTCTGTCATTTTGACATAGCATACAGACAGGCCAGGGAAAGATCTGCCTTTCCCACTAATGCATACTGAAGCACTAGCTCTCTTTATTTGTTTGTAAAAATGTTTTCCTTTTTTTCACAAACATTTTGAGGGATGGAAGAATGAATGTTCCAAGTGCATGCATCTTGCTTAGTTTTTCATTATTTGCAGTGGATTATCCATTTTTCCAGTGATTGCAAACATTTTATGAAATGTACCACACTGTTCTATGTGCAGAACACTCACATCTCCAAAACGTCTAGGGGGAAAGTCACCAAAGTCACCAAACAAAAAGTAATGAATCATTGAAAGACAACTGCGCCATTAAAATGCAGTAGGATTTGTCTAGCATTTCAGACTTCTACACAGTGGAAGTGTCCTAATGGAAACCAGGTAAATTTCTGTAACACGTTTTGGGACCCCCTTATAACCTTAGAACTGTTTGATTTATCTCTACAAATTTGAATTCAGAGTAATAATTTACCACGGGTGCAACTTTATTGATGGAAAAAGTTATAAATGGTGCAAAACCTGGAATCCCCTATTGAGTGAGGTGTTAGCCTTAACTACAGGGGTGCAACTGCATCTCTGAAATTTATATAGACCATGAAAAAACTTTAGGTTTAATAAAGGGCCTGATTTAGATTTTTGCAGATCTGGCCCCGCTGTCACTTTTCCGACGGTTTGTCTGACTGCATACTAGGAGGCCCACCTGCTCAATTTAGATGATGGTGGGTCTATAGACGATAGTCCGTCCAAGTATCGTTGTCTCCGCTAGAATGTTCTGCCCGCATTGACGGCGTCATAGGCAAAATCGGCTGTCAGGGGGAGGCCAGCCAATATTTCCGCCGGGCCAATCACGATTGAGTTGGTGGGATTGAAGAGATATGAGGTCTTAACTTACCTTTTTTTCTGTTTTCCACTTCCATTTTCGTCATGAACCCGGTTGTCCAAGTACTTCCTTTGCTGCTGCTACTGGACAACGAGACAATCAACTCCGTCGTCAGCTGAATTGAAGGTAAGCCACTTTTGTACTTGTTTTCTTATGAAATGTCTGTTTTCATTTGCTCTGGACTTGTGCATTTTTAAATTGCTCTTACATGCAAATTTTTTCTTATGTGTAATGCATATGCGTTTATTTTTTCACTTATTCAGTTGAAATAAACACACCAGTATTAACACATAAAAAACTACATTTAAATATAAAATTTTAAATATGCACAAAAAGTGAGATAACACTCGTACTTTTATACAATTTCAAAAATAAAATCTAAAAAAACAAGCATTTGCAATGCAATAGGTCTCGCATTTATGAGAGTTTGAGCTATTGGCATTGCAAATGACCATACCTTTTATTTATGTGTTGTTTTTAAAACAGATATATAAATGGCATTGTCATTTACATGCCAATAGCTTAAACGCTTGCAAATGCGTTCGACGCCTGTGTTATAAAGATTTTTTTTTTTTTAAAGCGTTAGGGGACAGCGTGTACTGCCTGCAACAGGAGGCAGGAAAAAGCTATTTGAGAAAATAGTGCTCGGAGGCTGTAATGGAAGCCTACCGGGTAACAACACACGTAACAGGGGGTGTCCTTGTGGGAGGTTACAAAATGAGGCAAGGTGGTACTGAGGAGGGACAACTAAGCCTATTGACCAATGAAAAGCCACAGTTTACAGTGGACAATGACACAAGCCAATGAAAAATATGGGCGGAGAGTGGGCGGAGCTTCAAATCCATACCTAAATACAGCATGCCTCGCAGAGCTGTGCATGCGCTACCCAGGCTCAACCTAAACAAGCATTGGCATAGCCAATAGGTCTCGCCTTTGGGACCTTATGTGTTTAGCCAGAACTTTTGGCTATGTTGTAGAGCATTGTGGCTGCTGTGCATCATGTTTAAAAGTTATAATAAAAAGTGTTAAGCATTTTTGTTACCTTTATACAAACCAAGACGACATTATATACAACTGAACAACCTAATTAAAAAAAGATTTGAACATAAAAAATGTCTTCTAGTTTTTTTGTACTTGCACTGCTGGCAACTTCTTCCTGTCTGTTCTCATGCTTGTTTGTTATAATTTTTTTTGTTATGGGGGAGCAAGACATAAATAACGGGGGAGTGGAGGTTGGAAAACAGTAATTTAATTAGAACACGAGCAGCGGACGGACACTAGGGGAGAATCAACAGATGCCAGATTCCAAGGGCAGACTGACGTGATGCTTAGGTGATGTTTAGGTGATGCTTAGGTGGTGCGCTGATGCAAAATGGTGGTGGTGAGTGATGTTTGGTGCTCAGGTGGTGCCACTATATGGTGTGGATTGGAGGTACGTTGTGGATTGTGGAGTTGAAATATGTTGTTTGGTGTGTATTTATGTGGCGAGTATTGGAAATGTGTGTAGTTGAATTGTGTGGCCTGGAACTGTGGTGTTGAGTGAAATTATGCTTAGTGAAATTGTGTCATGGTGTGGAGTGCATTTATGTTGATTGGTGGTATGTGGCATAGAGTGCATTTATGTGGAGTATATTTATGTTGCATTGAGTAGAGTGCAATTATGTGGTGTGTTATTATGTGGCACTGAGTGGTATTAGGTGGAGTGTATTTATGTTGCATTGAGTAGAGTGTAATTATGTGGCGTGTAATTATGTGGTACTGAGTGGTATGTGGAGTGTATTTATGTTGCATTGAGTAGAGTGTAATTATGTGGCGTGTAACTATGTCGCACTGAGTGGTATTTTGTGCATTGTATTTATGTTGCATTGAGTAGAGTGTAATTATGTGGCGTGTAATTATGTGGCACAGTGGTATTATGTGGAGTGTATTTATGTTGCATTGAATAGAGTGTAATTATGTGACGTGTAACTGTCACATTGAGTGGTATTATATGGAGTGTATTTATGTTGCATTGAGTAGAGTGTAATTATGTGACGTGTAATTATGTGCTACTGAGTGGTATTATGTGGAGTGTATTTACGTTGCATTGAGTAGAGTGTAATTATGTGGTGTGTAATTATGTGGCACTGAGTGGTATTATGTGGAGTGTATTTATGTTGCATTGAATAGAGTGTAATTGTGACGTGTGATTATGTGGTGCCGAGTGGTATTATGTGGAGTGTATTTATGTTGCATTGAGTAGAGTAATTATGTGGCGTATTATTACATGGCACTGGGTGGTATTATGTGGAGTGTTTTTATGTTGCATTGAGTAGAGTGTAATTATGTGGCATGTAATTATGTGGCACTGAGTGGTATGTGGAGTGTATGTTGCATTCAGTAGAGTGTAATTATGTGGCAAAATGTTTACAACCCCCATATTTAATGGCATGCCAAAAATATGTTCACAAGATCTGCGTTTAAGAACAAGTTGAACATCCCTTTATAAAATACACATGCAATCACATGTCAAACGGCCCTGCAAGTACAACCTACGTAAGAAAAGAACGTGGAAAATCTATGTTCTGTTACAACCCCCCACATGTAAGTGCGTGCTGAAAAGTGCGTGCTGAAAAATAGGGTTTACAAGATCAGCAAGTGTCAAGGGAAAGTGCTAAAAGGTCAAATAATTGGTACTATAGGGATACGTAGTAGAAGAACATAATATGATGAGACGTCTGATCAAAGATCAACACACAAGGACATGTCGAAAAGCTGTTTACAGCAGACACATGCTTGCCCTGCTGAACATCTGTTAACAACTTCCACTGTAATGACATGCTCGGAAAAACGTGTCTCTAGACTCATTTTGATGGTACAAATTACCGGACAACTCTCCCATAAATTGAGCACCGTTCGCGAATACTCCCTCGGGCACACAAACTGCTTCCTTCAACAAGTGTTTAAAGATTGTGATTTTAGGAAACAAAGGACTTAAGTTTCCCTTCCTCTCAATCTGTGCGCCTTTTCATTTGAAAGGATGTTGATATTGAATTGAAAATGAAAGAACGAGTAAAAAACAGGCTAGTCTTTAAACTGGGGGATGCCCTGGGAATTACAAACCCCGATTTACGGGATGTCTTACCATTGTCAACGAAGCCCGGCAACTTCCGGTTCTAACAAGACAAAATATGCATTTTTGGTGGGAATTACATGATCGGCAATACTGTGCGTTGAAACCCCCATCGACAGCAATGCGGACAATGACTGGGTAGCTCCCTCCTCTCTGCCTGGGCCACAATGTGTGCTGTTTGTCGAGGCACGTCTTCTTTTTGTGAGATGCTGTTTTTCGAGCTACCCGGTGTGGATCTTGTATGCAGAGGCCAGCATGGCATTGCACGTGTATCTTGAACAGAGACTTTCAGCATGTCATTAATTTCACTTACGTCTTATGAACAGAATTTAGTATGCCCCTGCAGGTAGATCTTGTACACAGATTGTAGCACACCCCCACTGCACGTGGCGCTTATAAACAGATTTTATTTTTAACTGTACTGGGCCCATCAAGAAGAAGAGAAGGACACAGAGGAACGCTACTGTGCGTACTGCACCCTACATAAATTACCTAAACCCGCCTACGCCATCTATTAGCGGTGCCTCGTGAACCTTGTTTTGGGAGTGTATAATGTGGACTTCGTTTGGTATCAGCCTTGCGTTTATCCAGTAGGGGGTACATACATGCAACGCCCCTCTGATCCCATTTGGGAAGTGTACCTTGTATATTACAACCTATACATCTTCTGTTGAGAATGTGGTATACAACTGAATGCACTAATTTCGAGGAGACGCCTTGTTTATTAGTCCCATAGAAACGTGGTTTCTACCGAAAAGAAAGGCACGCAGTTGAACCTCCTTCTGTATGTTCATTTCGAGTATGAACCCTGCTATTGCATCACAAGCAACCCTGTTTTCTACCCAAAAGGGATGCAGGTAGCTAAAAGCCCTCTCCGGCTATTTCGGGGATGTCCTTAACACTCGTGTGTTACGCACAAGAGATATGTGCATTCATGTCTCCGCGACGTCTGTGGTATTGAAGGAGAGACGGACACTGTCAGGAAACAAAGGGGACGGTAACTAAAAGCTCTGCTAACACTGTGTGGAATCCATGAAACCGTCCGGGGTGGAGAGGCGCGCCCCGTGAGACGCGCTCTCTGGTGAGGGAGGGGGAGGAAAGCCGGGGATGCGAGGAATTCCAGCAACGATGGTGTGCAGCTGTGCGCGTGCACATTATCGTGAACGCAAGCTGGAGGCCAACACGCACTCTGGTGAGGGAGGGGGAGGAGGCGGGTGAGGGAGGGGGAGGAAAGCCGGGGATGCGAGGAATGCCAGCAACGATGGTGTGCAGCTGTGCGCGTGCACACCATCGTGAACGCAAGCTGGTCGCCAGCAAAAGCCACTGCTGTTTGCACTTCCAAAACCCGCTTACTAAAACACTCGCCGAGAGCAGCGCTAAGCGCTGGCTCAGGCGAGACCTAAAAAGGAGTATGGGTGGGAGGGGTGGTAGAGAAGCGGCTTTTGAAGGTAGAGGGAGCTGGAGTAGGCGGTGTGGTTGTGTCTGTATATTTGCCAGTTGAATGTTGGTCTGGTGTTTGTTGAGTAGGTCTGGATGTGCGCTTTTAGGCTGGTGTCTGATAATCTGGTGAGTGCGTGTTTGCTTTTGGTGGGTGTTGTTTTGTGCGTATGTGTGCTTTTGTGTAAGTGTGTAGGTTTTGATGAGTATGTTGTGGTGATTGGTGTGGTTGCGGGTGTTGTGCTTGTGGGTGTAATATTAATAGTGTGTGTATGCTGTCTGTGTGTCTGTTTGTGTTTATGTGTGTGTGATTGTGCTGATTGTGTCGGCTAGAGTGGGTGCTTGCAAAGAAGTGAATGTGATTGGGATTGGAGTGGGAGTTTGGAATTGGGTTGAGGCAGGGACCTGAGTTGGGGCAGAAGGTTGGGCTGCTTGGGAAGCTAGGGTGAGTGAGGATGAATGCGACCGCGTAGGAAATGCAGACCCTTCCAGTGGCGCTGTTGATTTTTGGTCCAGACCGATAAACTGCATTTGCGGTTATTAATGCTTGAGTCCATTATGATAAAGCATTGTGTATAAAATATTTACCTATAAAGAAACTCACTTTTCTACAAAGTTTTTTGATGCTACCTCACGTATATTTTGAATAATGTTAGAAAGATGCATTTATATGTACGTGAATTAAGGTTCACTAATCTGCAATTTAGTTATACAGTTTCGAGGCCATTTCTTCTAGTTTCATTAAGTGTGAAGCAATGAAATTTATGATGCAGCAGTATAATAAGACCAAACCGTACATTTTGCAAATTAAACTGCAGCTGTTGCTTGTATGGTGTAAATTCCTGTGCCAGCTCATATCCTTCGTGGTAAAAGGTGAACAGCCCTTGGAGAAAAGCCAACAACTGTAAAAATAAAATTGAGAAAAACAGTTTAAAATTCATCACTATAAATAAAATAAGGCACAAATTGATTCAGAACGTAATAAACAACAATTACAGACCGCTGTGCTAGAATACAGGGACATGCCACTAATAGGCTGTTAATCAGAAAAGGACATTCAGCTAAGCAAGACATGACCCCAAGATATGAGGGCCTGCCTGCATCAAAGTAAGTTAAACAGATAATTATTAAACTTTTCTGCAGTTATTTGCTACACAAAGAAAAGAATGCCATGACCACAATACAGCATTATGCAAACAGATTGAAAATGCTAGCCAGAAAACAGCTTTGTTATGTGTCACTGAATAATATTTGGCGAATATGAACAATGTTGTTTCTGAATCTTAAAGTTTGATACAGTTTATCCTGAATAAATATTTAATTTTGATATGTTGTAGTTTTTGTACGCATAGGGTAACCAGGAAGTCACAATGATCCTAGAGTCGACACTTTTCGTATCCGAATCTGCTGTGGGGTCATCTAGAGGATGGTAATTATAGTTCGAACATCTAGGACAGTGTGCCTACCTCTCTTCTCCCAGACCCTTTCCGAAAGATACAAGCTGCCTTCTTCCTTGAATTCTTGGACTGGTGCCACTGCCCACATCTTGACTCAAGATCCACCGTTTGGCTCCATTGTTGGTACTTCTATGGCCTGGGGAAAGACAGCAGCCTTGGAGTGCCTCCTAGCGGCAGCACCATTTTTACAACAAAAACTTTGAAAAATGTAGTATTTCTCAGTGCACAGGAGCACACCAGCAGGCAAAATGTTGGCGTGCTTGGGGGATTGAAAATCTTGTCATAGGTCCCCTGGACCATGCCTACATGCTTTAAACTGCATACAACCACACTTTCAACAAATCCGATTCATGACGTTGCTGTGATATAGAGGAGGGCTGGTTTATCATGGCAGTTGCTTGCTGTATCTCACTCCCCGGACTACAGCCAGGAACTCCTGGACATGCTCTTCGGAGCAGGGTTGGAATGCTGTGCCACACCCCCATAGAACAGTATGTCGCCCTGTTAAGTGATGTGAACGTTTCTGCTTCGGGAAATAACCTGAATGCATGTTTCTTGAACAATAAGACTGCTATTAGAAAATCAATATCTGTTAGCAATGTCATATCTATGTAAAAGGTGAGGTAAGTAAATGTCTGTTCTTTAGTTTTCTTTTCTTTTTTAATCTCTGAGGATGACAAGACTCTGCGTGCCTGCTTTAGGCATGTTTTGTTGATCTCCTTAGCAGCCTTTTTTTTTTTCACAGGGGCAGCTGGTGTTAAAGGGCGTGAGGGACATAGCTCTCCCATCCTGGGGAAAAAAGATTAAAAAAACAGAAGCCTGAGTAGCTGTAAATAAATTGCAGTTGCTGCTCAGTGACGAACTGGTGTGAATCTCTTTTTTTCTGGAGAAGAGGGTTCAGGGGAATGTGACCTCAGGTCTCCTGTTGGCAGGACGAGTTCTTCCTCGCCTCGCATGTAAGTCCAGTGACGACACACTGGTAGGCGTCCTGGACATTCATTTTCACATATAAGATTCTACGTGGGGAGTTATTTACAAGGCCAAGGGTGTGCTTAAAACAGTGCCATTAAACTAAATGGCCGGGGGGCTGGGCGTGCCCTTGTGAAAAAAGAAGTGGGTGTGTCTTTGGTTTCTTTCTCCTCCATTGGCTCCCAGCAACTGCTGCTGTTGGTCATGACTCAAGTGTGATTGGTGGGCAGGGGCAGGAGAAGCTGCCCAGCAGAGCTTCCTTTCAGGTTAATTTTTTTTTAACTTTTTTTTATTTTGGGATACACAATGCAGCAATATACAGTACGAGCATATACATCATATGTATGGTACATAATTCTAGTTGCAGACGTGTGGCATGTACTTGCCAGAGCATGAGTTGCAATCAAAATGCCAAAGGAGCTGCACATCCCTATTTTTAGGTAAATAAGTAACAGCGATACAATTATCAATAAACACATAACCATTAAAAGGAAGAACTGGGCAGCGGTTGGCAGAGCGGTACTTCTCTTATATCTTCAAACTCCATCAGGTTAATTAACCAGGTTGGAGGTGTAGTGTTTTTAGGTCTCGCCTACGCAGCGCGCATGCCGTCGCTCTGCTCATTTTCAAGCACACACTCGTGCTTGTGGCGGCATCCACCTTGCGGGAGCGATCAGGGGCGCGCCACAAGCACGAGTGCAGTGCAGTGCTTGAAAATTAGCAGACTGCGTGCGTACGCACACACCACTCCCGGACTCACCTCCTCCTCCCCCTCTCTCTCGCGCGCGCAGCTCTTGCTACCGCCTGCTGCCTTTTGTTCTGGTCTGCAAGACACATCCCGTTATCAGCTTGACTTTCAAAAGGGAATAATTTGGGATCCAAATGATGAAAGTTACTGTCAGTCCGGTATCTCTTTGTGTGGCTTCTCGTTATCTTGCACTTTTTTTGCTCTTCCGTTCACGCTTTTATTCTTTCTTCTCTCCATTTCTCTTTCTTTTACCCCTTTAATCAATATACCTTTCAGTAAAAATTAAGTACAGAAGTTACCACACCTGATTCACATAAACATAGTGATTCACAACACCTCTCTCTCTACCTCTCTCTACCTCTCTCTCTACCTCTCTCTACCTCTCTCTACCTCTCTACCTCTCTCTCTCTACCTCTACCTCTCTACCTCTCTCTCTCTCTACCTCTCTCTCTCTACCTCTCTACCTCTACCTCTCTACCTCTCCCTCTACCTCTCCCTCTCCCTCTACCTCTCTCTCTACCTCTACCTCTCTACCGCTCTCTCTACCTCTACCTCTCTCTACCTCTCTACCTCTCTCTACCTCTCTACCTCTCTCTCTACCTCTCTACCTCTCTGCCTCTCTCTACATCTATACCTCTCTACCCCTCTCTACCTCTCTCTCTACCTCTCTACCTCTCTCTCTCTAACTCTCTCTACCTCTCTCTCTCTACCTCTACCTCTCTACCTCTCTCTCTCTCTCTACCTCTCTCTCTCTACCTCTCTACCTCTCCCTCTACCTCTCTACCCCTCTACCTCTCTCTCTACCTCTACCTCTCTACCTCTCTCTACCTCTCTACCTCTCTCTACCTCTCTACCTCTCTCTCTCTACCTCTCTCTTTCTACCTCTCTCTACCTCTCTACCTCTCTCTCTACCTCTCTACCTCTCTCTCTCTCTACCTCTCTCTCTCTCTACCTCTCTACCTCTACCTCTCTACCTCTCCCTCTCCCTCTCTCTCTACCTCTCTCTCTACCTCTCTCTCTACCTCTCTCTCTACCTCTCTCTCTCTACCTCTCTCTCTACCTCTCTCTCTCTACCTCTCTCTCTCTACCTCTCTACCTCTCGCTACCTCTCTCTCTCTACCTCTCTCTCTCTACCTCTCTCTCTCTACCTCTCTACCTCTCTACCTCTCTACCTCTCTCTACCTCTCTACACCTCTCTCTCTCTACCTCTCTACACCTCTCTCTCTCTACCTCTCTCTACCTCTCTACACCTCTCTCTCTCTACCTCTCTCTACCTCTCTACACCTCTCTACCTCTCTACCTCTCTCTCTCTACCTACCTCTCTCTCTACCTCTCTCTCTCTACCTCTCTCTCTCTACCTCTCTCTCTCTACCTCTCTCTCTCGCCCTCTACCTCTCTACCTCTCTACCTCTCTCTCTCTACCTCACTACCACTCTCTACCTCTCTCTACCTCTCTCTCTCTACCTCTCTACCTCTCTACACCTCTCTACCCCTCTCTACACCTCTCTACCTCTCTACACCTCTCTACACCTCTCTACCTCTCTATACCTCTCTACCTCTCTCTACCTCTCTACCCCTCTACCTCTACCTACCTCTCTACCTCTCTCTCTACCTCTCTCTACCTCTCTACCTCTCTACACCTCTCTACCTCTCTACCTCTCTCTCTCTACCTCTACCTCTCTACCTCTCTCTCTTTCTACCTCTCTCTCTCTACCTCTCTACCTCTACCTCTCTACCTCTCCCTCTACCTCTCCCTCTCCCTCTCCCTCTACCTCTCTACCTCTACCTCTACCTCTCTACCTCTCTATCTCTACCTCTCTCTCTACCTCTACCTCTCTCTACCTCTCTCTCTACCTCTCTCTCTCTACCTCTCTACCTCTCTACCTCTCTACCTCTCTGCCTCTCTACCTCTCTCTCTACCTCTCTCTACCTCTCTACCTCTCTCTCTCTAACTCTCTCTACCTCTCTCTCTCTACCTCTACCTCTCTACCTCTCTCTCTCTACCTCTCTACCTCTCTCTCTCTACCTCTCTCTCTCTACCTCTCTACCTCTCCCTCTCTACCCCTCTACCTCTCTACCTCTCTCTCTCTATCTATCTCTCTACCTCTCTACCTCTCTCTCTCTACCTCTCTCTTTCTACCTCTCTCTACCTCTCTCTCTACCTCTCTACCTCTCTCTCTACCTCTCTCCCTCTCTCTCTACCTCTCTACCTCTCTACCTCTCTACCTCTCTCTACCTCTCTCTACCTCTCTCTCTACCTCTCTCTCTCTACCTCTACCTCTCTACCTCTCTACCTCTCTCTACCTCTCTACACCTCTCTCTCTCTACCTCTCTACCTCTCTTTACCTCTCTACACCTCTCTACCTCTCTCTACCTCTCTCTACCTCTCTCTCTCTCTCTCTCTCTCTCTCTCACCTCTCTCTACCTCTCTCTCTCTCTCTCTCTCTACCTCTCTCTCGCCCTCTACCTCTCTACCTCTCTACCTCTCTCTACCTCTCTCTCTCTCTACCTCACTACCACTCTCTACCTCTCTCTACCTCTCTCTCTCTACCTCTCTACCTCTCTAGACCTCTTTACCTCTCTACACCTCTCTACCTCTCTCTACCTCTCTACACCTCTCTACCTCTCTACACCTCTCTACCTCTCTACACCTCTCTACCTCTCTACACCTCTCTACCTCTCTCTACCACTCTCTACCTCTCTCTACCTCTCTCTACCTCTCTACCTCTCTCTACCTCTCTCTCTGCCTCTCTCTCTCTACCTCTCTCTCTACCTCTCTCTCTCTACCTCTCTCTACCTCTCTACCTCTCTCTACCTCTCTACCTCTCTACACCTCTCTACCTCTCTACCTCTCTCGCTCTACCTCTACCTCTCTACCTCTCCCTCTACCTCTCCCTCTACCTCTCTATCTCTACCTCTACCTCTCTACCTCTCTATCTCTACCTCTCTACCTCTCTCTCTACCTCTACCTCTCTCTACCTCTCTACCTCTCTCTACCTCTCTCTCTACCTCTCTCTCTCTACCTCTCTACCTCTCTCTACCTCTCTACCTCTCTCTCTACCTCTCTCTACCTCTCTACCTCTCTCTCCCTAACTCTCTCTACCTCTCTCTCTCTACCTCTACCTCTCTACCTCTCTCTCTCTACCTCTCTACCTCTCTCTCTCTACCTCTCTACCTCTCTCTCTCTACCTCTCTACCTCTCTCTCTCTACCTCTCTCTCTCTACCTCTCTACCTCTCCCTCTACCTCTCTACCCCTCTACCTCTCTACCTCTCTCTCTCTACCTCTCTACCTCTCTCTCTCTACCTCTCGCTTTCTACCTCTCTCTACCTCTCTCTCTACCTCTCTCCCTCTCTCTCTACCTCTCTACCTCTCTACCTCTCTCTACCTCTCTACCTCTCTCTACCTCTCTGCCTCTCTCTCTACCTCTCTCTCAACCTCTCTCTACCTCTCTCTCTACCTCTCTCTCTCTACCTCTCTCTCTCTACCTCTACCTCTACCTCTCTACCTCTCTCTACCTCTCTACACCTCTCTCTCTCTACCTCTCTACCTCTCTCTACCTCTCTACACCTCTCTACCTCTCTCTACCTCTCTACCTCTCTACCTCTCTACCTCTACCTCTCTACCTCGCTCTACCTCTCTACCTCTCTCTACCTCTCTCTACCTCTCTCTCTCTCTACCTCTCTCTACCTCTCTCTCTCGTCCTCTACCTCTCTCTACCTCTCTCTCTCTCTACCTCACTACCTCTCTCTACCTCTCTCTCTCTCTACCTCTCGACCTCTTTACACCTCTCTACACCTCTCTACCTCTCTCTGCCTCTCTACCTCTCTACACCTCTCTACCTCTCTACACCTCTCTACACCTCTCTATCTACCTCTCTACCTCTACCTCTCTACCTCTCTCTCTACCTCTCTCTCTCTACCTCTCTCTACCTCTCTACCTCTCTCTACCTCTCTCTACCTCTCTACCTCTCTACACCTCTCTACCTCTCTACATCTCTACACCTCTCTACCTCTCAACCAGTTGAATTCCGGGAAGCCCAAACCATCAGTATTTCAAATCTGCACGTGAAACGTGGGTAGGATGAGCCGTGCAGCTCAGAAAGGGATGTTCTTTTTACATAATTTGTATTTAATAGATTTGGGAAGCAGGAGAACAGTCTCACAGTTGAGATAGGGATTCACATACACTGGCGACCGCTTTTGAATTGGGTTTAAAACCATTCAAAGATGGCTGCAGCGTCTACGTGGGATGCGGTGGACTAAGTGGCAGCCAGAGCCTGATAGCACTGCTTGTCCTTTTAAAAAAAAACAAGCATTGGCATAGCCAATAGGTCTCCCCTTTGGGACCTTATAAGTGTGTAGTTATCCAGTACAATATCCTTGGTGCAACAACATCAAGTGTTGCATGGCTAAACACTTATAAGGTCCCAAAGGCGAGACCTATTGGCTATGCCAATGCTTGTTTTACTTTTATGTCCAGTGCAGGTTCGACTTTAAAGAAACTTTACAGTTCTCTCTTTCTTTGCTCTTTTGTTGGATCTAGTTGGCTGGATCCTACTAACTTAATTAGCACTGTGTCACTGTGCGAGGAGGGTGGTGGGGGATCACTGTGTGCTCTGATTAAGGGGCAGTGGAGAACTCAAATGACTAAGCACGTGGCCACACACAGAGAAAACAGCAGGATTATTATTCTGCCTGCCTGGCCTGGTACATCAAACAAGTTTTAAATCTGCGGTGGAATGCTGCCTGGGGCGACCCTGATCTCTGCCACCAGGACTGGCACCACCTGCTACCAGCCAGAGCCAGCAGCCGCCAAAGAGGACAGCCTGGGTCCACTGAGGCGTCGTGTGCAGGGACTTCACACCTCAAACCTCAACCCCACTGGAAGTTTGTCCTCTGTCTTCCGTTCCATGTTGGCTGGATATGCATCGAAGAGCAATTACACCTGCTAATTGCTGACTAGTATGTTTAAGTATTTCTAAGGCACTAAAGAGCGAAGCCAGGGGTCAGCACATACAGCGTGTGCAGCAGAGTCAGTATTCTGAGTGTGCATGCAAGACTTCATATCATTTGGTGCCAGATGTCTGCACACTGAGTGTGTTCAAGATATGCAAAATGACCATCATTGGATTGTGATCTCATATCCAGAGTGACTCGTTCTATCTGATTGTTACCATGGCGTGTACCGCATCCTTACTCTAAACCGCAGCGCTATCCTTCATGTGCAATGGGGGCGTGTCTAAAGGGTTCTAAATTCAGTGTGTATAGAGTTTGTACTATGTGCTCGAGCCCGCATGTGAGCCAGTATGTTTATATAATAAGTGTGCACAGAGATTGGTATATATAAGTCAGCATAGGGTTCTCTCTGCATGGTTACTAGTGATTTTGTACAGTCTCTTACAGGCTCTGTATATATAAATCTATATGCATATTCGCATATGAAATCTATGGACTGAGTTTACACAAAAGTTTCAGATGAAATATACTTTCATTCAATTTCATTTTAAATCATAAAAGGACGATACAGTTTACCCACAAAATGATTAAAAATTATTAAACAGTACTAGTTTAATTATGACCTTGCATTACACTCGTTAAAATGTGTTCTAAAAAGGATGTTAAAAACAATGTACATTAATTACATGTTGGCATATGATGTCAGGCCCCACTAGAGAAAGCGGGCTTCTAATATAGTTGGGTTAGGCTGAGAGCAGGCTAACCACACAAGTTCCATTACTCTTGAAGGGAGTTACAATGCGGTCAGTTCAAACATTTGATTCTTGTTTTGTCATGCGTCAAATCCCAGTTGTGTACAGATTCAGTCCAAGGTGACTGTTCCAGAAGCTGGGCCTACGTGCTGGGACATTCTGGGAGTTAGTTTGGGAAGGCCTGGCACAAAGGACAATTTGGAAGTATTTGATAATTCATTGATGCTCATTAAAAGTGTCACACGGTGGAAACTGAAGAGACATTTGCCTACGAAAAGGTACAATCTATCCAGGCGAAAATGCCTGGAAAGAGGGGAAAACCAGTGCAAGTTGGTGCGCAAAAAAGGATTTCTGTGGCAATGCTTCATTCCATGAGTCAAAATGTGCCCGGCTCTGGTAATATTTCACCCAGTAATTACCGTACACTGTGGTATTTCCCTTTGTGGTATAACACACTAAAAGATCAGGACACATCTTTTCCAGGCTTTAGAATCCTGAGTCCAGTGTTTTCCCGCCAGTGCTCATATTGCTGAAAGGAGGTTGTCTGATGCTGATCAAGGTTCTCGGGTATCTTGTTATGGTTTAGTGTCATGAGGTACTTTGGGCCTTGAGACGAGTGTGCTCTGTGGGATGTACAGAGCATCCTGAATGTAACTCGTTCTTCCTTGGGCACCTAGATGCACGAACATCATGTCAGTAACCTGTGTTAAATGCCCCGATGTTTTCCTGATTGCCAAAGGTAGAGTGTTGACAAACTGCGTGTCTGCTCCTTGCAATTTGAGGACTATGGCAGCACTTGAAAGAAATGTAAAAAAGTCATTGAAAAATATAGTTTCCAAAATATAGGGTCTGTACCTTACATAAATATCTCAATACAAAAACGTTGGGCTGTACTTAATCCCACTATGAAGCATTTGCCCTAAATTATGGTACAACAGGAGTCAGAATAGTAAATTTGCCCACTCCTAAAACATGTCTGGCTGTAGAAAATGATATACTGGTCGATTTATTTTTACCGATCTGTTCATATGAGACATAGATATTGTCACTCTTTATTTTATAGTTGATGTTTCTTTTTCAAACATGTTTTTGCAGTCTATGTTCTGACCTGGAACCATGACTACAGATCAGTGCCAGGTGTGCAAGGATAGAGATGAGAACAGGTTCAGATGTACAGGTGTTGTATACATCAATGTTTTGGAATAAGGACTGGACCTCAATGGACACACTGGCTGCTACACTTGAGCACATTCCCAATACCTATCATGAGCATTTACTGATAAATAATCAGAAATAAAACCTCCCATTTCCACTTATTCGGCTGAGGAATAACTTTAAGTGTTGGAAATGCATTGTCCAGAAGAGACCAGAATAACAGACGCGAGAGACACATGAATAGAGACATGAATTAAAGAATGCCTCAAGTGCCAGCATAGCCCTCCTTTGGCTCTGTCCTTGTCTCTCAGCAGCTGTACCGAGAATGCACTGTATTAGAAATGATGGTGCTCAGTCACTGCTGCATATTCAGGTTGGGATGATGAGTTCAGTGACTTCTTGAAAGGAGTGAGATTTCTTTTAGGAGTCTCTCCTAGCAATATTCCAGTAGCGTTAGAGAAAACGAAGACATAATTCTACCTCACTAAGGGTAGCATTAGACCGGGAGGCGAAGCTGTATGTTGCCAAACACAACGAGCATTGGCAAAGCAAATAGGTCTCACCTATGCAAGAGCTATTGCCTTTGCTAATGTCTTTGAGACATGAAAATTACAACGAGCATTGGCAAAGCCAATAGGTCTCACCTATGCAAGAGCTATTGCCTTTACCAATGTCTTTGAGACATGAAAATACCCTAAAATATGCACGTACATAGTGTAAAGCACGTTCCCATAGTTTCACTGAGAATCCAAAGCAGTGTGTGGGGCTCAACAAGAGTGAGCTGCGCACATGCTGCTGCTGTCTGTCAGTCAGTGGGGCAGTGGTGGATAGAGACCCATCAAACCCTACCACGAGAATGAATGGGCAGAGTTCGGAGACAGGCGCACAAACACCGTCCCCGCTAGCAGCCACCGCATCCACTCTGTCCTGTTAATGCCTTCATGCCTCTCCTGGAAGTGCAGCCCTCTCCCATAAGTCCCTGTTCAGTTCAAATTCTGTCCATGAACAGCGCAACCGCTAATTTGCGAATGTTACGTGCTTCTGACCCATCCACACTAAAGCATTCACTTGAAACAATGGTTGGAATGCCATGGATGGGTGTAGGAGGGAGGGGCTGATAAGGCCACACCTCTTCCCACACTTATCCATGGCCGGAATAACTTGAGGGGGGTAAAAGTGGAATAATCCACATTAAATCCACTGATATTATCAAGCCAGGCGGAATCCACAAAGACAAGTTAAGAAAGTTTAAGTGAGAGAAAAGGCTGTCAGGAGTGCAAAGGGCGCAGCCTAGGGTCTGGGTGCATTTGATGTGCTTGCACAGTTAGACCCAGTCATCCACACAGGCACACTGTGATGGTGACTCCCCTGCAAAAGTTGCACTTGCTTCAACAGGTTTCGTTGATGTTCCTCAGCGCTCCCGCTTTTCTAAATGCATTACTTTTTTTCCCGGATCAATTACATTTTGAAAAGAGCAAACCCAGCCTGATCCTGAACATCCCACGCCGCAGCCACATCGCCGGCCACCTGAGAGACCTTGACTGGCTACCTATCAACAAAAGAATTACCTTCAAGCTCCTCACGCACACCTTCAAAGCTCTTCACAAAGCAGGACCTCAATCCCCGCCTCTCCTTCTACACCCCCACCAGACATCTCTGCTCTGGCCAACTGGCCCTGGCCACCATCCCACAGATCCACCAGACCACAGCGGGAGAAAGATAGAGCGTAAATAGGCAACCTAATTGATGAGCCAGTGGTGGGGACTGATGAAGGCAACCGAATTGTTGAGCTAGTGGTGGCGAGTGGTGAACATAGACAAAAAACAAGCATTGATAATTGCATTAGGTTTCGCCTATGTGGTTAATAATAAGCTGTTTTTTGTTGTAAGTTGTAGCTTGCTGAGTAGTTGTTCAATATAAGTTACAAAAAGTCTGCTAAAGTGTTATACTTGTTTATGTACAAAAAGGCAATATATTGTCTGTTACTAGTGGTATGGTGCGGGTAAGTAATAGCAAAATTTTGAAAAATGAAATGAAAGAGGGAAATAATAGAATTAATTGATGTAATAGCAATATTTGGTGTTAACAGGAGTGCTGACAAAATTTGGGTCTGGTGCCGCTACACCTGCAGCACCATTCAAATCATGACCCAGTGCCTGCACGATAACTACATTTGTAACTGCCTGCTTAGGAGTCAAATATTGCAATATTTGGTGTTTGAGGGGTTCCAAAAGCTTTGGACCCCAGTGTCGCTGCATCTGCTGCACCATTGAAATCATGGCCCTAGTGCCTGCAAGGTAACTGCACTTGTGACTGCGTATTTAATAGTTAAATATAGCAATATTTGGTATTTAGAGGAGTTCTGACAACGTTTGCCCTAGTGCCACTGCACCTACAGCACCAATGAAATCATGGCCTTAGTGCCTGCTAGATAAATGCACTTGTGACTGCCTGTTTAGTAGTAAAATTGAGCAATATTCTGCATTTAGTGGGGTCCCTAGAGCGTTTGGCCCTGGTGCCACTGTACCTGCTGCACCATTCAAATAAAGCCCCTTTTAACTGCAAGATATCCACAATTGTGTCTGCCTGTAAAGCAGCAAAATAGAAATATTAGGTGTTTAGAGCAGTTCTGACAACTTTTGGGCCCAGTGCCACTACACCTGCTACACAATTCAAATCATGACCCTGTTGTCTGCAAGGTAACTGCACTTGTGACTGCCTGTTTAGAGGTAAAAAATAGCAATATTAGGAGTTTAGTGGGGTGCCTGGAGCTTTTGGTCCTGGTGCTACTGCACTTGCTACACCATTCAAATCATGACCCTACTGCCTGCTATATAAATGAACTTGTGACTGTCTTGTTTAGTAGTAATATTTAGCAATAATCTGGGTTTAGTGGGGTCCCTAGAGTTTTTGGCCCCAGTGCCACTGCACCTGCTGAACCATTCAAATCAAGTCCCTTTTAACTGCAAGGTAACTGCAATTGTGACTGCCTGTTTAGTAGTCAAATAGAGCAATATTATGTGTTTAGACAAGTTCTGACAACGTTTGGGCCCGGTGCTACTGTACCTGCTGCACCATTCAAACCATGACCCTGTTGTCTGCAAGGTAACTGCACAAGTGGTTGCCTGTTTAGGAATAACATCTAGTAATATGAGGTGTTTTGTGGGGTGCCTGGAGCTTTTGGTCCATGTGCACCTGCACCAGCTGCACTATTGAAAGCATGACCCTAGTTCTTGCGAGGTAACTGCACTTATGACTGCCTGTTTAGTTGTAGAATATAGCAATATTATGTGTTTAGAGGAGTTCTGGCAACTTTTGGCCCCGGTGCCATGGCACCTGTTGCACCATTCAAATAATGACCCTGTTGCCTGCAAGATAACTGCACTTGTGACTGACTGTTTAGTAGTAAAATATAGCAATATTTGGTGTTTAGTGGAGTTATGACAACTTTTGGCCCCAGCGCCACTGCTCCTGCTGCACCATTCAAATCGAGACCCTTTCAACTGCAAGGTATCTGCAATTGTGACTGCCTTTTTAGTAGTGAAATATAGCAATATTAGGTGTTTAGAGGAGTTCTGACAACTTTTTGGCCAGGTGCCACTGCACCTGCAGCACCATTCAAATCATTACCCTAGTGCCTGAAAGATAACTGCATTTGTGACTGCCTGTTTAGTTGTAAAATATAGCAATAATAGGTGTTTAGTTGTGTGCCTGGAGCTTTTGGTCCTGGTGCCACTACACCTGCTGCACTATTGAAATCATGACCCAAGCGCTTGCTAGATGACTGCACTTGTGACTGCCTATTTAGTTGTAAATTATAGCAATTTTAGGTGTTTAGAGGAGTTCTGACAACTTTTGGACCCAGTGTCACTGCATCTGCTGCACCATTCAAATCATGGCCCTGCTGTCTGCAAGGTAACTGCACGTGTGGCTGCCTGTTTAGTAGTAAAATATAGCATAGCTCTTGTATATTAACTTTATTTTTAATGTACAATGTTTATTACAACATTTAGAATTTGATCATAATGACCAAATGGATTAATTTGAAAAAATCCATCCGATGATGCCTACAAAGTGCAAAGAAAGGTACTGAGGCATGAATAGGAAATGCCACAAACATTCTAAGGCTAAATCATCTACTTTACACAATTAAGTAATGAAAAGCAAGCATTCCAGCATACTGTTAGAAGCTGTCTGCCTTTTCCGTGGGAAGAGATCTTATCTTGACAGTGGATTGGGCTTAAACAGTGTGAACAGCTTTAGTAGAAGTATCGTAAATGCGTGCAGCCAGGGGAAAGTAACAGAAAAAAAGTTCCACACAAAAGCGAATTAACCCAGTAATTCTGCGATGGGAACTGATAAGAGCCCCCTTTTAAGATATGTTAAATACAAGCGATTTTACAGTGCAAGCGCTGTGCAGGCGAAACCTAAAAATACTCTGCTGAAATGATTTTGGTGAAGTGATTTGGTATCTTTCACTCCTGGTCTGTGCTAAGATACTGCTGTTTATCTTGTGCGGCCTGACTAAGCCTCGGTTAAGAGGAAGAATTCTTCCCCATTATTAGGCTGAGGTTTCCATATTATATTTTAGTGTATGCAAATATTGTGCTTGAATAGAAAGTTAGCATGGATATCTGGCAACAGATCGCTCTTCCTGTTGTTTCTTAGCGCTAATAAAAAAGAGTTACAACTCTATTTAAGGGTAATCAAATTATCAACCTTTGTGAAAATGTGGTTCAACAAATTTGATACAAATAATACAAAATATATAGGGTACTGGGAATGTCTGACCTCCAGGTTTAGTGGTAGCCGACTCCATGAGGTCAATTTTAATGCGAGGTAGGGACCTAAACAAAAATGCGGATGCCGACACCTTGGGAACATTAAAATATGCAGGGCAAGTAAATATCAGAACAACGAGGAAGATTTGGAAGCAATCAAATAAACTTGGCTGCACAAACTAGTAAAGTTTCCTTGTGATGATCCAGCGTTTTGGTCCTACCCTCTTGCCATTGGTCCTCCAATGGACCTTTTATTTTCCGCCTGAGCGGTGATGGGAGTTAACATTACATCAATCAGTTTCAATTAATAGTGCAACCCATTTGGTTGCACAAAAAGGACCAGGAAACAGTAACTATAGTTAAGAAGGTTTATTACAAATCAGCAATCAAAATAAGGTACACAACTCTTAGCACCATTGTGAGAAGTTGGCCTGGCATATGCTGTCCACTAATTATAGTGGGCACCTTGCACCAGTCCAAACAACCCCTTATTGGAGATAGGTTAAAGACAACCTTATTGAAAGCTATCCTAGTGGTAGCTATGGAGAGCAGCCTTCAGGCTAAGTCTTGAAGGAATGTAAAGCAGCTTGTTTTACCAGTCTATAATCTCTTGAGTGATCAAATGAAAGAGCACCACACCAGGTATATATTCAAAATATATGTATTTATTGCTAAACACACCCTCTAGTCTCTTTATGAGGCTAGAGTTCAAGTACATAAGTTAGAAGTTATTAAATCACAGTGATAGCACAAATACACGTTTAGGCCCTACGGGCGTACTCAAACCATATACCAATAAAGTGGTATGCGAACCACGACTGAACTAGACACTAGGCCTAGAGCCTCTAGAAGTGCTTGGACCACAAGGAACCACCCAAGGTAGTGACACAGGGGACCCACGGGAGACGCGTGCAGTGTAAATACACAACCGCGATACGCCGTTGACTTCTATGGAGAAAGTCGGGATCGGGAAATTAGAGAAAAGGGACACTTAAAAGAGGACTAGGACAAAACCCTTTGAGATCTAGGACTTTGAAGAGTCTCTACCCACGGGAGCACCAGAGTACTCGTGTTACCTCACCCAGGGAAGCCGGGTGCATAGGTGCCTTTCGGGGTCGGGTTTCGTCGTCGATTCGAATGGCGATCTGCTGCAAAGTGCTGCTGGCGGCCAAGAGAAAAGTGTCCGGGTGGATCCAAGAGTGGATCGGAGTTCTGAAGAACCTGAAAGCAGAGGGGACAGAGTCTGGGTCACTAGCCAGTGACCAGGAAGGTGATGGACAGATGCCCACCGATGTCGAGTGCTTCAGGTGCATTGACGGTCGTCTTGACTCTTCAGCCACGAGGTCCAGGAGGCGTTGTCGGCGACCAGGAGCAGGATTCGGGCTGGTACACGATGTCTGTCGAGTGCTGAGGTGTCGGCGACCGGATTGGACCCAACAAGCCTTGGCAACGGCAAGTCTCGGTGAAGATGTAGATCGTCGATGGTGCAGACCAGCAAGGTCTGTGGAACTCACCCAGCGAGGGTAAGTGAGGGCAGGCCTGGAGCAACCAGGATGCCAAGTTAGAAAAGGATTGGCCTTCGTTAAGGGCTACTAGCCAACGGGCTAGCGACCGCGAAGGAGCCTCGTGACGCCGCACGTGGATCTGGCTTACAGGACACTCGTGGAGTGGGGGCCAGTGATCTTCGGTGCAGGTGGTGCTGGAGGCTAGGGCTACTCGGAGCCCAAAGCACGACTTCTTGGGAGACCCAGAAGAGGATGCACTTGCAAATGTGCTCGGTGTCCAGGGGTCACGGTCTCAAGTCACCCACGATAGCCACGGGCCTCAGCTTTGCTGGGAACTCAGGGTAGCCTCGGGGAAGTCTGAGAATCTACCTCTGGTGATGCGATGACTTCGGCGTCCGACGGGAGCTTCAGAAATGCGAACCGGACAGATTCTTCTTTGGTGCCTGCCAAGCAGGGGAGTCACTCCTTGACCCCAAGGGAGATTCTTCTGTCCTCTAATCGTGAGTAGAGTGTCGAAGGTCCAGGATTCAGTTACAGAGTTTCGTCCAGGGATAATCTAAAGTCCTAAGGACTGGGTTCCTACCTTTATACTAAAGATAGGGGTTGGACTACTCTGTGGCCCCACCTATGGGTGGGTCAGGGCAGAGGGGTGGCTACACCCCTTTCCCTTTGTCCAGTTCGCGCTAAAGCAGGGGCTGCAAGCCCCTGATCCGGTTTGAACTGGGGTATGCACAGGGACACCAAATGTGCCCCCAGTGCAGGACTTCAAAGCACCCGAAAGTGCTCCCGCCCAGCCCCAATACACATTATCCTGTCTGGGGAGGTGGTCACACCTCCCTGGGACAGGAAACCTATTGTCCAGGCCTCCCCTGCCGGAGTTTCGTCCAGCAGCAGGAGGCCAGACTCGTGTCTGTGGCAGCAGCATCCATTTTGTGATGCCAGGGCTCTGGAAAGAAGTTACCGGACTAGTCAGAGTTAACATGTCTTTCCCTCTAGAAGGGTGGAATGCTACCCCCGCCGCCAGGATTGGCGGGGGGTAGTATTCCAAGATGTTTGACACCAAACACGACATGTTTAGGTGCAGCCATTCCAAAGTTAGCATTTTACCGCGAGGATATAATGTGCTTAAGAGTATATGGTCAGGCTGCACTACAAACAGCATCAGAGATGGTCTCCGAACGCTGCAGAGGGACCCTGCTCATGCAGGGGCACCCTCTCACATAGGAACCATGCACTCTGCCTTTAGGATTGATAAGGCCTGCCTTAGGAGTGACTTATAGGTTTATATGTGTGTATGTATTTAGGGATATAGGTAACCTATATCACAGTAAGGGGTGCATGCACCACCTTACCCAGGCTGCAGTAGCAGTCCTGTGGTGTCAGTTTGGATGGCCTTCCAGGGGTGGCATAATACATGCTGCAGCCCCTGGCAGGCCTCTGAGGTACCTATGCCCTTGGTACATAGTATACCATATACTAGGGACTTATAAGGGCACTCCAGATCCCAATCAGTGATGTGCCTAAGGCACATGGAAACCATTTTAGAGAGGAAGCAGCTAGGCTGGGGTTCTGATTAGCAGGGCCCCAGCCAGAATAATGTCGAAAAACAGTGAAGCATCAGCAAAAAGTGGGGGTACCCATGTGAAGCAGATCCTACTCTCCTACACAACCCCCAAACGTAGGGACATTAAACTAACCTTGCCCAGTTAAGTCTTCATGTTCTAAGTGGAAATACCTAGAGAGTCCATCTGCATTCGCATGGTTACTCCCAGGCCTATGTTCCACTGTAAAGTCCATCCCCTGTAGGGAAATGGACCACCTAAGCAGTTTGGGGTTTTCACCCTTCATTTGTTTTAGCCATAAGAGGGGCTTATGGTCTGTCTGAACCAGGAAGTGTGTACCAAACAAGTATGGCCTCAACTTCTTCAGAGCCCAGACCACAGCAAAGGCCTCCCTCTCTATGGCTGACCAACGTTTCTCTCTAGGGGTCAGCCTTCTGCTAATAAAAGCTACTGGCTGATCCTGACCTTCTTCATTCAATTGTGACAGTACAGCCCCTACCCCCAATTCAGATGCATCAGTTTGAACAATGAACTTCTTGGAGTAATCAGGACTCTGCAGAATTGGAGCAGTGCACATGGCCTGCTTGAGGTCATCAAATGCCTTTTGACAGCTAACTGTCCACTGAACCTTTTGGGCATTTTCTTAGAAGTTAAGTCATTCAGGGGTGTCACTATTGATCCATACCCCTTGACAAATCTCCTATAGTACCCAGTTAGGCCTAAGAAGGCTCTCACCTGAGTCTGGGTAGTGGGAGCAGTCCAGTCCATGATGGTCTGGATCTTGCTCTGCAAAGGTTGAACCTGGCCTCCACCCACAAGGTGGCCCAGGTACACAACCTGACTCTGCCCTATCTGGCACTTAGTGGCCTTGATAGTCAGGCCTGCCTTTTGCAGGGCCTGTAAAACATTCCTGAGGTGGACCAGGTGATCCTCCCAGGTGGAGCTAAAGACAGCAATATCATCTAGATATGCTGCACTATAGGCTTCCAGACCTGTGAACTGTATTCACCAGCCTCTGGAAAGTGGCAGGTGCATTCTTCAGACCAAAGGGCATCACCACAAATTGATAATGCCCACTAGGGGTTGAGAATGCTGTTTTGGGCTTTGCAGTATCAGCTAGTCTGATCTGCCAGTAGCCAGCTGTTAGGTCAAATGTGCTGAGATATTTGGCAGAGGCCAAAGTATCTATGAGCACATCTGCCCTGGGTATTGGATGGGCATCAGTCCTAGTGACTGCATTGAGACCCCTGTAGTCCACACAAAACCTCATCTCTCTTTTTCCACCACTGTTGTGAGGTTTCGGTACAAGGATCACTGGACTAGCCCAGGGGCTATCTGAGGGTTCAATAACTCCCAATTCCAACATTTTCTGGACTTCAGTCCTGATACAGTCCCTGACATGGTCAGGTTGCCTATAAATCTTGTTTTTAATAGGCAGACTGTCCCCAGTGTCCACTTCATGAGTGCACCAGGTGGTCTGACTGGGTGACAGTGAAAACATATGTCTAAACTGATTGAGGACTTGCCTGCAATCAGTTTGTTGCTGGGTAGTGAGGCTGCCTGCCAAGGCTACACCATCAACTGACCCATCGTCAGGGTTCTGTGAGAGCAGGTCAGGGAGTGGGTCACTCTCTTCCTCCTGCCCTTCATCAGTAGCCATGAGCAAGCCCATGTCTGCCCTGTCCACATATGGTTTTAACCTGTTGACATGGAGAACCCTGTGGGGACTCCTGGGTGTTCCTAGGTCTACTAAATAAGTGACCTCACCCTTCTGCTCAACAATAGTGTGGGGTCCACTCCATTTATCTTGGAGAGCTGCTGGGGCCACTGGCTCCAACACCCACACCTTCTGTCCTGGCTGGTAAACAGTCAGAACAGCTCTTTGGTCATGCCAGGCCTTTTGAAGTTCCTGGCTAGCCTCAAGGTTTTTGGTTGCCTTTTTCATGTACTCAGCCATCCTGGAGCGGAGACCAAGTACATAGTCCACTATATCTTGCTTTGGGGGCTTGAGGGGTAACTCCCATCCTTCCTTCACCAAGCACAGTGGACCCCTCACAGGGTGGCCAAACAGAAGTTCAAAAGGGCTGTAACTAACCCCCTTCTGAGGCACCTCCCTATATGCGAATAAAAGGCAGGGCAAGAGTATGTCCCATCTACGCCTAAGCTTTTCTGGGAGCCCTTTAATCATGCCCTTTAAGGTTTTGTTGAATCTCTCAACTAAACCATTGCATTGTGGGTGATAGGGTGTGGTGAACTTATAAGTCACTCCACACTCCTTCCACATTGCTTTTAAGTACCCAGACATGAAGTTAGCACCCCTGTCTGATACTACCTCCTTAGGAAAGCCCACTCTTGAGATAATTCCCAGGAGGGCCCTTGCCACCACAGGTGCTGTAGTGGTCCTGAGGGGAATAGCTTCTGGGTACCTGGTGGCATGATCCACTACCACCAGGATAAACCTGTGCCCAGAGGCTGTTTGGGGATCCATGGGACCAACAATGTCAATCCCTACCCTCTCAAAGGGCACCCCCACTACAGGTAGTGGTATCAGGGGGCCTTTGTAGTGCCACCTGCCTTGCCACTGGCTTGGCAGGTTACACAGGAGCGACAAAACTCCTTACTGTCTTCAGACATGTGGGGCCAGTGAAAGTGAGGGACAATTCTGTCCCAAGTCTTGTTCTGGCCCAGGTGACCTGCTAAGGGAATATCATGGGCTAGGGTCAATAGGAAGCCCCATAACTTCAGAGGTATTACCAACCTCCTGGTAGCACCAGGCTTGAGGTCTCTACTCTCTGAGTACAGGAGTCCATCATCCCAATACACTGTATGGGGACCACTAGCTTTCCCAGCAGCCTCAGCAGCAGCTTGCTGTCTGAGGGGTTCAAGGGAGGGGCAGCTCTGCTGCTCCTGGCTCAGATCTGCCCTAGAAGGTCCCCCTGTCCCCAAGAACTCAACCTGGTCAGGTTCAAGTTCCTCTGGGACAGTTCCTTCTTCAGGGCTGAGATCATCCCCTCAAGGGACTGATCTTCCTCCTGAGCCAAGGGGAAGGCACTGCCTTAACCCTACTACTCCCCTCTTGGAAGGCACTTGGTCCATTCTTCCAGAATCCAAGGCCTGTTCAGTGCTAGACATTTTGGCTTGTGACCTGGTCACAGCAAACACATCTGCAGGGATCCCCAGCATTTCTGCATGGGTCCTGAGCTCCACTTCTGCCCAAGCAGAAGTCTCTAAGTCATTGCCAAGCAAGCATTCGACTGGTAGGTTTGCACTTACCACAACCTTCTTAAGGCCAGTTACCCCTCCCCAGGAGAAGTTAACAACTGCCAGAGTATGGTCTGTTCTGACATTGCTAGCATTGGTCACTTGGTACATCTCACCAAGTATAACTTGCCCAGGATTCACAAGGTCTTGTGTCACCATTGTGACACTTGCCCCTGTGTCCCTAAATGCCAAAGCCTCTCGTCCATTGATTAAAGGCTGTTGTCTGTACTTGCCCAGATTACTGGGACTCACAGTGGCGGTCACATCCATGCCTCCACCACAGACTAACACAGCCTGAGTCAGTTCTCTGACTAGGTCAGAGCCCAACTCAGTTCCCAGGGTGAACCCTACTAAACCCTTGGTTGGAGCACTCCCACCAACTGTACTAGGGGGAACAGGTGCCTTAGGGGCATTGGTGGGTGCTGGACTGGAGTCTTTGGACTTGGTGCAATCACTGGTCCAGTGGGTCTTTTGCTTACAGACCTTGCACCATGGTTTTCTTTGGCCTTTCCCTTTGGTAGACTGTGAATCCCCACCAGAAGAAGATTTTGGGGGCCTGATGAAGACTTTTGATCTTTACCCTTCTCCCCACCCTTGTCAGAGTTCTTAGCATCTTGCTTCTTGGTTTCCCCACCTTGGTTCTGTACCTTCTGCTTCACCCTGGTTCTGACCCATTTGTCTGCCTTCTTTCCCAATTCTTGGGGAGAGGTCAGATCAGAGTCTACCAGGTATTGATGCAACAGCTGATTTTGGCAGTTATTAAGAATCTGCTCCCTCATTATCAGATTGTACAATCCTGAGAAGTCACACACCTTACTGCCCATCAACCAGCCTTCCAGAGCCTTGGCAGAACAATCCACATAGTCTACCCAGTCTTGAGTCTGTGCTTTTGGGTGTCTCTGAACTTCAACCTGTACTGTTCAGTGGTTAGGCCAAACCCATCAATAAGAGCACTCTTCAAGACCTTGTAATTATCAGCATCCTCCTCTCTAACAGTGAGGAGCTTATCTCTACCTTTGTCAGCAAAGGAGAGCCACAAGATTGCTGCCCACTGCTCCTGAGGGACCTTCTGTACCTTACAGGCCCTCTCTAATGCAGTTATCCATTTGTGGATATCATCCCCACTCTGGTAGGGAGGGACAATCTTGCTCAGGTTCCTATGGTCATAGGACCTTTCCCTGTCTCTAGGGACATGGCTGCCACCATGGGACTCTAGTCCCAACTTTCTTCTCTCTCTAAGGAGATCTAGGGATTCCCTATCTAAAGCCAATTGCTTTTTTCTGATTTCCAGCTGAGTTTCCTCATACTGGACCAGTCTGTCTCTTCTCTCATGAGAGGATTCCCTCCTGTGAGAGGAGATAGAGCTCCCTATGGAGGTGCCAGAGTGGTTAGACTCCTGAGAAGGAGATCTAGACTTCCTGGGCACACTCTTAATCCTTCCTGGGGGACAAAGAGGGCATCATTCTGATCATCCTCATCATCTTCCACAGGAGGGATTGGGTTATCCAGGTCAGGGTCATTGTCACCCTCCTGGCCAGTCTCAGAGGGGGGCTGGGGGTATTGGTACCCCTGGCCTCCTCCTCTTCCTCTGCCCCACCCTCAGCTCCTACCCCTTCAGTCCCCAAGGGCTTACTAAGGTCATAAGCCACCAACAACTCCTTGAGGTGTTGGGTGGTGGGGCTTTGGCCTGTCCTTATTTTTCTCAAGTTGCATAAAGCTCTCAATTCCAAGAATGGGAGTGTATCATACTTGGAGGGTGGAAGCTCAATGGCTTCCTGCAAGGATTCTTTGGATCCTGCCCTTAAAGACATTACTAGTGTGGTGTGGTGTATGCACTACCTACTCTAGTGTGGCCTACTAAACTCTCTTGAGTTGTAGAAAGGGTTGTGCTATCCCTTAACACACAACTCTAAGTTCAGTAGAACTTACTGTATTCTAAGCTTAAATTATATGTACCTTAGGTACCTTTAGTGGTTTTCAGTTGATCAATTCAATTGAGATTATCTGGTAAAACAATAGCAAGCTGGAATCCCACACGCTGCACACCAATGTGAGAAGTTGGCCTGGCATATGCTGTCCACTAATTATAGTGGGCACCTTGCACCAGTCCAAACAAACCCTTATTGGAGATAGGTTAAAGACAACCTTATTGAAAGCTATCCTAGTGGTAGCTATGGAGAGCAGCCTTCAGGCTAAGTCTTGAAGGAATGTAAAGCAGCTTGTTTTACCAGTCTATAATCTCTTGCGTGATCAAATGAAAGAGCACCACACCAGGTATATATTCAAAATATATGTATTTATTGCTAAACACACCCCTCTAGTCTCTTTATGAGGCTAGAGTTCAAGTACATAAGTTAGAAGTTATTAAATCACAGTAATAGCACAAATACACGTTTGGGCCCTAGGGGCGTACCAAACCATATACCAATAAAGTGGTATGCGAACCACGACTGAACTAGACACTAGGCCTAGAGCCTCTAGAAGTGCTTGGACCACAAGGAACCACCCAAGGTAGTGACACAGGGGACCCACGGGAGACGCGTGCAGTGTAAATACACAACCGCGATACGCCGTTGACTTCTATGGAGAAAGTCGGGATCGGGAAATTAGAGAAAAGGGACACTTAAAAGAGGACTAGGACAAAACCCTTTGAGATCTAGGACTTTGAAGAGTCTCTACCCACGGGAGCACCGGAGTACTCGTGTTACCTCACCCAGGGAAGCCGGGTGCATAGGTGCCTTTCGGGGTCGGGTTTCGTCATCGATTCGAATGGCGATCTGCTGCAAAGTGCTGCTGGCGGCCAAGAGAAAAGTGTCCGGGTGGATCCAAGAGTGGATCGGAGTTCTGAAGAACCTGAAAGCAGAGGGGACAGAGTCTGGGTCACTAGCCAGTGACCAGGAAGGCGATGGACAGATGCCCACCGATGTCGAGTGCTTCAGGTGCATTGACAGTCGTCTTGACTCTTCAGCCACGAGGTCCAGGAGGCGTTGTCGGCGACCAGGAGCAGGATTCGGGCTGGTACACGATGTCTGTCGAGTGCTGAGGTGTCGGCGACCGGATTGGACCCAACAAGCCTTGGCAACGGCAAGTCTCGGTGAAGATGTAGATCGTCGATGGTGCAGACCAGCAAGGTCTGTGGAACTCACCCAGCGAGGGTAAGTGACGGCAGGCCTGGAGCAATCAGGATGCCAAGTTAGAAAAGGATTGGCCTTCGTTAAGGGCTACTAGCCAACGGGCTAGCGACCGCGAAGGAGCCTCGTGACGCCGCACGTGGATCTGGCTTACAGGACACTCGTGGAGTGGGGGCCAGTGATCTTCGGTGCAGGTGGTGCTGGAGGCTAGGGCTACTCGGAGCCCAAAGCACGACTTCTTGGGAGACCCAGAAGAGGATGCACTTGCAAATGTGCTCGGTGTCCAGGGGTCACGGTCTCAAGTCACCCACGATAGCCACGGGCCTCAGCTTTGCTGGGGACTCAGAGTAGCCTCGGGAAGTCTGAGAATCCACCTCTGGTGATGCGATGACTTCGGCGTCCGACGGGAGCTTCAGAAATGCGAACCGGACAGATGCTTCTTTGGTGCCTGCCAAGCAGGGGAGTCACTCCTTGACCCCAAGGGAGATTCTTCTGTCCTCTAATCGTGAGTAGAGCGTCGAAGGTCCAGGATTCAGTTACAGAGTTTCGTCCAGGGATAATCTAAAGTCCTAAGGACTGGGTTCCTACCTTTATACTAAAGATAGGGGTTGGACTACTCTGTGGCCCCACCTATGGGTGGGTCAGGGCAGAGGGGTGGCTACACCCCTTTCCCTTTGTCCAGTTCGCGCCAAAGCAGGGGCTGCAAGCCCCTGATCCGGTTTGAACTGGGGTATGCACAGGGACACCAAATGTGCCCCCAGTGCAGGACTTCAAAGCACCCGAAAGTGCTCCCGCCCAGCCCCAATACACATTATCCTGTCTGGGGAGGTGGTCACACCTCCCTGGGACAGGAAACCTATTGTCCAGGCCTCCCTGCCGGAGTTTCGTCCAGCAGCAGGAGGCCAGACTCGTGTCTGTGGCAGCAGCATCCATTTTGTGATGCCAGGGCTCTGGAAAGAAGTTACCGGACTAGTCAGAGTTAACATGTCTTTCCTCTAGAAGGGTGGAATGCTACCCCCGCCGCCAGGATTGGCGGGGGGTAGTATTCCAAGATGTTTGACACCAAACACGACATGTTTAGGTGCAGCCATTCCAAAGTTAGCATTTTACTGCGAGGATATAATGCGCTTAAGAGTATATGGTCAGGCTGCACTACAAACAGCATCAGAGATGGTCTCCGAACGCTGCAGAGGGCCCTGCTCATGCAGGGGCACCCTCTCACATAGGAACCATGCACTCTGCCTTTAGGATTGATAAGGCCTGCCTTAGGAGTGACTTATAGGTTTATATGTGTGTATGTATTTAGGGATATAGGTAACCTATATCACAGTAAGGGGTGCATGCACCACCTTACCCAGGCTGCAGTAGCAGACCTGTGGTGTCAGTTTGGATGGCCTTCCAGGGGTGGCATAATACATGCTGCAGCCCCTGGCAGGCCTCTGAGGTACCTATGCCCTTGGTACATAGTATACCATATACTAGGGACTTATAAGGGCACTCCAGATCCCAATCAGTGATGTGCCTAAGGCACATGGAAACCATTTTAGAGAGGAAGCAGCTAGGCTGGGGTTCTGATTAGCAGGGCCCCAGCCAGACTAATGTCGAAAAACAGTGAAGCATCAGCAAAAAGTGGGGGTACCCATGTGAAGCAGATCCTACTCTCCTACAACCATACTATAAAGATACAGAATAAGAATGGGGAAGCCCAACCTCCGGAAGAAATTGAGGCGGACCAATATTAGGCAAACAAGAAGTTCAGTCACAACAATACAAAAGACTAACAATAGAATTTGATGCTCAGAGAAGATTCTCAGGTTTCCTCGCCTATGCATTAGTAAATTTAAATCTCCTAAATCAGGATCCAAGCTAAGATGATGGTACTTCTCAACGAATCTAAAAAATAAGGGTATTTCGGAAAAGGAAATTAGAACAAAGCAGGAGAAATAAGAAGGAATGTGTCACCATTTCAGAAGCTCGATCAAGAGCTTTCTTGGGTCAGGGAATAAGTGTTAACATAAGCCACACTCGGCAAAGAATCAAAGGAAGCAAAGAGGTCTGAACCTCTCAAAGCCCAAAGGAAAGTGTGGTAGCGTCAGACAGTGTAGACCCCAATTATTCACACAAAAACCATTCAGGTAGCACCACTCTGTATGCATCATCAGGGGTGCAGTGTCCTCTCCCATTCTCATGTTGCAGACTGTACCATTCGCAAAGTATTTCACACTGGACAGGGGAACGACATCATCTTCTCACACACAGGCCAGGTTGTAACATTGCTGAATAGGACTTTCAGTTAAAGCTCTAGTCCTCCATGTTCTTTCCTCAAGGTCTTCTTCTCAGGCTTTTTCCTTCTATCACTAGTACAGTAATGTATTTATTCTTCAACTAGCAGTACATGTGAATACCTGTAAGAAATGTCATGTTAGCAGAAAATGTAAAGCAATATTGTTAAAAAGGCCTACTGAAGACAACTTAAAGCATTAACTCAATGGTGCATATTTAATATGGTGTGCACATATAAACACATATCAATATGAATGGTCAGTACATTAGTTTCATATTACATAGGCCATACAGTAAAATCTTAACTGTATATGTGTAAGTATGTCTAAGAACTACATTTTAATGCAAAATATATGAAACATTAGTGTTCACATTACATAAACCTAATTTGTTTCTAATGTAAATGAGATTTTATTACGTGAGGATGATTTAGTTTCTACTCAAAAATCTAAATAATAAATGCCATTTAATGTATGAGGGCACACTTACGTAAATCGAATTAATCTTTATACTGAATGTATATCTACTAGGTAGGATGGTACATTAATATCTCAGTTAATACAGTTTGAGACACACATTATGATTAAACTCACTAATCCTTCAGCAAGCGCACTTTGGAAATAATGTAAAGTGCAACACTTATTTTAATATCGTTAGACCACACAAGAAACATGAGCTAAGGGCATGTTTATGTCATGCATCTGTTATGAAATTGTGAGGTGTAAAGGATGGGCAAAATTAAGCTGCATCAGTGGCATCAACTACTTTGCGGAAAGTGCACTGGAAATGACCTCAGTTCGATGCAATATGTTATGAGGAATGCACAAAGTTGTACCATGCATGCAGTTCAACAAAACTTGCTGAATCTGTGACGTTTCCACAATATTCAATCAATCAGGGATTTGTAAAGCGCACTACTCACCCATGAGGGTCTCAAGGCACTGGGGAGGAGGGGGTTCGAACAGCTCCGTCTTATCCGAAGAGCCAGGTCTTGAGGCTCTTCCTGAATGCTTGCAGTGTGGGGGTTCGTTGTGGGGGTTCGTCTGATGCTGATGGGAGTTTGTTCCAGGTCTTGGCTGCGATGTAGGAGGAGGATCGCCCCCCCCCGCTCTGGCTCTGCGGATGCGTGGGATTTCGGCCAGGGCAAGATCGGCGGAGCGAAGGCTTCTTTTGGGTGCGTAGAGGGAGACTCTTTCGTTGAGGTATTGCGGTCCGATGTTATGGAGGGATTTGTAGGCGTGAGTGAGGAGCTTGAAGGTCACTCTCTTTTCGACGGGGAGCTAGTGGAGTTCTTGTAGGTGCTGGGTGATGTGGTGTTGTCGTGGGATGCCGAGGACAATTCTAGCAGCGGCGTTCTGGATGGTCTTCAGTTTGAGGAGTAGAGATTTGTTTATTCCGGCATAGAGGGTGTTCCCGTAGTCCAGTCTGTTAGTTATGAGTGCATGGGTGACGATCTTTCTGGTTTGGGGGGGGGATCCATTTGAAGGTCTTGCGAGGATGCGGAGGGTGTTGAAGCATGAGGAAGAAATGGCGTTGATCTGTCGGTTCATGGTGAGGGAGTCGAGTATGATGCCGAGGTTGTGGGCATGGTCTGTGGGTGTGGGAGGGTTGCAAGGGCGATGGGTCACCAGGTGTTGTCCCATGCGGAGGGGTGGATCCTAGGACGAGGACTTCCATTTTTTCTGAGTTGAGCTTTAGGCAGCTGTTGCTCATCCAGGCGGCAACGTCTTTTATTCCTTCCTGGAAGCTGTGTCTGGTGATGTCAGGTTCGTTGGTGAGGGAGAGGATGAGCTGGGTGTCGTCAGCGGTTAGTGTGTGGTGGAAGACGGTGTTGAAGGCTGCTGAGAGGTCTAGTAGGATGATGGCAGCCGTGTGTCCCTGGTTGAGGAGGGTGTGGATGTCGTCAATGTCAGCTAGGAGGGAAGTCTTGGTGCTGTGGTTGCTTCGGAATCCGGATTGGGAAGAGTCGAGGATCGAGTTGGCTTCTATGAAGTTAGTGAGCTGGTTGTTGACGATCTTCTCGGTGACTTTGGCTGTGAAGAGGAGGAGAGAGATTGGTCGGTAGTTCTTGAGGTCCGTCAGGTCTGCGGTGGGCTTCTTGAGGAGGGGCTTGACTTCTGCGTGTTTCCAGTCACCGGGGAAAATGCCAGTTTCGAGGGAGCAGATGATGGTACGTCGTAGTTCAGGTGCAATGGCGGAGGCGGCTCTGTGGAAGATGTGGGGCGGGCAGGGGTGGGTGGGGTATCCTGAGTGTATACTTCTCATGGTATTTGCGGTGTCTTCTGTGGTGACAGGGGTCCAGGCGGTGATGGTAGGCTGGGTTGCGTTGCCGGTTAAAGGAGTAGAGTCGGTGACTAGGTTCTGCTCGTTGAAGTTGACGGAAGTAGGAGCAGAGTTTGTTGCAGAGGTCCTGGGCGGGAGGGACGTCAGCGAATTCGCTGGGGGGTTTGGTGAATTCTTGTATGATGCTGAAGAGTTCCTTAGAGTTGCAGGAGTTGGTGAGGATTCTGTTCTGGATGAAATTCTTCTTCGTGGTTTTGATGAGTTGGTGGTGTTCTGTCATGGCGGTCTTGTAGGTGGAGCGTGCTTCGGGGGTTTAGTGTTCCTCCAGGCTTTCTCGAGTCGTCGGCACATGCGCTTGGATTCTCGTAGGTCGGTGGTGAACCAGGTGGCTTTCGTGGTGCGTTGTCTGTCGGAGTTCTGGAGGGGGGCGAGTGTGTATGGGCAGTCGGTGATCCATCGGTGGAGTGCATTGGCCGCTGAGTTGGCGTCAGTTGTAGTGGGAGGAGGAGCGCGGTTGAGGGCGGAGTTGAGGTGCTCTTCGGTGATCTTGCTCCAGTTCCTGCACGGGGCGAGGTGTAGGCTTCTGAGCAGTGGGTTTCGAGAAGGAGAAGTGGACGCCATGGTGGTCCGTCCAGGGGGGTTGCGTGGTATGGCTGAAGCGAATGTTTTGTCCTCCAGGAAAGATGGGGTCGTGGGTGTGTCCTGCCTTGTGGGTGGGGGTGGTGACGAGCTCTCTCAGTCCGATGTTGGCGTGGTTGTACAGGAGGGCGGTGGAGTTGGGGTCTCTGGGGTTGTCAAGGTGGAAATTCAGGTCTCCGAGGAGTACGTAGTCCGTGGATGCATGGACGCGGGGCGCAATGAGGTCTGCGATGGTAGTGGTGAACGTGGCACGTGGTCCGGGAGGTCTGTAGGCGAGGGTGCCGCATAGTCATTCTGGGGTTGATCTGGATCTCAAAATGGAAGTGTTTATTAAGATTAAGGCAGCTTTGTCACCCCTCCCTTTAGAAGACATGAATATTCACAACCACTTAAGTTAGACTCTCAGCATTCAGAAATGTGTGTGGTTTGGTATTTATTTATTTATTCATTTATTTAGAAGTGCTATGCTGCAATACACAATGGCTAAGTTGCTGCAGTGCGCAAGAAAATATACAAAACACAACAGTAAGACTGAGAAATAAATAGTGTCAAATTGTAAGAGTCCAGCATGTTGTAATGGACTTTGTCTAATCTCACATTCTTTTAGCATGTCACGCTTAAGCTCAGCATGTTGGGGACGTGTTTCTGAACTTTACGTACCATGCCAACATCTCGAAATAAAGCATCCTACACACTTTCAACCCCAAACTCCAAAAGGACAAGTGATGCCATTTAGCAGACTCCTCAGGATATATAGCACTGGTGAAAAGTTGCACTACAATCCAACAGAAAGACACAAAATCATCGGAAGGATCTTCGACCTTAGGTTAAACATTGATTTGATCTGGAGTCTGAAAAGCTCAGTGTCCTGAATTAAAAGTACTGGGGTTTTGCCGACTTTCAAGCTGTCCCCCCACGGAAGGCTCAATGTCCTGAGATTCGGGGTAAATCACATAATCTCTGCGTGGTTTAAAATGAATGTGTCATGTAAAGCGCTCCGATAGCTTTGGGTTGAGTTTGTACTGAAAAAAACATCACGGCATGAGCAGCGGATGGCCAACCGAGGGACAATGATCAAAGGCAATTAATTTGTACTTGGTACGTGCGCCACGGAAAGAAAAGAAAATGACGCTTGGCAAGCGCTGCCCAATGAGAAGGCAGCAATGAAGAGCTAAATGATGCAAACAAATTGTAAGTAGTGGGTGGGCTCCAAGCCCATTATTAGACACAAGCGTCTCGCAAGCGATAGCGCATGCTCTCGCAGGTTCAACCTAAAAAGTATTTGAATCACAGCACCAGCATCAAAGAATCACTAATCAACAAGAATCAATCTGTGCTTGGTCCATGCGCCAGAGAAGAAACATGAAGTGACGCCAGGCCTGCGCTGTCCAATTAGGAGGCAGCAAAGAAGAAGTGACACAGAAGCCAACCAATGGTAAGCAACGGGCGAGCTTCACGCTCTTTTTGCAAACAATAGTGTCTTGTAAGCAAGAGCACATGTGCTAACACATGGCTCAGGCAGGCTCGACCCTAAAAATACGTCATTGCCTTCATGTAAGTCGTTCCCCCTTCTCAGGTAGTTCCAGCAAGCAGTCAACATCACACTTACAGTCCTCTGGTAGGTCAAAATTGAATAAAAGAGAGAAAAGGTGAAAGTGAAGAGATTCCACTGTCCTGAGGAATCTATGAGAAAATGAGTGACATAGGATGACACAGTCAGTGCAAGAAATCACTGCGTGTCTACCGTATCCCACACACAACACAAAAGAGGAGATGCAATCCTCAATTAAAAAGAGGTACCGCTTACTTGCAACAAGGATTTATTCAATGTAGTAAGTGTCCTCATTTCAAAACGGCATCTACTTGGCCATTCATAACCATCTGGGCCAACATGTTTCGTTGCCTACTATTATTCCGGCAACTTCATCAGGGCAAGTGTGGGACCCTATAACACCTTGCTTGTTGGTCACTCATACCTGTGGTCACATGACAAAAAAGAATACATAAAAACTGTGAAACAAATGTCAATAAAAACCTAGATCTCTCACCAGTACAGATAAAGAAGCCTCACTCATGAAATGTATGTAGACAATTTAGTATACATTTACCAAGTGGCTGCTGTAGTCCGTCGTACCTGCACGCCACCCTCTAGGGCAATGCGCTGCAAAGTCGCATTTCCACTAGTGCCTGCTAGCGTCAGTCTCACCTAGGATCACAATAAATCATATATTTCAATAGATTATTAACACTCAGTTGTCCTTCCGCGGATGCGGTATGGGGACAGAGGGTACCCGGTAGATTGGCTGCAAACAGTAGGTGAGAGTTGGTGGTGGAAGTGGTTTATACGAAAGTTTCAGTCTACAGGAGAGGTTATTTTGGGTATAGCTAACTCGGTAATGGCGGGCTAACGGGGTGAGAGCAGCAGATCAGATTCTTCCCTAGTGCTGTGGACAAATGGGGTCGTCACAGTTTTCTTGATAAAAAGAAGGACAACTGAGTGTTAATAATCTATTGAAATATATGATTTATTGTGATCCTAGGTGAGACTGACGCTAGCAGGCACTAGTGGAAATGCGACTTTGCAGCGCATTGCCCTAGAGGGTGGCGTGCAGGTACGACGGACTACAGCAGCCACTTGGTAAATGTATACTAAATTGTCTACATACATTTCATGAGTGAGGCTTCTTTATCTGTACTGGTGAGAGATCTAGGTTTTTATTGACATTTGTTTCACAGTTTTTATGTATTCTTTTTGTCATGTGACCACAGGTATGAGTGACCAACAAGCAAGGTGTTATAGGGTCCCACACTTGCCCTGATGAAGTTGCCGGAATAATAGTAGGCAACGAAACATGTTGGCCCAGATGGTTATGAATGGCCAAGTAGATGCCGTTTTTAAATGAGGACACTTACTACATTGAATAAATCCTTGTTGCAAGTAAGCGGTACCTCTTTTTAATTGAGGATTGCATCTCCTCTTTTGTGTTGTGTGTGGGATACGGTAGGCACGCAGTGATTTCTTGCACTGACTGTGTCATCCTGTGTCACTCATTTTCTCATAGATTCCTCAGGACAGTGGAATCTCTTCACTTTCACCTTTTCTCTCTTTTTCACTTGGAAAGTTACCGATGATGATAAGTGTGGGCATACTGGTAAACATATGCCAGCAGCTCCCCTTGGTGTTACTACCGTGAGGTACTTCCCATTCTTTCACATATTTTCACAAAATTATGTGGTGAGACAAAAATTTATTTTTTGTTTTTTTGTTTGTTGGAAACTGTGGTACATGACATAATTGGATACTAAAGTATGAACAGTAGGACATACAGGCAAGTTATAATTGTACTGCCGTGTAAGGGGAATTCATACCCCTGGTCCTTGGAATTATAAGATACTGTTCTGAGTAGGTCAGGTCTTTTTTGAAATATATTGCTGAGTGGGGGGCGACCTGACTACTTACCCCTTGGTGCTCCTGTTTGTTTTTTGAGGTCAAAATTGAAGCCAAGCACAAACATAAACAAGCATTAGAAATGCAATAGGTCTTGCATTTTTTTGAGTTAGAGCTATTGGCATAGCTCCACAGCTACCAGATAGAAATTGCCACTTTGCTGGTGCCGAACAGAGCATTGCTCCATGAAACGGCCTGAAAGCCTAAAACGATTGTTAGAAATGGGGGTCTCTAGTTGGCAGTGGCTGGCCAATGTCCAAGTAGGGACCCTTCTTCCAAAGTCAGAGTAAAGGGGCTACACCCCTGATCAACCCTGTGGTAACGTAGCACGAGCAGACAGGCCTATCTCAGAGGCAGTGTGTGAAGCATTTATGACCATACACAATAACGCAGTGAAGACACCACAAAGGGACACCACACAAGTAGCTATAGAAAAATAAGTATCTTTATAAAAGCTTAACACAAGGCTCAAATACGATCAAAAAGCCACAATGCACGTAAATGTAATTTCACTAAAGGCAAAAAAAGCACTCAAAAGCGGGTGAAACGAACTTAGTTCGAGATCGGGGTCTACGCGACCCGGTGATGCACAATGTACCTGAGGTTTAAAGGGGCACGCCACGCAGCTTCGGGAGGAAGCCGCGATGATGACAGGTGGACTCGCAGCGGCCACAGCTTCCAGCTGCAGTGGTCCGCGGCGTGCACTCACGATGATCCTGAGGCAGTGATTAAAAGGCGGGCTCTCAGCGGCAACAGCTCCTCAGCTGCAGCGGCCCCCACAGCGATAGCGATGATTCTTGTAGCACAGATAAATGCGGGCTCTCAGCGGCAACAGCTCCTCAGCTGCAGCGGCCCACAATAGCGATAGCGATGATTCTTGTAACACAGACAAATGCGGTCTCTCAGCGGCAACAGCTCCTCAGCTGCCGCGGCCCCCACAGCGATAGCGATGATTCTTGTAGCACAGATAAATGCGGGCTCTCAGCGGCAACAGCTCCTCAGCTGCAGCAGCCCACAATAGCGATAGCGATGATTCTCGTAGCACGGACAAATGCGGGCTCTTAGCGGCAACAGCTCCTCAGCTGCAGCGGCCCACAATAGCGATAGCGATGATTCTCGTAGCGCGGACAAATGCGGGCTCTTAGCGGCAACAGCTCCTCAGCTGCAGCGGCCCACAATAGCGATAGCGATGATTCTCGTAGCACAGACAAATGCGGGCTCTCAGCGGCAACAGCTCCTCAGCTGCAGCGGCCCACAATAGCGACAGCGATGATTCTCATAGCACGGACCAATGCGGGCTCTTAGCGGCAACAGCTCCTCAGCTGCAGCGGCCCACAATAGCGATAGCGACGATTCTCGTAGCATAGACAAATGCGGGCTCTCAGCGGCAACAGCTCCTCAGCTGCAGCGGCCCACAATAGCGATAGCGATGATTCTCGTAGCACAGACAAATGCGGGCTCTCAGCGGCAACAGCGGCCCACAATAGCGATAGCGATGATTCTCAGCCCGCGTTCCCCGCAGTAGACCCAGAGGCTCTGGAATTCTCGACAGAGGCCTCACCTGTGAGTAGAACCCCTCTCAATAGGAATTCAGAAGGCTGATGGGTGAAGTCTAATGTCCCTGAGACTTCAGCAGGAGGCAAGCTCAAATCAGGCCCTTGGGTAGTTGCTTCAGCAAGATGGATGAAAGTTTCAAAGTCCTTTTCCTCTCGTTACACGGACAGAGGTTTGTCTTGACATCCAGAAGTAACACACTGTGTAGGGGTTTCGGCGCAGATCTTTATACCCCCCAGGTCTTTGTTCTCAAAAGTCACAAGTCACTGAACCCAGCCAGAACCAGTTCGGTGAGGTCCTGGAGCACTTTATTTATGAGGCTTCATCCTGCCTTTGAGGGAGAGGGGGCCTGCCATCAGACACACAGTGGGGGCTGGAGCCATCATTCACCTTGCCAGGCCCAGCCCTGCTCAGATCAAAGGGTCACCCCTCCCCATACTCCCGCTGCAGATCTCGCTATTCGACCCGGGTCGGGCTCAGCCTGCCCTGACCCTCCAAGACCAGACATCCAATACACATGACAGCAGAGCACACTGGACGACTAAGGCAAGAAAATACCTACTTTCGAGAAGGGGTATTTTCAAACACAGAATATAAAAATAATCCTCACTAAAAGATGTATTTTAATATTCTGAGCTCAGGCATACTAAATTCGACTTTCCAAACATGTTCCTTGGGTCAGCTAGGATTATAGGATGTAATAATCAAAGCTGCCCATTCTGGCCTAAGGGAACAGATAGCCTTTCAATAGTGAAAAACGAAATGGAGTGTAATTCACTATCAGGACATGCCACACAGACCAAGGCAGGTCCTACCTTTCACATACAACGCACCCTGCCATAGGGATGACTTACATGATGCCAAGGGAAGGTTGAGGGACTGGGAAGTGGGTTCACTTCACAGTCAACAAATGGCAGTTCTGGACTGCGCACAGACTCTGCAATGGCAGGTCTGAGGCACACTTTACGCGCTGCTTATGTGGGTGGCGCAATCAGCGCTGCAGGCCCACCAGCAGCATTCGGTCTACCAGCCCTGGGCACGCACGGTGCACTATACTAGGGACTAACAGGTAAATCAAATGAGCCAATTATGGGAATACTAATTCATCCAGTCAATTTACAATAGGGAGCATTCGTGCTGTAGCACTGAATGGCAGTGGCACAGCGCCCAGAGCATCTAACACCAGCAAACACAGAGGAGACAAAAAGCGAACGATGGAAGGGAGACCCACGCCAATGGTGCCAGGTCTAACAACGATGTTGATAGCCTACAAAATAAAAAGGCAGATCAGGATGACCTGGAGGAACCATGGATGTATTGGGATGGCCAACGCAAGCAAACAATGAGTGAAATCGCCTGGGCGTGACCCAAGCATGCAAAGGCGGGAGAATCAGACCCAATGCACCAATAAAAAACCCGTATTTCTAAGTGGCACAACAACGAACAAATGGCAATTCATGGGCATGCCAAAAGCCGATAGAGGAGATAACAACAGGTCTTCCAGACAGCGCATGCGCGCTGCCTAGGCTCGACCTGAAAAGGGAAGCTTGACTCAACTGCATCCCACCACTTTGAATCGAAAGAAAAGGTATTATAATGTAAGTCGTTCACCTTCAAGTTCTCCAGACATGGTGTTGATTGCTCAACTGATTTGGGTGCAACCCAAGTTGCCTAGGCTGAGGGAGAGTAGGATCTGCTTCACATGGGTACCCCCACTTTTTGCTGATGCTTCACTGTTTTTCGACATTAGTCTAGCTGGGGCCCTGCTAATCAGAACCCCAGCCTAGCTGCTTCCTCTCTAAAATGGTTTCCATGTGCCTTAGGCACATCACTGATTGGAATCTGGAGTGCCCTTATAAGTCCCTAGTATATGGTATACTATGTACCAAGGGCATAGGTACCTCAGAGGCCTACCAGGGGCTGCAGCATGTATTATGCCACCCCTGGAAGGCCATCCAAACTGACACCACAGGTCTGCTACTGCAGCCTGGGTAAGGTGGTGCCTGCACCCCTTACTGTGATATAGGTTACCTATATCACTAAATACATACACACATATAAACCTATAAGTCACTCCTAAGGCAGGCCTTATCAATCCTAAAGCCAGAGTGCATGGTTCCTATGTGAGAGGGTGCCCCTGCATGAGCAGGGCCCCTCTGCAGCGTTAGGAGACTCTTCTCTGATGCTGTTTGTAGTGCAGCCTGACCATATACTCTTAAGCGCATTATAACCTCGCGTTAAATGCTAACTTTGGAATGGCTGCACCTAAACATGTCGTGTTTGGTGTCAAACATCTTGGAATACTACCCCCCCGCCAATTCTGGCGGCGGGGTAGCATTCCACCCTTCTAGAGGGAAAGACATGTTAACTCTGGCCTAGCCCGGTAACTTCTTTCCAAAGCCCTGGCATCACAAAATGGATACTGCTGCCACAGACACGAGTCTGGCCTCCTGCTGCTGGACGAAACTCCGGCAGGGGAGGCCTGGACAATAGGTTTCCTGTCCCAGGGAGGTGTGACCACCTCCCCAGACAGGATAATGTGTATTGGGGCTGGGCGGGAGCACTTTCGGGTGCTTTGAAGTCCTGCACTGGGGGCACACTTGGTGTCCCTGTGCATACCCCAGTTCAAACCGGATCAGGGGCTTGCAGCCCCTGCTTTGGCGCGAACTGGACAAAGGGAAAGGGGTGTAGCCACCCCTCTGCCCTGACCCACCCATAGGTGGGGCCACAGAGTAGTCCAACCCCTATCCTTAGTATAAGTATAGGAACCCAGTCCTTAGGACTTTAGATTATCCCTGGACGAAACTCTGAAACTGAATCCTGGACCTTCGACGCTCTACTCACGATTAGAGGACAGAAGAATCTCCCTTGGGGTCAAGGAGTGACTCCCCTGCTTGGCAGGCACCAAAGAAGCATCTGTCCGGTTCGCATTTCTGAAGCTCCCGCCGGACGCCGAAGTCATCGCATCACCAGAGGTGGATTCTCAGACTTCCCCGAGGCTACCCTGAGTCCCCAGGAAAGCTGAGGCCCGTGGCTATCGTGGGTGACTTGAGACCATGACCCCTGGACACTGAGCACATTTGCAAGTGCATCCTCTTCTGGGTCTCCCAAGAAGTCGTGCTTTGGGCTCCGAGTAGCCCTAGCCTCCAGCACCAACTGCACCGAAGATCACTGGCCTCCACTCCACGAGTGTCCTGTGAGCCAGATCCACGTGCGGCGTCTCGAGGCTCCTTCGCGGTCGCTAGCCCGTTGGCTAGTAGCCCTTAACGAAGGCCAATCTTTTTCTAACTTGGCATCCTGGTTGCTCCAGGCCTGCCCTCACCTACCCTCGCTGGGGGAGTTCCCTAGTCCTTGCTGGTCTGCACCATCGACGATCTTCCTCTGCATCGAGACTTGCCGTTGCCAAGGCTTGTTGGGTCCAATCCGGTCGCCGATACCTCAGCACTCGACAGACATTGTGTACCAGCCCGAATCCTGCTCCTGGTCGCCGACAACGCCTCCTGGACCCCGTGGCTGAAGAGACAAGACGACCGTCAACGCACCTGAAGCACTCAACATCGGTGGGCATCTGTCCATCGCCTTCCTGGTCACTGGCTAGTGACCCAGACTCTGTCCCCTCTGCTTTCAGGTTCTTCAGAACTCCAATCCACTCTTGGATCCACCCGGACACTTTTCACTTGGTCGCCAGCAGCACTTTGCAGCAGATCGCCATTCAAACCGACGACGAAACCCGACCCCGAAAGGCACCTATGCACCCGGCTTCCCTGGGTGAGGTAACACGAGTACTCCGGTGCTCCCGTGGGTAGAGACTCTTCAAAGTCCTAGATCTCAAAGGGTTTGCTCCAAGTCCTCCTTTAAGTGTCCCTTTCTTTAATTTCCCGATCACGACTTTCTCCATAGAAGTCAACGGCGTATCGCGGTTGTGTATTTACACTGCACGCGTCCCCCGTGGGTCCCCTGTGTCACTACCTTGGGTGGTTCCTTGTGGTCCAAGCACTTCTAGAGGCTCTAGGCCTAGTGTCTAGTTCAGTCGTGGTTCTTATACCACTTTATTGGTATATGGTTTGGTACGCCCCTAGGGCCCAAACGTGTATTTGTGCTATTACTGTGTTTAAATAACTTCTAACTTATGTACTTCGAACTCTAGCCTCATAAAGAGACTAGAGGGGTGTGTTTAGCAATAAATACATATATTTTGAATATATACCTGGTGTGGTGCTCTTTCATTTGATCACTCAAGAGATTATAGACTGGTAAAACAAGCTGCTTTACATTCCTTCAAGACTTAGCCTGAAGGCTGCTCTCCATAGCTACCACTAGGATAGCTTTCAATAAGGTTGTCTTTAACCTATCTCCAATAAGGGGTTGTTTGGACTGGTGCAAGGTGCCCACTATAATTAGTGGACAGCATATACCAGGCCAACTTCTCACATTGGTGTGCAGCGTGTGGGATTCCAGCTTGCTATTGTTTTACCAGATAATCTCAATTGAATTGATCAACTGAAAACCACTAAAGGTACCTAAGGTACATATAATTTAAGCTTAGAATACAGTAAGTTCTACTGAACTTAGAGTTGTGTGTTAAGGGATAGCACAACCCTTTCTACAACTCAAGAGAGTTTAGTAGGCCACACTAGAGTAGGTAGTGCATACACCACACCACACTAGTAATGTCTTTAAGGGTAGGATCTAAACAATCCTTGCAGGAAGCCACTGAGCTTCCACCCTCCAAGTATGATACACTCCCATTCTTGGAATTGAGAGCTTTATGCAACTTGAGAAAAATAAGGACAGGCCAAAGCCCCACCACCCAACACCTCAAGGAGATGTTGGTGGCTTATGACCTTAGTAAGCCCTTGGGGACTGAAGGGGTAGGAGCTGAGGGTGGGGCAGATGATGAGGATGGGACCAGGGGTACCAATACCCCCAGCCCCCCCTCTGAAACTGGCCAGGAGGGCGACAATGGCCCTGACCTGGATAATCCAATCCCTCCTGAGGAAGATGAAGAGGATGATCAAGATGATGCCCCCTTTGTCCCCCCAGGAAGGATTATGAGTGTGCCCAGAAGGTCTAGGTCTCCTTCTCAGGAGTCTAACCACTCTGGCACCTCAATAGGGAGCTCTGTTTCTTCTCACAGGAGGGAATCCTCTCATGAGAGAAGAAAGAGGCTGGTTCAATATGAGGAAGCTCAGCTTGAAATCAAGAAGAAGCAACTGGCTATAGACAGGGAGTCCCTAGATCTCTTTAGAGAGAGAAGAAAGTTGGGACTAGAGTCCCATGGTGGCAGCCATGTCCCTAGAGATAGGGAAAGGTCCTATGACCATAGGAACCTGAGCAAGATTGTCCCTCCCTATCAGAATGGGGATGACATCCACAAGTGGATAACTGCTCTAGAGAGGGCCTGTAAGGTACAGAAGGTCCCTCAGGAGCAGTGGGCAGCAATCTTGTGGCTCTCCTTTGCTGACAAAGGTAGAGATAAGCTCCTCACTGTTAGAGAGGAGGATGCTGATAATTACAAGGTCTTGAAGAGTGCTCTTATTGATGGGTTTGGCCTAACCACTGAACAGTACAGGTTGAAGTTCAGAGATACCCAAAAGCACAGACTCAAGACTGGGTAGACTATGTGGATTGTTCTGCCAAGGCTCTGGAAGGCTGGTTGATGGGCAGTAAGGTGTGTGACTTCTCAGGATTGTACAATCTGATAATGAGGGAGCAGATTCTTAATAACTGTTAAAATCAGCTGTTGCATCAATACCTGGTAGACTCTGATCTGACCTCTCCCCAAGAATTGGGAAAGAAGGCAGACAAATGGGTCAGAACCAGGGTGAAGCAGAAGGTACAGAACCAAGGTGGGGAAACCAAGAAGCAAGATGCTAAGAACTCTGAAAAGGGTGGGGAGAAGGGTAAAGATCAAAAGTCTTCATCAGGCCCCCAAAAATCTTCTTCTGGTGGGGATTCACAGTCTACCAAAGGGAAAGGCCAAAGAAAACCATGGTGCAAGGTCTGTAAGCAAAAGACCCACTGGACCAGTGATTGCACCAAGTCCAAAGACTCCAGTCCAGCACCCACCAATGCCCCTAAGGCACCTGTTCCCCTAGTACAGTTGGTGGGAGTGCTCCAGCCAAGGGTTTAGTAGGGTTCACCCTGGGTACTGAGTTGGGCTCTGACCTAGTCAGAGAACTGACTCAGGCTGTGTTAGTCTGTGATGGAGGCATGGATGTGACCTCCTCTGTGAGTCCCAGTAATCTGGGCAAGTACAGACAACAGCCTGTAATCAATGGACGTGAGGCTTTGGCATTTAGGGACACAGGGGCAAGTGTCACAATGGTGACACAAGACCTTGTGAATCCTGGGCAAGTTATACTTGGTGAAATGTACCAAGTGACCAATGCTAGCAATGTCAGAACAGACCATACTCTGGCAGTTGTTAACTTCTCCTGGGGAGGGGTAACTGGCCTTAAGAAGGTTGTGGTAAGTGCAAACCTACCAGTCGAATGCTTGCTTGGCAATGACTTAGAGACTTCTGCTTGGGCAGAAGTGGAGCTCAGGACCCATGCAGAAATGCTGGGGATCCCTGCAGATGTGTTTGCTGTGACCAGGTCACAAGCCAAAATGTCTAGCACTGAACAGGCCTTGGATTCGGGAAGAATGGACCAAGTGCCTTCCAAGAGGAGGAGTAGTAGGGTTAAGGCAGTGCCTTCCCCTTGGCTCAGGAGGAAGATCAGTCCCTTGAGGGGGATGATCTCAGCCCTGAAGAAGGAACTGTCCCAGAGGAACTTGAACCTGACCAGGTTGAGTTCTTGGGGACAGGGGGACCTTCTAGGGCAGATCTGAGCCAGGAGCAGCAGAGCTACCCCTCCCTTGAACCCCTCAGACAGCAAGCTGCTGCTGAGGCTGCTGGGAAAGCTAGTGGTCCCCATACAGTGTATTGGGATGATGGACTCCTGTACTCAGAGAGTAGAGACCCCAAGCCTGGTGCTACCAGGAGGTTGGTTATACCTCTGAAGTTCAGGGGCTTCCTATTGACCCTAGCCCATGATATTCCCTTAGCAGGTCACCTGGGCCAGAACAAGACTTGGGACAGAATTGTCCCTCACTTTCACTGGCCCCACATGTCTGAAGACAGCAAGGAGTTTTGTCGCTCCTGTGTAACCTGGCAAGCCAGTGGCAAGGCAGGTGGCACTACAAAGGCCCCCCTGATACCACTACCTGTGGTGGGGGTGCCCTTTGAAAGGGTAGGGATTGACATTGTTGGTCCCATGGATCCCCAAACAGCCTCTGGGCACAGGTTTATCCTGGTTGTAGTGGATCATGCCACCAGGTACCCAGAAGCTATTCCCCTCAGGACCACTACAGCACCTGTGGTGGCAAGGGCCCTCCTGGGAATTATCTCAAGAGTGGGCTTTCCTAAGGAGGTAGTATCAAACAGGGGTGCAAACTTCATGTCTGGGTACTTAAAAGCAATGTGGAAGGAGTGTGGAGTGACTTATAAGTTCACCACACCCTATCACCCACAATGCAATGGTTTAGTTGAGAGATTCAACAAAACCTTGAAGGGCATGATTAAAGGGCTCCCAGAAAAGCTTAGGCGTAGATGGGACATACTCTTGCCCTGCCTTTTATTCGCATATAGGGAGGTGCCTCAGAAGGGGGTTGGTTACAGCCCTTTTGAACTTCTGTTTGGCCACCCTGTGAGGGGTCCACTGTGCTTGGTGAAGGAAGGATGGGAGTTACCTCTCAAGCCCCCAAAGCAAGATATAGTGGACTATGTACTTGGTCTCCGCTCCAGGATGGCTGAATACATGAAAAAGGCAACCAAAAACCTTGAGGCTAGCCAGGAACTTCAAAAGGCCTGGCATGACCAAAAGGCTGTTCTGACTGTTTACCACCCAGGACAGAAGGTGTGGGTGTTGGAGCTAGTGGCCCCAGCAGCTCTCCAAGACAAATGGAGTGGACCCCACACTATTGTTGAGCAGAAGGGTGAGGTTACCTACTTAGTAGACCTAGGAACACCCAGGAGTCCCCACAGGGTTCTCCATGTCAACAGGTTAAAACCATATGTGGACAGGGCAGACATGGGCTTGCTCATGGCTACTGATGAAGGGCAGGAGGAAGAGAGTGACCCACTCCCTGACCTGCTCTCACAGAACCCTGACGATGGGTCAGTAGATGGTGTAGCCTTGGCAGGCAGCCTCACTACCCAGCAACAAACTGATTGTAGGCAAGTTCTCAATCAATTTAGACATATGTTTTCACTGACACCCAGTCAGACCACCTGGTGCACTCATGAAGTGGACACTGGGGACAGTCTGCCTATTAAAAATAAGATTTATAGGCAACCTGACCATGTCAGGGACTGTATCAGGACTGAAGTCCAGAAAATGTTGGAATTGGGAGTTATTGAACCCTCAGATAGCCCTTGGGCTAGTCCAGTGGTCCTTGTGCCAAAACCTCACACCAGTGGTGGAAAAAGAGAGATGAGGTTTTGTGTGGACTACAGGGGTCTCAATGCAGTCACTAGGACTGATGCCCATCCAATACCAAGGGCAGATGAGCTCATAGATACTTTGGCCTCAGCCAAATATCTCAGCACATTTGACTTGACAGCTGGCTACTGGCAGATCAGACTAGCTGATACTGCAAAGCCCAAAACAGCATTCTCAACCCCTAGTGGGCATTATCAATTTGTGGTAATGCCCTTTGGTCTGAAGAATGCACCTGCCACTTTCCAGAGGTTGGTGAATACAGTTCTCACAGGTCTGGAAGCCTATAGTGCAGCATATCTAGATGATATTGCTGTCTTTAGCTCCACCTGGGAGGATCACCTGGTCCACCTCAGGAATGTTTTACAGGCCCTGCAAAAGGCAGGCCTGACTATCAAGGCCACTAAGTGCCAGATAGGGCAGAGTCAGGTTGTGTACCTGGGCCACCTTGTGGGTGGAGGCCAGCTTCAACCTTTGCAGAGCAAGATCCAGACTATCATGGACTGGACTGCTCCCACTACCCAGACTCAGGTGAGAGCCTTCTTAGGCCTGACTGAGTACTATAGGAGATTTGTCAAGGGGTATGGATCAATAGTGACACCCCTGAATGACTTAACTTCTAAGAAAATGCCCAAAAGGTTCAGTGGACAGTTAGCTGTCAAAAGGCATTTGATGACCTGAAGCAGGCCATGTGCACTGCTCCCATTCTACAGAGTCCTGATTACTCCAAGAAGTTCATTGTTCAAACTGATGCATCTGAATTGGGGGTAGGGGCTGTACTGTCACAATTGAATGAAGAAGGTCAGGATCAGCCAGTAGCTTTTATTAGCAGAAGGCTGACCCCTAGAGAGAAACGTTGGTCAGCCATAGAGAGGGAGGCCTTTGCTGTGGTCTGGGCTCTGAAGAAGTTGAGGCCATACTTGTTTGGTACACACTTCCTGGTTCAGACAGACCATAAGCCCCTCTTTGGCTAAAACAAATGAAGGGGAAAACCCCAAACTGCTTAGGTGGTCCATTTCCTACAGGGGATGGACTTTACAGTGGAACATAGACCTGGGAGTAACCATGCCAATGCAGATGGACTCTCTAGGTATTTCCACTTAGAACATGAAGACTTAACTGGGCAAGGTTAGTTTAATGTCCCTACGTTTGGGGGGTTGTGTAGGAGAGTAGGATCTGCTTCACATGGGTACCCCCACTTTTTGCTGATGCTTCACTGTTTTTCGACATTAGTCTGGCTGGGGCCCTGCTAATCAGAACCCCAGCCTAGCTGCTTCCTCTCTAAAATGGTTTCCATGTGCCTTAGGCACATCACTGATTGGAATCTGGAGTGCCCTTATAAGTCCCTAGTATATGGTATACTATGTACCAAGGGCATAGGTACCTCAGAGGCCTACCAGGGGCTGCAGCATGTATTATGCCACCCCTGGAAGGCCATCCAAACTGACACCACAGGTCTGCTACTGCAGCCTGGGTAAGGTGGTGCATGCACCTCTTACTGTGATATAGGTTACCTATATCACTAAATACATACACACATATAAACCTATAAGTCACTCCTAAGGCAGGCCTTATCAATCCTAAAGGCAGAGTGCATGGTTCCTATGTGAGAGGGTGCCCCTGCATGAGCAGGGCCCCTCTGCAGCGTTCGGAGACTCTTCTCTGATGCTGTTTGTAGTGCAGCCTGACCATATACTCTTAAGCGCATTATAACCTTGCGTTAAATGCTAACTTTGGAATGGCTGCACCTAAACATGTCGTGTTTGGTGTCAAACATCTTGGAATACTACCCCCCGCCAATTCTGGCGGCGGGGGTAGCATTCCACCCTTCTAGAGGGAAAGACATGTTAACTCTGGCTAGCCCGGTAACTTCTTTCCAAAGCCCTGGCATCACAAAATGGATGCTGCTGCCACAGACACGAGTCTGGCCTCCTGCTGCTGGACGAAACTCCGGCAGGGGAGGCCTGGACAACAGGTTTCCTGTCCCAGGGAGGTGTGACCACCTCCCCAGACAGGATAATGTGTATTGGGGCTGGGCGGGAGCACTTTCGGGTGCTTTGAAGTCCTGCACTGGGGGCACACTTGGTGTCCCTAGTGCATACCCCAGTTCAAACCGGATCAGGGGCTTGCAGCCCCTGCTTTGGCGCGAACTGGACAAAGGGAAAGGGTGTAGCCACCCCTCTGCCCTGACCCACCCATAGGTGGGGCCACAGAGTAGTCCAACCCCTATCCTTAGTATAAGTATAGGAACCCAGTCCTTAGGACTTTAGATTATCCCTGGACGAAACTCTGAAACTGAATCCTGGACCTTCGACGCTCTACTCACGATTAGAGGACAGAAGAATCTCCCTTGGGGTCAAGGAGTGACTCCCCTGCTTGGCAGGCACCAAAGAAGCATCTGTCCGGTTCGCATTTCTGAAGCTCCCGCCGGACGCCGAAGTCATCGCATCACCAGAGGTGGATTCTCAGACTTCCCCGAGGCTACCCTGAGTCCCCAGCAAAGCTGAGGCCCGTGGCTATCGTGGGTGACTTGAGACTGTGACTCCTGGACTCCGAGCACATTTGCAAGTGCATCCTCTTCTGGGTCTCCCAAGAAGTCGTGCTTTGGGCTCCGAGTAGCCCTAGCCTCCAGCACCAACTGCACCGAAGATCACTGGCCTCCACTCCACGAGTGTCCTGTGAGCCAGATCCACGTGCGGCGTCTCGAGGCTCCTTCGCGGTCGCTAGCCCGTTGGCTAGTAGCCCTTAACGAAGGCCAATCTTTTTCTAACTTGGCATCTTGGTTGCTCCAGGCCTGCCCTCACTTACCCTCGCTGGGTGAGTTCCCCAGACCTTGCTGGTCTGCACCATCGACGATCTTCCTCTGCATCGAGACTTGCCGTTGCCAAGGCTTGTTGGGTCCAATCAGGTCGCCGACACCTCAGCACTCGACAGACATTGTGTACCAGCCCGAATCCTGCTCCTGGTCACCGACAACGCCTCCTGGACCTCGTGGCTGAAGAGACAAGTCGACCGTCAACGCACCTGAAGCACTCGACATCGGTGGGCATCTGTCCATCGCCTTCCTGGTCACTGGCTAGTGACCCAGACTCTGTCCCCTCTGCTTTCAGGTTCTTCAGAACTCCGATCCACTCTTGGATCCACCCGGACACTTTTCACTTGGTCGCCAGCAGCACTTTGCAGCAGATCGCCATTCAAACCGACGACGAAACCAGACCCCGAAAGGCACCTATGCACCCGGCTTCCCTGGGTGAGGTAACACGAGTACTCCGGTGCTCCCGTGGGTAGAGAATCTTCAAAGTCCTAGATCTCAAAGGGTTTGCTCCAAGTCCTCCTTTAAGTGTCCCTGTTCTTTAATTTCCCGATCACGACTTTCTCCATAGAAGTCAACGGCGTATCGCGGTTGTGTATTTACACTGCACGCGTCCCCCGTGGGTCCCCTGTGTCACTACCTTGGGTGGTTCCTTGTGGTCCAAGCACTTCTAGAGGCTCTAGGCCTAGTGTCTAGCTCAGTCGTGGTTCTTATACCACTTTATTGGTATATGGTTTGGTACGCCCCTAGGGCCCAAACGTGTATTTGTGCTATTACTGTGTTTAAATAACTTCTAACTTATGTACTTCGAACTCTAGCCTCATAAAGAGACTAGAGGGGTGTGTTTAGCAATAAATACATATATTTTGAATATATACCTGGTGTGGTGCTCTTTCATTTGATCACTCAAGAGATTATAGACTGGTAAAACAAGCTGCTTTACATTCCTTCAAGACTTAGCCTGAAGGCTGCTCTCCATAGCTACCACTAGGATAGCTTTCAATAAGGTTGTCTTTAACCTATCTCCAATAAGGGGTTGTTTGGACTGGTGCAAGGTGCCCACTATAATTAGTGGACAGCATATACCAGGCCAACTTCTCACATAGGCCATCAGCAACACTGCAGCAGATTCAAGTTTTCAAAAAGGCCATGCTGCAGATTTTTAGTGCACTGTTGGCTCCCTCTCGTGCACCTTCAGGACCCAAGGAACCACAGGGGTTTCCAGTTGGTGCACCACTAGCAGATCCTTCTCTTGCACTGTCAAAGCATATGGGACTTGCTTTAGGTACCGCACTGACACCAGTGCAGGCTTCTACTCTGGTTCCAAGAGTTGCCCTGCACTCCTCCACGTCGATGGTGGTACCAACACCACTGGCACCATCACAACAGAATCTGCTTCTGATACCGATATCAGACACCGAATCGACTTCAGCTCATGCTATGAGATTACAAAAGTGCATGCACTAGTCATGCACCCTGGCTCTGAGCCAGTGCCTCTACCAGGGCATATACACCAGCAGAATCTCTATTATCTTTCAGGCTCTGATTCGGAGCAAGGGCACTTTAAGATGGAGACGATGATGGTGGTGATGGCGATGGCTTTCTCACCACTGACTACACAGATGATGTCTTTTACATGGTTTGCAAGAGGTCAGTGGATTTGACAGCATTCCTGAGGCAGGGTTTTTCATGTCACTTGGGCCACCAATGAAAGAAAGTGCTTCCTTTGCAGTAGATGTCCAGAGGGCAGTTTGGGGTTATAGATTTACAGCTGCCTTTAGTCGAGACCAAAATTAACATCCTGACAGTTTTTTTGAAGCTTGGGCCAGCTACTTCTGTGCCTTTGCTCCCTTTGATTGAGATTTGGTCAAAGTCCTGTTTCTGCCCATCTGTAAATAGGCAGGTGGTCAGGCGTCCCAAACTCGCTCCTGGCAATCCTTATTATCTAACCACCTTCCCACTTGTAGTATATAGCAGTGTGGCTCATGGCCGTCATGCGCCTATTCGAAGATTCCAGCTGACGGTGGTGAGTTTTCCCTGGGATCTGAGCCAGACTGTCGCTACCCGCCGTGGGTGAAGTATTATTCGAATAAAGCATTTCTATTCATTCATCTGGATCCAGAAGTGCTTACCACATTTGGCGACGATTCTTCCTCGCCCACCGACGCTCTGCATCTATTTTTGCATTTCCTGATTTTGAGGATGTTCCGACCCGCGACCTGTTGGTTTTGCGTCGTCTTGCAGCCCAGAGTTCCCATGCCTGCGGTGTTCATTGTACCCTCCTTTGCGTCTGTTTCTGCGGAGCATGCCTGCGCATCTAGCGACCCTTGCACAAGCTATGGAGAGTGCCCCAGCAATCCCTGCGGCAGGTTTTGGCAGAAGGCATCTGTTGTGTGGTAACAGCTCCCTGCACACAGCAGGCAATGTGGTGACATCAAGTGCAGCGGCCATCTTGGATCAGCCCTTTTCAACTATTTTGCTTTATTTCATGCTGCTGACAACACCCATGAGGGAATTTCAGCGTTCTCTACTGAAACATGGTGTTTTGGGCTTCTGGATTCTTCACCTGCTGTGTAGAGTGTACTGGCACCCCGGTGATATTTATTTCGTTTTTTGGCTGACAAAAGTACTTTGTTTTGCTGTGACTTGCATGTTTTATTGTGCCTTCCTCCGTTTTTCTATACTACAAGGAGGCACACCTACTGTTATTAGCATGGTTTCCTATTGTAACGGCCACAGTTTTACTTGGAAAGATTCTTGCTAACTTTATTAATTCGTTTTGTCAAAGTTTTACTTCAGCTTTACTCTTTTAGCCCTTTGCTGCCTTTTCCTTTAGTATGGCCACACCACATCAAATTACTCAGCCTCCTCCCTTTTTGTCTCAACCAGGCAAACCTACCATACAGTGGGCACATTGGCTTCATTTGTTTGAAAACCACTAAGTGGCAATTGATGCGGGCAATTACCATCCTGAATGTAAATTTGCAATTTTGTATGGTAGTTTGGTGCTGCCACCCGTAGCGAGGCCCTGTGGCCAATCTTGGGATAATCCATGGTAAATTTACATAGTCGTTATTGAAAGATTGCGTAAACAATTTGCTGAGGAATCCAGTATCATCTTAGAAAGACATAATTTCATCAAAAGCAAACAACTTCTTGAAGAAGGGGTTCAGAAGTATGTTGCTGCACTCAGAATTTTGGCGGCCACATGTGAGTTTGGTACTAAATGTGGACACACACATTTGTGACCAGTTCATTTTTAACTGTGCTTCCAGGAAGATTCAGCTACTCAGTTGCCGCAACCCCACCCTTAACAAAGTGCTAGACCTGTCCAAGAGAGGTCTCTAATCTTCTCAAAAGTGTTGAATCCTGCTTCTACAGTTAATGCTTCTTCAACCACAGTTCCTGAACAGGAAAGTTATGCCTTGTGTGCGGTTTTCAGTAAAGCAAAACCTTTTGCACAGAGAGGAAATACAAAGAAAGCTTCGACGTACTGTTACCGATGCGGATCTAAGAACCATGTTAGCAACTTTAATAGTTGTCCTGCAGTGGGCAAACGCTGCATGTCTTGCAAAAAATTAGGGCACTTTCAAGTGGTGTGCAGGAGTAGCAAAACTCCTGTGCGCATCGGTAATGTTGATGTTGAAGTTGACTCGTGTATAGACTCCATCAGCAGTGAAGTTTTGACTGTTGATTGTCATATGGTGTGCACATCTGTTAAAGGTCCTACTTGTGATGCATTAATAGATTAATTTTCTTTCCAGGTTATGCCTGACTCTGGTTCGCCAATCACTATTTTACGTGACACTACCTTCTATGATAAATGGGGTCAGGAGAAACTTATCACTACATTTGATTTTAATACTAAAGCATTTGGTGAGAAACCCATAGACATGTTGGGTTTCTTTACAGCTAAAATACAGTGTCTGGGTAGAGAAATCATTACCAAAGTGTATGTTGCTATCAAAGGTAAGAACATGGCTGGTAGGATCTAGCCAAAATGGGATACCTAGTTCCTGGTTCAGACACTCCTGTAGTGGTTGGCGACATGCCTGTGCAGTCAAGTTGTAGCTTGGAGGTACCACTTGAGGCAATTCTGGGTAGGCACAAGGAGCTCTTCAGTGAACAAGTTGGGACTATGAAGGCTTTTGTGCATCACATCAGGCTCAAACCTAATGCTAAACCATTTGTTCATAAGGTACAACAGATTCCTTTGTCTGTCAGAGAAAAGCTTAATCAAATGATAAAAGATATTTGCACCCAAGGCACTATAGCTCCTGTAGAGTCATCACAGTGGGTAGCTCCAGTCGTAGTCACACGGAACTAATCAGGTGAGATCAGGCTCTGTTCTGACTTGACTTGGTGGCCGGCAGCTCTCGGTCCTTCCCCTAACCCCAAAACCCTAGTCAAAAACTTGGGCATTCGCCTTGATCGTGCCTTAACATTAAAGGAGCATGCTGCCCATACTGCCAGCACTTGCTTCTATGTGTTGGGCTTGCTACGACAAGTCTTCCCTCTCCTGCCAGACTATACTCGAAAAACTCTCATTCAGACCATGGTTATGAGCCGTCTTGATTACTGCAATGCTCTCCTGGTCTCTGAGAATGAGTCATCCCTCAGCAGGGTACAGGTGGTCCAGAATTGCACGACTCGTCACAAATTCTCCGTTCAAAACCCCTTCCCTCCCTCTGCTCCAAAAACTTCACTGGCTTCCAATTCGCAAGCGTGTCAAGTTTAAGGTCTGCTGCACAGTCTATAAAGCCTTGCATAAAAAAGGCCCTTGCTACATCTCCAGGAAGCTCAAGCCTTATGCCCCCTCTAGGACTCTTAGGTCAGGTAGCAAATTACTTCTCCAAGTCCCCAGGGTTAGGAAAGCAAGACTAGGTGGGAAATCCTTTTCCTACCTCGCTCCCCTGTACTGGAACCAGCTTCCCATACACCTGAGGCAATGCCCTGACTATCTGCGCTTCAGGAAACTTCTTAAGTCCACCCTGTTTTAACATTTTTCATCAGCCCGCCAGCAGCTTCGCCCAAAGCGCAGAGATACCCCTCCGGGGGTGATTCAGGCGCTATACAAAACCAACAAATAAATAAATAAAATAAATAAACTTTGAACGCTAACATTTTAGTAGACTGCCATCCCCTTCCTAGGATACAGGAGAAACTGGCTAACTTGGGCAGTGCCAGGTGGTTTTTGATCATGGATTTGAGGTCGGCCTATCATCAGATTTTTCTAGGTGAGGCCTCTCAGGAGCTGACAGCATTTGTCTCACCCTTTGGTGCCTATAAATATCTAAGTCTACCTTTCGGGCTGGCATCAGCTGCCAGCGTTTTTCAAAAGCTTATGGATGTTTTGTTTGCTGATATAAAAGTGATCCAGGCCTACCAGGATGATATAATGGTCTTAGCTGAATCTATAGAAGAACACAATATCATTCTTGACAGGGTGTTGTCCATTCTAATGCACAGGGGCATGACAGTTGGGAAGGACAAGTGTAAATTTGCCACCAAAGAGTTGGAATATTTGGGGCATACCATATCAGAATCTGGCATCAAACCCAAATTGTCTTTGGTGAAGGCCATTAAGGAGGCAAGCGCACCCAAATAGCCTTAGATAGCCAGGTGAAGCGGACAGTGGACAAATGTCCTGAGTGCTTACTTTCAGATAAACACTGGAAGTTGAACAAGGCGCTTTTGCATTATCTTCCATTTCTTAACTCACCCTGGAACAAATTAGGTCTCAACTTTTCAGGACCTTATGTCACCTTGCCAGGGTAAATGAGATATGCCTTTTTATTGGTTGATTACTTTTCAAAGTGGTTATATTTTTCTTTTGTGAACTCTGCTCCTACAGACACAGCAATCACATTTTGGAGCAGGTATTCTCCATAAAAGGGCCACTCAGATCTTTAGACACAGACAATGGGTCACATTTCGTGTCTAAGCAAATGCTCCAATTTTCAGCCAAACATGATGTCAAGCACCTGCAGGTTGCACTCTACTCACCATCTTCCTATGGTCTGGTGGAGACAGGAAACAAGGTAATAAAAGAAGGTGCGCAAATGGCCATTGCAGCTGGATTGGAAGTGAAACAGTTTCTCAAACAGAAAGTCTGGGAGTATAACACAACACTGCATTGCACCACAGGTGTTACTCTATTCGTAATGTTGAGCAGGAGGAAAGTTCATTCTGTTTTGTTTCCAACCTGGTTGAAGGATCAACCAGACATCAAGATAACCGATGTTTGTGTGATGGCTAAGGAGAAAGTCATCCCAAGGGTTGAGGTGAAACAGGCCAAAATGGCAAAGCGTGGGAGCAACACTCACAGTTGTACCCCTTCATACCCTAAGGTTGGAGAGTACGTCCTGATTAGATAACTCATCATGGTAAGTAAACGGGGGTCCATTTTTCCTTCCACAGCTAAAGTGGCCAGAGTTAGTAAAGGTTCAGTGTTAGTGGAAGATGAATGCTGGTGGAATGTACAGAATCTAGCAAGACTATCTCATCAGCATGCCAACATCATCAATCATAAGAAAGGTTCTGGACTAAATTTAGATTGGACTCAGTGGATTCAACCTGCTAGAGGTAATGAGGTTACCACCCCAGGTTGTGGGTTTGTCACCAGAGCAGCTGAAAGTGCTCAAACCTTCATTGGTGATCCACCTGCAACGGCATGCACTAGGTATTGTGAGGTTAGGAGAAGTGGGAAATTCACAGATTATGTGATGCACTAGTGTTCCTTTTTATATCTCCTTTCGTTCTCAAAGTTCTAGTTTATAGCTTTGTTCTGCTTCCTTCACATGTCCTGTGCTGGAAACTGTATAATTCTTATATTTGTTTCTGTTTTTTGCTTTTGTTTTTTTGTTTTGTTAAGGGGGAAGGTGATATAGTACATAGCGCTGTGGCTCATGGCTGTCACGCGCCTATTCGCTTTTGAGACCGAGTCACACCGGGACATGTTGATGTTCAAAAGTGTATGTATTAAATGTAAGACCCGTGCTGGCAGTGAGTGGCAGGTGAAGATTCCAGGTGGCGGTGGTGAGTTTCCCTTGGGATCTGAGCCCGGTGGTTGCTGCCCGTCGTGTGTGAAGTACTATCCGAATAAAGCATTTCTACTCAATTATCTGGCAATGTGTTATCCAAGTACAACTACACCATTCAATGTTTTCATCTGTCAATGTATAAGTAACCCACTCTCAAGTGAAACCGTGTAAATGACCGTCTTTTTATTGAGACAAAATTTGCACAGATGGAGGTAAATGCATGAGAGAGATGGGCTTGTCATCGATGAATCAATAAGAAGAACTTCATTAATGGAGGACTTATGAGGCCATTAGTCCTCCATTAATGAAGCGCTTCTTAATGATTAATAGTGAAGAGAGATTACGACTCCCTCCCTTATCAGACTTGCACTATATCCCTCAGTTGTAACGTGATCAGTTACAGTGGTGTCACTCATGTATCTCCATAAATCGGATTGGTCCTGAGGTTGGTCTCGTGGATTGATATCTTTTGAGATTGAAATGTCCATGCCAAGCCCATCTCTCTGGTGCAATTAACTCCATCTGCACAAATGTTGTCTCGATAAAAAGACAGACATTTACATGGTTTCAACTGAGAGTGGGTTACTTACACATTGAAAGATGAAAACATTGAAAGGTGTAGTTGTACTTGGACAACACATTGTCAGTGTATATGTGGATTTCATCTGTATTGAAATCCCAGTATGTTCTGTTCATTAATATATGTTCTTTTTTGATTCAATCACCTCACATGCCTGTCTGTGTTTTTTACAAAGCATTTGTAATTTACAAAACATGTATTGTCAAATAGTTTTATATGAATGACTCTAATCAAAAATACACAGCTACCATCCCTAAAAAGTCCAGCTATATTTCTTGGCGAATCAATCTTTCTGTTCTGTAGGCTTTGCAGCGGTGCAAGTAGTATTGAATTTTGAATTACTGTGGCCCTCAACCCTGGTTGTGTGGACTGGATATGTGTGTTCAACTAAAGATTTATTGTTAACAGAATGATACCCATAGTAGTACCATATTCAGTTATCTCCAAAGAGTTGTGCCCTTTCCAACTAACCCCCTCTGCCCTTCCCCACCCACCCCTCTCTCCTTCCATCTGTCGTGTCCTGCTGGACACATAGATATTTCCAGCCACTCCCTCATTTATATAGTGCGACTCAGCAAAAAGGTACTGGACCAGTAACATATGGTAAAGTGATCGGAGAGCTAGCTGGATTCTGGAAGAAGTAGTGTACTTTTACTGCGTTGTAATGTAATGCTCTTTAAAGAGTCATACCTTCAACTCCTTCCTAAATTGGAGAAGCATTGGGGTGGTTCCTTTCTTTTCCATCTCTCTAATCTCTCACCATCCTCGCTGTTTCCTTTAGCTTTCTGTGCCCGCTGCTTTAAACCCCAGGGAAACTGGAGTGCGTGACCGAGGTGGCAGTGTGGGCTCTGGGTATTCAAAAACCAGCCTTCAATGGCTCCAGCGTCAAGGGAACATGCTTGATCAGATAAATGGCCAGCCCAGCCCTGATGCCCCAGCATACATGTCAACCCTCCCGATTCAGGAGGGAGAATACCGATTTCAAGGCTAGTCTCTCGCCTCTCAATTCCTGCATGCAGAAACCCGATTCGTATTGCTGAATCATGATCTGCTGGAGACAAGGCAGTGGCCTAAGAAGAGGGGGGCAGTCTGCCCTGGGCGGCACGAGTTTTGGTGGCGGCAGCCTCCCCCTTCCTCTTACCTGACGTCTCGGGCGGTAATCGCCCCTCCCCCCGCTCTTCAATCCGCTGCGTGAAGGCGGCAAATGGAAAAAACCTCGCCAGCACCCACACCCCCCCCACTTTGATGTGGCCAAAGCGGGGGCGGCAAACACAGGGACCGCCACGGGCAGCCAAAGGGCTAGCTATGCCACTGAGACAAGGCAGATTGAGCTTGGAAATATATATCCTGTCCTTAATTCTTGGAGCGAGAGATTAGAGGGTGTGACAGGCCTCAACATTTAATTTTTGGCAGATTACATAGCGCATACAAAAACTCTGTTTTTGTTTGTGCTATGTTATCATACTGACAAAAATGAAATGCTGATTGTCTGAAACCATTCATGTCAATGGACCCGATTCAGGCGAATTGCCTTTGCTTCTTTATGAGTCAATGGGGAAAACACATTCTCCCGACCATTTTTTTTTTAAATCTCCCACTTGCCTGCTCTAAAATGTTGGCATGTATACACCAGGGCTAAATGCTGTCTCCACTCCACTCTTCAACATCATCAAGGAGTTCGCCCAACCCACCAGCGAGCCTACTGACACCCCTCTCTCACAGGACCTCTGCGACAAACTCAGCACCTTTTCCCACCACAAAATCAAGAGCATCTACGACAACTTCGACGAAGACAACCAACACACTGAACCCTCACCAACCACCCCCGACACCCGGAGACCAGCGATTGACAACTGGACAGCCCTCACCACTGAAGACACACTGAAGACAATGAAGTCAATCCACTCAGGGCCCCCACGGACCCCTGCCCCCCACCACATCTTCAACAGAGCCGCTGACACCATCGCACCCATGCTCTGCCACACCATCAACCGCTCCCTGGCGACCGCCTCGTTCCCCGACGACTGGAAACACGCCAAGGTCAGCCCCCTCCTGAAGAAACCCTCGGCGAACCCACCGACCTCAAAAACTACAGACCCATCTCCCTGCTCCCGTTCCCAGCGAAAGTCATCGAGAAAGCCATCAACAGCCAACTCGCCACATTCATTGAAGAGCACAACATCCTCGACTCCTCCCAATCCGGCTTCAGAAAAAACCACAGTACGGAAACCGCCCTCCTCGCCGCAACAGACGACATCTGCACCCTACTGGACAAAGGAGAAACAGTAGCCCTCATCCTCCTCGACCTCTCAGCGGCGTTCGACACAGTCTCTCCTGCACCCTAATACGCAGACTCCACGACGGAGGAATCCAGGACAAGGCCCTCGACTGGATCCGCTCCTTCCTCTCCGGCAGAACGCAGCGGGTCAGACTCCCCCCTTTCCTCTCGGACCCTACACCTACCACCTGCGGAGTCCCCCAGGGCTCCTCCCTCAGCCCAACGCTCTTCAACGTCTACATGGCTCCACTCGCCCCCATTGTCAGAACCTACGGACTCAACATTATGTCATACGCAGACGACACCCAACTCATCCTCTCCCTATCCAACGAACCCAACACCGCCAGACACAACTTTCGAGAAGGCATGGAAGCCGTCGCCAAATGGATGAAAAACAGCTGCCTACAACTAAACACCAACAAAACAGAAGTACTCATCATGGGCCCAAACCCCGACGCCTGGAGCGACACCTGGTGGCCCCCCGCCCTCGGAAACCCGCCAACCCCCACGGACCACGCACGCAACCTGGGAATCATCCTGGACTCCGAGCTCAAAATGGACCGCCAGATCAACTCCGTCTTGTCTTCCTGCTTCCACACCCTCCACACCCTCCACCTCCTTCGTAAGACCTTCAAATGGATCCCTTTCGAACACAGAAAGACTGTCACTCATGCCCTGGTCACCAGCAGACTCGACTACGGCAACGCACTCTACGCCGGAATAAACAAAAACCTCACCCGCAAGCTACAGAACATCCAGAACGCCGCCGCAAGACTGGTCCTCAACCTGCCAAAACACTGCCACATCTCGCAGCACCTGCGCACACTCCACTGGCTCCCCGTCGAGGCTAGAATCACCTTCAAGATACTCACTGACGCACACAAGGCCCTCCACGACACCGGACCAGCATACCTGAACAGCCGACTCAAATTCCACGCACCCCAAAGGACCCTACGATCAGCCCAGCTCTCCTTCGCCGTGGTCCCCCACACCAGAAAGACCAGATCGGGAGGCCCCTCCTTCTCCTTCCTCGCGGCCAAAGCCTGGAACGACCTTCCGTACACCTCAGACAGACAACATCGCTCCCCATCTTCGCAAGAAACCTCAAAACCTGGCTCTTCGACAGACCCCGTCCTTGATGAACTGGAACCTGCACCCCCCCTATCCCTAGCGCCTTGAGACCCTTACGGGTGAGTAGTTGCGCTTAACAAACGCCTGATTGATTGATTGACTTTAATTTTATTAGATGCCAGGGTGACAGCCTGCATTAACTCATCATGGTGTACCAGCCATTAGCTAATGTTTCCCTCTCCTTAAGTGGACGACCCACTTCCTACAGGTTCCAAAAGTAGCTTTTAAAATCAAAATCTGGCACTAAATCTTTTTTTGATTTAAAAACAAAAAAAAATCTATGTTCCAGATAGTAAAATTATTAGAATTGATGAATTACAATAAAATGTCAGGTTGATGTGAATAACCTTGGATTGGAGCAGTTTCATAAACCGACTATTGTGTGTCAAATTTGCCAGCTCAGGCTGCTGTGGCCTACATTATGACTCGGCTAGATCCACTATGGTTAGTCGTGACAGCTGGCCTGCCTAACTTGATTGCGACTTCGTCGGCAGAACCTGTGATCTTGCTTCAGTGGCAGTGAAGAGATCGTGTTAGAATGAGTGAAAGACCGATCCTCTTTATTCATTCACTCCTCTGTATATTATGTTAGGTCTTTTCTCTACGCTGCTGAAAAATACGTCTCTTCGCCCTCTCAAAACTTGATGAGCAATTAAATATAATGAAATGTGCCCTCCTCAATTTGAATACAGTAAGTAGTTAGTTGAACATTTGGCTTACATAAAAACAAATATAAATTACTATACATTGCGCTAGGTGGCAGCAAAGGTTAATAAAAAGAAGCAAGTGCAATTTTAAGATAAGACAAACGCTACCAGTTACTTTCAACTTAACTCTGTTTTTTTTCTTTTGCAGTTTTATATCGCGCTAATCGTCTCGAAGGTATTGGAGCATTTTACATGAGCGCCCCAGTTAGTTACTTTACACAAGGTCAAAATAAATGTTCTTGTTAGGCACGGGTTGATTAAGTGATTTGCCCACAATTACAAAATGTTGAGCCTTTGTCGAAACCCGATCCCGGTGCTCCGGTTCCATGGTCTGCTGCTCTGGTCCTAACGCCACATCCTCTCCTTGTTTGAATGGAAATCACGTGCTTCTCATACAATCTCGAAAAGAGGAGAAATGCATGTGACGGGCAAGATTCATCCCAGTTGGAGGACAAGCAGATCCAGAGGGCCAGTAGCTGTAAAGCCATAAAGAAAGCTTCGAGGAATATTGGGGAAATATTATACTGCAAATGGATTAATTCAGAAAGGTACAAAAAAAACAACGTTGTCTCCAAAACTTAGGGGCATATTAGCAAGAACCTCGTTAAAATTATCGCCGTTTTAGCGGCAGGAAACTGCCGCTAAAACGGCGATAATGGGCTTGCTAATATGCGTTATGGAATTCCAATAGAAGCCCAGGTTAGATGTGCAGGACATCTAACCTGGGCTTCTATTGGAGGCGATAATGGGCTTGCTAATATGCGTTATGGAATTCCAATAGAAGCCCAGGTTAGATGTGCAGGACTTCTAACCTGGGCTTCTATTGGAGGCGATAATGGGCTTGCTAATATGCGTTATGGAATTCCAATAGAAGCCCAGGTTAGATGTGCAGGACATCTAACCTGGGCTTCTATTGGAATTCTATAACGCATATTAGCAAGCCCATTATCGCCGTTTTAGCGGCAGTTTCCTGCCGCTAAAACGGCGATAATTTTAACGAGGTTCTTGCTATTATGCCCCTAAATTCTGTCTCATGCATCTCAAAATAAATTATTACACGATTGTCTGAGATCCTTTGTCAGCTACAGTAAAATCTCGTACTCTGAAGACATAGACTGCAACATTTGATGTAATAGTAAATATGTCCCTGCTTGGTGAGCATGTGCATGTTTGCTCTACAAATGTTAACAAGCATTGGCAAAGCTAGTATGTCACGGCAATGGCCGAGCTTTGAGCTTTTGGCGTTGTTAATGTGAATGTTTTTTAACCGAATGCTTGTGAGGTAGCGGATGTGTCATGTGTGCCTGTGTTGAAATATGTGTTTTACTACCAGGGCCACTGAAATTATGTGGCAGAGGAGGGTACAATTATGCGGCAGGGTTGAGTAAATTATGCAGCAAGAAAAGACAAATTATGCGGCATAATGCGTCACAATTTGTGATGGCATTAGTTCATTATTTTGTCATTTTTAAAACCGTTAGCACTGTCTGGGCATTAGGTGCACCTCATTAGTATCAGTCAAACACCGAAATATAGTAATAAGCTACAGAAAAGTGACCAGTCAGCTTTTCCAAAGGGCCTTCTACAGCGCGGCAACACATGTCGCTGCCATTTTACTAACTTTTGAATCATTTGAAATAGAAACAAAAAATATTTTTGTAAAAATCTACAGATTACGCGGCAGATGATGGATTATGTGGCAAGTGCGGCAAATATACAATTATTCGAACATCACCGTGGCCGCACAATCGCTTAGTTCCAGTGGCCCTGGTTATTACTTATTACTGCACTGCTAGTAGGCAGAGGTAGGAAGGGACAGAGATGGGGACCTGCTGAGTGGGAGAGGGGCTTGAACTGGGACAGGAATTAGGGCTTTGACTGCGACAAAGACAGAGAATAGAAGGAAATTATATGCAAGCTTTAGGCGGGTGTTTCACTGAAGTGTAAAGGCAAGTCTTGTTTAACGCCCATGGATTGATTCTACCTGACCCTCTCTGCCTTCCCCCAGCCACGGCAAGAGAACATAAGGGTCACTGGAAGAATAAATGGGGCTCATGCGTTAAGAAGCATTCGAGCACAGTGCTAAATTACTCCTGGATTTTCATCGCCACTGCCTCAACAAGAAACAGACCAGTGCCTGGGTCCAAGCTTTTCTTCTGTGCGCCTGCTATTCTTCGTAAGGCACCCATTCTGGAGTGCAAGCCACAACAAAGTGCATGGAATCGGTGCAAACTGCACCTCAGAGCACAATGGCTGCCACCGATGGTGGGTTCAAAGTTCATCTGCCAGATTGTCAAGTAGGCTGAAACTGGAAAACAGGCCTCATCAGTGACAATGACAAAAAAAACTGTGCACATATGTATCGCTCTGCAGGAAGGGCCACCCACCACACTAATGACTAAACAACCAGCAAAAACTCAGAATATGGCAAAAAGAAAAACAAACAAGTTCATCATTAAAAAAACAAAAAACAGATTGATGGTAGGGCGTGCAAAGAAATTAAAATTCATGGACAGTGTGCTGGGGGTTCTGGAGGGTGAGCAACAGATCACACAACCCATCAGCCGCCTTAGGTAAGCTTACTACTTACAGAGCTCATGGATTCCAGGAAAGCGTTGATCTTCAGGACATAGAGGAGTCTCCCTTTACCGATGCAGTAAATCCTGGGGATATATGGACACTCATTATGAACACTGTAGAGGGCCTGCACCAAATCCCCATAGCGGTGATGGGAAGAATTTACAGGCGCTGCCACCTCAAACAAAACTAGACCTGCCACCTCTACCCCATGCAGCATGCCTTCTCAGCTGTTCGAGTAGTTTGGGAGAGGGACTGGAGTCCTGGAGTTATCCCTAGGCATGTGAGCACTTTCTGACGGAGTAAGAGATCGATGCATAAGGGTGCTGGGTGGCGTACACGGAGGCTTCTCTGCCTCAGGGCTTGCAAGGGCTCAAGATGGGGCCCATTGCAGTAGATGATTTCCAAGCTTCCTGAAACTAATCTAGCGTTGAGTGTGTGCTTTTATTCAGGCTGCTGTCAGTCAGTGTGCTGTTAATGAGAGACAGGATGTTGGAATAAAAAAGAGAAAGATTAAAGAAAAGGAGAGACATAGTAAATGTGAGAGAAAAAAAAAGCGACGGTCAAGCGAAAGTCAGGCAAAGGGTTCCAGGTTAGGGCACAGGTGGAGGGCAGAGTTCCAGGTAGGAGAGGAAAGACGGGGGCTGAAGTGGCGACGGCGGGTGACGGGCCATATGAATTTGCCAATGAAACAAGCCACAAACTGAAGGACGGGAAGAGGCGGTGAACGAAATTATGCCGTGTGCCGGGGCTGAGTAAGTCCTATAGAAATAAAAAAAAGAAGTCCAGAAATAATGCGATAAAATGGCCGCTGTGTATGTTCAGCAGGACTTGGTCGCTGTGCTCTGGAAAGGCTAAAGTCGGGAAGAGGCATGACGCATGCATGCCGTGGACCAATGAGGAGAAGGTATAACGGAGCGACGTGGTAGTCAGAAAATGGCAAGCTTATGGGCAGGCTGAAGCCTACAACAGTAGATACAGCATGTCTTGGTTCGAGACAGTGGATGCTTGATGTCTAGAGCTGAGACCTAAAAATAAATTAATTGTGGGCAAGCTGAGAGGAGAGGGGGACTTCATCTCCTACAGGACTTTGCTGCAGAGGTTGGCGCACGTGAGGAGATGAGCCCCGCCCACTTTGTGAGACACACTACAAAGAGCGGGGACACGCTGTGCCATGCGGGACGAGCAGGGTGAGATGAGAGAGGTACTTCATCTCCTACAGGAATTTGCTGAGGGGCCTAGGTCACATGAGGAGCTGACCCTCGCCTCTTTTGTGAGATGCGCTATAAAGCGCTGGGACCTGGCGCCAAGCCGAGAGAAGAGGGGTACTACATCTCCTACAGGGCTTTGCTGCAGGGGCTGGGTCACGTGTGGAGTTGAGCCCCGCCCCCTTTGTGAGATGTGCTATAAATCAGTGGGACCCACTGCATTGGCCACGTCAGGGCCAAGGGCAGGCCCATCCTTGTCCGCCAGTGGATGGAAGAGACCGGGCCAATTGCATTATGTTATTCCAAGGAGAAGGACTAAGGACATTGGTATCCATCGAACCCGGACAGCGTCTTGATATTGCTGCACCCTTGTGTTTATTACAGTGTTTTTTACAAGGAGAGTTAGCATAAAATTGGGCATAGTTTTCATCAGCAGCTTTTTGTTAAGTACAGCACAGTTTTACTGCATTCGGTTTAGGCACTTTTGTGGCATAATGTGATTGCCCCCCTCCGAGTACCTTGTGGTGGTGGCTGAAATCATCCCCTGGTGCAATCAAAAATCTGGTTAAGGCAGAGCAAGATCTAGTGTTATCCCATCTGAATTTTAATTAACACTTTATGCGCATGCTGTGGTATCAAGGTCTTTTTTTGTATATTATATTTTTAAAACGAACTGGGTGGATTGGTGATAAATAGTGGATTTGTAGTAGTCAATCATGGGGAAGCTCCTCTGCCCCACATATTAAAGAACCACGTGCCATAAAAATCTATTCTTAACTATCTAACCTCAGCCGTGGGGGATTTAGATGACCAAATAACATCAATAGAGGAGGAGCTAACACTACATCAAGGGGCGCCACTTGTAGATGGGCGTACCAGTAGCAGCATTAGTGCATTCAGATGTAGTCGGTCTGTAATGCTGACTCGGTGCTGCCACTCTGTCCCCTAACCTCCCCAGTATGCACGAGATCCACAATTGACCAAGTTCATGCCACCTCAAGTGACCATCCCCTAGGTTACCAACATTGATATAATCTTTAGTTAAAGACCAGGGCGGGTTCCGGGGCTTCAACAAGTACGAAAGTGGTCAAAGCAAAATGGTTAAGCAGCGCTTCAAAAAAAAGTGGCCCTCCAGGGAAATTGAAGACCAGTAATCCCATTAATATTACCCCTTTATTGGAAGCCTTTATGGAGCAGATGGTAGCAAAGTTAGAAAATAACATAAAAGCCAGCTTCACGGCATGTAAGGATACGCTGAGAAAAATAGACTTGACCTTGGTCATGTTGGTAGTGCACCAGGGAGAGGACTTTCCACAAGATATCCTACCCAATAGGCCCTTAGACCCACCCCAAGTGAAAACTCCTGTTATCACGCAGGGTTCGACTGTAAACTCTTGTAGTATAACTACGGTACCCCATTCATCACATTTAAGTAGGGACTCTCTAAGCGTTCCAAGAAAATCCTCTGGGGAACAGCAAGGAAAGCTATGTAAGGGCTTCATTTTCAGTTTTCAGAGAGAGTATCATGGCCGAAAGAGTTAGGTGGGTGGGTTCAGACCTGAAGACCTTTGAAGGAGATTGTGTTGTTATAAACGTTAGGGCAGAGGGGGTTGTTAGGGGCATATTATCAGCTTCAGCACTTCGCCCCCTGTCGAACTCCGGTATTGGTATGTATCCTCTGGATTTCTTTTATAAAAGCTTCTTGCCTTCCGTTAGAAGCCATGTCCCTCCTATACCTCGCAAAGCCACATCTACTCAAGTTGAAGGGGCTTTGTGGTCTCTCTCTATCCCTAATTTCAATCGTTTTACTCCACTGGATAACATGAACAAAGTGGACTGACTAACTCCCACCTTTAACATCACTCCACCATCCACTGTTGCCAAGAGGTCCATCCCAAGAGCATGCAACTTTCATAGGCCCACTATCAATCTCATTAGTTGGAACATTGCTGGCCTAAGACAAAAATGTGGTGATACGTCTTTAAGAGATTTTTTGTGTAATTATGACATATGCGCATTGCTAGAAACATTGGATACATCTTGTACCTTTTACTTAGATGGATAGGAGTCCTTGTTGGTCCCGGTGACAAGTTCATATCATGGAAGAGCAAAGGGGGGTTTACCGCTTTTGATAGCATCGGCCCACAGATGTAAATCTGAAGCAATTCCATCTGGTTCCCCGAAACTTCAAGCAGTCTCGCTTCAGTTTGGCAACAGGCCTAGTGTCTTATTAGTAAATAAATGTAATCTCTATCCCCAGGTGGATTTTTTTTATCCTTTTTCCAGCTGATTGAGAACTTATTAACGGAAAATAATGCTATCACTGCGGGAAACATTTTTATAATTGGCGACTTTAATGTTCATCCCTGTAGTGGTATTTCTCACACTTACACTAGGGAGGAACTCCTACCAATTTTCAATTGAATGTATCAAAGTATTACCAATGGTTAATAGTGATCATTATCCTATTTGTCTCTGTCTTTACCATCAGGGGAGGGATTATATGGACCCTGTCATTAAGGTTCCGAAGGCAATCATTGCAACAAACAACTAAACAACTAAACTTCTTCTGACAAGGGTTCCGGCAGGGCCAATATCAAACTCCCCAAGATGTTTTGACAGGATCTGTTCCATTCTGCACTGAATAGTCAACCAAGAGACAGAGATATAGTAACCGCTAGCAGGAGGGCATATAAGAACGCTTTCAAGCAGACACAACCTGAATTACAAACTGCAGCTTGGGATGAACCTTTACTTGTCTGCCCCATGAGAAATGGTTCTGATTTCTGGGAAGTTATTAACAGTCTTTTTTGAAAACCTCACACAGTGAAGCTCTAGATCCTCATATTTCAGCGGAGGATTAGGTCTCCCACTTCAAGAAGATTTATAGTAGTGATCCCTTAGTTGACGTCACTCCTCCTAATGTAGAAGCCTCTGCCCATCGTAAACTTATTTTTCAATCCTCAGGAGGTGCATTTGGCATTTACCCATTTACCAAAAATATGAGGCACCTGGGCCTGATGGTGTACCCGCTGATATATATATAAATAGATATATATATATCTATATATATATAGAGTGCTCACTGAATTACGGTCTCCCTTGCTTGCACAGGTATTGAACAAAGCAGTAGTGGGAGTATACCCTCAACTTGGTCGACATCAATCATCTTACCTATTTTTAAAAAAGGTGACAAGGCCAAGCTCCTCACTGCTATCGTCCCATCTCTTTAATAGGCTCTTTGGTGAAGGTCGTAGATAGAACTCTTTTAAACAGACTTACAGCTTGTTGGAGGCCTGGGGTGGGATCTCTGATATCTAGTATGGATTCAGGCCCTGTCTTGGCACAACTGATCAAGGTTGATATCTCCATCTCTTGGTCAGTAAGTACACCGTGGCAGGGACTGGGTTGGTCAATCTTCATGGATCTCACCTCGAACTTCGACTGAGTAAACAGGTCTAAGCTTTGCTCTATTTTAAGCCAGATGGCTATCGACCTGGAAATAATTTTATTCTTGAGGGCCTTACATAGCGATATGAAGGCCATCGTCCAATATCACCTGGATGGAAGCTGCTCAGAGGACTTTGCCATACAGAGGGGGTACGTGATCCAGCGCTAACAATAAAAATTATTCTCCTATATACTTCGGTCATCCAGGTACAATTATTCCTTCAACACACACACTATATCCATATGACGGTGGGGCCCATAACACCGCATATATATTCACTTACTCATTTGTTCCCTGGATTTCCTCCGTCAATAACCTAGGAGAAAAACGATTCGCTGGAAGGAGACGGGATACCTCTTTAACATGACATAATGTTTCTCATTTGCTTTAAGGTATTCCGCTCATTGGTCGATGGACCAACTAGTAGGAATCAGTTGATGGTGATTAAGACCAGCTCAATCACAATAAACTCTTTAACATTTCATTTTAATCATTGAGCTAAAGAATCACTGAGTCATTTGTTTAAAGAATAATAAAGTTTATATAAAGTTTTTATGCAAGAAATGAGGTTAAGTTTATTATTCCGATCATTACATTTATAATCACTATAAGAATAAAATGAAATTTCAATGCATATCTATTAGACGGAAAATAAGGTTATCATAGTAAGAACACTAAAGATCAATCTATCTATCTGGGGAAAATCTAATAGTTCTAAAATAAAAATCTATCAGGAAAAATTCTCCTAAAACAGCATCTTATACTCAACTGGAAAAGAAAAATAGCAGCAGTAGCATCAGCTCGTCAGCATCAGCAACCGCAACTTCACCCATCTACAGCATCTAGGTATAACTGAGGTAAGCCCGTCCTAGTAGAGCTTGTTCGATCAATCAGATTGGCATTAATGATTTGATTCACCACAAATTATTAATCTGTGCTGATTTCAATTTTTACCCTGATAAACATGCAGAGGAGTGGAATTCCAGTACAAGATTTCCTTTGGGGAGTACCAAAAGGTGATATAAGCTGCAGAGCAGTATAAGGGAGACTGTGGAAGTGTCTTTTGGTCTTCATGCAGACATATGGTCTATAATTCCTTAATGGCTGCTCTTTTGCAGGTGCCACAGTTAATATGACTTATAGGGCGGGTAAAAGAGAAAGCCATATATATTATATTATGTTCAAAATACTAGCTTGGGCATGATAAGCGAATTATAACGTGCCCTGATAGTGATCATAATCCACTTATTTCCTCTTTTACCAGCCTAAGTCCAGGTAACAATCGGGGAATGATAAGTAGACATTCCTGAGAAATAAATTAATTTGACACGTATCAGAAGGGCAGTTGAGTGGAGACAGAGAAATACAGCATCTTTGCACCAACCCTAATGACGAGGATATATAGTGATATGGAAGAACTACTAATAGTTGCAGTGAGCAACGAAGGAACGGTTGTTATAGAATTGCATGAGCAAATTTTGTACAAGGCATTGCTCTTCCTGACCACTCCAAACCCTTCAAATATGGTGGTGGCAACAATCAAAGTTTTAAGTGGTTCGATGCAGAATGCTGGGCTAGAAAGTTCCCGATCATGAACTCTAGCAGGAGCGCTACTAGATAGCCAATGCAAATGCTTCTTTTTAAGCTAAACAGAACTATAAAAAAATTATTGTTATAAAAAAGCTTGCAATTTAGCACAGTATCTAGGACAACTTAAAGCACCCTGATGCTGAGTAAAACTCCAAAAGATTTTGGGAGCTTATACATTGGGTATATTGTGACACACAAAACAAAATAGACAGGACCTATATATCAGAGCTGAGGTGTGGGTTAGGCACTTAAGGCACTTATATGCTGCCTATTTTACCTTCTATAAGCCCAGCTATGACCCATTTTCAATCTCAAAAGAATAGCAATTTAGACATTAGTACATCAGAGGTGGAACTTGCTATTGAAAGACAAAAATAAGTAAAGCTCCTGGCCCGGACCTCGTCCCAACTGGTCTATTCAAAGCCAAGCCAAATAAATAGTCCCCAGTTCTTACTAAACTTTGTAACACTGTATTGAAGGCTGGCATTACCCCTAGCTCATATCACTCAGCTACGATGTTCCCAATGTATAAGAAAGGTACTCAAACTAACCCTACTATCGACCCATATCGTTACTACATGGGGCTGGCAAGATTTATGGTTGAATCCTGCTACAAGACTGGGTCATTTCAGAAACTATTCTCCCAGATATCTGGCATGTTTCAGGAAAGACATAGAGACAATACATCAAGCTAGGCCTATACAATATTTCTTTAGAGTAAGTCTATTTCAAAAAAGTTTTCCTGTATTTGACAGCTGTTAACTTAACGTCGGCCTTTGATCTGGTTTATAGAAATCTATTGAGGTTTGCACTGGAATGACAGGGGTTAAGTGGTCCACTGATAATAGCCATACAGAGTCGAGCCATCTCATCAGGTCTCAATAAGAAAGCATCTGTAGCTCCTGTTCTGGCTCTAACACAAAATTCCACTTTGCTGACATTAAATCTCTTAACATGTCGAGGTGATCTTACCTCCCATCCATAGAGTTTCTGATGCAATGCTTAGAAAGGTTTTTCCAGCCCTTCATCATTCTGAGGTTGATAAATCAGTGCCATTAATCTCTTAAATGCCAGTGTCGACCAATGGCTGAAACCCGCACACCCTCCCCAGTGCAGGTGTCAGCCATTGGCCCACACTGTAGTGGGTTAGAAAGGGCCATCTGGTGCTCCGCAGCAGAGGGTTTCCTTCTTTTCCATTCATACATGGGCTGCTCAGAAAGAGCTTCCTGAACTTGTTTTCAATATTTCTTTATTTCAGCACTTAGTTTCTTTGGGAAAACCTTGAGGGAGATACACATATGACCCCTTGCTGAATTCAGAATGTTGTCCAACTTTCAGAAAAGTATAGCTTTCCTGGATCACCCATGGGTATCACACTGGTTTCCACCACAAACTAGAAGTAGGTTGAAAGCACAAAAAATAGGAAAAATGGGCTACCTCTTTGAAAAATGCCAAAACGGTGGTAAAAAAATAGTTTTTTTTTATTTAGCTCTGTGTGTTCCTGAAAGCTAAGAAGATGGTGACTTTAGCACAGCAAACCGTTTGTTGATGCCATTTTTAAGTAAAAAAACAGACATTTTTATCCAGAGCGCTTTGTTCCTATCTTTCCCTAAAAACTCAAAATGCAGCTATATTTTGTCTGTTTTCTCGGTCCCCTCCAGGGAACTCCACAAACCCTGGGTAACTTTAGAATCCCCAGAATGTTGGAAAAAAGGACACAAATTTGGCATGGATACCTTATGTGGACAAAACGTTATGGAGGCCTAAGCATGAACTACACCAAATAGCCATAAAAGGCTCATCATTGGGGGGAGGGGGAGGCAGCAGTTAAGTGAGGTACCAAAAACATCTATTATTCAAGTGGATATAGGCAATTCATGATTTGACGCAAGTGATAAAAATGGTAATTATAATTATGATTTGCTCTAATTTACGTGATTTTGCAAACAAACTCCAAGCATTGGCAAAGCCAATAGCTTTGGATTTAACCTGCTGATGCATGCATATTAGAGCTAGATATAGGGGAGTAGCAGGAGCAGACCTAGAACTAGGACTATAGTGGTTAAGTAGTCCTCATACCGTTCAATGCAAGCACTCGAGTGGAGGCATGAGGATTCTCTCAGATAGCCAATAGAAATGGGTGAGACATCCATACCACGGGGCAGAGCCAAGACGTGATTGACAATGTCTCAGTGGAGCCAGTACCAGCGACGTAAAATCTCTAGTGGGGTAGTGGGCAGTGCACTGCTTCCATAGCTGGATAGTCTGGGGGATCCAGAGTTCAGCACCAAGAAGCAGCACACCATTTTCTTAATAATACAGAAATGGCTGCTACAGACAAACATTGCCCCTACATACAGTACCGGACCGTGAAGTACTGGAATAGTTCATGAGTTTACTGTCAGTGCTGCCCTGTAATATATGTTTAATTCATTTGCAAAACTGTGCTGCAAAACTAATAATGTTCTCGAGTTTTCTTAACTGCTTTGTATGATGACAGACGTATCTTGTGATGGTGCCAGACTGCCCACTCAGTGAAATACTGGACTGGCAATAAAACACTTCAAATCATTTCTTTTAACTCCCACTCCAGCACGGGTTGTAGCTTTAAAGCTACGAAAGAGCAACGCTGCAACTACGAAAAACATCCCGTCAGAAAAACATTGCACAGAAGCTCAGCTGATTCACAAAAGTTCCAGGTTCCAAGCCTAAATTTGGGCAAACCAGACCAATGACATCAGTGAGCGTCATTTCCCGTAGACAAGTGCTTAGTACGCATGGTTTTCTTGCCTACTTTTGCTGTGTGGTTTGAGGCATTTACTAGGAAATAACATTGTAGACAAACTACAAGATGTTTCATTCAAACTACATCTAATGCGAGTTTCTACATATTTCTTGTGGTGTGAAACAAACAGCTGGGTTTCCCATAGATGAATAATGTACATGTGACAAAATTGGACTAGCCTGTAGGAGCTTCAAAGCAGGCCACTGTGGTGGGCAGGCAAAACTGTGGGAGGGCTGAACAGATAGGCCAAAGAACAACAGCCGGAAATGCGGAGTTGGAACGAATGTGGCAAGTCAGGCATGCTTTGAGTTCCTCCATGTCACCAGAGTTATATAGAACCATACTATGGTCATAGGGCCTCATACACAACAGGAGGTTGCCTTGTCAGCTACTGTGCATTAACTCTTTTATGAGTAGCCCATTTATCCATAAACAACATATGAATGGGACCAGGCCTTTAAGTGGGATGAGAAAAGTGGGGTTGGTGGGTGTCATTAAAATGGGTGTGGCCTATGTAATTAAGGGCGTGGCTTAAACAGGAAAAGTACAGTTTTGTTGTTTCCACTAACCTGTAAGCACTGCTTTTTCTTTTACTACAACTTGTCAATATGTCGACAACTGTATACCTCCTTCACACACATTTGTAAAGAATCACAATTTCAACTGCAATACATGACCATTGATCTGTGCACTCTACAGACGGAGGCCAATGATTGGATGACCATACATTCGGAACACCTTTTTGACCCACTGAGAGGCATTGTGAGAAACTGGCAGGCACTGTGAGAAACTGACACTGCCTTCAGCATCAACTCCAGTGCTATGAATCGTGGCCCTTTATAAACACATGGGGCTGTATTACAGAAAGTGCCGCGGGAGCCCAACGGCCGTTTGTGCCCACTTTGCCTGCCCCCGGGGCACTTTGGTATTACAGAAGGGGCCCCAGACACTTGTGCGGTCCCTTCTGTATTACCCATAGCACTGGTGCACATAAAGCGCCAGCGCTACCTGCAGGGGGTGTTCCCTCATTTGCATGAGGGCGTGCCCCATGCAAATGACGGAATCCCTTTGCCTCTGCGCCCGCGCAGTATTACAGACGCGGGTGCAGAGGCAAAGAAGCCCTCAGGAGACACACTGACAGTGCGCCACATAGAAGGTGGCGAACTATAAGTGCGCCCCCTGGTGGCAGCCCTCTGGCGGGGAGGAGGGGGTCCCATGGACCCCCTAGACTTCCCCTTGCAGGCGGGTGCAGTCATATTCCCCTTTAAAATGCAGGCAGGTTGCCGCCTGCACTGTGAAAACACAAAGCGGCTGTAAAGCAGCCGCTCCGTATTTCACATTAATGCGCTGTCTCCAGGGCAGCACAAGTTCACGGCTGCCCTGGGTGGATGTGCACTCCTCATAATGCGGCACAATTTCCTTCATTGCGCCAGGCGCACCTTTTAAAGGTGCACCCGATGCAATGAAGGAAATTGCGCCGCATGTGTAAGGCGGCCCCTGGAGGCGACTCAGTTCAAAATATGCACTATACAAGAGTAATACGCTACATGAAAAAAATCTGAAACACAACATCCTGGAAATAGTTAGCACATTTAGAGAAAGCAAGATTAAGTAAAACGTGAAATATAAACAGGAACTATGGGGCATATTAGCAAGACCCACGTTAAAATTATCGCCGTTTTAGCGGCAGGAAACTGCCGCTAAAACGGCGATAATGGGCTTGCTAATATGCGTTATGGAATTCCAATAGAAGCCCAGGTTAGATGTCCTGCACATCTAACCTGGGCTTCTATTGAATTCTATAACGCATATTAGCAAGCCATTATCGCCGTTTTAGCGGCAGTTTCCTGCCGCTAAAGCGGCGATAATTTTAACATGGGTCTTGCTAATATGCCCCTGCATCTCTGACTAGGATTGTCTTAATGTTTTTTACATTAAGTTGTTCAGAAATCGATCAATGTGTTTGCCATTATTGTTAAAGACATGACTATAGGTCCTGAAAGGGACCCAATTCAGTGTCTGTTTTTAAGTACTACTGGGTCTGAGACTCGGACGGACCCGGCCCAAGAAAATTTGAGCCAGTGGGGATCATCAACACTTAATTTTGGGGACCGGCACTTTCCTGATTGGACATTTCCAGAGCGTGAGAGAAAAAAACTGAAGGATGAAAGAAGGAGGAAGAGAAAGACGAAAAAACCGTTACAAATGGAGAAAGCAGGAACTTACAAGAGTGAGATAAAGAGGGCGTGGAAGTCTGATAAAGAATTAAAGGGTCATGAGGTGGATTACAGACTACCACCCTTGGGGTATGTGGGGTGACTTTTAAGCACCGGAAGCGGGCACTCATTCTTTTACAAACTAAGCACTGCTGCCTGAAACCATGTATTTCCCCTTAAGTCTTTGGTCATCACATCATATTTTGCATCTTTTTTTCATAAAATCATAGTGGCAGTTAAAATACTGCTTTGGTATCAGCATCACACACATAGTAATCTTAGAGGATATTTTGTTTTCCATCCACGTAATTGGGAGCAACACGTAGGTTCTTATACCGTTTGCACATGTATTTGAGTAACATTTTGTGCCTGAACTCCTTTTCTGGTTCTTAATGAGGAATAACGTGCAAAAATGGCTGCGACTATTTCTAGCATAGTATTTCAGCCAACTGTACAATTTTGCCTGTGCAATTTCCACCAGGTTGTACCGGGCAGATATTGCATGTGCAAAACAAGTTGCTGATTTTACACTTTGCACATCACTTGACCTGAGGATTTTTCTTATTGATGATGGTAAACTAAGGAGGCTGATGGAGGGTGCTTTTGTACAGACAAAACAATACATTCAGGCTCTTTTTTCCTAACTTAAAAACAAAATTATTCTGAAAAACAAGAGTGGAAAAATCGTTCCATGGCAATTATAATCTGAAATTCAATAAAACCGAGCTGCCACTTATTGCAGTCAGTTTACCAAAGGATTTCCGACACTTTCTTGTGTGGAAGACACAGCACTGAAACATTACATCAGTAACATATTGTTGGGAAATTTAAAGTACATCATTATGGGACAAACGAGCAGTCATTGAGATATCTAAAAAGAACTGAGCAACGTCACTCAAATTTAGATAATTTGTCAGATGGCATGGATGTGCTAGCCAAAGGCAGACCTATAGATATACACAAGTCTTTCATGGGGGTGGTAAAATCTCAGCATTACATTGCAGGTCGACTACCCACTCAACTTTACACCTGCCTCAAAGATTGACTCATCTTAGGTGACTTAAAACTCTGGACAGAGGTACATACCGACAAAACGAGCACAAAATGTACCACTAAATGTAAATACACGAGTTTCCATACACACATAGCAGGGCACCTAGTATTTATACCTGACCAAGGTATGGCAGCACTGAAAGAAAACCCACAATTCTGGATAGTTCAGCCATCTGATCTCTCATGTCCAAAATAATACACTAGCACACAACGAGCTGTCATTATTTGCAACCCCACCAAAACATGAAGGAACTCCCAGAAGATACTAAGTATGCATAATCCTTGTAGGGCATAGCATTAAACTTGAAATGGAGCTGTATCCGCAAAAAATGATTCAACAAAATACTGAGCGAACACCAATAACTACAGAAGCCACCACTAAAACAGTTATCCAAAATAAAAAGCCAGTTGTCCAAACCTCGAATGCAATAGCCGCAGCTAAACAGTAGGAGATGATGAGGTGATATATTTTCCGAACCACTATCAGCAAGAACCGACAAGCATACTTGTAAGTGTTCAACTAGTAGAAACAATATTCAGTCACACAGGCGTCCCACTAGTACCAACAATATTCAATCAGTCAATCAAAATGATACAAGATATGAAAGGATCATTTATCCAGAAAGTAATTTGCCTTCTGATGTTCATAGAAAAACACTTTTGTTTCATACATTTTTATTGTATAAAGAATTAGCATTACAATAAATAAAACATAACCATAAAGGTGATCCAATATAAGACCAGAAATCCAATAACATTAATAATTATCAATAAAGTGCTATAAAATTCATATCTGTAATATATGAGTGTAAGAATAGCCTTAAAAAAACTAAAAAAAAAATTCAAATCTGAGACTTAACACGTGAAGATGTATCCACATCTCATGAATGAAAGTCATGGTTCTGCTTCCTATCAAAAAAGAGTACTTTCAACTCCTGAAAATGGCAAACGCATACACAAAAGCAATTTATTGCCCAGCACCTTATCTTCTTTTCAACACAAAACTAGTCGTGAAAGAAGGAACTTACAAATGGCCCACCCTCCTGAAGCTCAAAACAGTGTCACCTGTGGAGAGGTGTGGTGCAGCGGCCAGGGCAGCTGGCTTCGGAGCACAGGGTTCACAGTTCGATCCCCGGCTCCGGCGGCAGCTCAGCTCAGCACCATGTGACTCTGGGCAATAGCTCACTTAATTTCCACTACGGCCCCCAGCGCCATGAGACCCGTAAGGGTGAGTAGCTGCACTATATAAAATCGGACTTACTTACTGATTGAAAATCTTGGTTGAGATTGACAGAATTAGCACAGATATTTATCAGATTATATTTTTTTCACTATTTCAAAATCAAAACTCCATATCCCAGATCTGAGCAGAGTAAATCTTCTGAAATGTGGCCAATAATGTCGCTCCATTTTGACTCTATATATGGTAGACTTGACATCGGACAATATACAAAGTTCATCTTAAAACAGAACATATGGTATAAATGGTTCATCCTTTTCACACTATATTTACTTAAAATCACAAAATATCCTAACTTTTAACTCTCAAAGACACCACGTATCACAAAAAAGCAAGACAAAAAGCCAATGAACCAAACAAGAAGAAATTGAACTTTCCATGGACCTTTAAAGAGTGCAACACAAAGCTAACCTTGGTCGGTACCATCAAACAGGCACGCACAGGAGCTGAAGGGAGAAGCAGAAGACTAATACATACAGAGGGCAAGTGGAGAGAACAAACATTAAACATGATATTTCACACCATGGAAAAAAAGAAAATCACTTACAGGCTCTACAAATTCAAACTTCTTTTTTTCTTGTACTTCTTGAACTTTAAATACATATTCTAATGATGCCTCGTAGAAATTTTGATGTTCTTTGTCAATCTGTGCATCTGCCTAAAAAGAACATAAAAGTCATTTGCCGATAACTTTATTCTTTAGCTAATACGTTAACAGTTTCTTTGTTATTAATGTTTAACACCAGCATATTTACTGTTTGTTACTTTCAAACGTTGCGCTTCTCCTTCACTAATGGGCGAGTCAAAATTGTACTTGCGTTGTTTTGTGAAATTTCAAATGAATGACTACGTGCATCTCAACATACTGACAAAGTACCACATAAAATGGGAGTCTGTGTTAATTGTGAAGCATGTTTTCATTACTGACTACAAATGGGACAGAAAATACAGTCTTGTGTTTGTCATTTCTAATATTCACCAATGGAGAGTACAGATGGATAGTAACACAAAAAAAGAAAATATACATTTTTATTAGTTGTCTTGTTTCATGGTAGTTATGCTGTTATAACACTAGCACAGGTGAGGTAAACTAAGCATTCATTAAATTCTATAGAACGTGGACATCGAAGAGAAATATAGCATCGCACAGTCTTAGAAAAGATTACACTACAGAGCTGAATCTAACACTGCATTTTTACCCGAAATAAATGTTAAAATACCTACAACGTTTTATACATGACTTTCTATGAACTAATAAGTACTATAAATCTACTTTGATGTGGGAGTCTTAAAATGTATTTACTAACCTTACAAGTAGAGGATGTCAAATTATATTAGAGGCGAGTTTGGGGGTAGGTTCACAGCATCCTGTTCAAGTTGCCCCAGCTGGCAATTGGATGTTCTTTAAACCGATATAGTTGGCAAAAAACACTTCGATACACTACATAAATTCAGTGCTTAGTTGTCAACACCAGAACTTGACAGTCTGCCACATGGTGGCAATGTCTGGCTAATTTAACATGAGCACAACAACAGTTAATTAATAATTTAATCTACATTACAAAATGACTATTATGTGTCGCCCAAGCAATTCTTATAGCTTGGGGGGCCGGAAATAGTCCATACTGTCACACTTGTAGGAGTGTGATTCTTAGTAGTTGTGTTGCTACTATCATTGACAGTGCTGGGAGGGGCAATGTGTATTGCAAGCTGCAGGCGCCTCCTGACAAGAGACCTGGCATTTCTTTTTTTTACAAATTAAGCACTGCATAAATTTCTTCATTGACCTAGAGAAACTTGGTGGTACAGGCATCACTGAGTCCATGGCAATGTGTTTTCTTGGTGGCAACCACTGCGTTTTAGGAGCAGCTTTATAGAGTTCAATAGTAACACTAACTATAATTCAGATATCTGGTCACATTTGTCAAACTGCTAAAGTGAGCATAAGAAATAATTGATAAGAGTGTAACAAACAGCATCTGCTGTGTCTTCCCTTTCTCCAATGAGAAGTGAAGGAGCCTCGTCTCAACTCCAGATCTAGGCAAGAAAGTGGGGATTAGGAACTGAGCCACTTGGGCAACAAATCTAACACAAATCTAACACTGGGGAAAAGATCTGTAACAAAATGATGCAACTTTTTGGATGCTTATCAACTGGAACTTAAGAACTCATTGGAGTTGGTCAGGTGACAGTTGTTCCCTTCATCCTTTACCGACATCTATTCCACGCAGAGAAGGACTGAAGCAATGTAGACCAAAACAAGCATTGGCAAAGCCAATAGGTCTCACCCACGAGAGCTACTGACGTTGTCAATGATTTTTAGGCATGTTGTACAGAAGCACCAACAAGAACCAATTAATCTCACCATTTACTGTCTGTTCACCCATTTGACACTCCTAAAAAGACAATGGAGGCAGCAGTTGGCAACTATATTCATAATAACATTATAAGCAATGCGCTACTTGAAAACTACCAACCATCAAACCATCAAATAGAATTAAATAAAAAACATCTATAGAGTGCACTTAGTGATGAGGCGCTTGTCTTAACCATAGTCCTAAAAAAATGAAAGGAAGCTAAGGGAGTAAAGAGGGCTTAATTACCATTTTAAATCATGTGTGGTTGGACTCAGTCCAAATTGCTCAGGGGGCATTCCACCAAATTCTAGGCTGAAAAGCCTTCTGTCTCCTAGTAGTCTATGACACTATGCAAACCTACGACGATGCTGCCGCTGGCCTCCTCATCCTGCTTGACCTGTTGGTAATCTTTGACCCCTAACTTATGGGGTATTCCAAAAGCTCCATTCTGGGAAAGCAGTTGGCTCATAACTATACCCCACCAGCATGCGGATCAAACAACTCTATCTGAAAGTGTCATCTGTGTATGATATTTGTCATCTGTAGGGCTGGCTAGTTTTCATTGAAGGCCTACCACAAACTGAACTTTACCAAGATGAAATCTGTATTGATCACCCGTGAGCTGTTACAACATTACTAGGATTGAAATCCAGAAATGCAGGAAGAAGCAGCTGACATGACAGGTATTCTTAGAATATCCTCCTCGGATACAAAAGTTATACCAGTCCAGGAGGATCTGCAATGCCATTTCAGTCCAGGTCCACCAGGTTCTATCCCTTTTCTATTTCTGCAAGGAGTTGAAAATCTAACTGTTTGAGCAAGGCCTCATCATAGTGAATGTCTGACCTGCAAATATATTTTACCCTAAACTCTCCGGTAATGATCTTATACATCTGAACAAGGAAAAGCCATTAATATCTGTTTCTCCTACCTCCTGTAATTGAGATTCTTTTTTCTTTGATGACAAATTTAAGTGCTTCTCTAATATAGAATAGTACTTCTCACTCTCCTTATCAAATTTCTTCTTCCCTTCCTGGAAAAGAATACAGAAGAAAGAAAACTGTGACTACAAATTGGCATTTATGAGAATTGAACAGTGCACATTATCAAAAATTACATTAATACAGTTGCCATTAGATAAAGAAAAAAGAAATATAAACATCAATGCACGTTGCCACATGACAGATCAGTGAACTATAATCGAACAAGCTTTATTGCGTACATCATCGATACCATGTAGTAAGGGCAGTAAGCTTTCATGACAACATAACTAATGAGGTCTTCTTCTATTAGGCTTTTAAATATATATTGGATTTGGGTATACGATCTATATTTTCCAAAAATGTGACTTAATGAAGCACAAATTTGAAGGCTAATTAGTTAAAAAAAAATATCCATTATTGTGGCACTATTCTGCCATAAGTACATTATCCAATAAGTATTTTTCATAATACATGCAAAATAGTCTATGCCTCTGAAGGTAATATTTGCAGCTTCCATACTGTTATTTGTTTTTGTTTTGCACACGAGTGTGCACACGCACAGAAAGATACAAGCACACATGCACAGACAAAGCATTCCACACATTTCCTTTACAATACTTCCCGAGAGTGTCCCGGTTGTCTCCCTTTTGCTTTTCTCTCACGCAAAAACAGGCACACAAAAGCAGGCAAACACACAGGCAGAATCAGACACTCACACAAAAGACTCAGGTGGGATGAAAGCCATTTTAAACTCCTTATTGCCCATGGCTTTCTTAACTGCAGCTGTCAGCGCTGCCTCGATTCGTGAATTTTGCACAAATGCACATAATAGTGTGAATATGATTGACAGCACAGGGCCTGAATGGACCCTGCTCTTTCAAACAGATGCGATGGTGAATACCCAGAAATAATGCAAATGAGCCCATGCTGAATAATTCAACAGGGGCTCAGCTCAAGGCTACAGAAACGACATGGCTGTCGGAGACAGGTTCTACTTTGACAGCCTAGCATTCACCAGCACTAGCAGTCAATGAGCCTACACATTCATGCGTACCAGTGCTCTCCTGGGCAGTAGAGAAGTGCCGGTACTCAGAGTGATAAAAGTAACAAGTGCCCGTACTCAGTACCTGTGAGTATCGGCTGATTTAAAGCACTGGTTTGTTTGCATGCTAGGATTTCCCAACCCACATATATGTTAAGTTGCAAACTACAGGTGGCATAATGGAATGTATTGAGGGATACGAACCCAGGTATTGCAGGATACAAATCCAAACATGAGATGGGGCACAGTTACGTGCATCTGTGCATTGACTTGTTGATGGCAGAGCAACACTTCTCTCAAAACGTTTGGGAAGATGGGGAATTGTGACATCACTTTTGCTTCCAATCAACTGTTTGAAGCAAGTAGTGTTGTCACTTTCTGATTACAGATGCATTAAGGAATGTCAACCACAGAACATCACACAGCATCATTTCAGCCATTGCTGTGTCCATATGTTTGCCCAATGTTTGCTCAGTTCTCTTTTGGGCCATTTTGCTGCCAGCCTAAGTTCTGCTGTACTGTAGTACAGCTGAGTCTCCTCTTCTGTTACACGAGTTCAACAGATTTTCTGCCAAAACTAGATTTCATTCTCTACCACATGAAAGTCAACATGCAACTATGTATCACCTTGAATACTATCTGTCATGTCCTGAAAGTCTGGCTGATATAAGTATAGCAATTGAGGTGTTACATTGAGAGCGGTTATTCCGCTCATACACAAAATATGCGCATTTCTCACTTAAGTAATCCAGTCTAATTAGGTCTGGTGGTCTGGTGATGTTCGTTTCGTAAAGCTTAACTAACCAGATCGTTTGGTGCACACGTAGACTATGGACTGATTGTTTGGCCAAAGAGACTTGGGAGGAAATTTGACTTGCCAATCCTTGGAAACCCTGCAACTCTGCTACAAAGGTCAGGCTGCCTCTTGAGCAGTGGTAGGGGTGCTCTGGAGCTAGTAAGGCGAACCATCATGCCATAGGCAAATATGCAAATAATGCGTTCATTTTTAGCAGAATGGACGCACTTCATGGTCCTTTCACCCTAAATTTTGCTATTGGCTCCATTCGTAAGATAAACAGGAGAGGGAAGCATATATCCCAGTCTAATCAGACTGCCTTGACGCATTCTTTAAGCCACCTGGCTTTTGTCCACCACTCAGGCCTTCAGAAAAGTATAGCTAACACACTGGCCAGGCCTAACCCTTCCCTTTTCTTACACATTGGACACCCCTTTCGTAGGCCCAAGGTACCCCCCTGGGCAGGGTGCAGTGTATGTGAAAGGTAGGACATGTACAAGTGTGGGTAACATGTCCTGATAGTGAAATACTGCCAATTTCGTTTTTCACTATTGAAAGGCTATCTTGCCCATAGGTTAACATGGGGAATGCTGTGTAACATGGTTACCTGCATATCCTCCCATAGCAGCAAGATAGAAAGTTGGAATCTGGTACCCCTGAACTCAGAATTTAATAACACATCTTTTAGTGAAGATGGTTTTTAAATTCTAAGTTTGGAAATAGCACTTTTAGAAAGTGGCTATTTTCTTGTTCAACCTTTCTGTGTGCCTCTGCCTGTTTGTGTATTGGCTGTCTGGTTTGTGAGTGACAGGGGCTGGGGGTGGCTGCAGGAGGCTGGGTGAGTCAGCACTAGGCTGAATAGACCAATCTGCATTTGGAGGGGAAACAACCTTTACTACGCATGCATTACATCGCATGCCATTAGATAGCGGTCTTTACAACGCAAGTCGTTACAACGACTTGCGCTGGAGGGCGCTATAGGACAAGGAATAGTTTTATTTACTATCCAACACCTTCCCTACTGTACGTAGGCTGGAGTTGGAATAGTAAATTTAACTACTCCTAAGTCCAGCGCCCTCCAACGAAAGTCGTTGTAACGACTTGCGTGGTAAAAACCGCGATCTAATAGCATGCGATGTGAATGCATGCGTTGTATAATCATACAACCCATTTGGAGTGGTGGGAGGAGTAGCACCTGGGTATGAATAGGGCTGTGCCTGCCTTCCACAATGCTGGCTCCACCTCCTGCGGTGTGTCTGATGAACCTGGCCCACACTCACAAAGGAAGGAGAGGTGCCCTGGCAGAATGCACCCTGAACTGGTTTGGACTGGGTCCAGGACCCCTCACACATGGAGAACAAAGACATTTGGGGTATAAATACTAGAGGTGAAACCCCTGAACTTGAGACTACTACTTCCTGATCAAGAGGAATTCCTGCCAATGAAGATCAGCTGAAGAGACTGAGGAGAAGTACTGCCCAAGTGTGTCTAGGGCTGGCCTGCAGTTTGCTGTTTCTACTGAGGAGAGATCTTAAGGACTTTGCTGTGTGCTGTGTCCCCCTGCTTGAAGAAGGACTTTGCTGAGTGCTGTGTCCATCTGAAGAAAAGTCTCCAAGGGCCTGAGAAGAGCTGGCCTCCTGTTTTTGAAGTCCCAGGCACAAAAGGACTTCACCCCCAGCTACCCTGAACTTCCTTGCTGGGAGTTCCAGTCTGCCAGGAGGGCCTGTAACTGTGTGTGAGGCCTTTCTTGCTGTTGGGAGCTGGAAGCGCGACGCAACGAGAGAGAAGCGTGATGCCGCCGCAGCAGCCGCTGTCGCATCATCGAGAAGCGTGTCGCCGCTGACGCTGTTCGCCATCGCATCACCGGAGAAGCGTGCCGCCGCCACAGAGGGTGCCGTCGCAGCCCCGTAGAAGCGTGTCGCAGGGCTGTCGCATCGCCGAGGAAGAGCACCGCCGCTGATCGCCGCCGCATCACCGGAGAAGCGTGTCGCCATCACCGAGGGTGTCGTCGCATCACCGGAGAAGCGCGTCGCAGGGCCTGTCGCGGCTCAGAAGTTCACCGAGTTCGACGCACGGCCGCCGGGCATGCACGCATCGCATCTACGTTGTCGCATCGCAACAAAGACGCCATTTCTTCGCATCGCACCAGATCAGCGCAACGCATCAAGGTACCATTTTGTCGCACCGGAACCGGAGCGCAGGAAGAACCGACGCATCGCCTTCACTGCGCCCCTTTTGCTTGTTTTGCGTTACGCATCCCAGGTACTTTGAGACTCAAAGTGTCGCATTTGAGATCTACAAGTATATTTTTTCAACAACCCCTTTTTAAAGGCATTCTACTGAGTTTTGTATGTTGGATTTTTGTCGTTTTGGTCTTGTTTAAGTTTAGTAAAGATATTTTATTTTTCTAAACTGGTGTAGTGTCCATTTGTGGTGTTTTCACTGTGTTACTGTGAGTGTTGGTACAAATACTTTACACATTGCCTTTGGGATAAGCCTGTCTGCTCGTGCCAAGCTACCAAGGGGGTGAGCAGGGGTTATCTAATGTGTGTATCCCCCTTACCCTGACTAGAAGCAAGGGTCCCTATTTGGACAAAGGTACCTACCTCTGCCAACTAGAGACTCCCAGTTCTAACAGCCACCCTAGTGAGGACCAGATAACCCTTCTGAAGCCTTTTCGGCATCAAGTGAGACAAGTATCACTTTTAATTTCTTCCTATACACCTTCTCAATATCAAGTCCCTGTTTATATATTACCACTATTTTTGCCACCAAACCAGAGGGTGGCACCATCCCCTTCTGCCTGAAGTCGTTATAAAGTCCCACAATGGGATCTCTTAAAGAAGCAGCAAGTTCCTTTTAAGGTTACATATGCTTATATTGATGTAGTTAAAATTATGGTAATTCTTGCAATTTGCTTTAACAGAATTTAAAGAACTTAGGGCCATATGTATGAAGCTGTTTTGCGATCGCAAACACTGCGAATCGCAGAAAAACGGTGTTTGCGATCGCAAAACAGAGCCCCGCTATGTATGAGACACATCCCGACAGCCAATGTGCGAATCGCATAAATAGCGATTCGCAATAATTGCGAATAATACCATATTGCGAATATTTTGCAAATTCGCTAAATACATCAAAACCTAGCGAAATTCGCAATTGTTGTGTCCAGACTTAGCGAATTCGCTAAATGGAATGCATGAATAATTCTCAATTTGCGAATTCACGAAATTCGCAAAATAGAGAATCGCAATTACCACCAAGTCTGAGCAGGTGGTAACCAGGTGCAACCTATATAAAGAGACCCACAATGCAACTGATGTTTGGCACAATGTCAGGGCTGTACGTGATAGCCAGGAGGCTGCGACTGAGAGCTGCTGCACAGAGAAGGAGACGCCAGGAAAGGATCTTCAGAGCGCGCATAACCCTGCTCCAGCGGACTGAGGAGGAGATCCATACAAACTACAGAATGGATGAAGAGAGCATCCTGGAATTAATAGCAGAGCTCAAACCTATCCTTGAACACCCCACACGCAGGACACACACAATCCCCACCCACATACAGGTCCTGTGCTCACTCCACCTCTTGGCGTCAGGGAGCTTCCAGGGGGTGATAGCCACAGCAGGAGGGGTCTCACAGAGTGCATTGTCGCGCTTCTTCCACGCGTTCCTTGATGCCATGGTACAGAGGCTGCATAACCACATATACTTCCCCAGCACACCACAGGCACTAGCCCAGACCAAGCAGGAGTTCTACCAAATTGCACAATTCCCCCACGTCATTGGATGCATAGATGGGACCCATGTCGCCATATCCCCCCTCCCAGAACGAGTATGTGTTCAGGAATCGCAAGTCCTACCATTCCCTGAACATACAGGTGGTGTGTAATGCCAGGCACATCATCACCGACATCGTCGCTAAATACCCAGGCAGCACCCACGACTCATTCATCTTCCGCCACAGTGGGATACACCGCCGACTCACAAGTGGGGAGTTTGGTGAGGGATACCTACTAGGTAATTGCATGTGATAGAAGGACACACTAGTAATGCATAGCAGTGGCAGGACAGTGTTCAACCTAATTTTTCTCGCCCCACAGGTGACAGTGCGAATGCGGTCCGGGACTACATACTCACTCCTTACCTTAATCCTGCCAACGCTGGGGAGCAGAGGTACAACAGTGCCCACATAGCAACCAGATGTACCATTGAGCGGACCTTCGGGATACTCAAGAGCCGGTTTCGATGCCTACATAAGAGTGGAGGGGCACTTCAATACAGCCCCCAGACCTGTTGCAAGATAGTGGTAGCGTGTGCCATGCTGCACAACATCGCCACCTGGAAGCTCACTGAATCAGAATCATCAGATGAGGAGGGGCCAGCTCCTGGACGCATGCCGGCCGGAGTAATTGGTGCAGCTGCTGGGCGCCAGAGGCGAGATGAGATCACACAGAACTATTTCTAGGTAAGAAAAGATGACACAATGCCAAAGATCTAATACAGGACTGTGTTTAATTTCCCTTTGGACAGGATATTTATCGGCACACAGCCTGTGTGGCACACAATGTTTTGTCAAAAGTACCGCACATGTGTGATCCACAGTGCAAATTGACTCTTGACCAAGTGTCTGTGTGCACTGGGTTAATGCACCCATATCCATGCCTATATGTGAGCGCCTCAACTGCGGCGCTGACGGGCTGTAGGCCCTCGCCGTGGGTGCACTGTGCCCTCTTCGCTTGTCTCAGCAGCCCTGCCGTGATGCACACTACGGCGCCTGTCCGGTGGGGGCGGTGGTGTAATGCTGCTCCTGCTGGATTGTGCGTCCTCGTCTGTTGGAGTGAGGACTCCTGGGCCAGCAGTGGCAGCTGCCCGCAGCTGATCCACAGCACATGTCACCTGTACCAGACCCCTGGCCACGTCCTGGCTGCAGTGTGACACCTCGTGCTGCATACTGATGCTGCGCCTTGACAGCACTGAGGTCGCTGAGGAGAGGCGGTTTACCGCCCTGGTGTAGAGGTCTAGGCGGGTGTGGAGGCGCTGCCTCTCCCTGCGCCTAGCAGCACGGTCCGCCCTTAGTTCAGCACAGAGTGCCTCCAGGGCACCCGTCAGGCCCATGAAACCAACCCTGATTTGCCTCTGGATTGACCTTATGTTTTTTGCCTGCAGGCGCTGGACCTCCAACATGTGGCCCTCCAACCCTTGGAAGACTGTGTCGTCTCCTGTGAGTGCTGCACTAGTGGATGCACGTGGTATCCTGCGCCTGGATGGGATTTGTGGAATTGGTTCGGCACGTGCACGTGCACGGGGTTGTGGCTCTGACTGTCCCTGGACTGTTTGGACATTCACATCGGTGTCCTGGGATTCCTCTTCCAGTGGTGGCAATGGTGGCACTGCAATCCGCCTGCGGCGTATTGGTGGGATGACTGGGCTGCCCTCGTCTTCCTCTTCCTCCTCCTCCTCTTGCCCTGTTGCCTCTGGGCTGGGGGATTCATCCTCCCCTCCACTGATTGTTCCCTGTGTTTCTGCTGGTGCTGTGGACATAAATGCACACATTAATTTACTGTCCTGCCTTGCATCTGTCATGCATTAAATATCACTGTTTGGAGTTACATGGGTCCTATCCATCTGTATTTTGACTTTCATGATGCACACATACTGCCTGAGCCTGGCTGGGTGTCATTGCTCCACTGTTAGGTGCATGTAACTACATCTCCCATAATGCATTGCTGTGTGTGCTTGTGTACCTGCACTGGAATTGTAGTTTTGTTGTGCCCCTGGGACTCTCCTGGGTGTGTGGGGGTAGTAGGGAGGTATCAGGGGTGTGATAGCATGCTTCTTACCTTGTCTTGGTTGTGTGTGGTCGGAGCTGTCCAGGTCTGACACACCCACTGCACTCTCCGGAAGCAGGGTCCCCTCAACCATTTCTTCGAGTGGAGTTGAAGCGGTGGCAGTGGAGGTCCCCCCACCGGTCTTGTTGGCCTCCTCCAGCCTGGTAGCAACCTTCTCCTTTGAGCGCGCGCGCATATCATACCAGCGCTTCTGTAGGTCTTTGACGCTGCGATGTGTGACGCCAATTGCGTTAATTTTGCGCTGGATGTCTGCCCATATCCTCCTCTTGCGTGTCTCTGGCACACGCAGGGACTTCTTGCCGAACAGGAGCTCATGGCTCACAACCATCTCCTGTATCAGAGCCTCCTGCTCACTTTCTGTGAACTTTGGCTTTCTGATTCTGGGTGTCTCCCCCTGCTGCTTGTCCTTGCTGGCCATGTCTCCACTCTCTCCAATGTGTGTATCACTGCAGTGATGCCTCAGCCTCTACTCCTGCTCTCTCACTCTGCTCCTGGAACTCAGGTGCAGCATGGGTAGTCCCACTTCCTGGTTGTGATGTCATCAAGCTGCACCTGTGTCTCAGAATTGCCGTTTGCGAATTTCGCACTTTTGCGAAATTCGCAAAATAGAAAGTTCAATGCTAAATGAACGCTATTTGGGTATTCGCTATTCATTTAGCGAACTTTAGCGAATCGCTATTTTTTTGCGATTATTTGTTTACATACGGTTTTGCGTTTCTCAAATAGCGATTCGCTAAAATTCGCTATTTGAGAATCGCAAAAGGGGACTTTGATACATATGGCCCTTATTGTCTTTGGCATCTCTTGATACGTTGTCTGCATTCAACTGTGGGAAAGATAATATGTAATGAAGTAGCATAGGTGATATGTGGAGAGAAAGGCCAATGGTGGGAAATGTTTTGGGGGTTTGAGCCCATAAGTAGCATTAGGCAAGGATGAGTCCTGGTACTTTTTAATGTATATCAACTTTTTAGATGCTGGGAAAAAATCGACTTCGTTTTATTTCCCAATGTTTAATTGCCAAAATATATTACTTATGCACAATCAATGGTGATTTTTCCTAAAATGCCTTCAGAGCTTTGTTATAAGTTGAATGTATGGAAAGCTGAGATTCAAACACAAATACCTGAAATAAATGTTATGTTTGTGTGTACAAAAAATGAGAAAGTTGGATCTAATTGTAAAGGATACTAGAGTGTGGAACAAATTCTTTGAGTGTCAAAGTGATAAAAAAAGAGTGTCAGGTGATAATCCGAAGTAAAAGTATGGGGAATACATTCATAAACAGCCAACAATATGAAATTCTGGAAGCCATTAAATAAACAAACACTGCTAGTACAAGACTCCTGGGGAGATACTAGTGAAATCGAAAATCGGCCTTCCATTTCAGTCTATCTCAAAGCACAAAATTATCAAATGAAGGCAATTGAAAGCTATCAAATAAGGTAGGAAGGTGGAGGTGATGAGGCGAATGATAAAAGTTAATCACCATAGCAATTGATGTAATTGCAAAGATAGATAATAGAAACCATTAGCATTTTTTCTGGGGCCAGGTCAATTATGTATGGGGGCCTCTTAAGACAAGGATCCAGTGTGATGATTGATTCATTTTTATGCTGAAGTTTAGGCCAATTAAGTCATCCCCACAAACATTCCAAGCAAAACTCTCTTGGCCCATCCCTACCATAGGATTTAAGAGTTAAAGGGCGCCGGGACTGCTGGATAAACTGAGCCACCTCAGGAGAACACCCCATAACCACGAAGTTCATCCTCTCAACAGCCAGCCCGCCAGATGCAATCGGGCGAGACAATCCCGGGACAGAGGAGGAAACGACAGGGGAGAAGGAACCACTGGCAACGGCCAGCAAGGCCCCACCACCAACCTCAACAACAGAGGGAACCAAGGTCTCCGGCTCCAGGCATGCGCCACCAGGATTACCAATGCCCGGTCCAACTTGACCTTCAGCAGGACCCTCGAAATCAAGGCAATTGGAGGAAAGGCATACATCAAGCCACCCTCCCACTAAAAGGACAGAGCATCCACCCTCCAAACCGAGTCCGACTGAACCAGAGAGCAAAACGTCTCCCTCAAGGCGAGCCCCGGGGCTGCAACAGGTCCACTCAAACCTCCCCATTAGCACCCCAAACACCTCCGGCATCAAGCACATCTCTGACAGGGAGGGAAACAACCTGCTCAAGCGATCCGCCTCCGAGTTCAAAATCCCAGGCAGATGCAATGCCTTCAGAGACAACAAGTTCAACTCTGTCCCCGGCAAATCTGCTGAGCTAACAAGATGAGGGAAGCCACCTCCGCACTCCCAAGGCGGTTGACATAACACACCACCACTGTGTTGTCCATCCTCACCAGCACATCTAGCTGCAGGACCCAAGGAAGAAAATGCGCCAAGGATAACTGAACAGCCTTCAATTTGCTCCAATTGGAAGACATCCCAGCCTCCTGACTGACCAAATCCCCTGAACAGATTCCTGAGCCATCACAGCCCCCCAACCCAGCTCACTGGCATCCGTAGTCAGTACCAACTGCTCCTGGGCCACAAACAAAGAGCCCTGCAAAAGGTTGTGATCCTCCAGCCACCATGACAATTCCCAGGAAATCTCCACACCCCCCGGACCAACTGGTCGTAATCCTGAGACCCTGGACACCAATGCCCCAAGACATGATTAACTAGAGGGTACAGGTGCAATCTGGCCCATGGAACAATCATCACCGTTACAGACATCAACCCCTGAACCCGCACCCACTGCTGAGCCATGTGAAGGAATAGAATCTGTCACTCATGATCAGTTTTCCTTATTCTTCCCCTGACTTCGGCCCTTTAAACATTTTGCATGATTTTGCAATGTGTGATATTAATGCTGTTATTTTATTGTGAATTAAAGTATGCTTTATTTTATTGTTTGCTAAAAATTTATGTATGATTTCATGGATATTTTTGATTTGTTTCATCCGTGAAGACATTTCTAATGTCCAGTCATGGACTAATGTTATATTTGGTTAGACACCTTTTTAAACAGCATAATATCAGGGGCGATGCCCCCTGCTTTTCAGCACTGCAAAAAGGAACAATAAAATGATAATAAAACAATGTTATTATCATTTTATGTTTCCGTGCTGATGCAGTTTTGTGGGGCGGGGCAGGGTAGGGCTGGGCTGCTCACAGAGCAGGTGGAGGAGTGGTTGTGGTACTTTCTAAGTGCGCATGACGGTTTGGCTGGCCGTCTTGGGCTCTCCAAAAAACGATGGATTTAGGCCCAGATCTCTGTACTGGGGTGAATGTATGACATTGTTCTGCATTCTGTCCATCAATTGTTCTTTTTGCGTTTGTCACCCCGAGTGGGACGGGTATGCCCAGACGTGGGTCCCGTGCTCTCCATGCCACTGAAGTCAAGCTATCCTGGCAGACGAGGGGTGAAACCGCGAAACCGATCCTAGGATGCTTGTTTCCAGTCCAGGGAGGACCTGGCCTGGCAGTTCTGGCTGGACTGTTCCCATTGGGCGCAGGGTCAAGACTGATTTGCATATGGCTGGGTTCAAACTGGAATGGCATGGTGAGCAAAAAAACGATGGATTTAGGCCCAGATCGCTGTACTGGGGTGAATGTATGACATTGTTCTGCATTCTGTCCATCAATTGTTCTTTTTGCATTCTGTACGTAGCTTACAATTTTTAATGGTGAGACCAATATAAAGAATTTAATAGAGTAGGACCATGTAAACAGCTATTAAGAGAATTAATTTATCCATTAATTTGTCAATTTCTCCCTCCAAACAATGAATATGGCTCAGCAATATGGGTATGTCAACATTCCAAGAATGAATAGTCTCTTTATGGACGCACATGGACCATTAAAAAGCACCAGACTTTATACTCCCACTCCTCCTGCCTTTTGTGATTGCTTTCTTCTTTGCTTCCGGTTCCTTTGATCTGCTGTGGTTTGCAGCTGAGGTCACTGAACGTTTGAAACAATATTGCTGCGCGGTCTGGAGGGATAAAAAGAAACCTGAGAGGCAGACATCACACGATGAGCTCAACCAGCATCACCAGCTGGAGACAGAAAGCTACTTTATCCAAATAAGGCAAGTAGCTTCATGCTTGAAATCCTTTCCTTGTTAGCTCACAGCTTTTCCTAATTTTTAAACAATCATTTCAGAGGCCGGTTCTCTTGCTGAGAGTCGGTATTTCAGCAGCATTTCCAGTAGGCAACTTGTTTTTTTTGTCGTCTCTGAACGCTGCACAGTTACCGATGCTGGAATATGAGCCACTGAGCTGCAATTCACTAAAAACACTGAAGTGTCTCAAAGAGCATTATTCCTTTCTAACAGCTTCAATGTGAGGGCAGCAGTAACTTTAAAGTTTGCACCCCATTACAAATCATGAATTTTCTAAAAATCTGGGTCTGCTGTTTTTTTTTTTAACCACACAATTTACTCAAGCAGACTGTTACACAGGCAAAACAATGTGGAAATAGAAAAAGAGACCTTTACATACTACATTCTATATCTCACCTCGCTGCTAAACCTGACCTAATAGCATGCTGTAATGGTATTTCCCCCCAGGCGTTTTTTGTGCCCAGTTTTTGCACACCACTCAGAGTGAAGCCGTATGGTAGAAGATCAAGAGGTCTCTGAATACCCTCTGTAGTTGGCTCTACTGAACTTTGTGTTGTAGTTTGTAGTTTTGATGCACATAGTTTTGCACATTCTCACTATCATAGTTTTCTGCCCTAACACCACAGTTCAGACAATTAATATTAAAAACATATCTGGCGCAGCACGGCACCAGGTTTGCTATCTCCAAGTACTATAAATAACATATGGTACTATTTTGCAGGATTGAGTAGCTGTGACGTAATTAATCGCACTTCCTTGCTGATCTATGTATAGGGTCTAGTGAGAGGAAAGAAGTTATGGGTGGCGTTCTCTTGGTATCTACAACCCTCCTACGCAAGGGTGTGTGCCTGATAGTGGGTCCTGGGGTTTACCATAAAACAATCAAATACAACGTGATACCGAAGCACTCATTAATAGTTGTTCATAATTTACAAGTCCATGCAGTAGGGTTGTGTAAAAACAAAACAATAGTGTAGATTTCACGTAGAGTTTCCAAATGATCCAAAATTCCCTTAAAGTTCCAACATCGGGTAGCCGCCACGTGTTTCGTCGTAAAAGCTACATTTTCAAGGCTGAAAGGTGATTCACGCGACAAAAAAACGAATAATATAGTTCAGAGCTGTCGGATATGTCTCATAATGTAAGTAATTGTATTCCACATAAGTAAGACATGCAAATTGGAGAGATTCGTCTTTAGAACATAGTAGTAAGTAGTACCTTAGTAATAGAGGTAAAGTAAATAATGGGAGGAAGCCGTGGCAAGCTCCAATCTGTGTTGTGTAGTAAAGTTCAAAGCCAGTCAGTCTACCTATTTCCCAGTTGAGTGGTGTTCAATGTAGCAGTCTCTGAAGGATACCAGACTGAGTTGGCCCTTCGGGCTTGTGACCTGCAGTTCACGCCAGTTGCCAACAGTGGGCACATAAAACGCTGAGTCATCTTTATGGATAAATACTAACATTATTTCGGTTTGTGCATTCTAAAAGAGAATAGGCCTCAACTCAGCCAGCAAAATTAATCACGCCTTTCGTTTACGTGCTTCTATTCTTTTAATAAATGTGGCATATGCAGGTTTTTTTAACAGAATACTCTCATTCGCTGGAAGCACGTTAATTGGGGGTGCTGGGCAGTGTCACGGAGAGGAGTGGTTGGGCCGGCCAAACCGTCATGCGCACTTTAGCATTTCTCCACATGGTTGTGTTGTACAGCCGGGTGGAGAACTGTCCCAGGCTCCCAGTCCCTGTCTGAGTGGCGAACCAGGCCAATCAGATAAATCATGACGCAGCTGTCATGCTGGTGACAGCAGCATTATGATTGGCTAGGGGAGTCTGGGCGCCTGTGTGCTTCCTGCTTCCATGCATCATGGATAGAAGGACGGAGGAGAGGCAGCGGGAAGCAGGCAAGTGAATTTTTTTTTCTACGCCCTCCCCTGCCTCTCACCCCACCTGTACTATTCAGTAGCAGCCACCACTGATTGGGTGGGAAAGAGAGAAACTAAGGTTTAGGGAACAGGTAAAAAGATAAAAAGGTCCAAGCTAAGAAATAAACTTATACAGAGAAGGGCAAGTGAAGGAAGGCATGACAAAGGAGAGGAATGCAGGAGAGGAAACTGATATGCACTGAGGCTAATGAAAGCAGGGGAGGGGACCACGGGCAGTGACGTGGTACAATAGAATGGAGAAACAAGGATGAAATAAAAGTATGGAAATGGCGAGAGAAAGAGGGCTAAAGTGGGGAAACAGAGAGCAGTCTAATTTTCTCGTCTATTTCAGATAATTAACAAATCATCCTATAATTCTGTTCTTGTGTACAATGATAAGCATATTATTCTTTATAATTGGTCTGATTTCCAGATTTTCTCCTAGATGTACATTTCAATATGCAAATGTACCTAGCTTGGGTAGCAGAATATGTTCAGGAGGTTTCCTGCAAATCTCATAGCTAGTAGTTTGCCAATGTAATACAGTGTGAGAAAAGTCTCATATAACAGAGAGGTATTTAAGGGGAAGATATGCCTAAATGTGTGGGAAGCACAGGTAGCTGACGTTTGTCCAGCAAGATTATATTGGAAGCCAATAAATAAAGATAGCGTTGATACAAAAACTTTTCTCATTGTGGGAATACCAGAGCATCAGTACTCCTCAGCACTGGTGAGAAGCAACTGACTTTCTGAGGTCCTATGGCAGAACTGGCAACATGGGCTTGCTGATCTCAACAGGAGATCAGCAAGCCCATGATGCATGGAGCTACAGCTGTCAGTGCACATTACAAGGGCACCCAATCGCAGGGGCCACTAGCGCTTGAAAAGCATGAGGGTTCCTGTTAGTCAGTGCTCCAATTACAAGGTCTGCGCAGAGAGTGGGCGTTATCTACGCATCCTTGACTCTTGACCAATAAAGTATGAATGTCCAATCAGGGTTAAGTGTTACAAAACAGTTTTAATAATATCTCTTATATTTTAAATATATTAATGATATAAACAGTAAATTAGAAAGCACAGAATACAAACATGCAACATTGTTAATGAAACTGACCAGCAATCTTACAATGAGAAGATACTCACAAATGGCAACTGGTTGTAAGGGAATGATGCCAGCGTCAACCCAATCCCTCATGAACCCTCTTCGGAACCTCCGAAACTCCCTCTTGAACAAGGGTTTGCCTAGTCCAGTGATGTATCTCGGGCTCCACGGACAAGGCTACAAGGGAGCGTTGGTTCTCTGCTGCATGTCTCTTACTGCCCAAAAAACCAACCGATGGACGGCATGGAATGGTGGTGTTAACTGTAAGTTTTGCAGGATCAAGCACTATAGGAGCAAGAGATCTTAATCTCATACGACTGGCAGCCATCTTGGGAAGTGGTACCCGAAGTTGAAGCTCTGAGGAGTAAGAACTTCCTTTGCAACGCACAGGATCACCCATCACACCAGTGGAGGTAGCGCAATTGCCCATCACTACTTAACATTGAACTCTCTGCACATAGAAGGTTACTTGCATGGTATGGGGGAAAATGGGCCAGCGCCATACATGATCACCACACCGTACTTGCTAAAGACCTGGACAATAGCATATGAAAGTCACCTAGCCTATTGGAAATGGAACTGCAGACTCACAGTGCAGAATTTAGTTGTGTACTGTTTAATAGTGAACCACAGATTTAATTGTGTTCAGCCCTTCTGTCATGTGTGGTGTAAAGCTGATGGTGTGAACGCTGCTGAGATCACTAGCTCTGCATAAATTACAAGTTTAAAAGTGCACTTGCCCCTACCTGCACTGCTATGGGTGCAAACACTTTGCTGAGTTTTTACTGAAACTATAAACAATGCAATTCTGAACTTTTTAGATACATTACACTGCACATTGCAACCACAAAGTGAATTGTTTTATTACGGATAACTCTCCGCAATCATATCATGGTTTGCTCATACTATACAAACAATATACATGAAATCATATACATGAACAACAAATTGTGGTCTTTTTCACCAAAACGATGATAGCTGTAGTTGTTTCCCAATGCATTTCGGGATCAACTGATCCCTTTCGTCAGGGGAACTGCAATGAAACATAAATTCCAATGTTAAGCATACAGGGAGAAACTGATAATTCCCGTAGTTAAATGTTACAATGTTGACATATGAAATGATATCCCACACCAGCGCACTATTTTCCTTGTGTTTTGTGAAAAACCCATGAGTGTAATCCCCATATATGTGTGACGGTCGAAAAAAATAAACCACCCAGTGCTGCATTATTCAATTTAAAAACACTTCACCGACCTTCATGCTGAAGGTGCATTTAATCGAATGAAAAAACTGAAGAAAAATCTCACTCCAAAAAGCCTGTATCTCTCGGTATTGTACCCGGTCCTGCACGAAATAGATCTGTATTCTGGGAAATGAATGACAAAACATGTGTGCCACCAGAGAAATAAATAATAGAAGTGCTTCAAGCCACTCAGCGCAAGGTAAAAGGTTGAATAATTACCTTTCAGCACACCGTAACTCCGCTTGTATAATCTCGATGTGTCCAATCTCTATTACTTGTCCGTGCCGTACCGTGAAACGCTACAAATAACAAAATATAACCATAAGCTCTTGCTTCCTCTGTATCATAGTAGCTCAATTCTAACGCAACCACATTCCTCTCACCTCAAAACTTCTGCCAGCGGTCTCAGCATACTCGCGTCTCTGTACCCGGAAGCGCGTGTTCCCGGATCTACCTATCCCATATATCCCTGTGTTGCCATCAAAATCAAAAAAGGACCTACCAAGTCCATCACAAATAATTACCACCACTCTGGCGGCCATCTTGAACTGCCTAACCCAAGTCGATAATCTCTTGTATGTCGGCGGTTTCTCCCGTCTCTTTCTGGAGTTGCACAAATCTAAAAATCTAATAAATACAACTTCAGTGTCAATCGGTCCCAACTTATTAGTGTCCATGTTCAAACTCTGGTTTTGATTACGAAATTCCTGAGTCCACCTCCCGAGTATACAGCTCATCTCAATGCCATAATACCTGAAATGCTAGAAGAAACATGACTCCAACTGCACGTTACGTCTAATCACGGCCTGGGCCTAGACAATATATACAACATACGAAACGATATCCTCCAACCAGTCCTGTGCATCCACCCGGATGCCGACAAACTCTGCCTTTTGAATGCTTGGTGTAAGACATATCCCTCTGAATACTGCAGTCCCAGTCTTTGGCTATAATGTGTTGTGATGACTTTGAGTGTGTTTGTGGGTTAAAACATGCCTAAACTATCCCATAACATAAAACAACATGTGTATAAAACATATATAACAAAATATTCAATACAATTTATGTCACACATGAATCTAAATGAACCCATGAACAATGATCTCTATAAGTCTGTCTGTGGGATGAAAATATGAAAACTAGCGCACTATTGTATGGTCATTCCAGTTGGTGTGATTTGAATATGTGGAGTTAAAGGTAACAGCTCATATCTAATTTGTTGTTTAATCCGGCGGGCATCATGGTGTTGAGATGTTTTATCCACCATATTTCTCTTTGCGATAACCATTTGGCATTATTCCTCTCAGGGATTAAGGTTATTTTCTCAAGGATTATGAATCTCAGTTGTGGTATATTGTGGCTTGACTCCATCCAATGCATGGCCAGACTTGAATTCAGATTTTTATTGCGAATGAGGCTCTTATGCTCAGTGATTCTAATTTTGATTTTGTTTCTGTTTTCCCTACATACATTTTTCCGCAAGGGCATTTAATGCAATAAATCAGGAACATCGAGTTGCAGTCTGTAGTATCACGTAATTGATGATCTTTCCTGTTTGTGGATGTGTGATGGTTTTGTCCGTGAGGATGTTATTGCAGTGAACACAGTTGAGGCATTTTTCATGCCAGCTTCTGATACACTTGTATTAGGTACTTTCTTAGTTAGCAGTTCCTTGATATTCCTACTCCTAGTGTATCCAGAAGCGATTTGTTACAAACTAAGGTGAAAAAAGGCCAAGACAGGATGGTCTTTGTCTCCAAATTTTCCACCAGGTCCAATCAAATTAAAAAGATTCTAAATCACCGTTGGGAATTGCTCCAATGTGAATCAGACTTCAAAGGTCTGTTTACAAAAAAACCCTTATTCGCTTACACTAGGAGTAGGAATATCAAGGAACTGCTAACTAAGAAAGTACCTAATACAAGTGTATCAGAAGCTGGCATTAAAAAATGCCACAACCGTGTTCACTGCAATAACATCATCACGGGCAAAACCATCACACATCCACGAACAGGAAAGATCATCAAATTACGTGATACTACAGACTGCAACTCGATGTTCGTGATTTATTGATTAAATGCCCTTGCGGAAAAATGTATGTAGGGAAAACAGAAAGAAAAATCAAAATTAGAATCACTGAGCATAAGAGCCTCATTTGCAATAAAAATCCGAATTCAAGCCTGGCCATGCGTTGGATGGAGTCAAACCACAATATACCACAACTGAGATTCTTAATCCTTGAGAAAATAACCTTAATCCCTGAGAGGGATAATGCCAAATGGTTATCGCAAAGAGAAATATGGTGGATAAAACATCTCAACACCATGATGCCCGCCGGATTAAACGACAAATTAGATATAAACTGTTACCTTTAACTCCACGTATTCAAATTACACCAACTAGAATGACCATACAATAGTGCGCTAGTTTTCATATTTTCATCCCACAGACAGACTTATAGGGATCATTGTCCCTGCATTCATTTAGATTCATGTGTGACATGCTCTACTTTGAGCCCTTTACTTTTTAACATCTATATAACACCCCTGATCTATCTTGCGGAGGAGCTGGGAGCCAAGATCATAGCGTATGCCGATGATACCCAGCTCCTCTTTACCTGGAAGGATGATGACCTGTCCTCGGAAGTTGCCCAGAAATGCCTCTCGACTGTCTTCAAATGGCTCGCACGTGCTCAACTGAAGTGCAACGAGGACAAGCCGGAGGTCCTCCTGTATGGATCTTTCCCTCCCTCTTTCAGAGAGACCCTGTGGCCTTCAGACTACCCTCGGCCCAACTCAGTGGGCAATCCAGTGAAGAACTTGGGGGTCTGGTTTGGTGAGGACCTCAGGTTTTCCGCACAAATTAAGAAACTTGCGGGGGTATGTTTTGGTACTCTCAAATCACTTAGAAAGTTTTTTCGCCTGTTACCTAGGTCAGCGAAAGAAATGGTCGCCTGCGCCCTTATTTTGTCTCGCATTGACTATGCCAATGCCCTGTACATTGGCATACCAGGCTACCTGATAAAAAAACTGCAAATAATACAGAATGCAGCCGCCAGACTTCTGTTGAACATTTCAAGAAGGTCTAGTGTTAGACAGCATCTGCGTGATCTGCATTGGCTCCCTGTGATCCATAGAGTGCAATTCAAAGCTCTCACTCTGGCTCACAGAGCCCTGTATGGACTAGGGCCGATGTACCTCAGGAAGCGTTTTGCCTTTTATGCTCCCAGTCGATCTCTGCGCTCAGCCACCCATCGACGGGCGGTGGTCCCCGCTTTCGCAGGATGCGTCTGGGGGTCACTCCCTCTCCGTTAAAGCAGCGTTAGCATGGAACTCCCTTCCTGTGGAATTGCGGAACACTCAGGATCCTAGGCTCTTCAAAAAACAACTTAAAACCCTTCTTTTTAATCTGCCCATTTAAATCCCTGCTTCACACTGCTACGGTCACTTCCCGCGCCGGGACACTCTTGAGTATCTGTGCGCGTTATAAGTGTATTATAACATAACATAACATAACATAAATTGTATTGAATATTTTGTTATATATGTTTGATACACATGTTGTTTTATGTTATGGGATTGTTTAGGCATGTTTTAACCAACAAACACACTCAAAGTCATCACAACACACTATAGCCAAAGACAGGGACTGCAGTATTCAGAGGGATATGTCTTACACCAAGCATTCAAAAGGCAGAGTTTGTCGGCATCTGGGTGGGTGCACAGGACTGGTTGGAGGATATCGTGTCGTATGTTGTATATATTGTCTAGGCCCAGGCCGTGATTAGACGTAACGTGCAGTTGGAGTCATCTTTCTTCTAGCATTTCAGGTATTATGGCATTGAGATGAGCTATATACTCGGGAGGTGGACTCAGGAATTTCGTAATCAAAACCAGAGTTTGAACACGGACACTAATAAGTTGGGACCGATTGACACTGAAGTTGTATTTATTAGATTTTTAGATTTGTGCAACTCCAGAAAGAGACGGGAGAAACCGCCGACATACGAAAGATTATTGACTTGGGTTAGGCAGTTCAAGATGGCCGCCAGAGTGGTGGTAATTATTTGTGATGGACTTGGTAGGTCCTTTTTTGATGTTGATGGCAACGCAGGGATATATGAGATAGGTAGTTCCGGGAACCCACGCTTCCGGGTACAGAGACGCGAGTACGCTGAGACCGCTGGCAGAAGTTTTGAGGTGAGAGGAATGTGGTTGCGTTAGAATTGAGCTACTATGATACAGAGGAAGCTAGAGCTTATGGTTATATTTCGTTATTTGTAGCGTTTCACGGTACGGCACGGACAAGTAATAGAGATTGGACACATCGAGATTATACAAGCGGAGTTACGGTGTGCTGAAAGGTAATTATTCAACCTTTTACCTTGCGCTGAGTGGCTTGAAGCACTTCTATTATTTATTTCTCTGGTGGCACACATGTTTTGTCATCCATTTCCCAGAAGACAGATCTATTTCGTGCAGGACCGGGTACGATACCGAAAGATACAGGCTTTTTGGAGTGAGTTTTTTTTTTAGTTTTTTCATTCGGTTAAATGCACCTTCAGCATGAAGGTCGGTGAAGTGTTTTTAGATTGAATTATGCAGCACTGGGTGGTTTATTTTTTTCCGACCGTCACACATATATGGAGATTACACTCATGGGTTTTTCACAAAACACAAGGAAAATTGCGCGCTGGTGTGGGATATCATTTCATATGTCAACATTGTAACATTTAACTACTGGAATTATCAGTTTCTCCCTGTATGCTTAACATTGGAATTTATGTTTCCTTACAGTTCCCCTGACGAAGGGATCAGTTGATCCCGAAATCCATTGGGAAACAACTACAGCTATCATCGTTTTGTTGAAAAAGACCACAATTTGTTGTTCATGCATATGATTTCATGTATATTGTTTGTATAGTATGAGCAAACCATGATATGATTGCGGAGAGTTATCCGTAATAAAACAATTCACTGTGTGGTTGCAATGTGCAGTGTAATGTATCTAAAAAGTTCAGAATTGCATTGTTTATAGTTTCAGTAAAAAGTCAGCAAAGTGTTTGCACCCATAGCAGTGCGGGTAGGGGAAAGTGCACTTTTACACTTGTAATTTATGCATAGTTTGATTTTGAGGCAGGCCACCTCATTCCCACCCAGCACGCTTAACTAAGAAATATAGCTTACATTGGATGAATCAGTTTACACATCAATAGGAGTGCGCGACACATTATGAAAATTCATGAGATCACTAGCTCACCACTTACTTGAGAGAGAGAGAGAGAATGAACAGGTTGTGATAGATGCTAAGAAGAGACAACAAATACGTCTGATCTTCTACTGCATGATTGATCCTGGTGCTACGAGGTACTGCATAACCGATAGTCATTTCTATATTGTATATAGGACATGTTAAGTATTGACACTGTGCAGTTGCTGTTTATCTCTTTGCAGTAACCTTAAAACCAGTCCCAACAACCAGAGCAGAAGGAACCAGATCTCATATCAAACTGACGACAACCAAGGGAGAGTCGCCCGATGAAGCTGACACAACAAGCCATGTCAGACTCTCTCTTGTCCACTTTCCCTTTACCCTGTTCATGTACCCTGGCAATCGTGTGCATCTATGATTTTCTTTTTTTTAAATGTTTATTGAATTTTGTGTTATAATCATGGTATACAACTTACACAGTTGACAATATAGTTTACATAGTATACATTGGTATGACAAAAGACTTGAGCATCTGGTACATAGCATTTGAAACTGAGCAGTTAACTGTATCAAAAGGGACTTACAGGTAAGTGCAACTATGAGTGTTACCAACTGCAGTTTGCTTGTTCGGATGGTCCATGCATTACGTACCAGATACCTCGTTGATGAGGCTATTTGCATACATTTCAATAAACCGGGAACTCAGTAAAAGGAATGATAAATCTAAATGCAAGGTCAATATGCCCTGTTTAGACTTTACCCACCCCACCACACTTTTGTTTCCCTCTTTTGTTTGGTGACCACGGTTTGTGTTATTACACATCTATATGCAAGAGTTTGAGAGAGTGAACAGGCATATCCACAAGGAATGGGCATTCCATTGCAAGCCTTATTGCCATATACATGACAGTCAACAAATTGAATAGAATTACTCTATTACATGCCGATGCTGACTTATGTTTATATAAGGGATGGCTCATTATCACATCTATGTTGAGCGTATATAGGTTAAAAGTGTACCTCCACAGCCATCGTTAGTGAAGCAGGTGGTCTCTGTACATGGTTTTGGGAAGAGGGAAGAATAAGGGATGGAAAAATAAAAAGGAAAACCAGGAAGAGCTTGGCCTGTTTGAAGTGTTGACTGGCCCCTACTTGTGGTAGTAGCAAATATGTCAAGTGAGCATGCGGCTCCGAGTGTTAAGGAGAGGGGATGGTGTGTTGGGGCAAGGACATCTGTCGCTCCCTGCTCACCGATCTCAATTGTGCCATAGCGGATTAAGAACTGACAGTATCTGGGCACACCGGGGAGGCAGGAAAACAGACCTGCACATCGCCTGGTTGTGCACCCTACCCTAAAAGTCATGCAGAATGGCATCCCAGCTTGCTGCTACAGGGTTTTTGCGAAGGCCCAGGGTGTCCTCAGTGCACAATGTCACACTCTCCGTCCTAGCCCACACTAGCAGTGACTGTCTCCAGGCCATTAAGGTGGGAGGGTCGGGTGACTTCCATCGTTTTGTGATTAGGCGCTTGACTGCCAGTAAACCCAGGTCAAGGAAGCGAGAGGTGACCTTCAGTCGTTTGCCTCTCAGGTAGAGGCACAATATATACTCCTCCCAGTTATGTGATAGGATGCAGCCAATGCAGGTGGCCAAAGCAGTGCCCACTGAGCGCCAATAGGTGTGTAAAGATGGGCAGGCCCACAGCATGTGAAGGAGATCGGCATCAGTGACCTGGCACCTAGGGCAGGCTGTATCCACGCGGTGGAAAAATCTGTTTATTTTGGCAGGGGTGAGGTATGCTCTTTGGAGTATATAATGTTGGATGAGGCGTAAGCGTGCGTTGCGAGGAATATAGGTGGACCTGCTCAGCACTTCAGTCCATTCCTTGTAAGTGAAGGGGTGACATCTATCTGCTTCCCAGTGTTGCCTCACTGACATTAGCATCACTTCTGTGTGTTTGCGTAATGACTCAGAGAACCATTTAGTGAGGTGCCTACCCCTCCCCATGACGTGCAAATACTGGATGGTCAAATGTGTTGGGTGTTCATTAGCCATGTCCCCCCATTTATTACTCAGAGTCACAAGCAGGGAGTTATACAATGGAAACTGGCCGGCTGGTAAGTCATTTATTTCTGTTAGTCTGTCATGGGGAAGTAGGGTACCATCCTGATATAAATCTCCAAGCGTTTGAATTCCAGCCTCTAGCCAGTCCGACAGCTCTGCAGCTGATGTGGTGACGCCACCTTGTGGCGTTCCTTGCAGGGGCAATGCTAGTGCATATGGCAACATCATCTAATATAGACACTTCTATGGAAGCTTTGGTATGCGATCCCCAAAAGTAGTGGCTCAGGTGATCTGCGTTTGGCGCAGGGGTGGAATAGCCGGATTATGGACGCCATCGACCAGGGCGGGGAAATAGCGGCGGTGTCACAATCATGTGCATATATGATTGTGAGAAGGGAGAAACGACCTTTACAACGCGGTCATTACACCGCGATACCTTTACAACGCGGTCGTTACAACGACCGCGTTGTTAGTACGCGATGTAATGACATCGCAAGTCTTTACAACAAATTCCACTAGGGGGCGCTGAGGTATTGGAAATACATTTCCAACACCTTCCCTACTGTTGCGCAAACTGGAGTAGGAATAGTAAATAATACTATTCCTAAGTCCAGCGCGCCCCCTAGTGGAAGTCGTTGTAAAGACTTGCGATGTAATACATCGCGTACTAACAACACGGTCGTTGTAACTACCGCGTTTTAATGGCACGCGATGTATTACATCGCGTTGTAATGTGCCATATTCGTGAGAAGGACCAGGACCACTACCAGTTGTTTAGGTTAGTATTTCCAAAGCTTGACCTTAGAATTCAATAAAGCAGATGGTAATCACACTATGACATAATGAATCCACAGCCTCTTGGTATACGCTGTACATAATGTTTGTGAAAGTCTATGGTTTTCAAGTTTTAATGTCCCCAAAGTTCAGAACACAGCTCAAACGGAGAGACAGAGAGCCAATGCAATTCATTACGGATATAGAAATATAAGGTTAGCAAATTGCTAATATTCGTGAAGCATTAACAAACACTATGATAACTACAGTGTTAATGGTACCTGCAAAAGAAGGGGACAGTGTCTTGGTATCTGTGTGTGGAGTTTATGCACATTGGGTGTTGAGATGGATAAAGAGCTACACGCCCAATAGGAGCCTGGCTATCTGAAGAGTCAAGTGGACAATTGACAAATGCACTTGGCATGGCCAGGTAGTAATACAAATGATAAAATAACAAATGGTGGTGCATTGAGGGATGTTTCCATCAGTCAGAGTCACCACCCATCTCACCTGCACATGCAGCCGTCAATCTCTCACGCAGCCTGCCTCCATCTCCAGTAAGACAGTTAGGAGCTGAACTAATGCTCATAACATCAGTTGTCATTGATTGATCAGCAGCTTGCCTCTGCTCTGTTATTGAGGAGTAGAATGGATTTTAAGATGCTGGGTTGCTTCTCTGGTCAGCTGGAGCAGACTGGGGGCATTGTTGCAGTCGTATCAGCAACAGGGCCTTCCAGAAAATCTTCAGTAGGGCATTCACACTTAGTCATACCTAGAAGGAAGTGAGCATTGTGTCTGCTCCATACACAGGATGCATCATAGCAACAGTGTGCACACATGCCCATGCCCAAAAGAAGTGCAGTTAGCTGCTGGAAAGGTCCAATTTATATTTCCAAAGCCAGGTGGAAGGACAGATGCCCACTGCCAATCAGTTATGAGTTCATCTCACTAATTCTAAATTGCCAGTCAATTAGGCTTAGCTGGTCTTCTCATCCTCAGAGAGGAGTCTGGAAATCTACACCTTCGTGGGGACTGAGCTGAGAGAAATTTGTATAGATTCCCTAGAGATAGGATATACACGCAGAAAGACCTGGAAGATGAAGTAGGGATGGGTTGGTCCCCTGTGGGCAGCAGTCGCCCTTTATCTTGCAAATGCCACACCAAGGTAAATGTTAGTGTATCTCTTAGGGGTTACCCTAAAAGAGGCACAAATACTGTTAACAAAGCATTTAACATAAAAATGTGCTCTAATGTTCGCCAGTGATTACTGTGAACAATGTTTGCAAGCATTGCATTTATTTTAAATATATAACTAAAATAAACAATCACAAAGGGCACCTGCATAACACAAACTTCTAAACTTCAATCTACCTTGTACGTCTGGGTGTCAAGTACCCAGGTGCACCACAGAATCCCAAATATATCCTCTGCCACCAACCAAGTCTTGAGGAAAGCAATGGATCTAATGCTTTGGGACTATGGTGTGGATAGAGACCAATTTAAGGTCTCTCATCTCAGAGCTTATGAAAGGAGCACAAGTCTGCATTTAGAGCGGTCGGTGAAAAGGGTTACAAAAGCGCTGTTCCTATTAAAATTTAAAAATATGGTTCCCCTACCAACTGTGATCCATATTAATCTTGAGAATAGGACTCTGTAAGAAATTGGGTTGTTGGTTGAGTGGGATGTTAACCCTGCTCAAGCAGCAGCCACAATCCCGGACACGGTGAACCACAAAAGTCACTAAATTAAGCTGTGCTTAATCCTCTGGTAACAGGCTTAACTTCCTTATCATCATCCAAAGTTGAAAAATCTGTCTGGCCGCGATGGAGTGCTGGTCAGACACAAAAAGTGGATTGAGCCCAGTTGGCGATTACCTTTGGATTTAAAAAATTTGGACAAAAATATGGTAAGATGGTAAAGTCCCGCGGACAAAGCTGCAGGCGGTGTCGAGGTGGAGGCGTCGTCGTCAGGGAGCCGCTGGACAAAGTCACGGTGAAGATTTCTACGTTCGGACTTAGTCTATTTTTTGGAGTAGGAAACCTCCAGAGGGACGAAATTGGAGGCTGTAGCCGACAAGAGTCCCACGAGGCCGGATACCACTTTGGCGAAGGAACGCTGAACAAGATTTGCTGCTGTTGAGAAGAATGTAGCGGGAGCAATCACAAAGTCTGGCCGCCCGGTGATGCACCTTGGGCGAATAGACAAGCAGATAGATCCCGGTATCCTCTCAGTTCTCAGAATTCCTTTTGAAGTGCCTGAAGCTTCCTGACTCCCTGTCCTAGCTCCAAGCAGGCTGCATGAACAATGCAGTGATGACAAGTCCTTTGTGTGAAGGCAGGGCACAGCGTAATCAGCTGCAAGTGGGGCTGTGCCCAGCTCAGCCCCCCCCCCCCATCCTGCCAGTTGATGGCCCATCCAGGCATAACTAATCCCTCTATCCTGTGGCTGTATGGGAGAAATAAACAAAGTTCAACTGCCAACTACACCTAGTCATGTGACCCAGGAACCGGCTGCCGGCACCAAATAGTTAGGGCAGAAAAATGCAAACTTTCTAAATGTGGCATTTTCAAAATAGTGACTTAAAATCCAACTTTACCATTAAAGAGGATTTTAAATCACAATTTCTCAGACACCAAACATGAAATGGTACCTGTTCTCAATCTAAAGTTAGCACTTATTAAATGTAATAAGGCAACCCAATGTTATCCTATGGGAACGGCAGGCCTCACAATAGTGAAAAACAAATGTAGGCGTTTTAACTACCAGGACATGAAAGTACAGGTCCCACCTTTTAATTATTATGCACCCTGCCCTATGGGAGTTTAAGGTTTGGCAGTGTAGTTATACTGCCAATTTCAAACTGCATTCAGGCTGCAAAGACAGGCCTGTGACATGTTTTAAGGGGCTACTTAAGTGGGTGGCACAATAAGTGTTGCAGGCCCACTGGTAGCATTTAATTTACAGGCCCTGGGTATATGGTATATCCCAATCAGGTGTAAGCCAATTTTACCATGTTTTAGGGAGTGAGCACAAGCACTTTAGCACTGGTTAGCAGCGGTTAAGTGTACAGAGTCCTAACGCCAACAAAAACAGATTCAGCAAAATAGGAGGATGAAGGCAAAAAGTCTTTAGGAAGACCAACCTAAGCCTGACAGGTCTAAAAGACTCTGTGGTACATGAAATGAAATACCAGCATTTGTAAAGCGCACAGCTACCTCCGGAGAGGTGTCCCGGCGCTGGGGGCCGTCGGGAAGATTAAGCAAGCTATTGCCCAGAGTCACATGGTGCTGGGCTAACCTGCCGCCGGCCCCGGGGATCGAACCATGAACCCCGTAGTCCGGAGTCAGGCACCCTGGCCGCTGCGCCACACCTATTGTTCATTAGCGTAACTGTGACACACTTCACCCATGTTTTCTACTCAGGCTAACAAATGCCTAAAGGATATGCCTGTATCAAACTTTTCAAGCCTGTTTTTCACATCATGGCTCCAGAGACGATAAAGTATTGATTAGCTTGCTTAGTTGAAATTTTTACATACTTGTTACAATCTAAAGGTTGTCTTCTTCGTTCCTCATGAACTCATATTCGGACACCAGTATCTCTCTATGTTTGAATGTATCATGAGTTCTTCATTAGAAACCCAGGTATACACTTGTATAAATTTGTGGTTTACCTTTGCTTGTTGGGTGTGCTTTAATCAAATTTGCTAGAGCCCAGTCTGGCTGATAGACTATGTGATTCACAGACCATTACTTTTTGTTTTGTTAATAAATCCTTTCAGAAAGCCCTGTAAGCAGAGTTTCTTTGACAGTCCACAGATGCCAATGAGTTGTCAGCGTCGATCAAGTGAGTGATGTGCCCCCATCTTAAAGAGTTCTATGGAATACTTAGTGTCACAATGTTCTTGCCCTGTAGGCATGAAATTGTGCATATGTGTATAGTACATTTTTCTCAGCGAATCAGCTATTGACACTTGTCATAACTTGACACAGAGAGTTAGTGTGGATGTGAGCACCAATGGTTGACTAACAAATGATCCTTCACAGCTTTGTAGAAGTCAGTGTTGAGTGTTATGCCACAGAGTTAGAGCATGCAGAGAGGGTTTGCCATACAGAAACCCCATCTATGATGCTATCTAGAACCAAAGCTTGAATCTGGAGCAAGCACTTTAAATATGCAAAACAAGAAGCCTGGAAGGCATGCATGGTGCTAAGTCATTCTTACCATCTCAGTGTATGAACATTTGAACCAGCCTTTGTTTTCTACTTTGATTTTTATCTTGGCACCATATGAGTGTAGTAGAATCAGGCAAAAGCCAATATAATAAACTACTTAGAGAATTTTATTGGTCCATACAGCCACCACAGGGTGACCACAAGATGCATTGTCAGCATAATCAGTTGAGTCTGGAAACTATTAGTAGAGTACTGAAATGTATTACAGCCTGGAAACAGTGTTTCAAATCCTGATGTATATGCATAAAAATGTAAACTTCAGAGCATGAGGAAAAAAATCCACGCGACAGGTAAACGTCCTTCTTGCAGAGTGTAATGAACCCTTATTTTCTCTGTTACTTCATGTAACCCTACCCCTAGAGGCCGACTGAAAAGGCTTTCTTGTTTTTTTTAGGTCTCTACTAGAGATAGCTTTACCAATCTGTTGTTGAAGATCTACTTTGGTCTCGCATAAGGACAGCTTTGGCTGTCTATAGAGCATTACTTCCTTACTGTGGTCTGACTGGATGAGCTGTGTCTTTCCACTTCTTGTATTCAGGGAACCACATGTTGTTTTGCCCCTCCCTTGTGTGCTTGTTCCCCTCTCAAACTCCGCCCCTTCAAATCTACTCACTCTCCATGTTGCTTCCCTCTCTCGCCACAGCTATTTCATTCCTTTCATCATCTCCCTGCATCCATTTGTTTTTAATTTTTAAATCCAGCAACCTCCTGCATTGCTCCTGTGTCATAATATGTGCATGCACATGCCTGGCGATTCCATCATGCACATGTGTGCATGAATGATGGTGCATGCATGTGTAATTATCATTACACTTTTGTAGGCCTAACGTTAGCCAATACCTTCTGATTGTATTAAAATTATATATATAAAATATGCTTACTAATTGGGGCTTTCAGCCAGTCCTATTCATCCATTGGTCTTTACTTGTGTCATTCACATTTTATGTCCACCCAATACAGCATACACCAAGGGGCAATTGGTCAGGCCACATCTGCCATAGGCTACTTTCATTGTAAGTGATGCATTCTGCTCTTTCACAAGGAGCTACTACGACAATGCGTGCTTTTTGAGACCAAAATATATTGTTGGGTTTAGACAATTTTTTTCTCATATTGGTGATGGCCCAGCAGCAACCACTAAAACTTTACAAAAGCAATGACAAACCAGAATTAGCATTGGTGAAGCTAAAAGGCTGGCAGCCAATGCCAGATCTACTGGCTTTGCCAACTCTTGTTTTCAGATGCTGTTCAGCATCAACAAAATCAGTTTTTTAAATCGAATAGGTCTGCATCGGCAAAGCAAAAGTGTGTGACCAAATGACTTAGTCAATGCTCGTTTAGTTTTCTTCTTTATGCGTTCATGGCCAATGCAACTATACTCGTTGGTTGTTAGCTTCAAGAAAGCTAAAATTGGAACAATTCAAGGGTAGCATGTGTGTCTTTAAGAATATTGCCCATTTAAGATCACTAAACTATTAAGTTAAGAATAGATTCACACCAATTGTACTCAGTAGCAAGCATCAACAGAATCTTTTCTATAAATAAAGAACCAACTTTCATCGATAAAATAGAACAGTGTGTCAGCTTAGCAGCATGTTTTACCCGTTCTTGTTCGTTATTTGGTCCTATTTCTTGACCAATCTCTTTTTATCAGTGTTTCAAGGTCTTTGTTCAAAAGAGCTCATCTTATAACCCTAGTTATGGTAGCTCACTGCATCGTGTTTTGTGGTAAAAACTGTAACCTACCTCGACACAACAGAGGAGTGTAGGAAGGTGGAATCTGACTGCATGGTTGCCCCCACTTTTTTCCTGGTGTTTTGCTGGTTTTCGACTTAGTTTGGCTGGGATCCTGCTATTCAGGACCCCAGCCTATCTGCTTTCCCTTTAAATTGATTGCATGTACTTTAGGTACACTCCAGATTGGATTCTGGGGTACCCTTATAAGTCCCTAGTATATGGTATACTATGTACCCAGGGCATAGGTACCCCAGAGGCCTCCCAGGGGCTGCAGCATGTATTATACCACCCCTGAGAGGCCACCCAAAATGACACAACAGGTCTGCTACAGCAACCTGTGTAAGGTGGTGTATCCACCCCTTACTGGATATAGGTTCCCTATATCTCTCCATATCACTGCACGTGTAAACCTATCAGTCACCCCTATGGCAGGCCTTAACAATCCTGAAGGCAGGGTGCTGGGTTTCATGTGAGAGGGTGCCCATGCATGAGCAGAGCCCCTCTGCAGCTTTCGGAATCTTCATTCCGGGGTTGTTTGTGATGCAGCCAACCATATACTCTTAAGTGCATTATAACCTCGCGGTAAATGCTAACTTGAGAATGGCTGCATGGAAACATGTCGTGTTTGGTGTCAAACACCTTGGAATCATACCTCCACCCCAGTAACTGGGATGGGAGGTATGATTCCACCCTACTAGAGGGAGAAACATGGCACCACCGGTACACCCGGTACCAGCTTAACAGAACCCTGGCATCACAAAATGGATGCTGCAGCCACAGACACGAATCCGCCCTCCTGCTGCCGGACGAAACTCCGGCAGAGGAGGCCTGGACAATAGGTTTCCTGTCACAGGGAGGTGTGACCACCTCCCAGACAGGCTTTAGTGTATTGGGGCTGGGTGGGTGCACTCCAAGAGTGCTTTGAAGTCTGCATGGGGGGCACATTTGGTGTCCCTGTGCATAGTCCAGCTCAAACTGGTTGCAGGAGCTACCAGCCCCTGCTCTGGCGCGAAACTGGACAAAGGAAATGGGTGTAGCCACCCCTCTTTCCTGACCCTCCCATAGGTGGGTCCCCAGAGTTTGTCCCACCCCTTCCTTGGGTATAAAGTAGGAACCCCTGACTACAGGACTTTAGATTACACCTGGACTAAACTCTGACACAGAAACCAAGTACTTTGACGATCTACACTACGCTGGATGACTGAAGAATCTCCCTTGGAGTAAAGGAGTTACTCCCCTGCAAGGCAGGCACCTTTAATGCAACTGACCGGTTGGCATCTCCGCAGCTCCTGAGGACTCCGAAGAATATTGCCACAAAGGAGGTGGGTTCCCGAGGTCTCTGAGGTCGATCTGTGCCCACAGCAAGTCTGAGGCCCGTATCACTCGTGGTGACCGTGCAACCCGAACCCCTGGGCACCGCGTCCATTTGCAGAAGCATCAGCTTTCCGGCAACCCCTGAGGCTGAGCTTTGGGTTACTTGTAGCCCTGACCCCGAGCAGTAATTACACTGAAGATTGCTGGCCTACACTCAACGAGTGTTCCGTGGGCTGCCATTTTGTGATTCCTCTCGAGGTCCCTTCGCGATCCCTGGTCCGTTGACCTGTGGGTCCCCAAGAAGGCAACTCTAACTTTAATTGGGCTTCCCTGGTTGCTCCAGATGTGCCCTGACTCTCCATCACTTGGGGAGTCCCCAGGACCTTGCTGGTCCTCACAGAAGCATCTTTTCTCTTCCTGCGTGGGTTGCTGTTGCCAAGGCTTGTTGTGTTCAATCCAAGCACCGACACCCCAGCACTCGACATCCTTCATGGGACAGCTCAAATCCGACTGGTCATCCTCAACGTCTCCTGGACCCCGTGGCTGCAGAGTCAGCTTCACCTCTTCGCACCTGAAGCACCCGACATCGGTGGGCATTCGATTGCGCCGCTCCTGGTCACTGGCTAGTGACCCAAACTATGTCCCCTCTGCTTTCAGGTTCTTCACATCTTCGATCCAGGCTTGGATCACCCCGGACACTTTTCTTCTTCACGGCAGCAGCACTTTGCAGCAGATCGCCATTGAAAACAACGACGATTCCCGACACCCTTTGACACCTATGCACCCGGCTTCCCTGGGTGAGGTAACTCGAGTACTCCGGTGCTCCCGTGGGTGTTGGCCCTAGAACCCCTTAAGTCTAAAGGGGTTTGCTCAAAGTCCTCTCCTAAGTGTCCTTTATCTTTATAATTCCAACCGCGACTTTCCGCATAGAATCCTACGGCGCTCGCGGCTGTGTTCTCACACTGCACACGTCCCCCGTGGGTCTCCTGTGTCACTACCTTGGGTGGTTCCTTTGGGTCCCAGCGATTCTACGTGCTCTAGGCACTGTGTCTAGTCAAGTCGTGGTTCTTTTACCACTTTCTTAATATATGGTTTGGTCCCCCCCTGGGGCCCATTGTATATTGTGCTATTTACTGTCGTTTTAATACTGTGATATTGTGTATCTTGGACTCTAATCTCATAAAGATATTAGTAGTGAGTGTTTAGAAATAAATACATATATTTTATATATATACCTGGTGTGGTTCTCCTTTCATTTGGTCATTCAAGAGGTTATAATCTGGTAAACCAAGCGGCTTTACACTCCTTCAAGACTTAGCCTGAAGGCTGCTCTCCATAGGTACCACTAGGATAGCTTTCAATAAAGGTTGTCTTTAAACCTATCATCAATAAGGGTCGTTTGGACTGGTGCAAGGTGCCCACTATAACTAGTGGACAGCATATGCCAGGCCAACTTCTCACATTGGTGTGCAACGGTTGGATTCAAGCTTGCTATTGCTTTACCAGATAATCTCTTTGAGTGACTAACTGAAAATATATAGGTACATAGGTACATATAAATCAAGTTTAGAATACAGTAAGTTCTACTGAACTTAGAGTTGTGTGTCAAGGGCTTAGCACACCCTTTCTACAACTCAAGAGAGTTTAGTAGGCCCCACTAGAGTAGGTAGGTGCATACACCACACCACACTAGTCATGTCTTCAAGGGCAGAAACCAGTGGGTCTCTCCCAACTAAGTATGACCAGGTCTCATACCAAGAATTGAGGACTATGTGTGCCTCTAGGAAATTGAAGACAGGGAAAAGCCCATCCACACAACACCTCATACAGTTGTTGCTAGCAGATGACCTCAGAAAGACCCCGGGTCTGATGAGGTTGGCAAAGGGTGGGGCAGCAGAAGAGGAAAGGCCAGGTAGTGAACACTACTATGACCCAGACTCTGATGCTGGCCAGGGGATCAAAATGATTCCAACCTGGAAAATCCAATTCTTCCTGAAGGTGAGGAAGGAGACCCCAGTGGGGCTCTCTTTACCCCACCTGGAAGGGTTAATAGTCTACCAAGAAGATCAAGATCTCCTTCTCAGGAATCTAATCATTCTGATACTTCTATAGGGTCCTCTGCTTCTCATAAAAGGGCATCCTCTTATGAGAAGAGATGCCAACTGCTTGAGTTTGAGAGAGCTAAGCTCAGAATCAAGAGAGAGTAATTGGCCTTAGACAGGGAATCCCTGGAGCTTCAGAGAGCTTCTCAGAAATTGGGACTAGGGTCCCCTGGTGGCAGCAGCAGTGTCCCTAGAGGTAGAGAACATACTCATGACCATAGGAACCTGAACAAGATTGTCCCTCCCTACCAGAGTGGGGATGACATCCACAAATGGATAACTGCACTGGAGAGGGCCTGTAAAGTACAGAGGGTCCCTCAGGAGCAGTGGGCAGCAATCTTGTGGCTCTCCTTTGCAGACAAAGGTAGAGACAAGCTCCTCACTGTAAGAGAAGACAATGCTGATAATTACAAAGTCCTGAAGAGTGCTCTGATTGATGGGTTTGGCCTAACCACTGAACAATACAGGTTAAAGTTCAGAGACACCCAAAAGGCACAGACTCAGGACTGGGTTGACTTTGTAGATTGTGCTACTAAGGCTCTGGAAGGTTGGATACATGGCAGCAAGGTGCATGACTTTTTAGGATTGTACAATTTGATTATGAGGGAGCAGATCCTTAATAATTGTCAAAACCAGCTTTTCCACCAGTACCTGGTGGACTCTGATCTGACCTCTCCCCAAGAATTGGGAAAGAAGGCAGACAAATGGGTCAGAACCAGAGTAAAGCCAAAGAATCAGGGTGGTGACCAGAAGAAAGATTCTTCCAAAAACCAAGAGAAAGGTGGGGATAAATCAAAAGACAAATCCCCTACAGGGCCCCAAAAGTCCTCTCCTGGGGGTGGGTCCCAAACTCCTTCCTCCCCTGAAAAGAAACCTTATTGCCATAACTGTAAGAAGCCTGGCCACTGGAAAAATGACCCCAGTTGCTCCAAGGCTGGCAATTAAGAAAATGTTCCTCCAAGTAATACTAACACTCCTGCTGGTACTACAAGTAGTAATCCCCCAGGTGGTAGTAATGCACCCAAAAAGTTAGGTGCATTTTCATGGGGAGCTGAGGTTGGCCCTGGATTACAAAGGTCCCCCTCACAGGCCTCCTTAGTCTGTGATGGTGGCATGGGATTTGCCACTTTTACCATGAGTCCCAATACTTTGGGCAAGTACAGACAGGAGCCCCTAATCAATGGTCAGAAGGCGTTGGCATTCAGGGACACAGGGGCTAGTGTCACCATGGTGACAGGAAAACTAGTCCCCCCTCAACAGCTTTTACCTGAGTTCAAGTACCAGGTGACCAACATTGATGGTATCAGAACAGATCATCCCATGGCCATAGTCAATCTCAGCTGGGGATTTGTCACTGGCCCAAAGAGAGTGGCAGTGTCCCCAAACTTGCCTGTAAATTGCCTGTTGGGCAATGATCTGGAGGTTTCAGCCTGGGCTGAAGTTGAATACCAGGCCCATTTAAAAATGTTGGGCCTCTCTGAGAAGGTTGGTGGGGCTGTTAGGGCCTCAACCCCATCCCAGGGAAATTTTGGAGAAGTGGAGCCTGAAAGAATGGCCCACTCTACTCCCCAAGAGAGCAGAAGGGTTGAAGAAAAGTATTTTTCCCCCCAGACTATAGGTAAGGGTCAGCTTCCTCAGGGAACTGATCCTACCCCTAGTGAAGGAACTGCCCCAGAGGTGGTCAGGCCTGGCCTGGCAACATCCCTGATAGCAGGGGACCCTTCCAAGGTAGTACCCAGTCTGGAGCATGTAACCTGCCCCACTCTATCCTCCCTCTGTCAGCCCAGGGCTGCCAAGGTCAGGGAGGTCAGTGGACCCCTAAGGGCTCCCTGTCCAGAGGAACCCCCTCATCCACAGATTAGGGGCACCCAGTCTAGTAGCCCTAGCCAGGTGAAAATTCCTCAGCACACTGAGGGATCCCTCTTACCATTGTGTAGGGACCTCCCACAGATGGACTCTGTTGGGCAAAGGCAAACCTGGGACCAAGTGGTTCCAAACCTACCATGTCCCTCCATTGTTCCAACCAAAGGGACCCAGACCCCAGCTGTAGGCTGCCAGAGGTTGAGCCTTAGGGCCAGGTACAACGCAGTCATGGAAAGAAAGGCCTCCATGGTGACCAGTGATCTGAGGAAGCTGAGACTAACTTTATTAGGGCCTCACTTCTCCACTCAGACACCCCACCAGCCTTTTTCTTTGACAAAACACACTACAGGTAGTAATTCCAAATGGTGGAGATCATCCAATACCCTTGGGGTTGGGAATTGCTTAGTGGACCAAAAGACAGGGGGTAACCATGCTAGTGCAAGTTCTTCCTTATATGGCCACTTAGTCAATAAAGGCTCAACAGGGCAAGGTTAGCCTTATCTCCTTTCGTTTGGGGGGGTTATGTAGGAAGGTGGAATCTGACTGCAAGGTTGCCCCCACTTTTTTCCTGGTGTTTTGCTGGTTTTCGACTTAGTTTGGCTGGGATCCTGCTATTCAGGACCCCAGCCTATCTGCTTTCCCTTTAAATTGATTGCATGTACTTTAGGTACACTTCAGATTGGATTCTGGGGTACCCTTATAAGTCCCTAGTATATGGTATACTATGTACCCCGGGCATAGGTACCCCAGAGGCCTCCCAGGGGCTGCAGCATGTATTATGCCACCCTGAGAGGCCACCCAAAATGACACAACAGGTCTGCTACAGCAACCTGTGTAAGGTGGTGTATCCACCCCTTACTGAGATATAGGTTCCCTATATCTTTCCATATCACTGCAGGTGTAAACATATCAGACACCCCTATGGCAGGCCTTAACAATCCTGAAGGCAGGGTGCTGGGTTTCATGTGAGAGGGTGCCCATGCATGAGCAGAGCCCCTCTGCAGCTTTCGGAATCTTCATTCCGGGGTTGTTTGTGATGCAGCCAACCATATACTCTTAAGTGCATTATAACCTCGCGGTAAATGCTAACTTGAGAATGGCTGCATGGAAACATGTCGTGTTTGGTGCCAAACACCTTGGAATCATATCTCCACCCCAGTAACTGGGGTGGGAGGTATGATTCCACCCTATTAGAGGGAGAAACATGACACCACCGGTACACCCGGCACCAGCTTAACAGAACCCTGGCATCACAAAATGGATGCTGCAGCCACAGACACGAGTCTGCCCTCCTGCTGCTGGACGGCCTGGACAATAGGTTTCCTCTCACAGGGATGTGTGACCACCTCCCAGACAGGCTTTAGTGTATTGGGGCTGGGTGGGTTCACTCCAAGAGTGCTTTGAAGTCTGCACTGGGGGCACATTTGGTGTCCCTGTGCATAGTCTAGCTCAAACCGGTTGCAGGGGCTACCAGCCCCTGCTCTGGCGCGAAACTGGACAAAGGAAATAGGTGTAGCCACCCCTCTTTCCTGACCCTCCCATAGGTGGGTCCCCAGAGTTTGTCCCACCCCTTCCTTGGGTATAAAGTAGGAACCCCTGACTACAGGACTTTAGATTATACCTGGACTAAACTCTGACACAGAAACCAAGTACTTCGACGATCTACACTACGCTGGATGACTGAAGAATCTCCCTTGGAGTAAAGGAGTTACTCCCCTGCAAGGCAGGCACCTTTAACGCAACTGACCGGTTGGCATCTTCGCAGCTCCTGAGGACTCCGATGAATATTGCCACACAGGAGGTGGGTTCCCGAGGTCTCTGAGGTCGATCTGTGCCCACAGCAAGTCTGAGGCCCGTATCCCTCGTGGTAACAGTGCAACCCGAACCCCTGGGCACCGCGTCCATTTGCAGAAGCATCAGCTTTCCGGCGACTCCTGAGGCTGAGCTTTGGATTACTTGTAGCCCTGACCCGAGCAGTAATTACACCGAAGATTGCTGGCCTACACTCAACGAGTGTTCCGTGGGCCGCCATTTTGTGATTCCTCTCGAGGTCCCTTCACGATCCCTGGTCCGTTGACCTGTGGGTCCCCAAGAAGGCAACTCTAACTTTAATTGGGCTTCCCTGGTTGCTCCAGACGTGCCCTGACTCTCCATCGCCTGGGGAGTCCCCAGGACCTTGCTGGTCCTCACAGAAGCATCTTTTCTCTTCCTGCGTGGGTTGCTGTTGCTAAGGCTTGTTGTGTTCAATCCGAGCACCGACACCCCAGCACTCGACATCCTTCGTGGGACAGCTGGAATCCGGCTCCTGGTAATCCTCGACGTCTCCTGGACCCCATGGCTGCAGAGTCAAGCTTCACCTCTTCGCACCTGAAGCACCCGACATCGGAGGGCATTCGACTGCTCCGCTCCTGGTCACTGGCTAGTGACCCAGACTCTGTCCCCTCTGCTTTCAGGTTCTTCACATCTTTGATCCAGGCTTGGATCACCCCAGACACTTTTCTTCTTCACGGCAGCAGCACTTTGCAGCAGATCGCCATTGAAAACAACGAAGATTCCCGACACCCTTTGACACCTATGCACCAGGCTTCCCTGGGTGAGGTAACTCGAGTACTCCGGTGCTCCCATGGGTGTTGGCCCTAGAACCCCTTAAGTCTAAAGGGGTTTGCTCAAAGTCCTCTCCTAAGTGTCCTTTATCTTTAAAATTCCAACCACGACTTTCCGCATAGAATCCTACAGCGCTCGCGGCTGTGTTCTCACACTGCACACGTCCCCCGTGGGTCTCCTGTGTCACTACCTTGGGTGGTTCCTTGGGGTCCCAGCGATTTTACGTGCTCTGGGCACTGTGTCTAGTCAAGTCGTGATTCTTATACCACTTTCTTAATACATGGTTTGGTCCCTCCCTGGGGCCCATTGTATATTGTGCTATTTACTGTCGTTTTAATACTGTGATATTGTGTATCTTGGACTCTAATCTCATAAAGAGATTAGTAGTGAGTGTTTAGAAATAAATACATATATTTTATATATATACCTGGTGTGGTTCTCCTTTCATTTGGTCATTCAAGAGGTTACCAAGCGGCTTTACACTCCTTCAAGACTTAGCCTGAAGGCTGCTCTCCATAGCTACCACTAGGATAGCTTTCAATAAAGGTTGTCTTTAAACCTATCATCAATAAGGGTCATTTGGACTGGTGCAAGGTGCCCACTATAACTAGTGGACACCATATGCCAGGCCAACTTCTCACAAGGAGCAGTTGCATTTGCTTCACAGCCACCTTCTAGTTACCGGGACCTGTGGCAGCACTCTTGCATTGTAGGAGCCATGATCATCAATTATCAAGCAGTGGTCTTCTGCATTATCCCAGTGCATTCTGGTCCTTGAATCCATCACATAACACTGTATTTTAGCTCAATCACATTAATTTTTCATGAGCAATCTTTTTTAAGGCTTGTTCGTGAGAGTAGAATTGCCTGGTGTAGTGGATTACAAGCTGCAGAGAGCTACAGCAAATTCACCACAGGTAGCTGGACCCTGCCTCTACAATATCAGCCCTTGTGCTTACCAGTCTGTCTAAACGTTTGAGTGGAAGCCCTATTGCAGGAGATCAAGAAATGAAACTAGAATCAGAAGGGAATGAAGCAACTGTCAGGTTTGAGAGAGTGGAGGTTTGGCACTAGTGCGGAGTTGGATGGTTCCTTAGGATCTAAGGTGGACTTCATAAAAATGCATTTGTTTCTGTTTTTTAGTGGCTTAACCATCCCAACTGGGTTACATGGTGACCTTGGGCACATAGTGCACAATCAAGTTACAGCAGGCCTGATTCACAGAAAATGGCTAAGTCTTTGCACTGACGACTTATGATTTGGAAGATTCACATATTTAGAAGCATTCAGACAATTACAATGAGTATACAATGGAAACTGATGAACATACTCATGGTCACCTAGGATTACTCCAGAGGATCAGCTGCATGATGGACAATCCTTTGTGGTGTACATGGTAGAAATTCAATAAAATTTAATGTTAGTGTCAACGTTATTTAACATATTTCTGTCAGTAGGTGATCTGTATTATGCTAATGATCTGTTTATGGACAAGGCTGCAATAGTATTCCAGCATATGCTGGGCACACTAGTTTTCTATTTTTGCCCATGTCAATCAACTGAAGGCCAAAATCACTAAAGCTAAAATTATGATATGTGGGCACTCTAAATTGTGAGGACAGAGGCAACTAAATTGATACATACGCGGAAAGGTTGGCAAAAATAACTATTTGGACATAATCATTGATAAGGAAGTAAGGGCCTGATGTACAAACCATTTTGCAATCGCCAGGCCTGTGATTGTAAAAATCACATGGTTTGCGACCGCAAAATGACATTTTGTCATATACAAAACCCATTTTCCGATTCGTCAAACTATTACCGAATTACTAAATGGGTTTAGAAAGCCATAACAAACAGCTATTTGGAAGGGGCGTATTTAAGGCGTCCGTTCCAAACAGAGATTTGTTAAGGTACATACCAATGTTTTGTGGCTGAAATCCGGTAACAAAACATTCAAATTTTACCAGCATCTCAAAGGAGGTATTAACCCATTCACAAATGGAAACAAATCCCCTTTGAGAATGCTAAAAAGTTTGTTGGGGATTGGGACCATTGGCAACTCTCATAAAGAAACAAACAAACAACAATTTTTCGCTTTAAATGCAGCACCGTTTCTTCTAATGAAAACAGGCTGCATATTAAAAACAAAATTCAACTTTATTTAAGAGACAATCAAAGACATGGTGGTCTGCTGACCCCACCAGGCCACTAACCCTGTGATGGCAACCAATGGTAGTGAGTCACAATTTGCGACCTATCTAATGAATATTAATGAGGTATGTGGGATTGTCATCCAGTACGATTCGGAATTATGTGAACAGAACTATCAGTGCATAAGCAGGGTGTCAAAATTGCTTTCCAGTTACAAAAAGTGAGTGCACAATTTGCAACCACTCTTTGCAAATGGAAATTTTATACATTAGACCCCAAGATTGGTTGTTTGATCAATGACAAGTGTTACATTAAGAAATCTAGCATAAATGTACTCCAACAGTTTAAAAGCATACATAGTGGTTATTTGATTCAGCTATTGATTGTTGCCTACCTTGCAAAGTTTTTGTCACTTTTTACACATGGTGTCCTAATTAGGGGTAGGTGAATAAATCCACTCCGACGGTGGAGTTCGTTGAGTTTTGCCCACTCTGCGTTCATCTTGGAACACGGAGTTCTGGCAAAACTCTGCCAACCGCCACATGGCAAAGTTTATTCTCACGCATGGCTCTGCAACGGTAAGTTGGCGAGCAAGAATTTGCGTCCCCTAGCGTGACTTTCGGGTGTTAAAACACCTCCCAGCGAGATTTTTCAACACAGACGGTCATGGCAGGTTGTGAACATTCGTGTTGAGAAAGCTGCCACTCGAGTACAAAATCAACTCGAGCGGCAGAAAGAAGCAGCGCCGTCTGGTGCACCGCATGGTACCATGCATGTTCAATTTAAAGCGCAGAACAAGCTCCTAGTGCTAAAAATCATTGCGAGCAGTGCCACATGCCCAATTTTGCCCGATTGCAGAACTCTGCAGAACCTCACCGAGTTTTTATGTAACTCCGCAGAATTCCTGCAAAGTGAAACTCCACGAGTCCGCCACCCCATATCCTAATTTGGTTGCAATTTTTAGACCAATTTGTTTATTATAAGAGGTCTCTATGTAAACTACGTAAAAACATATTTTAGTCTTTGGAAAAATACCCCATTAGAACATTAACATCTAGAATTGGGATTATAATCCAGATGGGCAATTGTCATACGCTGAACTTTAAAAGGTCACTCACAATTAGCAGAGCTGTATCTGACACCATGCACAGGCCATTACATATATTAGGAAATTCTTACCTCTAAGGTAATCTGTTAAAGCTGGTTGAAATCTCTTAATTTAAAGCTCTTTGCCATGATCCAGTAATGAACGCAAATAAACTTAAAGCATACCTAAATACCACATTAATCAAATCCCATGTCAAGCTGATGTTTGGACATTAAGTAAAACTAGAATTCATAATAGACAATCTATATAGGGGCATACACTATTTAAGACAATACGAATCATTAAAACGTCTCAAAAAGCTTTATATAATGTACATTAGGTTTAACCACCTTCCAGTCCTGACAGTTATGGGCGCATGGAAGGAAATGTGCTACTTCATAAATAATTCTAAACTGCTAGTAGTCACAATTTTAAGAAATATTTAATCGATTATGTTTATGTTGTAAATCAATATTAAACATAAATTAAATAAAAATAAGTAAAATAAGAAATGTGCAAATGTGAATTTCTTTGAGTTATTTTTTCTCAAAAGGGAACACAATTTCACACATGAGAAAACCATTCTCCTAAATACCTGCATGAAATATGGGGTGTATCTATTCAAATTCCACACTGAAGCAGATATTACTGCTACACTCCTCAGTGTATCGCTGGATTGTGATCCATGATGCAAAGCCCTGTAGCCCATATGTAATTTGGCTTTTCCACTCACATGTGTACCATTCCATTATAGTATAGCGACTGCAGTGTATGGAGAAAGCTACACAAAAGGGCCTTTGCCTTCACATCAAAAGTATTGCACCTAAATCCTCTTCCTCAGTTCCCTGACTAATCAGACATTTTGTTTCAGTCTTTTCCCTAGGGCTTCTCATTTCACTTCTACAGTGCATACCTCTAGTTTCTCTTTCTAAAGCATCTCATAACCTTTCTAAAATACCAACCTTCAAACAGGAGGAACACTGACACACCTGGTGGTACGTAACATACAATCCGCTCCCTGAGTCCTATAAATAAATATACACATGCACATACACATTTATCTGCATTAAAATAACTTACTTAACACGTCAAATGTACCGATTATGTTCTACTCTTAACAGGAATAACCCCCTTAAGGAATGGAGCAAGGACAAGCAGTTGGCACATCATAGACCAATTGTTTTCTAGCTAACGTGAAGGTGGGTTCTAGAGAAACTAATGTGTTACATACATTTTGGACTTAGCAAAGGATGTGGACTGAAAAACAAATACACTTTTACTTCTCAATTTTAATCTGAAAATATGGTGAATGTACTTTTGAACTTGTCCTGAGAGACATTGATGCTCTAAAAAATGCCAACCCTAGATGAATTTTGAGCAATACAGAATGACTGGCATTGAATAGTTTGAAAGAAGATAAATCCATAATAATCAGATCTGCAGATAAAGGGTGTAATTCAGTACTAATACATTGGATGAATAGGATTAGGAAGCAACAAAACAAATAGAAATTACATCTCACTATAAATGAATGAAAAGGGGGGTATTAACAAACTGCATAATAATCTACGTGACATGTTGACCAAATTGAAAGAACTTGTACGAATTGAGGATGATGTTTATAGAAATATGTATCATACTGGTCATTAATTTCCTTCTCAAAATAGACATGGAAATACTCCAACTTCGAGGGGGTGGGGGGGCAACTAAATCAGATAAAGGGTTTTAAAGCAAAACGTACACAATTTCATGAGAGTGCGCAGATATTCCAAGGTAAGTACTTACTTTAGCTGCACCTATTTGCTCTTTCCGAAACTTTTCAAGTGGGGCGATTAAGACGTCATTTGCATTTTGAATCTGCAACATAAACAAAAATATTAGCAAATATGCTAAAAAGATTATCTGTTTTATACAATATACACATTTCAAAGATGAGTAACAAGCAACCAAAGTTAAATAAGCACTGTCAGGTAAAACGTACGAGGGCTTGTTTGAAACTTATATACCTTTATCTGTCTATCTATATCTATATATCTGTCTATCTATATATATATATATATATATGTATATATATATATATATATATATACAAAGGTTAAGGATAAGTTATAGTGAGGAAAACTTCATTTCTTCTTTCCATACAAACTCTACTTAAAATATACAAACATTGGAAATTCAAAAGTTATAGTTATCACTTACATTTCTAATTTACGCACCACCTTCAAATCACTATTAATCATAGTATTAATGTACTCAAATCAAACAAATCTTTATTTGGCAAAAGCCATAAAAGTCATAAAACACATCTTTATAAATAAGTAAAACATTCCAGTTAAAATTTAAAGCGCACAGTTCATAACAAAACAGCGTAGTAATAGAGTCAGTAACGAGATCACACAAAGAAAAGCTTATACCTTTTTCTAATAGCTAATGCCCTTCCAATAAAATGTAGCACTGCAAGGCATATCTCTAAAGAGCCTAGATTCTGTAAAAACAACAGGCATTCCTGGTGCGCTCTCAGTTTTGATCTTCGTAAAACGGGGATCAAAAATGAGCACCTGGGTTCTGCATATAGAGGGCAAAACAATATAAAGGGGCAAGGGCTTTGCTTAGCAGCAGTATTACGATTACACGCATTGTAGAGAAAAGGCGACCTTAAAATGTATTAAACTAAGTCTGAAAAACGTAAAGTAGCAATGGTGGGTGGGGTTCAAAATCCAGGATAGGTAAGGTTCTAGATTGTTGGTGGTTGATACTAACATATATCCAACAACTGACACCAGCGACTGAGCCCTCCGCAGCCTGTGATCCAGACAATGCTTGAAGAAGCGTAGTTTGACTTCCTCTTTACTTTTTAGGGCTATCACATGTGGATTATCAAATAGTTCTTTTAATCCTATTACCTCAAAAGATTTCTTTTGGTATAAAATGCATGGAATCCGAGCAATCCCATCCAATGATAAACAATCCAAAATACAGGATGTCACCAAGGCTGCCTCTGGATTTCCCCAGATCTTAACCCACAACAAAAGTGGTGCAAGGCCCATCTGATCCTCCAGATAAGGGATACCTATTCCTCATGACAAATCAGAGTAGCGGGCCTCGAGGGAACCGCAAGTAGCCCCCTTAGGAAACGTTTTTGTACCCACTGGAGAACTGATGCATTTGTATACCCCCACAAACCCGCTTTGTAAAGCCCTACAGAAATACATTTACTTTTGTACAAATTGATCAACTCTTCAATAGGTTTCTGTCCCAGCATATGGTCAAATCTACAAATTGCCTCTATACTCCTACTAAATTGATGTGCCCTTGCATTTAAAAGTGAATTCCATTTAAAAGAGGAACTAAAAAGGATCCCTAAATAATTAAGATATTTCACATTCTCAAGAGGAGTTTTTCCCATCATACAGGATTTTGATCTTATGCTACTGGCTCCACAGATCATTATAAATGGTTTAGATTGGTTAACTTTTAGATCCAGTTCTTCCTTATATGAGAAGAAAGAGTCCAATAAAATCTGTAGGCCATTTCCTGTGCGGGCGATCAACACAGCATCATCCGCACACAGCAGAATTGGGATGAGTTGCCTACCAGTTTGTGGGGTGTCCTTTCCCACCTCAGATAGACATTTAGAGATCCCATTTATATAAAGCAGAAAAAGGAAAGGAGCCAAGATACAGCCCTGTCTCACTCCTCGTGTAGATCTGATTTGGAAGGTGGTTTCACCATGCAAGCCATAACGAACCCTGACATTATGATTCTGATGTAAACTTTTAATTAAGCTGAGGAGTTCCGGCTCACCCCCATACTTTCCATCAGGGCCCAGAGTTTAGAGCGATTCACCAAATTGAAAGCGCTAGATAAATCAATGAACACCAGATGCAGGGTTCCTTTTTTGGCCATTACATTTTTCCCTGTTATCATGTAGAAGTTTAGGCACTGGTCTATAGTCCAAATACCTGGTAAAAAGCCAAATTGCACGTTGGACAAGATCTTATTTTCTGCGGCCCATGATTCCAGGCAGGACAAAAGCACTCTACCTAAAAGCTTCATGCTAGAATCTATGAGCGAGTTTGTTCTATAGCATGAAGGGACATGCCTTTCCCATTTTTATAAACTGAGATAATTGTAGCTGTCCTCCAAGAGTTGGGTATTTGGCCCCTCACCACGCTCCTAAATACATTAGTTAGCAGTGGTGCCCAAAGGCCAACATTGGTTTAAAGATATCCGCAGGGACACAGTCTTAGCCTGGCACCTTCCCGAGGGCACATTTCCCAAAGAGTGTTAACTACTTCCTTGATTTCTATTGCCAAGCGAACGGTCTGTGAGTCTGTGCCGGACATGTTAATGTCATTTACTAAAGAGGAGGATAATGATTGACTAGGCCCTGAACAGAAAGGTTCTGAAAAATTAGCCACCCATAAATCAGCTGGAATTAAGACTTCAACCCTCGAGACATCATGCACTGCAAAAGACAGGTGGTTAATTATTTCCCAGAATGCATTGTTATTGCTCAACCAAACAGCTTTTGAGAGGTCCTCCCAAGCTTTACCTTGGCTCTCCCCCTTTCTCCATTTCATAACACTTTATATGATCTTCTTGCAGCTCTAACATCTACTAATCACTGAGGTTGTTTCTTTAGTGTTGCCTTTAACTGTTTATGCACCAGAATACAGTCTGAATTAAACCATCTATGTGGAGATCCCTCAACCGGGAGTTTCCTTGAGGTCAATTTATCGGAGATAGATCTACATATAGCATCAAAACCCTCTAAGATGGAGTGGGCCTCTGAATTTTACGTCAGGCAATTTAAAACATGAACCATATTCTTGGACACAATCTGACTATTAAAAGCCTTGGGGTCCACCTTAGCCCATTTAATTGTAATGCCCTTTTTCTTTAAGTACTCTATGTTAAGACATTTATTCTTTGAGGGTTTTATTAACTGATGATGTAATGCTTAAATAAGGGGGTTATGATCACTCGTACACTTTGCTATGATGTTAAAATCAGAGAGGCAAGAGACCAACTCAGATGACATGAAGATAAAATCTATAGTACCCCCTCTAGCACTACATGTAAAGGTTGGAAGTTTACTTTTCTCTTTGGCAACCATGTTGGCCACTAAAATGAGAACGTGCTTCAAAATCAGAGAGTTTAGTGCCTCTCCATAAGGCTTATAGTTAGTTAGGAAAACTTTCTTTCTTCTTTCCATACAAACCCAAGTTAAAATATACAAAGATTAGAAATTCTAAAGTTATAGTTATCACTTACATTTATAATTTACGCACCATCTTCAAATTACTATTAGTCATAGTTATGAGTTACATTTTTATTTATGCACCACCTTCAAATTACTGCAATACCGTGTCTTGTCATTTCACTCGCCACACTACATTAACTATAACTGGCACCTTCTCCATGCACTGGTTATACACTTACATATTACATAACTTATCGCATGTGAAATATAGCATTCATAACAACACTTCTGACATCAGAAATGAGGACACAGAGTAATTAAAGTTATAAGTGTGACAGTCATTTGAAGGTGGTGCTTAATTTATAAATGTAAGTGATAACTATAACTTTAGAATTTCTAATGTTTATATATTTTAAGTTGGGTTTGGATCGAAAGAAGAAATCATGTTTTTTCGCCACTGTGTAGTTATGATTAGGTCTGAGTTTTCATAGGAAGAGCACCTATTGTTTCGTTAATAACTTTGGCTTCATTTGATGAACCTTCACAAAACTTTCCAAAACAATGTTCATTCACCTGAGGTCACTCTTGGAAAAGTTTGTGTTAATTCATTAAGAGGGGGCCATGAATAAGAGGGGTCTCAAAACATTGATTTCCCTTGGTAATTTCCGTAGGAAACTTTGCTCTGCAATACAGAAAAAATGGCTGACCGGAATAATCCCAAATTTAGAAAACTGTTAAAACTTTATTTGGAAAGCATGCTTTTTGTGATTTGGAGTAAATTTGTTCAGTTGTTTTTGAAAAATTAGCATTGAACATGGGGCTTGGTTTGGGTATGAATGGTTTCAAAGAATAAGTCTATCTGGACTTTTGGTGTCCAGATATGCTCTGATTGGCCACTTTAAAAGAGACTAGTCAATCCTGATTCGCTGGCTACAGCCTCCTGAACAATATGTTGCAGCAGACATTTCAGGACTCACGGACATGGTCCCTTTGTCCTGAAAATTAATTACAAAAATATATGGGGGCAGGGGAGCACACCCTGACCGCAAGGGGCATTTGGAGTAGTCCCAAAGTGACCCTGCCCTCCCCTTGATAAGCTTTCGCCAACATGGACAACATGTTATGACAGCCATTAAAGGACTCAGAGACATGGTTCTGAATGAAATGCATGTAGTCAAAGCCTGTTTTTGAGAGTCACAAAGATGATCACATATAAAGGGTGATAACAGATTTTAGTTACATTACGAATCATCTAATGGTGGTACCATACTAATTTTAGGAATGGTTGTATGTTCTACAGTTATTTTATCCTGTGGAAAATGTTGATTCTCTACTGGGATTTGACGAATCATGTTTGAGAGAAAACGGTTTTGTATCATGATTTTCTCATAGAGATTATGGAAAGTGTTCCAGGAGCATGTACTCCATGTATGAACATGTACTTTCAATAGCAGCAACAGCCTATCATTTGATTCTCCAGTACTATACTACATCTTCCCGCAGTGTTCTAATGAACAACTAGAGCACTAACATTCTGTATTTATGACAAAACTGTGGCTCACCTCAAGACATCTTGATGGAGTCAAAGCGCTAAAACTTAAAGCTTTTTCTTTAGAAATTAACACACTGGTCCCCCTCATCCTAGTCACTCCTCCCCCTCCACCTTCCCCCGGTTCACCTGTCCCTCGTTGTCTATCCCAGGCCGATGCGTCCCCGTTTGCCTATTCCCCTGCTATGTCCCTATAGTGCCCATAAGAGTCCTAGGTTTGTTGAAGTTATTGCAGCATTGTACGCTGTACCGTGGTTTCCATTATGTTTTCATTAGGTTTAAAATCCAAATAAAGAATTGTGAAACAAAAAAAAGAAATTAACAAAATGAAGGGATTTGTTTTGCCACAAAAATCATGGTTGCTGCTCTAGAAAACAAAAATTACTGCACACTTTCCATGAGTTCTCAAATATCTTTCTCATCCATTTCAGAAAAAACATTTTGGTATACAGAGAGAAATATGTACTTCCAACATTAACAGCAGTCTGTCATTTAACTCCTTAGTAATCAACTACAGCATCACCACAGAAATCTAATAAACAACTAGGGTGCTAACATTTTGTATGCTAGACAAAAGCGAGGCACTCTTGACCACCATATTGTTAGGTCTCGCCTAGGCAGCGCGCATGCGCTGCTCTAGAAGATGACCTTTAGAAATTGGTCAGCTCTTTTCCACACACTCGTGCATGTGGCGGCATCCACCTTGCGGGAGCGAGCAGCGGCGCGCGCAGGGGCCATCTGTTTTTTTTTCTAATGAGCTTTCACATTTGTTCTTTTTCGATCAGCGGCGCGTTCAGGGGCCATCTGTTTTTTTTTTCCTAATGTGCTTTAACTTTCACTTTTATTCTTTTTCGATCAGCGGCGCGTTCAGGGGCCATCTGTTTTTTTTTTTCCTAATGTGCTTTTACTTTAACACAGCAGGACGCTCGCCTTCTGGGTCACGCTCTCCTTTTAACCAGCAACTTTCTCTCTGCCTTCTGCCTACATTTATCTTTCCCAGCTCACTTGCTCTCTCTCCTCCACCACCCTCCTCTGCGCCTCATCCCCCTCACTTCTTTACAACTTTTATTTATCATCTTCTACTGTTTCACTCACCTACTATCTCACGCTCTCCTTTTGCCTCTCTATTTCATCTGACTAGCTTTCGATTTTTCAGCTCTCTTGCTCTCTCTCCCACCCCACAACCTCGTCTGCGTTTCATTCAGTTCCTCGCATTCAATTCCATTCGCACCTCTCTACGTCTCCCTCGCATTGTCTCTCCCCCTCTTTCTAAATCGCTCCTCAAGCGCACAACAACCAGGGGGCTACAATAGCTTCAGCCCCCCACCCATTCCTGTGAAACAGCCCGGCCACACACAGCTTCCCAGGCACAAACAGTAGTTCACAAGTCTTTACCACACCATTTACTTGCTAACAAAGCTTTGCCACATTCACAAGTGAAATAAAAAAACAGCGTTGTATGTTCTACATCCAAATGTTTGGGCTCGCTCTAAACACAATTGCGTAATATACGCCCTTGTAGTAGGCTTAATTTAACACAAATATATAGCGGCACGCAAATGGGCTATTTCTAAAGAAATAAGCTAAAAACCATTTAAAAAAAAAAATTAGTACAACAAAACGGAGCATCCCAAAATCAGCTGTGGGAATCTCAATAAATAAAAAATTGTAGGCTATAATTTGCAACACTATACTACAAAAGCCTTCCTTCTGCTCAACTCACTCCTCCCCTGTCTCCCCTCATACCTTCACTTCTTCTCAACAAAATTATTTCATATTCCAATGTTTATATCACAGTCAATCACATGCTCGCATTTTCACTATCAACTTCCTCTACTACATCTGCCTACCGTTCTATTTTTCAACACACTAGCTCTCTCTCCCAAAACACCCTCCTCCACATTTAGCACACTGACTCTCATTGTAGCCCCTTCTCACCTCACTTGCACTCCCTGTCAATATCTATCCCCCTCTTTCAATATCTCTCCTGCTCAGCTATTTCATCCCTAATTATCCTTCCATATCACGCCACATCCAGCAAAATGCACCTCGCACTATCCTACCTACTATAAATGCGTGTGCCTATCCTTTGTTAAGCCACAATACTTCAACCACTGCACACTGCAATTTCACATATTCACTATCCAAAAAAAAAAACTTTTCAAATGCTACTCCAGCTGATAGAGCTCACTCAAAACAATACCTTAATATACGCCCCTGCAAGCAGCTTTATTTACACCTCTAAATACCACTACACACAGGGCCAGCTCTAGCACGGTGCGATCCGTCATTTAAAACAAGCATTGACATAGGTCCTAACTATAACTGCCAGTAGGATATATATAGATAGATAGATAGATAGATAGATAGATAGATATATCTACATACATATATTTGTATCTACATATATATGTGTGTATATATATATATGTGTGTATATATGCATGTACGTGGTGTGTGTACCCACTGCCCACTATATTTCCTGTGATGCACATAGCAAAACGATTGTTGGTCTACAGAAGTAACAAGCATTGGCATAGCCAATAGGTCTCGCTTTTGGGACCTTTTAAGTATTTAGTTATGCAGCACAATATCCTTGGTGCAACAACAACTGTTGCATGGCTAAACACTTATGAGGTCCCAAAGGCGAGACCTTTTGGCTATGCCAATGCTTGTTGGGATTGGAGCTGTTGAATTTAAAGCCTTTCTTTAAGAGCAGTCTGAAGAAAATTAAAATGAAGATGTTTATAAAGACATGAAACCAGAGGGTTAATAATGTGAGTGAAGTTGTTAGTTTGAGAAATTTGAGGTTCAATGTCTTTTTAAAGGGGCTTAAAATAGTTAAAGAGAGAGATGTCTGAATAAGTACAGCATCCTCTTTCCACATCTGTTTACTTAGTCTATCCATCTTGGTAACATTTAGTAGAAAAAGAAAAAAAATATATATATATAAATACACACACACACACACACACATATATATTACCTACTGGCGGTCGCCATTAGGTAGTTATAGTTAGGACCTAGTTTCCATAGAAAAAGCATTTTTTGACTTACCTATATCTTTGGCGCCGTTTGACGAATCTTCACAAAGTTTTCCCCAAAAAGTGTGCCACTGATTCTAGTTGGGTACGGAAAGTTTCGAGTGACCCGTGAAGTGAGGGCCGTGAAAAAGGGGGGGTCTCAAAATGGGTTTTCTCTATGTTAATTCCCATAGGGTTTTTGAAGAGGACTACAGCCCGAACCACTGAATGGAATTACACCATATTTGACAGAAAGCTAGATCTTGGTCCAGAATAGTGCCTTTGGGTAGTTTGGTGTAAATCCGTTCAGTAGTTTTAGAATATTAACTGAAATCCAAATTTGTAAATCTGGGGGTGCCGATCCTCCACGTATCCGTGCTGAAATCTGGTTGGCTGCCAACACTTCAACCAGGAAGTGTTGGCAGTCATCTTGGGACTCAGCTTCAGCCGAGTCCCACAAAAAGCGTTTAAAATAAAGAAAAGGGGGCAGGGTAGGAATGCTCTTAACCCCTAGGTGTGGTGGTGGGGTTCCATAGGGACCCCGCTGTATATTATAAAAAGAAGAAAATGTGTCCAATTTTGCCGCAAATAAGTGGGTGGATCTGCAAATTTGCAGCAAAATTGAAGAAAAAAAACAAGTGTAGTCTCCTGTGCTTGTTTGTAATCAAGCCCCCAGGTGGGAGAGGTCCAGGTGGCATACAGGCATTTAAAAAAGAAAGGTGAGGGGCGCACGGGGCCCCGCACCTAGGGTCTTTTTTTTCCCAGGGACCAGCACCTCCCCGGGGCTTTATTATTATAATAGAGGGGGGCCGCGCAAACCCCCCTCTATGGACTCAAGCGAGCCCCGGGGACCACCACCTCCCAGGTGAGAAACGAGCAGATAGCGGCAGAATAAAGGCCAGCAACTAGCAGAAAGAGGCAGAACAAAGTTTGAGAAACGAGAAGAAAGAGGCAGAATAAAAGTGAAAAACCAGCAGAAACATGAAAAATAAAGGTGAGAAACGAGCAGAAAGTGGCAGAATAAAAGTCAGAAACGAGCAGAAAGAGGCAAAATAAAGGCGAGAAATTAGGAGCAAGAGGCAGAATAAAGGTCAGAAACGAGCAGAAAGAGGCAGAATAAAGGTAAGAAACAAGCAGCAAGACGCAGAATAAAGGAAGGAGCTGAAAGAGGCGAAATAAAGGTGAGAAATGAGCAGAAAGAGCCAGAATAAAGGTCAGAAACTAGCAGAAAGAGGCAAAATAATGGTGCGAAACGAGCAGCAAGAGGCAGAATAAAGGTGAGAAACTAGCAGCAAGAGGCAGAATAAAGGTCAGAAACAAGCAGAAAGAGGCAGAATAAAGGTGAGAAAGGAGCAGCAAGAGGAAAAATAAAGTTGTGAAACGAATAGTCAGAATAAAAGTGAGAAACGAGCAGAAAGGGCAAAATAAAGGTGAGAAACGAGCAGCAAGAGGCAGTATAAAGGTCAGAAATGAGCAGAAAGTATCAGAATAAAGATCAGAAATGAGCAGATAGAGGCAAAATAGAGGTCCGAAACAAGAAGGAAGAGACAAAATAGAGGTCAGAAATGAGCAGCAAGAGACAAAATAAAGATCAGGAGCGGACAGAAAGAGGCAAAATAACAGGCAGAACAAGCAGAAAGAGGCAAAATAGAGGGCAGGAGCAAGCAAAGAAGAGGCAGAAAAACAAGCAGAGGAGGCACAAAACTGAAGGCAGCAGAGGATAGCGGACTGCAGGCAAGCTGGACAGAAGGACCTTCACAGGGGGAGCTGGCATGAGGACCTGCTCCTGTGGGCCCCCTTTCTTTTTTAACACACACCCACCAACAGACCCACTCATACACTCATTCACCCACTCTCAGACCCACTCAAAGACTCACACATCCACTGACAGACACAGACACTCATGCACCCACTCACATATATCCATTCAAGCACTCACACACCCACTCACAGACCTACTGAAAGACACACACACACAATCACAGACTCACTCAGAGACATGCACCCACTCAGAGGCTCATGCACCCACTCACAAACTGACTCAAACACTCATGCACTGACTCACAGACCCACTCAGATATTCATGCCAACACTCAGAGACCCAGTCAGGCACACACGCAACCACTCACAGATCCACTCAGAGACTCACGGACCCACTGACTAACCCACTTAGACACTCAATCACCCACTCACAGACCCACACTACCACTCACAGACCCACTCATACAGTCAAAAACCCACTCACTCACCCACTCAGTCTCATCCATCCACTCCCAGACCTTCATAGACACTCATGAACCCACTCACAGATCCAGACAGACTGACCCATTGACTCACAGACCCACTCAGACACTCATGCATCTACTCACAGACCCACTCAGATACTCACGCATCCAGTCACAGACCCACTCAGACACTCATGTACCCACTCACAGACCCACTCAGACACTCATGCACCCACTCATAGATCCACACAGGCACTCATACACCCACATACACAGCCATGTACACACCCATACTGTCACTCACACACCCACATACTTAGACCCATACAGCCACTCACACACCCACTCTCAAAGGTTACAGGCTACAGTTAGGGAATAACATATAAAAAAATGAAAATCACTAAATAAACCAAAGGTTACAGGGACGTTATAGTTAGGAAATTGAATTAAAAAAACCATAGAAATTCACTGAAAAGAACAAAGGTTACAGGGACGTTAGAGTTAGGCTCAGATTTCACTCGTACAAAACCAGTGAAATTCAGCAGTTGTAGTTACCTGAGCTAACTTTAACTTACACCCCCGCAATGCACTGCTTATGACTTCACATATTACATCACTCATGACACGGTCTGTGACATCACTGATGACCTCACTGATGACATCTCAAATGACTACTGATGACATGCCCCTCGCTACTAACCCAAACAGCACGCAACTCACCAGCATCCTCAACACCTCCATCTCCACAGCAACATTCCCAGATATATAGAAATATGCAGACTTCAGGCCCCTCCTAAAGAAAGCCTTCGCCAACCCCAGTGTTCTAAAAAATTACTGTCCGATCACCCTGCACCTCTACCTGGCCAAAGTACTCGAGAAAGCCATCAACCAGTAGCTCACCGAATTCCTGAAACAAAATCACCTACTGGACGCTTCACAATCAGGATTCCGTGCCAACCACAGCACTGAGACCGTACTGATTGCCGCCACAGATGAAATCAGAATACTCCTTGACGGCGGAGAAACTGGTGCCCTGATCCTCCTCGACCTCTGCGCGGCATTCAACACAGTCTCCCACAACACCCTCAACAGCAGACTCTACAACACAGGCATACAGCAAGACACCCTCAAGTAGTTAAAGTGCCGATATAGTTAGGTATAGATCTTGGCTTACGTTAAAAAAAAAACCTAAAAATTCACTGAAAAAAACAAAGGTTTAAGTGATGTTATGGTTAAGTGTTTAAATAAGTTAAAAACTAATGTTTACAAAACAAAAAACAGTCTGAAATTCACCAGATATATTTACTGGGCTAGCTATAAATTTCGCCCCCGCCATGCACTGCCGACAACCTCACATATTACATCATTCATTACATGTTAAATGATATCATTGACAACATCACTGATGGCATCAGTGATAATACACCATGTTTACATACAGCATAGAGTTACTGGTTGTACATATTAGGGATGACCGCATGGAAATAGCGCAAGTTTTTAATTTTAAGAATTTACAAATCACTAAAGTCTGAGGTGGAAGAAGTACTCCATGTTAAACTAGCTAAATGATGAGTCACCTGATGCGGGTTGCAGAGGTATGTTCAAAAGTTAGTTGTGACTTCAAGCCAGAGCCTATTCTAAAAACACAAAATCTGTGAAAAAGGCCAAAGCTGCAGTTGACAATATATTAACTACCAGTGGATATCTCGGCACATGCCAATGTTAAATTGTTGTAATACAGTGGTGTAGAAAAATTCTATAGGCTTTGCATGTTTATTTCGAGAACTTCACTAAAGATTTTGAGGCAATGCAGATTATTGAAAAATGTAGAAGTTAAGGGTATCCCACTTATAGGTGGTTTATCTCATACTAGTGTTGTAAGCATGGCTGTAAGGCTGAATGCCATTATGCCAATCTCAGGAATGTATGTAGTGTATTTTACTAAACTATTGAGTGCTGTCCAGAGGCCTGACAGAAAATGTCTTTACACTGGCAAATGTATACCTGTCAACCTTTAGACTTGTAGGTCATGTTAAGTGTTTAAAATGATAATTCCAATAAGGTGAATAGAAAATTGTCCACAGCTGTAGCTTGTTGAATTAATTCAAGACTACAAGTCCTATAGGATGCTGTCACAATGACTGTATGATGCCTTCAGTGATGTCATCAATGATGTCACTTCAGATGTCATTAGTAATGTCATCAATTATGTAATTTAATTTAAGATATTATGAAAGATGTAATATGGGAAATCGTAAGCAGGGATTAGCATGGGTGTAAGTTATAGTTAGCTCAGTAAACTACAATTGGTGAATTTCAGTATGTTATGGCTTTTAATATTAGTATTTTCCTATTTACCCTATTTCAACACTTCACTATAAAGTCATTTTAACCATTGGTTTGGCAATGAATATATATGTATATACAAACACACACACATGTGCAGAAAGTAACACAATATTTATTACTAATATTGATTGAGGGGAGGGGCCATGACTCACAAGAGGCAAATCCTAGAGTGTCATGATGCCCCCTCACCACCTTTATCAATGGTTATAAATAGCATATTATACTCATTACATCTGCATATATGGCATTTTAATGTTTCTTTGCTTTAAAATATGTATTTAGGCAAAACGAGAATGTAAGGGGTTAAATTTGTTTGGCAAGGTAAAATCATAATTGAAAGAGATAGTGAGTACTGGGACAGTTGTCTCCTTGTGTTGTCTTTGTTACATGGAATCTGCGGGGCAGTAAAAACGTCTTGTTCTCATGTCCCCTTTGCTGTACTGTGGAAATAACTCAAATTTGCGTTCATGTATGAATGCATGCTTATGCTCTCAATAAAGTGTGATTGAGCCACATTTATTTTCATGCAATGATATAAATATATTTATGCTACTTCTTACTGTTGAGGTCTCACACACATCACCCTTTTCTACAACAGGGGCTGTTATGCTATCTTGTCATGCTATTGGCAGACTTCTAGACCATGCACCCATCCCTGAGGAGATGCATCCCTCCACACTGGACTCCTTCTGCTGTGCCATGAGGATCTTTCTTGTTCAAGAGCATAACTCATACTTGGCACTCAGACTTGAACTCCTCGGGCGCGTCCCCTGCAATTATTGAAACTTTTTAACCTTTTCAACTTATTGAATGAAAGAATCTCACTGGAAGCATTTTTCATGCCCTCATATATTGGCATGGAAACAGAGCTGAACTGTACTCTCGCAGGAACCATCTGAGAGCAGTTCGATTAGATAAGCTGAATACAGTGATGTTAGGTCTCAGACAGTCTGGTCAGATACCACAATGTACGTTTGAACAAGAGGAACATCTCACAGTGTGGTCTATTCCTTGCTAGCTCTGGACTGTCAGCGTGCAAACCCACTCCTGCGTGATTTATTGGACACGCTTTTCGTGTTATTTTTTCATGCAGCTGTCATTTTAGAAGTGCCTTTGCTCAGTGGTAGGACCATACTGTTTTCAGGTCCACGCATCAAATTTCCACCTTAGCTTCGTACAGCAATTCACTCATTTTCCAATGTTGGCTGCGCGCAATGCAAACTGGCATCCAATTGACTGGCATCAGCTGGAGACTTTTAGTTAAGTATGGCCTCGGTCACCCTCCTAGTGCATTCTGGTCACAGCAGTTTATCTGCACAATAACTCCATATCCCAAGTGAGGCAAAGCTCAGTAGCTATTCCTTTTTCATCATTATCGTTTCCAACTTTGTATGCCAATGTTCATTTTTAATGTACTTTTTGTCACGATCCTTTTTATTAAATGTTAGCTCCTGGTGTGATTTGAGCATTGGAGCACAGGTTCCATTTATGAGCAGCAGTAGGAAATGTCCCCTAAATTGTTTTGGGTTTGTGATTTTGTATAGGCCTGGGCGTGAAATTCCGCTCCGAGTTTTTCCTCGCTCGTGCTCGGCAACGTTAAGGAAAATCTTACTCCAGACCATCTCCCGGCGAGATTTCTCAATGCGGGCAGTGGTGGATGGCCGCTACCGCTCACGTTGAGAAACCTTCCATTCGTGTTGGGGAAGCTGCCGCTTGAGTAGAACATCGACTCGAGCGGCAGAAAGAAGCAGCGCCCTCTTGTACTGCGCATGGTGCTGTTTGCGCTGATTTTCCAGCACGGGACAAACACCCGGCGCTAAAAATCAGTGCGAATGGTGCGACCTAATGCACTTGCTGCTTGCAGAACTCCGTGTAGCACAGCAGAGTTTTTTAGTCAATTCACAGAGTTCAGCTGGAACTCCGCAAACTCTGCCCAGGCCTAATTTTCTACACTTCAACGTCTAGATAAGCTTGTGTTTTGTACAATTTAAAAACACATGATAGGGTGAGAGACCGGCAGGAGTGTGAAAGGATATTTACGCAGGTGGGAAAACAGGTATGCAGGGCCTCTTAATTGCAACGCTACTAGAGTTCACCAAACCAGGACCAGCTTTAGTGTGGAGCGACCAGTGCCACCACAGTGGGCGCCGAGCTCAGGGGAGGGGGGGGGGGCCTGTATTTTGAAATATCATATTCGGTTAAAAAGCACCTGCTGAAAAGTTCCTTGTTGCCCAGCAATTTTCAGGCAATAATAAAAACATCTAGATAACTCTGGTTATTGATGTATCTGCTGAAGAGTGATGGAGTTTTGTCTAGTCGCAGTTTTGATTCACCATAAAGTAGAGCAAAGGGCTAATGTGCCTGCTGCAAAGCATTTATGTATACCAGGCAGATCACAGAATTTTATGGCAAGACAGGAGGCTAGCATTATGCATAACCTTTTATTAACTCCTTCTGAGCAGCAACACCACTTAAAAGCTCCCAGACTGGAACTTATAAACATCACAATAAAAAAGAATGTTCAAACACATAAAGACTCTGGGGTCGATTCCGATTCGGGCCGGAAAAAGCACCGACCGACTTGGATCCGGAAAAAATACCGACCGACACGTACCCGTGGCGCCCGACACGCCAAGTACGATGCAAGGCGCGAAAAATCCGACCGACACGTAACGAAACCAAGTCGACCGACCGAGCCGCACGGAAAATAGCAATCCGGCCGGAAAACACGCGAATCCAACCGACCGACACGCACCCGGAACAAACCGACCGAAACGCACACGCTAACTCCAAACCGCAAAGTACGATGCAAGGCGCGAAACCACGACCGAGTCGGACGGAGGACAAGCTGCACGACCGACACGCATACAAAACCGAGCCGAAGCAACACAATACACCGCGACCGACGCGTACGCAGCATAGAAAACTGCACAAACACAGCGTGAACGAAACGGAAAACACCGCACGAGACCAATGCAGGGTCCGACTCGTCACAAGAACGTTTCCAACATACACAAACAGCACAAAGGAAAAATCAACCAAAAAAAGGCCAAACATGCAATTACCAAGCCAATAAATACTGGGGGGTGGGGACAGAGAACAAGGACACACCCACAACTCCACCTATATAAAGGACACAAATCACTACCATGAGCCTTTGCAAATGCCATTCCACTGCCAGCACCCAAGAGAAAGCAACCACACACCCACAGCTCATCCCTCACACAAGCCACACACCATCAGCACACCAACAAATACCTACCTCACATACACCCAGCACAACACACACCCACACACCCTCACCTGCACACCAACACACACATCACCCACCATCACCACCCATCACCATGCCCCCAAGAAGAATCCCAAGTTCCTAGATAGTGAATTGGAAGTCATGGTAGACGAGATCCTCAGGGTGGAACCACAGCTGTTTGGCACTCTGGTCCAACAGACCCCCATGTCGCAGAAAACCAAGATGTGGGAGAGGATCATCAACAGGGTGAACGCCCAATCACCATGTCGGCGCACAAAGACGGACATCCAGAACAGGTGGTATGGACGTGCGCAGGAGGGTACGGGACATGCTGAAGAAAGACTACATCAACAGCCAACACACCGGCAGTGGCCCTCCTGCCAAGCCAATATACCTCAGGCCCTGGGAGGAGAAGGTGCGGGCCATCCTTCCGCCAGTGAGCGTATATGGACTAGAGGACATCCCAGAGCCTGGTGAGTACACAACAAATGTACACAATAAACTGCCACAAAACACACACATCACTGTCAAGGGGAGAGTCAAACCATGCACTCATAGCAATTACACAGCAACTAGAACAGAATCATCCCAAAATGTGTATGTCAGTCAGATAAACACAACACATGCCATCAAAAAGTCACATCCAACTGTGCCAACACATGTACAAACACAACCACAACTACAGCTAGGCAGTGGCACAAATAGAACTAACACACACATCCACACATGTAGCCACCACAACAACACCAACACACAGTGAAGACCACTCAAAGGAAGGAATTCTGTGTATGCTGGCCAAGTCAGTGTAGCCAATAGCATCATGGGAGTCGCAGTCACACATATTGCCCGCCCCAAAACTGTCCCATCAACACCACCATGAACCATGCGCACATCACAGGGAGTGGAGAAGGACTCACAAGATGGCTGACACTGGCTACTGCTGTGGGGAGCACAAGGCCCTGCTGCCAACTGTGCACCAACAAACAGCAGGACACCACTGACTGACATCCTGAGAGACAACTTACACTCCCTGCAATGCAAGCACGTTCCATGGTGGGATATCTGGCTGGCTGGGTGGGAAGGGGGACTTGCAGCACTGACTATAGTCACCAGCACCTCCCCTCACACCCTCCCCAACACAAACTCCACAGTACCCACCTGGTAGAATGCAATGCCCTCCATCCTAACACAAGATCCCACAAAGCACCACCACCCTGGGTTATGTTGTGTGAAGCACAGGGACACTCTTGGGACTCTTAGCCAAACAACTGCCAGGACAACACTCCCAGCCATCCTGTCAGCACAGCCAGCCCAACCCACAGGGAAGCAGAGTCAAAAGGAAGGAAGCATGGGCATGCTGGGAAGGGGGGTGGAGGCAATAGCATGATGGGAGTCGTAGTCACAGACATTGCTCAGCCTCACAACTGGCCCATCAACACCACTCCTGAACCATGCTCACATCACAGGGAGTGGAGAAGGACTCACAAGATGGCTGACACTGGCTACTGCTGTGGGGAGCACAAGGCCCTGCTGCCAACTGTGCACCAACAAACAGCAGGACACCACTGACTGACATCCTGAGAGACAACTTACACTCCCTGCAATGCAAGCACGTTCCATGGTGGGATATCTGGCTGGCTGGGTGGGAAGGGGGACTTGCAGCACTGACTATAGTCACCAGCACCTCCCCTCACACCCTCCCCAACACAAACTCCACAGTACCCACCTGGTAGAATGCAATGCCCTCCATCCTAACACAAGATCCCACAAAGCACCACCACCCTGGGTTATGTTGTGTGAAGCACAGGGACACTCTTGGGACTCTTAGCCAAACAACTGCCAGGACAACACTCCCAGCCATCCTGTCAGCACAGCCAGCCCAACCCACAGGGAAGCAGAGTCAAAAGGAAGGAAGCATGGGCATGCTGGGAAGGGGGTGGAGGCAATAGCATGATGGGAGTCGTAGTCACAGACATTGCTCAGCCTCACAACTGGCCCATCAACACCACCCTGAACCATGCTCACATCACAGGGAGTGGAGAAGGACTCACAAGATGGCTGACACTGGCTACTGCTGTGGGGAGCACAAGGCCCTGCTGCCAACTGTGCACCAACAAACAGCAGGACACCACTGACTGACATCCTGAGAGACAACTTACACTCCCTGCAATGCAAGCACGTTCCATGGTGGGATATCTGGCTGGCTGGGTGGGAAGGGGACTTGCAGCACTGACTATAGTCACCAGCACCTCCCTCACACCCTCCCCAACACAAACTCCACAGTACCCACCTGGTAGAATGCAATGCCCTCCATCCTAACACAAGATCCCACAAAGCACCACCACCCTGGGTTATGTTGTGTGAAGCACAGGGACACTCCTGGGACTCTTAGCCAAACAACTGCCAGGACAACACTCCCAGCCATCCTGTCAGCACAGCCAGCCCAACCCACAGGGAAGCAGAGTCAAAAGGAAGGAAGCATGGGCATGTTGGGAAGGGGGAGGAGGCAATAGCATGATGGGAGTCGTAGTCACAGACATTGCTCAGCTTCACAACTGGCCCATCAACACCACTCCTGAACCATGCTCACATCACAGGGAGTGGAGAAGGACTCACAAGATGGCTGACACTGGCTACTGCTGTGGGGAGCACAAGGCCCTGCTGCCAACTGTGCACCAACAAACAGCAGGACACCACTGACTGACATCCTGAGAGACAACTTACACTCCCTGCAATGCAAGCACGTTCCATGGTGGGATATCTGGCTGGCTGGGTGGGAAGGGGGACTTGCAGCACTGACTATAGTCACCAGCACCTCCCCTCACACCCTCCCCAACACAAACTCCACAGTACCCACCTGGTAGAATGCAATGCCCTCCATCCTAACACAAGATCCCACAAAGCACCACCACCCTGGGTTATGTTGTGTGAAGCACAGGGACACTCCTGGGACTCTTAGCCAAACAACTGCCAGGACAACACTCCCAGCCATCCTGTCAGCACAGCCAGCCCAACCCACAGGGAAGCAGAGTCAAAAGGAAGGAAGCATGGGCATGTTGGGAAGGGGGAGGAGGCAATAGCATGATGGGAGTCGTACTCACAGCCCTACATCCCCCACCACATGGCCCAGCAAGCTCACACTCACGCATGCACATCCCACAGAGAGTGGAAAGGCCCATCAAAGATGTCTGACACTGTTGCTGTGTCGTGGGGAGCACAAGGGCATGCTGGGTACTGCACACCAACCAACAGCAGGACACCACTGTCAGCCATCTTGCCATTGCCCTCACACCCACACCCACTGAACTCCACACAAAAGCAAGTAAGTATGGGAATGCTGGCAAGTGGGGTGGAGGCAATGGCATGATGGGAGTCGTAGTCACAGACATAGCTCACCCCCACAACTGTCCCATCAACACCACCCTGAACCATGCTCACATCACAGGGAGTGGAGAAGGACTCACAAGATGGCTGACACTGGCTACTGCTGTGGGGAGCACAAGGCCCTGCTGCCAACTGTGCACCAACAAACAGCAGGACACCACTGACTGACATCCTGAGAGACAACTTACACTCCCTGCAACGCAAGCACGTTCCATGGTGGGATAACTGACTGGCTGGCTGGGTGGGAAGGAGGTCTGGCTGTCAACCAAACACAAGCAATGCAGACCATGTTCACACCCCAGAAAATACATAGAAATGCCCAAATAATGCAGGACAATGTGCCACACCAATATCAACCCCTGACTGTGACGACTTAGGACAATGCAATGTACAGGCCCGCACCCAGAGGCACAGTCACAACTGTCATGTGTGTCAACCACTGATGCCTGCAGAAACATGACATACATTGTTTGTGTCTCCCAAAAACAGGTGATGATGGGGACACAGCAGCAGACGCTGAGGAGTCCCAGTCCCAGGCTCAAGAGGATGCCGAGCTCACTGGCGTCGTACAGCCTCTGTCCTCCTCGGACGATGATGAACAACCTGGCACATCCGGTGCAAGTCAACATGCAGCACCAGCAGGACCACCAGCTGCAGCACCAGCAGGACCACCAGCTGCACTCCCTGCACCCACCCCTACAACGACTGTCACCACGAATACCATCCCTGCCGACATGGACAGAATAAGGAGCAACACCAGCACAGTGACCCTGGACCAACCTGGGGCCATGGACACCACCACCACCACCAACCCCCAAGGTGGACCAGGGTTATCTGTGCGGCAACTGCACACACTGCACATGTCAGCAGGGGTGGTGGGAGGGGTGGGAGACAGAGGTCGCTGCTTGCAGACGTTGCTGGTGTGCATGACGACCCACAACTGGTACGCATAGCTGATGCGTACCAGTCCAGCACCGGAGAGCTCAGCCAGGTAGTGGGGCTCCTCAGAGACATCAAACAGCAGCAGGCTGCCCATCATGCCCGCTTGGACTCCCACATGTCCCACGTGGAGTCACACATGTCCCGTGTGGACTCACACATGTCCCGCGTGGAGTCCAAGTGGGATGCACTGCATGAGATGACGGCGGTGCACAGGGACATTTTACAATGCCTCCGCCAGATGAACAGCAACCAGTCCACACCTCCCTGTGTGCCAACAACATCTGGTGCCGAACAAACTGCAACTGCCACAGGGAGGGAGGAGGACTCTGGCGGAGAGTCCTCTGCACCGCAGCAGCCTGCACTTGAGGGCCCCCCCCCAAGAAGAGGGGTCGTCCGAGGAGGGAAAAGTGAGAGGCCGATGGCCAAGCGCAACTCCCAGGAAGCCTGAACCTGTTCTGGATGTTCGCCTTTGTGCACAGACTGTTCACCCTGTTGACGGCAACACTACTCCCACACATTGCATGGGGAGTACAAGTTGGACCAATGTGTCAGACAACTGTGGCCCCGATACTGGGGATCCTGTCTACCCGGACTTTCAATTCACCTAGGAACTTGGGATTGCAAGATTCATGTACAGCACAACCCATCCTATGCACTATTAACACAAATGTATCACAATAAACACACTAATACACCATACTTGCCTCTGTCGTGATTCCAACGTGGGTGCTGTTATGGGGATGATGAACTGCAAAATTACACTGTGTATGCGAACTGCAACAGCAAGGACAACACAGGCATGTGAGTAAAGGCAACGTGACACATATGAGGGAGACACACCACCAGGGCTACACAACACATACACACCTAGGCCATCTGACTCATTGCCTACACTGATGTTGCCAGGGAAGACGGTGCAATGCACAGACACCACACCCATTCCCAGTTGTAGTCAAGTAGCCCACAGGTGCAGTAAGCAAATGGCAGTCAAATGTGTGACCACAGACAACGCACATCACTAAGTGAAGCACAGGTTTATTACACAGTAGCAACATGCCGTAACCACTACAGATGCAAGGTAACCCCACCTGGTAGCGGGCACACAGTCAACAACTGTAGACGGAAGGAAGTCCATGGGTGTGGCGCACATCACCTGTAGGGACACAACAGCTACCAGCCTGGATGTGCAATCACGTCGTCGGTGGACACAGTTGACCAAACGAATCTGAAAGTACCCTGTGAAGGACAGAAATGACACACAGTCAAAAGCAATGCAGTACAGGACAGAACAGCAAAACTCATGCACAATACATGTTACAAGATACCCACCCAGAACCAAGTTAGCATGTCAACACTGTTGGGGAGTACAGCCCACCTGTAACCACACATCGCAACACACATCCAGTCAAGTAGCCCATGGACACACTCCAACAGCGCCAGAGCCCCACCCACACATCATGCCAACTCACATCATTCACATGACACCTCAGGATACTCACATTCAGCTAAAGAAGTTGGTGATGAGCTGTGTGCGGACATCACCATCACCATCATCATCATCATCGTCACTGGCATCGTGGTCCAGGCCAGGATCCTCCACAGGTGGCGGATGTTGGTCATCGTCATCCTGGATGAGAGGCAACTCCTTCCGCACTGCCAGGTTGTGGAGCATGCAGCAGACGATGATAATCTTGCACACTTTCGCAGGGGCATATGGGAGGGACCCTCCGGTCTTGTCCAGGCAGCGGAAGCGGCTCTTCAGGAGACCAAAGGTCCGCTCAATCACTCTCCTGGTCCGACCATGTGCCTCATTGTAGCGCATCTGGGCAGGTGTCACAGGGTTCCTGAGGGGTGTCAGCAACCACGGCATGTTGGGGTATCCCGAGTCACCTACGGACAGACAAGTGCACATCAGCTGACTTGGAAAAGTGGGCGGAATACTACAGATCAGATCACACACAATGGCACAAAGTCAGTACACACCGACAAGCCAGGCACGCTGGTTCTGCATCTGTGCCATCATCCTGGGGATGCGACTACTCCTCATCACAAAGGCATCGTGTGCTGAACCAGGGAAACGGGCACACACGTGTGTGATGGTCATGTCTGCAAGACACACCACCAGTGCATTGACCGAGTGGTAGTGCTTGCGGTTCCTGTAGGCCTGCTCCTGGGCCTGTGGTGGTACCAAAGCCACATGTGTCCCATCAATGGAGCCAATGACATGCGGCATCCTCCCCAGGGCATAAAAGTCACTCTTCACGTCAGTGAGTCGTCGCAGTCTAGGGAAATAGATGTACCGGTTCAGGAAGAGCAACATTGCCGCCAAAACATCGCGGAGCACACGGCTGAACATGGTCTGTGACATCCCACCAGCAGACGCCACAGTATGTTGGAAGGTACCGGTGGCAAAGAAGTGTAGGGCTGCCATCACCTTCACCTTGGGGGTCAGCGCTGTAGGATACGGCCGGCCAGGCTGCAAATGTGGGGACAACTGCACTGCCAAATCCTCAATCAGCTGCCTGGTGAAGCGGTACCGTCGGATGCTGTCCCGTTCCACCATCGTTGCCAGGTCTGGGAATGGCCGATGGACAGCAGGAGCCCTGCAGTGCAGAGGAGAAGTAAGCAAGATCGTCAGTCACCCCACATATGCGGCATTGAACACACTCAAGATCCCAACATACATCATCATGAGGCACAACTACATGAAGTGTGCAGTACCGGAAGGACATGTATGGTACATACATGGCCAACATCTGTCAACACGGTCCTACAGGTGGCATCAATTTGTCCCAGGTTGGCCCATTGGATATCATGATGCCGTGTCACAGTCACCCCCACAGTGACATGTGAGGACAGATGTGCCCCAGGCACCACAGCTCAACGACAGGTACATTCCCAGGGACCCTGTAATGCCACATGGACACTGGCATCACCTGGAGTATCATGTGTACACCACAGCAAAACAAACATGACCCCCACAGGTAGTGGCCACACTTGCCATGGCAGGACAGACATGGACGTCTGTGACACACACGCACAACATCAGAGTCCATGCACACACAACGTGGATGTGGAGACTGTCTCCCATTGTGCACATGAAATCAGAGACATTGTAAACACTACATGCACAAAGACTGTGGAGGGCCATCACTATTGTGCCACTGGGACACCCTGGCTCAAACATACCGTCCCACATGGGACTCACGGGGTATGTGACATGACATACACAAACACCACTGTGAAATGTGACCATGACACATGCACAGATATGAACAGTTGCACATCACAGTGGTCACGTACACGTAACACCCAGGATCCTGTCCCCATGAACACGTGCACAGCCTGGGGGTGGCTGCCCACAGGTGACACCCACAGGACAACATGTACACCAACATACACACAATAGGAAATGCAGCCTTACATGCCTTATGATAAGGTTTGGACAGGCTGTCGTGATGTAGGTGTGCCCCTCACTCCCTGGGAGCTATCTGTGGCTGGCATATGTCCATCTGAGACAGGCATGCTGACCTATGCCAGTCACATGTACAGTGATGCGTTGTACCGCAATGGACCGATCGGTGCCTCCGGCCGGCCCATTGCCTTCAATGTGTGCGGGTACGCGTTGTACCCCTGTGCGCGTTGTACCGCAATGGACCGATCGGTGCCTCCGGCCGGCCCATTGCCTTCAATGTGTGCGGGTACGCGTTGTACCCCTGTGCGCGTTGTACCGCAATGGACCGATCGGTGCCTCCGGCCGGCCCATTGCCTTCAATGTGTGCGGGTACGCGTTGTACCCCTGTACGCGTTGTACCGCAATGGACCGATCGGTGCGCACCCATTGACAATGGGCTTGCCTGGCAACGGACGCGTTTTCGAATTTCGAACGAGTCGGTTGCTGGAAATTCAGTTGGTCACCCACAACAATGTTGCAAAATCATGTATGTCATGAAGTTGAAGATTTGAAGGATGCTGTGGGCGTGTTTTGGTGCTGCTATTCCATGGATTGGCCAGATTCAGAAGATGCAAACGACTTGGACCTATCACTTTGGACACAAGGGACAGGATCTGCCTCTCCAGCACATATATATTGCTGGCTGTTCCCCTGAGAGCCCACTTGCCTGCACTACATGCTCCAGGACGACATCTGCCACTGCACTGCTGCTGTCTCTGCCCCTCTGGACCCTGCAATGGCACGTACTGTGGAGAGAGCCCCAGCCTTCAGCCTTGAGGAGAACCAGGCCCTGCTGGACAGCCTACTTCCACAGTACAGCAAGCTGTATGGGACACCAGGGGAGCAGGTGAGTGTCCTGTGCACTGCCTTTCTGAATGTGCATTTTGTCTGACTAGCAAGGCTGAGAGTCTGCACGCCACTGGCTAGCAGGCTCACTGAGTAGTTGTCACCCCCCATAGTGTGTAGTGACTTGCACTGGACAGGTATGGTGCAGTGACAGTGCTTCTGAACAGGGTTTTACTCCCCATGCAATGATACCATGTAGTGACTTCTGGAAAACTGTCCATGGGCAGCCGTGCACTGCCTGTGTACACCATGTGCCCCTGTGATTGCGACATGTATATGCAACTGTGTCATGCACGGATATGTTGCATGTGTAGTAATGGCCTTATCACTTTGTCATCCTGACAGGCTTCTGCCCATCGGAAGCAGGAGATATGGAAGGACATCGTCCGGGCTGTCCGGTCCGTGGGGGTCTACAAGCGCCGGATCCGCAACTGCCAAAAGAGGTGGCAGGACCTTCGGGGCTGGACCCGGAGGATTGCACGGGTCCAGCTGAAGCTGTCGCCTCCTCGCAGGAGGGGCGGAACACGGACCCTGACCCCCCACATGCTCAGGATCCTGGCGGTGGTCTTTCCAGACCTGGATGGGCAGCTGAAGGCCAGAGAGCAGCAAGGAGGGGGTGAGTCAAAGACTGCACTGTGAACTCTGTCTAACATGCTATGTGCCCTCCTCGGGCCTGGTTAAACTGCCACAGTACAGCAGTCATGTTGTCCAGGAGCCATGTCCCTCTATTGTGCACTGCCCACTCCTCATCTGATACCCAGGTGTGGCCCTTACATGCAGGGAATTCTGTCACTTAGGACTGTGTCCTTGCAGTTTGCTTGACTCAAGGTGGGAGACAGCATCTGTTTCCCTGACTCTGTGGTGGGCATCATGGGTGGGTCCATTGCTTACACAATGCCTGTATTCTGACATGTATTCAGCGTGTTACTTTGATCTGTGGTCCAATTGCTGAGCTGATCCACCACATGTGGCTGGGGTATCTGGCACACACCCATGCTGCGGGTGGGAACAATGTTTGGGCCCCAGGAGTATGTATATGACGTGTGTCACACATACTTAGCCAGCTGCCTACAGTCCAGGGCTCATCCCTCATTCATGTGGGGCTGGACAGTCATGCCTACTCCAGGCCATACAATACACTCTGTACTCCCACTCCCGTGTATCAGCTGACACATTGTGCGCAGTGATTTGACCCCTCAGGTGTCTGCCTCTGTGTCAGTGTGCTGTGGATTAGTCGCCAGGACTGCTGTGGAGTTTCTTGGTAGGGGCTCAGCATGCCACTGGAGATGTGACCATAGGAGACGATACTTGTGTGACACATAGGTGTCTGATCAGCTGCCCATGCAGACTGGGGCATGTGAATGTGAAGTTCAGGCAGCTGTTCCCCATGCACAGCAGAGTGTGAGGGGCTCAGGTTCAGAGGGTAGTGTCACAGGTCTACCATATGTCCAATAGGTATGACCTGGACAGATGAGGGTTAAGAGGATGTGTTGTGGGGGATGTACATGTGCACTTGTGCAGCTCCAGGACTTGCATTCCCCATGACCTACTATTGTGACACAGTGCAGAGTGTTGTTGTCTGGCTGCAAAGTCATACATCACTGAGACAGTGATGTATGACTTTGCAGTCATGCCTCCGCCATGGCATGTGTCTACTGATTGGTGAGCCTGCAGGGGAGTGACATGTGCTACATGCACACCTTAGTGGCGCTGGCTATCAGGACATGGGTGCATCATGGTGTCTGTCGCTGGTATGCATCACATGCATTTCCTATTTGACTCTGGGCATCCCTTTCATCCGGAAACCTGTACTGACTCAGTGGCAAGAGCTGTGATGTGTGCATGTCCACATGCCACACCGTGTCCTCTGCACTGTCCAACTACTGTGTACTTGGTGCATGTGTCAACACTGGGGTGTTGCAATCCAACAGACACCAGACAGATGGGTGCAAGGCCATGTGGGATGTGAGTGCCATGCTTGGCATCAGACTGACAATTGACTTCTCCTGTTCAATTAGGGCACTTTTAGCAATGTACAACTAATGATGCCAGGGCTTGCTCTGTGATGTGCTGTGCTCACAGTGGTGTGTGCGTTATGTGCAGGTGACTGATGTCTGTCTGTATCCCCATTGTTTGCAGATACATCCACGGCCACGGAAGGGGACAGCTCCACGGACCAGGAGGAGCCAGAGAGCCAGACTGGGTCAGCAGCCGAGGAGTGGTCGGAGGGACCCAGTGGCACGGAGGGCGAGGGGAGCCACACCGAGGAGTCCTCAGCAGCATCCACCTCAGCTGAGGACCAGAGCAACTCGGAGGATGACTCCCTTGTGGAGGCGGGTGTCAGCAGCCACCACACCCCAGCTAGTGTTGCTGTCCCCGCCACCACCAGCACCACCACCGCCCTCCCATCGGCTCCCATTCCCCAGGTCCGTGGAGGCTCCCATGTCCGGGAGCGTGTCTCCTTTGGGCCAGGCACCGCACCCCCTGCCCCTGTGTCCCCTGCTGCCCTGAGTGAGGAGTCTGTGTACCTCCTTCGCCAGCTCCATGTAGGGCAGACAGCCATGCTGAGTGTCCTCCATGCGCACACCGCGCTGTTGACTCAGCTGGTGTCGTTCATGGAGGGCATCTCATCGGGCATGTCTGACCTACAGAGGGGCAATAGGTCCATGGACTCCTCCCTGACGGCAGCAGTGTCCCTCCTCAAACGGTCCCTCACCCCTCCTGCCTCTGCTCCATCCACACTCCCCAGCACCTTACCCGTCCCAAGCACACACACACCGGCACAGGCACACACCAGCACACACACATCCAGCACACTGACACACACGCCAATGACAAAACGCACACGCACGCACATTCAGGGGACTGAAGCCAGACTCACAGGGGATGGGGCCCTGGAACACACACACGCATCCACATGCACTGCGCAGTCCTCAGTTCCCTCTCCCTCCAAAGCACCCTCCCTTGCCTCACCTGCAACCCCAAAGTCACAGCAGCTCTTCCTCTGTGACCTCGGCCTCTTCCCCACCGATGAAGCTGCTCCAGCATCCCGGGGGAAGAGGAAGCCCACCCACACGGAGCAGAGTGCCCCTCGCCCCCGGACACCCTCCCCCAGGCGCAGACGGACTGAGGCCCCCACCCGCAAGTCCCCCGGAGTCCTAAGAGCAAGACCCCGCCACCGCCCTGCAGCTCAGGCACAAGGTCTCCGTCCTCCATCCCTCAGGCCCCCACTGCACAGGTGCCCCCACCACACCCTGCCCCAGGTTCCCCCACCCACAGATATACCATCCCCAAGAGGATCAGGCCTTCTCCCCCTGCCACTTGCTCTCCCAGCACCACACCCCCGCTGCGCTTGTCTGTGCCACTGATGTGGTGAGGGTGTCCTCCCCTCTGTCCAACCCACCTTGCCTGTTCCCCATTCTCCTCCCCTGGAGGTAGGCACTGCAGTGGAGTCCACTACCGCCCTGTCTGACTTGGGCACTGCAGTGGCGGACCTGTCCACTCCATCTGCAGGGTCCACTGCAGTTGTGCCGGCACCCACGACATCTGAGTCATGCCCCCAGTTGTGCCGGCACACACCATGTCAGACACCTCCACTGCAGTTGTCAGTGGCTCTCCAGCACCCACCACCCCTTCCCTGACTCCCCTGGTGAGCCCTGATCCTGTCCCTGCGGTGCCTGGCCTGCCCCCGGTTGCCCCTCCTAGTGGATTGTCCCTGGTTTTGTGCAGGCATGCGTAGGGTGACATCTGCCAGTGTCACCCTGTTTGAACTTTGACAATGGACTGGCCATTGGCCTTTGCTCTATTTTTTCTGGACGTCGTTTTCAATCAACACATATGCTGAATAAAGCAACTTTCTTTTCTCTAGTGCTCATGCTTCAGATGTACATGTTGTTGGTGCTGCTAACCATGCCCTTGCTGCAGTGATGGTGATATCTGGTCTCATGATTATGAAGTGTTACTGTGCAGGAACCCATGTGGTCCAGGGGGAATGTGTCCTATCATGTGGTGTATCCATGTCATCAATAGCAGCATCTGAGGGTGTCATGTGTTCAGTATTTGGCAATGGGTTTCCTACTTACATTAGCAATTTCATATCTGTGGCTTCCACCCCTGCACATCTGTTGTGCCTGCCATCGTTGCATTTGTCTACTTCCCTGACCGTGTTGCCATCTCCACTGGACATGCAGGTTTGGGCATCAATGGGGAAGGACTCATCCGTGTAGTCAGTGCAACATTGCTATACAAGTGTGTTGGATCTGTGCTGATGATTCCGTTGGCACATCCATGACCAGGCTGATGTGATGGGAGCCCTCATTTGGTGCTAATTGTTGATTGTGTGACCAAGTGCTCAGCTGACATGATGGGGCCCTACTGAGGCAACATATGGCACAGCTTTCCTCACACAGGAGTGGAGTCCCCTCATGGCAGTGTGTACACGTGTGACATTGCCTGCGCCCAAGGTGTGTGTTGTATGTGCATGTCTGTGTGTTCACTTCCATTTATCTGCGCATGCTGTGATCCCTAGTGTTGTACCTGTTTGTGATGCTTGCTGACTTGAGCTATGTTCCCCCAAAGTCTTCTCCCTGTGTTCTCTGTGATGTGGGTGCATGGCACATTACTGGTCATCAGGGTGTCACCCATAGGTGTGTTTGCTGTCAGGGCTGAGTTTGTGTGCAGACGCAGATGGGTCACAGTCAGGTTTCCCCTTGGCACTTGTTGTTTGCCCCTGTCATGTGATTTTCAGTTCGTGTTATCTTTCAGTGATTGTGACACGTTGTGTGTGTGACTGCTGGCACTCCTCAGGGTCCGGGCTGCAATGTTGGTTGTTGTCTATGTGTGTTCTTTGTGGGTGACCTTGGCTTCTTCATTGGTGTGTGACTGTGGCTGGGATCCCATTGGTTGGTGTGGTATCGCCGTCATGTCCATGTACAGCGTAGTGTGCAGTGTGTCAGACATTCAGGAGTCTTGTTGAGTGGCCATGTGTGATGTGTTTCTGCACCTTGGTTCCCACCCACCACCCTGGAATAGTCATGGGTGCATGTGCAATGTCACCAGTGCATGTGTACTTCACTGCTGCACATTGTTAGAGGTCGAGGGGTGTGGTCTTGAGTGTGTGCAGATGGGAGTTGTTGCCCAGCTAGTCCCCTGCCTCCATGTTGGCCTTGGCTTACTGGCCATGCTGATTGATTTGTGCTTGTGTAGGTGTGATGGTAGTTTGTTGCTCAGGACACCTGACTGTGGTTCACAGTGTGAACGACATTTAGCTTTGTCATCACAGTGGGATTTTTATTCAGCCCAGGGTCACCACATTGTGGGGGCCCTGGGGGTGGTGCTGTGGTGTGTCTGTGTCTTGCTGTGTCAGTTGTTGTTCCTACGTGCCTGTGTGACATGTGTGTTTTGTGCTCCCTCTCATCTGACAATGCCTGCTTGCCCACATAGGGGATTTGGATCCATGAGTTACCTTAGTGTGGCAGTGTATGCACATCTGTATGATTGGTATTCAGCTCTCCTCATGTGTTGTGTGGTTGCCTGGGGACACTGGCACCCCCACCCCTCACCTGCTGTGTATGATGACAGTGTTGGTCTGCCTGTTTGTGTTTGTGCATCTGCACCACTGCATTGGCATATCTTGGGTGTGCCATTGGCTGTATGTTGTTTGGTGTGTTTCCCCTGCTGTCCCTGGGACTCCTAGGTCATCGGTCAGCACAGTGATCATGGTTTGTGTGTCCCATTGCTGCCATGGTATGGTATCTGTTCACCTCACATCTGCTGTCTCCACAGGATATCTGCATTTGTGTGCCCATTGGTGCAAATATGTGGTTCTGCATTCTGATGGTCACTTCTGTCATTGTGTCATTGATGACTGTTGACGGTCTCAGCCCCCATGGGTGTTGTTTGTCTGCACATGGCCAAAGGAATGTCTCATTTGCACTGCAGTATTTGGCTCCCCCAATTTATGTTGCAATGGGACACATACACTACTTTGCCACAGATGAGTTTTTGGTTCTGTGACCAGGAATGATCCATGCAGTTTGGCAGTTGCAGCTCTTTCTTTGTCAACACTTACCTTTTGGTCACTGTGATGATGGGGGTGTAGACCCCATTGCCACAATGGTCAAAATGTGCTTCAGCTATGGACCCCACACTTGCCTTTTGGTCACTGTGATGATGGGGGTTTAGACCCCATTGCCACAATGGTCAAAATGTGCTTCAGCTATGGACCCCACACTTGCCTTTTGGTCACTGTGATGATGGGGGTTTAGACCCCATTGCCACAATGGTCAAAATGTGCTTCAGCTATGGACCCCACACTTGCCTTTTGGTCACTGTGATGATGGGGGTTTAGACCCCATTGCCACAATGGTCAAAATGTGCTTCAGCTATGGACCCCACACTTGCCTTTTGGTCACTGTGATGATGGGGGTTTAGACCCCATTGCCACAATGGTCAAAATGTGCTTCAGCTATGGACCCCACACTTGCCTTTTGGTCACTGTGATGATGGGGGTTTAGACCCCATTGCCACAATGGTCAAAATGTGCTTCGGCTATGGACCCCACACTTACCTTTTGGTCACTGTGATGATGGGGGTTTAGGCCCCATTGCCACAATGGTCATGGGCTGCTTGCATTGTGGGTGCCACACACATATATGTGTGGCACATGTGCTAGGGGGTCACATTGTATGTTCAAAGTCATGTTCGGTGTTGTAGGCATTTGACACAGCCTACACACGCTTGTCATGGTGGTGGGGGGATGTCTTTATCTTGCATTCCCTAGGTTGTGGTGTGCTTGTTGTGTCATGCATTGTCCATCCTATGAGTGGGGGTGGTAGTAGTGGTAGGCATCCAGCCCCCCTGGGTGTGGGTGGTAGTAGTGGTAGGCATCCAGCCCCCCTGGGTGTGGGTGGTAGTAGTGGTAGGCATCCAGCCCCCTGGGTGTGGGTGGTAGTAGTGGTAGGCATCCTGCCCCCTGGCTAAGGGTGGTAGTAGTGGTAGGCATCCAGCCCCCTGGCTAAGGGTGGTAGTAGTGGTAGGCATCCAGCCCCCCTGGCTAAGGGTGGTAGTAGTGGTAGGCATCCAGCCCCCTGGGTGAGGGTGGTAGTAGTGGTAGGCATCCAGCCCCCTGGCTAAGGGTGGTAGTAGTGGTAGGCATCCAGCCCCCTGGGTGTGGGTGGTAGTTGTGGTAGGCATCCAGCCCCCTGGGTGTGGGTGGTAGTTGTGGTAGGCATCCAGCCCCCTGGGTGTGGGTGGTAGTAGTGGTAGGCATCCAGCCCCCTGGGTGTGGTTGGTACTAGTGGTAGGCATCCAGCCCCCCTGGCTAAGGGTGGTAGTAGTGGTAGGCATCCAGCCCCCCTGGCTAAGGGTGGTAGTAGTGGTAGGCATCCAGCCCCCCTGGGTGAGGGTGGTAGTAGTGGTAGGCATCCAGCCCCCCTGGGTGTGGGTGGTAGTAGTGGTAGGCATCCAGCCCCCTGGGTGTGGGTGGTAGTAGTGGTAGGCATCCAGCCCCCTGGGTGTGGTTGGTAGTAGTGGTGGGCATCCAGCCCCCTGGCTAAGGGTGGTAGTAGTGGTAGGCATCCAGCCCCCTTGGCTAAGGGTGGTAGTAGTGGTAGGCATCCAGCCCCCTGGGTGAGGGTGGTAGTAGTGGTAGGCATCCAGCCCCCCTGGGTGTGGGTGGTAGTAGTGGTAGGCATCCTGCCCCCTGGCTAAGGGTGGTAGTAGTGGTAGGCATCCAGCCCCCTGGCTAAGGGTGGTAGTAGTGGTAGGCATCCAGCCCCCTTGGCTAAGGGTGGTAGTAGTGGTAGGCATCCAGCCCCCCTGGCTAAGGGTGGTAGTAGTGGTAGGCATCCAGCCCCCTGGCTAAGGGTGGTAGTAGTGGTAGGCATCCAGCCCCCTGGGTGAGGGTGGTAGTAGTGGTAGGCATCCAGCCCCCTGGCTAAGGGTGGTAGTAGTGGTAGGCATCCAGCCCCCCTGGGTGAGGGTGGTAGTAGTGGTAGGTATCCAGCCCCCTGGGTAGGGGTGGTGGTGCGCATTCAGGCCCCTGTGTGCATATGTGGCATTGGTGATGGGCATCCCGCCCCTATGGTGCTGCTGTTGCTGGTGTAAGTATATTCAGCATCCCCGTGTATGTGTGTGATGTGTCGTGTACGTGTTGTATGTGTTTTGTGGTTGGTGTCTGGCTTACCTTCTGCGCCGTACGCGTCCGTGCCTGTTCCGGTAGTAGATGTAGAATATTGGTATGATCGGGACGAAGGGATTCATGGTTGGTTCGTGTCGTTCGTCCTTCTCGTCGCTCGCGTCGTCCTCGCCGCTCGCCTCGTCCTCGCCGCCTCGCGCCGTCCTCGTCGGTGCCGTGTTCGTCTCGTAGCCGTGGATCGTGTTGTGGCGCGAATCGGAGCTTATGTGCGCCTCTCCCGGATGCTTTAACGTGCCGTGCGTAGCGACGGGTTCGGCGCGTACGGGAAGCGCATCGTACTTGTCCAGCCGGACGGGGCTGCATTTTCCCTTCTGTGCGACTCGATTCGGCGCTTCCGGATTCGCCTCGGTCGGAGAACAGGACCTGGTTTGGGTGAGTACGGCTCGGCCGGATTTTTTGCTGTTGTGCGCATCGTACTTGCTCGTTCGGTGTGTTGTATGGATCGGTCGGGAAACAGGCTTTCGCATGGCTTTTTTCCCGACCGAATGGTATTGGGTGCGCCTCCGACCGAGATCGGAATCGGCCCCAAAGTATCCTGACCCCGAATTGGCTCAAAATAACCTTTTCAACTCCTTAGATGGCGTTTTCCGCAATGGCGGGAAGGAAAAAATTCCTTTTGTTATTTAACCCTCACACACCCTATTGGTGTCATGCTTCATCATCGAGTTCACCATGACTCCTAAAGGTCATGGTGGGCTTGACCATATTTCAGGGAGCTCTTAGGAGATGTAGGCCAGGGGGACTTAAAGATGAAAATCCTACTGCACCACCAGGCATCCCTTTATTAATGGTGGTGTAGTGGATATTAAAAAAAAGGTAAAAACGGGTCTAAATTGGAGGTTATGGTCCTAAGACCCTAAGAGACTGCCAACATGCATTCATTTTTATTTTTGAAGTGCAACAGGATGCAATAAAATCTATCTATCTATCTGTCTATCTCTCTATCTATCTTTATTTTCAGCTAATTTTTTAACCATTAGAATGTAGCTTGTTAGTAATTTCATTCTCTACCTGCCGAATCATAGGACACATGAACAAAAGGGGCCAACGATATTGGTAGGGCTGCTTGGCCATATCTGAAACAATTGCCCAATGTTTTAGGGATTGTAGTGTCATGTGATCATGTGCAGTAGGACCCTTGTGGTCCTCGGCGGACTCCTTAGAAAGTTACATTATCAGTTGGGAGGTATCTGGGTGTGGTCAATAAAGTTTATGACACAGTGTGTTCAGGTAACGGTTGCAGGCCGAAGAATAAAGACTTGTTTTACAGAGCTCTGTGTGTGGAGTGGTCATTTGTGTGCTCCAGAGCTAGGGAGGATGCAAAAACTGGCAACATGTAGGGGATATGTGCCATGAAGGAACAAGACTGCTCTCCCTGAGAGTTTGCCGAGGTCCAGCAAACTGCTAATGCGTCCCACGTGCGCCCCAAGAAGCAGTCAATGGTTGGCTTATGTGGAGTTAAAGAACCGCTCTAGCTCTTAGAAGGCCCTCACAGAAGGTGAATTCCCTACAGAGGAGCACAGTCAGAAAGCCTGCCAGAAGCCTACTGGTAAGGCTGAAAAAAGAGCTACTGTGCCTCAGCGTAACACAGAGCCATCATCGATACAGAAAGAAACGCTAAAGGCAATGACAACCAGGTAAAAACACAAGATTGACAGCGGGGATGAACAAGTGCAAGAGACAAAACTATTACTTACTGTTAAGAAAGAAGATGGCACTGTAGGACATCAGCCTGGGCGCGAAGACCCAGATGTAAGCACACGGTTGATGCTTATAGATGGTGCAGGTCCAAGTGAGCAGCAACCGTCATCGGGACAGCATATACTCTCAACGTCAGTAAGTCCCAACACAAGCAATGATGCAGCTGTGTTTTTGAAAATCCCACTTCCCTTCGATACTAACGAAAAGCAGAATATTGGCACCAGAAGGACTGCATGGGTCAAAACGTTTGATGACTTAATAGATGATCTAGAAGTAAATGACAAAAGGATCCTCAAATACTTAAAGAACCTTTCAGGTGATGAAGTGAAAAGGGTGATAAAGAAAATGTCACAAGCTGATGCAGTATCGGACCATCAAATCACAGAAACGTTGGAAGCCAAGTTAAATCCAATTCTGAATGTCCACTACGACAGCAAATTGGTGAAACAATGGATGAGTTTGTCGAAAGACCTGATACCCTCGTCAAGCACTGCAAATTCCGTGAATTCAATGAAAAAGATGCCATGCGTCTCAGAGTCATCGATGGCTGCCTCTCTGATTCGTTCAGATGATGCATGGTAGAGAGACACTCAGTCTAGAAAAGGTTCTCCTGAATGCAAGAGCTGAGGAACGTGCAGATCGACAGGCTGCTGATATGGAAGCTGGAACAGCCCAGAATGAATCAGTGTTGATCATGAAAAGTAAGCAGAAACACAAATTGGAGGCCCATAAGACGATGTCTCCGAATAAAAAGAAATTGTGTTTCCGATATGGATTTTCATTTCCACACAAAGGAAAATGTCACACCATTGGACAGATATGCAAAGTCTGTCGGAAAGAAGATGATTTCATAATGGTCTGCAATGCTAAAGAGAAACTAAGTGAGTCATGACAAGAAGAGAAAATGGGCACCAGAAAGTGCCAGAAGCATTCTACCCATGCCCACAAGGCCAAACTGCAACATCAATTGAGGCAGGTAGAGACTAAACAAAGTAAATTGTCATCAAATTCATCTTTCAAAGGCTCTTCAACATCATCATCACGCAACAGTGAAGAAGAGGGATGTGCAATGGTGATGTCGACTGCAGATCGACGTGCACATGTAGGATTGGCTGCTTGCAAAGAAGAGCACAAGTCAAAGAGAGATCGCCACGTGAAGCAACTAAACTCATTTGGACAGTGCCCCAAGATCATGCTAAAGGTGATTGGCTGCCCTACAACTTTTATTATAAAAAGTGGTGCATTGATTAATATTATGTTGACAGAAAATTACAAAAAACTCAGATACCATGTCTAATGCCATCGAAAACAAAGGTGTACACACGGGCTACTTCTATGCCATTGCAAAATCAAGGGTCATTCGAAGCATCAATGAGGCATAAGAAAATGACATTATAAGCACCAATTCATGTCCTCCGAAGTACTTCGTTGAGTGCATGGCTACTCAGTTTCAGCACTGATACTGACATTGGACTGATATCCATCAACTACAACCTCAATGCACATTCTGAAATCCCCATCATTGTTTCATGGACAAGGGAAACTCAAGACAGTGAAGGTGCAATTTTACATTATTAAGGACATTCATCCTGTTGCTCAGTGACACAGTTGGATTGCTTTTCATTTACAGGAGGTTGTTGAGAAAGAACTGGAAACATTATTAAAGCATGGCATTATTGAGAGCTCTACTGGCCCGACGCCATGGGTTTCACCCATAGTGGCAGTGCCAAAAAAGGACAGAGGAGGTGCTTTGCGCATTTGTTTTGATATGCGCCAGGCCAACAAAGCAATTGAGAGATAAAGACATCCAGGTTCACACATAGAGGACATGATTACACAGCTGAAGGACGCCACAGTCTTCTCCCAATTTAATTTGAACAAAGGACATCAAATCGAGCTGTAAGAGAACTTTAGGTACAATACTACTTTTTCAACTCATGTTGGCTTGTTAAGATACAAAAGACTGAACTTTGGTGTGTCGTCAGCTGCAAAAATCTTTTAGAATATAACTCACTGAATAAATGAAGCTGTCACACATGCTTTTAACTACAGTGATGATATACTAGTGTTTGGGGCCCGAAGAAAGGAGCATGACAAAGCTCTTATACAAGTATGCCATCTGCTTGCTGACCCAGGTCTCACTTTATATGCAGAAAAGTGTGTGTTTCACAAAACCAAACTCAAATTCTGTGGGCATATTTTCTCCGAAGGGGAATAACTTGACCCTGAAAAAGTAAAAGCATTGCCATCCACTTGTCCCCTGCAAGATGTAACCATGCTGCAATCCTCCTTCGGCATGGCAAGCTATTGCTCCAGATACATTTGTGACTTTGCCACAGTGAGAGCCACATTAAGAGATTTGACAAAGAAGAATATTCCCTTCAAGTGGTCCTCAGAAGGTGACTGAAGTTTCAAGAAATTCAAACATGCAATTGAAAATGCAACTAAAACGGCTTATTTTGATCCAAAGTTACAAACTGAGATAATAGTAGATGCAAGCCCAGTGGGGTTGGGTGCGATCCTTGCTCAACACAATAAACCTCCAAATGTTTAGAGACACATTGTGGCCTATGCTAGCAGAAGTCCATCTCAGACTGAACGTGCCTATTCTCAGCCAGAAAAAGAAAGCCTGGCTGTGGTGTGGTCTAGTGAACATTTTCATGTGTTTCTGTACGGAAAGCATTTCACCCTTGTCACTGACCACCAGGCGTTGCTCACCATTTTCAGAAATCTGAAAATCAAGATGCCCCCTCGTATCGAGAAGTGGAGGTTGCGATTGCAAGAGTATGATTACACTATTGTGCATAAGCCTGGGAAGGATCAAAACCCTGCACATTACTTCTCATGAGTGCTGTTACAGCGTCACAATGCAACGTCTAAAGCAGCTGAAGAGTACATCAATTTCATAGTGAAGACTAGCACCCCCACAGATCTAGCCATTGAGCAGATCATTGAGGCTACCAACACCAACAGAGACATGCGCACACTCAAGTATATTATTGCAAACCAATCATGGAGAAAACATACTAAAATATCAAAAGTTCAAAAATGTGCAGGAAGAACTTTCTGTCTCTCAAGAAGGTATTGTACTAAGAGGTTCGAGAATCGTCATACCTGAAAGCTTGAGGCAACATGTCATTGAACTGCCACATGAAAGACATCGTGGCATTGCAGCCACCAAAAGAGCCCTGGATCCCTTGCCTTGATGAATGAGTCAAGAAGGAACTGGAAGCATATCACCTGTGTAACTGCTTATCTCCCAAGATAACACAGCAGCCGCTAAATATGTCTGACCTTCCTAAACAAGTGTGGGAGAAAATTGCTGTTGATTTCTTTGGAATCTTAAACAATGGAAATCATCTTATGGTAGTTATTGATGAGTACTCACGTTTTCCCTTGGTGGGAACATTTTCATCAACCACTTATGCCAATGCCAATGAGAGGCTAGATGATATTTTTGCATCGTGGGGTGCTCCCTCAATTCTCAAATCTGACAATGGTCCACCCTTCAATAGCAGAGAGTATAAGGACTTTCCTAGTCACTTGAACGTCATGCATCAGAAACGCACACATCTTTGACCACAGGCAAAAGGGCATTTTTCAACGATTTATGGGCACCGTAAAGGAAGTGGTTCAGCACTGTGTGCTAGAAGGAATTGATCTCAAGTCAGCCTTATGCCTAGCCCTTCGTGCCTATTGGTCAACTCCCCTTTCTATTACACGTGAACGCTGTGCCACCTTGCTGTTTGGGAAAGCCATTGAAACCAAGCTACCACAATGGACCACAAGTCAAGTAATAGACACTGATGAGATTGCGTCATGGAAACTTCTTGCAAAAGCAAGATGAAGACCTATGAAGATAAGCACAGGTGCACTCGAGACACCGTTTTTGGAAAAGGAGACCTGGTCCTAGTCAAACAAAAATTGCAGCACAAGACTGACACTCTGTTTGATGAAGATCCATTGACAGTTGTGACAAGTAAAGGACAAATGGTGACCACTCAACTTCCTGGAAAGTCCATTACAAGAGACTCGTCACATTTCTAGCATCTCCCTCGATGTTTATCGGCTTCAGACATCACAAGTGAGACAAGTCCACCAGAGTGCCTAAGTCAAGCATCTGAGTCTACATCTACGATGCCAGATGCATCTCCTTCTCCTCATATGACTTGAACTGGAAGATTGGTGCAAACACCTTGACGACTCATTTTGGAAGTCTAATGTATATATATTGTCTGTACTTTTTATTTAACAAATGGGGAGATGTAGTATTGTGTGTCCGTTTGCAGTCTGACCCTTGTTGTCCTCGGTGGATCACTTACAAAGTTACGTAATCCGTTGGGAGGTGTTTAGGTGTGTCTGGGAGTAGTCAATAAAATTTATGATGTAGTGCGTTCAGTTAATGGTTGCATGCTGAAGAATAAGGACATGTGTTACAGAGCTCTGTGTGTGGCGTGGTCATATACGCGCTCCAGAACTAGGGATGAAGTGACAGGTATCAAGTTAACTGAATGATCTATATTGGAGGGACAATCGATGCCGGAATTCCTCCTATGTCCTCCTTTACATGCACATTTCAGTAGGATGTTATCTCCAATTTATTCATTGCGTAGATTTATGGTTTATTTTGTATTTAACTAATTATTTTTGTACTGATGCCCCCAGTAGGATTTTGACCTATAGCTACTGTTCCTATAACCATTATTGCCCAGTGTTGAAGGTTGTTGACCTGTTGCTTGACTGAATTTTACTTGATATTACTATGCTATTTATTGTTAGTTTTCAATTAATGTAAGGCTGATAGCTGATACAATAAATAAATGGTAGGCTGTCGTGACCCCACAAGGCTTACCTTCTGCTTGTGAAGCGATCCCACAGGGAAGACGAGAACAACCACCACCGTCTCCCTCCTTACCCTAGAAAGGATTAAATACTGACCAGGTTGAAGAGGGGACCGGGGGAGGTAGCCAAACAGAGGTGAAGACAGCGTATAGGGAGGCTTGATGGACACGCCCTCAGGTGTTCTTAGGGTCTCTTGGAAAACACCGCCTGTGAGATGGAGCAGATGGGTAACACTCACGCTACTGACATGAATCATGCACAACAGACAATGGACACAAGAACAGTGTAGTCACCTGGGGCGAAGCGCCTGGAAGGTGGAGAAGTGTTGTCGGTCCTAGGGCTGACCAAGAAACCCAGTGCTCCTGCGCTGTTCGGGAAACGAAGGAAACGCGGCTCTGTGCACCTGCACGAGTCGCTGTAGTCAGGGGGGGTCTGGGAAGCGCTCCTGCGCTGTCCGTATAACAAAAGGAGAGCGACTCCGTGCACCTGCACGAGTTGCGGAAGGCTGGGGAAAGTACTCGCTCCTGCGCTGTGCGTAAAACAAAAGGAGAGCGGCTCCGTGCACCTGCACGAGTCGCGGAAGGCTGGGGAAAGTACGCGCTCCTGCGCTGTGCGGAAACAAAAGGAGAGCGGCTCCGTGCACCTGCACGAGTCGCGGAAGGCTGGGGAAGGTACGCGCTCCTGCGCTGTGCAGAAAACAAAAGGAGAGCGGCTCCGTGCACCTGCACGAGTCGCGGAGTGAGGGGACTGTGGGTGCCCTTGCGCGGTCCGGGTATGTGCTCTGGTTGCTGGTAGAGCATTCGCTATCGCTCCAGCGCTCCTGCGATGCTCAGGACGTCAATACGAAGCGCCGTCTGGGCCGGAACCGCCATCGGTTATGCGGTTCTCCCCGGAAGCGCCGGTCAGCTGGTCGATCGGCTGCTTCCGTCGGAGGAAGGCTAGACCGCCAACCTGCCCGACATGTTCCAGCAGCAAGGGAGCGGGCGCGCACACAACACACCACGCGCCAGCCATACGGTGAGCAGGGGATCATGACATAGGCACTGTCCAAAAGCACTTTTTGTAAAGTAATCCTAAGAGACAATTGAATCACCAGTAAGAAGTAATCAATCACCAGCAAACCTGGGAGGCATATACTGACCATATAGAGAAATGGTGAATTATTTGAATTAGGGGGAATCAGTAAGGCAATTCTGAGAATCCAGTCCACTAAGTAACTGTGGGTTCATTCCTAGGTGTATTGTCTTATGTTTTTTGATGTACCTTTACTTTTATATCAGACTGAAACATTAGAAACTCTAAGACTAAAAATAGTAGTGGTACTCCAGCAGTAATGAACGCAGTAAGAAAAGTAATATTACTGTGGCACTAGCAATTGTTATAGTGGCTGTACTAAGTAATAGCTTTCTAGTAGCCGCATATAAACAAGTAGTTTACATACTATTAGCACCAGTACAAGTAGTAGCAGCAGTATTGTTAGTAACACCAGAAACAGTAGTTGAAACAGCAGTGAAACTAATAAAGACAATTAGTGGTAATAGTAATTGTGCTAAAAATACACTTTAATAACATTAAGTACCTTTAGTTATAGAACCTAGCCAGCAATTAATCTAGTTATGTATTTATTTACCTATCTATCTTGAGATCTATAATGCACAATATACAATACACAAAGGTCTCTTGGTACCATTCTCATTAATCACCTTAAAACAGGTGTGGCTTGAATGTTTTTTTTTAAAGCAGTAAAACCAATTCTTGAACTGAAAAAGCTAAGCCTCCTTTGGCATTAAGTTTTACTCAGTGGATACAGCAAAACATTTTATTTTTAATATTTTTATCTTTTATACTATGGAATGGGATGTCGGGATCTTACTAATCAAGTACTGTGGTGCTGTGGTAACCCAGTTTGTAGTAAATTCTGCCTCTGACTAGAAGCCAAAGGAGCGACCTTCTGGTTTGTGAGATTTGTTCCAGTTTCCACGAGTCTAGCACTGAGTCAAGTTACTACATTCTGAACTTTGTGTAAGTGATTTATTCAATGTATAGGTAAGCATTTGCAAAAAGCAACTTGGATTTAACTGTTGCACCAGTCATTAATAAATGATAAAAGAGAGGCCTTTGTTTGGCACTTTAGTGGAAACAAATAAAAGGAAATAGCTACACACATTGCTTTTAGAAGACCACAAATCAAGTCAAAGTCAAACATAACCCCTAAGTTCAAAACCTTGGGATTTACTTTGGCACCAAATATAATATTCTTAGTCTTGAGATTGTTTAGTCGGGGTTGTTTATAGGTTGTTAACACTAATAACACTACCAACTGTAATAGCAATCATAATAGTGATAATGCAAGGAATGTTCACCCCAGAAATCATATTACTACTGTAGCTAAATTGCATTTTCAGCATAGTCAATCTAGATTTTTTGCCGTTCTCTGGATAATATTTTTGCCCCAAATCTGTTTTCACTGTGTAGGTAAAGCTACATTTTCCAGGAACAGTCATAGATTGGATTAAAATTCTTAGGATCTATTTCCACCTGAGAAATGCTAGAAATATCCAAAGAAAGTTATTTTCAAGTTATTTACAAAAATCTTATTCAGTGGTGAACGCAGATTTTTTATATTTTTAGTAGAAAGGAAAATGTTAAAACTGTTTAGAGGCAGTCTGCCTCCCAGACAGACTCCAGTTGGGTTCATACACATTAAGAGAACAAGCGCTTGAATTCTTAGTCCAGCAAGGCAGTGGTGTTGTCAACTCCTGTCCTGTCCACTTTACAGATATTAGCCACCTGGGATGGCGATAGAACTACTGATAGCCTCTCAATATTTTAACTTGCAGATGGCAATTGAGCTGGCAGGGCCTGCTCCTGTCCATTCCCAGGGCAATTCTAGACTCTCTGGTTCCAAGCATCCAAAGACATCCAGATGGAGGTCTAGGATGGCCATCTTGGATTTAGGATTCCTGGCAGTTTTTGCAGTCAACCAAAGTGGAATTCCTGATAAGGAGCTGCAATTACTGCAAGAGAGAAGTCTTCATTGGGTGTAGGAAATTCTTCAGTCACTGCTGACTGCACAGAAGAAAACTGTCACTTCACCGCCACCTCTCCAGAACACACCTGGACCTGGGAAGACAACATATGAAAAAAGAAGACCCTACTGGAAATTGGAAGAAAAGGACTCGAGGACACCTGAATCTTGCTGGTACCCGAGGACTATAACCTCTCTCTAAGGGTCAAGTGGATGGCCTCCTGTTCGCCTGTTCCAGGAAACACAATAAGCAGAAAGCCTCCTGAATCCAATAAAGGCCATCTTACCATAGAGGACTATGCACTGCAGAAGCCCTGACTAGAGAGAGACCTGGTACATAGAAGCCTGACCTGGGAATATGGGGGGTTTCAAAAGTGGCCAGGAAGAACTTTCCCAGCAGTTGGATAAAAGTAGGACTTAGTCTAGTTTCCACCTCCAAGGGACCTGAGTTTAAGTTCTAAAGATTCCCCAGTGAGTGTGCACCATGGGTGGGCAAGAAATTCAGGTTTGTTCCACTCTGAGCTTTTTGCCTTGCTGTGGCACATCATGGTAAAAGTAACTGCCTCATGAAGCCCTGCCTGGCTACTGCTTCCAGCCTTGTCCAGCTTGTAGATTTTGAGAAGTAATGGCTTAGCCCGACGGTAAAACCTAGGTGTTAGATCTGAGAGCCACATAGGGTAGTCTTCCCCCAAACGTTCTGCCTGCTTGCCTCCAATTATGCTTAATTCTTTTTGTAGTCCTTTAGACTCTGAGTACTTTACCACTGCCAACCAGTGCTAAAGTGCATGTGCTTCTCCCCTAAAACATGGTTTGATTGACTTCTCCACAATTGGCATACTTAATGTATCTATAAGTCCCTCGTAGAGTGTACTACCTGTGCCCAGGGCCTATAAATTAAATGCTACTAGTGGGCCTGTAGCAGTCCACATGTACAATTATTATCCATATCCCAAAAAGTTTTAAATCTCCTCCTCAGATACCGAACATTCAAAGCCACCCGAAATTTTAAGAGAAGTGAACATAAATTGGTGTCAGGGAAAGCAGCTATGTAGGGAAAAACTCTTCTATTTTCCCATGACTCTAACATATAACTTGCAGAGGATTTCCTCCCACCATACTTCATGTCAGCCAAAATAGACTACCTTATGCTGGTCATATATACCTCAGCTTACGAGAGGGATGAAGCCTCAGTCACCTTAAATCTTTCCATTTTTAAGGCCCCAGCAATGATGCGTAATCTCTACCTGACCTGAACTGCCCACCTTAGTTCACTTCTTCCTATTTCGGTAGCACAGAGAACTGCTATCTTCTGAGCCTCTGAGGACCAGAATCTCAGGGTTATTTTGTGAGCCAAGAAATTCCAGGCCTGCAAATCCCCTTCAAGTCTTATTGCCGGACCCATCGTAGATTTGGGGAGACCAAGCAATTTTTTCAAGCATTTATTCTTGCATCTCTCCCAACTTCCTGCCATACTTAAGGACAATAACTCGCCCACAAAGACATTGGGTGGGAATCATTGCACTGTATGCTGTTAAAAGGGGAGACCAGGAGGGACCACCGAAAGTATTCCTTAAACGGACTAGGCCCTCCACAGTTGTGGCTGCACGCGTCTCAACCAATTAATTATGTACGGCCGAGCTCAGCTTTTTTGTAAATATCATACCTAAGTATTTATATGAAGACACCACCTCCACTATCTTATTTCCCAGAGCCCATTTAAATGTTTTTTTTCCCCCCTAAAAGGGATTATTTTTGTTTTACCCATATTCACCTTTCATTTATTTGCCTCACAGTAGCTGTTAAATTTATTCGGTTTACCCTGTAGACCAATGTGGGTCAGGCCAAGAATCACCAGGACATCTGCATAAAGTAGGCAAGGCACATTTCTACCCCCCATTTTCATCAAGAATGACTGTGTAGCGGCCAGCACCCCCGGAAGGTCTGCAAGAAACAAAGAAAACAGTGTGGGGGCTGAAACGCAACCCTCTGTTAACTCGTTGCCTAAAGATATCCTTTCTGAAACTGACCCATCCATGTCAAGCTCCACCTTGGCCCAATTTTGGGAATGAAGTTCCTGTAAGACTGCCAATAAACATAGGGGAATACCCTGTTGTCGTAGTTTAGTCCAAAGCATACTGAGATCTACCAACTCAAAAACCGAACTAAAATCAACGAAACAACAGAATAAACTCTCTGTAGTTTCCATTGCCTTTTGGCCCACAAACTAAAACAATGATCTATCATTGACTGCCCGTGTTTAAAGCCCCCTTGTTCTATTGGTATTATTTCATTACAATCAATCCAATTCTTTAAAGAGATAAGGATGACCTTGGAATACAATTTTGTACCCACATCTAGTAATCTTATCAAACAACAGTTACCAGGTACATCCTTCTCCCCTTTTTTATGGATCGGTTTGATTACTGTGCCCTTCCAACTAAGCGGGACTATGCCCGACTTAGTTATGGCTATACAAATCTTTAAAAAGAAGGTTGCCCACTGCAGAGGGTTAGTCTTAATCACAATTGCGGGAAGATTATCTGGCCTGGCTGCTTTAGTCAGATTTAAAGAGGTTATTAACTTGACCATAGATTGGACAGAGAAGGACTCCAATGCCTCCTCCTCCAACTCTGACCAATTATCCCTCACAAATTTCTCCCTGGGCTTGTAAATATCACTTAAGAAGGTGACCAAATCTGTTTCTGGAACCATGCATCTTACCGGAAGTGTCACATTACCATATCCCTTCTTGACTAAGCTAAGAAGCTGACACTTACACCTGAATAGCTGAGTTCTGTCTCCACATAAAGGGCTGCATACCTCCCATGTAGTCAGTATGGAGCCAGAGCTGGGAGGGGGGATCTCTGTGCACTTCAAAGCCCCTCTTTGAGGTCACCTCCACTTCACATGCACAACTGTGTATAAATAATGGGTCTCTCATCCCACCAAATCAGGCACCACTGGACCTTTGAAGAAACTCTGCTAGGCTGAATGACTGCTGTGCTGCTACAAGGACTGCCACTCTGCTGGATTGCTGCTCTAGAAGAACTGCTTTTTTGCTGTGCTGCTCTGCTTCCTGCTACCCTCTGCCCTGCTAAGAAAGGACTGGACCCATCTCACTTGAACCCAGAATGACTCCAAGGGCATGCTGGCTTGCCCCTGTTCTAAGTCTCAGGGACATCAAAGACTTATCCTCCACATTCAGCAGCACCTGGACTTTGCTTGCTGCAAGTCTTGCCCTGCCAAGTGGAGCCAATCCAGTTCTGGACCCTTGAAAGCGGTTATAAAGTGCTGCTACTGTTAAAATTCCACACATAGACAATGTTGTGCCAATCGGAAACGGAGCATCTCCCTCAATGCTGCAGCATTACTGCTGCTGCATGGGCTGTGTATTTCGCATCACTGACTGCGCAGCACATCGCCTCCAGTTCTTGACACATCGCCTACATCCTGCGGCTCAACTACAATGCATCTCCGATTTGCGTGGCTCGAAGATGATGCATCGCCTTCAATGCAGCAGTTCGACGCCAATGCATCGCTTCTTTGCTTCTCGACTCAGTCGATGATGCTTTGAAGGTACTTTACAGTGGACCTAGGCTGGCCCCTGTATCCGACCTGCAGTCCATTGTGCTGGGTCTGAACTTTTGAATTTACCCCAGACAACCACAACCAGATGTACCCAGTTGGCACTTAAGCTTTTAAGCACTATATATTTAATTTAATTTTTAAAATTCAGAACTCTGGTTATACTTATAGGATTTTCTTCATTTTGGTCTTGTTTTCTTCATAAAAATGTAGAATATTGTTCTGAACTGGTGTGTAGTCTTTTGGTGGTGTTTTCACTGTGTTACTATTTGATAGGTTGAACAAATATTTTACATGTTGCCTCTTACGTAAAGCCTGACTGCCCTGTGCAAAACTACCAGAGGGTGAGCACAGGTTAATTTATTGTGTGTATCTGACCCATATCCAAGGATGGGGACCAGGAGCGCTTATAAGTCCAGCATACATGCTCCTTACTAGATCAATTCTCAGAACAAAGGGAATGCAGTTCCTTTTGGTAGAAAGATAAAGAATATGAGGTCGCCCGTAGAGATGGCCTGCGCTCAGAGGCTGCAGGCGACATCGGAGGGTCCACGAAGGGTGAAACCACTATGGACTCGGACTCTGGAGGGCTGAGGGACCTCGATGGCACTATTGGCCTACTTCAACTTGAGCTTGGAGTGGCGGGTGCAGTGGTGGCTTGAGGCGTCGGGTTTTGGCAGTTCTGGAGTCCTCAGAGTCCTTGCTTGTGCAAAGCTACCAGAGGGTGAGCACAGGTTAATTTATTGTGTGTATCTGACCCATATCCAAGGATGGGGACCAGGAGCGCTTATACGTCCAGCATACATGCTCCTTACTAGATCAATTCTCACAACAAAGGGAATGCAGTTCCTTTTGGTAGAAAGATAAAGAATATGAGGTGGCCCGTAGAGATGGCCTGCGCTCAGAGGCTGCAGGCGACATCGGAGGGTCCACGAGGGGTGAAACCACTATGGACTCGGACTCTGGAGGGCTGAGGGACCTCGATGGCACTATTGGCCTACTTCAACTTGAGCTTGGAGCGGCGGGTGCAGTGGTGGCTTGAGGCGTCGGGTTTGGCAGTTCTGGAGTCCTCAGAGTCCTTGCTTTGGAGTTTCTGCAGGATGCAGGAAGCAGTTCAGTTGTTCGACGCAAGGTCTTGGTTCTTTATTGGAGGCAGGCAGACTTCCCAGGTTTTGGAGGCACAACAGGTGCAGGACGAGACATCTTTGGCGCAGTTTCAACGAGGACAGCAGACAGGCCGGCAGGGCTGGGGCCAAGTCAGTGTTCTGCTTTTGCGGCTCTTCAGTGTCCTTCTTCTTCGTAGGTCATAAGGATATGATTTTCTGCTGCTAGGCGTCCCCCTACATACTGAATTTAAGGGCAACAGGAAAGTAATGGGTAGGAGCCAATGGGCTATTGACCCCTGGGGTCACTATGCCCCCCATTCATGACCACTTCCTGTAGGAAGTAAGCATAACCCTATCCCAGAATTCTATCACAAAGATGGTCACTTATGAAAAATCATGTCCGCCTCAGTTTAGCCCACCTTAAGGGTGGTACTAGCCTGGGGGTGGCAGACCTAACTGACTAGATAATCTGTTTAGGTGCCAAGGGGGCTCTGCACAAAGGGTGTCGGCTTCCCCTCCTGTGAGGGGAGCCAGATTCTGCAGCTCTTTGAAGCTTGCTGGCCTAGGAAGGCTAATCAGCAGGTCATCCTGTGGGAGGGGTTGACACACCCCCTTCCTGGACAGGCTTTTGGTCTGGGTCTTTTGAGAGCAAAATGCTCTCACCCTAGGAGGTCAGAAAAGTGTTTCGGGTGGCAGGCTGGCAGAAACCAGTGAGGGAACACCCCAGAGGCTGCTAGGTTTTCAGGGCGCACCTCCAAGGTGCCCTCTGTGTGCATGTTTTGGTAAATCCAACACTGGAATCAGTGTGGGCTTATCAATACGAGATGTTTGATACCCAACATCCCTATTTTCAGTGCAGCCATTATGTAGCTAGGGAACTCATTTTCAACAGTGTCCAGCACATGTTCTAAAATGGCTTCCCTGTCCACTTGCACTGGAAGGAATGGAACTGACCAGCAGAGGGGCATATCTGCTCATGCAGGTATGCCCTCACTTGGAATACCAAGCACCCTTCCTTAGGGCTCTAAGGCCTGCTGTAGGGGTTACTAACACGTACTACATGCAGTGTTAGGGGGCATAGCACCCAGGGAAGTGTGGCAGGTCATGTTTTCACTTTTGTCTGCACCAAACCACGCAGCCTGCGATAGCAGCCCTGCATGAGTTTGGTGAGCATTCCCTTAGGGTGGCACAACTCATGCTGCAGCCCTTCGGGGAACCTCTTTAGTACCCCTGGACCGAGGTACCAGTGGTACCATTTACTAGGGACTTTAGAGGGTGCTAAAGGTATGGCCAATTGGGGAAAACAATTGTATATTTTTAGGGAAATAACACTGGTACTGGGGACCTGGTTAGCAGGAACCTAGTACACTTCAGTCAAAGTTGCATCAAACACCAGGCAAAAAGTGGGGGGGTGGGTACTGCAACAAAAACCCAGTTTCCTACACAGATGAGTTCTATCACGTGGAGTCTTTTCAGGAGTTGGGTGGTGATTCCTGTGTAGAGCGCATTGCCGCAGTCCAGCCGGCTAGTGACTAGGAGCCAGATGTATCAAGCCTATGGAAAAAGGTCTTTCCCAATGTATGAAAGGCTTAGGCATTCGCAATTTAAGTAATCGCAATTTTTTGCGATTACCTAAATTGCTAATGCAAATAGGGAATCGCAATGTGCAAATCCCTATTGCACATGTAAGAAGCCTTTCCTAAATGCGAACTGTGCGTTTAGGAAATGCTAATTACCGTCAACTTCAAGTTGATTGTAACCATGTGTGAATGTTGAAAAATGCAAAATAAATGCATTTTTCAAAGTGCAATGTTGTGCGCCCTTTACATGTGCACTATTTACATTTTGGGGGTGCTTCAGGGGGGCCTTAGGCCCCCGGGCACCCTTGTCTTTTCATTCGCTAATTTGCGATTACCAATTTGGTAATCCCAAATTAGCAAATGCAATACCATTCATTCCTATGGGCCTGTAGGCCCATTGGAATTAATGGAGTCATATTACCTAATAGCGATTTGCTATTTACCGAATCGCTATTAGGTAATAATAAGGAATCGCAAAATATTATACAATTTCTACATACATAGCATTTTGCAATTCCAAAATAGTGATTCAGTAAAAATCGCTTTTTTAGAATTGCAAAATGCTAGGTACAAACATCTGGCCCTAGGGCTTGAGTGGCAGCTATCCTGGTTTCCTGGGGCTGATGGGGAGCCATCTGAAGATCTTTTGGAGCATGCAGAGGGTGTGGAAGCAGGTGAAGGAGACAGCGTTGATCTAGCTTTTCATGGTGAGTTTGTTGTCCAGGATGATGCCAAGGTTGCAGGCATGGTCTTTTGGTGTGGGTGTGGGGCTGCCAAGTGTCGTTCCACGGGGAGGTGTTGTTCCCAAAAATCAGCACTTCCGTCTTGTTCGTGTTGAGCTTCAGGCAGTTGGTCTTCATCCAGTCGGTGATGTTCATCATGCAGCTGTAGAAGTTGGCCCACGGTGGTGGAGGGGTATTCTGAGAGTGAGAGGGTGAGCTGGGTGTCGTCTGCGTAGCATATGATGTTGATGCCATGGGTTCTGATGATGTCGGCTTGGAGTGTCATGTAGGTGTTGAACAGGGTGGGGCTGAGGGATGAACTTTGAGGGATGCTGCAGATGGTGCTCTTTGGTTCCGAGGAGAAGGGTGGTAGGTGGATTGTCTGGGTTCATCCTGTGAGGAAGGAAGCAATCCATTTGATGGCATCTCCCTGGATCCCGATGTGGTGGATTTTCTTGATGAATGTGTGGTGGGATTCGGTATTGAACGCGAGGAGGGTTCCGATGTCATCAGTGGCAGCAATCAGGGTGGTCTTGATGCTGTGGCTGGTGAAGTAACCGGATTGAGAGGCATCCAGCAGGTTATCTCTCTCCAGGTGTTCAGTGAGCTGGCGGATGATGGACTTCTCAAGGACTTTGGCTGAGAAGGGGAGCAGTGAGATGGGGCGGTAGTTTGAGTTCTCTGGGGTCAGCAGAGGGTTTCTTAAGGAGCGGTCTGACCTCTGCGTGTTTCTATCCGTCAGGGAAGGCCACAGTGGTGAGGCACGCATTGAGAATAGAGGTGAGTTTGCAGCTGATTTCCTTGCTTCCAAAGTTAAAGAAGTGGCGGGGGCAGTGGTCCATGGGTGCCCCAGACTGGATGGAGTTCATAATGACTGTTGTGTTCTGTGTGATGAGCTGTTTCGATGCGGTGAGTGGGTGGTTGTGGGTGTGAGTAGGTTGTAGAGATCAGTAGGTTGAGGTCCGAAATTACTGTAGATGGTGGATATCTTGTGGCGATAGTGCGCCAGGGTCTTGCAGAGTTCTTGGGAAGGGGAGATTGTGTTCTCCGTGACTGACAGGCAGGAGAACTCTTTGATGATGCTTTTTGTGGTTGGAGCTTACTTCGATGCGGTCTGCCAGGGCACCTCTTTTCGTGTCTTTAAGTCGTTGTTTGTGTTTGTTGATGGCTGACTTGAAAGTGGCCCGGTCTGTGGGGTCTCTGCTTGCATGCCATTTTCTTTCTAGTCACTTGCAGTTGCGTTTTATTGTCCTGAGTTTTGGTGTATAACAACTGGCTTGTTTGGTGGATCTGCTGGTCTTGACTGGCTTGATGTGGGCAATTTTGTTGGCGCAGTTGGTGATCCAGGCAGAAAAGTTCTGGATGGCCTGCTCCAGGTTGGCTGCGGGATCGGGCTGGGTGGTGTTGACGCACCAGTCCATTGGGTTTCTGTAACTTTGTTCCAGCTGCAGTGTGAGGAGCAGGGGGGTCTGGTAGTGGTGCATGGGGGTTCTGAATTGGTGAAGTGAATGATGGTGTGGTCGGTCCAAGTGAATTTGATGGCATGACTATACTTGACTCTGTTTCTGGCAAATGACAAGCCCTTTGAGTGAAGGCAGAGCAAGTGAGACTGTGCCCAGTTCCGCACCCTATCCCTCCAGTTGATGGCCTTCGAGGCAAATCTAATCCTTCTATTGTGTGGCTGTCTAGGAGGAATAAACAAAGTCCAATTGCCAACTACACCCAGTCTTGTGACCAAGTACAGGCTGCAGTCACCAAATAGGTTAGGGTAGGAAAATGCCAACTTTTAAATGTGGCATTTTCAAAATTGTAACTTAAAATCTGACTTTATCATTAAAGAGGATTTTAAATTACAATTTCTCAGACACCAAACATGAAATGCTTCCTGTTCTCAATCAAAAGTTAGCACTTATTAAATTTAATAAGGCAACCCAATGTTATCCTATGGGAGAGGTACACCTCCCAATAGTGAAAATCAAATGTAAGAGGTTTTCACCACCAGGACATGTAAAACAAAAAAATAGATGTCCAACCTTTTAATACGAATGAAATCTGCCCTATGGGATACCTAGGGCCTACCCTAGTGGTGCCACATGAAATAAAAAGGGAGTTTCAGGCCTGGCAAGGGGATTATATTTCAAACACAAAGAGATCATGGATGGAGCGCTGAAACTTTTCAGACACTCACCCCCAGTCACAGATCTCGGTTGAATCCATCATCAGCCATGTCTTCCCTGGACGGGAAACAAGCATCCTGGGACCGGTTTTGGGGTAACACCCCTCATCAGCCAGGCTAGCTTGAAACCAGTGGCAAAGTGAGCAAGGGACCCACGTCTGGACATACCCTGCCAACTTAGGGCGAACAAAGCAAACACAAAGAGATGATGGATGGAGCACTGAAACTTTTCAGGCACTCACCTCCAGTCACAGATCTGGGTTGAATCCATCATCATTCTTTAGCTCACTTCACCACCCCAGTTAAGACACAGCTATATGCAAATCAGTCTTGACCCTGTGCCTCATGGGAACTGTCCAGACCGAACTGCCAAGCCATGACTTCCCTGGACCGGAAACAAGCATCCTGGGACTGGTTTCGGGGTAACACCCCTCATCAGCCAGGCTAACCAGTGGCTAACCAGTGGCAAAGTGAGCAAGGGACTCACGTCTGGGCATACCCTGCCAACTTAGGGTGAACAAAGCAAACACAAAGAGATGATGGATGGAGCGCTGAAACTTTATATAGCCAAGTCGAATTTGCAGTTTAAAACTGCTTTCAGGCTGCAATTGCAGGTCTGGGTGTGTTTTAAGGGGCTACTTAAGTGGGTGGCATTATAAGTCCTGCAGATCCAGTAGTAACATTTAATTTACAGGCCCTTGGTATATGATATACCACTCTATAAGAGATTTATAAGCAAATTAAATATGCCAATAAGGTGTAAGCCCATTTTACCATGATTAAAGGCAAGAGCACAAGCACTGTAACAGTGGTAGAGTGCACAGAGTCCTAAGGGGAACAAAAACAGATTCAGCAAAAATAGGAAGGGTGAAGGCAAAATGTTTGGGACCACCCTAAGGAAGACAGGTCTAACAGATCGTAGCTCTCTACTGTTGTTTAACATATATTTGCAAATCCTACATGCCATGATACAAGAGCTATTTATACGTCCTTAACCATGCATCAGACAACGTTAGACTTTGGGTTTCTGAAAATACAATCTGCAAGTCATAAAATCAGTCTTTCAGAAAATTCAGTTGTGGATGAACTGGATTTGGTTGCATGTAAATGAAGCAAGCATTGCCAAAACAAAAAGGTATGGATTGCATTTTCTTTTATAAGCCAGATATACTGGCTTTGCCAATGCTTGTTTTATAACTGAAAGCACACAATAGTGGTGGTAATTATGGTGGTGATTTGGTACTGGCAATAATAGTGATGGTGGTGGCAGTAGTGTAAAGGTGGTGGTAACAATGGTGGTGGTGGTAATGGTTGAGGTGGCTTTAAAGATAACTGTAGTATTGGGTCTGATAATGGTGGTAATGATTGTATGTACAGAATGCAAGTATGACATAAAGAACTGAGTTCTTGATGACAGCGTTTTTAGATATAAAATACTTCTTCTTGCATTATAAAGCAAGCACTCGCTAGGAGGAAGAATTATACATTAAACAGTCAGTAGCATGCAGTGAGACAAACAATCCCCTGTGGTGGAGTCCATTGTAAGCATATTTTAAAGAATTGATACAATACCTCTTCCTGACAGTTAAAACACCCAATAGTTACTCCTCAAAAGAGAATTTCCATTTGTAAATTTTACCACAAAAAAATCAGAGAATGAAAAGTCAATGTCAAAATATTTTTATTAGTATATCCACTCTCCCTGTTATGGTTAAAAAGAAGCTATTAGAGTAATGTTTGATCAGTGTTTATCTCTGAGACATCAGATTAATGCCCGGTTGCTCACAGGTTATCTTCATTACTCTGAGCCCTGGTCTTCCCGTTCCATTCCTTACAAGTGAGCAGCTTGTCTGCTCTACAGAAACCTTTACCATAGCAAATGAAAATACTTCCCCCAATATGGCGCCGCCAACACTGTCCAGCATGTATAAAAGGGATAAGTGCGATAGAACAACATCCAGAGAATACCAAAGAAACTCAAAACAAAGAAAAACACAATCATCTAAAACAAAAACACGGAGGGAGGGACGGCACAGGAATGGAACGGGATGGCCAGGACTCTGAGTAATGAAGATTACCTGTGAGTAACCGGGCATTACCTCCTTGTACGTCTTCCCTTTCCATTCCTTACAAGTGAGCCCATACCCAAGCAAAAGGTGATTGAAAACACAGACCAGAAGGATGCAGCTGAACCAACAAGTAAAATTTAATCAAAACAGAAACAGTACAGATCACAAATCATGTGTACAGCACGCAAAACATGAGAGCCAAAACCAACAGATGTTGCCATCTCCAACTGAAGGCGCTAGTGGGAGACAAAAGTATGGGGAGAGGCCCAAGTGGCAGCATTACAAACATCCCACAAGGAGGCACACTCAAACATGGCCGAGGAGGACACCCCACAAATGGATGGCCCCTGGACAGAAGAAGGAAGAGGACAGTGCACAGTCTCGTAGGATAGGACCGTCGCACACTTCAACCACTGAGTCAAAGTGGACGGAGAAGGCTACAGACTCATGCCAGATGTCCCGTGGGCAACAAAAAGAGAATCCACCTTCTGGAACTCATGGGTACTGTCCAGATGGATGCAAAGAGCCCCCAACACATCTAGGGAATGCAGAACTTCCTCCTCAGGGGAGGAAGGAGCAGCTTGTCCGAACAAAAACGCAAAAAGGGGGAGAAGACAGCAAAGCCCCAATCTCACCAACCCTCCTACCCAAACAAATGGCCGCCAAAAAAAGAACCTTCGTTGAAAGGAACTTAAGGTCAACAGAAATCAGGGACTCAAACGGGGAACCAATCAATGCATGAAGCTCCAAAGGAAGATCCCAAGTGGGAACCGAAGAGCGGGAGATAGGCCGCTGAAGAAAAAACTCTGCAAAAGGCGAGACACCAAAGGAGAAACAGAGGCCACCGCAGAACCCCGGAAGGCAAGAATGGCGGGCCATTGGGCACGGAGAGTGGAGACAGCGAGACCCAACACAAAACCATCCCTCAAAAAATCCAAGGCCCGGACAGGATCACAGGAAGAAGACAAACCCGACTCACTACAACAGGAGTCAAAGTTCTTCCAATGCAACACGTAAGACTTCAGGGTCGAAGGCCTACAAGACAACTGAATACTCTGGGCCACCTCCAGCGAACAGCCCTGACCCAGCAAATGCAACCTCTCAAGTGCCAAACCCCCAGCCAGAGGTGAAGAAGAGAGGTCTCGCTGCGAAGGGGAGCAAGCAGAGGAGATGGGGATAGAGGAAACAGCCAATGGGGACATATCGCCAAACCCTGAAGGATGGGAAACAAGGGCCTCTGAGACTATTCGTGAACCACCAGAAGCAGCTACGCTCAATCTAAACAGACCTTCCTGAGGACCCGAGGAATCAAGGGAAAAGGAGGTAAGGTGAACAGGAGCCCCTGGGACCATGGGATGGAGAAGGCATCGATCGCCAAGGCCAACCTCGAGGGAATCACACTGCAGAACAGTGGAACAAGGGCTGTCTCCTCCAAGGCAAGGAGATCCAGCCAAGGAAGGCTGAACATGGAGACGATCTGCCGAAAAAGAAGAGGAGACAGACACATGGCTACGGATGAGGGAAACACCCTGCTCAAAGAATCTGCAGGCTCATTCTCCCTCCCCGGAAGATAAACTGCTGAGGGAGAAAGGAGAGTCGCTCAACCCACAGACTGATCTACCGGGAAAGGAGAAACAGAGACCAGCGCATCCCCCCTTGCCGGTTGACGTAGGCACGAACCACCTGATTGTCCGTCTGAACCCAGACAGCCCAGGACCAAAGGAGTGGAATGAATCAACGAAGGGCCCGCCAAACTGCCATCAACTCCCGCCAATTAGAGGACTGGAGAGACTCGGAACGGGACCACCAGCCCTGGGCCTTGGAACCCCCCCAGAACTGCCCCCCACCTCATGGCTCTGGCATTGGTGGAAAGGACGACCAAGGAAGGGGGAAGAAGGTTGAAACCCTTGTAGAGATTGAGGGGACAGCCACCACTGGAGGAGGTCCTGAATGTCCTGTGGCACTGGAATGAGAGCCTCATAGTCCTGTGAAGCAGGATCCCAGTGGTGCAGAAGGTGATGCAAAAGGGGATACAGATGGAGGCTGGACCAGGGGAGGATATGCAGAGTGAAGGCCATCTCCCCCTGACTTCTCAGCCAAAGCCGGGCCGACACCTGAGACTGGGAGAGCACCCAGGAGAGATGCTGGAACAGAGTCAATTGACGTTCCGGAGACAGGAACACCATCCCCAGAATCATCCGGAAGAGGGCCCCCAGAAACAAGAGACTGGGAGGGCTGAAGGGAGGACATCCGGTGATTGATGAGGAAACCAAAGGAACTCAGTAGATGACAGACAGGATGAACATCCTCCGTAGCCTGAGAGAAAGAAGGAGAAACAATCAGCCAATCATCAAGGTAAGGATATTCCAAAATACCACTGGAATGGAGGATACCCCCCTGGGGGGGGGCAAGAGCTTCGTAAAAACCCTTGGCGCCGATGAAAGTCTGAAACGAAGCACCTGGAACTGGAAGTGCTGGGAACCCACAGCAAACCGCAGAAACTGCTGATCCTCGGGATGGACTGGAACATGCAGGTAAGCGTCCATCAGGTTGAGGGAGGCGAGGAAGGACCCCTGGTGCCCCAGCTGAAGAACTGAATGCAGAGTCACCATTTTGAAGCGGCAATGTGGAATGTGCAGAGCGTTCAAATCCAACACAGGGCGGAGGTAAGTGGTATCCTTCTTTGAAACCACTAAAAGAATCAAATCGTACCCCAACCCCCGTTCCAGGGGAAGAGCCTCGATGACAACCTGTTTCTCCAAGAGAAGCTGAACACCCTCCAGCAAGGCCGCTCACCTCACGTGATCACGTGACAAAGGAGTCTCCTTGAAAACCTGAGCTGGCCGAGACGAGAACTTGAATCGGTAACCAGAGACCACTGTCTGAACCGCCCAGGCATCGGAACGACCCTGCCAGCGGTGAGAAAATAAGCGAAGGCGACCACCGATGGGGAAAGGCGGACAGTCATTGCTTCGGAACAGGAGTGGAGGAGGCAACAGAGGACATAGACTGGGACTTTTTACTTCCAGGGGCCCCCCAGCCATGAACAATGCCTCGAAAGGGCTGATGAGCACCTCTAGACTGAGGAAAGGCAAAAGCAAGGCCATAACCAAAACCCTGACTCCGAGAGGGAGGGCGAACAGGAGCCATCAGATTCCAGTTCTCAGCTGACTGTTTGACCATATCCTCCAGCTGAGGGCCAAACACCTTGGCACCACTAAAAGGCAACTTCAGAAGGACGATTTCTGTGAGGACTCTGCCTTCCAAGTATGCATCCAGATATGGCGACGAGCAGCAATGGAAGCCCCAGAAGCTGCAGCAGCCGCACAAAAATTATCAAAGAAAATGTCCCAAAAAATAGCGAACCTGGGGCACTATTAGGGCCAACAGGGAGGAGGGATACCCACCCTCGCTCAATTAAAGAGCGAGGGCCTGGAAGTCCTTCAAAAGGGACACAACCATATAAGTTGTATAGGCAGTTGCCCTAATCGATAAATTGAAGGCTGCATAAGACCGTTTAACAGCCCCTTCAACCTTCTTATCAACTGGGTCGGAAGGAAGGGCGTCATCAGAAAGAACATGCCCTGTGAAGAGAGACCAGCCATTAAATTATCCACTTTCACAGACTGAGGGAATACTTCAGAAAACCCCTCCAAGTTGTAACGTTTCCCCAAAAAGCGAGGAAAGGCAGACTTGACAACATCACGCCACTCATGTGCAAGAACCTTGCGGACAGCAGAATGGAGCGGAAATGAGTCAGGCTGATGGTACTGGGTAAAAACATCCTCCTCCAACTCATTCACCACAGGAGCAGGAAACCCCAGATTGCCTCTAACATGGGCAAATAATTCAAAGAGCTCAGCTCCCTGAGTAAAACGACCCCTCCGCCTCTCATCATCCTCAGGATCCTGCAAATCAGCAACAGGTTGAAGCCAAGGCACCTTATCAGGAGGACCATCCGCCTCCCATGCCTGAAAGGCAGCCTCCACGCCTCATTTATTTAGACACCGAGCGCATCCAAAGTAGGGACACTCGAGGAGCAGCCAGCAGCAGACTCCATCATGCAAACACAAAGGATAGGCACTTTCTGCGGCAGACCAGCCACGGCCGGTGCAGGTAAGAGCGGTAGGGCGGAGGGGCAGGGGTGATTTCAAAAGATGACGACGAGGGAAAATTTATAATTCTTTTAATTTTCCCTCGTGGTCGTCTATTGAATCCCCCCCCCCCCGACCCGGCCCCACCGCTCTTGCCTGCATGGGCCACGGCTGCAGCAGACCCGTTTCTAAGGAAACTAAGTCTTGTGGCCTGACCTATCGCAGGAGTGGCCAGCCAGCAGGAGGCGACCGGAGCAGTAAAAAATAGCCCAGAAGTGTAGGGCCCCACATGAAGATGGAAGTTGGAGAAGGAACGGGAACAGGCACGCTCCGTGATGCCACCCGCCAACAAAAACGAATGCCTGCTATAGCAGGGCGAAAAGTAGGACAATATGTCAAGGCAGGGTGGCTGCTAAAGCAAGCCGCGACCCCGTAAGCAATCAACAAAGGTAGCGCAGCTGCTAAAGCAAGTCGGAACACTTCAAACATAAAAACGAAAGCAGCGCAGCTGGCAATGCAAGCTGCACCCATAGAAGTAAGAACAAAGGCTGCAAGTCGTGCCCGCATAATCAACAAGAACAGCGGCAGCTAATGCAAGCTGCACCTGCAAAATAAAGAAAGAAGGCAGCACGGGTGCTAATGCAAGCCGCGAGACACACAAAAATACACTTACCTAATGCTAGGTAACCAGCACTGCAACGCTGAAAAAAACAAACAGGATGTTGTTTTTTCGTACTTCCCCCTTTGTGAAGTTTATTCCCATAACCGGGACCAGCATCATCCAGTCAGACGGCTGGACTCAGCGCCAAGGAAGGAGCCAGAATAATAAGATACCCGGCTTGGACCATACAACAAAAGGCAAAACGGGACCGTTCGCTCCTCCATTCTACATTAATTGTTATCATGCATCCACCTTTCCTTCTCTCCCTCCATCCGTCGTTCCTTGCTTTCTCCATCACCTACCATTGTTAGGTTTAGGGAGCGGGGCACTGTAGGGACCAGACTCTGTCTGTCGCACACCGTGAAGTTGTCCAACCAGGAGCGGCCCGGACTTAAGATGGCGGCGGCCCGCGAAATCTGAGCGCGGATACGAATCGCGCACTAACGGGGCCAAATCAGGTGAGGGAGGAGGGCAGCAGCATACGCTAATGGGACCCCGAGGCTGCGGCGGCAATATGTGAGGAGCGGAGGCCGGAGGGTAACCTGAGGACGAGATGAGGCGCCCAGCTCCGAGACCAAGGGCAGCTTCCTTCTTCCGCCTAGAGGGGTGCACCGGTAGGAGACGGCTGAAGTTGGCGATTGGGGATCCCCATTGATGCTGAGTCCCCCCTTGATATTGAGAGTGTGTGCCCCTCGAGATACCCTGATTATGGGAGAGGCAGCGGGGACGTGGGCCGACTAGATCCTAGCTGCCTGACCTTAAGATGGCGGCCGTCGCGACCAGGCAGTGCATGGGAAATAAGCATGGATGAGGGGAGCACAACGGGAGACAAGAGACTCGTTGCCCTGCTAGAGATGCACAGGAGGGAATGAAGCAAGGGCCCTGACACACAGAAAGACACCGCCCAGAGTAGTGGCTGCGCATAAGCCCTCACTGCGCCTGAAGACCTGTGCAGGTCCCGGGACTTAAACATGGCGCCCGCCGCTAACAATGCCTATACGCGGTTTTGGCGCGCTGGGCCTGCCGGGGCCTCACTGCGGGTGCTTGAGCCAGGCGGGAGACCTGACTTCGTGGCACAGTTCCGCCTGCCCTTGAGCGCCCTCCTCTATCCACAAGATGGAGCTCAGCATGACCTCACGATCAGCCCGGGGATCCAGAATGCTGCTTCCCCCACCACCATCCGGCCTTCTACCCCTATGGACATCTCCAACTCGGGGATCTCTCCAGACCCAAGACCACCACCCTTGAGTGCAATACCACCTGAACACCTGGCTGAAGGATGGCAAGAATTTCCTGCTCTGTAAATATGTAATATATAATTGTCCAAGCCTAATCGCTGTTAAAATGTAATCCTGAGTGAATTTGCAATTTGTATATATATAACTCTAACCACTAGTATATGTAGTAGACCTTTGTACTTACTACCATTCCTATGTGATTTTAGAGTTTATCTGTTTGTATCTCTTCCTTGAGTGACTTTACAACTTGTACATTTGCAATTTTTTTCTGTTTGTATCTCTTATGTAACTCATGTAATCCAAAGTCCTTATGTAACGCTACTGGTTCTTTTGTAAAGCGCTCTGACACCTTCGGGTAATGTTCGCGCTATATAAAATCGCATTAAATAAATGCATGCCGGACAGTGTAGGCGGCGCCACATTGGGCCAAGTATTTTCATTTGCTATGGTAAAGGTTTCTGTAGAGCAGACAAGCTGTTCACTTGTAAGTAATGGAACGGGAAAATGGACGAGGAGATAATCAGGTCGTTTCCTGGACCAATTTCCATAAGAAATCTGATAAGAGTTCAGCGTTTTCGGCAAGATAAGTAAAACTCCAGAATATTAATAGGTGCCATGGGGGTCTCTAATTGCTAAGTGTAATGCCCTGCTGCTTGGAACTCCAAATGGAAATATCTACAAATTACAACTGGCCAGAGCATCAGTGGGACAGCCAACAGTGAACCTATAACTACAACTTTAATCCTTTAATCGCATGATTTCCTTGCGAGGCTAAAATCCAGAATTTATGATTCTGATTTAAAGCTCTGGAACCACTCACAATTCAATTTATGGCTTAGTGCGTTGTCTTTCGGTCCATAGGTTTCAGCTGGATGATCTGATCACCAACCTGTGGGCACAAGGAAAAAAGCTAACAGAAGTGCAGTGCATCAGAAAAGCGCCCACAGAAGTGAGACTATTTGCTAAAAGCTGGTGGATTGTGGAATGATTTGCTTTTATGGGGAAATAGTGTTGTCCTCAGTTGGAGTGTGCTGGAGAATTTTATGTCTGTCAGACATGCAAAACATTATTGTTGTCAGGCATGCTAAGTATTATTAAGGCAGGCATTAAGTGTAGACTAGACATCCCTTTCTTTGTTCTTATGTGTTTTGTACTGGGTTTTTTGTTTGCATCCCTTTGGGGCGAGTCTATATGAGCAAGTCCTCCATGTCCAAGCTGGTTTAAACTACTCCATTTTGAAAGCAAAGTGGAAAACCATTGGCAAAGCACGTTGCTTTGCCGTACCATTTAAATTGCTTCAAGCAATGCTGGACGGAGACCATGTCAAAATGTTGGGTAGTTGTTAGAACTTACGCCGCTAAAGATTGCGTCTCAGACTGAAGGGAGGACAGGTAGATTGCTGGGAGATGAGAGGTGGAATGGAGAGGGAAGAGCCGAAAATTCTCACAGTTGCAAATACTGTAGTCTCATCTCCAACATAAAAAACATCGCTTTGTTCACAAAAGCATGACAAGGCTAGAAATTGGATAGATGAATCTGTTGTTATTTTAGAATCTGATTAAAATGTAACTGTAACAAAATGCAATTTTCATAAAAAATCACTGTACATATAGAACCATTTGTCTGAAATAGCGATAAACTAGCGATAGTGTATATTTTTTATTTCAGGACCAACTTGGGGATTTTTGGGGCACTAGGCAAGACAACGTTTGGGGCTCGCTGTTCGCATAGAGATAGAGAGTGCGTGGGTAGCAGATGTAAAGAAAGGTAGAGCGAGAAGGAGGGATAGAAGAGGTGAGATGAACAAGGAAGAAAGCTTTGAAATAGAAAGATAGGTGAGGCACAGAAAGAGAAGTATAGGTTGACAGAGGAGACCTAGGGATAGTAAGAGAAAGCGGTTTGATAGAGATGTGAGATAAAGAGAAGGGGCGGAATGTAGTAATTGATGAGGTATCGAGAGACGACATACCACAAGACAGAGAGGAGAGCGAGAGAAGTAAAGTAGAGGAAAGTGAGATAGACAGAAAAAGGAGAGTTTGAAAGAGAAAGAGGCAAGGTAGACATGGAGATGAGTTGAATTGTAAGTTTGAAGGAATTAGAAAGAGAAGTGGGGCAAGAGATAAAGAGGGTGCGATGAGGCTGAACAGGGTAGAGAGAGACACAAACGGAGGTAAAGAGAGATAGAAAAACTGATAGAGATGAGAGAGAGAGATAACTCTACCAGGAGTCTACTTGGAAAATGGGGGGCATGGACAATTACCTACATTGCCCATGCCTTAAAGTGTTGCTGCGGGTTTCTGGTTAAGGCAAATTACACAGAAAATATACACTTGCAACTATCTATAACACCACAACACATTTTAAGGCAGTCTTCTTCATATATGCGATTTTGATGTAGTTCTAACATTTTTTTGCATTAGAAAAATGTAATCTACAGGTGTCAAAAATATATTATTAGGTCAATAGCAATTCGACTGAAAGTGTCATGATGTGTAACTTGCTTAATAGATAAACACTGTATGGTTTTCAGTAATATAACACGGATGTATACATTTCTACCAAAGTAACATGGAATGTTTACATGTTATTGAATAGATCATGGATCAATGCACATCTCAATTGACCAAGACAACCTACCAGATCTTTCCACTCTATATCTTGGTTTTGGTGGACAGATGCAATCCGCCAGTAAAACCAGAATCTGAAAATGAGATAAATGTATGAGAGACATTAGAAAATGACTGTGGGCCATATAACTTACAAGTATTCTATCTCTCTTTTATTTGAGACATATCAAATCCACGTCAAACAAACACACAGAACTAAGGACAATCAAACGTAGTCCATCTTCATCGGCATTGCTTTCATTTACAAACTTATTATCAGATTAGAATACACACATTCAACAATAGTTTACACTTTCTCGGCTTCCTAGAAAATTGCATAGCATCTGAATCATACTATTAATATTAAAAAATACGATGTCAATGTACACCATGATATATGTACATATAACAACGAACTTGCATCGCTTTTGTCGAATCCACCCGATAAGACCTTCCCAACAACCCGGAGTAATAAATACATGGTCAGGCAGGCATTGTGCCCTAGGCCTGAAGCAACTGATTGACAGATCACATGTGGGGCGACACGTAACCCTTAGACAAACGCGCAAACAGAAAAACTCTGATCGATCCCACAGGTAGGAAGCCACACCACATTGGTCTTGGGAGATTGGCTCCAATAAAACACGATTGGCCAGAGGGGCACACTTTTCCTAAACACCATCAAGTCAGATGCCACACTAAGTTAGGATCACTCAGCCAATCAGAAGTCTGCATGCACACTACATGCAGTGATCACGTGCTCCCCATGTCGGACATCTGGACACGTACCCACTGGTCCCACATTGTGTCCACGCAAAGTCGAGATTCACCTGAGCTTCATATCAAATGACCAAATTTATGGCTCGTGATTAGCCAAGATTCCTCTTCTAAAAGAATGTGCAAATTCCTTTATGACACTTTTTGAAATGTATAAAATTAGGTCCAAAACCAATGTACTTTGAGACAGTCTTCAGACCCCAACTCTGTTGCCTGTTCTCCCAGTCGCTGTGTTTGATTAAACCAACTGTTCTTGTTGTGCCAAATGCCTCTTGTCTTTTATTTTTTCAAAGTAAAGTCACATTCAAGTAACCTCTTGGTGAGCCAGATAGGAGAGATTGGTTCTTCGCGCCTGACTGCAGCTGAAGGAACAGGATCCCGCCTATACGGATTCACTTCTGCGGGTGTGATACAGGGACCGTTTGTACCGCTGAGCGTGACACAGAGGGTACGCCTGCCTCTGGATGTGATACAGGGAATGCTTGGACCACTGGGCGAGACACAGAGGGTACGCTTCATCCCTAGGTGTGATACAGGGGTGGGGCCTCACTGCTTGGAGCACTGGGCATTACAAAGACGGTACATAGGCTATGGGTCTCAATCTTCATTTTCTTGTCTAAAGGAGTTTTCTTATTGCTATTGGTTTTTTAACACTGGTAGTATCTGAGAGAAGTGAGAGGTATTATTCACTCGGACCACTGGGTGTGACACAGTCAGTACGCATGAGCACTGGGTGTGGCATAGGGTGTAATTTGTATGTTAGGGAGTTATTTGAATCTTGGAAAGGAAGGTGCAGCTTGTGCTTGGCCAAGGAGGGCCTGTAGTTGATGAGTTGCTACTTCTTCTCCAAGTAAATTGTTGCTACCTTAGTCCCAGAGCCGATATTGACAGACTCTCAGGCTCACTTAGTCCTTTGTACTGCACTAGGAGCGGGCTAAGATTTTTTGGGTAGTCATCATTTCTTTTTTCCTCTATGTCGATTTTTTTCCTTTGCTTTTACTTCTATTATGGTTTTCAATTGATGCATTGTTCTTGATGTTGTGGTGCTGATAAATTATTGCAACTGTGTTCTATGATGAATTTTATGTCCAGTTAACGATTCTGTGCGTATGAACAAGTCGTCATTTGTTCACATTTTGCTGTTCCACTGCTAAAAACAATTCATAATGTTTTGAATTAACCATTGCACTTTCTTACAGGTAATGTTTTTAATTAACCATTGCACTTTCTTACAGGTAGTGTTTGGAATTAACCATTGCACTTTCTTACAGGTTGCTATTTATCACGTGTTGTTTTATGTACTGTTTTATGCATCTTTTGTCTAAAGCTGAGCTCGTAGTAAAGTAGTTATTGCCAGCATATTTCCTTGTACATATTTTCCCCATGATCACAGTGGAATTTAGGATTATCTAAAAAGCCTTGAGAAGTTAGAAGTGTACTGGTCCCTTAAAAAATTCCCAACCCATCATTGAGTTGCCGTTAAACCACATGCAATCTAGGTTACCCACGCAGGCTAAAAATCTAGACAAATTTTGCATGAATGGCACGCACACACTAAGACGCATGCGCTCCCCTGGCCAGATGGTGGAACCTTCAACACCAACATAATAGAACACACAAGGACAAACATTCAGACCAAGTATGTAGGGCACAAGAAGGCTAGAAGAGAGGCACTGTTAGAACTGTGTGCCGTCTTAAGGCCGCCCTGATCTACACTCCTGTTCCAGAATTCGCAAGCAAGGCGTCCATACCACCTCCACCATATACAGGCACAGGGGTGCTTTGTCTGATGCCTGCCATTCCTTCACTGGGCTACATCAATCTGCCAATCAAGGGGCCCAAAGGGCCCCCACCAGGCAGCAAACCACTAGATCTATGGAAAGGAAGTTACCAGAACGGCAAACCCCAGACAATTCTAGCCTCATCCCAATTCGGTGTCAGGATTCCCCGAAGTTCGACCCCCCCATCCATCGTTTGTAACCCATCGAGCCTCAGCGGCATGGGGAGCATACACTCCAGCCCGTCTAGTAAGAAAACCTCAGGTGACTAGGGAATTCATCAACAGTCCTGGACAGCTGCACCCCTATTAGGGGTAGGGAAAGGCATCCCAGCCTTCCGAGATCTAGCGGCAAGGATAGCCATTGCTAGTCCCGAGCACATGGCAATTGCCGACTGGCCCAGAGAGAGATAATAGCAAGAGACAATGGGGAAGACTTTGCCCGCCCTTTCTTTGCCATATAGGCAGATTGGACTAAGCAGGGGAAACAATTTGGAAACGACCCCTTCGGGGAAACGACCCCGAAGGGGGGGTCGTTTGAACCAGAGGACATGGCTATGGCAGAGGACTTCATTAGGTATGGGAAAGGAGATCCTGATTGGAATTTTCCCTACATGCAACAATGCCTCCTAAGGTGGGAGAGAAAACAATTCGAGAAAAGAGGGGAAACTAGAGTAAGTAGAATGAAGTTGGATCAGGACCAGGACGCCGCTGCAGCATACCTGAGCAGAGAGGAGGCGATCCTGGTAAGAACAGCTGTAGCCGCGATGGCACAGAACGCTACTGCACAAATAAATGTACTGCCGCAGAGGTTTAGTAAGGATCTAGCAAATAGCAACAGGGTGTGAGGAAGTTGTGCAGAGAACACCCAAGGCCAGGACCAAGTCACATCCTCCCATACCATCATAGACCCCATTAAGCAGCAGGGCCAGTGCGGGTCAGCTCCACTCTCGTTGGGTGAATTAGACACCCTGCTCTCACGCGTCCAATGCCATCAGTGACCCAACGATCCTATGAGGAGCACAATGTGACAATATTGATAAATAGCACAGCTTCCTGATCGACACAGGGGCAACAAAGTCCTGTGTAAAAGTGATCATGCCGCTGTCCAAAGATTCCACAGACATGCAGGGGTTCTCGAGCGTGGTCATGAGGGTCCCCTTCATGAAACCCCTAGAGTTAGACGTGGGAGGCAGCAGTGTGAAGGGGCAACTATAATATCACCCCTCATCCCCAACTAATCTTCTGAGTCTAATGACCAAACTAAGAATGTCAATCCAGTTTGCTGAGAACGGGGCTATAGCTTGCTCCTCCCGTGGAGGTCCCCCCACAGAGCACCAACCAGCAATACACTCCCACGCCACATGGATGCTGGCCATGGTAGCCCCAGCCATGCGAGCCCCTTCACGGGGGTGGTCCTGGGGTATCTAGGAAATCTCCTCGAGCTATGTGAAATAGCCTGGCGGTGGGCATGCCGCACACACCACCTCTTAGTGGAAACCACAAAAAGGATGAAAATGTTGTCAGCCAGTAAGGAACACAAGGAGCAAGAGATCTGAGAAAGCAACTTGCGAGTGCCTACTGAGTCACTGAGGCAAAATGGGGAGCCAGCCCAAGGCGCAAAGAGGCAATGGCAGTGACATACAGATCGCGCGTACCCCAGGGATTACCAAGCTCAGCCTCTGTCGTCACTCTGGCACCTCCTTGAGTGAGAAAGTGGCACAGACAAGGTTTTTCAGCACTATGTGGTGCATCCCCCATGCCCCCCACCTGCTGCCGAATACAGTGCCTAAGCGAGTAACCATTGGAGGGAAATTGGCACACCCAGCAAATGATACACCACCCAGAGGAAATGCCCCCACTGGCCACATGGGAAAAGCCCCAGATCTGGAGGGGGGCAAGCCACCACATGCACCTCGCAGACAATGGCCCAATAGGAAGGGCTAAAACTAGGAGCAAGCCCAGAAAAACTCCAATAAAACCGGCCCCCACAAACTGAGAAAAACCACCCCCATGCTCACCCCCAAAACGATGGATTTAGCCCCAGATCGCTGTACTGGGATGAATGTTTGACATTGTTCAACATTCTGTCCATCAATTGTTCTTTTTGCAATTGTCACCCATAGTGGGACGGGTATGCCCAGACGTGGGTCCTATGCTCTCCATGCCACTGGAGTCAAGCTAGCCTGGCTGATGAGGGGTGAAACCCCAAAACCGGTCCTAGGATGCTTGTTTTTCAGTCCAGGGAGAACCTGGCCTGGCAGTTCGGGCTGGACTGTTCCCATGCGGAACAGGGTCAAGACTGATTTGCATATGGCTGTTTTTAAACTGGAATGGCATGGGGAGCAAAAAAACAATGGATTTAGGCCCAGATCTCTGTACTGGGGTGAATGTTTGACATTGTTCAACATTCTGTCCATCAATTGTTCTTTTTGCAATTGTCACCCTAAGTGGGACGGGTATGCCCAGCCGTGGGTCCGGTGCTCTCCATGCCATTGGAGTCAAGCTAGCCTGGCTGATGAGGGGTGAAACCCCAAACCCGGTCCTAGGATGCTTGATTCCAGTCCAGGGAGGACCTCGCCTGGCAGTTTAGGCTGGACTGTTCCCATTGGACGCAGGGTCAAGACTGATTTGCATATGGCTGAGTTTAAACTGTACTGGGGGGGATGTTTAACATTGTTCAACATTCTGTCCATCAATTGTTCTTTTTGCAATTGTCACCCCCATGCCCTAAGCATGCAGAGGGCACCAGTCTTGAAAGGGACTCCACCGTGGAACCCCAGAGGGTTCTGGCCCAGTAATGGCAGCAGAGGTCAGGAAGGCTGGCAGCAGCCAGACCCTAGAAAATATTCCTACTGCCAGAGGATGGGCCACCTGGCCGATCATTGCCACCTGAAGGCATACTATGAGCAAGGGTTGATAGGCATGGGCCAGTCCAGACAAAACCCCATCCACACAACCAAGCCTAGCTCAACTCGAACACACCATACATTCAGCCACAAGGAAATCAGTCAGCAAACACACCACCACAACAAGGACCGGGTGGTTGGCCAAACACATGACAGCATCAGGCAGGGAACCCAGCCCAGCAAGCACCGGTCCACAACCATGCCAGGGAAGGGTGACTGTCTAGGGGGGCAATGCCCTCACGCAATCACCCAATCCAAATACGCAGTAAATCCAAAACCCCAATATGACACATCCACTTCATAGCCATTTCAGAAAACTTACAACAATAAAGACTAGTGACACAGCATTAGTAGAAAACTCAAGCCTTTACTTGTGTTTAGGAAGAACTCAAGGCTGCCGTATGTTCTGTCGACTAAAAATCCTCGCTAAAATCTGCCATAGGATGCCTGCAGGGAGTCTAGGCTCCACTGTGCTGATGGTCGCCCAGGGCGGGGTTGACTGGCCATGGCCCAGGGGGAGGGCAGTCTGACGAGAGGGCGGGTGACCCCCGACCAGCACATAAAACCAGGCACCCAGGTCCCTTCATCCAAGTCCAATTGGGACGGGGTTCCTATTCCGAGATCAAAAGGACCCCATTCATGCCTCTAGCTAGTGGAGGCCCCCTTTTATTTCCAAAACGAGGCGACGCTGCGGTCCCGGAAGCCAGGTTTTCGTGCACTTGGAGTAATGGTGTCCCCCATATTACTCCGTAGTCCACGCTTGAATAGCAACAATTTGGCACCAAAGTCAGCAGGGAAATACACCAGGGCAATCAGCTGTCCCAGTTTATTACCCGCAACGCGACAAGTCCCAGCTGGGCACCTGACTCCCTTTCGTGAGCAAGATATCTGGCCTCCTCCTCTCCCCTAATTGTTCCAAACATCCAGAGTCTGTTCATCAGATCATGTCCCTCCAAAACAGCAGGGGTAGCGTGTCACTGGGTAGGAAGTCCCTGATTCCTGCCGATTGTGGCAGGTACGAAGCATCCTTTATCCGAGGGAGAGAAGAGCGACAGGAGGAAAGGGTTTCTGTAGATGACCATCACAGCCCCCACACAAGGTGCATGGATATGCTCACCACCGCACCCAGCTTGTCGAATCAAATAACACAGGGCCTCACGTCCAAGGGAGCAATAGGCCAGATCCCAGTCATTGCCACATCCGAATCACACTGGAGCCACAGAGCAGCTTCTCAGCCCCCACCGGTAGGCCACAATTAAACCAATACTTCATGAGACCTTAGAAAGGCACCCAATGACCTGCAGGAGGCAGCCGAAAAATAGCCCAAAAACGAAGCTCCCAGAAAAAGTGTGTAGTCAAAACACCAAACTCAATTAGGGAAAAACTCATTAAACGCCACGTGCAGGGACCAGAGGGGCATACATATGTCCTTAGGACACACTGAAATTACCCACACTCACCAAATTGTGACATGCCCCCTTTCTTTCACGGCATATCACGCATATGTAGGTCAAAATGTACCATCTGCATCGATAAAACTATACACACACACACGTTAGGGAAAGTAGGTATTAGAGGGCCAACAACACCCATTAAACAGTAGGTAAAAAGAGTCATCCACACACCCACGAAGATCACCCCACTAAACCACTCACCTCTGTCATGGCGAGGGGGAGGACCAAATGACTCACAAAATAAAACTCAGGTGACCCATGACCAAAAACTCACCGATTCCTAAAAAAAACGCCCAAACTGGGGCCCCCCCATCCAGTACCTCGCCAAAGATTGCACAAAATGGATGCACAGAAATGCCCCAAAAGAACAGGCATAGGCATTTCCGAGACGGAATAATAATGTATGTTGTTCTAAAAGCTAACCTACAAACGACAGCACAAACACGCCCGCTCCCACCTCTGTCCGTGGTGCCAGTGTAGCCCTTAGCGTGTCTGGGGCAGTCTTCTTTAATAATAAATGGACCCCTGGCATGGAGTTCCAGGGCAGGACCATCCACCTCGATGATACAAGGGGAAATGAGTCTAGAAGTGAAGGGTTGAATGCCAGCATAGCAACCCCATGTCAGGAAATCTGGGACACTGAGATAGATAGGTACACATGGCTAGAAGAGAAGGAGCAACCTCTAATTGTGTGGAAACATACACTATATTTCTTGTGTTTCAGAGGCAAAGGAACAATCCCGCTTGGCACAAATGAAAATTGTGGAGTAATACTGCACGTACCAGACATGTAATGGGGCACCTCCGCGCTGATGGATATCTACTGGCAATGTGGGGTGTTTGCCTATGCTCAGCTCATCCCCAGATGGTGGGGCCTCTGAGCCCTCGTAACCATACACACCACGACCCTGGTCATCCCTAGAGAAGACCTGTCTGATTTGTTCAAACATCCATTACAGAAGAAAACAACTCTATTGCATCAGGCTTGAGAAAAAAAGAGCTGCTGATTATTTTGGTTGGGCTCAGTACAAGGACATTCCGTAACAATTTAGACTGTTTTCTCACACTCAAGAAACGCGGGAGGGCCCATACACTTCTTCACCCTGCAAACAAAGGAGAACGCCCGCTGGTTGCAAATAACCAGGTGGGAATTGCCTAAGATGATCAACAATACTGAGCTCGGCCTAAATGCTAATAAAGGGAGAACTATGAGCCATCTGCCTCACGGTGATGCAGCATAGGTATGTGTTGGACTTGATGACCACGATGGAGGGTTGAGGGGGGGGGGGGGAATCGGTTGATCCTGCTGTACTTTTATCCCTGGAAATTACATGGACAATGGGACGCTAATTCTTGCCATCACAGCATTGCATCGTGCTGACATGAAGAAGTAGGGAGGTGCCCCTGAGCAGGACTTGTTTATCGATTTGTTTTCCTGGCTCCCCCGGTGGATGACCAGACTGTGCACATCTTTGCTTCTGATTATCATTTTTGTGCTGTTTTTATGTGGTTTCCTACAAGTGGGGGATTTCCTGATGTAAAAACGCAGTCCTCAAATTAGGTAGAATGCACGTAACTAGGGAGATAGTAACAGACACAACAGAAACAAACCGAACCTCGAATAATGTGACTGTCATGAAGTGTGGGACAATTGATGTAGTTGAAAATTCAACTAGAGGGGGAAGGTTAGTATTGCAAAATACAATGTCGATGTACGCCATGATATATGCACAAATAAGAACGAACTCGCATCGCTGTTGTCGAATCCACCCGATATGACCTCCTCATCAACTTCGAGTCAAAAATACATGATCAGGCAGGCCCCTTGACCTAGGCCTGAAGCAACTGATTGACAGATCACAGGTGGGGTGACACGTAACCAATAGACACACGTGCAAACAGGAAAACTAAGATCGATCCCACAGATAGGCAGCGACACCACAATGGCTTAGGAGATTGGCCCTAATAAAACATGCTTGGCAGGATGGGCGCGCGTTCCCAAAACACCATAAAGTCAGATGCCACACTAAATTAGGAACACTCAGCCAATCAGGACCCTGAATGCAAACTACACGCAGTGATCACGCGCTCCCCATGGCGGAAATCTGGACATGTACCCACTGGCCCCACATTGTGTCCACGCAAGGTCAAGACTCACCCTGTGCTTCTTAGCAAATGACCAGAATTATGGCCCAGTGACTAGGCTCAGATTCCTGTTCTAAAAGAATGTACAAATTGCTTTGTGACACCTTGTGAAATGTATAAAATGAGGGCCAAAACCAATGTACTTTGAGACAGGCTTCAGACTCCGACTCTGTCACCTGTTCTTTAGGCCACTGCATTTAATTAAACCAACTGTTCCTGTTTTGCCAAACACATCTTGTTTTTTATGTTTTTCAAGGTAAGTTCACAATCGAGCAACAATACATTAAACGGTACCTAAGCAAAGAGCGCCCCTATTATTCTGAAATTCTAGATTTTCCCTGCCATTACAGGATAGTAGAGCACTATGAAACTGGAATTCTCTGACAGTTGTGACAAAAACCATAACAAATGCAATGATATTTATGAAAAATATTACTTAATGTAAAAAGTTCAACATTCACAGCCTGATGTAAAACACAGATGTTAATGGAAAATGCGTAGCAAATTTGATGGATTTAACATCAACGCCGAAGTTGGCAGATGCCTTACATCCACTGGTGAAAACTACTCTGACTCTGCCATCTGTGATGGGGATCATCCACCAAATCTAGAGTGGTTGATCTGCCACTATACCTGGCAGGGAAGATCACCACAGAAAAAGGAGGCAGACCTCTCAGAATCAAAGGTGTATGTCCATAACATGCTAGGGATCCCCAATCTGGACTATAGGGAGATAAGGTAGGTGGGCACAGACCAAGTACCCCAGTATGCTTGTACATTTCTAGTGCACACATCTGCTAGCAGAAATTATTCTGCAAAATTGTTTACCATGAACAGGGCTCTTCCATTGAAGGATGCAGACAAACTATGCCTCACACTTCATAACACTGACTATATGATTGGTACACAAATTCCAGTAGGAGGCGGATTTCTCTCTCCTAACATGTTTGGGTACAGATGGTATCAAATCAGTGGCTTCTTCAAGTGGTAAAGTAAGGTTTCCAGATTTGTTTTCCAGTTGCGGCTCGCCGAGGGAGTGCTGCGGGGCGGTGGGGCGGGGGAGGGGCAGGGTGGGTGGGTGGGTAGTGGAGTCTGACATACGACGGACAGGAGTAAGGTAAGTAATTAAATAAATAAAACTATTTACCTTGCGTGCGCTGCATCGCCGAGTTGGTGATGCAGCAGGCGCGAGGTAAATAGTTTTATTTATTTAATTACTTACCTTACTCCTGTCCGTCGTATGTCGGACTCCAGTACCCACCGACCCTGCCCCTCCCCTGCCCCACCGCCTCACAGCACTCCCTTGGCGAGCCGCCACTGTTGTTTTCTCTTGTCTCCACCAGATGTTTTCCAGCCCACTCCATTGCCGAGAACTAGGGTAAAAAGGCAAGCTTTGCTAGAAGATGCAGTTATGCCTGCTCCTCAGTCCCAACTTTGGGAGGACGTATATTCAATTATTTTTTAAGGTACAAAAGCATTCAGGAGAGTTCAGACCAGTGGTGGATGTGTGAAATAGTTAAACAAATTCATATCTCATGTGAAATTCAAGATGATTACACTTCAGAGCATTCTTCCCTTTCTAAATCAGGGAGACTTTCTGACCTCATTGTATCTGCAGGTTGCATATCTACATGTACCAATTCATCGGGGTTCTCAGAGGTTTCTCCGTTTTTGTGTCCAGGGTGAGTTCAAGGTATAACCTTTAGGATGGACGTCTCCGCCAAGGGTCTTTACTAAGGCGTTGGCTCCCTTAATAGGGCTTTTGCATGTTAAGACAATTCAGGTATTTCCTTATTTTGATGATTGACTGATTTCTGCCTTTTCTTTCTCTAAGGCGGAGCTTCAAGTGAAGGAGTTCTGCAAAGTGTTGCAGGATCACAGGTTCTTATTGAATCAAAAGAAGTCATGTCTCACTCCAACACATGAATTGACTTGCATTGGGGCACATTTCAGGACATTGGTGGGGAAGGTGTTCCTTACAGTGGAACAGAGACAGACTCTGGTGATAGAGATCCAGAAGGTATTGCTACTGCAGTTTCTGCCAGTCAAGCATTGGTTACGCCTACAGATCTGATATCCACATTCCTCTTTGTTCTGCCTTGGGCTCAATTACATTTGTATCCTTTGATAAATCATTTGCTCTCCCACTGGTTACCGAGCTTTCAGTCAAGGTATTCCAGTGACAGGTCAAGTGAGAGATGAGTTGAGTTAGTGGTTGGTCAAGGAGAATCTGGCAGAGGGGAGACTTTTTCATGTTGCTCCATCAAAGATGTGACCACAGATGCCAGCAAGAAGGGGTGGGGCGCAACCTTGGAGGATTTGTCAGCTTATGGGAGGTGGTCAAAAGTTCCATCTACCAGCTCATACAATTACATGGAAAATGAAGGCAGTACAGTTGTGTCTCCTAGCTTTTGCTCCTCAGTTGGTGAGTCACCATGTTTAGATCAGAACAAACAACAGAATGGTCATAGGATATTTAAATCATCAGGGTGATTGCAGAGTTCATTCCCTCAGTCGCCTGAGCCAGGAGATTTTCATTTGGGTGGAATGTGAGCTCAGTTCACTGACAGCAATTTATTTGCCTGGGAAGGAGAACTGGGTAGCAGACAAGTTGGGTTGAGTATTTCCACCAATGAGTTAATTATACTAGATGAAGGAAATATTCCTGCAGTTGCAGAGGAGGTTTGGGCAACCAGAGATAGACTGGTTCCCCTCGAAAGAGAATGCCAAGCTGCCACGGTTCTGCACAATTATAAGTTGCCAGGAGGCTTAGAAATTGGACGTCATGTCGTTCAAGTGGCCAATTGGTTTGTTGTATGCCCTTACTCTGATTCCTAGGATTCCCAAGGTGTTACAGAAAATCAAGAGGGACAGGGCATATGTGGCTCTGGATATTCCGGGCTGGCAGAGAAGCCTGTTGTTTCCTCTGTTGTTGGAGTTGTCGGTCCAACCACAGTGTGAGATTCCTTGTCATCTGTATCCTTTTGTGGGGCCTCAACTTCCGATCTCTGTGCTTCAGAGAATGCATATTCAGGTCTGGTTGTTGAAAGGGTGAATTTGTTGGCTAGAGGTTGTTCACCTATAGTAGCAGATTGTATACAACAGTCAAGGCGCCCCTCTACGTTGAAAGCATATGCTAGACATTGGTCAGCTTTTGATAAATGGTGTGAAAGAAAGGGGTTTGACTCGTGATATGGATTCAATTAGGGTTCATGCTTTCCTTTTAGATGGTTTTGCTCATGGATTGGCAACTTCCACTATTAGGGCTCAGAGGCAGCCCTTAGTGCTTTCAAGAGTCCTTTGTTTGATCATCATGATCCTGTAGTGACATGACTATTGGTGTTGTTTGGGTTGAAGAGGTCTGGAACCTTGGCGGTGTCTCCATCATGGGACTTACCACCAGTTTTGGGAGCTCTTCAAGGGGCGGCACCTTTTGAACCTTTGGAGTTGGTGGATTTAAAATTCTTAACTCTTAAGATGGTGTTTTTAGTGGCCATTGCATCAGCAAGATACATAGGTGAAATGGATTCTTTCTTAAGATCTGAACCATTTTTGAGGATTTTGAATGATAGAATAATTTTGAAATCTAATCCTACTTTCATCCCTAAGTTGCCTTCATTTTTAAACAGATCAGCAGCGGTGGTTCTTCCAGTGTTTTTTCCTGAGCCTAAACCTGCAGGGGGGAGTTTATTGCACTTGTTAGACGTGAAAAGAGCTTTATTGATTTACCTTGCCAGAACAGAGTCTTTCAGGAAGGTTGATAGTCTTTTTGTCACTTTTGGACCAGTGAGAAATGGGTGAAAAGCCTCAAATTCTACATTGAGTCGGTGGATTTAGCAAACAATTCTGTTAGGTTATGGAGCTCAGGATAAAGAAATGGAGAGTCAGATTCAGGGGAGATCGACTAGAGGCATGTCCACTTCTTGGGCTGCATTTAAAGATATATCAATGGAAGAAATTTGCAATGCAACCACATGGTCCTCACCTCTTATTTTCATGGAGCACTATATCTTGGAGGTTGGGGGGGCTCCTATATCATTTGCTTAAAGTATCTAGGAATATATATGATGATGAAACACATTTTGGTGATTCATATTAAAACATGTATGTGGCATGTATGCTTTTGGGTATATGTTTTTATTAGCATGATGAATGAAGCTGATTTAGCTTTGGTGTCAGCTCAGGGTGTAAATACTGTGGCGAGGAAGACAACGAGGAGGTAATGCCCGGGTTACTTACCAGTAATCTTCACTACTCCAAGTCCAGGTCTTCCTTGACACAGTATTATGTCCCATCTCTCCCTTCGCTGTTGTAGATGGTTCCATATTTTTATTAGAGGATTTTGGAAATAGGATGGAGGTGGGTATGTCTTCCCTTTGATACAGCACAGGGGAAGAGGAGGTCAGCCATCTTGGAGGGATAGTAAGCTAGTATGTTAACTCTGACTTTGGAGTTTCTGATTGGAGGATAATGCTCATGGTGTAAATACTGTGGCAAGGAAGACCTGGACTCAGAGTAATGAAGATTGCCAGTAAGTAACCAGGGCATTATCTTTCAGCTTTTTCAAGTTAATGTATGACTGAAGACATTAAAAAGAAGCGCACAGACCCCCTTCTACATTGGCGCAGCGCAGTAAACGGCATCATAAAATGGCTCCAGAACTTTTTACTCGCTTGGTACGTGACATAAATTATATTAGGATGATCACATTCAACCACTTGGTCTAATAGTGGATGTGTTGCTGATTCCTTTGCTATGTTGAATCTATCTTGAATGAAATGCTTCATTTGTTGATGTTTTAACCTAAGCTTCTCAGAAACAACATATTGGTCCTACACAATCAAAAATGGTTTTATCTGGCTCTTCATCTCTAAAGATATCTAGAAATGGGGGATTATGAATAGGGCACTCGGGTTTCATGGAATTTATTTTACCATCTATATTTATCCATGTTTATTTTTTGCTCATTTTATCTGTATTTGTTCAGATTAAATGTTTGTATTTTGTGAACAAAATGAAACTGAAATTAGTAATTTTACAGTTTTTAACCAATAACGATTCACTTGGACTTAGATGCCTGATGGGTTTTAGTTTTAAAAGAAGCCATATATAAGAACTCGCTGAGTGTCAAAGTTTGGCGCACGAGCGCGCCGGGAGCCACCCGGCACAGCGCATTGTACGTGCCGCCATCTTTGGGTGCATGGTGTTGTTAGGTGCTAATGATCGGCGCCGAATACAGGCACAGTCACTTCTTTGCCGCTTTCCGTGCGATGAAGGAGTATGTACAACACAATGGTGCCGACGAGTGGCACGGTCGCATCTTTGCCGCTTTCCGTATGGTGAAGGGAAGTGTACAACACAACGGTGCCGACGATAGGCACGGTCCCATCTTTGCAGCTTGCTGTGTGGTGAAGGGAAGTGTACAACCCAATTGACCAAAGTGGTAGGCGACTCACCATTGGCAAACTTCTTGTCCTTGACTCCTGTGTCTTTTCATTGCTATTTCATGCACTCTTCAACCGGCAAGATTGGAACACACTTTGTGTTCTATGGCTATTGACACTTCTCTGGGCTGGCAGTGCACATGTGTGCACGGCTTCTTGGGACTTGGTCGCAACCCCACACAGCAGCATACTATGTGCTGCAAAGCAATAGTCTTCCTGTTTTATTTTCCTGTTTTATTTTAGTGACGATGCATACATCTACATGCTCAGTGAACTATTACATTCAGTGCTCCTTGTAATGTCGTTTTACTTGACATTGTAGGCAATGCATTTATAGTATTTGCCACATTCTTGCTAGGGTCAGTATGCCTTCGAAAATGACTCTGTACCTTGGCAAAACATTTCTGGAGTACAGTTTGAGTAGCAGTACTTGTTTTCTCTCACCGTAGCACCAAGTTTTTGCTACCACTTTGTTTTTACGCCTTTCGGACAATCTCACACACAGTATCTTCCTATGGGGTTCAGTCCCACTTACATTAGCTTCCGCCCTTATGTTGGGGGTTGGCCATGGGTTTTAGTCCCATTTACATAATCTTTCCACCCTCTTGTCAGGGGTAGATCATGGGTTTTAGTCTCATCTTCTCGTATACTGTTACCCTCACACAGGGTGTGTCTTATTGGGTCCAGTCCCATTCACATTAGCTTATGCCCTCATGCCAGGGGTAGGACATGGGTGTCAGTCCCATTAGCATTATCTTTCGTCCTTATGTTGGGGATAGGTTATGTTTTTTAGTCCCATCTTCACCTACCAGTCGTACACTGTTACCCTCACACAGGGTGTGTCTTATTGGGTTCATTCCCATTGTCTACATTATTTATCCCCGTTTAGGGTACAGTATATTTTAAGTCTACACTAAGACTTTGCTGTTAGTTATACCTTAGATTATGCTGATATTTTTATATTGTCTTTGTGAAAATGGAGAAGGATGAGTTACACTCATTGTATTTTCTTCTCTTCTTCTCTGTTTTCTCTCCTGTCCAGCTCTCCTCGTGATGTGTCATTTTCTTTGAATCCTTGGTATCTGGACTATAATATTGGTTGTTAGTCTTCTTTTGTCTCCAGTCTTTCCCTCATTGTAGTTTCATCCTATTTATTCCATGCTTTGGAGGAGATCCTTCCTTCACTTCTTCGTGTGTCTGGGTGTAAGTCTTGTGTTCAGTTTGTGTTGTGCTATGACTTTCCTCCTTGCATGTCTGTCTGGCCAGTGGGTGTGTTTGGGGGTAGTCTTATGCGTCCATGCCTTTCTGCTACTTGTTGTTTCCTCCGCCTTATCTCTGTTTTCTTCTCTTTTGTAATTCTTTGTTGGAGAGGATTGGTCATTTCTATTTGTGTATATTTTCCCATTGCTTCCTCTTAGTTTTCTTCCACCTATCTCGTCGCTCGTTCCTATTTGTTCTTGTCTATTACATTTATTCTGTTGCATTAGTGTTCCTCTCAATTATTCCTTTCATGGGTTCTTATTGTTATATCTCATTTATGGTATAGGACTTATGCTTCTGTTGTATAAGAAAGGGGGATATGTAGTATCCTGCTCATGTTATTGTTCTGCCATTTTCCCCTCCTGCTCAGCCAGTGTGAATGTGCTGTGTGCTGCATGGAATGTTGGAGTGATGATGCGTATTGGAATGTTGGGTGCCTGAGAGGTAAAGTGTGACAGTTGAGAATGGGCTGAGCAGCAGGCGGGCTGCTTCACAGGAACATGTCTACATGTAACTATCAAAACAAAGAGAGGGGGAGAGGAGGATATGGCTAGGTTCGTCCTCCTAGGTACTTGTAAAGCAAAAGAAGATCCGTAAATAATGGATCAGGGAACCTAGCTAATAGGGAAGAGGAGGGGTCTACTGAATGAGTAAGACGCACCTCAAATAAGGGAAAAGAAAATTCTTTTCTTGAGTCCCCTCACTCACCAAAGGTTTCCCTAGGTGACATGCTTCATCATTGGAGCCATCCCAAGCATCTACTGCTTGGGGCGTGCTGCGACTTGCGATAGTTACGTAGGAGCACAAAAGGACCCTGTATTCCTGGGTAGACGGTTTGGGTACTTGGTTCCCAGTATGGGTATTGTTGTGGTTGGTATTGTTGTGGACCATTGTAGAAAGGCGTTATTGGAAAAGTGGTGGTTGGAACTGGGGCCACCCATAGTTTCCTTGGTTGCCCCTGTTTCTCATCCTACGCCCTTGGTAACCCTGTCTCCTCACGTTGTTCTTCCATCCCACGCTGTTATCTGAACTATTGGAGCTGGTGTCTGATCCATCGGTGTCTGATCCATCAGTGTCTGTATTGTAGCCCGGGTTTTTCCCGGTGAGATGGTAGTCGTCTCTGATGTAGGGGTAGATTGTATCATGGTTAAAGTTTTTTGAATCTTTTTTGAATTTTTGATACTTTGTATCTTTTAATGTCATTTCAAATTCCGTCATGGTTTTGTTCAGTTCCTCTAGGCGTTTCTTCAATTCGGCTGGTGTCTGAAAAGTTTTGAGTTTCACCTCTAGCGTATGGATTTCCTCCTTCATCTCATGTGCTAGGCGTGTTGCAGTCTTTATAAAAGTACAAGCCAATCCCTTGTGCAATGCCAGGAGATTAGCGACCAATCTTTTTTTGAACAATTTGTCCTGCTGAAAGATGAATGGTTCATTGCGTACAATGAGTCCTCTAGGTGCAGCGTTTACTCTGAGATATTCTGTCATCATTATCCCATGGATGATTGTTTTCACGTGGTTCCTTTTAAGCTCAGTAAGCTCATCCCAACACTGTGCAGTCTCATTACTGTTTCCAGGTGTCGAATCTATAAAAGGGATCATGGAAGATATGTTACTCTCTACTTCTTCCTCAGTGTATGTCAGGCCTGTTATTCCAGCCATATTCTTAAGTGTTGTTGTAGTATGATGTCACGAGACACGAGTGTATGGAAGGGAAAGGGGCCCCGCAGCTTGCGCTGTATAAATATCAAAACAAAGAGAGGGGGAGAGGAGGATATGACTAGGTTCGTCCTCCTAGGTACTTGTAAAGCAAAAGAAGATCCGTAAATAATGGATCAGGGAACCTAGCTAATAGGGAAGAGGAGGGGTCTACTGAATGAGTAAGACGCACCTCAAATAAGGGAAAAGAAAATTCTTTTCTTGAGTCCCCTCACTCACCAAAGGTTTCCCCTAGGTGACATGCTTCATCATTGGGGCCATCCCAAGCATCTACTGCTTGGGGCGTGCTGCGACTTGCGATAGTTACGTAGGAGCACAAAAGGACCCTGTATTCCTGGGTAGACGGTTTGGGTACTTGGTTCCCAGTATGGGTATTGTTGTGGTTGGTATTGTTGTGGACCATTGTAGAAAGGCGTTATTGGAAAAGTGGTGGTTGGAACTGGGGCCACCCATAGTTTCCTTGGTTGCCCCAGTTTCTCATCCTACGCCCTTTGTAACCTTGTCTCCTCACGTATAAAGACTGCAACACGCCTAGCACATGAGATGAAGGAGGAAATCCATACGCTAGAGGTGAAACTCAAAACTTTTCAGACACCAGCCGAATTGAAGAAACGCCTAGAGGAACTGAACAAAACCATGACGGAATTTGAAATGACATTAAAAGATACAAAGTATCAAAAATTCAAAAAGATTCAAAAACTTTAACCATGATACAATCTACCCCTACATCAGAGACGACTACCATCTCACCGGAAAAACCCGGGCTACAATACAGACACTGATGGATCAGACACCAGCTCCAATAGTTCAGATAACAGCGTGGGATGGAAGAACAACGTGAGGAGACAGGGTTACCAAGGGCGTAGGATGAGAAACAGGGGCAACCAAGGAAACTATGGGTGGCCCCAGTTCCAACCACCACTTTTTCCAATAACGCCTTTCTACAATGGTCCACAACAATACCAACCACAACAATACCCATACTGGGAACCAAGTACCCAAACCGTCTACCCAGGAATACAGGGTCCTTTTGTGCTCCTACGTAACTATCGCAAGTCGCAGCACGCCCCAAGCAGTAGATGCTTGGGATGGCCCCAATGATGAAGCATGTCACCTAGGGGAAACCTTTGGTGAGTGAGGGGACTCAAGAAAAGAATTTTCTTTTCCCTTATTTGAGGTGCGTCTTACTCATTCAGTAGACCCCTCCTCTTCCCTATTAGCTAGGTTCCCTGATCCATTATTTACGGATCTTCTTTTGCTTTACATGTAACTATCTTCAATAAAGCTTCATGAACTACATCCTACCTGCATGGACCTTCATTACTACAATGTCACTCAATTAAAACATTAAGATTATAGTATGATGACATGCAGATAAGTAGCTGTTGAAAGATTCATTAGGAATTCTCCTCCCTTTTTTTATTTAACATCCGGGCTGTAAGACTGCACCACCATTGACTTGGCAGTCATGACTGACAGTCTTTGAGATCCACTCAAAAGAAGACATATTTACTGTTTTTTTCATATTTGAAAACAAATTTGGAAAGAGAAATAGTTTTCTTTCTGTAAAAATCAGTAAAACAGTAAAGTCGGAGCCTTACTTATAAAGCAGTAGGGAGTGAATATTGACTAACAGAATATTTAAAACTTTTCTGATATCACGCCAGAGTCAAACTAAATTCTGGAGAATCCTGAATCATATCTGCTGGACATATTTAGAATACAAATACTAAAAAAAAGATGTGTCAGTCTTTCTTCAGTAGCTGTTAACATTTCCAGTCATTGCACTATTTGAATGCTAATTTGCATGGCTGGAATGGAAACCCAACTTAGCCCGGCAAATATGTTCAAAGCAGTGCTACACTGCAGGAGGACTCAACTGGAATGGGACCATAAGGGTATGGTAGATGAGATGGTCACTGTGGGGTAGTTTGAGGGGGCGAGTTGGCTGCTCCCTATAATATTTTGCTATGCCTTGGAGGAGATGGGACGGGGTGGTATACAGTCTCACACTCCGCTATTGGCTCAGGGCAGGACTTCTCCAGGAGAGTGGGGGTGAAGTTAGGAGGTGTCTTGGGCTGGAATGGGCATTCTCTATTCACCCTGTGTTGTGTTTTGGGTTGGGGAGCATGATGGGGTTGGAATTAAGCCATGGACTGTAAAATTACTTGACATGTCCTGGTGTGGGGTGGTACAGTGTTGCATTCAGCCTCTTGTTATGTATTTTACCAGTGCTCTACTTGCTCTAGGGAAGGGAGTTTGCAATCAGTCGCAGTCTGTCAGTACCAGGCATTCTCCTTTTCCAAGGGGGTAAGAGGGAAAGGGCAAGAAGGCGGTCCAGGGAAGGGCTGGCCCTGCATCGGAGGAGAGTAGTCTCCTATTCTGTGCAGATGTTGGGTAGGGTGGAGGCCCTGCCTCTGGTCCTAGGCTCTGAATGTGGCCAGGTACACACTCACACCTGGCCGTCGTTGTTGGACAAAGCAGGGGGATGCGGTACTGACTGGGGACAGTGTTGCATGCTCAAACCTGGTGCTGCAGGGTTCAGGTGTGGGCCAGGTTGAACTTCTACCCCCATCCCTTGTCTCTGCAGTAGTTTTACTGGGTGCATGACTGCACACGCTGAAACCAGTATCAGTTTCTCCAGGCCTCAAGATGTGTAGTCTGGAGATTGTCATCATAGGATTACCAGGCCCAGAATTTACACATCTGGTAGTTTTGCACCCAGAGACAAAATTCATTTCCTGATGGTGAATGGCAGAGTTCTACCCAGAGTTACCCCTTCAGATGAAATTCAGCCACTTGCAATCAGGTTCATAATCTTCAGTGTCTGCGTAGTGGAGCAGTCCTTTGTTTTCCAAACTAAGGACTCCATACAAAGATTGTATTTATGAGGGGAAAGCAGGCATCCCTGTCAGATACATAGGTTTATGCATGGGTCTAGGCAAAATTTGCTGAAGCCCCAATAGAGTGCTGCGTTCAGGCCATTACTCTGGGCTTGAAGCTAACTGCTGTTGTCTCAGCTGGCAGCCACTGATCTATCTTCCAAGATTTGCCCTAAACACTTTAACTTCTGATCAATTTCAGCAGGTAGATCCTACCAAGATTTACCTGGGGAAGAAGTAGCACATGATAATGCACAATTCTGTGTAGAACACACCAATTTCATACACAAGTATTCATTTATGAGGGAAAATGTGGAACAGGATCTATTTACCTCATCCACAATATCTATATTTCCAATATGCGGAAAATACCTCAACCTTTCCTGGCAAACTATGTATCAGGGTCATAGTACTTAAGGCAGGAGTATGAAAGTGAGGCAATGGGGTAAAGAAAAGAAAACACATTGCATAACTTTGCAGCAATATACTTTCAATAAAAATATTTCTTAAAATAAAAACTTTAAATATAATTTTATTAGAACTGTAGGCTAATTTCAAGCAGGTAGATACAGGTATGGAAACCCTTTTTAATTCTACTGCACATCAGAGATAAATAAGATTTTTATTGGCACAAAGTAAAGGTACTTACAGCTTTGATTTACTGTCACCTGAAAACCTTGTTTAAAACCACAAGGATGATAAAAAATCATAAAGAATGGAAAGAATTGGCAAAGTAAAGCACTGGCCCACTTCAATGAAACTTTATTCAGTTTTGAGAGAAACCATAAAATAAATATAATACGTTTTGAACATCAGCAAACACAAAAAGAGTATCCAAAGCAACTTAAAAATTTTAGAAGCGCATGCTGTGCCAACCGAATACCCAACTGAAGGCCCTGCCTCCCCATCTGGCAGAAAAAATACTATAAATTAATAAAACAAGATACTAAATCCACAAAAACATACATAAAAATAGAATAAATATCCTGAGTGGTACTACAATAAAGTAATAATACAATAATAAAACCAATCAAAATATATTAAGTAAAAACTACACATAACACATTCAAAAGAACGACAGTTGGACCCATGACTCAGCCCTCCATCGAGTTCCTACATCTTACTGCCGCTTTAAGAAAAGAGCAAACTCTAAAACAGACATCACTGCTGCCTAAGAGGTGGAGATAAAACAATGCATCTGTGCACTTGCGAAACTCTAGCCTCTAGAGAGTCTTTAGGTGCTGCTAAAAGCACCTTCCTTAAACAATAACTGGCAGCTGAACAATGCCTATGAAACCACTCCTGAGCGTGCCGACTAGGCATCAGTGGGTGAGTCCTAATGCATAAGCATTGATGTTCATAGTGGGCTATCATAACGTCCTCACTCACATCTGCCAAACAGCCCAGGAAAGTATGATGATGTTTCTTTAAGAGAAGGCCAAGAGCCGTATTAGGTTCCTTCAAGAACCAGGAAAGCCTCAGGCCGTCGCTGAAGTGCTGGGTAACATGTATGGATACAGCAGGGTTTTTTGCCTTAAGCACTGGAATGTTGCCTACTGCAATTAAAGCATTTTGGTCCCCCCCAACTCAGTCTCCAAAAAACAACCCAGTGAGAACTGCGGCAAAAAGACCCTAGTTACAAATATGTAGTCAATAACTGAGGCCCGTCCCAACCCTCTAAATGAGGCCAAAGGGGATCTGTCACCCTCAAACAAATGAACTAAATATACAAGGTTGTGTGTGGCTAGATGGTCACCTAGCTCCTTCCCTCTATTCCCCGAGAGACCCTTATGGGTTACAAAGCCCTCAGCCCCTCACTCCTCAAGATCAACCACTAATTTGGCTTTAAAATACCCACAGAGACAATAATTCAGTTGGAACTGGACCACCACCCCAGAGGCTTCAATTGAGTTGAAAAAGAAACCAACTGCACAGCATAAGCACCTACAGGGTTCGTTAAATCATTATTGTAAAATATAATCAAATAAAAACAAAAATAGCTCAAATTATCTTTAATAAATAGGGCTTGAAAGACGGAACTTCCCGTCGATAAAACCGACACCTCCACATTATGGTTGTCAGGATTCTTTCAAATACAATCAGCCACTCCCACTGATAACAGAACAGACACTGTTATTATTGCTACTATCATGAATCCGAACTACCATACGTAGTGCCAGAGACTTTATGGACTAGCCTTCACTTGTGTATATTATTTTATTATTGCCATTATTCTCTTCTGTTTATGTTATTCAAGTACAGCATGTGTACTTCTTTTGCCTCTGCCAATGCTTGTTTATTATTTTTGTCCCCTCTTTGTTCCTGTATACAACACTGGGGGCCGCCATCTTGGATCCGCATACAGCATATAAGGAAGCCATGCCCAGGCTCCAGTGCGGATTATTCTGAGCGCTGAGGTCCTGTGAGCAGCTGTTGCCGAGCGGTCTGCTATCTTCGTTCATGCTCCGTGTTCAGGATTCGTTCTGGAGTCCTGTCTTTGATGGATTACGCAGGTAGGATCTTTCTGTTGGTATTTTCCGGGCAGTCTATTTTTTTAAGTCTCGGACTGCATATCTAAGTTTCATCGGTCCGCGGGAGCGGTCCCCTAGGCTCTCACCGCATGTACTTGAAACCGCTCATCGGGAGTGGCCCCCTGGGATCTGGCCGCACGTACTTGAAACCGCTACGGGAGCAGTCCCCCTGGGCAAACCGCTCCCTGTAGATAAGAAACATTGCCATAGTTCTGCCACGGAACGTATGTAAAATTCAAATGAACATTGTTTAGTGACATAATAGAGGAGTTGAGACAAGACCAAAAACCAAACAGGTGCTCTGTATTTTAATCAAAGCTGCTTCTATAGTGCAAGAACATTATTGAGATTCGAATCAGCCTTAAGATTAAAGCTTTGGAACTTGGCAGAAACAATCATTCATGTTATATCGATGATGGGATTCCACAGTCCTTTCTTTCTTTCCTTTCACTTATGCAGAATCAATGTAATTATGTTGGTATATGTATAACTGTGTTGATATCTGTACATACTATATTACTCTATCCATCAGAGATTGAATAACAATAACAGGCAATATCATTTTGTTCCAGATCTCCCTCCCTGCAGTACCCTCCCTAACTTCCCGTCCCCCGTCCAGCAACTTTGATCCTCAGTGCTATTAAGCCTGAGTCAAGGCTGTTGGAAGGTGGGCTTCTTGGAGGTACTGCTCCTGGGGAACGCACAGGTCGTGACAGAATAATCCGCCCAAGAATTAAAGTTCCTCCTGAGCAGTATTTCCAAGATGGCCACATTGGAAGATTTATGTGCCATGTTGTGCAATATGCAAAAAGACCTTTCAGCTGCAAGACAGGAAACAGCAGCCTTGTCAAATAGGTAAACACAGCTAACGTCTATGCAACCAGTACCTTCGAGTTCCACTGTTACTTCTCCCGGCTCTATGGTTTCAGTGCAAGTTCCTCTCACCCTTCCCCTGGCCCCTCCGGAAAGGTTTTCAGGGGACCCTAATAAATTCCAAACCTTCCTAACCCAAGTGCAATTACATTTTATGGTTAAATCAACATCGTTTCCTAATGCCCAATCTCGCATAGCATTTTTTATTTCTTACCTCAGTGGTGATGCTGCTATATGGACAGTCCCTCTTGTGCAATCTGATGACCCGTTACTTTACAGTTGGAGTTGTTTCAAAAACAAATTTGAGAGAGTATTTGATCGACGAACCATTACTGGTTCCGCTGATTGAGAATTTCTTGAACTACGACAGGGAAACAAGGATTTGATCCATTATTTAACCCAATTCAACCGTCTTGTTGCCGAAACAAACTCGCCGATTTGAAAAACGAGCGGCATTATATTATCAAGGCTTACGTGATGAGTTAAAGGACCTTATAGCTCCTATTGACCCTCAACCTAGGACCTGTGAAGATCTCATTGCATTAGGCCTCCACCTAGATCACAGAGTCACTGATCGCTGGGGTGACAAACAACATTTGGAGTTTAGAACAACTGTATGTCCTAAACAAAAACCACAAATGTTTACACAAGACAACAGTGAACCCATGGACATAGGTGGCATACGAAAACCTTTGACTTCGGGAGAAAAAGAGTCCCGCCGCAAAAAGGGCCTCTGTTTGTATTGCAGCAAAAAGGGACATTTTCTCAAAGAATGTTTAGCAAGACCTAAGGGAGGGCCTCCAGGAGAGTCCACAGCCACTAAAGAGGGAAACTAAGGAGCTCGGGGAACAGGCAGGAGACTTCCTCGGGTGCTTCTCGTACCTCTCCTGATCAATCAGAGGCTAATACCCTTCAGATTTCAGTCCCTCATTTAGTGTTAAATGTTCAGTTTACCATTCTTCCTCACTTGAAGAAAACAGCGGTGGTAATGATGGATCCTGGAGCCACCGGCAATTTTATTGACGCAACTTTCCCTTCACAACTAAAGATTCCTATTCAGGTAAAACAGAAACCAGAAATGGTTTGTGCTGTTGATGGAACGCAATTAACCTCAGGATTAATTACTCACTCTACCATTAACATCACTATGAATTGTTCTACCCAGGTGCAGACACATATCAAAGTGATATCATTTGATGTTATTGACGCCCCCCTGTTTGGAGTTATCCTAAGCATGCCTTGGCTGACAGAACATAACCCTACCATAGACTGGGCCAAAAGAAGTATCACTTTTAATTCTGATTGGTGTCAGCAGGAATGTTTAACAACACATAACAAGGATCCTTGTTTTTCACCAGAAACAATTCCTAAGGCCAATGCACACAATTTGCCACATCTGCGGAACAAGATATTGAATTACCTGCAGAATATGAGGAGTTAAAGACGTTTTCTGTGAAAAAAAGTGCTGAAACCCTGCCCCCTCAACAGGCAGATGATTGTGAAATAGATCTGGTGCCAGGTGCTAAGATTCCGAGCAGAAGGATTTATGCGCTCACAGAACAACAGAATCTTCACCTGCGTGACTATTTAGACAAGTACCTTAAGAACAGATTAATTCGACCATCCAAATCTCCGGCTGCCTCTCCTCTCTTCTTTGTCCCTCGGGCAACAGTGAGTTACGCTCATGTATTGACTATCATGCGTTAAACAACATCACAATAAAAAACGTTATCCTCTACCGTTAATTCCCATGCTCTTAGATCAAGTAAGAACAGCCACTATTTATACAATGTTAGACTTAAGAGGAGCATACCATCTTGTACGCATTCGAGCCATATGGAATGGAAAACAGCATTTTGAACTCGCTTCGGTTTGTTCAAATACTGCGTAATGCCGTTTGGCCTATGCAACGCCCCAGCAGCGTTTCAATTCTTTGTCAACTATGTCCTTCGGGATTATCTTGATAGATTTGTCATTGCCTACATAGATGACCTAATTTATTCCACCTCAGTTACAGGACATAAGAGACATGTAAAACTCATTCTCACCACTTTACGTCAACATGGTCTTTACTGGAAACTCTCAAAATGCTAACTTTCACACATACAGGGTAAAGTTCCTAGGTTTCATAATTTCACCACAAGGAATCACCATGGCACCCACAAAAGTACAAGCTATTTTAGATTGGCCAGAACCAAATACCATAAAAGACATTCAGCGTTTTTTGGAATTTGCGAATTTCTACAGGTGCTTTATCAAACAATTTTCCACGAAGGCGAGTCCTTTGATCCAATTATTTAAAAAAGGCACAAAATTTCAGTGGACATCTGATGCAAAAAATGCTGAAAAATGCATTTACGACAGCTCAGATTCTTTGTCACCCAGATATCGAGCAACCATTCACTGTCAAAGCGGACGCTTCCGACACTGCCATAGGAGCTATTTCATCCCAACGAAATGTTCTAACGAATCAGTTGCACCCTATTGTCTTTTTATCAAAGAAATTCTTTCTAGCCGAGAGAAGTTGTACAGTGGCAGAAAAAGAGTTACTAGCATTTCGGCTAGCTTTTAAAGAATGGCGCCTCTACTTATTAGGGAAAAAACATACCATCAGGGTCTACACAGATCATCGAAATCTCCAATTTCTACGATGTGCCGGAGCATTGACACCTAGACAATTGCGTTGGACACTGTTTTTTGCTGAGTTTAATTTTACCATTACCTTTAGACCAGGAAATGCCAACAATACAGCAGATGCCCTGTCCCGTTACGAGACAATATCAGACTAACCTGACAGCCCAGTGACACCTCCATCCATGATTCTGGCAAAACAAATCAAAGGAACTACTAGCAGTTTTTTCGAGCCATCAGACAAAAGATGCCCCTAAACAAGGTATTAGATTGGCAACAAAGAGAGAAAAGCAGGACCATCATAGCAGGATTGCCATTTCAAAAGAATTTGCTATATGTTCCATCAAAATCATTACAAAAACAAGTTTTACCATGGTGTCATAAAAAACCCTTAGCAGGACATCCAGGTATTGCCAAGACTCAAGACCTTATTCAAAGAAATTTCTGGTGGCCTAATTGGATGAAAGATACCATGCTATATGTCCATCAATGTGATACGTGTGCCCAAGCAAAAACAGAACATAGTTCTAAAAAAGGTTTGCTTCAACCACTTCCAACTCCAACACACCTCTGGGAAGATATAGCCATGGATTTTATTACTGATTTACGAAAAGATCAAGGCAAAACCACTATTCTAGTGGTTGTTGATAGATTATCAAAGATGGCACATTTTATTGCATGTGAAAAGATGCCTACAGCAACTCAATTAGTGACCTTGTTATTACAACATGTTGTAAAATTACATGGTTTACCTCGAACTATAACCTCTGATCGAGATGCACAATTCACGTCTAAGGTATGAAAAGCATGGTGCACAGCTTTACAAATCAAAAGCAACCTGTCCACAAGTTTTCATCCAGAATCAGATGGCCAAACAGAGCGAGTTAATCAGATTCTCAAACAATATCTTCATTGCTACCTCTTTAATACCCACAGTTATGTTATGTTATGTTATGTTATGTTATGTTAAGATAGCTTGTAGAGCACGCAGCTGCCCCAGTTACGGGGCGTACCGGCGCTTAGCAAAATAGAGGCTAAAACTGCGAGTATCCCTCCTAAGAGGAGACAGGAAGGGCCAAGGAAGACAAGTGGGACAAAAGAAGGGGAACCTAATGAGGGAACAGATGGGTCTTTAGCGCTTTACGGAAGGATAAGTAGTTGTCCATACTCCGGATGTGAGACGCAAGATCATTCCAGAGCTTGGCAGCCAGAACGCGGAACGAGCGACCACCAGCGCGGGCCCTCTTCACCCGTGGTATAGAGACCAAATGTTTGCCAGTAGAGCGCAGATGGCGCGAAGGAGTGTAGATCAAGAGCAGGCCGGATATTATACCAGAGGTGGAGGATTTCAGGATCTTAAAAGCAAAGCAGAGAGATTTAAACTCCAGCCGCCTCTCCATTGGCAGCCAGTGTAGCCGTCGAATGGTGCTAGAGGTGGGGCAGCGACTGGGCATAGCAAGAAGAGTTCTGGCGGCGACATTCTGGACCCTCTGAAGTCTTGAGATCTCGGTCTTATTGACCCCAAGATAGAGCACACTGGCATAGTCCAGTCTAGATAGGACAGATGCTTGCACAATGGTCTGCCGGATGGAGGGGTCAAAGAAACCCAACATGGGTCTAATACTACGCAGAATGCCAAGGCATGTCGCCGCCACCTTCTTAGTTTGAGCTTGGAAGCTCAGCGCCGAGTCAACCCATACACCCAGATTTTTCACCACCTTTTTTGGAATGGGGGGATAGTTCTTGGGTAGATCTCCTCTGGGGATCCAAATTTGCATACAATTATTTGAAACACACATCAATAGAAATGTCTCCCTTTTATGCTTATCATGGATGTCATCCACACTTCTAGCCATTTATGCTACCAAAACCTGAAACACACATACCATCTTTGAATTCTAGATTATAAGACATGACCACAGTACTAAAAAGGCTACAACAAAACTTGACAAAAGCCAAAATCACTTGCATAAAATTTGCTGATCGAAAAAGGCAGGCTGGACCACTTTATAGTCTAGGAGATTATGTATGGCTCTCCACAAAACAATTTCAGTTCAAGAAAAGTTATAAGTTCCATCCACGATTCATTGGACCATTTGAAGTACTATACAGTATCAATCCAGTTGCTTTCAAATTGAAATTACAGGCTACAATGAAAATCTATCCAGTGTTTCACACCTCTTTATTAAAACCTGCATGGAAAAAAGTTCGATCTCGCCCTCCACCTCTCCTTATTGGAGATCAGGTGGAATACGAAGTTCAGAGCATCAAAAACAGCAAACGCACCAAAGGATAACTATGGTACTTGGTTTCCTGGAAAGGCTATGGACATGAGGAAGATTCATGGGAACCAAGTGACGCTGTTCATGCACCAGGTTTAATACGTGCCTTTCATGCATGACACCCAGAGGCTCCACAGTAAATAGGAGTGGCAATGCTTTTGATGTTGCGGACTGTCAGGATTCTTTCAAATACAATCAGCCACTCCTACTGATAACAGAACAGACACTGTTAATATTGCTACTATCATGAATCCGAACTACCATACGTGGTGACAGAGACTTTATGGACTAGCCTTCACTTGTGTATATTATTTTATTATTGTCATTATTGTCTTCCTTTTATGTTATTCAAGTACAGCAGGTGTACTTCTTTTGCCTCTGCCAATGCTTGTTTATTATTTTTATCCCCCTCTCGGTTCCTGTATACAACACTGGGGGCCGCCATCTTGGATCCGCATACAGCATAAAAGGCAGCCACGCCCAGGCTCCAGTGCGGAGTATTCTGAGCGCTGAGGTCCTGTGAGCAGCTGTTGGTGAGTGGTCTGCTGTCTTCGTTCTTGCTCCGTGTTCAGGATTTGTTCTGGAGTCATCTCTTTGTTGGATGACGCAGGTAGGATCTTTCTGTTGTTATTTGCCGGGCAGTCTGTTTATTTAAGTCTCGGACTACATATCTAAGTTTCACCGCTCCACGGGAGCGGCCCCCTGGGCTCTCGCTGCACATACTTGAAACCACTACGGAAGCGTTCCCCCTGGGCATTGCCGCAAGTATTTAACACCGCTCCCTGTAGATAAGAAACATTGCCATAGTTCTGCCACGGAACGTATGTAAAATTCAAATGAACATTGTTTAGTGACATAAGAGAGGAGTTGAGTCAAGACCAAAAACCAAACAGGTACTCTGTATTATAATCAAAGCTGCTTCTATAGTACAAGAACATTATTGAGATTCGAATCAACCCTAAGGGTAAAGCTTTGGAACTTGGCAGAAACAATCATTCATGTTATATCGATGATGGGATTCCACAGTGCTTTCTTTATTTCCTTTCAGGTATGCAGAAGCAATGTAATGTAAATGTAAATGTAAATGTAAATCCAGTACTTGTATAGCGCACGAATCACCCCCGAAGGGGTATCTCGGCGCTGGGGACCGTTGGGAAGATTAAGTGAGCTATTGCCCAGAGTCGCATGGTGCTGGGCAGACCCCTGCCGCCGGAGCCAGGGATTGAACCGTGATCCCCAGCGTCCAGCGCCATTCGCCCTGGCCATGGCGCCACACCTCTCCCCTATTATTTTAGTATATGTATAACTGTGTTGATATCTGTACATACTATATAACTCTATCCATCAGAGATTGAATAACAATAACAGGCAATATCATTTCGTTCCAGATCTCCCTCCCCGCAGTACCCTCCCTAACTTCTCTTCCCCCAGTCTAGCCACTTTGAGGGAATTGCAGCACTAGAATAACAAGACAAACCAGCAAACGAAATAGGGGTTGTAGTCCAAGTTTCCTGTTAGGCAATAAAATCATATTTAGCAATAAAATTAAGAGCAGCACTATTCCAACTCAACCAGGAGAAAGGGCAATTGGTACACAGAACCATAGAACAGTAACCCTTCATTGACAGAGCACCATTCCCCTCAGAATTGACAGTGAGAGGAGGGACTTTGTTGACATCAAGAAGTCAGTCTATGTCAGAGAGCTACTAGTACTCGAATCTGGTCCGCTACGCAGAAAGAACTGTTAAGTGCCTGTTGAGTTGGTTGTGTAACTTCAGAATCAAATTTTACCCGTCTGTCTGCTTGGGCCACCAAAGCGGGGCATACTTGGTGTGAAATTATTTATTGGCAGGTAAGAGGGGCTGGATTTATAAAAGTATCCTAGAGGAATGAGGGCTATACTGCCTCTTGCAAAAACTTTGCTCATAGACCCAAACAACAAACTTTGTACCACGTAGGGAAACCTAAAATTAGCGATGACACAGTCACTCTGAATGTTGACTGGGCTAGACCCAATCCATCAATTCCTACAAGTTAGCAAAATATCACTTGCAAGGAAAAAAGTAAACCCATATGTCATGCGAGCCATTCCAATACTTTATTAAATTGTTCCTCATAGGACTCCAGTTGGTCCCTGTGTAGAGGGGGAACTCAAGTAGGAATCACCACATAGGGACAGACGGCAGGAGGAGGTTTGATGATGGTCCGATTGGGATTGGAAACAGACCCACTTGCCACGTTTCCAGGCATAAGTGAGTTTGCTGAAAACTAGTTCCTCTTCGACTAGACGTGGCCTCACTCGGGCGAAGAGGTTGTAACCCAGAGGGTGAGTTGATCCAGGCACCTGAGAGGTGAGACTAAGGCTACGACTACAGGATGATGCCCCCTTGGAGGCACCAGAAGAGTTAGATTGGCAGGGATCCCTCCTACTTTCAGTTGGCAGAATTGAAGGAAATGGTGTAAGAACGTACCTTTTTTTTTTTACTGTTTTCCACTTCCGTTTCTGTCTTGAACCCCGTTGTCCAGGTCCCTCCTTTGCTCTTCCGAATCCAGCACGAAGCCAAACGACTCTGTTGTCACCGTGATATAATGTAGGCAACGTTTACAATTGTCTTACTATGAATCGTGTGTTGACAATAGCTGTAGCCTTGTGTCTTTTTGCATTGCTCTTTGTTAGAAATGGGGTCTCTAGTTGGCAGTGGGTTGCACCCTGTCCAAGTAGGGACCCTCACTCTAGTCAGGGAAAGGGGATTACACACCTAAGATAACCCCTGCTCACCCCCTTGGTAGCTTGGCACAAGCAGTCAGGCTTATCTCAGAGGGAATGTGTAAAGTATTTGTATACATATGTACAGTAACACAGTGAAAACACCACAAAAGTACTCCACACCAGTTTAGAAAGTAGCCAATATTTATCTGAGTAAAACGACCAAAACGTCCAAAATCCAACATACACAAATCAAGACATCTCTTTTACAAAGATCACTTAAAAGTATATCTCTTAGAAATCAATAGCTCCAACTGGGACTATCTTGATGTCGTGATAGCTACTAATCCAACAGTTCAGCCACGACCGCAACGAAACGCGGGCATGCTGTGGAGTCACACGGACCCCGGTTACAGTACCTTGGAAAACGAGGAAAACAAAGACGTTGCACGGCATCAAGAAGGTGAGGCGTCGCTGGCCCGGTGCAGTGTTGGTTCCTTACTGTCACTGGGGAGGTGAGGCGTCAGCTCCTTACTGCTAGACGGAGGAGGTGATGCGTCGGTTTCTTACTGTTGCAGGGGAGGTGATGCGGCGTCAGCGGCCATGCGTCAGTTCCTTACGATGGTGTGGTGTCGATGAGTTTGGGAGGTCACAGAGGTTGGTTACTGACTCCATGGTTTGTGGTTGAAGTGCTGGCATCGATAGGCATCAGGGCTGCGGTGTAAATCGGGGCGGTGCGTCCTGCTCTTCACAAGCTGTGGCCTTGGCTCCGGTGCAGGCAGCGGTTTGGCATTGGTGCGAAGCTTAGGTGTGCCTAGATAGGCCATCACTGGCAGGATGGGATGGAGACGTTGGGCCCAGCCCCACTTACACCTGAATAGGCTCCATCCGGCCTCCGCACAAAGGGCTGCATACCCCCTGTAAGTAGTCTGGGGCCAGGACAGGGAAGGCAGTACGCCTAGGGATTTCAAAGGGAAACCTCTAAAAGCTTCTCTCCCACATCAAAGGCCCAACTGGGTATAAATATTGGACCTCAGACACAAACTCTTCAGTACACTTCCGGACCTGTGGATACACTGCCTGGAAATAGGACTGCTATGCTGCTGAAAGGACTGCGACTCTGCTTGACAACTGCTCTTACAGAACTGCTGCCCTGCTGTGCTGACCTGCAGCCTGCTGCCCTCTTGCCTGGGTGAAAAGGACTGGACCTGCATCACTTGAACCCAGAACCCTGGACTGACTCCAAGAGCTAGCTGGCTGGCCTCCTGATCTGAAGCCTCAGGGGCACAACAGGCTTTCAGCAACCATGCATCTGCACCTGGACTCTGTCATTTTTTAGTCTACCTTGCCAAAAGGTGCCACCCCAGTCCCAGTCCCTTCGAAGGGGACCTAAGGTGCTTTCCCTGTCTCTGTGGACCTAGCAGAACTGACACATCTCCTTTGCTGTGCTGTTGAACCTCAAGCATAACTGACGCATTGCAGCTGCTGCGGGGATCGGACCCATCGCAAAGATCTGCATTGTATCACAGCTCGCAGCATCTTCAGAATTGCTGCACATGCCGCATCCCCGGGCAGTGTCCTCACATCCCCTGTTGGTGGAAGCCTTGACGATGACGACAAACTCAGCCTCACAATTCCTCAAAACCGATGCATCGCCCTGACTGCGAGGTGCATCCCCGGCACCATGCTTCGCATCGCAAGCACTCATCGACGGGATCCTCGACGACGACGAGTGACCTTGTATCGCAGCCTTGCTGCATCTCTTTGGCTGTGTGGTGCATCTTCTATACAAATCCCTGCAACACTTCGCAAACTGGGATTTAATGTGCTTTGTTCAACTGGCCTAACTAGGTCCCTGTAGCAAGCCCGTGACCAGATATCCACAGTTGACGCTTTGTGCTTTTTGGTGCTATCTTTACTGAAATCTTTAAAATTGAATATCTTTGGATCTACTAATTGGAGTTTTGTTGGTCTGTTCTTGTTTTAATTATTATAATCTACTCTATTATACTAAACCTGTTGTTGGATTCTTTTGTGGTGTGTTTTCACTGTGTTAGTGTTTGAAGTGTTGCACAGACACTTTACATATTGCCTCTGAGTTAAGCCTGAATGCTCTGTGCCAAGCTACCTGAGGGTTGTGCACAGGTTGATTTAGGTTTTGCTTGTGACTTCATCCTGAGAAGAATTGTGGTTGTTGCTTGACCAGAGCTCCCACCCTAGCCAACCAACAACCCCATTTCTTACAAATACGCAAAGTCCAACTGCCAACTATTCACAGTCATGTGAGCCATGACAGTTGCCTCAGGCACCAAATGGTTAGGACAAGAAAATGGTGACTTTCTAAAAGTGGCCTTTTCCGCATTGTGACTTAAAATCCAACTTTACCATTAAAGAGGATTTTAAATTTAAATTACAAATCTTTTAAGACCAAACATGACAATTCTACCTGTTTCCAATCAAAAGTTAGCACTTATTAGATGTAATAAAGAAACCCAATGTTATTCAATGGGAGAGGCCTTACAGTACTTGAAAAACCAAATTAGGAGTTAGGATTTTAGGTATTCTGCCAATTCTCTTCACTGAAAATGTGGTTGCTTTTCATTGCCAATCTGGTAAACTGATCCTGATATTTGATGGTTATGCCAGCAACTACTGATTCCAAGATGGATCTCCTGAAAAGTTGTCATAATAAGAAATGAGCAGTGGTTCAACTTGCATGTTTAATACTGTTGGCGCATTTTGTCTGTGCTAGGCAGAGACTTGAACAGCCTATACATTTCATTACCTGCAAGGTATAGTAACAGCGACATTTCACTGGCATGGTTTGTTCTTTTAGTAGCCACCTATAACCTCCATCTAGGAGCCATAACAGGGTGAATCTCTGACTCGTTAAATTTATTGATTGGACCTACTGCTGTTATTTGCACTAACATTTGATGTAAAATTCAGACTTTAGTGAATTGCCAAGTGTGTAATGATGACAAAGGGTCTACTGTGTGCGAGCACCCTTGTCCTATTGCTGTATTTTCAGTCTGTCATTGACATCTATCAGTTTTCAAGTGCATCTATATGAGTGTGGCATGTACTTTTCTTTTGTGGTATGAGGACATTTACAAGGTTATGGCACATTTTATGATGGAATAGATTTTTCCTCCTTCTAAACTGCTTTTCTAGATGAACAGCAAAAAGCAGAAAGGAGATATTATGGCAACATGTGCTTTAGGCTAGAATCTCTGTTCATCTTTTTACACATTCTGAGCTACAGAGTTTTTAAATCTGACTTGTATTAAACTCATTTTAATATCTTTTTGCACAAAATATCTAACTAATTTTTGGTGTGATTCATATTGGTCTAAAGATTCATTTTTTATTTTTCATTTTTACAAACATTCTATCTCTTTCATCTGAAAAGCAACACACCAAGGATTTAAGTGGTTTATGGGGAAGGTGGTGGTGTGGCCATGTATTATAAGAAATAAAGTACGCTTTGCAGTACATTATAAGGTAATTGCAAGTCACCTCAGAGCTAAATTATCTTATAAAGGAACACGGCCTGTGGCCTCGTTCCTCTACATGGACACAGAACTCCTCGGTGACTTGCAATATCCTTATAATATATGTCAGGGGTGCAATAGCCTTAGATTATATATGGGATAAACCCCCACCATTCAATATAAGTCTACAGTATAGAATGGTCAGTTTTTACCTTATGCTTTTATTGTGCACAATAAATATCATGTTCTGTCCCTCGGTGATACTGTTGCTGTTGTTATGAAAACAGAAGATGAGCTACTTTGTCAGAACTGTAGATTGTGTTTCCTCAATAAGAATGAAGCATATGTCTAAGAAACAAGGCACCTAACTTTATTTTTTGTGGATTGCTATCATTGTTGGTTGATTTTGTAAAATAATTCTCACCACTTTTGACTGGGGAGAGGGTCACAGAATGTCCTTGCAACTTTTTGCCATTTTCGATGCTAAAAGTCCTCACATGAACACTTTAGACACACATACCAAAAGACAGAACTGGTAGAAACCAGTAGTCCAAGCCACAAGTATTCCATATAAGATGTGTAAAATCTCATGAGAAAACCCTGATAAATGAGATTGCTAAGCAATGCTTAAAGGAACAATATTGAGACAAACAGGTTACATGAGATCATGTAATCATGCAGGTTATGCGTGTACTAGCAAAGAGTGCATATATCACAATTCATGTATGCAGACATTTACTGCATAACACACACCCATGTACCAATAACACACATACTATTTATAACACAACACACAAATAAAGATATAGAGTACATATGCATGCTAAGCACACATGTAATATGCTATTCGGGACTTCATGTATCACATACCTAATGAGATGTATGAGCAATGACTGCATACAGCAAATACATAAAAGATTTGTGCCAGCAGTGAAACACATAGCTTGCACATGCAACATGTATGCTAGTAATATTGTTATCTATTCCAATGAAACATTTATTTCAGTAGTGGATGGACATAGCACACCCAAGTAATAGGTATCCAAGCAATGACTGAATATAGTACACATGGGTACTTTATTTCCCCCAGTATCAATGTATCACACACACATGGATATTATGTCTGCCAGGGATAAATGCACATATGTGGTACATGCACAGGAGTGTCTACGTATACCATATTTTCATAAGGCATAATGAATCAGTGGCAAGAGACACTACATACTTTGGACATGAGTACTGTGTCTTGTCAGCAGTGACTCTGCAGAAAATGGACAACTGAGTTAAGTTCACTTAATAACTCGAGTGACAAAGGGTGCCCAATTTGGGAAGAAGTAAAACATGATCATGACCAGATTGCGTAGATTGGCTCTGAAGGTAAAAGAAGACCTGTAGAGCAAGCAGTGTTTAAAGAGAAGAGGCCAATGCTTTCATGGAAGCATGCAAAGAGCTAATAAAGAAAAATACAGATGAGCATTCAGAAAGAAAACAGTGTTTTTTAGGCTTTGCCTGCACAGTGCTTGCGCTGCGCTTGAGAAATCTATTGTTTTTGATATAATCTTAAAAAGGACTTACATCCTACCTCCTCTCTTTCCTGGCTTCATATTGGTTACTGTGCGTGCCACTTACCTTTGCTCCATTTCTATTGGCTGTGGCATGTTATCCTGCATTTACCAATGCTTGTTCCTAGTCGGTTTCTCTTATCAGTTTCCCGCTGCCGAAATTCTGTTAACATTCGCTTTGGTGGAACTATATTTTCATAAAGTTTTGCCTTTTACTATTGCAGCATATTTATATAACAATTTATCACCCGAAGAGATTAAGTGATTTGCATAGAGTCACAGGATGTTGCGCGGCGCCGCTGCCGAGACACGAACTGAGATCCCTAGCTCTCGAGTCAGCAGCTCTGGCCACTCTGCCACATTCTCTCCACTCCCGGGTTATGTCAGGGAGCTCTTTACTTCTGCCGGATGATGATTGATGAAAACAGTTATTTATTTATTATATAGGCGAAACCGATGCATTACCAATGCTTGCTCTTTTAAGTATCTGAAAAGAAACATGCATTGGGATAGAAAGGACCAGGCAATTACAGAAGCAATATTGATGCATTTTGGGGTAAAACACTTGAGGAAATATATATGGACCATAAAGACCTCTGAGAATCCATTAGCAAATCAAAGTAGCCTGGTTGGTATATTCATTGACTAATATATATGGCCCAAGCACGAAGAACATGGTTTGAACCAGCAAACATGAAAATGCAACAAGAGAATGAAGTCAAGAAAATCAGAGGGCTCAGGTAAAATCATGCCAGTTCTGAAATTCATAAACTGGTGGGAGTTGGTGTCGAGCATGATGCTAAATGCCTTTCTATTGGCCTAATTCTTGCCAGACTCATGATGTGTGCTAATAAATAAAAACAAGCATTTGCAACGCAATAGGTCTCGAATTTGCGAGAGTTTGAGCTATTGGCATTGTAAATGACAATGCCTTTTATTTATGTGTTTTGAAAACCTGCAAGCGGTGCGTAAACACGCACTTTGTACTTATAGTCCTTGCTTATGAGAAGCAAGTCTGGCAGTAAAACAGGCGCAGTTTCTGTGAGCCTTGCTTCTCGTAAGCAACCACCATAAGTACAAAGTGCGTATTTACGCACTGCTTGCAGGTTTTCAGAACACATAAATAAAAAGCATTGTGATTTACAATACTAATAGCTCAAACTCCCGCAAATGCGAGGCCTGTTGCATTGCAAATCCCTGTTTAGGTAGCACTTGGAAATGCGATGAAAGCCAGGAAAGCCTGAGGACTCAGAAAAACCCACCCCTTTGTGCTCCTCTGAAGTATTCGTGGAACGTCTGGAAGGGTGCTTGTGTTTCCTGTGGCACCTCATAGAAAAACGCCCATGGCTTCATCTGTGAAGCAGCAGGAGAGACTGACAGTTTACAAATTAATGTCCTAGAAAATAATACATAAACTACTGACAGAAGGTATGTTTACAAATTGCTAAACTCATGTTATTTTGCAAATGGTAGTTTTTGCCAACCAGGAAGTGGAAACTGTCACACATGAACACCGTAAACAGTGGGAAACTTTGCACCGTGCCCCTCAATGCCCACCTGCATCTTTCATTCCAAAATCAAAGCACCAACCTGTAACTACAATGACCATAATGAATTGGAAATGCAATGCACACAATGCTATGGGAAAGCAGAAAAAAGGAATGACTACTGAAGCCAAGAAACACGTGTGGTATTAATGTAAAGAGCTGTATTGAAGTAACATGAAGAAATGTATTACCAGGTGCATAGTAGGCTACAGGTAGGAATAGGCAAGTTAAGTTTAAAGGTAGGGAAGGAATAAAGAAAAAAACATATTTGAAGGAGAAGGGGAAAAGGAATAAACTCAACGGTATAAAAAGGAGCGAGTGAGGAGAAGAGGGGGTAGGGGGTTGTAGAAGGTCACCCTCATAAATAAAACAAAGTGGGTTAAAGGTGAAGGGGCTTTTAACAGACCAAAGCTTTCATCAATTTGGGAAAACAAGTACTAAAAAACCCTCGTCATTAGGCATGTTGGGAACGGCGATTCAGCACCACCTTGAATGGGAAACAAACAGCCCCGTCATCCTGTTATAGAAAGAGTAGACACCACTTCCGACATGGAACACTCTGCCCCACACAGGATTTGGAAATTACAAATGAAAAGTTAATTATGAAAGCTGTTATGACAGGCGTTTCAGTTCTGACATAATGTAGCTTATATAACCGCTGTTTGTAGCACTGAAAATACTAGCGTCCGGATTGCATAAACTGCCCATGGGATGATAGTTTGCTGCGAGGCGCTAGATAACGCATATATATACGCATACACGTCTGTTAAACAATCAAGAGTCGCTGTTTGTCGTCCGCTACACTCAAAAAGGAGTGCTCTCAAACAGTAGTGACCATTGTGATAAGAAATAGAGCTGGGAATAGGGCATACCTTCCTATCTGACCGTGTTATGTTGATGTATGACTGTGGCATGTGGCTGTTTCAATTATTATTTTAGATCACGTGAAACAGTTAACATAAGTAAACGTGTTGGGAATTATCCCGCAACGTGACATAAAGAAAGATTAAAATGTGTCAAAGGAATGTCGACGTGGAACTGGCGAGTTGCTGTTACTGAGAATCGCTGTCCTGTCAGTTTTCCAGCAATGAAGCCTAATGTCACATATTCCAGCCGGATTGCATGACTGGAAGCCAGAGATAAGGCACGTTTATTCCGCTGCATAAGCATCACGCATCACAAGGCTGCTGCATTATTTATCCAGGATCCTTGCAAAGCTGATATCTGGAGAAACCTCCACGTTGATCATAGAGCGTGCGAGGAGCAGGCGGCAGGACACAAATAAAGAAAAAAACGAGTTCTCCCACAAAACAGATAAGGAAGGAAAGTGCAATGAAACTGTACTTTACCGGTGCGCCTCGGCCTTGAACGGAACTGACCTATCGGCAAAGGGAACGAGTTAGGAGGAAGCAGAGAAGAGCGACACTGGATTAATCCAATGGTAAGGAGCAGGCAGGAAAAAAGTGGGGTTTTTGATTACAATAGTTCCTGCAGATAGCGCATGCGCACTGAAGCTCGACCTAAAAAGTGGAAAGAAGACTAGATCATAATATGCAATTAGCCTCCTTAACACGCACCTGAAGATTTTTTCATATCTAGAGCTCAATATCAATGAACAAATTAACAAGTATTATTGGGAGTAAGCTAGGTCAACAACAAATACATTGTGATAGTTTCAAAGCACCCAAATTTAAACTTGTTCACAGATGATGCAACTGGGTGTAGGACACTAATATGCAGGAAGTCTTGAGAAGAGCACAAAATGGTGCAAAAGTAATCAAGATAATTCGACAGAACAGTTATGCAAAATATTATAAGATGATCATTAATCACCAAGTTGAAGGGATCATCTCTTCTGGTGTTTATTTGTAGCACACAGGAAAAATGTGCAGGCATATGTAGAAAAATGTGAAAACAGTACACAAGAGATGATATATGCACATAAGAGACCCAACTACAACTATAAAAGGAGATGGAGATCTTGTATATACAATTGTAGCAGAAACAATTTGTTGAGTCAAATTAACGAATTTGTAGTTTACATTACATTAGAAAAATGGACTATTGGAAGACTGCAGAACAATTAGAACTACAGATAATATGCATGCCCATAAAAGGTTCATTTTAATCGAAGGTTCGTCTTTGGAAAATGGCAAAATGGAGTTGAGAAATGTACTTCAAAATTAATATGACTTCAACAAAAGAGAGGATGCTATTTTTGATGGCATGGAAAACTATCTCCTCATTAGGAACAGAACAAAAAAATAAGACATTCAAATGATCGCAACTGACTCTTGTCCAATGGAAGTCAAAAATACATTGTCACATTTCATTGTCACATGCCCAAAATATAACTATGTAAGAAAGAGATGGCTCAAGTGGTCAATGGGAAAAATAGGGCTATTCAGAACTATCTAAATGATAACCTTACAATTGGGGACCACAACCGATTTCTGATAGCTAGACTCACAGCTTTCCTCAGGGGAAAGTGTTATGAAAGAAGACACTATGCCAATGTGAAATATGACTTTTTCATGGCATCAAAAACCCACGGGGAACTGTGTTGGAGTATTGACATATGATTAGATTGATTGTACAATAGTCCCTTCTTAGCAAAGCTTTAGGTTTAATTTCAATTTATAAATAATCTTTGGAGACCGTATTCTATTAAACATATAGTAAATTTTAATGAATTAAAACACTTATCTTGAAATAATACAAATAAAACTCTACAACTATACTACTTATCAATTGAGGATACAAAATAAAATGAAACTTAAAAGTTCACATTCTTTAAAGCTTTTAAAAAATGTCCCAATGTAGTGGCCATATCTAAGAAAAGCATATTTGTAACAGGGATGTGCGTATTTTATAAACTTAGGTTTTAAATGAATCCGTCTTAATTTTAAAAGCAAAGTGCAGTCCAACCACACATGCTCTACTGTATATTTTCCAAATTTAAAAACACCAGCACTTCCTAATCCTCTGTTCTATTTTAGAAGCTTCTGTAGGAATAAAATAAAAGAGAATGAATCCAATTTTAATGTTTATAACCTCTTGCCTTAAATCGTAGCGAGGCTTTCACCACTGAGATCTGTACATTTTAATGGCATTCTACTCTATAGGTGAACTACCAAAATTGCTCTTTACCAACGTCTCCCTGATTCTGAGTGTTTTTTCCTGGAAATAACATTAAAACAATCCATCAACTTGTTATGTAGTATCTCCACCATTTAATCATTTTATAATAAGGCTCACATCTATGGGTGATATTGCATGTATATATTTTCTTAACATTTCTAAAGATTTATTTTCACTGTAGCCCTCATATCAAAACAGTGCTATGTCCTACCAAACACAAGGTGTGTTTCTCTTTTTCCTTTTTTTTTTTTTTAGTAGCAGCAGTCATATTCCTATTAGCACAAACACCGCCACAGAGGGAACACCACTTATTTATGACGGGGGCTCTCAGTCTTTCACCTCTCCTCATATCTTAACTCGGAGTCAAAGAAATTTACTACGTGGGGACTTCCTACTTCAGGCTTCAAGGGTGAAGATGGCTGCTGCTAGGTTTGTTGCTGCCTTAACAGGTCTTTATTGGGTCCTTTATCTCAGCTGTCACCAGTCTCACAATATTCTGATCCCACTTGGCAAACCCACAGTCCGGAACTAACCCGTCAGCTTTGTCTTCAAATTTCTCAAATTGTACTCAAGAGATTTACACAAAAACAAAGCAGTAACAAACATTTCTATGACAACCAGAATTTGCATCTTTTATAACTACCACTACAACTTTAGCTTTTACCGATATTGGTGAACCTTTGTTTAAGGAACGATAATTAAACAGCGCTATGTTTCCATAACTCCCGTGATCCCACACATGAATTTAAACATGACATCATCATGGACATCAGATACCACATCACCACGCACATACTCATTGACTTCTCTGAAGTAAAAAAATATTCCTTTTGGCACATCCATATGGTGCCATTGGAGACACAGCCTTGTTCTTCTAGGGATCCATTGAAAGAACGCTTGTATATTCAATGTGGTGTTACAGCAGTTCATTTGCAATTAAGTTCTATGAGAATCCGTTTTGCTTGTGTTTGTGCAAAATGCTTTACTAACAATATACACAGATTAGATCACAAATACTTTAATTGGTGAAATCTTTGGTGATATCTTTGGTAACATTACATAAAACCTTTAATACATTTTGCACATCTCATCAGATCTGACATTAGTGAAACCACAAACCATATGGGCCTATGCTCAGGTGCTTGAACGGCCTCACAATATACAGGGCATTACCTTTGGTCTCACTCTGCTCACAGTCTCTCTTCCAATCGAAAACTGCAGAAATAAACTAAGCAATGCCATCAAATCAAACTTGAAAATAACCACAGCTAGTTCGAGGTCCGTGATTCAGAGTTTTTATTCGTGATTCATGGGTAAGTCCCCCTTGCTTCCAGTGGCGTAGCTAGACCTTTGGCCACCTGTGGCGGTCCCTGCGTTTGCAGCCCTGCGACGGCCGCAGATAAGAGCCGTCCTCAAAACTCGTGCCGCCCGGGGTGGACCGTCCATCCACCCCTCCTTGCTACGCCACTGCTTGCTTCTGATGTTTGACTAAACTAAAAAAAGTGGTTTGTGGACCTGGCCTGGAACTTCAGTAGTAATTTACATCTATGACAGGAGGCCAGAGGAAAAAAAAACCTTTATGAACCAGGGCCAGAGAGTCTGGAAATCATTCTTATTGAAACTGTCGGATCTCACAGTTCCATCTCCGAAAATCCTATAGACGTGATTGTTTATGGGCTAAAAGGCTATGAAATTGATATACTCAACAGGCTTTCAAAACAAAATCAGAACTGTAGTCGGTGAATCCATTTCTCTTCCCCAACATGTTTCACCAAAAATAAGCTAAAGATGGTGCAACTTCTCTCACTCCCCTATTGCCATATGGCGGCAGTGATTTCCACCCAAGTTCACAACCAGTTTAGAAGAGAGAAGGAGTTTGGTGAGTCAAGATTCGGCAGTCCATGTTGGGCTTGACTTTTTTTATTTCTCACTAATCATTGTCAGACGGTCACATTTTTATTGGCAAAACATCTAATGATATAGAAATCGTTACAGAAAATTATATGTAACTATTCTACGTTTATTTTAAGTTGACACTTGCAAGATGGCAAAGATGATTTTGTAATTAAAAGAAATCCGTAGAATTATGAATGAACGTGTGCTAACATTTGGCTATTCTACAAGCATTTCTCTTAGAAATCATTATGATTTGTGAATGTAAGGATTTATGGATTGTCCCCCTAAAAAAAGTTAACATAAACATCTCAATATTTAGTGACAACGAATATCCGGGATGGCAGCGTAGAGTAGATATATATGTTACCTAAATGTGCACTCAAGATAAATACATTTTACAAAGAGGAATGAAGAGATAACAATTCTTACCAGGCCAAGGACGAGTCCAATGAGCAAGATTGATATAATGAATATTATATAGGAGCCCCAGACAGGAATTCCCAGAGGGCCTGTGAAGTAGCTGTGTATTTGCTGGAAATAAAAAAAGAAATGTAGTTAGAAAGTGCTCCACCAATTGAAAACTCCCACAAGAGATGGTCACTTTAATTTTAAAATTTACTTGCTTAGAAAAACGTTTTTGATAAATTATAAATTGTCTAATAAAGAGAATTGCACAATTCTTCATCTGCAACATAAACACCATGGGCCTGATTAACAACGATATGGCTGCTGTGACTTAATCTTGTAGTACTACTGACTTACTTTGTAGGATAAATCAGAAGTTCCAGAAGAACACTACTACTCACAGCAAACTCTTTGTAGGACACAAAACAACAAATGAATATGGTTATTGAGTCCTAGCAAGTTAGTTGAGTGTGTGCCGCAACATACATTTTTCGGTATTTAAGCAGCTCTGATGGTGGTGTTTTTTTTACCAGGTTGTACAACTGAACATGTACCCCAGAAAAACGCGGCCCAAGAAGAACGGGTGGCAGGACATGGTTCCAGAATAAGTTCAGTAATTGCAATACGAACAATGTTATCTATCGCTTGACCTGCAGCTGTGATCTCCATTACATTGGCCTAACCACGAAAAAAATCAAAGTTAGGATCCAGGAACATATTAGCACGTGGTCTGTCATTTCCAGGCAATGGGACACAGTTGCCGGGATTTCAGGTGAACAGTATTGGAGAAAGTGACAGGTGGATTACACTGTTTTGAGAACATGCTAATTAGAAGGGAAGCCCGCTGGATTTTTTCAAAGACTGAACAAGGGGGACTGAGGGGCATGGCTTGGACGCACGGCGGACTAGTCGAGTTTGCCGGAGCTCCCGCTGGTGATCAGCCATCCGGCATAAATCCTGCACATCCCAGACTTAGCGAACACCCCTCATAGGTGGGGAAATCGATGCTGTCCCTCCGAGTCCATCGGCAATTTAAAAACGGCGCAAGGACCCACGGCGAACAAGGAGAAAGCTGAGACGCCGGTTGCCGCAGGGCGCCATTTTGATGTGAGTCCGGATGATAATAAGCAGCTTCGGGGCTCCGGTCGCACGACTGGAGGTGCGGCGGAGTCGCGGACAAGGACGGTGGACGGCGACGGAGAGCAGCGGGTTGGCCCGGAGTGAGGCGCATTGATCCCGGGAAACTCCTGTGCACGGGGCACCTGGGCCAGAAAGAGAAACCAATCATGCCGCAAGCGGCTGCAGGGAAACGTCGGGGGCCGTGGGCTCAGTGCGGCCCGGATCGGAGGCCGCCACTGAAAACCAGCCACAGAGGTGAGGAGGCAGTGGACACACACGCTGATGGTTCCCGCCCCCCCGCACCCAGGCACTACACCCGGAACGGGAGAGAAGGACGGGCCGCACTCCTGGGAAGCACCGGCACTGCGGTTGATTTAAGGGGTGGTCCCGTGCAAGGAGAGGGGCCCTGTGCTGTGCACAGTTGATGCCTGAACTGGGCCTATTGCGGAGAGCGAGCCCGGCGGAGCCCCCCTAAGGTCTGTTGAATAGTAAAGGGGGAAGCAATAAATAAGAAACATAAACGAAGGAGCTGGAATAAACCGTGCCCACAATAACAGCACAGTAAAGTAAAGCCAGGTCCACAGTAGAAGAACGGTGATGCGGCTGGGCCTGTAAGCTGCGACGGCCTGAGACGCGCCACGGGCGGCAGCGGAACCACACATACCGAGACTTGTCGGTGCAGCTGGGCGCACAGTGACATTGCTGATCCCGGGGCCCGAGTGAGGTGAAGACGGGCTGATCTCCAAGGCACCCCCATAAATTGTGGCCGACGAACACACTTGTGGGGAAAGTGAGCAGGCAGTGCAATATAGGGCCAGGGCGAACACTGGACTCTGACTGGACCCCCTAAATCTGCGCAACCTGGCAAGATGGTGAAGGAGAAGGCCAATAAGGTGCAATCCAACAAAATCTCTAATTATGCACAGCCGTGCCCTGTGGAGCCGGCCGCGAATCGAGAAGATCAGGAGGACGGAACGTGACGTCGTCCGCACACGTCTCCATCGCTGGCGGAGATTATGGCAGCGATCCAGTCATCCCGGGAAGATATGGTTCACAGGATTGACGCTGTGGCAATAGAGGTGAACCTCCTGGGATGCGATCCTCACAAGGTCTCGGCTAGGGTATCCGCTGCGGAGCAAAATGTGGAGACTATGCAGCAGGAGTTCCCCTCGCTTAGAGACTCGATGGTACGATTACAACAAAGAGTGGTGCAACTGGATGAGCACGCAGAAGATGCAGAAGGCAGATCGCGAAGGAACAATCTGCACTTCATTGGTTTTCCTGAAAAGGCGGAGGGCCCGTCAACGGATCTCTTCCTGGAGAATTGGATTGTTAACAAAGTGGTCACGGAGGGTCTATCTAAGTTCTTCAATATTGACGAGCCCATAGAGCGTTGGGTCCGCCGCCTCGACCGGGAGCCCCCCCAAGGGCGATCATAGCCCGCTTTTTTAATTACAGGGACCGAGACATTATCCTCCAGGCCACCAGAGCGAAGGGACAGCTACTGTACCATGGTCACTCTATCACAGTTTTTCCTGACTACACACAGAGGGTCCAGGAACAGAGGCGGACATGCCTGGCGGTGAAACGCTACCTGCGAGAGGCTGGGCTGAAGTATAGCCTGCTCTACCCGGCCAAGCTGCGGGTGGAGCACAAAGGAAAGGCAAGCTTTTTTCAGACGGCGGAGGCGGCAACATCATGGCTAGATGAAGCGGGCCTGTCGGATTCATGCCTGGCACTCCGGGAGGTGGGTGGGGGGGGGCACACAGTTCCTGGCGAAGAGGAGGGCGATCGAGCGACAGCACCTGGCCCGCCCAGAAGACACATGAGGAGCGGGACGTCAGTCCAGGAAGAATCCGAGTACATTCAGACGGAACTTTACAGAGGGAGGCGACCCAGGTCTTGGAGGAAGGATCACAGGATGTAGTGCCGGACACCCTCCTGTCGAGGGATGAAGCAAACTGAGAGGGGACAATGAGACTTAAACACACAGTACCAGATAAGTGATTGTAAAGTTGGCAGTGGAAAGTCTGTATAAACAAAGGGATGTGCTGGGTATTAGAGTTGTGACAACCAGTGGGGGGTCCTGTCCATGCCCCTTAGGAACCGAGCTGCGGTCGGGGAGCTAGATGCCCTGCCTCGCACCCGACTGACTGTCCGGTCGCTTGTAGGTTTGTTAAGGTGAAACTCGGGCTCGCAAAGTTACAAGTTTAAGGTAGCGTGGTGCTGTACTACAGAGTCGCTAGAGCTATAGCCATAGTTCAGTTGTAAATTGTTTAGCTTGGGGGGTATGGGGCGAAGGCGGTGAGTCCTGGCTTGCCGTGCAGGGGAAGCATGGGGTGTAGCCTGGTTGCCCAGGGGTAGGGGGTAGGGATGTTTACTTCGTTTCAAAAGTTGGGGTAAGTCGGATGTCCTCGAAGAGGCAACAGTTTCTGTTCAGGATCGATGGAATGTCAGTTCAAGTCCACAAACAGTCTGTAAAAGGGAGAGTAGCGACAAAGGGAGATAGATGGGCCAAAATGTTATGCTGGGCAATGACGTCTACGACCTTGAAAATTCTCACATGGAATGTTCGGGGCTGGCAGCATTCGAGAAACGCAGGAGGGTATATGCTTATTTAAAAACATATAAAGTGTCAATAGCGTGCCTACAGGAGACTCATGTGTGGGGGGATGCAATCCCGTGTATGAGACGCAGATGGAGGGTACAATTATATGCTAGCTCCTATTCAGGGTTTGCAAGAGGAGTTCTCATCTGGGTGGCACCCGAGGTTCCCTTCAAGTGTTTAAATCAGATAGTGGATTCTAAAGGAAGATATGTGGTTTTGCATGGTACATTGGAGGGGAGGGAACTGTGTATCATTAATGTTTGTGCTCAAAATATAGATTGTCCAAATTTCTTCCCGTCCGTCATGGGGGAAGCCGCGCCGTACATGGGGGAGGCGATAATAATGCTTGGGGATGTAAACTGTGTCCTATATGAAAACCTGGACCGGGAGCCTCCACGATTGCACACCAAACCACATATAACTGAAACGCTGACGGATATGATCAGGGAAATGCAACTCACGGACATATGGAGGGAACGTAATCCCACACAGAAAACATTTTCATGTCATACACCAGCCACTAATACATTTAGCCGTCTGGACTACTGCTTTGTCTCACCAACACTAGCCCCGGAAGTTAAGGGGAAATGTATCAAGCAAGATACATTTCGGATCACTCACCGGTGCTGCTAAGTTTTGAGGGCCATAGACCTAAACCGGCTATCCCTACGTGGCACCTTAGGGTGGAGGCATTGCTGGACCCTCCATTTGAGAGGGCGGTCTCGACGGCATTAACTAAATACTTTGAAGAAAACTGGGGGTCAGCCTCGAACAGAGCATATGAGTTGGATGCCATGAAGGTGGTCCTTCGAGGGGTCTGTATACATATGGCATAAGGGGGTGAGGCAGCAATTAATGAAGGATATAGCTGATCAGGAACGTAGACTGTCTAGGCTTGAGGAGAGACTACTCGTAGACCCACAGAAGTGAGGGGAGTGGTGCGAAGCTCGGGCTGAATTGTTAGAGGCATGGAAGTGTCAAGAAAAACAAGACTATACGGCGTACCGGCAGCGCCTCCATCGGGAGGGAGACAAGTCGGGGGCCATGTTAGCCAGATTATTGAGAAGGGAATCATCCACAGAACCAATATTGCAACTTCAAGACGGGGCTGGGACGTCGGTGTACACGCAAAAGGGGATTATTGAATTACTCGCTGGGCACTTTCCCAAAGTGTATGGGAAGGGTACCGAGCCTGCAAGTGTCGTAATAGAGGAGTTCCTGTCCTCAGTAGAATTACCCCAATTAGATCAGGGGACGGATGGAATTCTAGGGGGCCCGGTCATGAGAGAAGAGATACTGGGGGCTATTAAACGCCTAAAATTAGGGAAATCGCCCGGGACCGATGGTTTCCTGGCAGAATTTTATCAACAATTCGCACCGATTTTAGTGGACAGATTAGTGGAGATGTATAATGAGGCACTACACGCACAAAGATTGCGGGATTCTATGCGAGAAGCCTTGGTGATAATGATCCCAAAACAAGACAGAGACCCGCAGCAACCGAATTCATACAGACTGATTTCGCTATATATGTGAAGGTGCTGAGCGGCATTCTGGCAAGCAGAATTCTCCCCCATATGCCGCACTTGATCCACCCGGATCAAGCGGGATTTATCCTATGTCGCAACACTATCCAAAAAATGGGTGTGGACCCGGGGTTTATTAAATGGGTACAATTACTCTACACAATGCCCAGCGCCAGGGTGAAGGCGGGAGGTAGAGTTTCAGGGACATTCCAACTGGAGAGGGGTACAAGGCAGGGCTGCCCCCTTTCCCCCCTGATATTTGCTATGGCCATGGAGCCACTGGCGTGGGCGCTCAGGAATCGGTTAAAAGAATGGGGAATCAAAGTGGGGAACACTAGTCATGTGGTCTTAATGTACGCCGATGACACTCTGGTGTATTGTAGCCAGCCGACTAGGTAAATAACTGCTCTATTGGATATTCTGGAGGAATTCGGTAAGGTGTCTGGCCTCCGGGTGAACCCAAAGAAATCGAAATTTCTGCCACTGGGGTGCTTGGCGAATTGTCCGGTGGACACGCTACCCGAGGTGGGCTTGCTCTAGACGACGGACCCCCCTAGGTGCCTGGGGATTAGACTGGCACAGCCGGCTGAAAGGATCCTGGAGCTCAATATAGGCAGGGTGGTAGAGGGGATTAGCAGCTCGGTGCGATTTTGGAGGGACTTGCCCCTATCTCTTATGGGAAAAGCTGCAATTACGAAAATGGTCATTTTACCGAGATGTTTGTATGCACTACAAAATTCATTTCATAAAATTTCGCCCAGTACTTTTAAAAAACTAGATACCCTGCTGACAGACCTGCTGTGGGGTTCTAAACGCAAGCGTATTAGTCTCTCAACATTACAGAGACCCTGGCAAATGGGTAGGATAGAGGTACCATGTATTGAATGCTACTATATGGCCGCAAAATTACAGCACGCGATTCACTGGCTGGATGACCAGGATAACTGGGATAAATGGCTGCTGGAGGGGTCATATGAGAGAGGTTCCCTACCGGAATTATTAATGAGAGGTAGAGGAATCTCCGGGGCATCTCCGTACCTTATTAGACACATCGCGGAGGTTTGGAAAAATACAATCAGAAGAGTGGTGAGGCACACACCATACGCACCTGACGCCCCCTCTGTGGGTGATTCCGGGGTTTGCCAAGATTGCTGAATCAACATCGATCCGTAAATGGAAAACAGGATATTGCCTGACGATGGGCGACCTATATCACAATGGGCAGTTTATCACGAGAGAAAATGCGGATACTTCCTTTGATCTAGGTAGAGGACAGTAATTACAATATGCAAAGATCTCTCATGTGGCCAGCGAGATTTGGCCAGCTTTACCAGAGGAACCGCCTGTAACGAGAACTCTACAGGTGATGCTATACATGGCGCAAGGACGACACATGATAACCCATCTGTACAAAGTGATTCGAGAGCACCTACCAAGGAAACCACTCTCCTTGCAGGCGAGATGGGAGGATGCGACGGGAGGACATATAACAGAGAAAGAATGGGGTAGAATACATGAAGGGGTAAAGCAGGGTTGCTCCAATGCCCATTTTAAATTAATGCTATACAACTATGTCCACCAAGCTTATCTCACTCTGAAAGTACTCAGTAAAATATACCCAGAGCGCTCCAGTGCGTGCCCCAGATGTCGGGAGCTAGAAGCTGACTTTTTACATGTGGTGTGGACATGCCCGTCGGTGCTAACATTCTGGGAAGAGGTGTTGCAGAAAATAAGAGCTGCCTCGGTCTGGGAGGTCCCCAGAGATGTGCAGACAGTAATACTTGGTCTCCTCCCAACACCAACAAACAAATTGAGCAGGAAATTTGTGATTCCGGGCTTAATAATAGCGAAGAGACGTATGGCAATCGAGTGGCAAAAACCAATGCCCCAGAAGTGCGAAAGTTGGCTGAAAGACATGTGTGAATGGGCAACTGCTGAGAGAGTGAGAATGAAGCTAGTCAGGAGAGACGAAAAACTAGCAGATGACCTCCAAGCTTGGACGGTAATGATAACGGACCTACAGTCCCCAAAAGAAGCGAACTCACAATCTGGGACAATCAATTCACAAAACTCACAAGACACGCAAACGTAGGATAAATGAACAGATGACATATTACTCAGACAGCAAAAGAAAGGCAGATGTCTGACAGGGAGGGTGGGGGGAGTTAAAGGAATAAGTTGGCATGAAAATAAACATACAAGTACACCGACATGGAAGAGATTTATCAATAAGTGGGAGAGTGATACAGTTTAAAAGTCGCAATGTTAGAGAATTATGTCTTGACCTGAAAGCTACAGATGTATGTATAATGACCAGCGGAGAACGTATCCACTGGAAGAGCTTTTGTACGGTCTATGCACATCAAAGATGTTGCATGTATTTTTTGAAATGCCAATAAAGTTTCTTTAAAAAAAAAAGGGGGGGGACTGAATGATTTGACTGAATAGCATAAGATAGAGAGATAAAGTAGCTCTACCATACCAACTGATGCCATATACTGAAACATTGAACTTATGTTTTTTATTAAAAAAACAGGGAGCTCATGTAAATAGGCAATTTAGACCCAAACATTGGGAGACTCTAGTGGCGGAAATGTCTGTGCGTGGTCCCATTGGGTTACAATATTGACATATGAGGGTCAAAGAGATAATTCCTAATCAAATTTGCTCATTAAGGATGCACATTACAGGTTATACTCTATTCCTTATTTAAGAATGGGTACATTATATATGTGCACTGTGGCTCCAATCTTGAGGACTTGTCCATATATGATAATATAATTGGAATAACACCATGTATGCCGAAATTAATATGATTTTTTTCATTATAAATACACTATCTTTTATTCCCCATGGTTATCCTGGTTACTATATTGATAGATGAATGCGGAATGGTGGTCGTCTGGAAAGGGGTACCTGTGAAATTCCGCCACCTCCTAGGTAGTTTCTAATGCACATAGATACCACATACATATTGATATTATTCTTACCCGGGCACCATTACAAGATGGCGCCCATGGAAAAAGCTAATTTTTCCCGGTTGCAGTGCGCTGGCATGAGTCACTTCCGGTGTGCACGCGGCTGCTGCTTCATTAGCTGAGCAAGCTGCGTGGACCAGCGGTAGCAGAGAAGACGATGCCGAGCCCGGTGGTAAGTTGGACTTGAAATACTTTTTTTTTTAAACTTGAATGCCGAGGCTCTGTACATGACCAAGATTAATATGGTTGGGCTAACGAATGGTCTAGATGACTATATGAGTGGAATAATCGGCAGAACGATGGGAGTGGTACACTTAATTTACTGAGGGCTCCTGATCAATGTTTTGAATCAGCTAAAACTTACAAAAAAAGAAAATGTAATAAAAAAAAAAGGATTACTGAAAAAACAGAGTGGGCGGATCATTATGCGGGATGCCAGATTTGATCATGTGCACATATCTATTTCTAGGCGTTCGAGGTTACTTGGTCCTTGTGACTCTTAATGGTGGCTTGCTGGTAGGACTCCACCTGGCAACTACCTGGTAATTATACATACATCAAGCATTGGAAGACGCAATCTTATTGGGTTAAACATAACAAAATATATGTATTACCTGTGTCACTTGTTGTTTTTTTCCTTTTATCTCCTTTTTAATATAAACAAAACTACAGGTGCAGAGACTCCTTGAGGTGGAATTGGGTCCCCCTGCCCTGATGAAATTGCCACACAGTTAATGGCAATGAAACATGTCGGCCATTCAGGTTAAAATGGTCTTAGCATGACAATGTTGTTTTAAATGAGTATGGACACAACAAAAATTAAAGACAAATGTTTTGTGTTTCCGTAACTCAATTTTAACCTTGTGGGAGTAGCACAATCGGCCTCCTCTTTTCACTTTAGTTGACACATTTGCTTTTGCTTATTCACACATAATTGGGAGTTGGTTTCCGTTTTTGTCAGGGAAGTGCCGATGATGACACAGTGAGCTAATTGGGGAGTACCTGCCAATTGCTCCTCAGGTGTTGCTTACGTGAGGCACTTCCTTGACTCACCTCACTTTTTACCGGCCTGTATTTAATTTGTTCTTTAAAAGACACACAAAGGGGGTTGTATGATTAGATATCAAAACCTATCTCACTAAAAAAGAAATGGTGTGACATTCCCCTGCAATTTTGATATATATGTGTGATATATTATCAGGTCTCTGTATGTTGCCAAGAAAATCGAGGACAAAATATTGAGGGACAAAATATCAAAAGGTAGGTGCATATAGGAAAGTATAAATTTATTATACCTTACTCCACAGCCACGTACCCAGAAGATATATATACCGCCGAGGTACATCTATGCAGAGTTAGGTATCGAAAATCAAGTCTTATTTACCTGTCAATATTTTATTTTGAATATTTTGTCCTTAATGTTATGTCCCATCGAAATTCTAGTGTTGATATTTAGGGTACACACCATTTAACAATAACGCAACATTTCTATTTCAACAATAACAAGCATTTACAATGCAATAGGTCTCGCATTTACGCAAGTTTAAGCTATTTGCATTGTAAATGACACTGCCTTTTATTTATGTTTTAAAAACGAAAACAAAAATAAAAGGTATTGTATGTGGCTCGTACATCATACCTATCCAGAATGTCCTCTATACTTTTCCCTAATGATGACTAATGCACGGTATTACGTCTCTTATAAATGCCCTATCTTATAATGCACTCAAAGCCCCTGGAAAAGACCCCATATGTTCCGTAGTGCACTCTGTAATGTCCGTCATTGCCACCAAGGCATGCCTCGTCGGGAGCCCTTTCTCAACACATGAAATCTACGTATAATTCCCAAAAGTGTATCTCTCACCAGCACATTCTTTCCAAACACTCGATATTTCGCCTCGCACCTGCACTCCACCTAAAAACCCCAGATGCTGTATGTCAAGTTTGAAGGGGACCCGTGTGCGTGCAATTGGTAATTACCTTTATGTACAGAATTTTTCATGTGTACCTCCGATTTACCTCATTCTTTTCTGTCTCATGCGGTAAAAGTGCTCACACCAGTAAATGCATAGGTGTGCCAAAGCACCCTTTATTTATTACGAAAACACGCAGAATTTAGCTACAGAAAGCATTATTTACTTAAAACGTCCATCGTTAAAACATTACATTTTAAAGATGTATTATGTGCACTTAAAATGTCGCTGTAGTATACAACAGCGGTTAGAGGTGTGCCTCCCGATTGCCTAAGTCAAATGACAGTGAGGTTTTATCAAGGTCCCAACCGTACCCGAAAACGTTTGTTCAAGTATTACTACCCTGAGATTATTTGGGAAGCCCAAATTCCCTTCTCACTGCCCCTCCTCCCCCCTCCCGTGCTAGTAAAAGTGCCTGCACGCCCCCTCGCAGAAGAGAACACAGCAGCGATGGTCAGTTATTTTCTGGAAGCGAGCTTGCGCTCTAACACGCTCAATCCACTCTCTTCAAGAACTAAGGCCAGCATGGGCCGGGGTGTAATACTACACTGGCAGGCAGGTCTGCGGGGCACTTGCGAGCGAGGGGACCTAAAAAAAGGCATCAAAAGGTACTTTTTTTAGAACCGGAGCGGTAAAGGAGATAAGTGAAATGTGTGACAATCTGTGAATTGAGACAGACCACGAACATATTATAAAGAAAGGGGCTGGGCCAGTGTGATTACCTTTATAGTGATGGACGTCCCGTACCCCTTAATAGACGGTGACGGACAATGTATGGGAGCACCGGGAGATCCCCAGCTTGACCTTACCTTCTGCCTACCCCAGCAGTCACGCTCAGAAGACGGTGCTCGGAAGACTACTCGTGGGGACTGTCGCCTGCCCTTCCACCTTTGCACACGGAGTGCAGATAGGGCCTAGGATTATAAGGTGACATCCAAGGAGATTTGATTGTCCACATCTTTTGTCCAAGCAGCACAGAGAGGGCGTGGCAAAGGGTCTAGGTGAGAACACAGAAGATTGTAAACTGCCCCTTGTTTTACTCGTGGAGCACTTATAGGGCCCGGCGGGTGGTTTAAGGTGAGATCTCAGGAGAGTTGCGGACTATTTTATGTCGACAACACTGTTGCCCACATTCACAAAAACAACCCTAGAAAAGTACTCAATTTGATTTTACATCTCGGCCTCAATGTACTTTTACATATTTTTCAATATACGAATGTTCACAGTGGTATGCCTCAAAAGCTGTGCCAGGTGCAGGTTTCCCAGAGTATTTCTGAAAAGGTCATGCAATGTCCCACATGGGCTTATTTTCCTATGCAGAATTCTACGTAGTGTAGATTTAAGCACTGGGCAATAGAGCACATTCCAATCTGTCACTGGTTTGGCCCCGTGTCACGATAAAGACCAGCCATCTGCAAATCAGTCTTCCTCCTGCTCTAATAGGAATAGTCCAGCCTCATCTGTCAACCTTGGTTCCCTTAGGGCGGGAACAACATAAGCAACCCCAGGCCACTGTTGGCCTTCTTAGGCCTCACCAGTGAAGTATAGCTTGATTCCAATGCAGCAGCGATCAGTAAAAATGCAATTTTTTTGTTCTTTTTTTGCCTGTCGAAAAGCCCTGTCCCTAAAACTCATCAAATCCAGGAGTTATTTGTTCCCATTCCCATTCTAGAAGGGACGTTACTCTAATTCCAACACATTTTCATGGTGGAAAGGGTTGTGATTGGAATTTATGAATGCCCAATGGTTGTAGGAAAAAAAATTAACCATGCCTTATGTGTGATTTATTTTTGCGAATTTCTCAGGCCCCGTGGAGAAGAAATTAGCAGTAGAAAATCAATTTACGCCACCAGAAATGTTTGGGTGAAATTCTGTCAGGCATAAATAGAGGTGTTTTTGTGAATAGGGCCCTAAGTTTGGAATATTAGGGTGTCGAAGAAACCCCAGTTCTTACACTTTGGATTCTTGCAAATCCAGCTTGTGATTACTTCATTACCTTGCTCTCTTTCAGTTCTCTGTACTCTTGAAAGTCTAGGGTGATATGGTTCACTGTCAGGTCACAGAACTCAGTGGGGCATAAGGTAAGGCAAACTTGGAAGAAGTGGCACACAGGACAATGGAAGTTACATTGTTCAACAAGTACAACTGCATTTCCAGGAGTCAGAGTTGAAATCACTAGAGGACCTGCTTATACTGACAGACTTCCAGGTTAATAATGGCAGTTAGAGTATTGAAGCCTGACTGACACTGAGCTCACCTGTCTGGCAACAGTGGTTGTTTTCACTCCTCGCTACTCACATTAGTTTGCACCCGGCTTGACTCATTCCTTCATGTTTGTTATTTTCTCCCTCTGTTTAGTTCTCACATTTTCCTTGTTCTCTCTCCTGCTATTCCTTATCATTCCACTTCCGTACCCATTTGTTAAGTTCATATTTCCCATCCAGTCTTCTTCCATACTTGTGCTGCAATGGTATTCTTCTTTGGCCTCTGCATTGGTCTTGTGGCACACCAAGGGCAAGTTACAGACTGCTTGAATCAGGTTAGTCTTAGTCTATGGTGTTTGTTTCTCATGCTTACCTTCAGTGTTTAGACCACCTAGGAATTGTTGTTCTCTGACCCGTAGGTGGGGACCTAATCTTGATGCTTCTGGCTCGAGGCAGTGCCTAGGCATCTACTTTGGATCTTCCAAATACATACATGCAGGAGTGTCTCTCTCTGTTCCCCCCCTTTCCTCTTTACCTGGGTCTTCATCATCTGCCTTAACCTCAGACAAGAGGGTGAGTAGACCTCTAGGGGAGAGAGGGGAACTGGCTTTAAGAACATCACACTCACAAAACCGATTACGCACAACAAATAAGTGGCAAAGAGACTTATGAAACAGAATACACTACAATATCGCCTCCAATACATGACTGTGAGCAGAAAGCTCTGACAGCCAAATATCCTTTCAGGAAGGGGAATATGTCTCCAGATTTACTGAACTCTGTATTACTTACTTTCTTCATGTCACTTTTGGTTGCAGCCCACACTGATTTCTATGATATGGGGGTTTCCTTTGTGTGGATTTATGTACAAGTTGAGTGGTCCTATCCCATATTCTTTTCAGAGCCTTCCTTCTCAATGTTTTGGGATTGATGCCCTGTAATTCTATTGGCCAATGGCTCGGCTTTATCCATATACATCATCCATTTGTTCTCACAGGGTTTAGCAGAAATCAGGGACAAAGGGGAAAATGTGATTCTCATAGTGCCACAGTTCACTGCAGGCAAGAGGAAAACAAAAAAGATGGGTGGGATGCTTTAATTAATCTCAGCTACTGTTAATTACTCCGGGGAGCATTCCAGTCCATTATTTTTTTGCCTCTATGCCCACAGTGCTGCTCCAGACTATGGCCAGCCATCAGCAAATCATTTGGGGTGCAGTTCCAAAAGAACAGCCCATCCAAAGCTGCCACGCTTGGTCCTCTGTGGTCGGGAACACATGTAAACCAGACCATTTTAGGACAACACAGGCCTCATTAGAGAAGTAGAGCTTAATTCCACATCTTGAGGTATAACATACCCGTCATATTTAGGATGTTGCACTGAGGAAAACAAAAAATGATGGGTGGAATGTGAGAAATGATCTCAGTTCCTAATAAATTCTCAGGGCTGTAATCCAGCCCAACATTCAATTTTGCCCAATTTATCACTTCAGACAAAAGTAATTTCCAAATCAGTATTGGGGTGGGGAGATGACACAGAGGAGGGTCATAGTTAGTCTCCAGATGTCATAGACTGCATTCTGAGGAATTAAGTGCACCCGGTGCCAGGAGAACATTAGAAAGGCAGCCACCCAGGGCACCCTAATAGTTCTGTTTTGTGGGGGTAACCACTCTCAAACGGAGGGTGTGGGAGCCCAGATGAAGGGGCAGGATGAGGAAGTACTCACTGCTGTCACCCGTTCAGCCTCAGGGTATAGAACCTGGGCTGAAAAATCAGGGTCAGGATAGCACCCCATAACTGGTGGGAGGGAGAGTGGAAGAATTGTGACTAACACCTGGAGCTGTAGCCCCCCACTCTCAAAAAACCTCAGAGGGCAGAGAAACCACAGGAGCCCATAGGGAAGTGCTTGATAACCCCAAGGCCAGAAGAGAGGTCTAACCAATGTCCCAACTTAGAGCCTTCACCTGGCAGTGGATGGCCTGGGGTCTGGCCCCTGACACTGACAGCTGACAGTAGTCTCTGTTGGTTGCTGTCCTCATGGCCAGAATTTTCCTTGGGTTGGGGAAAGAAGTATGATCCAAAGGGTGAAATGAGACACATCAATTTGTAGGCCATGGTGGTACTGTCCCTCTACTAGGATGCATCTGTGAGCAAGTTAAGGTTAGGTGCTGCACAGATGGGGTCCAGAGGGATTCCCCAATGGTCAGTGGCTCAGGCGAGTGTACACAGAGGGATTAAACTGAATTCAGAACGGCATAGAACTGACAAGTGCCCCTGCAGTAGAGGGCCATTGTCCATGTTCTATTGCCTAAGCAGGGAAGTCCATCAAGATATTGGTTAGTCTCCCTTGGTTTTATGTTGGGGGTGGTCATGTTGAACCTGGCCCTCTATGGAGGTTCACCCCAAACATTTTGCCTTTACCCTCTACTTTTTGTTGAATCAAATTTTGCTGGCCTTAGGATTCTGCACACTTTACTACTGCTAGCCAGTGCTAAAGTGCACGTGTTCACTTCTTAAAGCATTGTAATATTCACTTGTCCCCAGTTGGCATATTTAATTTACTCGTAAATCGCTAGAATGGTGACCCTACATCAGCCCTGAGTCTATTAGTGGGCCTGTAGCACCAATTGTGCCACACACTTAAGTAGCTCTTTAAACATGTCCCAGGCCTGTCATTGCAGCCTGTTTGTGGAGTTTTGAACTGTTATTTCAACCTGGAAAAAGTACCAAACGTTCCCATTCAGAAATAAATGTCCCCCCTAGGGTAGGCCCTGGACAGCCCAGAGGAGAGGGTGCAGTGCATTTAAAAAATTGGTCATGTACTTTTAATTTGTGCATGTCCTGGTAGAGAAAAACTCTTAATTCCGCTTTTCACTATTGCAAGGCCTACCTTTCCCATTCACTAACATTGGAGTTACCTTATTATATTTAACAAACTGTAATTTCCAAATGGGAGCAGGTGACCAGTTCATGCTTGGTGTTTTGGTGTTTTTGAAATTGTAATGAAAAATCGTAACTTATGGTGGAGTCGGATTTTAAATTACAATTTTGAAAACTCCACTTTTAGAAAGTTGGCATTTTCCTACCTTAGCCATTTAGTGCCTATAGTGTGTACCTGGGTCACATGACTGGGTGTATTTGACAGTTGAGCTCTGTGTATACCTCCTGGATAGCCACACACATTAGAGAGCTTAGGGGTGCCTGGATAGGCCATCACTGGCAGGATGGGAGGGAGGAGCTGAACCCAGCCCTACTTACACTTGAATACACTGTGTCCTGCCTCTACAAAAAAACTGCATACCCCCTATAGTTAGTCTAGAGACAGGGCAGGGAAGAAAGGATGCCTGGGGACTTCAAAGGGAAACCTCTAGAAGCTTCTTCCCGTAGTTCAAAGGCACAACTGGGTATACATACTGGACCTCAGACACTAAATTTTCAGTACACTTCTGGACCTGTGGAAGAAGGACTGCTGTGCTTCCGAGGGACTGCCACTCTGCTGAAGGACTGCCACTCTGCTGGACTGCAGCTCTGCTGACCTGCTGCCTTGCTGTGCTGACCTCCTGCCCTCTTGCATGGGTGAGAAGGAATGGACCTGCATCTCTTGAAACCAGATCCCCAGAGTGACTCCAAGGGCTAGTTGTCTGGCCTCTTGACTTGACCCTCAGGGACAGAAGGCTCCAACAGCCATGTTCCTGTGCCTCAACTCTGCCATCTGTTAGTGTGCCATGCCAAGTGGTGCCTCCCCAGTCCTGGACCCTTGGAAGTGGGCCTAAGTTGCTCTGACAGCCTCTTTGGATCCAGAGCAACAAACGCATCTCCTCTGCTGCACGGCGCAACCTTAGATCAGAACCGCTGCAAAGACCTGCAAGGCATTGCAGCTCATCACCGCATCAGAACCGCCTCTGTATGATGCAATCTCGGTGCAGGCCTTCGGATCCCTCATCGATGGTAGACTCAACATCAACACCGGACCTCGCATCGCAGCTCATCTGAACCGACACATCATCCCGAATATGCGCCGCATCCTCGGCTCCGGGTTTTGCATCACAAGCCCACGTTGACAGGATCTTGGACAATGATGCAACAGGACCTTGCACCGCAGTCTCGTCGCCTCACAGAACCAGTGCATATCTTCAGTTGCATGATGCATCTTCGATGCGGATCCTCGCAACGCTCCGCAAACAAGGATTTAAGGTACTCTGTTCCTTGTAGCTGGTCCGCGTTCCATCGTGGTCGGCCTTGTGACTTTGTCCCCGTTCAGCGTGACCAGATATCTGTCTTTTGATACTATCTTGACTAAATCTCCAATTCTACTGATTGTATTTTTGTCGTTTTGGTCTTGTTTTATTTATTAAAAAATACTCTGTTTTTCTAACTCTAGTTTGGATTCTTTTTGTGGTGTGTTTTCACTGTGTTACTGTTGGAAATGCTGCACAAATACTTTACACATTGCCTCTGAGATAAGCCTGGTTGCTCTGTGCCAAGGTACCCAGGGGTCGAGCACAGGTTAATTTAGGGTTTGCTTGTGACTTCACCCTGAGACGAACTGTGGTTGATGCTTGAGAAGGGTTTCACCCCTCTCAACCAGTACCCCAATTTCTAACAAGTATGATCTGGATTTCTATTGGAATGTGTTAATTGCTTGATACATCTTCAATTGCAAGGACTATGATGGGGAAAGTGGATGACAAGAAAATAGTTCAAAATGTTTACTTTTTTATAAACAAGTTTTATTGGTTTTTAAGGTGTAAACACAGCAACTAGATTAGGTACAATAATTTCACACCACAGCGCTCATACCAAAATCTTCAAACAGGATGTACTGAGTCACCAACTGCGGCAATGCTGACTTTTATTACTCAGATTCCTAGGTTTTCTCTTCACAGACATGCTACCCACTTAGGCAATATCTGTAGGTTGTCATTCCTTAAAAGGGCACACAGATTACATTTCCAAAGAAGGAAATACGAACAGAAGTAACTTAAAAAGGGATTCATCACAGAAAAGCATTGTTATGGCCAATGTTTCTTTTATTGATGTATATAAATTAGTACAATAAAGAGTCAATTCACAACTACCTGGCTCGGCGGTGAGACCCAGTCAGTTTATAAGGATTGTGACTTTAATGGACCTTAAGCTCCAGGAGACCACTCCAGGATTCCCTACACTGCAGCATAGTGCATCCTATAAAATGGACAAGTCACTGAACACAAATGAAAGCACTGAGATCTTCCCTGAAATTGCATATTGCGTACACAGCATCAGACCCAAATTAACCATATGGGAGCAGGTCATAAATGCATTTAAAATGCGTTATTGTGGTACATTTTCTCGTGTCAGTTCAGAAATAGGTTTCCTTGTGCACTCAGGACTGGCATAGACAACTGCTCAAATAATTCAGATCAACTTTTGACGTATAGGATTATTTTGGCATGATTACTTGGCGTTCACATTTTTCTCTCTATAGAAATTCAGTTTAGGTTCACATAGGCTGGCAAAATTTCAACTTTTTCTGCCAGTTTCGAGGCAGCAATGACCACGCAAAGTTAGAAAAATAGAGTACATTTTAATAAAATAAAATGGCACCAAACAGCAAAAATCCAATACGTAGAACCAGAGGTACACCTGTCTCTTGTTGCAACTCTCCTGCAGCTCACAAGCGAAAAAAAGGATTTTCGAAAGTATCCTTGCCTCATCCTTTAGTTATTTGCGCTAACCTCACAACACAAACTTGGGGGATATGCCAAGTTTAAACGACAAATGAAAAGCAATACAATTGACAGGTTAAAGAAAGTAAAGGCCAAAACTGAGTTGTGTGAAAATAGCACATGCTTATTAAATATAAAGAACTAGAGTTAAAAAAAGAAAATTTGAGAAGACAGCTCCAAAAGATAGCAGAACTATTTATAGCAGTCGCGGCTGCTCCCACAAAGCAGTAGAAGGGCGGGGAGGGGGGAAGGGTGGGGGGGGGAGAGTGGGGAAAAAAATAAAATAAACGAAGAGCACTTACCTGCAGGCCGGCCGGCTGTCGCCTCTCTTCTGTCCTCTTCCTGACTTCTGTTCGAACAGGAAGCAGGATAGGCTCCCCTAAGCCAATCACAATGCTGCAATGTAGCGTTGTTGATTGGTATGAGCACCTTGGTTCAGCGCTCAGATGGGGAATGGAGCCTGGGCATGTTCTCGACACAGGCTGTAATGCGGCCTGGGTGGAGAACTTGCAAAGTGCACATGAAAGTTTGGCCGGCCCCACAGGGCTAGCCAAACATTCATGTGCACTTAGGAGGGTGCCACCACTCCCCACAAAACTGCCCCAGCACAGAAAAATAAAATGATAATAACTTTGCGTTATTATCATTTTATTTTTCCTTTTTTGCCGCCCTGAAAGGCAGCGGGGCGATGCTCCTCTGCTTTAGTGGAGGAGCCGCCCCCGATTTCTAGTCCATCGCAACTGACCAACCGTAAAATAACAAGTCAATAAGAATGAATGCAAATCTGTGAGCTCTATTAAAATGTCAGGTTGAGCCTGACAGAAACAGTACCTACAAATTTATAAGTATCAGTTCCCGCCAGTTAAATTTATCTGAAGGCTGAAAATGAATAGAGAGCTACACTGATATATAGGCTTCCACGTTATATAGGCTGTGGAAGATGTAAGGGTGAACAACGTTTGTGAGTAGAAACTTTTTTTGAGAGGGGAGAACCTACTTTCCACAACCAAAGCAAAACATGTAGTTTTAGTATACATGTCGGTAACTACAAACATTCAGTTCTTCTATTGGGGGAACTTGGATAGCTTGACTGTAAGCCAAAGTTCAAGAGACTACAGTGGTCTCTAAGAAAGCTTTCTTGAGCCCAGATTTAAGAGTATTTGTGCTACAGGAAAATGTCCAAGCTAGACAGGCTGATAACAGAGTCTGATGAACTTGTACTACAGCCTGAAACGTTGATGTCTGCAGATTTGGAATCCCACACTTGTTGATAGGTCAACTGTACATCATTCAAACCCATTACCAGAAGTGGAAGGATCCCAAACTTTCATATGTCTTAAGATCGGTAATGTTTTGGCCAGATCTACAGTACAACCACTTGACATGACTCAACAGAGATTTACCAATGTCTCAATCCTCTGATATTAGATAGGGCCTAGTCTACGAGAATGTAGCTCTCTGGTTCAAGGAGCTAATTCTGTTAGGTTTTATGAATCCCTCTGTCCTCATGGACTCAACACCATCCTGCCACAGAGCTTAGACTTTCTGGTACATGTGGCTTAAAATATTAAACCGAAAGGTGTTAACATCAGGCAGCGAAAATCAGAAATCTGCTCAATCAGTTCTGGTAGGCACGTTTTCAGTCTAGTTTTAGTACTGAAGGCAAATGAAACAGAAAATCTGCTTGTTTTCCTCTCTAAATCCTCTAGATGGTTTGTGGGCACAGTTTGGTGTTGTATATGTAAACTTCATAAATGTGTTTATTTTTTGGGGGGGGTCCCAATCCTATCTTTCCAACCCTGACCAACTCTCCCTTTTGCAATACTGCGCCATCAGAAACCTTAGGAAATGTAGTTTAGAAGTACTGAATCCCATCATTGCTTTTGGCTTTATTTCTTCTCACTGACATCTCCCATCTCCTGTATTCAAGCCAGAGAATGGGAATGGGACCAACCACTGTGCTCATGCCCAGTGTATGCTACTGGAACACCAAATTATAAATTTCTATGTCATAAGGAGCAATCAGCGCATTGTTTTTCCATTTTGCTGAACTGTCCAGGTTAGGAGGTTTCCATGAATACCCATTACCATGTACATTACAATTCGCAACCATTGCTCCAATTAAGAAAATTCCTGGAGCTAGATAACAAAATGTCTTTTAAAAAAGGTATAAAAAAAATAAGTTCAAAAATAAGGTTTACACAAACACATCCGCACCCTGCAAAAACTGTATACATTCAAGCAACTAAGAAGCTAAAATGCTCACTTTTAAAGCTGCACAGCGACTACGATTATTGTGCTATTTCAATGCAAATAAAACATTTTGGAAATGCCATTTGTTTTGGGGAATTCCCACAGATTTTTGCCTTCTGTTGCTGAACCCGTTTTGTTGGCCATGGGATTCTGTGCGCTTTACCCCTGCTAACCAGCGTAAAGTGTTTGTGCTCTGCCTTCTAAACATTGTAAATTGGAAAATACCTACTTGGCACATTTAATTCCCTTACATATGACACTACTGGTACCCAGAGCCTGTAAATTAAATACCACAAGAGGGGTGCAGTACTCATTGTGCCACCTGCTGAAGCAGCACTTTAAAATGTGTCTCCTGGCCTGCAGCCTTGATGGGCAATATTTTACACTGCCATTTCGACCTGGCAAAATAACCTTTTGTCAGGTGTAAACCTTTCTTTTTAATATTAATAAGTCACCACTAAGGTACACCCTAAATGCCCATAGGGCAGGTTGCATGATACTTAAAATGTAGCACATGTATATTTAACGTTTTACATGTTCTGGCATTGAAATACCTTCAAAGTTGTTTCTCACTGCAGGAAGGTTGACTCTCCCGTAGGAAAACACTGAGTTACACTATACAAACTTAAAGTGCTTGATTTCAGTTTGGGAGTTCCTAGTTAGTTGATTCAAGGACTCATTCTAAGAATAGTTTAAATTCCAACTTAATGGTCAAGTTGGATTTTATTTTATTATTTTGAAATTGCACTTTCAGAAAATTGTAATTTTCCTGCCCAAGACAAATGTCCTTTGTGCCAGTGTCATCTGACTGCTGATGGCTCCCATCTTGAGGGATGTCTATTGCTCTCAGGCGGTAAACAAAGGACCTGTGTATGGGGAGGTGTTTTTCTTCCTTGAGCTTGGTGGCCTGGGAGCTCTGCCTATCCCTTTCTTGGACTTCAAAGGATGCCTACCCTGTCACTAGCAGATTAGCTAACCCCTAGGACTTCCTCCCTTTTGTCTTTTAGTCAGTTTAGCTCCAAACCCAGTGGGAGGAAGGAGCTGCTCCAGGAGTGGTTTGGAGTGACCACAAGGAAAGGTATTCCCATTACCATAGCAACACCTCTGAGCAGGCACAGGGAGCTCGTACAAGGGGAAAAGGGTTCTGCCATGTTGGTTTTATGGAAAGAGGTGTACTGTGGGATAGTTCACAGTAAAACACAAAAGTCATGCTGCAAAAGTGAGTGGTGGTTGGGTTATCCCTGGGAACCTTTACCCTATTGGTTAGGGATTGGTCAGGAGTTTCACTCGCCCACAGGCTGGAATGGGGCAAACATTTGGCACCCCCAACACTTCTGGACCTGTGAAGAATCATCAGAAGTAGGACTGCCCTGCTGTCTGAAGGTCCTGAAGGAAGTCTGGACCTGCTTGCCTTGAACCTCAGAAGTGACCCCAAGGGTGATTTTGCTGACCTCTTGTTTGAGCTACAAGGACACAACAAGCTTACAGAGGCCTCTCTCTGTTCATCTGAGCAGTACCAACTGGACCTGCCCCAGTTCCTGCTGCTGGCCTCTGTTAGCTGAGTCCTAACCTCCAAGAGGTGCCCACAGGTCGTGGACCCTTGGCTGGTGTTAGATTGTACTACTCCTGCCCACACTACAAGAGCTGGAAATGCTGGGACTAGAAAACCAATGGAGACTGGGATCACTCATGATTTATAATTGATGGACCATGCATAACACTACCTGGGGGGGAGGGGGGTTTATAGATTGAATTACATCTCATGCACTTACAAATCATTAACATGTGTTGTGTCATCATTTTTCTGATTACCAGATCCATTCACGTGTTTACCACATCAATGTCTTAAATTGTTGTAACCCAGACGTTATTTACCACACCTATTAGGCCTTGATGAATTGTTTACATAGACCATAGAACAATGGTTATGGTATACAGTGATTGCCTATTGACAATTGATATCGCACACGCACTCGGAACTGTTTTATTTTCCTAATTTTATATTATTTTCTGGTCTTTTGATGATGTACCTAGATTTCTCTAATTATATAACAGCGACAATAACATTCATATCAATGTGTAACTTTCAACAGTTTTTACTTTCCAAATTGTTATGAACATTGCTTTATGCTGCCTTGCACCAATCTAATATCTAAGTAACAATGGATTACACTCATTTCATTTGTGCTTTTTGTAGGAATTTATATCCCCTGATGAAGGGCACCTGCCCGAAATGCATTGGGATGTATAAACAAAAGGATGCATGATAATAATTGATGTACTCCTTGAATGGATGATTATTCCTGTCAAGAATTAAACAGTGAAAACATAAGATACAGTGTATGAGTCTCATTGATACAATTTCTTGTATCTAATTGAACAAATTGGAGTTCATATTCATTGGTCTACAATTTCAACATACCTTCAGTCAACTTAACACCAATCCCAAATGGGACCATTTGTAGTGCGTTTAGGGGACGCTGTTCCTGGGATGGGGAAGCGCTAATCTAGTCATTGATCCACACCTATGATCAGTAGGTGATACTCTTCCGCACACAATCATACTAAAGAGTAATTGATTACCTTTTGGAAGAAATAAGGAGTGCATTGCCATATTTAATTTCTTTCTCATTTGTCTGATCAAAGGCAATAGCACCCACAAGGACTCTTGTCCTTTGAAGAAATCTCAAATTTAACGTAAAACAGAGCAGATACCTTTGGCTTTTCAACAGACGAAGTGCAACATATTCACTCTCTAATTGGAGAACTTGAATCTATTGGGACAGATACAGGATTGGTGGAAAGCAACATTAAATGATCGATGTACTTAACAAAAAAGGAAGTGAATCAAAGGTTACACGCCAGCACATTGATAAAGTATCATAGAGTACAAAGATTTACCAGAGGTCTCAGGATTCCATTAAAACCAACATTGTGTAAAAACAATCAAAAATTTGCAGAAAGATGGTATGCTATTCTCAATAAATGCTTGTTCGATCTCATATTACTCATCATTGAAGAGGTATCCAAACTTAGATGAATTAACGGGTGAGATAAACCAACTAAAATGAGAAATAAGCAACAAAATAGACAAGGAAGAATGGGATAAAACACTGATGGACATCAACACTTACTGGGAAGGAATACCACAGAAAATGAAAGAAAAATTTGGAAATTCAAGAGAGACACTATCGATTACAAGCTGGGTGTGGTATATAACTGGGCTGAGGTTTTTTACGCCAGGAGAATACAAAATAGACAGGTGCTTAAGTTTTCTTATGGAGAAACCTCCTCCTCTGAAAGTGATCTAGAACAACGCAATAGAATTATGATTACTAAACATCAAAGAGCCTCAGTTGACTCTAATATATCTACACAAGGAGATTCAACACAGGAAAGACCTGGGATGTCTCTTTTAGAAATAAGCTCAGACATCAACGAAAGACCCAGAGAGGGCGGGGAACAATAGAAGCGACAACATCAAAAGAATTAGGGATGCAACTGAGAAGTCAAACGAAATCCTAGAGATGAACAATCTTGTCATCAATATCTCAAAGCATCTATTGATCAAACTACAGATCAATACCCTACAAAAAAGGCACCTCCTACGTTCCCACTTATAATTCCAATGAACTAGAATACGAGGTTAGTTTTTTCAAGTTCATGTGGACCCTAATGCTACGCCATTTCTTCAGTAACATCGCGAGTGAACAGCCCAAGAAAGAAACAAGCACCTTGATGGACCTAAAGTCCAAAAGTTTTTTTCATGGCTCCATCGAGTCACAAAGTCTTGGATTCTTTCGAGGTTATCATTCAGAAAGAACTAAAAAATATTCTAAAATCTAAGAAGCCCAAACATTTCAATCTAAGCAACAAATAAAAGGGCATTATACAACAAATAGCCAACACCCCTGAGATCACCAGCTGTCTGGCAGATAAAGCAGGTGCACTTGTCGTAATAAACAGCTCCTTTTACACACACTTCAATTTTTGTTACATAGAAATTATTTACCACACCTATTGGGCCTTATTGAAATGTTTAAATAGACCACAGTACACTGGTTATGGTATACAGTCATTGACTGTTGACAATTGATATCGCATGCACACTCAGAACTGTTTATTTTCCTTATTTTATATTATTTTACAGTCTTTTGATGATGTACCTAGATTTCTCTAATGTTATCAACATATAACTTTCAACAGTTTTTACTTTCCAAATTGTTATGAACATTGCTATATGTTTACTTGCACCGACCCAATATCTAAATAACAATGGATTACAATAATTTCATTTGTGTTTTTCTGTAGAAATTATATCTTCTGATGAAGGGCACCTGCCTGAAATGCATTGGGATGTATAAACAAAAGGTTGTATGATAATAATTGATGTACTCCTCTCCTGGAATGGATGATTATTCTTCTCAAGAATTAATCAGTGAAAACATAAGATGCAGGGTATGAGGCTCATTGATACAATTTCTTGTATATTATTGAACAAATTAGAGTTCATATTCATTGATCAACAATTTCAATATACCTTGAGTCAACTTAATACCATTCCCAACTGGGACCATTTGTAGTGCGTTTTTTAGGGGATGCTGTTCCTGTGATGGGGAAGTGCCAATCTAGTCATTGATCCAAACCTATCACCAGTAGGTCTTACCCTTCTAAACACAATGAAACTGAAGAGTAATTGATTACCTTTTGGAAGAAAAAAGGAGTGCATTGCAATATTTCATTCTTTTCAGATTAATGTGAATGACACAGTAACAGACCAATGGATAAAGAAGTCTTGCTGAAAGCTAATATAAGTGTAATATTCATATAATATTTGTAAACTCAAAAGTTCTTGATTAAGGCCAGACCGAAGGGCAAGTTAATGAACTTTACATAACTGCAATTGGATTCTTTTATTCATTTATTTTATTGTATATTCCACAGTAACCACAATGGAATTTTTGTCAATAAAAAAGTACTAAAACATTTAATCATGCGCTAGCAAATATTAACAGAATCAGATGAATAAAACAATTGCCAATTAAGGCCATATTTCTATATGCTGTTTAGCTCATATTGGGAATGCATAACATTGGTGCACTTTAGTAATTCCTGGACAAACAAATATCAAATGCATCAAATCCCATGATGTACAGATGCAGATGGTACAGTTCCTATTTAAGGGGCCAACAGATTTGACCAAAGATTATTCGCAACAAGAATAACCCCTGTCTTAAAATGTTTATAAAATTATTCTAACTTCCCCCACCCCTTCTTTCACACAGACATTTTCAAACCCACAACCTACTGAAGTCCTCAAAAGGCAATCCAGAACACTCTGTAAAAATACTATACTAAGAAATAAGTTGTTCATGAACGCAACGCTGCACATTTGTTTGTTTATTTTAAGAAAATTGCTCGAATGTTGTCTAGTCAATTAACTGAGTTGTAAAATAAACACTACCAAATGAGGTAAGAATTTTTTAACTTTGTGGCCTAGCTCCTGCATCAGACCACAATGCAAAATGTAGAATTAGCATGTCTTTATAAATGCTCTTGTTCTTTTTTTATATCAGGTTCTATCACAGTAATATGCATTCATCATTGACTTCAAAAGCACTGATGTTCTCATTAACACTGAAAATAACAGAATAATTGTTTCCGTTTGATATCCTGCAAGATCTATATTACCAGAGATAGTACATGTATGACTTTGGTCATCAAGCTTGCAATATCAGTCCCTTGCTTGCATTTGCTGAGGCTATAAATGGCCGGAGGATGAAATGGAGTCTGATTATAGATTTTTTAAGCAGACCCTAAGTCTCCAGTAGCCATGGCGATGTTACATAAATATGTATACTTTTAATGTACATAAATATGTGATTGAATATGTCAGGGCTTCAAATGATGCCGCTTTTTCAATTTAATTTTATTTTTACAAACATGGTTGTCTTGCTGCACGGCACTTTAAAATATTTAAGAGCAAGATATGATTTTTTCCCAAGAAGATAAAAAACAAGATAACATCATTTTAATGTATATTTCATTAGGTTTTGCATTACACATAAAACGCCTTATACATATCAAGTCACATTTAAGTCTTGCAACCAAGTAAACTTGAGTCTTTATTTGTAATTTCAAAAATATATGAAAATATGTGCAGATGTCATTGATACGGTCACTCTATAGGCACAGTTCTGAGCAGTTATTTCATATTTTCATTGATTATCTTTGTTATGTCAGTGCACTTTCTTATTGCTTTAGTTGTACTTATTTACATGTGATCTGTGCAACAGTTATGTCTAGCTATAGACCTACAAACCACTTTAAAGAAAATAGTGAACCTTGATAACTTGGCATGGTGTCTAAAGTGATGCTTTATACTGTGTCAAAGTCCTATACTTTTTCCTCTGTTTTTTTCTACTGCAAGGGCATTTACAATGGTTGGTAGTTTTAAAATCCAACGGGCCGCCACTGTGTGATGAAGGACTCTGTAATATAATTTCTGTAGGTGGTGCTAGTTCTCAATGGGCCTTATATACAAAATGATTTGTACACCAAAAGTGAACAAGTTTAATTTGTGTAGGAAAAAAGGTGGTAAGGAGCATTACTGAAGGCAACCATGCAAATGCATGTGAACATCAACAGAGGTAAAACTTTGTGGTTATCCTCTAAACATTTCTCACCTGGAAGCACACTATGAGCTACTCCTGAAGGGGAATGTTTTTTTCTTATGGTGCTTATAGGCTTTACAGAAATGTGCAATAAAAACTCCTAAACCATTCCTGAATATGGCTAAGGTTCGGGGCTAACAATGCATACCTTGATATCTATGAACATCATCAATTTCTGACCTTAGCCCCTAGATATTCTGTAAATTCCCACACAGAGAGTAAATCTGGGTCAAACATAAACTTAAGCCTAATCACACAGATATTCTTTTTTTGTGAATTAGTCTCTATTCATACAAGATATCAGAAGTGCTGTTTCAATTGGAGCATTTGAAATCAGTGACAGGGTGTGACAGGGTTTGTAGCGAGGTTTGACTTCTTTATGTATTTACAAATATGTAACTTTTTGTAGCTTTTTATTTTGTTGCAGATTATTACAATGCACGCAACCTAGCTTAGATGAACAAAACATATCAGAATAGTTTGTTTAGTCACTGTTTCTCGTGGCGCTAGTTTGCCGTGAACACTGTGACAGTTCCATTTTCCAACTTTCCTATTTCCACTATGTAGTCCTTTCAGACTCTACTATTTCCATTCTTTGACTTTTCAAATTCTTTTATTTCTTTTGTAGAAAGTGTAAAGTTTTAGACCTGTATCAATGCTAGAAATGTCTGCGCCTTATGCATGTGCTTTCCAAAATGTTTTATAAATTCTAAATATATCCTATCGCTATAATAATCGAGTTGACACATTTGCCACCATGATTGTTTGTCTTATTGCTGATTTTTTGTTTGCTAGTCCCATCATTGTTTTTTAAAATGGTAACTGAAATAAGATAATGTTGATAACCAGATCATGTAAAAACCTAGGTATCGACTATAGGTTACAGAGGGACTTCGCACCAAGGCTGCTGAGGCAGAGGTCATACCAGATTGCAGCATCAGCTTTAGTTAGAGGCAACAGAAGGGAGAAGTGACACAAGTACACTGTGCAAGTTATCTCTAAGACTCAAAAACAGGCTTGTTATTTACTTCCTTAGCTACAGTTTGGGTAATGATTAGAAATAGCATGAAGGTGTTAGGATTGTAGAACACAAAAAACCAGGGAGTTTTTCTTGTTGCTTTCATTGTCCATTACATAGTTCATTGCCTTGCTTTTTATATTCTGTGTGGTTACAATTTACATTTTAGGCGCCATGGGCCTCATTATGATGGCGGTGGGACTGCCACTGTCACCCCATCGGTGGCGGTCCCACCGCCCTCAGTGACTGCGTTCCCGCCCGCCTTTTCATGATGGCGGGAGGTTCTTTGGCATTCAGAGAGACCGACCGCCACAGATCCGATGGGCTCATGGAGCCCGTCCGACAGTCAGAGTTGCTGTAATACCTACAATGGTGGCAGTGCCTGCCAGGAACCGCCGTAGGTATTACAATGTTCCTTTCCGCTGACCCATTTATAGCGGTGAACCCGCCATGGAAAGGCTGGCGGAAAGAGACATTGGGGGCCCGTAGCGGGCCTCCCTTCACCCCTGGGCCTCAGCTTTGGTGTTTGGGAGACACCTATGGTGCCTGCCACATATTGCAGGGATATGTCTGATGTGTATTATTTGTACTGCGGCGTGTGCTGCAGCCTGCAGCACCCACCGCAACACAAATTATACACATTGCGGCCGCCTTGAAGTCGGTCGCATTGTAATTTCTATGGTGGGACTGCCGACACCAAGTCCGGTGGTCCCATCCTCGATATGATGGTGGTCGGACTAAAGTTCGACCGCCATCATAATTAGGCCCTAAGTTAGGATTTTAGTATAAACATTCTAAAATACATGTCCTGCTTCCAAGAGTCATTTTTCACTGTGTTATTCATTAACAAAAGAGGATTTGGAGTTCCGCTGTGTCCATGTTCTCATCTTGTGGGACTGATCGTTAACAGGAAACACTTCCTACACAGTACAGCTCACTGGGTTGCATTCCAACTGGAATGCTAATTTATACTGGAACATTAACTAAGCCCTTGGACCAGGGGTTTAGAAATCTGACCCCTATGAGACTGGGTGCAGGGGAACCCCAGAGAATCTATCATGTGGCTTTTTAGTGAGTTTTAGTCATATAGCTGGGACTCTCAACTGGTACTTTGCATTTATGCAAGTAGGTTATACACCATTACTTTAGAGAAACCTTTCCAGTAAAAAAGTAGTAGTTACAGAATCATATGCTGTGTTCAACACAACACAAGTTACATATACTGAAGTCTGTAAAAAGAGGTCAGGATTCAATGATAAGGTGAGCAAAAAAAGATGGTGAACCTATACTTACAGAAACATCCAGGACAAAGGTTACATTCTAAATGAAAATGTAAGGCCAAATGCCGGTCATTGTTGTTTGTGCCTGACCCAGAATCAATAGTCAAAGACAGAAGCTCTAGTTATACAACATTTAGTGATTTATTAGCAAGAAGAATTCTTAGAGAACACCTGCATTCTAGCAAGGGAAGCGAGGTGGGGCTGCTAGTGCCACTGCTGCCGCTCGTGATACTTGGAGTCATTCAAAGTTGTTAGTTTGTAATCGCTTTTAATCTGCTTTTAAGTAAGACGTTTTTAATCGCTTTTAAACTTACTTCTATCTGCGTATTTGCACAGCACTGCCAAAATACCTTTGTCCCCTCGTCCCGGTCCACCGCGGCGGGTGCCGTTTGTGTGGAGGGCGGAGCTGACATTAACATTTCCTCCCAGCTGACACCACTTCGAGCTGGGAGGGGGCGGAGCTACTCTGCCGCTCTCCTATATCAGCTGATGGGCCAGCGGACGCGCAGCGGAGCGAGGTGGGGCTGCTAGTGCCACTGCTGCCGCTTGTGTTACACGGAGTCATTCAAAGTTGTTAGTTTGTAATCGCTTTTAATCTGCTTTTAAGTAAGACGTTTTTAATCGCTTTTAAACTTACTTCTTTCTGCGTATTTGCACAGCACTGCCAAAATACCTTTGTCCCCTCGTCCCGGTCCACCGCGGCGGGTGCAGTTTATGTGGAGGGCGGAGCTGACATTAACATGTCATGAGTGATGTAATATGTGAGGTCATAAGCTGTGGATTGGGGGAGTGTAAGTTGTAATTAGCTCAGGTAACTATAACTATATCTATGGTTTTGTATGAGTGAAATGTGAGCCTAACTATAACGTCCCTGTAACTGTCTGGGTGTATCACTGGAAGTGTAAGTGACTATGTCGCTATATGACTAGCTGTTGTAGTGCCTCTATATGTGCATGTAACTGGCTGCATGGATTGTTTACTGGCTGTATTAGTGAGTGTTGGGGTATATAACTGTGTGTTCAACTGGCTCTGTTACTGCTGCATACATAAATGCAGTATGGGCGTGTGACTGAATGTGTAAGTGCCCCTGTCTCTCTCTGACTGGCTAGGTAAGTGACTCTGGTTCTGTAAACATGTATGTAAGTTGCAGTATGGGGGAGTCTGAGAAGCTGTACTCGTATATGATGTCTACTTATGTAAGTGGGCACCTTGCACCAGTCCAGACAACCCTTATGGTGATTTAAGTGGTCTTAGACAACCTTAGAAAGCTCTGTAAGTGGTAGCTGTGGAGAGCAGCCTTCAGGCTTAGTCCAGAAGGAGTGTAAAGCAGCTTGTTCTACCAGAATGCAATCTTATAGTATAGATTAAGTGAAAAAGAACTACACAAGGTATTTATAAAAATATGTATTTTGTATATAATGCTCTCTAATATGTTCAGATATCTCCTACCCAGAGATAAACACTATGCACTCAATACTTAGCAAAGAAACACAGTAAATAGCACAGAATACACAGTGGACCCCGGGGGTGGGGGGACCAAACCATATACTAAGAAAGTGGTATAAGAACCACGACTCGAGTCAAGACAATGTCAAGAGGATGTAGAAATGCTGAGGACCCACAGAACCACCCAAGGTAAGTAGATAGTGACCCCACGGAGATCATGTGCACTGTGGGAACACAACTGTGTGCTCCGTACAACTCTACGTGTAAGTCACGGTAAGGACGCTTCCCAGTGGACCCTGAAGAAACCCAGTGGAAGACAGAAGGTTGGAGAGCCACCCCACCCGTGGATACTCTAGTACTCACGTTACATACACCAGGGAAACCGGGTGCATACGTGTGAAGTGGTGTCGGAAACCGCCGTCTAACCCAATGGAGGACTTCAGGAAAGTGCCGCTGCAGAAGAAGGTGAAAGTGTCCGGTGGATTCTAGATGAGAGGTACCTGTAAGCAGAGGGGACAGAGTCTATGTCACTCAAGAGTGACCAGGAGACTTGAAAGACGAATGCCCTCTGATGTCGGGTGTTGCAGGAGAGTTGACAATGACCTTGACTCTGCAACTGTGAATACCAGGCAACGCTGAGGTGGACCAGGAGCCATGCATGAGCTGTCCCATGAAGGATGTCGAGTGCTGAGGGGTTGGTGTCCAGCTGGAGCACCAACAAGCCTTGGCAAATGTAACCAATGCAGGAAGTGAAGAAGGATTAACTTCGGTACCAGCAAAGTCCAGAGGACTCACCACAAGTAGGGGAGTCAGGGCAGGCCGCAAGCAATCAGGTGAGCCCAAGAGAAACAAAAGTGACCCTCAACAGGACCCACAGGCCGGAGGCACTGGAGTCGCAAGAGGACCTCGAGCAGCTCACCAAAAGATGCAGGCCACGGTGCACACGATGCGGTGTGGCTGAAGATTCTGGTCACGGGAGGTGCTTGAGGTTGGGGCTATTGGAGCCCAAAGATCGCGCTGGAAGGAAGCCAACAAGCCTTTGCAACTGCAAGTTGACGCGGTGCACAGGGATTCGGTTATTGCAACCCCACGAGAGATACTGGCCTCAAACTTGGTGAGAGGGCAGGGCAGGCCTCAGAAGCTGTGGAAAACCACCACTTGTATTGCAGAACCTTTCGGAGTCCGGAGGAGCTCAGGATCAGCTGACTGGTCGACTTAGTTGCGGTGCCTGCAGATGCAGGGAAGTGACTCCTTCACTTCAAGGGAGATTCCTTCAGGTGTCTTTGATGCTTCACAGGCCTTGGAAGGTTCCTGTATGATGCACATGCACAGACGATACAGCCGACTGGAAGGGAGACGAAGTCGAGCCCAAACGAAGTCCAGCGAAGTCCAGAGTGCCCAGACTGTAGAAGTAGAAGTTGTGTCTGATCTGAATCTTGTCCCACGCCGAATCTAGGGACCCACCCACAGGTAAGCCCTTAAGTACCCTAAGGAAGGTGTTGGGACAATTCAGGGGACCCTCTCAGGGGAGGGTCTGGACAGGGGGGAGGTTACTCCCATGTCCTTTGTCCAGTTTCGCACCAGAGCAGAGCCAATGGCTCCCAGGACTGGTCTGAACTGGACTATGCATGGGGACACCAAATGTGCCCCTCATGCAGACTCGGTGGCACTGGCAAGCTCACCCACCCGGTCCCAATACACTAAATCCTGTCTGGGAGGTGGTTACACCTCCCTGTGACAGAATGCCTATTGTTCTACCTTCCTCTGCTCGAGCTTGGCTCAGCAGCAGGAGGGCAGAAATGTGTCTCTGGTCAGAAGCAACCATTTTGTGCTGTCCGGGTCTAGAAGGTTGGCACCGGGAACACTGAGAGCCTAACGGAGGGCTCTTCCAGTGCTTGGAATCATACCCCTCACACTGTTTACGGTGTGGGGGTATGATTCCAACATGTTTGATACCAAACATGATAGGATTCGTTGCAGCCAGTTTCAAGATGGTCACCGCGTAATTATGCGGTGCCCCTCTATATGGTAGATGGCTGCTTCACTGACAACCCGGGAGAATGGACTCCGTAGGTTTTAGGGTGTCCTGCTCATGCAGGGGCACCCTCTCACTTAGAACCAAGCACCCTGCCTTCGGGATTGCAAAGGCCTGCTATGGAGTGACTTATAGGTTTTAAATGTAGTGACCCCAGATATAGGAAACTAATATCTTTAGTAAGTGGTGTTAGCACCAACTTACACAGGCTGCAATGGCAGGCCTGTAGTTCCATTTTGAATGGCCTCTCATGGGTGGCATAATACATGCTTCAGCCCATGGGAGACCTCTTGGGTACATATGCTCTGGGTACCTCAGTACCATAAACTAGGGACTGATAAGGGTACCCCAGTATTGAATCTGTGATGTACCTAATTACTGAACGCAACAATTTAAGGGAGAAAGCAGATAGACTGAGGTCCTGATTAGCAGGGCCCCAGTCAGACTAGTCAGTAAGAGCTTAGCACCAGGCAAAAAGTGGTGGTAACCATTGAAGCAGATCCTACTTTCCTACAGTGAGACACTGGATATTTAACTGTGAATAGGGGTCTTTAACTACACATGTGACTGACTGAGACTTTAAGGCGCATGTCTTACCTTCTAAGCACATAGAACTCTGCCCTATGGCCTACCTACACCATACTTTAGGGGTAACCTATATGTAGTAGAAGGGAAGTTTAAAGCTTGGCAAGGAGTTTTAAATATCAGCTCGACCTACCAGTAAAACTGCACACACAGGCTCTGCAATAGCAGGCCCAACAAATGTTTTTAGGGCTACTTGTCTGCATGGGTGATTAGGAGTATCACTACTTCGATACATATCTAAATAAGTGTATCAGTCCCTCTTTGAGCGTGTCACTGGATTTGATAGCGGTCGGGGAGGAAGACAGCCACATCTGCCACGATCAGTGGTCCAGGCAGGGTGGCGGTCGGAATTGTATTCCCGAATAGGGGCAGTGCTGAGGCAGGCACCGCTGTCGAGATTACAATATCCCTTTCCGACAGCCTTTTCCTGTCGAGAAGACCACAAAGAAAAGGCTGTCGGAAACAGAATTTGGGGGCCCCACACAGGGGCCCCCTTCCATCGTGGGTCCACATGTAGTGCCCTCACTCACCTCCATTCACCGTGTGCCATGCATGATATGGGGTATGGCACACATGGCATGGACGTGCAGGAGGTGATCCATACCACGGCGGCTTGTGGAGTTGCCCTTTTCCTTGGCCATAGCACAAGCCGCCATGGTATGGAGCACTTTCCAACTGCCAGCACAGTGGTTAAACCATAATGCTGCGGTCGTACTGCCGCATGCTTGTTGGGTGGTCTCCTGACTGCCACGATATTGGTCGGCAGTCCGACCGACCACCATCGCAATAAGGCCCTATGTCGCTATATGATTAGCTATCTTAGTATCTCTATGGGTCTCTATATGTGTATGTAACTGCCTGTATGGATTGCTAACTGGCTCTAATAGTGAGTGTTGAGGTATATAACTGTGTGTGCAACTGGTCCTTTTACTGCTCCATCCATAAGTGCAATATGGGCATGTGACTGAATGTGTTAAGTGCCTCTGTCTGACTGGGTGGGTGAGTGCCTCTATGCTTTTGTAAATACATATGTGAGTTGCAGTACGGGTGGGACACTGGATGTTTAGCTGGGCATATGGATCTGGAAGTGTGCATGCGACTAACTAAAGCCTTCAAAGTACATGTCTTACCTTTTAAGCACATAGCACCCTGCCCTATGGCCTACACACACCCTACCTTATGGGTGATTTATATGTAGTTGAATGGAAGTTTAAAGCTTGGCAAGGAGTTTTAAATGCCAACTCGACCTAGCAGTAAAGCTGCACACACAGGCTCTGCAGTAGCAGGCTCAACAAATGTTTTTAGGGCTACTTGTCTGCATGGGTGATTAGGAGTATCGCTACTTCATTACATTTCTAAATAAGATATCAGTCCCTCTCTTGGAGTGTCATTGGATGTGTAACTGACTATGTCGATATATGACTAGCTGTCTTAGTATCTCTGTGGGTCTCTATATGTGTATGTAACTGGCTGTATGGATTGCTTACTGTCTGTACTAGTGAGCGTTGGGGTATGTAACTGTGTGTTCAACTGGCTCTGTTACTGCTGCATACATAAGTGCTGTATGGGCATGTGACTGAATGTGTAAGGGCCTCTGTCTCTGTCTGACTGGGTGGGTGAGTGCCTGTATGATTTTGTAAAAACATATGTGAGTTGCAGTATGGGTGGGACACTGGATGTTTAGCTGGGCATATGGATCTGGAAGTGCGCATGCAACCAGAGTAAACTTCAAAGTATGTGTTACCGCTTTAGCACATAGCACCCTGCCGTATTGCCAACATACACCCTACCTTAAGGGTGACATATATTGTAGAAGGGAAGTTTAATGCTTGGCAAGGAATTTTAAATGTGAACTCGAACTAGCAGTGAAACTGCACACACAGGCTTTGCAGTAGCAGGCCCAACACATATACAGAAACCTCGCCGTAGACTGACAATTTGATAGCACCAAGATACCTGCTGGGTGAACCTTTCTTTACAAATGTTTAAATAAATACATACAATAAAATATTTTTAGGGCGTCTTGTCTGCATGGGAGACTAAGAGTATCACTACTTTAGTACATATCTAAATAAGTGTTATCACTCCCTCGGTGTACAGACATAATATCGAGGTTTTTTTTCGGAGTACAGAAATATTGAGTTGGAAATACCGAAGGCACTGAATATCGACATCAAGAATATCGGTGACCAGAATATCGACATGAAGGTAAGAAATATCGTTTTTGTTAACATCGAAGTCAGTAATATCGTTTGTAAAAATAGGGTTGTTAATAATATCGATGTTTATATTAGTGTTATGTATTTCAGTATGTATTTTAAATATATGTGTTCTATATTTTTTGTTAAGTATTGTATTTGTTTTTTAATATATGTATTACATTTTTAGAAGTTATTAATGTTTTTAAAAGTAAATTTTGCGTTTTAGTTCCGTAGTGGATTGTGGGTTTATAGGGGAATAGGGTGGGAAGTAATTTAATTATAATAAAGTAATTATTAATTTTTATTTATTGGTATTGATAATTAATTTATTGTTAATTAATTATTAATTGGTCATTAATTTTTATTAATTGATTAATTGATAATTATATTAATTGTGTTATTTTTTTAGGAGTGGGTTGTGGGTTTATAGGGGAATAGGGTGGGAAGTAATTTAATTTTAATAAAGCAATTATTAATTTTTATTTATTGGTATTGATAATTAATTTATTGTTAATTCATTATTAATTGGTAATTAATTTTTATTAATTGATTAATTGATAATTATATTAATTGTGTTCTTTTTTTTTAGGAGCGGGTTGTGGGTTTATAGGGGAATAGAGTGGGAAGTAATCTAATTATAATGAAGTACTTATTATTATTTTTTAAATTATTTATACATAATTTATTATTAATTAATTATTAATTGGTTATTTAATTTAAAAAAATATTAAATTGATAAGTATGTTAATTTTAACCCTCTGCTATCCTACACTTTCCCTACAGTTACATTCTCTGGAGTGGGAATAGTAATTTTTACCCTTACGCTATCCAACACTTTCCCTACAGTTGCACTCTCTGGAGTGGGAATAGTAATTTTTACCACTACGCTATCCAACACTTTCCCTACTGTTGCACTCTCTGGAGTGGGAATAGTAATTTTTACCCCTTCGCTATCCAACACTTTCCCTACTGTTGCACCTACTGGAGTGGGAATAGTCATTTTTACCCCTACGCTATCCAACACTTTCCCTACTGTTGCACCTACTGGAGTGGGAATAGTAATTTTTACCCCTACGCTATCCAACACTTTTCCTACTGTTGCACTCACTGGAGTGGGAATAGTAATTTTTACCCCTTCGCTATCCAACACTTTCCCTACTGTTGCACCTACTGGAGTGGGAATAGTAATTTTTACCCCTACGCTATCCAACACTTTCCCTACTGTTGCACTCTCTGGAGTGGGAATAGTAATTTTGACCCCTAAGCTATCCAACACTTTCCCTACTGTTGCACTCTCTGAAGTGGGAATAGTAATTTTTACCCCTACGCTATCCAACACTTTCCCTACTGTTGCACTCTCTGGAGTGGGAATAGTAATTTTTGCCCCTACGCTATCCAACACTTTCCCTACTGTTGCACTCTCTGGAGTGGGAATAGTAATTTTTACTCCTTCGCTATCCAACACTTTCCCTACTGTTGCACCTACTGGAGTGGGAATAGTAATTTTTACCCCTACGCTATCCAACACTTTTCCTACTGTTGCACTCACTGGAGTGGTAATAGTCATTTTTACCCCTTCGCTATCCAACACTTTCCCTACTGTTGCACCTACTGGAGTGGGAATAGTAATTTTTACCCCTACGCTATCCAACACTTTCCCTACTGTTGCACTCACTGGAGTGGGAATAGTAATTTTTACCCCTATGCTATCCAACACTTTCCCTACTGTTGCACTCACTGGAGTGGGAATAGTAATTTTTACCCCTTCGCTATCCAACACTTTCCCTACTGTTGCACTCACTGGAGTGGGAATAGTAATTTTTACCCCAACGCTATCCAACACGTTCCCTACTGTTGCACTCACTGGAGTGGCAATAGTAATTTTTACCCCTACGCTATCCAACACTTTCCCTACTGTTGCACTCTCTGGAGTAGGAATAGTAATTTTATCCTCTCCGCTATCCAATATTTTCTGTACTGTTTTAGTTAATGTAGTGTATAATGTATTTAAAAAGATTCAAAATATTCAAATTTTTTAATTTGTTATATATATTTTTTATATTTTCATTTATATTATTGGTGTTTGTGCGTATATATGTATTTATAATTTTTAATATGTTTTTTAACAATTTATAAGTTATTAAAATAATTATTTATAAATATTATTAAGTATATATATTATATTTTATATATATATATGTTTAATTTATTTTTACATTATATGTATTAGTTATAATTTTAAACATTTCAAAATAATTTTAACTATGTTTCTTTTAATTATATGTATTATTTACTTTATTTTACATTATTTTTTAATGATAAAAAAAAACGATATTTTTAACAACGATATTTTTTGGGGATATTTTTGTACTTACCATTATGTAGATAGGACTTCGATATTCTTGACATCGATATTTTTGTGTCGATATTTTTGTACCTCGATATTCTGACTGTCGATATTCTGTCAGTGATCCCACTCCCTCTCTGGGTGTCACTGGGTGAGAAAGTAGTTAAGTCACAATCTCTTTATGTCTATGTAAGTGGCTGTATATATTACTTACTGCCTCTTTTACTGGCTTTTATAAATGTGTGTGCAAGTGTGTCTGTTACTGCGGCATACATAAGTGCTGTATGAGTATGTCACTGAACAGCTACATACCTCTGTCTCTCTCTCACATGCAAGTTTTTCTAAATATGTATATAACTTGCAGTATGGGTGAAAGACTGCACATTTAACTCTGCCTAGGGGTCTCAAAGTACACATGTAACTCCTTGAGTCGTTAACCTGCATGTCTTACACTCTAAGAACATAGCATCCTGTCCTATGACTTACTTACACCCTACCTAAGGGGTAACTAGTACAAAATAAAACAGAAGTTTAAAGCTCAGGAAGGAAGTTTTAATGCCAACTCGACCATGCAGTAAAACAACACATGAACAATCTACAGTACAGGACAGCACTTGATGAAAGGACTACTCACAAACCTACTCTCAGACCCAGACAGACACTCACATACTCATTCACACACCCACAGAGACGCACACACACAATCATAAACCCACATAAACACTCAAACAGCCACTCAAATCTCCTCATACACTCACAATACTTTTGTATATATCATACACACTTTTACCAACCTCATGTATATTTTTTTAATTTACATTGAAATTCACATTTGAATGGGAACATTTTGTGAGGATTCGTCAAACTACGCCAAGTTATAGGCAAGTTAAAAAACGATTTTCCTATGGAAACCAGTTCCTAATGATAACTACCTACTGGCAAGTATGATAGATATATATATATATATATATATATATATATATGTATATATATATATATATATATATATATATATATATATATATATATATATATATATATATATATATATATATATAATGGGAGTTCTGGTTGGCTAGGGCATGCGCCTAAGCCAGGCAGAAACCACCACTCTAGTCAGGGCAAGGGAGTTGCACACTGAAGATAACCCCTGCTCACCCCTTTGGTAGCTTGGCAGAGCAGTCAGGCTTATCCCAGAGGCAATGTGTAAAACATTTGCGCAACACACTCACACAGCAGCAACACACTAGGCACACCACAAAAGAAACTCCACACACGGTTATATAAAAATAGCCTTTCTGTCGAGGCCCATTAGTATGAGCAGGATTGGGACCTCCGTTGAGGATTGCCACCCGACCTGCTAACTGCGTGGGCTGGTCAAATGCCCCCACTGGGAAGGCAGCTGCCCGTGATTACACAGAGGGGCAGCTGCTGCAAGGTAACTCAGCCGTTTCTTTAAGCAGGACCAGGGCCTCCGTCGAGGGTTCCCCTCCCGGCCTGCAGCTGAAAGTAAGGACGTATTCCCCTACGAAAATGCCCCAGAGGGCGGGGAGACCTCACTGGGTCCCCTGCGACGGTTTGACTCCTGTCATGGCAGCTGCCTCCGGGTGTACGGAGGGACAATGACTGCACAGAATCTGGCGCTGCCTTGGCCGGTGGGGAGACCTCGCTGGGTCCTGCCCCTGCAGCGGCCGGCGGTGAGGACAAACCCACCCGCCCTCTCCTACCAGCAAAAAGCCTCTGTTGGGGCCAGGGACCTCCCCCCTGACTCGGGGATTAGCGGCTGCCCGCAACCACGCAGTGCAGTTGTTCTTTCCTGCCTCAGGTGAAACAGCCGGCAGAGTACGAAGCAGTATCTCCGTCGGCTCTGCTTCCTCGACTCAGCCCCTCTATGCCGGAGGCGAAAACAACACACAGGCGAGGACTTCCTGACTCAGGATCTCCTCACTACTCCCTGCATTGGGCGGCAGTCTAGGGCCACGCAGTTAAGCCCCAGCTGAAGCGACAATGCGAGTAGGCGGGAGGGAGAGAACTTTGGTCCCTCAGCTCTCCTTCTCCAAATGTCCTCCATCCACATAGCAAGAGTGCGGCACAGCCCGAACTATAGGGCAGGGGAAAGCACTCCTATCTGGCAACCCATGGGCAGCAGGATCACTAGCTGCGATCACCCAGGAGCCACAAAAAAGAAAGCGCTCACCACACGCTGTATGCAGATGGCTGGGGCACCCTGCTAGTTGCAGGCAGGCCAGCACGAGGGGCCCTGTGTAGTAGTCCCCCGGCAGTTCCTCCTTCAAGCAGTCCAGTTCCAAGTAAGCACCAAGAGTTGAACAGACATGGGGTCACAGCCCTAGTACTTCTAGTCCTACAGTCTTTGTTCTCCCCCTGGCACAGGCTCTGAGCCCAGTCCAAACCAGTTCTGGGGGGCACTTTGTAAGTGCACAACAACCTCCATTGTCAGTGTAAGCCCTGACCCCAGACACACCACAGGGAGGCGGAGCCATCATTGTGGAAGGCAGGAACAGCCCTATTCAGGTGCAGGTGCTACTCCTCCCACCACTCCAAATGCAGGCCAGGCCTATTCAGCCTAGCGCTGACTCATCCAGAATCTCTGGAGCCACTGCACCTCCCCAGCCCCTGTCACTCCAAGGCCAGACAGTCAATACACAACAGGCAGCCACAAAGACACATAGCACACAGAAATGCCTACTTCTAAAAGTGGCATTTCTAAAATAGTAATAATAAATCCGCGAACACCAATACGCAGCATTTATCACCACTATTCCAAACATACCAAACTTGATCACGCTACTCCTCTCATGTCAGGAATTACCACTGAAGCACATATCAGGGAATCCCCAAAGCATCCCTATGAGAGGGCAGCCTCACAGCAGTGAGAAACCAAATAGGCTGTTTGTCACTACCAGGACATGCCACACAGTTAAGGCACATGTCCTACCTTTTACCTACACCGCACCCTGCCCATAGGGCTCGCTAGGGCCTACCTTAGGGGTGACTGATATGTAGTAAAAGGGGAGTCACAGACGTGGCAACCACTTTATGTGCCACGTCACAGCAGCAGTAAACTGTGCGCGCAGGCCCTGCAATGGCAGAGGCCTGAGACAGGTTTGAAAGGCTACTTTGGTGGGTGGCTCAAGCAGCGCAGCAAGCCCACCAGTAGCATACAATTTACTGGCCCTGGGTATATGAGATACCACTGTACAAGGGACTGACAGGTAAATTAATTGTGCTAAACAGGTGTAGACCAATCTTACCAAGTTTACCAGAGAGAGCACATGCACTTCAGCACTGAACAGCAGAAATAAAGTGCCCAGAGTTAGAAAACCACCAACAACAGGTCAGAAAAAAATACCGGAGGAAGGCAAAAAGTTCTGGGATGACCCTGCAAAAAGGGCCAAGTCCAAATATATATATATATATATATATATATACACATATATGTGTATATATATATATATATATATATACGTATATATATATATGCATAAACAATCCTGCTCCCAAAGAAGAAGGCACGTACACGAAAGCTGCTGGAATATGGCACCTTTATTTTCCTGGGTCTCCCTCGACCCAGAGCACAAAGAGACGCGTTTCGGCTTACACAGAAGCCTTTGTCAATATATATATATATATATATATACGTATAAGATGCGCCTTCATTTGGGAGCATCTTTTTTGTTGATAGTAGCGGCTGGCTCTGACCGCGAGGACGCCCCGCTGCTGATATGTGGCTCCGCAGCGCTGGAGAATCCAAGGCGCTGAGGGAACGGTGTGACGGGTTGGATGGACATATTATTGGCAGGGTTTCAGCCTTGTCGTTTTTAGCAACCCACTGGGGTTTGAAAAGGCATTATGATGGGGGCGGCGGCACCCACTTGGGATGAACGTTAAAATGCAGAACTGCAATGACCAGGGTGCAACTCTTGCACACGCTGGGGCGGGACATTTAAACTGATGCAGGTGTGTCTACATTTTCGCTGCTGCTCTCCTGTTGCCAGTGCCAGTGAACAAGGGCAGGAATGACCGAAACGCGTTTGGCCTTTTACATTGCTGGGAAGGGCAATGCTGAATTCTCTGCAGTCCGCCAATAAAAGGATTAAAGCACGCCGTGTGTGGCACCTTCATTTGGGAGCATCTTTTTTGTTGATATATACATATATATCCTACTTCAGTTGCCTTGGCCTTGCCAAAAAATACACACTCGCTCAGGGAACAAGTGCTGAAAATTATTTGAATTCAACCCCATTGATGCGTTTGAGCTCCACGGAACCTTGCTCACATCATGGAACATACTTACCATAATAAAAGGACTTCAATCTCTCCCGAAGTTAGCTCCTGCTTAGGTTGGGCTACATTTAACAACAGTGAAGATGAATTATTTGGAAAATCATACACACAATCCATGCACATAGCGGTCAATACCTAAATATATCAAGCCACCTAAAATAAACATGACCTTTGAAATACGTAACACCAATATAAATCCATCAAATTTATATGGAATGGCAAAGGTAGGTGTAGCGTAAAGCAAAACTCCAATGCAGTCCTATAATGAAACCCAAGTGGGCTCCATTAATATCATGAAATATAATGTAACTTCTTTCAAAAATGATATTCAAATTGTCAGGCATTCATTTGTCGGAGCGCCTGCCTCAGTGTAGAACGACGGCGCTGGCAGGACTACATCTCCCAGAAGGCCGTCCTTCTGGGAGGGATGAAATACCACGTACAACGCAGGGAGCGTTGTACGTGATTCCAGTTGACTCGGGGATTTGTCTAACGCAGAGCGGCTGCTCTGCTGAGGTCCCGCTGGTACCGCCGGACCTGGCGCTCTCTGTTCGAGGCGCCGAACATTCCATTCCCACCATCTAGACTCTGGCAGTGATCGAGGGGAAGGCGTGTGTTCGTTTCTGCCATTAGCGCTCGGAGGAGCGCTGAACTTTTTGAACGTGTTTGTTTTCCCGTCCGCGGCTGCAGCGGAAAACAACGTTGAGGCTTGGAGGGAGGTGCCTCTGAATTAGTACTGTTTCCCTACCTCTCCCATGGATTATCGACGGCTGGTCTGCTTACTTCTTTCCCTTTAAGTCAAAGAGGGAAAGGAGGTATTGGAACTCCAGGGTATCCTGCGCCTGAATCATTCCTGGGAGGTACCGCCTTTTCTTTTCTTGTTTTTCTTTTGGGCATTCCAGTCGTGACATTGGAGTAGCTTTCCCGAGTGCTGTCTTCCTGTATTTCCGTCAAAAAATAACATCCAGGATTGTTTGCAGGATTGTTTTCAGCACCTTGATAGAACTCCCTGATTCCTCCAGAATTGCCCTTTAACTCCTACCTTTACTGGAGCAGGCTGTTACCTTTTATCTTCTAGTTTTGAGGGTGTGTGGTAGAGGGTATGTATGAGGATATTACTTGAGTATTTTGCCAGAAAGAGAAAAGTGGACGGTATACTAACTGGTCTGTGTTTGGTTTATAGGTGCTTATGTTTTTGTTGCCTGCGGGGAGAGAAGTATCTTCCCAGACAAAGAGGTTCTATACAGTAGGGGATGGACTCTAACAGGTACTGAGACGGCTCTAGTGAGATGTTATGAGAGTAGTTAGCGTTGTATACCCTACTAATCATTTGCTTGTTTTTGTTACAGGTCTCCCCTTTTCCCACGCTGCACCTACCCTATCCCTATCCCTCGCTTGATCGCCTCTATACTCTGGGTCACGTTCAAATCAGAGTGTGGGGATGTCAGGAGGTGGACCCCTTTGAGCGTCGCCCAGATCCTGAGGAGTGCTGCGTCGTGACAGAATCACGTACCCACGAACATTACTCCTCCCGGTCTGGGCCAGTCCCAAAGATGGCGTCTTTAGATGAGGTCTTGCAAGCTTTAGTGGTGGTACAGCAGGAATTGGCAGCTTCTCGTGCTGAGACTGCAGCTTTGAGAGAGAGGGTGGATAGACAGTTAAGGAATCCCTTTGATGTGTCATCAGCCACCCCCCAGATACAGGTGACGGTTCCACCGCCCATTCCTTTGGCTAGTCCGGAGAGGTACTCGGGCGATCCGTTAAGGATACAAACATTTCTGACCCAAATAGCATTGCATTTTTCTTGTAAACCTGCCTCTTTCCCCAATAATCATTCTAGGGTGGCTTTTGCCATCTCGTATCTGACAGGGGATGCCGCCAATTGGGCAGTTCCTTTGGTTAGGAACGACGATCTGTTGCTATCGGATTGGGTGGCCTTTCGGAGGGAATTCGAGAGGGTATTCGATCGCCGGGCTACCACGTTTATCACGGATAGAGAACTGCTGGAACTTCGTCAGGGTAATAAGGACCTAGTCTCCTATATGACGGCCTTTAACCGCCTGGTGGCAGAAACGGCCTGGCCCGAGGAGAAAAGGATGTCACTCTACTATCAAGGGTTAAGGGATGAGATGAAGGATGTGTTAGCACGTATCGATCCGCAGCCCACCACATGCACCGATTTAATAAATCTCACGTTGCGGTTAGACCATAGATTGGCTGAGCGGGGAGGGGACCGGAGAAGAGGTGAGAGAGCCGTGGTGGGGATGGGGTATGAAAATCGTTCCTCTCATCCCTCGTTGGAACCCGGGCCAGAACCGATGGATGTGGGGGCTCTTAGATCCCCATTATCTAGAACGGAGAGAGAGAGCCGCCGGGCGCAAGGCCTCTGTATGTATTGTGGGAAGAAGGGGCACTATGTGAGGGATTGCCCCCTGAAACCCAAGAAAAGGAACACGTATTATTCCAACAAAAGAGTGGCTACCGTGGAGTTTGGGTCCACCAGTGCTGGAGACTCTGTTGAGACAGAGGATCCCAGAGGGGAACCAGCAGAGAAGGAATGGAGATTGCCGTCATTAGCGGTTACTGAGGTAAAAAACACTGAGTCCCACATAGTGTTGTCCATGATCCTTAGGACGGGACAACAAGACCATCAGGTATGGACAATGATAGATTCTGGGGCCACTGGGAACTTCATTGATAGCGGATTGGTACACCGTCTGGGGTTAGCCAGAGTGCCTAGCCACAAACCTGAAAGGGTGTTAGCGGTTGACGGCACCCCGCTGAAGTCAGGTCCCATCACAGAACACACAGAAGTGGTTGAGCTGGTCCTCAAGGGCGATCCTCAAGATCACGTGGAGGATATCATGCTGAATATTATCGAGGCGCCTCAATACGAGGTCATTTTGGGCATGCCATGGTTGTGGCAACATAACCCTACCATGGATTGGAAACTGAAAACCGTTCGCTTTCAATCACCGGAATGCCTAGATATGTGCCTGAAAGACAACTGTTCACACACTTTGGCCCTAGCCCGGGTATATCACGTTGCCACCGCAGCAGAGAAAGAGACAGAGTTACCTCTAGAATATGCCAGTTACCGGGAGGTGTTTTGCGAGGTCAAGGCCGAGATCTTACCCCCACATCGCGACTATGATTGTCGCATAGACCTGGTGGCTGGAACCAGTATTCCATCATGCAGAGTCTATGCATTATCCGAACCCGAGACTAAGCACTTGCGCGAATACCTCGAACATTATAGTGCCATCGGCTTCATTCGCCCGTCTCGTTCCCCAGCCGCCTCTCCTCTTTTCTTCACGGCGAAAGCCAACGGTGAGTTAAGGACTTGTATCGATTATCGGTCATTGAATAAGAACACGGTGAGAAACCGATATCCGTTGCCGCTTATCCCCGTATTACTGGACCTGGTGAGGGAGGCCAACATCTACACCAGACTTGATTTAAGGGGGGCCTATCACTTAGTACGCATTCGCGAGGGGGATGAGTGGAAGACCGCATTCAAAACTCAGTACGGGTTGTTTGAATACCTGGTTATGCCGTTCGGGCTGTGTAACGCCCCGGCGGCATTCCAGTACTTCCTCAACGACGTGCTCAAGGACTACATAGATCGAATCGTGATCGTCTACATCGATGACATTCTGATCTATTCAGTCTCGCCGGAACAACATACCAGACATGTCATCCTGATCCTCAAAAGACTGCAAGAACATAGCTTGTTTTGCAAGCTTAGCAAGTGTGAGTTCAGCGTGGTGGAGGTCGAGTTTTTGGGGGTCGTTTTAAGTCCTCAGGGGTTAAGAATGGCTGAAAGAAAAGTGGAGGCAGTTCAGGATTGGCCTGTTCCCAAGAGTGTGAGAGAGGTGCAATGCTTTTTGGGTTTCTCCAACTACTATCGGAGGTTCATCTCTCACTTTTCACAGTTGGCCGCTCCAGTAACTAGGTTGTTGAGGAAAGGAACGTCTTTTCAGTGGACCTCCGAAGCCATGGAAGCGTTTACCCAACTGAAAAAGGCCTTTTGTACTGCACCCATCCTGCGACACCCACAGGTCGACATTCCTTTCGTGGTAGAAGCAGACGCCTCTGAGGTGGCGGTCGGAGCAGTGTTGTCACAGAGAGATAAACACACAGGGCAGCTGCATCCAGTGGCGTTCCTTTCTAAGAAACTGAGCTCTGCCGAGACTAATTACACCGTGGCCGAAAAGGAACTATTGGCCATCAAGAAGGCCTTCCAAGAGTGGAGACACTACTTGTGGGGAGCCCATCATCCCATCACAGTATACTCGGACCACCGAAATCTTCAGTTCATGAAGACAGCCAGACACCTCTCCCAGAGACAAATGCGGTGGATGCTGTTCTTCGCGGAATACGATTTCTTGATCACCTTCCGTCCTGGATCAGATAACAAAAAAGCGGACTCCCTGTCCAGGCAAGGAGAGGGTACTTTGCCCCGACAAAACCGTCCGGAGGCAATCGTGAACCCAGAGAAGGTCCTGTGTGTGGTCACGGTGGAGCACTTCCTTCGAACAAGTCACGACCAACAGGTCCCCGGATCAATGGCGGCGGTGGGTGGACCAAAGCCCTCATCGAATCCTCAAGCATGGCGTACCCTTGCACGACAACAAACTGTACTTGCCTACCCACACGCTCCGGTTGAAGGCTTTCAATTGGAGTCATGACGCAGTACTTGCGGGTCATCCTGGACAAAAGAAAACGCTACACCTGCTTCGGCGACATTTCTGGTGGGACGGGATGGCTAAAGACGTGGAACAATGGGTGTCACAGTGTGAAACGTGTGCTCGTGCAAAAGGGGAACACAACAAAACCAAGGGGAGACTGATACCTCTGCCTACTCCTTCCCAACCTTGGCAAACAATCAGTCTGGATTTTATCCTTGGTTTACCAATGGATCAAGGGTTTGATGCGATTTTGGTTGTCGTAGACAGCCTTACTAAAATGGGTCACTTTATCCCGTGTAGGAATCTACCCACTGCGGGACAAACAGCACAACTTCTTCTGACGCAGGTAGTGCGTCTACACGGCCTCCCGAGGGTCATTATATCCGATCGAGGACCTCAGTTCATTGCCAGGTTCTGGCAGATGTGGTGCAAGGCTCTCCAGGTGGAAGCCGCTCTATCCACCAGCTTCCATCCGCAAACCGATGGTCAAACAGAGCGGCTGAATCAAACCCTAAAGACATACCTGCGGTGTTATTCGAAGGACGCAACTGATTCTTGGGTGTCCCTGTTATGGTTGGCCGAGCTATCCTATAACAATGCTTGGCACAGCTCTATTGGGGAAACACCGTTCAGAGCAAACACAGGGTTTCATGCCACCACTCTGCCTCTCGTTATACCAAGGGAAGTACGGAACCATCCTACTGTGATGGCGCAGGTGGAGTCTCTCATGCTGATACACCGACGGATACAAGCACATCTTGACCGTGCCAAGCAGACCTATAAGAAATGGGCTGATCGCCATCGACAAGATGGACCTTCATATCAAGCGGGTGATAGGGTTTGGCTCTCTACTAGGAACATCCGCTTCCGATACCGCAGCATCTTTCATCCTAGATTTATTGGCCCGTACACCATTATCCGCAGGATCAACCCTGTGGCATACAAACTGCGCTTACCAGCATCTTTGAGGATACACCCTGTGTTTCATTGTGGTCTGCTCAAACCGGCAAAGTGTGCGCGGCGCAGGGCGGCGCCTCCAGTGATGAGGGACGGACAGCTGGAGTACGAAGTGCGACGCATCCTGGATTCCCGGTATCGTCAGGGCCGTCTTTGGTACCTGGTGTCCTGGAAGGGGTATCCGTCCGAGGACGATTCCTGGGAGCCGTGTGCCGGCGTCCACGCCCCTCGTGCGGTGCGACTGTTCCATTCCTGCAATCCAGGGAAACCTGGATCTAGGAGGCGCGGGGGAGGAGGACGTTCTGTCAGGCATTGATTCGTCGGAGCGCCTGCCTCAGTGTAGAACGACGGCGCTGGCAGGACTACATCTCCCAGAAGGCCGTCCTTCTGGGAGGGATGAAATACCACGTACAACGCAGGGAGCGTTGTACGTGATTCCAGTTGACTCGGGGATTTGTCTAACGCAGAGCGGCTGCTCTGCTGAAGTCCTGCTGGTACCGCCAGACCTGGCGCTCTCTGTTCGAGGCGCCGAACATTCCATTCCCACCATCTAGACTCTGGCAGTGATCGAGGGGAAGGCGTGTGTTTGTTTCTGCCATTAGCGCTCGGAGGAGCGCTGATTTTTTGAACGTGTTTGTTTTCCCGCCCGCGGCTGCAGCGGAAAACAACGTTGAGGCTTGGAGGGAGGTGCCTCTGAATTAGTACTGTTTCCCTACCTCTCCCATGGATTATCGACGGCTGGTCTGCTTACTTCTTTCCCTTTAAGTCAAAGAGGGAAAGGAGGTATTGGAACTCCAGGGTATCCTGCGCCTGAATCATTCCTGGGAGGTACCGCCTTTTCTTTTCTTGTTTTTCTTTTGGCATTCCAGTCGTGACATTGGAGTAGCTTTCCCGAGTGCTGTCTTCCTGTATTTCCGTCAAAAAATAACATCCAGGATTGTTTGCAGGATTGTTTTCAGCACCTTGATAGAACTCCCTGATTCCTCCAGAATTGCCCTTTAACTCCTACCTTTACTGGAGCAGGCTGTTACCTTTTTATCTTCTAGTTTTGAGGGTGTGTGGTAGAGGGTATGTATGAGGATATTACTTGAGTATTTTGCCAGAAAGAGAAAAGTGGACGGTATACTAACTGGTCTGTGTTTGGTTTATAGGTGCTTATGTTTTTGTTGCCTGCGGGGAGAGAAGTATCTTCCCAGACAAAGAGGTTCTATACAGTAGGGGATGGACTCTAACAGGTACTGAGACGGCTCTAATGAGATGTTATGAGAGTAGTTAGCCTTGTATACCCTACTAATCATTTGCTTGTTTTTGTTACAGGTCTCCCCTTTTCCCACGCTGCACCTACCCTATCCCTATCCCTCGCTTGATCGCCTCTATACTCTGGGTCATGTTCAAATCAGAGTGTGGGGATGTCAGGAGGTGGACCCCTTTGAGCGTCGCCCAGATCCTGAGGAGTGCTGCGTCGTGACACAAATAGAGTAACCCATATCGTACATTAAAATATACACCAGTCATCCTTTACTATCTCATCAATATAATTATACTTCTAATTATGCCCAAGTTGGCTATCTGTTTCAATATAAGTGGAAACCAAAAAGTCAGATTTGTAAGCAGGATCACAAAACTCGCTAGTAGCATAGAAAAAACTACAAGCAAAAAATTTGAATTTACATGTACTGAATTCCAGTGAAGTGACTTCCCGAAGCCAAGGTAGGAACCACCTCTCGGCAAAGAGTCACTTCCTAATCTCCTGTAATATAAAAAGATTTTAAAAACGTTTTTAAATACAGTTTAATGACTAACCCTACCACATACCTCAGAGGAAATAATGCATACAGAACTAACGTGATAATACTATTCGGAAATAAGGTTGACACACAGATCCTCCACGAGTGTACTAGCATTCGTCTTCAGTATTTAGACCTTTGGTGGCTAGATTAAAACCTTTTTCTGCACTGGTTCCCTGAGTGAGCATGTTTTTCTTGGCAAGGCCAAGTGGACTGAAGGATTTATTTGATCTGATTCAGCTCCGGGTTTACGTGCTACATCGCTGAAAGAGCCTATATATATATAGTTGTACCTTAGTAGCCTGGCATCCTTCAGCCTGAAAGAGCATTGATTTCAACACCATTAAATGAAGAAACTTACCACCTACTATGGTTGACAGTGTATGCTAGCATCTACCCATCCTCCAATGGAATACTAAAATAATTTAAAAACTTGCGAATATGCATAAAAGCAGTAAATCCAACTATTTTGTCCATTGAAACTAGTTGCTAGAATGCAGATGTTCTCTAAGAATTCTTCTTGCTAATAAATCACTAAGGGGCCGATTCCGATCTCGGCCGGTAGGGCACCGAATCGGATTCGGCTGAACCGGATCCGATTCGGAGCCCTTATTCCCGACCGAATCGTACGTGCGTCCGGGCGAACGAGTACGATGCGAGCGTGTGCAAATTCGCCGACCGACTCGTACGCCCGTCCCAACCGCACCGACCGACTCGCACGGATGCGCTGCGCACCTCGCAATGGAGACGTTCCCCGGCCGGGCAAGTACGATGCGCGCCGCGAGCAGTCCGACCGACTCGCGCCATCCGACTCCAAGAAGCAGTCGGAGCCGTACTTTGGGGGTCCGTGTCGGACCCCCCTGTACGCATAGCCGCACGAGTCGCACCTGTGCGTGTACGGCGCGAGTCGCTTCGCCGCGTACACGCTGTAGGGGGCGCCCTTGTCCGCCTCGCACCCATTGAGTCAATGGGAGCCCGCGTACGCGTTGTACGACGGGCTCCCATTGACTTCAATGGGAGTCCGACCGACTCGAGTCCGATGGCATACGTGCGCATCGTACTCGTTCGGTCGGGCTGCTAGGGTCCGATTCGGTCGGAAATCTCTCCGGGTCCGGCTCGGTCGGAGAGATTTCCGACCCGAATCGGAATCGGCCCCTAAATGTTGTATAACTAGAGCTTCTATCTTTGACTATTGATTCTGGGTCAGGCACAAACAACAATGACCGGCATTTGGCCTTACATTTTCATTGGGAATGTAACCTTTGTCCTGCATGTTTCTGTAAGTATAGGTTCACCATCTTTTTTTGCTCACCTTATCATTGAATCCAGACTTCTTTTTACAGACTTCAGTATATGTAACTTGTGTTGTGTTGAACAGAGCATATGATTCTGTAACTACTACTTGTTTACTGGAAAGGTTTCTCTAAAGTAATGGTGTATAACCTACCTGCATAAATGCAAGGTACCAGTTGAGAGTCCCAGCTACATGACTAAAACTCAGTAGAAAGCTACATGATAGATTCTCTGGGGTTCCCCCTCACCCAGTCTCATAGGGGTCAGATTTGTAAACCCCTGGACCAAGGGCTTAGTTAATGTTCCAGTATGAATTAGCATTCCAGTTGGAATGCAACCCACTGAGCAGCACTGTGTAGGAAGTGTTTCCTGATAACTATCAGTCCCACAAGAACATGGACACGGCGGAACTCCAAATCCTCTTTCGTTAATGAATAACACAGTGAAAAATGACTCTTGGAAACAGGACATGTATTTTTGAATGTTTATACTAAAATCCTAACTTAGGGCATCATTATGATGGCGGTTGAACTTTAGTCCGACCACCATCATATCGGGGATGGGACCACCGACTTGCTGTCGGCAGTCCCACCATAGGAATTACAATGCGACTGACTTCAAGGCAGCCGCAATGTGTATAATTTGTGTTGCGGTGGCTGCTGCAGGCTGCAGCACACGCCGCAGTACAAATAGTACACATCAGACATATCCCTGCAATATGTGGCAGGCACCATAGGTGTCTCCCAAACACCAAAGCTGCGGCCCAGGTGTGAAGGTAGGGCCGCCACGGGCCCAAAATGTCTCTTTCCGCCAGCCTTTCCATGGTGGGTTCACCGCCATATATGGGCCAGCGGAAAGGAACATTGTAATACCTATGGCGGTGCCTGGCAGGCACCGCCACCGTTGTAGGTATTACAGCACCTCCGACTGTCGGACAGGCTCCATGAGCCCATTGGATCTGTGACGGTCGGTCTGTCTGACCGCCAAAGAACTGCCCGCCATCATGATGAGGCGGCGGCAGTGCTTTAAATGGGCCGGTACTCACAGGTACTGAGTACCGGCACTTCTTATTTTTATCACTCTGAGTACCGGCACTTCTCTGCTGCCAAGGAGAGTACCGGTACTCATAAACGGTAGGCGCATTGGCTGCTAGTGCTGGTGACCTGTCTGACAGCCAAGGTACTTCTGTAGCCGTGACTCGGAGCTGAGCCCCCGCTGAACTATTCAGCGTGGGCTCATTGCATAACGTCTGGTGTTCACCATCATGCTGTGTTGCAAACACAGGTTCGAGGCAGGCAGGTGACAGCGCAATTAAGAAAGCCAAAGAAGGTAACGAGGTTAAAATGGCTTTAATCTTTCCTGATTCTTTTGCGTGAGTGTCTGCTTATGTTTGTCTGTTTGCCTGTGGGCGGTTTTTGTGAGAGTAAAAAGTGAGAGAAGAGGGGGGGGGGAGATTCGAGACACTCTTGGGAGGTATATGAAAGGAAATGTGAGGAATGCTTTGTGTGTGCACGTCTGCTTGTTTCTTTCTTTCTGTGTGTGTGCGCACCCGAGAATATATAGTATTGTGCCAAGCAACAGCAAATAACAGTATGGAAACTTTAAATATTATAAAACAAGGAAATGTTAAAACATCACAGCGTTTGGCATTCGTTTTGTGTTAGGAGTTAACCTGTTTTGTTTATAGAAACGTATTTCTCATGTGTTTTGGTATGTGCTGCAACTAGTACTGAAGTCCATAAGTATCAGCATGTCTTGCTCTTAGTCCCGCCCCTAACCCCGCCCACTCGCCCCATTTAAATGAGTACCTGCACTATTTTTTTCCCATTTAAAGCACTGGGCGGCGGGAACGCAGTCACTGATGGCGGTGGGACCCCCACCGACGGGGTGACAGTGGTGGTCCCACTGCCATCATAATGAGGCCCATGGTGCCTAAAATGTGAATTGTAACCACACAGAATATAAAAAGCAAGGCAATGAACTATGTAATGGACAATGAAAGCAACAAGAAAAACTCCCTGTTTTTTTTGTGTTCTACAATCCTAACACCTTCATGCTATTTCTAATCATTACCCTAACTGTAGTTAAGGAAGTAAATAACAAGCCTGTTTTTGAGTCTTAGAGATAACTTGCACAGTGTATTTGTGTCACTTCTCCCTTCTGTTGCCTCCAACTAAAGCTGATGCTGCAATCTGGTATGACCTCTGCCTCAGCAGCCTTTGTGCGTAGTCCCTCTCTAACCTATAGTCGATACCTGGATTTTCACATGATCTGGTTATAAACATTATCTTAGTACAGTTACCATTTTTAAAAACAATGATGGTACTACCAAACACAAAATCAGCAATAAGACAAACAATCATGGTGGCAAATCTGTCAACTCGATTATTATAGCGATAGGATATATTTAGAATTTATAAAACATTTTGGAAAGCACGTGCATAAGGCGCAGACATTTCTAGCATTTATACAGGTCTAAAACTTTACACTTTCTACAAAAGAAATAAAAGAATTTGAAAAGTCAAAGAATGGAAATAGTAGTCTGAAAGGACTACGTAGTGGAAATAGAAAAGTTGGAAAATGGAACTGTCACAGTGTTCACGGCAAAGTAGCGCCACGAGAAACAGTGACTAAACAAACTATTCTGATATGTTGTGTTCATCTAAGCTAGGTTGCGTGCATTGTAATAATCTGCAAAAGAAAAAGCTAAAAAAAGTTAAATATTTGTAAATAAATAAAGAAGTCAAACCTCGCTACAAACCCTGTCACACCCTGTCACTGATTTCAAATGCTTCAATTGAAACAGCACTTCTGACATCTTGTATGAATAGAGACTAATTCACAAAAAAAAGAATATCTGGGTGGTTAGGCTTAAGTTTATGTTTGTCCCAGATTTACTCTCTGTGTGGGAATTGACAGAATATCTAGGGGCTAAGGTCAGAAATTGATGATGTTCATAGATATCAAAGTATGCATTGCTAGCCCCGAACCTTAGCCATTTTCAGGAATGGTTTAGGAGTTTTTATTGCACCTTTCTGTAAAGCCTATTTTTGCACCATAAGAAAAAAAAATTCCCCTTCAGGAGTAGCTCATAGTGTGCTTCCAGGTGAGAAATGTTCAGAGGATAACCACAAAGTTTTACCTCTGTTGATGTTCACATGCATTTGCATGGTTGCCTTCAGTAATGCTCCTTACCACCTTTTCCTACACAAATTAAACTTGTTCACTTTTGGTGTACAAATCGTTTTGTATATAAGGCCCATATAGAACTAGGACCACCTACAGAAGTTATATTACAGAGTCCTTCCTCACACAGTGGCGACCCGTTGGATTTTAAAACTACCAACAATTGTAAATGCCCTTGCAGTAGAAAAAAACAGAGGAAAAAGTATAGGACTTTGACACAGTATAAAGCATCACTTTAGACACCATGCCAAGTTATCAAGGTTCACTATTTTCCTTAAAGTTTTTTGTAGCTCTATAGTTAGACATAACTGTTGCACAGGTCACGTGTAAATAAGTACAACTAAAGCAATAAGAAAGTGCACTGACATAACAAAGATTATCGATGAAAATATGAAATAACTGCTCAGAACTGTGCCTATAGAGTGACCGTATCAATGACATCTGCACATATTTTCGTATATTTTTGAAATTACAAATAAAGACTCAAGATTACTTGGTTGCAAGGCTTTTAAAAAAAACAACTTTATTTTCCTTTTCCAGAATACAGTTATAACATCATACACTTCTGCTATTCACAGCCACATCGACCACTTGTTATGCCATTCAAGTCCTATATAGAACACTACATTCCACTTCTACAAATTCTAATGCCACCCTCCAACCTTCCCCCCTCCCTGCCTCCACTTACATGCACTATCCATTTCCCCAACAGTGCCGTGGAATATAGACATACCCCTTGTCTTCAATCCCATGCGGAGAATACGTAACAGTGTATACCTCAGGACTTTCTGGGATTATATGCAATGTCTCACCCCACTCCAGTGGGGACCAGACCGTCTGGTGGCTGCGAGGCAGGGGGTGTAGTCGTGTCGTTTAGATAAGCTTTGAAGGGGCCCCATATATCTTTTGGACGAGACGTGGCAGGCAGGGTGTCGGCATACAAGTCACTGTTTGTGTTGCAGTAGGCTAGACTGTGTAGCCAGGCTTTAGTTGTGGGTATAGACCTACAGCCCCATCTGAGAGCAATCTCTCGTTTAGCGAGCAGGAAAGCCATTGACATGAATTTCCGAACATGTTTAGGGAAATCTAGCTCACAGCCCAATAACGTGGATTCTGGATTCGGAGTGACCTCCAGATCTACCATTTTAGTCATTTCCTTGCAAACTGATCTCCAGTAAGCCCCAATCTTGGGGCAACCCCATACCAAATGTGCAAAGTCTGCATGTGGAGCACCACATTTACGACAAGAATGTGGTCCATTTCGGTCTATGTTATGCAGTTTTTCTGGGGACAAGTAGACTCTCCATATAAACTTAAAGTGTAATAACCTGTGCTTACTATTAATGGAAATCTCTCTAATTTGATTCCAGTGTGAATCCGAAATGGGATATCCCAAGTCCCTCCCCCAAGCCTCTCTAATCTTGGTGTCTCTGCTGGGTACCAGAGTCATGCATGCACAGTACAATTTTGAAACTAGTCGCTCGCTTCCCGGGGCTGAGATAACAGTGGATAATGGGGCGAACTCGGCTGGAGCCAATGGGAACTTGGCGATTTCTGATCTAAGTGCGCTGCGTACCCGTCTTAGGATGAAGCGGTCCATGAATGTGGCCTCGCTGTATCTGTCGTCCTCAACATCGACAAAGACATGGCCGTCAAGGAAAAGTTCACCTACCTTGCTGATTGCGAATTTGGTTAACGTCAGCTGGACTATTTTTTCTGTCATGATGGGGATCCAAGGATTATTTAATATCGGAATGTCCGGGGAGTACAACGCAGACGCTGCCGTGACTCGCACTAATTTCTGCCATGCAACTTGGTTGCAAGACTTAAATGTGACTAGATATGTATAAGGCGTTTTATGTGTAATGCAAAACCTAATGAAATATACATTAAAATGATGCTCTTGTTTTTTATCTTCTTGGGAAAAAATCATATCTTGCTCTTAAATCTCCCCTCCATACTACCAGAACATCGTCAATGTATTGTTTTCACAGGCTGATGTGGGACAAAAAGGGGTTACTGTTGTGGAGGATCCTGTGTTTCTCTAGGTGGTGAACATATAGCCCTGCTATGCTGGGTGCAAAGGTGCTCCCCATGCTGGTCCCGTGCTTCTGTAGGTAGAGAGAATCTTCAAACTGGAAGAAGTTCCTGGTTAGGGCGAATTTGCAGCACTCCATCACGATGTTCCGTGGTGTCTGGTATTCCCAGTCAATTTCAAACAGGACTTCCTCAATGATGTTTAGTGTTTCCTCATGTGGGAGGCCACAACCCCTTTTATTTGTTAAACTTCAAAATTTGCAAATTTCATTTATCTCTTCAAAGTTTGACTACAAGCGTCTCTCTCCTCCCCTGCAGAGCTCATGGGGCAAAGTTAGAACAATAATAAATATGTTTTTCAAGGTAAGTACTCTCACAAAATGTATTTAGGTTTCACTGACTATGAAGCACAACGAGTAGACATACTGCATGGTTTTTTGGAAAAGAGCGCCTGGACATGACGATATTATAAAGTGTGTGTTTTCTGTTATTTGTTGTGTACTGTCTTGTCCGTATACAATTTTTTACACAGAGGGAATTACCGATTGGGTATTGTATAATGCACAATGATGTACCATGAATAGGCACTAAAGAATACAATAGCCAAATATTCAGGAGTGGTATTAGGGATCAATCGTACTTGGTCCTGAAGAAAAGCCGTAGGGGAAGGCTTGAAACATATAAACCAAGAGTAACACATACATTATATTGTGCACCTCCAACACCCCTGTTTTTAACAATACCAGCCACAGGATTCAATAAAGTTTAGGTCGCTAGTGGCCAGGTATTTTTTAGAATTTTTGTTCACTAACTCACTGACCCTTCCACTCCTATCTTTTAGTAATATAGCCCACACCTTCCAGAAAGTGCTCCCACGTCTCCGTCGGTTGCAGCATGCCCCGTCCCGCAGCGGGGCGGGAAGAACCCGATGATGAAGCATGCTACCAAGGGACCTTTTGGTTGGTGAGGGTTATTTTAAGAAAAGTACATCTTTTCCTTAAGGAATACTACTATATCTGGAAGGATATCAGTTTAAGCTTTCTTGTGGATTTCTTTTGATTATCTATTTGATACAGGAGGCAAGGTCCACTACGTACCTCTCTCTCCTCTTCTTGATTAATGTGATAATTAGAAAACACCATAAAAAAACAAAGAATTCACTGAAAAAATCCAAAAGTTATAGGGACGTTATAGTTAGGAAATAGAATATAAAAAAACCTTAGAAAGTCACTAAATAACCAAAGGTTACAAGGCGGTTATAGTTAGGTTCAGATTTTACACACACAAAACTATAGATATTCAACAGTTATAGTTAGAGTTATCTCAAGTAACTATAAGTCGTGCCCGAAGGTAACTATAACTCGCACCCTCACCGTCCGTGCCTGGACCGCGCCCAGCGCCAGAACCCCTGGGCCGCGCGCCCCCCGCTCCAGCCTCGAGGACCGATGCCGATACGATGCCCCACACTCCACGCTCTCAACCCCGGACGGACGCACAACTGCTTCAAGGCCGCCCCGAAACGCACCCATGGTCCCTTCACCTGCCGGAACTGCAGCTACACCAGCCTCAGAGCCACCGAGGCGCCCGCCAAGAAGGACCTCAACCACCTCCGGTGCATCCTACTGAACACCCGCTCCGCACGCAAACACGCCGTCGAGCTCTGGGACCTGCTCGACACATCATCACCAGACGTCGCCTTCCTGACAGAGACCTGGATGAACGACTCCTCCGCCCCCGACATCGCCATAGCCATCCCAGACGGCTATAAGATCACCCGAAGAGACCGTGTCAACGCAGTAGGAGGAGGAATCGCCATCGTCCACAAGAACACCATCAGGGTCTCGACCAGCACCGACAACACTCTCAGCACCGCCGAACACATGCACTTCCAGATCCACACGGACCCCAACACCACCCTCAGAGGCACCCTCGTCTACAGACCCCCTGGGCCCCGACCCCAGTTCAGCTACTCCATCGCCGACTTCATCAGCACGCACGCCCTGACCTCTACCGACTACATCCTCCTCGGAGACCTGAATTTTCACCTGGAGAACAAGAACGACAGCAATTCCACCACCCTGATCGACAACCTCGCCAACCTCGGTCTGAGCCAGCTCGTCACAACACCGACCCATTCCGCCGGCCACACGCTCGACCCCATCTTCTCCTCCAGCTCCCACGTCTCCTTCAGCCACACCACGGAACTCCTCTGGACCGACCACCGCTGCATCCATTTCACCTTCCAGAAACCCACCACACACCACCGCACCCAACAGATCCCACGCCGCTGCTGGAGCAAAGTCACCGAAGACCAACTACGGGCAACCCTCGCTCTCAGCCCGCCCTCCGACCCATCCAACACCGACGACGCTGCCTGCAACCTCAGAAGATGGATGGACGACTGTGCCAACACCCTCGCCCCGCTGAAAAAACCCACCTACGCTGACACCACCAAAAGAGCCAGCTGGTTCACCTCGGAACTCCTAGCTTCCAAGCGCACCTGCCAGAAACTAGAGAAGAAATGGCACAGTGATAAGATACCGGACAGCCACGCAGCCCACAAAGACGCCATCCGTAACCACCACCACCTCATCAAGTCCGCCAAGAGAACCTCCTTCAAAGACCGCCTCGACAACAACGCACACAACAGCAAGGAGCTTTTCAACATCGTGAAGGAACTCTCCAACCCCAGCTCCAACACCAACGACATCCCACCGTCGCAACCCCTGTGCGATTCCCTCGCCACCTTCTTCCACCGCAAGATCGCCGACATCCACGACAGCTTCAACACCCAGACAGCCCCAACTAAGATCGATGCACCAGACCCGCCGCACACCATCGACCACGATCCCCTGCCAGCCTGGGCCAGCGTGAACATCGAGGACACCATCAAGACCATGAGCACAATACACTCCGGCTCCCCGTCAGATCCTTTCCTGCACCACATCTTCAACAAAGCCAGCAGCTCCATCGCACCCCACCTGTGCAACATCATCAATCTCTCCTTCGAGACCGCGACCTTCCCAGAGAGCTGGAAACACGCAGAGATCAACGCCCTACTCAAAAAACCCAAGGCGGACCCGAGAGACCTCAAGAACTTCCGGCCCATCTCCCTGCTTCCGTTCCCAGCCAAGGTCATCGAGAAGATCGTCAACAAGCAGCTAACCCGATACCTCGAAGAAAACAGCATCCTGGACCCATCCCAATCGGGGTTCCGCAGCAACCACAGCACTGAGACTGCCCTCATCGCCGCCACCGACGACATCAGGATCCTGCTGGACAACGGTGAGACCGCAGCCCTCATCCTGCTGGACCTCTCCGCCGCCTTCGACACTGTCTGCCACCGCACTCTACGCGCACGCCTCCACGACGCAGGGATCCGAGACAAGGCCCTGGAATGGGCCACCTCCTTCCTCGCCGGCAGAACCCAGAGAGTCCGCCTCCCACCATTCCGATCCGAAGCCTCCGAGATCATCTGCGGCGTACCCCAGGGATCGTCCCTCAGCCCAACTCTGTTCAACATCTACATGGCCCCGCTAGCACGCATCGCCAGACAGCACGACCTCAACATAATCTCCTACGCCGACGACACCCAACTGATCCTCTCCCTCACCAAGGACCCCCTCGCCGCCAAATCCAACCTCCATGAAGGGATGAAGGCCGTCGCCGAATGGATGAAGATCAGCCGACTAAAACTGAACACGGAGAAGACAGAGGTCCTCATCCTCGGCTCCAACCCCTCAGCCTGGGACGACTCCTGGTGGCCAACGACGCTGGGAGCAGCCCCGACACCCACCGACCACGCACGCAACCTGGGAGTCATCCTCGACTCAACGCTCTCCATGGCCAAGCAAGTCAACGCAGTCTCATCCTCCTGCTTCAACACCCTCCGCATGCTTTGCAAGATCTACAGTTGGATCCCGACAGACACGAGAAGAACAGTCACCCAGGCCCTCGTCAGCAGCAGACTCGACTATGGGAACGCCCTCTACGCGGGAGCCCCATCCAAGCTCATCAAGCGACTGCAACGCATACAAAACGCCTCCGCACGCCTGAGCCTCGATGTACCACGCCACAGCCACATCACCCCCCACCTGAGGAACCTGCACTGGCTCCCCGTCGACAGGAGAATCTCCTTCAAACTCCTCATCCACGCACACAAGGCACTCCACAAGACTGGCCCAGCCTACCTCAACAGACGACTCCTCTTCTACATCCCCAACCACCAACTCCGCTCCGCCGACCTCTCCCTCGCCACCATCCCTCGCATTCGAAGAACCACCACTGGCGGCAGATCCTTCTCCCACCTCGCCGCCAAGACCTGGAACACCCTTCCACTAAGCCTACGAAAGACCCAAGACCTGCTGACCTTCAGGAGGCTACTCAAGACCTGGTTGTTCGACCAGTAGCAGCACCCCCCCCTTTTTTTTCTCCCCCAGCGCCTTGAGACCCTCGCGGGTAAGTAGTGCGCTTTACAAATTCTGTGATTGATTGATTGACCATGCACTGCTAATTACCTCACATATTACATAACTCATGATATCTTCTATGACATCATTGATAATATCAGTGCAGCATTTGCTGTAAAGTTATGGATGAGAAAACTGTGCATGGCGGGGGCGCGAGTTATAGTTACCGTAGGGCACGAGTTATAGTTATTTGAGATAACGCTAGCAATAACTGCTGAATTTCTATGGTTTTCTGTGTGTAAAATCTGAACCTAACTATAACGGCCTTGTAACCTTTTTAGTGAATATATATATATATATATTTCTTGAGGTTTGATTGTGAAGATCCAACCCTTGTCTAAGGTGTTTTACCGGAGGTCTTTGCTATTTAAAATTTCAACTTGCAGTTACTGGACTAACTGCACTTGCATGTTGTTATGATTGTTAAATAATATTAATGGAGTCGTTCAGACATTTTTGTGTTTGTGCAGAGGGCAGTAAGATTGGTAGTGTTCTTTCATTTTCATGCATTATGTGCACTGTGTCATTGTATAAATGGTGAAAACAGTATGGTGCTCGTTGTGTGTGAAAAAGACTGGTTCCTTGGCCGAAATGCGGCCATTTTGGCAAACCATGCTTGAATAAATCTCTGAAATGGGTTTCTGAGCTGCGTCGGACCTGTTCTTTTATTTTGGAGCAGGTGTTGGAGGAATATATATATGTATATGGGCTTTTATAAAGACTACCAATCCCACAATACCTTGCAACAACTCACCTGAGACAATTTCAACAAAAGGGGAGTGTTCTGGCAGTCAAGGTGCCTCTATTTGATTGAACTGCCTAAGAAGAAGGGCGCAAGCCCGAAACGCGTCGGCGGAGGAGGGGAGATGCGTGTCCTGACATGAGGCTCCTGGGAGCGTCAGCTTAGCGGCTTGGAGTGCAGCTCGCTAAAACAGCAAATTACAGAAATGAATATGTGGTCCTGCCTGGGCCACGAGATTGCACCGTCACAAGACCCTGGTGGGCTTCTGACTGTTTATTGGGACAGTCGTTGGAGCAGGCTGCAGCTGACCTGAACTACGGGAGCGAGTGTTGATCACATGCATATAAGCCCCATCAAATTAGAACTTTTATTTTATGACAAATTGCTGGCACTACCCACTTGGGCTTTTATAAAGACTACCAATCCCACAATACCTTGCAACAACTTACCTGAGACAATTTCAACAAAAGGGGAGTGTTCTGGCAGTCAAGGTGCCTCTATTTGATTGAACTGCCTAAGAAGAAGGGCGCAAGCCCGAAACGCGTCGGCGGAGGAGGGGAGATGCGTGTCCTGACATGAGGCTCCTGGGAGCGTCAGCTTAGCGGCTTGGAGTGCAGCTCGCTAAAACAGCAAATTACAGAAATGAATATGTGGTCCTGCCTGGGCCACGAGATTGCACCGTCACAAGACCCTGGTGGGCTTCTGACTGTTTATTGGGACAGTCGTTGGAGCAGGCTGCAGCTGACCTGAACTACGGGAGCGAGTGTTGATCACATGCATATAAGCCCCATCAAATTAGAACTTTTATTTTATGACAAATTGCTGGCACTACCCACTTGGGCTTTTATAAAGACTACCAATCCCACAATACCTTGCAACAACTCACCTGAGACAATTTCAACAAAAGGGGAGTGTTCTGGCAGTCAAGGTGCCTCTATTTGATTGAACTGCCTAAGAAGAAGGGCGCAAGCCCGAAACGCGTTGGCGGAGGAGGGGAGATGCGTGTCCTGACATGAGGCTCCTGGGAGCGTCAGCTTAGCGGCTTGGAGTGCAGCTCGCTAAAACGGCAAATTACAGAAATGAATATGTGGTCCTGCCTGGGCCACGAGATTGCACCGTCACAAGACCCTGGTGGGCTTCTGACTGTTTATTGGGACAGTCGTTGGAGCAGGCTGCAGCTGACCTGAACTACGGGAGCGAGTGTTGATCACATGCATATAAGCCCCATCAAATTAGAACTTTTATTTTATGACAAATTGCTGGCACTACCCACTTGGGCTTTTATAAAGACTACCAATCCCACAATACCTTGCTACAACTCACCTGAGACAATTTCAACAAAAGGGGAGTGTTCTGGCAGTCAAGGTGCCTCTATTTGATTGAACTGCCTAAGAAGAAGGGCGCAAGCCCGAAACGCGTCGGCGGAGGAGGGGAGATGCGTGTCCTGACATGAGGCTCCTGGGAGCGTCAGCTTAGCGGCTTGGAGTGCAGCTCGCTAAAACGGCAAATTACAGAAATGAATATGTGGTCCTGCCTGGGCCACGAGATTGCACCGTCACAAGACCCTGGTGGGCTTCTGACTGTTTATTGGGACAGTCGTTGGAGCAGGCTGCAGCTGACCTGAACTACGGGAGCGAGTGTTGATCACATGCATATAAGCCCCATCAAATTAGAACTTTTATTTTATGACAAATTGCTGGCACTACCCACTTGGGCTTTTATAGAGACTACCAATCCCACAATACCTTGCAACAACTCACCTGAGACAATTTCAACAAAAGGGGAGTGTTCTGGCAGTCAAGGTGCCTCTATTTGATTGAACTGCCTAAGAAAAAGGGCGCAAGCCCGAAACGCGTCGGCGGAGGAGGGGAGATGCGTGTCCTGACATGAGGCTCCTGGGAGCGTCAGCTTAGCGGCTTGGAGTGCAGCTCGCTAAAACGGCAAATTACAGAAATGTATATATATATGTATATAAAACATTAGTTATGGGTCTTACTAAACTAGGTTTGTATGGCTTTATGACATTAACTCGATGTCCTTGCTATTAACAATAATGTTCTTTAAACGTACCAGAGGCATTCCCTTTATCACCAAAGCACCTGATCCTCTCTCGCAAGGCCGAACCCAGAAGTTACAGTTTACATTTTTGTTTTATTTCCAACACTTTATAAACACAAATAGCATTCAAGCGTGATTAGCAGTCAATGAATTGAAAGTTGTTAATAAGCGAGTTACTGGGACTTGCTCAGGTATATATTCTTCTGGAGAAATACACGTTAGTAATACATAATAAATATTCTTATATTTTTCGGTTCAAGTTTGTGGTGCAATTTCGGTTCAGTTTTGGGATGTAGACATTTAAAAAAATATTTGTATTGATATTGATCATGAAGAGTATGTGTACATTACACAGCACTTAATGTGAGGTAGACATTTTATGATCCTATTTCATTAAGCCTGTGGAATGCTTTAGATCGTTACATCTTGCTAATAGCTGCGTTAGAAGAAATACATGTTACAAAGTGAAGACAGCTATTTGTCATCCTTCTTTTGCCGAAGGTCTTTAAAAACCTCCGCACACTAGCATATGCAATCCCTTTGAAAGTCGAGTGTTATTCAGGAAGGTCATTCCTTAAAAAAGTTCCGAATATTGAGCTCTGTCAATTCTAAGAGGAGTACACCGAAAAGATTATTGCATTCGTTTTCCAAACAGAGACAGAATTCGAGCCTCTTAATGTTCTAACATTAATCAATTAAAAAAAACTGTTCTGCTAGCTAGAGTCTACAATGTCAGATTGTTTTCTCAAGTTCCACTGCAATAACGCAGAACTGGAAGAAAACAATATGTGCCTCAGCTCCACTTTAAATAGCATTTACTGCAGCAGAAATGGTAAAAAAGCGTGACTCACGTTTAGAAAGAGAAACATGATAGCTGATCTAAAAATAATTGCTGTCTGTGGTGCAGTAACACGGATACTAAGTTCTTCCAGGAATTTAGGGGCATATTATCAACGGCCAGCGATAATTATCGCTGGCCGTGCTTAGCGATAGATTACTTATCGCTGGCTATCTCCGGAAATTATCGCCCTGGTAGCGCGTTATTAACAACACGCTTCTCCAGGGCGATAAAAATTCCAGAGATAGCGAGGTTATCGCCGTTTTGCAGGGAACATCGCTGGTTTTCCAGCGATGTTCCCTGCAAAACGACGATAACCTTGCTGATACGACCCTGTGGTCGTATCAGCACAATCCACCCCCTATGTTAGGGATGGCTAAGTCGGGATAATAGCAGACGTTAGAATTTGGCGAAAACGGCCGTTTTCGCCAAAATCTAACGTCTGCTATCATCCTGTGGGCTGCCTTGTAAATATCGCGATGTGCACATCGGCGATATTTACAACGTAGCCCATCTGGGGTACGCCCAGTAACGCCCACTTTGCATCTCATTAGAGATGCAAAGCTGGGCGATAAGAGAAAGGGCGAAAAGCATGGATTCACGCGTTAGCGTGTCCTTGCTAATAAGGCGTTAAAATTATCGCCGCTTTTCGTCCGAAAACGGACGCTAAAGCGGCGATAATTGTATCGCCTGCCCTTGTAGATATGCCCCTTAGAGACCTATCTTTTTTCTAAAGACTGTACTTTCATTTTCACAAAAAAGTGTTAAAGAAATAGAGGCATGCTTTTGTCTAGGTGAGAATAAAACAACAAAATGATCAATTTAAACATTGCTCAACATTGTCTTAATCGCATGTCTCTTGATCCTGAGAGTCGCCCCTCTTCTTACTAGAGACCTAGTATCTGTAATGACATAGGTGTGTGAACATTTCTAATTACCCCTTTCATATTCATGTGTTCCTGTTGGATTGGCATGCAGCCATCTTCAACTGGTATTGAAACCATTCTTGCAGCTCCGCTCTCCTTTCCCTATCCACATCCTTTATTAAATAAAGGCATCACCACTTCTTGCCATCAGCATTTCATCCCACCCTTTTGTCCCTACCTCCCCCTCAAGCTCCAACAGCCACTTTCTATTTTCGAAACCATTCCATAGATTTTAAACCATTAAACGGTCCCTATTTAATAATCCACACAAAATGGCTAGTGTCTTATTTTTCTTAAAGCAAAGGAAAAATTCTTTCAAGATGGCCTCCATGCTCGAACATGAAGTCATTCACGGCCATCTGAAAAAATGCAATGGGTGAGATTTATTGACTTTTCAATGCTTGTTTTGATAGAAATTAAACTTTGCATTGTTAGTTGCTTTAGTTTTGATTGTGTCCCAGAAAACTGTAAATGAAGCAATTTGTGGACTATATTTCATAAAGTGTGGTCCCAAAGCGAGAACGTCCCCAGATGAACTGCGGATATACCACAGGCATCAGAACATGTCACTTGAATTGTTCTAGACTCTGGTCCAAGCATTTGATGATCACAGCTTAAGGGTTGATTTACTAAAACATCAATAAAGAGACAAGTATGGATACGGTAAATAGTACTAAAGGAGCAAAATATTCTAAAAGCTTGTCCCCCAGGGGTAAAAAGTTGAAAGCACTAGGAGAAAAAATAGCCACAACATTTTCATAAGAAATGGAGGATGGAAACCATGTTACCTGTAAAGGTTCATTTAAAAGAGACCCACAGTGGGGACAGTACTCAGTGCTATCATAGCTACGTTCTTGAATGTTTGCAAAGAGAAGCCATATGGCGGGGACAAAGTGTATAGGTCACATCAGAAAGGAAACGTGCATGTAAAGATCCTGAATGACTACACTTAGCTGGAGCACAGAAAAGATCCTTTGAAAAGGTCAATAAAAATATTCGCATCATGAAACTGAAATAGCAGCTCCTATTCCCAGCGAAGCTGAAGACCATCACAGATGATAAGGTATATTTATTTTACTGATTTTCAAGAAGCATGGATGTAAATAAGACATAGGGCTGACACAGGAAGCATCAAGCTCCTTCGCCGTACTAGTTGCCAAGATCTGGAATGAGCTCCCTTTTCAAGTCAGACCTTAGCCTGATGAGGCCGCTTTTCGAAAATTTCTAAAAATGTTTCTCTTTAATTTATAATCCTGGTCCTCGGTCTAAGTTTGTGTCACTTTTTGAGGTAGTCATGCGCTTTGCAAGACCATTCATTCAAGGCAAGACAAGAAAAGTGTAATAGCAAGGTTGGAAGAAAGCAAAATGAAAGCAGAAGATATAACTGATTTCCAATAAAGATGACCTTGATGGAACATGGTCTGCCGAAGGAGGGCAGTGATACAGAGAGCAATAAAGCATACAATTTGAATTTGAATGTTATTACATTTGCATAGTTACTTAAAACCATTGCAATACAAATTTCAAGTAAAACAATAAAATCATGATAAGATATTAATTACACATTTACAAAATTCATATATCATTAGAAGCTTAAAAACAGTTCAATTGCTATCAGATTAAAATACTTTGTTCCTCATACAGATAGCTCTCAATATAAGTTGTACGTTCTGCCCAGCTTCGTTACTCTGTCTGGGCAGTGCTGTTAACCGAGAGAGGACAACATGAGAAGACCAGTCCAAGCGCTTGTGTGGAGGCTTTCCAGGTCGACCTTGTTGGGGGCAGTCTCGTATCATAGCTGGAAAGGGTGGACACAGTATTCTCAATTATTTCGGCATCCGGCCACCTGCATGAGTTGATGGCCTAACGGGCTACCCCTTAACCTGGAAGGAGTTAAGGTGTGCGATGGCATTTTTTTCTCAGCTGCATCTAGGAATTTCACTAGTCTACAGTTTAATTGTGGTGTTGCTGGGTCAAAGCATGCCAATACTGCTTGTCTCCTTGAACGAATACTCCTTTGGATTAGGGGGACTCTTAGCAGCTGTCTCCTTTGCTGTATCAACTCCTTGCAGGAGCATAATAAATGGATAATGTCGCCCTGGCCATCATTGCACAGACTACAAGATGTTCGAGATGGCTCCCTCTTCCATGGTGGAAGGTTCTGAGTGCACGGGATCAAGCCAAGGCGAAATTTTAAGAAATTTAGTTTCTGTGATTTCGGGTAGCCCAAATTAAAATATTTTTGGGGAGATAAGACTTTATAATTGTTCAGAGTCATCCAGGCGTGCGATCTTGCTGAAAAGGCTGCTTTGTCCTCCACCAACGCCAATTTCTTCAAGGATTTCCAAACTAGTTTCTTAAAAGCTAGATGGTGGATCTGTGTGTTCCAAAGGGCCAAGAGTCCAGTACATGTTAGAGCCTCCTGAAGATAGCTGCTTGCAGGCGAATCCTCCCTCTGTTGAAGATCTTGCCATAGTCGCTGATTTAGAGTTTTAGGGGCCGATTGTCTGATTTTATTCCAGCAGTTGATGTATGCGCCGTATCTGGCCCATGATTGCTTCAGTAGGCCGAATTCCAGCCTGATTTGCGCCGGGGAAGTGTAGTTTGGAAGGCTAAACGTGGTTCTATATGCTTTTACTAAAGTTGTATCCAGAAGTTTAGCGTCTCTGCCTCTTAAGGCTTCGCTGCCATAAGTTATTGTAGGTAATATTTTGGCCTGTGCTACATTCAGTAGGGGACTCAATGTTGGGCCCGATAATTTAGATGTTAAACTTTTCATGGTTAGTGCTAGCACCAGCCCCTTCCTTTTAATCTCTTCTAGGTGTCGAGCAAATGATCCTTCTTTGTCAATGTAGACTCCTAGGTACTTATAGGCTCCCGCTGAATCTATTCGTGTACCGCCCAAATGCCAGCTTCTCATTTCCTTCCTTTGGTTGTTGATTGACATAGTTCTAGTTTTCTTTAAGTTAATTGACAGCTTGTTTGCTTCAGCGTAATCCTGTATGCTGTTGAGAAGATGTTGCAAGCCAACTACTGTGTGGCTGATCAAGATTACGTTGTCAGCGTAAAGGAGATTGGACAGAGTTGTACCCCCATCCTAGGCGCGTGAGAGTTGCTGGTGTTGAGTAGTTGTGGTAGGTCTGCCATGAATAAATTGAATAACATAGGTGCCAGCACGCAGCCCTGTTTGAGGCCCTTCGTTGTTTTTACTTTCCTTGTCAGATGCGTCCCTGTGCCTAGTCTAACCTGTACCCAGGTATCTGTATGTAGGAGCATTATCATTTTTAAAAGAGCATTTGGGATGCCCCAAGTGGCTAGCTTCAGCCACAGTCTAGATCTGTCCACATTATCGAAGGCGGCATTGAAATCGATAAAACAAAGGTGCAGCTGCATTTTCTTCGAGATTGCTGCGTCTATAAGCAGGGATAGTGTAAAAATGTTCGTTGTTGTGCCTGTTTTCTTACGGAAGCCTGTCTGATTTAGTGGGATTATATAATTTGTGTCCGCCCAGGCTGTAAGCTCTTCCAACAACGTGCCCGCAAAGTATTTGGCATCATTGTCGATTAGTGCCACTAACCGATAATTGCCGGGCAAAGCCTTGTCACCACTTTTGTGGATAGGAACGATCGTGGAGCCTTTCCATGAATCAGGGATGACACCCCATTGTTTCACTTCCAGGAATATAAGGTGGAGTATTCTTGCCCACTCTGTCAACCTCTGTTTGAACAGAGCGGGCGGGATTCCATTCGGGCCCGGCGCCCCTTCCTTTCTTCCCTTTGTGATCTGCTGCTTAATTAGCAGATGCGCGGCTTCGTCTGACGTTTCCTCCAGCAGTTGGTTTAAGTCTAAGGATTTAAATGAGACTCTGTCGTTTATTTGATTAACGGCATTGCGGTCAATTGGAGCTGCTCCGCTTTGGTCCAGGTGAGGGGAGCCCGCTATGAGGTAGTTGAAGTGGGTATTCAGATAATTGGCCCAGGTTTCCTCTAATATGTGCGATGAGATTCCACCACGTTGCGGGTTAATGATTGTGTTTACGGTTTTCCAGAAACGTGCGCTATCGTTTTGTTTTATGTTATGGAGAAGTTTAGCCCAGATATCATCTTCAAGGTTTTTGTTTATGTCCCATTTCAACTTCTTTAGATTAGTTCTTTGCTGACGCAAGGAGAAGAGTAGCAAGAGGTTCCCAGGATCATGACGCACGGATCTTATCGAGCCATTTATAGATCTTTTGAGGGTTTTGATTAGCGCGCCTTGTGCTGCAGTTAGCCTTTTAGTTTGCTCGAAATGCAGAGTGTGCTTCATTTTTATTTGCGACGCATGTAGTTCTCTGAGCATCTTGGTAAAACATTCCCAGATTTGAATGTAATCCATGTTGATCGGGTATGAAAGTATAAGATTCAATGCCGATTCTGACAAGGAGTCGATGTTATCTGCCGTGAACTTGATTCTCTTATAATCTGACATGTAGGTGGTGCCAAAAACTAGGGCAGGCTGGATGCCAGAGGGAGCAGTTGCGGCTAAAGTAATTTCTTGTGGGCGGTGATCGCTATCCCCCTTGTCCCCCATTCTAAAATTAATAATGAATGAAAACAACGAGAGACTGGTAAAGGTGTAGTCCAAAATCGAGCAAGTTGTTACAGTATACTAACTGGCTACAGGAGGAATGTCGCCTGCAAATCTTACGTTGAGGGCCCTGAGATTAGAGTGTTCCAATAAAGCATACAAGGAAAAGAAGAAAGAAGGAACGCAAGATTGGTTCTTATGCTTTGAATTACATACGCAAATAACATGTGGGTTCGTATTGGAGGGAAATGTATCTTTTTGCATATCCAGTCCTTTGCTGTTTATGCTGACATCCTTTGTCCTCCCTTTAGATATTAGAAGGACACAAAATAAAAGGGTGACATGTAGTCTAGAGCTCTTCATGAAAATGGGGCACATTTTGGCCTGGAAGGTCGATCGCCTGTGCTGGCAAGGAGTACATGCATATCAGGAGATTACTCTTATATGCTCAATTGTGATAGATCTTTGGTTCATGTTGTTTATAAATTTTCAACAAATGCGAAGACAACTGTCTACATTAGGTCATCATCATCACAATAAACTTTATTCGGTTTTATCCATAAAACCATAAAAGTCATACAAACATCGATAAAACAGCTTCCAGGTTACAGAAAGATAATTCAGATACATCGCAAACCATCTAGACACAAGATAAAAATACTGAATTGCAATACAGAAATTAATTGCAACTGCCCTAAGTCTGACGGCAACCCTTAAGAAGTTAAGAGTGTACAAGACAGATTCCTCAAATAGAAGTTGTAAAAAAATAAAAGCTGGTCTCACCCTCCTAAAACCCGCTTTTTGAGGATGGGGATAATAAATAACTTTCTGGGAACAGCATAAAAAGTGCAAAACATTAAAAAGTGCATCATGTCCTGAGGAGACTCACCGTCGCAGCCGCAGGGCATGAGGCACTGACCTCTGTGGGAACCACGAGGATGCGCCAAAAGATAGTGAAAGAGATCGAGCCGAAACCTCATCAATAAAAAGCGGTCATGAGTACTTTTAAGCCCTAAAAGATAAGGCTCAATGCTAGGCACTGTTTTCAGCACGATGTACTTACGCACGCTAGTCTTGCACAGCTCTTTTCCCTCTCTATCGCAGCGGCACCTTCTTAAAAAGCACTCTTTGGCCCAAGCAAGATCTCTCTTACATGTAAGCTCGGGGTTGGTAAATAGTTCTACTCTGCCTAGCATAGAGAGGCCGACTCTTATGTACTGAAGCCATCCTATGCGCGAGGTGTGGTCAAGGGAAAGACAATCCCGTAGGACGTCTTTACTAAGTGTGTTCTCTTGCTTAGCCCAAATCTTAAGCCACAAGGCCAAGGGACGGAAGGCCAGTTCATCTGAGAGGAAAGACATCCCTAGCTCTTCGTGCACAACGTAAGACGGGGTGCTTTGCAGAACAGAAAGAATCCGCCTCAAAAAAGAGTTTTCAGCACTTTGCACGGTCCCTGCCTCAATGTGGCCCCAGATCTCGCTCCCATAACAGGCCTTTGAGATACATTTTGCTTGGTAAATCTTCAAAAGAGCCCCTATTGGTTTCCCTCCCACTCTGCTGGCAAAGTTATAAACAGCTGCAGAAGCTTTCACTAAGTCCCCTTTCTTCCGGGTGAGCAGGGGGCACCAACTCAAGGAGTCGTCAAACACTACTCCCAAGTAGGAGAAGACATTGGTCTTGGGTCATTCTCTTCTTTCAGTTTGCACCTCAGCGACGTGCCATACTAAATCTTGGTCTTTTTTGCATATTGCATCGTCCACAATCTTGGTTCCCACATCACTTTCTGTCAGAACATCAGCTTGCCATTGAAAATGCTAAAAGATTAACAACTAGTACACTGTAAGGCAAAAGAAAAAATCTTGGCCACAATACCTATTGTATCTAGTTGAATTGTGGGACCATGGAGCACATTAGTAGCAGTAGTAGGAGTAGTATAGATTTATTGTAAATAAATAAATCACATACAATAGCAAAAGAGCATAAAACAATAAACAAGCTTTGGTAAATGCATTATGTTTCACCTCTGTGATTAATAATATTTTTTTGGGGTTGCAAATTTTGGCTTGGTGAGCAGGTGTGCAACATAAGTTACTGAAACTTTGTAAAAGTGTTATGATTTGTTTATTGAGAAAGACAATATGTGCAGTAACAGCGTTTTTCACACTATTATGGGTTTGCCGCATTTGCCACATGATCCATCATCAGATGCATAATCTGCAGATTTTAATCAAAAAGAAAAAAAAGGTTTCTGGCCCAAACGGTTCAAAAGTTACCGAAAACGCAGTGATGTGGTCATCGGAAAGACAATTAAAATGAAACGGGTGGCAAATAGACTTCAAGTTAGATGGCTTAGAGCAGTGAGGTATATGAATGGTGAAATTAATAAAATTAAATGTGGTATAATAAAACTGGTTATTTACTTCGCCTAGATATGACAGAACTGCGGTTTGTAATGTTAACAGAATTTATACAGCACATTGCTTCCCTGGACAGTGCTTCCCAGCGCCAAAGAGCTTGACAATAGTGCATATCCGTGCGCAAGCTCAAGCTTGGCATAAAACGCAATGGAAAAACAAATGATTATTTGTATGCCCAGAACGCATTTGTTCATGTGTGGTAGATTATGCCACACTTTCAGTAGTGCCGGAAATAACTTATTTTTATATTAAAGGTTCTTTCTTATCTCCTCTATCCGGTGTAACATGATATGCATCTATAGATGTGGATAAATAAAGTTATGCACCATAGTGACACTATTCGGCATTATAATTAGGACAGAGGCAAGCAAATCAATTTCGGTGGCCAAGATAGGATGAACAGTAGGGGTAAACTCAAATTCGGAATTGAGACAATTAACCCTTCTGAAAACGCCACTTTTAAACACACGTTTTCCTCGTTGTGGAGACGAGCTAAGTTTCCTTTTATGTTAAACCTTTTTTGTATTTGTAATCATTACGCTTTTCAGAATGCTTCAATTAGTTCTCACATACAAAACAAACCCCTCACCGCTACACATTGTATTAGTAGTCTTGTTTTAATTTGTAAATTAATTGTTACATGTAGTCTGTGAAACAGTACGAAAAATGTTTTCCGTCTGTTAATTTTGCTGTACGATGGTAAGAAACTCTAATTTTTCCTTTGGTGTAGTAATAAATGCATGTTTGGTAATACATTTGCTCTGAATAACGTGTCACATACATTTTCTCTGGCATAAATATGTACGACGACTACTCTAAAGGGTTTTCTCTGGTGGGCTACTTAAAGTACATGGTGGGAAAAGCATACATGCCAACCCTCCCGATTTAGGCGGGAGACTACCGATTTCAAGGCTTGTCTCCCGCCTCCCTATTCCTGAATGCAAAAACCCGATTCCTGAGCAGGCTCCCTACTGCACAGACTGTTCTTGTGTGACTCGGATTATGTACTGCCAGTATCCTGCTCCTGCAGGCACGTGCACAACATTTTTGTCACGCTTTCTCTGTCTGCCATAGCGATTTCTCTGTGCTCCTGACAGGTAAAGAAAAAATGTATATTTGTATTTCTGATATCCGTTCCTGCAGCAGCACACTTGCAAGTCCCATACACACCAATAGGCCCGATGCAACAAAAATACATAGTCCCAATACCGGCAACATTCCCCCCCCTTCCCATAGGCGAACGTGCATAAATAAACACACAAGACACTTTGTTTATGGGAAAAACTTGTCGCAGGTTTATTCCATACAAGAGTATGCAATAAGGTGGGTTATCTTACGGGCGATCCATGGGCAGGCAGCCATCCAACCTATGCTGCCCCTGCCCGCCTGATGAGCCAGCACTGTGGGATCGATGCCCGATCAGCGCTACACCTTTGTTGATCCACCACCGGATCACGTGGCACCTTGTTACCACCCAACTCACGCCCCTTTCAGGGCGGAGCGTAGCAGGGCAAACCCCCGGTTGGTCAGGCCCCCAACCGCCCGAAGGACTAACGGGGCGCCGTCACGGTTCTCTAGGACCATGCCCTGAGGATCCTGGTCTTTGGCTCTGGCACCCCTATTGTGCCGCGCAGAGGTACCCTTACAGTACGCGTCTGCCGCAGAGGTACCCTTACTGTACCAGACTGCTTCCAGATCGCCCTGTAACTCCGCCTGCAACGCAAAAGAAAACATTAAAACATTCAGTACACATTAACTACCAGAACAGCCGCAGGGTAAGAGGAAGGGAGGGAGACGGCTTGGCTGGCGGAAAAGAGGCCGCTGGGAGGGTCAGAGGGGTATACATACCCTCCCTCCCCCCCGGCGTACTGGAAGTGACGCCCACACCCCCTGGACAGCGGGCTCCAGGCGGAAGCCCTCTGCTGCTAGAGCGAGGGGTAGGCTTGTGCCGCAATGGCACTAAAGGGCCGCCCTATTAGGGGGCCCCCTTTGGGGGCGGCGGGCAGCCACATAGTCCCAATACCGGCAACATTCCCCCCCTTCCCATAGGCGAACGTGCATAAATAAACACACAAGACACTTTGTTTATGGGAAAAACTTGTCGCAGGTTTATTCCATACAAGAGTATGCAATAAGGTGGGTTATCTTACGGGCGATCCATGGGCAGGCAGCCATCCAACCTATGCTGCCCCTGCCCGCCTGATGAGCCAGCACTGTGGGATCGATGCCCGATCAGCGCTACACCTTTGTTGATCCACCACCGGATCACGTGGCACCTTGTTACCACCCAACTCACGCCCCTTTCAGGGCGGAGCGTAGCAGGGCAAACCCCCGGTTGGTCAGGCCCCCAACCGCCCGAAGGACTAACGGGGCGCCGTCACGGTTCTCCAGGACCCTGCCCTGAGGATCCTGGTCTTTGGCTCTGGCACCCCTATTGTGCAGCGCAGAGGTACCCTTACTGTACCTGTCTGCCGCAGAGGTACCCTAGTGTACCAGACTGCTTCCAGATCGCCCTGTAACTCCGCTACAGCCCTGGAGGCAGCCACCGTCGCAGCCAGGGCCCCCCACCACTGCACCTCCTATTACCTGCAACCTGCCCTTTCCAAACATTCCTGTACATCCAGGAGAAACAAGTCCATCCCCACCGTGGACAAGTGGACCCCGTCCTCCTCAAAGCAACCTGCTTTCTAGGGCCTCATGCATGCCCAGTGGAACGTGTCACTGCCCGCCTGTGACAGATGCACCCCATGTTTGTCAACTTCACCTTAGGCGTACGCCTGGATGACAATGGACCCCATCTTTAGCAAAGTAGCCTTTAACATTAGCCTGAATCAGCTCGTGTCTGATGAAACCTAGACCCCTCTGGTCTGCGAGCTTACGCCCTGAACAGTTCCCTCTTACAGGGATGTTCACGGCCTTGTCAGACTTAGCACTGTGCCACCTCTGCGGGGGATCATCTCCGCCCATCAGAGCTTCACATTGCCCCATGTAGTTGCTGAACTCACCAAACAGCGCATTACAACATGCGACCATTCATTTCCAGGCCTCCTGCAAATCTAAGGGAAGAGATCACTCCCTACTGGTGATAGATGAACACCATCTCTATCTCAATAGCCCTTGACTTTCGCCTGGGTCAGCTAGTGTCTGAAGAAACCAAAGACTCTTCTGTCCTGTGAACCTGTGCCAGGAACTATTCACCCTCCTGCGGGAAAGTTCCTCTGCCTCACCTGACCTAGATTGGAGACACCTCACCCTTTCGTGCAATTACAACTTACGCAGCGCACCCGCATGCATAACTGCCGTCGGATCACAGATGCACAGTACCTACTGTCCATTGCCGACCCTGGCTGCTTTAAAACCTGCCAAAATAACGGAAACCAAGATTCCCAGTTCCCTGTTTAGCTGAAGTACACCTTCAGTGGGTAGGCTAGGAGATACCACGACCACATTGGTCATGTGAACCTTAAGTACACAATTTTTGCCTGTGCGTACCTCTAAATGAGACAGGCTCCACACCGCTGTGAGGCCAGAGACACACACATATGTTGTGCCCACTATTGGAGACAACTCACCTCTTCTTGGAGTGACAACTACCCAGGTGCCTGCACAAGTCACCCAACAGGCAAGTTGGCCCTGACTACCTTGTGTTCTGGTGCCAGGTTTGGAAAGCACCTTGCCTACACTTGCTGCCCCCTGGGAACCACACAATGCCCGTGATCTGGCCGCAACGCGGCAATGCCCTAGTGTCACATTGAACCCTTGGTCAATTAAGAGTGCCACTCCAACTACTTAAACCTACCCCTTGACCATGGGCGGAGTCTAGCTCTCCCCAAACTTTTGCTGGTATAACCCGCAGGCAAGCCTCCTGCTTCGTTCAAATTAGTAATTCATGGCACTGACCCACAAGGGCCTAATAATGGGCTGTGTAAATGCGGCCCAGGGTGACCTTAAACACTCGGCTTGGTGTGGATGGGTGCTAACAATACCTGGCTGAAGTGCAATCCCTTTGACAATCACTCCTGACAAGATGTGCCAATGCAGGTAGAAGCAAGAGTTATCCAGCCCACCTTACTTCCTGTCCCAGTTATCTGAGTAACTCAGTGAAAGATGCACATTTGAACTGGTAGCGGAAACTGTTACTTACGCCTGCAAACGCTCTGCTCAGAGCAGCCCACCAGACAATGGCTTCCATTGAGAGGCGGTGCCAACAGACCTCCAAGCACTTAAGGCGGTACCCCCGAGTAGGGCTCTAATCTAACAAATGCCCCGTGCTTCCGATACCGCCTCTGGCTGTAAGCCGCTCAGTGCTACTGATGCCTTGGCGCTTCCTGACCCACAGCCAGCTCACCCTGCTACAATCCGCTCGTGACTGGGACTCAACAGTGCGGTGAAAGCACAAGACATCCTAGCCTGACCTTAGCTCTTCACCAGGCTCCCACACAAGAGCCATCCACAACCTTGTGGCCTAAAACATTCGCCCTGTGGGGAGGTTGCGAATGGACTGCAAACAACTCCTAGGCATTCTCTACTCCTGTTGAAATGGAGTTACTAGTTGGCTAGGGTATGCGCCTAAGCCTGGCCCACCCACCTCTCTAGTCAGGAGGAGGGGGTGCCCACGATGCTGACTCCTGCCCACCCCTTAGGTGGCTAGGCAGAGACTTTGGCTTATCCCAGAGGCAGTGTAAATTTAATGTGCCAACCGCACTCCCACAGAGGCACACTACAGCAGAGACTCCATACCAGGTTATTTTAATTACCCTTCGTATCGTCCACCCAAGAGAGACTTAGTACCATCTGCCCCAATTACCCTACCAAACCTCATCATGACATCACAGGGATTACATAACTCACTAGGTCAATCGGGCCACGGTCCTACAGCTCTGTTAGCACAACCCCGTAGTTGTTGGTAGGAACTGTACTTAGCATAACATAGCACAGGGTTAATGTAAAATTGAACTTTCCCACCATTGGGCTGGTAACCGACGGCCAAAAAAGACAGAACCTGGTCATGAGATCCCAGTTTCCTAGAGTAAAACAATAAATCCCTGCACCATTAACAAATGTGCTACATGCACCCATGCCCTAGCCACCGGTTGCTACAGTGGGCAGCCACCCCCCTGAAGGCAGTAGTCTGTCCAGCTCTCCTCCGAATTTCTCAGCTATGGGGGCTCCAGATAATCTCAGGTGTGAGAAAAGTCCTTCTAACATGGCCAACCGACGGTTTATACGTGTAAGTGACTGGCCCCCAATATGGTATGACCAAACCAAGGTTGAAGCAATAGGAGCATGAGGCCTTAAGCAAAGGGTGTCTTTGTGTACTGGAAACATTACTTAGCCCCGCCAAGAACCATGGACATCCCCTACATGCGGGTCACCAGATCGTCAAAGAAATATAGATCGATTTGAGACCTATGCGCCATCCAAACTACTGAATTAAAATTGGCGTGCATAGTTCTTTGAAAGAAAAGCATTGACTGACCCGCTCAAAGTCAAAGGACATATCAAACCGCTTTGGTCTACTTTGCTGAGAAGGATGGAGCAATGCCCCTTATCGGTATTAGTGAATGAAGGCATTATTCATTCGTGTACACCAAAGTGGGGGACCCACTTTGTGGCACCTTGGCAGTATAAAGTGGTTTAACGCACCAATAATCAACCCCAAACTGATATACTGTTTTGCCCCACCCAGGGCACCCTCTCCGGTTGCCGCCAAGGCAGACACCGTGACGCCAACTGAAGGCAGATCCGATCCGCCATTCATAACGCGCATTAATAATTACATATTATTGACACAAATGTAACGTGTATGTAAATGCCAAGATATTGAAACGCTATGCATGAGCGCCCGTTACATTACATATTCAGCACAACTATCCTAATGTGCCACCTGACCGCTTAAAGGTACTTAGTACCACCACACAATTATTCGGGCCTGCATCACGGACCAAGGTTTACTCGCCCAGTCCCACTACCCTTATTGCCCCCCTGTAAGGGTTACCAATCTGACTGCACCCGGGAACCCACCCTTGGTGCTGCATAATTATTAATCAATCATTTTTTAAAAATGCCATGACAGAGCCGTTTTTCTTGCACGGTGATGTGCACAAGCCCCCCTCGCGTAGATCGAGGTAGATCTACGCGTAGATCGAGATCCCAACCAGAACTCCAACCAATGTACCCCCTCAAGATAGAGGCACAGCCATGCAAGGCGGCGGCCGTGAATCCACGAATCTCAGCCACCGTCAAACAACATGATTCATGTTTAGCATTTGCCATTCGATGAACTGATTACGAATCAGAGCCACGGCTGTGCTCATCGCGACACGACACCAAACGGGGGTGGGGGGGACTGAATATGGCAGCGTCACTCTGGACAATAAACCCTGAAGCCATAAGTCTTTGCTTGAGTTGCCGCCAAGCGCCGCGTTTGATTCCCATAAATGCAATCACTTGCCGGTTGGGCGAAATTATTGCGAACGAACACATCCGTTGAAGGCTAGCAAATATGCACCACCGTTGAAAGAGTACAAGGCGCAGCTTTGAGAAACCGGAGCAGCGATGCCCCCAACAGACAAAAGTGATTTCCACAATACAACGCGGCAAGATCATCAATTAAGGTTCTTCCAGACATCATACAATCGCAGAGGCTTTGGAGACCAGATCACAGCTGCGCACATGTTTTAAATAACAATTAACCTTGGCATCCCAGGGCGTGCCGTGTGGCCCAAGGACCGGCTACCTGGGTATCATTGGTTACTTCATGACCGAGTGAGTTCAGCAACGTGAATGCCTAGCCCAGAAGCGCGCCACCGAAGAGGCGAATAGGGTAAGCGATGACTAACTGTGATGGAACATGCTTTCACATTAGTACAACATTGTTACCAAAATTTAATCAGAGTGCTGTCGCCAAGCCAGAGATATCTTTGCAGCAAATTGCCCCCCAGTAAGGATACAGAAAACTCGTCTTGGCGAGTGGTGCACAGGGCGAGAAATAGATAAACCCAGTGTTTGTAAGTATCGCATGGAAGCCATTATTAGCGACCATTTACGGGACACAATAGTTTCATTAGGCACGGGGAGATTAAGTAATGTGCCTAGAATCACGGAATGTTAAGCGTCCCTGCCGAGACTCGAACTTGGTTTCACCCGATCCGAGGTCGACCACCCCAGCCGTTAGGCTGAAGGAGGTAGGCACCGAGCTTGAGAGGGGGTTGCCGTCCCTGTATAACATGTGAAACCGAAGCATTGCCCTCTCGCGGCCTAAATACGTACATAGCAAAAATGCGGTGGACTCCGTGCTGGAGACCTACTTGCTGTATGTAGTGCCAGTAGTTCGAAACGCGGTCTCAGCTCAGGGAGACAAAACAAGCGTAAGTGAGTGATCTCCATCATTGATGTGCGACACGCCCCCCACTGACTGATGGTATGCCTGCAATCCCGCACGTGCGTGGCCTGAGGAGGCTCCTGCAATAAAAAGCACACATCATTATACCAACACAAAATCACAAAGTCCAAGCGGACGCTCCCGCTCCCCGATGATTTCCCAGACCGATGCTACTGTCGGATAACAGGCCACCCCTGAAGCCCCTGTTGGGTGTGTTGTAGCATGGGGCCCTGAGAGTTGTGGGAGCTTCGGAGCCTGGGGCCAAAGCCTCCGCCGATTCTATACCGATGGCGTGACACACTGTACCTAACTGGACCGCATGATTTGTTTGCAATAGAACCTTCAACATGCACTGTATGTAACTCGCCCCCAAGGGCAGATGTTCATTGTGTAAAGTTCCTCATTGTAATTGATAACTCATATGTGCAAGCCTGAGGTGATCTAGTGCCTGAGTGCCAACCCTACTGCTCTCTGTGCTGCCCGTGACCGCCACCCGCACCGCGGTGGTAGCCCCCCCAGGCCCAGCGGCGCCTGACCTGGTCGCGAACCCGGTGCTTGCTTGCTCTGTGTGATTGCAGGTATGGCGCAAGGTACAGCCACCGTGCATTATGCTTAACGAAAGCTAAGACTCAGGGATGTTAGGGACAGCTGGCCTCGAGAAATACTGTTGTCTATGAGCAGGCTGCAAACCACGGCGGTGGGAGGAGCGGTGGTGTGGGTTGCACTTTACTTCGCCGAGCCAAACCCCTAGCAGCGAGTAAAGCTCTGCAGGACGCCCCAGCTGGACGAGCGCGCGCCGCACCCCCGAGCATGGGAACGGCGGGTGTGACGCGTGGGTGGCGCCAGCCGCAACCCATCTTGTTCCCGACATGGAGACCGCCGCCTATAGGCACCACCCATATTACCTTGAAGGCTCCCTGTGCCATATTGGCCTGCGCGCGAGAGTGTGAAGCGCGCCTACTCCGGCGGCCACCCGTGCACTACCTCGGGGCGGGGCCTGATCTAAATTGGAAATGCGCGAGTCCCCGAGGGGAGCACCAGCGTGCAAAAGTACCACAGCGCTTTACATGTTCACCCGTTGCATTACAGACCGACATGTGCATATCAGGAACAGAGAGACTAAGGGCCCCATGCATCATCCGAAAATCGGGTCGCAAACGGGCAGATTCGCAGAATCTGCCCCTTTGCGACCTGTATTTTAGCATTTGGGATGCATCATCCCAAATGCAAAAATCGCAATTTAAGGAATTGCACAATTGCGATTACTTAAATTGCGATTGCATTTAAGGAATCGCAAATTGAGATTCCTTAAATGCAATGCAACAAAGTAAAAAAAATTGCGATTTCGCTACTTGGGGGCGCAATTTACCATGAAGTTGAACTTCATGGTAAATTGCATAAACCTTGAGAAATGCACTAAAGTGCATTTTTCAAAGTTGAAGGTTACACACACACATGTCCTTGGGACATGTGTGTGCGCAACATATGTTCACGGATCAATTTCAGGGGTGCAACAGGGTGTCCTTTTGACACCCTTGCACCTTGAATTGCATGACAATTTGCGAGTACCTATTGGTACTCGCAAATAGCGCTCGTAATTTCCCAATCATTCCTATGGGCCTGTAGGCCCATAGGAATGAATGGGAAGCCATTCCTTATTTGCGACTCGCAATTTGCGAGTCGCAAATAAGGAATGTGAAGGAATCGCTATTATTATAGCGATTCCTACATGCATAGGATTTTGCGAATCCTTAATTGCGAATCCTTAATATTCGCTATTAAGGACTCGCAAAATCCTAGGTTGATGCATGTGCCAGTAAGTGATTTGGCCCGCATCACAGGCTGTTGGGACTCCCGCCAGACTCGAACCTGGATCCTCCGCTTTAAATGCCTGCACTTCCATCCAGGCCTCTCTAGTGCTTCCCGTAACAATCCTGATTGTGCATGTCTTTAACGCTTACTGCCCATCATGAGGGCTCGACCCAGGATAGAGTGCACAGCTAAGTCAAGCTCTGCTTATGCTCCCATTATCTCGACAGAACGGCTTCCAAACTAGTAAGTTATACCTTGCCGAAATTACTTAAGAACCAGCTACCACTCTGTGGGAACACTCCGAGAGTAAGTAAAGAACACCAACGCATTATTCCAGTAATTGGAAAAACTGCTAAACAAACCATGTTATTCGAGGCAGCTGATTTGACCTGTGCCCTTATCAAGCTCTCCAGCGCAACGCATCACCCAGCTTAAGACCCCTGTCGCTGCCCGCTCTGTCGCGCCCCCACACTCGCACCCGCACAGCTGGGCCCGGCGCCGGATGGGCCGATCCGAAAAATCGCACCCCCGTGGCTGATACTGCATCAGACCCGTGAACTTGGTTACTGTGCAGTACTAAATAAAGCTTCAATTCAACAAATTAAACACCACGTGAACATCCGCCCTAAGGGCCACCAGCAAGGCCGGGGGCCCGCTCGACACTGGATGCCGCGTACACACGACCGGGTGCCGCTCTCCCCTGCTCCAGCCACGGCAAGATGCAGGTGAGGAGGTTATGGGGGGGGGTGTGGGGTTCGGCGGAGCTGTGGAAGTAGGCGAGGCCATCTTGGGTGAGAGAAACCGAACCTCCCTGCGACCCAGGCGGCGAAATACTATTCTGTTCTCGTGCATCAGACACCACAAAGAGTGAGTGCATATCTCTAACCGTTGCCCAAACCACCGTCTCAAAATCGTGTTTTTATCATTTAGCAACTTCCTGTGCCCTTTAAACCCATGTGTTTCCTGCGGCCTAAGGCGCCGTTACGGACTTGGCTCAGCAGGCCAACGTGCATCGACGGGTCTGCAGGGTTGCTGCATGAGGCGCCATCACCCCCCCCCACCCTTCACGGTCAATTCCCCGTCCCGCGGCCCATCCCCAGACCAAGGTACCGACGATAGCGGACCCCACACGGTCCGGGCTGGGACACAGACGAGGTCCCTCGCGGGCAAGGCCCGCGTGTGGGACCCCAATGGGGCCGGGGAGAGGTGGGGGCTTTTCAGGTGACTAACCTTGAAATCAAAACGACCGCGGTAGCAGCAGTACGACCGGAACGACGCCGGGGATCGTGGACACGAAGTTGGTGCATGGCGTGGCTGGCGGAAAAGAGGCCGCTGGGAGGGTCAGAGGGGTATACATACCCTCCCTCCCCCCCCGGGCGTACCGGAAGTGACGCCCACACCCCCTGGACAGCGGGCTCCAGGCGGAAGCCCTCTGCTGCTAGAGCGAGGGGTAGGCTTGTGCCGCAATGGCACTAAAGGGCCGCCCTATTAGGGGGCCCCCTTTGGGGGCGGCGGGCAGCCACATTCTCCCGATTATTTTTAAAAAATGTCCCTCTTTCCTCTTCCAAAATGTTGGCATGTATGGAAAAGGCTCTATTATTCTGTCATGTCATTATTTACCACAAAAATACAGTTCAGTACATTTCGGTTGTTTCAACAGAGGTTTCCTTAAGGACTCCCAGAGATGGCAGTCAGTACTAGAAAAGCACGGCACAATTGTTATGTTTCCGGAGGCTGCATGGACCGTTCCATGCAGACCTACCAAGCAAGGGGTGTTGTGAAAGATTACCCTGTTGCGTCGGACCATGATGGAATGGCCGTGACGTAACTGGAAGATAATAAAAAGCCAGAGAGCCCGCGTCTCGAGGCAGAAAAACTTAACTACAAAGCCTGGTGTGGTCTGCATTATTTAAAGCCTTATACTAGACCTGAACACACAACAACAATCTTTACAGTCACGCTTGCCCTTCTTATGCTTTACATCACTAATCAATCAAAGTCTATAGCGCTTTATTCGCAAGGGTGACTAAGTGTTTCATCCACTGGTACTAGTTGCATTGGGATTACCATAACTAATGGTAACATCTCATCAGCTGCAAGGGCGGGAGGATGACTGTAGCCTGGACGAGGTGTAGTTTGGTGATGAAGGTAGAATGTGACATGACTGGCAAGCCATGAGGGAGAATGTAATATTGGATATGGAGAATGGTGGACCTGGCAGGTATTGGTAGCAGTGTGTGGAGTGAATGGCCTTGAGCAGCTGTGGCTAGTGATATATGCGCTGAAAGTCCAACTTTAGCTAAGGTGAATTTCACTGGGTAGATGGATAAGTAAAGACACTTTTAATATAACCAGAAGAGTGAGGGTTCATAACGCGTCCGACCTTAAAGGGATGTTCAAATGAGCCGGATGAGTAAGGACTGCACACCTGGTGCAGAGTTGGCTGTTATGTACCATGAGAATTCACTGTGTGTTGGCATTACAGCACTTATTTTATGTAATGTGTTGCATTTTAAACCTGGAGTACATACATCAGTATGCAAAAATGCATATGGCAGAAAGGGCAGTTCTTCCCGATAGATGTGCTCTGGAGAAAGGCATTCATCGGAAGTGTGAAAGAAAAAATGGCAAGCTGCTGTGCATGCTGCATCGCGTTAATGTTTTTCCCTGGAAATTCCGAAGTGCAGCAAGCAGCTGTGTGTCAAATGAGGCGCTGGCTGTATCACAGCTCTTTAACAGGAGGAACATTTGTCTTTACAAAGAATCCTTTTTTGTGAAGCGACCCCTGCCACTGTTGTAAACAAAGATGTATTCCGCAGACGTGGGATACACGGAAGCAGAGTCGGCGAAGGGCTGTTCACTACAGTACAGGGCCTGCACAAGATGGATGCCTACTTATGCTCTGGGGGGGGGCGGGACAGTGGAGTGCACGCGATGACGAACACACTCAAGTGGCTCTCTGCTTGTGCCCATCGGGACACTAGGTTGTGCATGCTTCATCCAGAGCACAGAGGAGGAATAAAAGTCACATCTGAGGATCTCCAGAGGGATAATAACAGCACGCTGAGCCCACGGTACTCGGGCAGCACTGTAACTTTAAAGCAAAGGTGTAGCTCTTGTAGTGTCAACAGGCTGAGACGCTTAAAAGAAGTTCCACCAAAGTGGATGAACACAGTACTTTGCAGATGGGAAACTGATAAGAGAAACAGATGGAAGAACAGGAAATAGAATGCCTACACCCAATAGAAATTAGGAAAAGTAAAGTGACAAGACAAGAACCAATAAGAAGTGAAGGCGGCATATAAGTCCCTTTTAAGATATATTTAATACAATAGATTTCAGATACAATAGATAGGAGGCGGAACCTGAAAATGATAAAACAATAAAAGGGGACAACCTGTGGTCAGCACAGATTAAAACAAGGAATTAGAATCAGACCCGCAACTTTGTTAACATCAAATACGTTAAGTCGAGATTTTATGAGCTTTGTTGTAAAGACTTCTGTTTGCAAGGCAAAACAAAGAGTTCGAGCAGCTTTGATCATCCGGACATTAGCAGCATTAAAAGAGTCACATAAATACCTCCTGTGAGGATGTAATAATGTTGGAAAAAGACAAATAATGTGTTCCAGCGATTCCTCCTTATAACCACAGAGTCTGCATCCCTGGGATTTGGGGCCTTTAAGTTGCCACAATCCATCAAACATCAGGATTGGAATGTACAAGAACCTAAATCTCATGTACTTGCTTTTTAAATGTGGTTTAATGCAGAAGTAAATAATCTAGTAAGAAGCAATAATCTTAAGAACCAGCGGTATAGGTGTCAAGTAGTCACTCCGGGGAAGAGGTGTGGCGCTGCGGCCAGGGCGACTGACACCGGACGCTGTGGCTCACGGTTCGATCCCCGGCACTGGTGGCAGGTCAGCCCAGCACCATGTGACTCTGGGCAATAGCTCGCTTAATCTTCCCGACGGCCCCCAGCGCCGGGATGCCTCCGGGTAGCTGTGCGCTTTACAAATACTGGATTTACATTTTTTTTACTCTGTATGTTTGTATTTTAACGAGGCACACATGTTGCTGAGACGATTATTGTTCATCAAGGTGTTCCTTATAAGTTGTTTACGTGACAGCGTGCTCATCAAAGACAACAGGCCTAAAATTGGGAGGATGTGCCGTTTTATGAGGTTGGTAATATTTTTTACATTTAAATCCAAGTTGCCAACTTGTTTTTGCTGAAGTTCAGCAGAGAAGAGGCCTTTCTGGGAGTTGAGCCGAGCACTCATACAGTCACAAAAATAATTAAGGAAAGCAGAGAGCAAGATTAGACTAAACTCCAATCTCACTGAACAATGTAGGATTGCTATTTTATTCAAGTCGCTTATAGAGTTTGGTTTCAGGGCTGGTGATGCTTAAAGAAGAACAGGAATTATATTGACATTGAGGGCTGAGTGAAGAAATTATGGTTCTCCAGCCATATTGTTGAGCAAAGCGCTTAATGGATTTGGTTAGGATATCCAATCTATCTTTCTTCTTTGCTGTGTTTGCATTCCCATATAGCTTGACATCTATTGTCATGCCCAGATAGTCATGTCCGCTCACCTGATTAATTGGTTTATCATCCAATGTCAATTTTAAGTTTTTTACTTTTGTTCCAAAGACCATGATTTTTGTTTTAGCCAGATTCACTTTTAGCCCATTGTCAAAGTTAAAGAACGAAAATTTAGATTGTTAGTTTTGCAAGCAGGCAAGGGCTAAAGAGAAGATCACGAGGTCATCAGTATTGGCCAAATAGGTAATAGGACACCTGTATAACAGTGGTCAATGCCCCAACTGGAGAGCTTGATCCAAAGACAACGACAGACAACTTTGTCAAAGGCGGTGATGTCGTTCATGAAACAGATAAACAAGTTTCTTCATTGTAATGGCATTGTTAATTAACAGGGTGCAAGTCACAATATTGTCTGTGATGACACATCCTTGTCTAAAACAAGTTGAATAAAAAGTAAAAGACCAGTGTCCGACGCCCAGGTGGTAAGTCTGTTCAGTAAAAAATAAGAAAACACCTTGCCATCTGCATCAAGGAGCGCGATAAGGCGATAATCTATTGCGTCGCTTTTTGGCCCTTTTTAGGGCGAGTCTGGGCAGCGCATGTGCTGCTCTGTGAGCCATGCTGTATTGGAGTATGGGCGTAAAGCCCCGCCCACTCTCTGCCCATATTTGTCATTGGCCTTTGTAAATGCTGGCTTCTGATTCGTTAATAGGCTTGTTAGTCCCTCCTTAGTACCGCCTTGTCTTCATTTGTAACCTGCCATGAGGACTGGCCCTTTTACTTCGGTTGTTACACAGTATGTCTTATTTAGTCTGTATGCACTATTTTCTTTAATGAGTTTCACTGCTGCAGGCACGACATGCTTTCCTGCAACGTTCAGCTCGCCATGCGCACTTTCACTTTCCAAGCACCCAGGACAATGGCAGTCACTTCGTCTTGCATTTACCAAAGTTTGAGCTATTGCCATTATAAATGACAATAGCTTAAACTCTCCTATTGCATTGCAAATATTTTTCTTTGGATGCCCGAGCTTAATTTGAATCCCAATCCTCCTGTCTTCAGCGTATTTGTTTTTATTTTTGCCCTCTCGTCGCTGCAGCGCACAGTGCCGCTGCCTGCCCCCTGCCTCCCCCCAGCACTCACTCCCGCCCAGGGGCGGTGCGTCCATTGGGGCGTCGGGGCGTTGCCCCACTAACCACATGGACACGGAGGAAGATTGACGTCTTCACCGCCGGCGTCCTGACTCGAAATCCGTCCGGCCGGAGTCAGTCAGGAGGACGCGTTGCTGAAGGGGGTGGGGCAGCACTAGTCGGAGGGTTGGGTTTGTTGTTCAGACACAGACTGAGTGACAGCAGCAGCAGGGCAGGCCCAGTGCGCATGTTCAGGTTTGGGATGGTCATTTTTGTGCCCAGCCCGAACATGCGCGCTAGTATAGCCTGCAGTGCCCTGCATTATGATGAGAGCGAGCGAGGGCTGCTACTGGCCAGGGGCCGCAGCCCCCGCTCTCCTATGGGCGGGGACAGTCCATGCCCTAGCCAATCCTGGCGCTGCTGGAGCAGCGTCTGGATTGGCTGAGAGGGTTGCCACGGTGCACCAGCCACTCACGAAGGCGCCAACGCGGCGGTGGACCCCGGCACAGGAACACACAGCAGAGGCGGCGCGGACCCGGCGGTCAGGTAAGTTTTCACGTTTTTTTTATTTATTAAACTTTATTTTTAAACCCCCCCCGGCCCCCACCCTCGCGCGGCCCCCCGCGCGTATTGCGAGCCGCGACTGAGCATGGGCTATGTCTATGCCACACCGAATGAAATCAGCCTTCGTGTGTTGGTGCATAACGCAGCTAACATACACTCCTCAATCGAAGAATTTCAACCAGTCAGGGTGTACTAAGGTCTGTAAAAACGTGTTAAACAATAATCTATCTACTGTTGAGAGAGATGACTTTAGTTTGGGAATAGCCGAACCTCCACCACTTATCCAACAATGAAAACCCTATGTCTAAACGCTATCACCTCCTGGCAAACTGTCCTTTTGTCTCTTCGGGTCCCTGTTGCCCTCCTTCCCTGTAGTGTTCCTGGCAGTCCCATTGTTATCATCAGTGCTATTCTCATTGTTGGCATCGGCACTAGTCCCATTGTTATCATCAGTGCTATTCTCATTGTTGGCATCGGCACTAGTCCCATTGTTATCATCAGTGCTATTCTCATTGTTATCATCAGTGCTATTCTCATTGTTGGCATCGGCACTAGTCCCATTGTTATCATCAGTGCTATTCTCATTGTTGGCATCGGCACTAGTCCCATTGTTATCATCAGTACTATCCTCATTGTTGTCAGGAGCACTAGTCCCATTGGTATCATCAGCGCTATTCTCATTGTTGTCATGGGCACTAGTCCCATGGTTATTAGTGCTATTCTCATTGTTGTCATGGGCACTAGTCCCATTGTTATCATCAGTGCTATTCTCATTGTTGTCATGGGCACTAGTCCCATTGTTATCAGTGCTATTCTCATTGTTGGCATGGGCACTAGTCCCATTGGTATCAACAGCGCTATTCTCATTGTTGTCAGGAGCACTTGTCCCATTGGTATCATCAGCGCTATTCTCATTGTCATGGGCAATAGTCCCATGGTTATCAGTGCTATTCTCATTGTTGTCATGGGCACTAGTTCCATTGTTATCATCAGTGCTATTCTCATTGTTGGCATCGGCACTAGTCCCATTGTTATCATCAGTGCTATTCTCATTGTTGGCATCGGCACTAGTCCCATTGTTATCATCAGTGCTATTCTCATTGTTGTCATGGGCACTAGTTCCATTGTTATCATCAGTGCTATTCTCATTGTTTGCGTTGGCACTAGTCCCATTCTTATCATCAGTGCTATTCTCATTGTTGGCATCGGCACTAGTCCCATTGTTATCATCAGTGCTATTCTCATTGTTGGCATCGGCACTAGTCCCATTGGTATCATCAGCGCTATTCTCATTGTTGTCATGGGCACTAGTCCCATGGTTATCAGTGCTATTCTCATTGTTGGCATCAGCACTAGTCCCATTGGTATGTGCTATTCTCATTGTTGGCATCGGCACTAGTCCCATTGTTATCATCAGTGCTATTCTCATTGTTGTCAGGAGCACTAGTCCCATTGTTATCATCAGTGCTATTCTCATTGTTGGCATCGGCACTAGTCCCATTGTTATCATCAGTGCTATTCTCATTGTTGGCATCGGCACTGGCCCCATTGTTATCAGTGCTATTCTCATTGTTGTCATGGGCACTAGTCCCATGGTTATCAGTGCTATTCTCGTTGTTGGCATCAGCACTAGTCCCATTGGTATCATCAGTGCTATTCTCATTGTTGGCATCGGCACTAGTCCCATTGGTATCATCAGCGCTATTCTCATTGTTGTCATGGGCACTAGTCCCATGGTTATCAGTGCTATTCTCATTGTTGGCATCGGCACTAGTCCCATTGGGATCATCAGTGCTATTCTCATTGTTGGCATCGGCACTGTTCCTCAGTGAAAAATCTAAGAAAGTTTCAAAAGAGCAACCTGTGCCCGACAGGCACTTCAAACTGAGCAGTCTGTCAGGAAGTACATCGCAGAGCAGAGCCCTCCACCGCTGCAAGTAGCTGAACTGAATGCCCAAAGGAACATTTCGCGTGCGTGGTGTACATTTATCTGGAGTTCGCCACCAAACCTGTTACACTGTAATCAAACATTCCTCCGTACATCCACGCCAAAGACAGTCAGCAGAAAACACGGGAGTTCTGCCTCACAGAAGTCCGAGGAGCGGCCTAAAGATGGGACAGACATTTTTATACTGTGTGAACATAGTGAACATAGTGCAATGCATAATACTTCAATACTGCAACACTTTTAAAAGCAGCTGCGAAACTTATTTCAGATACTATCTGGAAAAAACCAGTGGTGCGCGGGGACCACAGAGGAGCGGGGGCGAGGGAGTGCAGCAGCGGCAGCGAGGCGAACGTGCGCTGCTGCGCGTGCTAGACACGGACAGGAATGGGCGTTGCAAAGGCGGGACATGCGCCCGCCTTTGCCCAATCGCGGGCCTTTTTTTTTACAAAAAAACACGCGAAAGCCAATGCCTGCCGGCGAAAGCCTGATCACACGCACGAGCGTGTGGTCAGCTTTCAGAACCCCGTACAAGAGGTCTCGCGCAGCGCGAGCAGGTCTGCGCACTGCAACGCTAGGCGCGAGACCTAAAAATCACCTTCACTAAAAGATGCATTTTAACATTCTGAGTTCAGGCATACTAAACTTTATTTTCCTCCCTTGTTTCCAGGGGTAGTTATGTTAATAAGATGTTATAAATAAACTCCCCATTCTATCCTATGGGAACAGGTAGCCTTGCAATAGTGAAAAACTAAATTGGCAGTAATTCACTATCACGACATGCCACACACCCCAGGGCATGTCCTACCTTTCACATACACTGCACCCTGCCCACAGGGGTAACTTGGGCCCACCTTAGGGGTGACTAACATGTAAGAAAAGGGAAGGTTAGGCCCTGGCAAGTGGGTACACTTGCCAAGTCGACATGGCAGTACTAGAGTGCACACAGGCTTCGCAATGGCAGGCCAGAGTTATATTTACTGGCTGCTTATGTGGGTGGCACAATCAGTGCTGCAGCCCACTAGCAGCATTTGAATTACAGGCCCTGGGCACACACAGTGCACTGGACTAGGGACTGACTAGTAAATCAAATATGTCAATCATGGAATCACCAATCCATAAACACAACTTACAAAGGGAGTACTTGCACTTTGGCACTGAACAGCAGTGGCAAAGTGCCCAAAGCATCTAGACCAGCAAAAACAAAGTCCAACATACAGCAAAAACACAGGAGGCAAAGGCAAAAAAAGCAGGGGAGACTCATGCCAATGGTGCCAGGTCTAACAATAGCAAATTGTATTTTTATTAACCTGCTTTTAACAATATCTGTAGTTTAGAAAATGAAAAATTCTGCAATGCAGTTGTTTTTTATACAAATGGCGATCAAAAGAAGAAAAGATAATTCGCACCTTGAGGCCCTGACATATGAAAAAATATAGGTTTTTTTACTTTAGTTTGAGGCACTCTGAAACAAATTAATCTATATGTCAATTAAAAAACCAAAAGGATCTTAGTAACTCTCACTGATCTCCCTCAAGACACCTATGCAATCTTGAATTGTAATTTATCTTGTGTACTGTATAATCAAATATTCTGCTAATCAAATTTATGAATAGTCTTTTATAATCTCTTTCTATACATGTGCATGTGTTATCTAATGGAATTGACAATATGATTTTCTTAATAATGTGTAACTGTTTTTAGAATGCTTTTATGGTTGTACTTTTAAAACCGAATAAAGCTGAATTTGATTTGTTTTGACATATAATAAGGATGGATTGCTTGCCTTTAGTTTTCAACTGTATCAATAACATTTCCTTTGAAGCAGTTGATCGGAGCATTGCTTTAGTTGTCAAATTGTTGTGAGTCAGGGTTAAAAGACCACCGGTGGGTCTACCCATTTTTGATTTAATAGCTAACCTTTCAAATGTTGAAAAGTTAGTTAATGCAAACGGCATAGTTTTCCACAACTCCTGAAAGAAGATCACATGAAAGGTATTTAAAAAGTTAATAAGAGACACACCACTATGAGTGAGTTGCTTTTCTATCTCTACAATGTTCCAAGAAAAGATTTGTAGCACAGTGGCCTGAGTGAGGAAAGTACTTGGGTTCCTGTTAGGTTAAAAAGAACTCCTCATGGTGGGATGATTGCAACCTACTGGAGGTAAAGAGGTGATTGTTCCATTCAAGTCTGAGTTGTTATCAATAATTATTTGTAAATTTTCCTGATTACTAAAGCTGGGATGGTCTGGGCCTGGTCAGGGGCTTTACAACCAGGATGAGAAACCACGTTAAGAAAACAGGATACCCCATGACGTTAGGTCTTCTCTCCTTGCCCAAATACGATTGACAAAAGGCCCTGAAATCCAGCATGTGTGAGTCGTATGCCTATGACATTTGTCTCCTATTAGGATTTTACCCCTAATAAGTCACTGGATGTAATCTCTTTTGTTTCTTGGTAGCATCTCAGAATGTTTTTTAATATTTTGATGATTAAGGATGTCGTGGGTGCCTTCTGAGGAGTACATAGGACAGAAATTCAGAGTAAGTGGTTACTAATAATTACGATGGTGGTGGTGGTGGTGGTAGTAGTTCGCTCAGGTCTTGCTGCTAGCAGTTTCACAATTGGTTGATATTCTGGAGGGAGTTTATGAAGCTTGATTCTTCCATGTTGACAAGATTCTATAGCAGCTGCATTTTTTTGCCAATTAGTTGTGTCAGAGATACCCAACCCTTTCATTGAAGTGGTCCAAGGTCTGATATGTTGACAAGCTGTTGAGGACTCACATGTGTTGTCATGTGAAAAACATATGGGATTAGTCGAGTTGCTGTTGATGACTACAGAGGACTTGGATAGTTGCATGGCAGAGGTCAGAGATAAAGTAAAGCGATTCAAGGTAAGATTGGTAGTCGGGTTCTGTAAATTTTGACTAGTATCAATTTCCAATGCATCTGGTCTAGCTTACTCTAAATTACGCTTGTGGACTACTTCCTGAGTGACTGAGAGATGGTCAAGTTCCATTAGAATATCAGAGTTGTCCAGGGAATTAACCAACGTATTAACTGAGGGAATAATTTGCACAGTGTTAACAGACTCCTTAGCAGCTTCAGCACAGTCAATGTCCTCCAGGCTGTCAACATTCTCACAACCATAACTTAAATCACTTTCAAAATGCAAGTCAGAAATATTCAGTGTTTAAGACAGAGATGGTAAAGTAATTTTGACAGTGGTGACAATGTTGTTTGAAGGGGCACCAAATGCCGTGGGGGTATCAACTAGGTTTGAGAGTGGAAGAGCACAGAGTTTACTGACAGGATCAAAGCAGTCACAGATGAGTTGTTGCTTGCTAGGTTTCTAGGCAGAAATAATGATGGAGACTGCATTAGCCTTAACAGAGCCAGCGTTGCTGGTGGTGGGCAGTACCTGGGTAGAAGTTACTCGATGGGGGGAATGAATGAGAGGACAGGAGCCGAACATGGAACCTTTCAGGTTTTCCAAGTTGTTTCTCACTGAAACTTCTCCAAGAGATCTGTGTTTCGAGTCTTTAGGTCCAGTGAACCTGGACCATAAGTGGGAGTAGTACAGACAATTCATTTGTTCAAGTGATGAGAAACTGGGAGCCCCTGGCACTTAGATGATTGATTGCTGGTTTTTATAATCAACTCGTATCCTGGCTGTCCACCAGCAGTAGAATATAAGAACCTCAGGGCTCCAAACCCCTAAAGACCGTAGCCTCAATTGCTATGCTGTCTAACTGTTGGACACTGATACGCTGAATTGAGTCTCAAAGCACTGGCTAGAGCACAGTGGTTGGGTTGAAGTGACCAGTAACCACTGAAGAGAAGTGGAAAGGTGATAAAATGAAGAGGGGTAATCTCACCCTACACCGCCCTCATGCATGCAGCAGAGAGATAGCGAGGCTAAGGCATCGGGGTGTCTACAATGTACTCAGGGATAAGTTCCGAAGCCAATACCAAATCCGAGCAGACGCCCGAGCTTCGATGCACCGGGATAACCACATGCCCACACAGTATCCTTGCTAGAAGGCTCACTGCCACTGGCGCCCAGTCCCAGCAACCAGCAACCAGCTGACTGGTCAGGAGGAACAACTCTGTACCTGAGGCACACAAACCCCATGTCTCAAGACACAGCATTCCCCACACTTCCAGTCCCCCTACCCCACAGCTGACTCTGCTCTGGTTTCCCTGAAGTGAAGAGACTGCTGGGACTGCTCTTGGTTACCCGAAAAAGAAAAGACAGCCGTGACACTCAGCCCCCCAGTAGGCGAATGGACTTCTCTACACACTCACCTGGGAGGGCATGAAGGTAGAGGCACTGGTGCCAGCAGTGGTAGGCAGTAACAAGGCGGATAAGCCAGGAGGGCAGAGGATCTGCAGGCCTAGAACTGTATGAACTGTGTGCCAAAGACGTAGGGGAGAATGCAGGGTGAAGGCAATGGAAAAAGTTGCTAGAACACGACAGTCAACAGCCAAGAGCGGGCGGCGTGGCCGCAGAGCAGACGGGAGCAAACTTGTGACACATCTTACGCTACACAGCCACACTGCACAGGCACAAACAAGTATACAGCCCTGGCCTACAGTATAATAACCTCTTACCTTTTTAAAGTGAATGTTATGTAACCTAGAGAGCTGGATTCACCCTACTAGCCTATCATCAGGATCCATGCCATTTATAGATAAATACTTATTCATTCGTAATTTAAATTGTATTCATGTTTGCAGCAATTATCTTGACATTTTAAGCCTATTGGTACTTTGTAATGAAAAATCAAATCTTAAATCAGATTTTTGTGTGCAACTTCACTTTTGATATTCATGCTAAATTGTGTGCCTAAGACAACTTCACAGCTCCTCAAACTTCATAAAAATACTGAGTAAGCTATCTCCCCATCAAGGCAGATACACACAATAGCTTTTTCTTTACATAGATCTTTTCAAGAAGGGGTCCATTCGGGACCCTTGGTTCATCTGCTCTTTGAAGTGAACCTAGTTGATCTGGCTAGTGGTGGCTGGAGCTGAAGAACAGGAGAGTACCCCTTTGCTCCTAGATTAAGAAGCATTACAATAGAACAAAAGCGACCGCCAGTGTGGTACACAAATGCACATGAAACAACATAAGTATTTTACAAGACTCTAGTTAATTAGTGGGCAGATGTATAGATCATGTAAAAACTGCATCAGTTGTGTGGAGCCAGCTACATCTGGTTTAGTGAAGCAGGAGAATCCATCTGGCAAAAGATCTTTGCTTAGTTCTATAGCAAAGGTTGTTCATTGAGCTCTCCTGTAAAGCAGACTTTGTGGAGCTCGTATCAGATGCAGGCTATTCCTTCATCTTGCTGGAACACCTTGAGCTAAAAAAGAATCTGAATTTGAAAGTTGAAGCCTTCACTTTCAGAAAAGATTGTACTCAATTAATGTCTGCTGTCTGGCCTTGTTCGTCTGTCCTGCTGCCAGCTCTTTCCACCATATGGTCAACTTTTACAAAGGATTCCAAATGTAAATTCAACCCCATGGAGCATTGCCTGGTGACAATGTTTCTCTTGTTCCAAACACATTTTTATGTGAAATGGTACAAATTGTGACTGGACTTAACCAACACATTCTTACCAACACCATGCCCTTGAGCAACCTCGGTCAGCTATATGACTTGACTGGGCCCTAGTCAGACCTTCCCTTAAACAGTTTTTTTTTAATTTCTCACAGACATTATTTTTATTTAAAACAAAAAATCTGCTATATTTATATAGAAATTAGGGAGGAGTCCCTTACAAATCAAAGCAACTGAATGAAAACTGATCATAAACCTCAGTGCGATTTCTTAATCCAGGGACTCCAAAAGAATAAGAAAAACATAAACCTTTCTCACTGAGGGCCTTTTGTTTCAGCACATCATGGTGATCACCGTTCATTTGCCATTTGATCCCTGGTTAGTTAGTATCCACCACGGGACAGATGAAGAAATTGATGGTTAAAACTCAAACATGCAGCAACCTAGTTATTCTTATTTACCTTATCCCATATATCCTGCCACATATACTTCAAATCATTTAATGTAGAGCGATTCAAAGTGATAGCAGTTGCCCAGGAAATTTGGTGAGTGTCAGTACTCTCCTTGTCCCACTTAATCTGCAGGTCCTCCCACCAATCGGGGTCTCCAGACGACTTAGCTTTCTGTAAGTTTACATAAAACCTGAGAGGTTGCTTCTCAGAATACTCAGAGGCATAAATCACTGGAATAAATTTGTGTTATGGTCTCACCAAATTGATTATCCTTGGCAATAGTACCTCCTCTGATTTGTCAATAGAATAGGAGAGTACTCTGTGAATCAGTTATATATGCAAGATCTTGACATGACTTACATTTCTGTAGGTATCCAACATATTGTGCAATATCACAATCTGGTTCCATATTGGTGAGTAACTGTGAATTTGAGATAAGGAAATTGAGAATTTGACTATATGTGAGTATATCTGTGTAGGTAGCACTGTATATACCACCAAATATGACCAGAATCATAAATTGCTTTCAAATTTTTTTATTTTGTTTGGAGGGTTGGTTAAATGTGGTGAGGAAACTTGCCAGGGACATGGGAGAAAGATCAATGCCCCCCAACATCTGGAATTAAAGTTTGAAAATTCCTCAGGAGCTTCAAAAAACGAAATTAAATGCAATCTAGATGCCCAACAGTACAACCTAAAAAAAGGGTGAGCTAGGGCACCCTGACGTAAACTTCAGACTAGTTTCTTTAAAAAATACATAGGTTTTTCTTTGCCCAGATAAAAGTGTCTAATCTGGCTTCTACACTATGAAAGAAAGAGGTTAACACAGCCAATGTTTGACAGGGGTAAATTTTGTCTCAAATCTTGAAAGTTCTTTATCTCCAACCATTTCAAGTGATAATTTGCTTTCCATAAGTCTTCAAAGTTAAAACTACCCAAATATATCTAACTTGAGGTTTTACTCAATTATTTCAGATCTGCGTCTGATGGCATTTTTGCCAAGTCATAGTTTTGCTCTACTTTTCATGGTGAGCAGTCAAAATATCGAAAATTAAATATCGACCTACACTAATATCGAGGTGACAATATCGAAGGGACAGAATATCGATGTTAAGAATATCGATGGACAGAATATCGACCCTAAGGTAAGTAATATCGAATTTTTTTATATCGATGTAAGTAATATCGAAGTTAGTAATATCGATATCAAATATATCGATGTTACTAATATCTATGGGGCCCATTACGATGGCGGGCGGAAGCACAACCGCCGTGCTGGCGGATGCAAAAAGCACCAGTTACCGCCGGCACGCAGCAGTCCACACGCCCGCCCAATTACGATGCGAAAAGCAGGCCAAACACCGCCGGCAAGCCAGCAACACCGTCCGCCATCAAAGTGCGCCCGTACACGTAGCGGAGCAGCCCAACTGACACACACCGTCCGACGAAACACGTCCCGCCCGGCGCATAAATTACGATGCCGCAAACAAACGGCTCCCACGGCCAAGAGATACCGTACGACAAACCGAAGCGGTAACACGGACGCCGAGCACGGACAACGAAAAGCGGCTCCCCGAGCATGAATCCAGCACTGCAGGCCGTCCCCATGCTCCTGCTGATGCACCACCAAGGACGCAACGTACCGCGGAGACGCAGGTAGGCACACACACAACAAGTGCACGCAAACAGCGCACACAGTGCAAGGGCGGAAAAAGCGGACAACCCCCCACCAGCGCGTGTACACAACACATCCACCATCGCATCCACATATGACACACAGGCCAAATCGTAACATCGCAGAACACATGTGTACACACCACCTGGGACTAGGAACCAACCACCCCGTCACGGCCCCAAAGCGCCGATGACGCCGCCACACATGCGCACAACGCAGAGGCCAACCGCAGCGCCATGCATGCGTCGCACACAGACACAGGGACACAACCAAGCAGCACACACATCAGCCCCACCCCGAACGCACATGACACGTGACAGGCCGGCCACAGACATGTCCCCAACGCCCAATTCACGGACAACACCCAACGCCACACAACCGACGCACACATGTCAGTGAAGACACGCAACAGCAGGACACACCCCAGTGTAACAAACATGGCGTAGCACACAGCGGCGGCAACACCAACTAGGAGAAGCAGGGCCCTTCGGGAAGAGGAACGCCAGTACCACACAGAAACACCCATACCACCCTGCACATATGAACAAGACATATAAAACGGAACACCAAAGAGCCCGGGGACCGACAACAGGTGGCCCAAGAATAACATCCACACACAAGGCCCAACGCAGAGCGGAAAGGCAGCCTGCCGCCCACACAAGGGAGAGCAGACAGCACTGAATGACCTTCCATTCCAACTCCGAAACCACAGCCCTACGACAGAAGCCGGTGAATACAGCCATTGTCCAAGAATAGACCAACACAGGCATGCCGAGGAGACCGACCACAGGGCAGATAGCGCATATCACAGAAGCACACAACGGACGGGGAAGAAAGAAGAAAACACTCCCCCATGTCGGCCACATGCAAGTTAATTGGAAGGAGTCACACAGCACTGACCTTGAACTGTCTGAGAAGCATGTGGGAAGAGGGCCCGTGTCCTCCAAACAAGCCAACAGAACACAAGTCCTGTCTCCCTACGACTACACAGAGCTCACAGCAACCCCGGAGCGTGCACATTGCAGACTGCACACACAGCCGGAGCACGCCACCTCAACGAACCGCTGCGAAATGGCAACCGCAACACACCTACCCAACTACGCCGAACAGCTCAAGCTGTACAAAACCAACCTGTGCCATACATTGGGATGCGATCTCCTGTCCCTGCTGAACGTAAGTTACCGACTGACTTACCGCATCACATTGTTCAGCTGCATCATGCCCGTCTTCTACTGTCGGAGGTGTCCCTACCAGCATCCCGTCGAGATATGCCTCTCCAACCCGGCATGTCTGAAGGCGGACCTGCTACCACTACTCCTCCCTCTGGACGCACACGACAGGGCCTGCTCTGCCTATGGGGGCATGGCGTATGTGGCCAACATCGCACCCGCACTGAAATGGGACCACTGTGCCTCCACACGACGGATCATCGATAACAGCTACATCGAATGTCACCCAGCATGCCCCATCATGGTCCTCCAAGGGACAACCTACGAACAACACCTTGACAGCCACCATCCGCTTCATTGGCTGGCAAACATGTACACCACCAATGACATGGAAGCCCTGCTGGACGGCATCGCATACCTGACAACCTGTAAATACGTCGGACCACAACGCAGGTTCCCGAGTGACCTATGATGTCCAACCCCGCACCCATGCTTAGCTTCTGCACGGACTGGCCAGTCACCACCACAACAGCCATACCAAACGACCGGCAACTGTAACCACACCATCAACGACATCGCCATGACATCGGATATGACCGGGACATGCACACTGTTCCCCATCACATCCAGGAACACCGCATGCATCGTGGGAGGCAGTGGCATGGGCTCTGTGTATCGCACCCACATGGACGGAACTGCACGAACAACCAGGACACGACATGGATCCAGCGCCCATGGACACACACACCGCTCAGTGGACATGAATAGGTCGCCTGGAGTCTGTGGGTGCTGCACCCCGCCCACCCCCCCCCCCGGGAATCCCATACCAGGACCTTTGCATGGACGACAAGTGCATACAACAACAACACGACCCCAGTGACTGTGACATGTCCAGTAACCACCACAGTGCAACAACAAGTGGCACGCCGCTGCATGCACGCAAGCACATGCCCTGATGTCATCTCACATGCACGCGTGCATGAGGAACAACCGCAGCAAACCTGTCACATGGAACTGAGATGGACTGTGCCCATGATGCCAAACGGTCTGGTAGGCTACATGTATACCGTCTGTGTCAAAGTCCGCAGCTCCGCAGCTATACGTAAATGTACATTAGCACAGCCTTGGCCAAGCAGATGTCACTCTGAAGCCCACATCCCACATGCAACAGCCAATCACATGTAACCCCACTCCCTATCCCATTTGCAATCATGCTCAGTATATCCTCAACATGTATTCCGCTGCCAGTAGTGTCCACTATACTGCATCACAGAGGACAGAAGACTCAATATAATGTTTGAAACCAAAACTGTCTCCGCTGACTCATTTCACAAGTACGAATGAGAGAGGATGAGAGTATGTGAAGTACACGGCAGTCGTGACATGACCATGTAGTCCACTGGTATTGGATGTCAACGCAAATGAGTAGCACTACTGTGGAAGACACACATGTGTCGTGTGAAGTCGTATGGACGCAGTGCTCAGGTGGGTGGGTGCGATGGGTAGATGCGCACATGCCAAGTTGGAGCACGCTGTGTTGGGAGGGGTCATGAACAGTACACCACCGCTTCCCTGGGCATTGTGAGAGGACACCTGTCGGGGGAGTGAACACGTGTGTGCATAGCAGCCGGGCACACGTACAAAGCGGTACCAGGCGCACCTCAGCCCACCCTCTGTGGACAAGCTGGATCCTGTTGTGCGCCCGCCATGCCCCTGACAAGGCACACACAGCCCCAGTCGACCAGGTGTAACCCCAACATAGTCAATCCGCACAGGCGATACAGGGCACGGGATGGCAGTGGAGCATGGTGTGTGAGAGGTCTCCTCGCGCTCCTCCTGGTCATATCACGCAGGCAATAGAACCTCAACGTCTAGCATGGCACAAGTCAGATGGAAGTGTAGGGGGGACACACCACAGCACGATCAGCACTGACGTCACGGGAGGTGGCTCGCACCATCCCATCCATTGCCCATCATACCAACCACGCCACATGCCATTGCGACTAAGTGCAAGCGCGTGCGCCACCACCCCCGAGCCCTCCCCAGAGAGGCCAAAGAGTGAATGTGTGGGCCATCAGCCACAGACGGACGCGGCCTGGCCGCAAGGGCAGCCACAGCCACTGGGTGTTGCAGGTGGCGGATCCGGAAGGCGAAGACTGTGATGCATAGTCCATGCAGGCCGGGTCTCCATTTGGGGCACCACGCAGGTGGACGGGCGTCCCGCGACACATCATACCCTGAGACAGCCCACTCGTGCAACTGGACCCACACATACACTCCTTGCCCTCTCTGGTGCGAGCTTGGGGCTGCCTGTGCAAGCGCTAGCCTCGCAGGTGAGCATGCATATTGGGGGAGCGAGGGGAGGACATGAGGGCTGGGGCGAAGATGACTGTATCACTGTCAGTTAGTACAAGGGATGACCCAGATGTGGAAAGGAAGAGACGTGTCCCGTGTGTACTGCAACTAGTCGCCAATCCAACTACCCCCCATGTCCGGAATGTAAGCCCGCACCTAGGCCCGCCCATCCGCCACATCGAACATACCACCAGCACGACAACCTTCCCATTCGAAACACTGACTGGGGGTGGCGACCAGTGTACAATCATGTGTAGCCTACCCACGCGTACATGTGGGCCCTCCATGATCCATGTCACCTGCGGCAAAGTCATGACATGCGCAATGAGGGAAGTGAGGAGAGCTGTCCGCCCCACGCGCAGAAGGTGCATCAGCTCCACAGACCCAGCAGCGAGTCCAGCAGGGGTCACATGTGCAGGGGCAGCTGTGCCTGGTGTGAAGGCACATGCATATAGACAGCACATCGACCAATGTGTAGTCTGCCCACATCTACAGTCCATCATCATGCGGACATAGGAATTGAACACAGGGCAACACATCTTAGTTGGTGCACCCACCGTGACCAACAATGCGCAATCATCGACGTACCCGCCCTGTGCATGGCCCCCCACCCAACGGAGGCACATCCAGTGCCACCATCCCACACACACAAGCCTTCCACGGAACATGCTGTGTCCAATGGTCAGTACAGAGTCAGCGCCCATGTGGTGGATCCTGAACAGGAGACACATGCACACACATGCCAGCTCCCACTGTGTATGTCTGCCACCTGGCACGTGCAATGTAACCTCTCACCTGTGACGTGTGACTGCAAGCACACAGCCGTCTTGGCATGGGGCTGTCAATGTGGACACCTGTCAATGTTTCGGGAGGTGTGATCCGTACAGTGCTGTACATAGGGTGCAGTGCTGACACCTACTACTGTCTCATATCCCCTCGTGCCACAGGTCCCACTTGTTTTGGCCGCTCAGCCTGTGCCCACATCGTCGTCGTCGTGTGCCATACTCATCCAGCCGCGGAAGCAGTTCCATGCTCAGCAGACATTCATGTTGCCGTGGCGTTGCCGCTTGACGGATATGCAGTCAGTCCCCATCAGCACGCCCCGCAAGTCATTGGGGCCTAGATCCCCATGTGCATGCACATGGCAGTGGTTTGTATCACTAGCCATTGCCATTGGTGGGAGACCTGTGTAAGTGTATTGTGGCCGTGCCGTCCCAGCTTGACAGCTGGGCTGTGGCTCATGTGCTTGCTCAGTCATGTCAGTGATGTGTATGCGAAATTGCTATGTGTCGTGTTGCTTTGACATGTGTCCTCTGCCATTGTCCCTAGGCGGAGACCGAACATTGACCGCCCATACCAATTGCTGGCAGACATGGAGGATACGGAGGTCATTAGGAAGTTTCGGCTGGACAGGCCAACCCTGCATCGACTGTGTGCCATGTTAGAACCCCATCTCCGTCCCTGCAGGGTGTATCCGACTGCTGTCACCCCCACGGCTAAGGTGATGGCCGCCATGCATTTCTTCGCCACTGGGTCATTCCAGCACACAGTGGGCAGTGGAGGAGGGATGTCCCAGCCCATGTTCAGCAAGGTGCTGAGGGATGTACTGGCAGCCATGATGCTGTACCGGAACAGGTACATCCGCTTCCCCAGGGCTCGTGAATTGGCGGCAGTGAAGGGTGCATTCTATGCCCTTGGCAGAATCCCACACGTCGTTGGAGCCATTGACTGCACACATGTCGGCCTTGTTCCACCACAGGCCACTGAGCACCTGTACCGCAACAGGAAGCACACGCACTCCCTGAATGTGCAAGTGGTGTGCCTTGCGGACATGGTGATCACCCACGTGTGTGCAAAGTTCCCAGGCTCGGCCCATGACGCACACATAATGCGCAACAGCATCTTGCCACGACTGATGTCCAATATGCAACAGGATCGTGCCTGTATTGTCGGTGAGTATGTGGAGTGGTGTAGCGTGCTGGCTGTGCGATGCTGTCCCCTGTCCAGTTGGATTAGCAACGGTTCTCTGTGTCCCTCACACCCAGGTGACTCTACGTATCCGAATGGGGCATGGCTGCTCAGTCCATTGAGGAATCCTCGCACCCCAGCAGACGATCGCTACAATGAGGCACATGGGAGGACCAGACGTGTGGTCGAGCGTACCTTTGGCCTCCTCAAGTCCAGGTTCAGGTGCCTGGACCGCACCGAGGGTGCGCTGGCGTACTCCCCACAGAAGGTGTGCCGGATAGTGGTGGCGTGCTGCATGCTGCACAATCTGGCCATTCGGAAGCAGATCCCCCTCATCGTGGATGACGGAGACCAACCAGGGCCCCAGCCCGCAGACCAGGACAGCTCGAGTGAGGAGGACAGCGGAGAGGAGGAAGCTGGTAATGTGCGGCAGCAGCTCATCGCCCGCTACTTCACTTGACGGTGAGTGTCCATGTACGACGGCTGATGTGGCTGTATCTGTGCAGGTGTGTGTGTGCTGTGTCAGGGTGGCCGTTTGTTCACTGCGTGCTGTGTGTCAACGCTCCATGGCCAGGGTAGTATGCCACTGTTGGTGGCTGTGGCATTGTGCCCTATAGCTCTGTGCGATGTGTGTACATTGCTTGTAGTTGTTGACATGTACTGTGTGATGGGTGTGTGACACACTCATTGAATGTGCTCCTGTTCTGTCTCCCACCCCTAGGTCCCTACAGGCCCTCCGGATTCAAATGCCATGCCACGCATCAGGTGCCTTTCCGCCCAAGGTGGCCGTTGTATTCCGTACAAATAAGACACAGGGCACAAACAGCAGTTAGTGAAAAAGGTGCATTTATTACAAACTGTGACATGTGATTGTGTGTAAGATGATGACAAAAGTGGTGCGTGCAGTGACAATGAGCTGTCGGTCATGGCTGCGTGATGCTCAGGGTGTACCCACTGGTTCTATGTCCATAGTCCAACACACACATGCCATCCAGATGGCTGTGTGGAGTGGGATCGTAGTCCAAGTCAATGCAGTGGCTGGTCAAGGAAGGCTGGCGGAAGGCTGGCTGGCTGCCTCACTTGCGACTGGAGCGTGCGAAGTCCTCCCGGGAGATCTGTTTCCTCTTCGGACGGCCCCTTCCACGTTTGCGAGGGGGGTGCCTGCTTGCGACATGCTGGTGGTTGAGGTGTGATCACTGGCTGTGGACGCAGGGGAACTGGACACTGCTGCTCCACCCTGCGCCCCGGCAGGTGGTGGCGGAGGGGAGCTGCTGTCCCTGGCTGTGACCTCACCGCCACCACCAGCTGTCCCATGAGGTCCACGATTTGGCCCATACGGGCGTCCATGGACCTCAACACCCCCAGCACCTCACGCGTGTCTGAGGCAGACTGGACCCATTGTCCTTGGGCCTCTTCATAGGCCCCAAGGACTCTGGCCATGTGAGGCAGGGCATGGCTCCCAGGGGAGGCTGGCGTTTCCCTGACCCTGCTCCTCCTACCAGTCCTGCTGCCACCGGCCTGCCCACTAGCCACATTGCTCACCACGGTCCTCGCTGTGGCTCCCAGGGTGGATCCAGTCGTCCGGGCCACCACCTGCGCTGGGGCTGGTGCCAGCGGAGACGTGGCGGTGGTGGCGGCGGTGGTGGTCGGTGCGGCGATGGTGGCGGTTGCGGCAGTGGTAGTGGCCACAATGACCGTGGGTGTGGCCGCAACGACAGTGGCAGCAGGGGGCTGTGAATGTTCAGCAGCCCTGGATAATGGGTTGGTGGGTAGGAGGGGTCCTGGGGAGCGGCTGGGCCCTGCCACACCAGATGGGCCTGCTTGGTTGTCCGTGTCCGAAGAGGAGGACAGATCCTCCAGATCCGTGTGTCCTCGTTGGGGGCTTGTAGGCTGGCTGTGCTGGCTGCTGGCTCCATCCCCAGCATCCAGCAGTTCGTCACCTGTGGGGAGAATGAGATTAGTTATTGTGTTGCACCTGGCGAAGTATGTATTTGTCGTCTGACATTGACAGTTCGTGCAATCTCGTACATGGGTTTCCCGGAGGCGTGTGTGTGGCTGTAGCATCTGTAGTTGTGTGTGCTTGGCAATGGGACTGTGTGCTGTGCACATGTGGCATGGGACGGATTGGCCATGCCGATGGGTGTGTTGCTGTGCCCCTACTTATTGTGACTCTGGTGTATGCGGGCTCCTGGCCCATCCTGGGTCTGGTTTGTACTTTGCTTTTGGGGTTCAAATGGAACGCTTACGAACGCATATGGCAACATGGGGGCCATGCCCCAGATTCGCATTTGGGAGGGAATATGCTTTTGGGGTTCAAATGGAACGCTTAGGAACGCATATGGCAACATGGGGGCCATGCCCCAGATTCGCATTTGGGAGGGAATATGCTTTTGGGGTTCAAATGGAACGCTTAGGAACGCATATGGCAACATGGGGGCCATGCCCCGGATTCGCATATGGGAGGGAATATGCTTTTGGGGTTCAAATGGAACGCTTAGGAACGCATATGGCAACATGGGGGCCATGCCCCAGATTCGCATTTGGGAGGGAATATGCTTTTGGGGTTCAAATGGAACGCTTAGGAACGCATATGGCAACATGGGGGCCATGCCCCAGATTCGCATTTGGGAGGGAATATGCTTTTGGGGTTCAAATGGAACGCTTAGGAACGCATATGGCAACATGGGGGCCATGCCCCAGATTCGCATTTGGGAGGGAATATGCTTTTGGGGTTCAAATGGAACGCTTAGGAACGCATATGGCAACATGGGGGCCATGCCCCAGATTCGCATTTGGGAGGAAATATGCTTTTGGGGTTCAAATGGAACGCTTAGGAACGCATATGGCAACATGGGGGCCATGCCCCGGATTCGCATTTGGGAGGGAATATGCTTTTGGGGTACATGCTGTGAGCCATGGGTGCCGAACGTGACATGTGTTGTGGCAGCATGACAGTGCATGGTTTGAGGTGTGTGCATGCTTGACATGGCCTGCATATTTGCTGTCTGTTGTGATTACTGGACATGGCATTGGACGCATCGTTATGAGTGAGTGATGGTTGTGTGCCAGCCAACGTATTGCAGTTGTCCTATCTCCTTGGTGTGCGTGCTGCCCTGTGCCATGTGCATCACTGCAGTGCTCGGGGGGTGTGGCCCATGTTGTGTGTTGTTGCTCACAGTGTGTCGTGCACTTCATTGACTTCTGGCACATGGTTGGTAATGGGCATGTATCTTAGCGTGACTGCTGTATGTGTGGCAGCTGTGCGGATGACATGCCTTTCATGAGACTGGGGCTGACGGATGGGATGGATGGTATGTTGTTTGTGCATGGTGTGTCTGTGTGTTTGATGGGTTCAGTGGTGTTCGTGTGCATTTATGTTGTTCCGCTCTGTTGCGTCTAGTGTTGTTTGTCTTACATAGGCGTAGTTGTGGGGTGTGTGGTTGACAGGCAGTTGGGGCTACATGGACAGGACTTCAATGGTGTTTCGGTTGTGTGTGATGAGTTGCACAGTGGCTGCCGTGTGGTACTATATTCAGTGTGGCTTGTGCATGCAGACGTGGCTCCTTGGGTGTTGCTATGTCTGTGATGGGTCATGTGGGGTGTGAGTCTGTTGTTCATGTCCGTGTGCACATTGTTCACTTGTTCGTGACGGTGGGCGGTGCTGCGTGTTCGTCTGCTACGTGACATGTCCCATGTGTTGGTCGTGTTACGGTCCTCATGCCTCCAGTAATCCGGCCCTGTCCAGTTTCCCACCTGCAAGTTGTTCGTGCGTGCACTGTACTGGATGCCACATGGCTCTAAGCGGGGGGTGCTCCATGTTGCAGGTCTGTGGGGGTGGGAGGGTGTTGTGGGTCGTGGGGTGGCTGGATACCCACTGACACCGATTGCTGTGGACCGTGATGTCTGCCTTTCGGCTGTCGTTGTGCACTGCGGTGGCTGACACGTGGGTGTGAGGTGTGGGGGATGCTCCTCCTTGCTGTGCTGTGGGACTGGGGCCTGGTGTGTGTTGTACTTGGGCTGTCCACCGTCCCACCCACTGCACTTTGTGTTCCTGCCACTTACCTGTTACTTGTCGGTTGGTGCAGCTGTGGCGGACACATGGGTGTGGTGGGTGCTCGTTGTGGCGCTTCTGGCATATTTGGGGACCTGTTGGTGGTTACGTGGCTGGCTTAGTGTACACATGTCCCCACGCATCTTGCAGTTGTTCGGTTTGGGCTGTGTGTGGTGGTGTCTGTTGCATGTGTGTGTGATGTGTTGTGTATTGTGTGCTGGACATGGGGGTGTTTGTCCCTGGGAGCTGTGGCATGGTGGTAGTGCATGTGAGTACATAGCGGTGTGCTGGTATACATTAGTTTGTACTTACCAGCCTCCACTCCCCTGCTAATCCGGCGAGGATCTCCGGATGGATTACGACTCGCACCTTCTCCTCCCACGCTTTGAAGGTCTTAAAGAGCGCGGGATTCCCTCCGCCAGTGACGGCAGCCAGCTCTCTGTTTTTGCCCTCCTTCTTCTTGACCAGGCTCTTGACGTCATTCCAACGTTTGTTAATCTCGACTCTGTTCCTGGGCAGGGTCCCGACTGCATTGACCTGGTCTACGATCCGGTTCCACATTCTGTTTCTGGTGGCTAGTGGTGTGTGCTGGACCATGTTCCCATAGATTTGTGGGTACACCTTGATGATCTCGTCGACCATGACCGTCAGCTCCATGGGCGTGAACTTGGGCATCCTTTGTGGTGCCATGGTGTTTGTGGTGCTGGTGCGGTGTGTGTTGTGTAATGTGCTGGGGGTTTGTGGTGCCGGTGTTTGGTGGTGGTGGTGGTGGTGGTGGTGGTGTTTGGTGGTGGTGGTGGTGGTGGTGGTTGTGATGTGTGCGTTTCTGTGGTGTGCTGCTGTCCTTGCTGTGTCACTGTGTCCTCTCCTCTCCTCTCTGGTTTGCAATGTAGCAAGGGGTTGTGGTCTGTGGGAGTGCTGCTTTTGTACTCACCTATGTGGGTGTGTCCTCATGGTCTGTTGTTTTCAGGTGTGTTGTGTCTGGGGTTCTGGCCTTTGTATTTTTTGTTTGTCCGGGGGGTGTTTCGGGATATGTACTGTGCTTGTGTATTTGTGCGTGCCTTGCTGTGTGGACTTGTTGGCCATGTTGTGTGCTATTGGTTTTGTGTGCGGATGGTTTCTTTGCAGGTACGTGGGCGCCATGGCTTCTGCCGTGTCGATTCTCATCGGCGTTGTTTGCGCTGGCGGGCGGTATATTTGTGGTTTTTCCGCGCTCATGTCGGTGCGATCGTAATTTCACGTGCGGTGTGTCGGCCGTGAGGGCGGGCGGTTTTGTGTTGTCGTGCGTGTTTCCGTCCGTGGCGGGCGGTTTGTCTCCGACTCGGACGTTGGCGGGCGGTATTTTGTGTGCTTTTTCCGCCGATGGCGGTATTCGGTTTGTGTAATCGTAATGGCGTGGTCGGTGTTCAGGCGGTGTGTGCGGGCGGATTTTTGCCGCTTCCATGCCTGGCGGAATTATTTACGCCGGGTATCGTAATGTGCCCCTATGTTACTAATATCGATATTTATATTATTGTTATGTATTTTGTTATGTATTTAATATGTATGTGTTATATGTGTTTTTGTTAAGTGTTCTACTTGTCTAAAAATATATGTATACAATTTTTATATGTTAATAATGTTTTTATAAGTTATTTTTGTTTTTTAGTACTGTAGCGGGTTGTGGGTTTATAGGGGAATAGGGTGGGAAGTAATTTAATTATACTAAATTAATTATTAATTTTTAGGAATTATAAATTAATTTTAATTATTTTTTGCGTTTAAGTTCTGTAGCGGGTTGTGGGTTTATAGGGGAATAGGGTGGGAAGTAATTTAAATGTAATTAAGTAATAATTTATTTTAATTAATTGGTATTGATAATTATATTATTGTTAATTAATTAATAATTGGTAATACATTTTTATAAATTGGTTATTAATTTTTATTAATTGATTAATTGATCATTATGTTAAGTGTATTATTTTATTATTGGAGTGTGTTGTGCGTTTATAGGGGAATAGTGTTGGAAGTAATTGAAATCTAATTAAGTAATTATTAAATTTATTGTTGGGTATTGATAATTAATTTATTGGACATTAATTATTAATTGGTAATTTTTGTAAATTATAATTTTTTTGTTATGAAAATTAATTTATTGTTGTTTTATTATTAATTGGTAATTAAATATTATTAAATATTATTTATTGATACATTTAATCAATATATTAATAAGTAATTATTAATTGGTAATTAATGTTTAATAATTATTATTATTGGTATAAAACGCTTTAATTGTTCAAAATTTGTTAATTGGTAATTAAGTTTTAATAATGAATATGTTTTTTGTTATTAAATAGATTTTATTGTTCAATATTTATTATTTGGAAATTAATATTTATTAATTATTATTTATTGGTATTTATTATTAATTTATTGTTAATACATTTTTCATTGGTAATTAAGTAATTAGTTCTTAATAATTATTTATTGGTATTTGTAAATAGTTTAGAGTTATTTAATAATTAATTAATTATTTTAAAAAATTATTTTATTTTTAGAAGTATGTTATTTTTAACTTCTACGCTATCCAACACTTTCCCTACTGTTGCACTCTCTGGAGTTGGAATAGTAATTTTTACCCCTACGCTATCCAACACTTTCCCTACTGTTGCACTCACTGGAGTGGGAATAGTAATTTTTACCCTTACGCTATCCAACGCTTTCCCTACTGTTGCACTCACTGGAGTGGGAATAGTAATTTTTACCCTCCCGCTATCCAACGCTTTCCCTACTGTTGCACTCCCTGGAGTGGGAATAGTAATTTTTACCCCTACGCTATCCAACACTTTCTCTACTGTTGCACTCTCTGGAGTGGGAATAGTAATTTTAAGCTCTACGCTATCCAACATTTTTCTTACTGTTGTTTTTTTTGGAGTTGGAATAGTAGTTTTATTCCCTCCGCTATTTAATATTTTTGTATTATTTTAGTTAATGTAGTATATAATTAATTTTAAAAATATTAAAAGTAAATTTAATTTTTTTAATTTGTTATACATAATTATTTAACTTTTATTTATGTTATTGTTTTATGTGTATAGATGTATTTGTAATTTATAATATTTTTTAATAATTTATAATTTATTAAAATAATTATTAAAACTGATTATTAAGTAAGTATATATATTATATATTATATGTATATGTTTAATTAATGTTTTATTAAATTATATATATTACTTATTAATTTTAAACATTATCAAATATTTTTAACTATGTTTATTTTATTTATAAGTATTATTTAGTTTATTTTACATATTTTTTTAACAAAAAAACCCGATATTTTTAATAACGATATTTTTGACATCGATATTTTTTTTCCGATATTTTTGTACTTACCATGTTGTAGATAGGATATCGATGTTCTTGACATCGATATTCTTGCTCTGATATTTGTGTAGGTCGATTTTTTGACCTTCGATATTTTGTCAGTGATCCACTTTTCATTAATCTTTCAGCTTGAGAAATGTCTAGTCCCTAGAGGCCCTCCATGATACAGTGGTATGTTGCTAAATTTCTTGCTAGAATTAGTAAATAGAAAGTGTACAATTTAACCTTTAATGGTATATTCCCTAATACAAAAGGTGGTATTTTCAATAAAATCTAATTGTAAGTGGCTGGATATACAAAACAAATAAGAAGGGTGACAGGGGACAACCTTGGAGTGTACCTCTATGCACCTTGACGTCATCAGTTAAATCTTCATTTATAACCTGTATTAGACCTGGCATCTTTTGGCGTGTTTCCCCTGCCTTTTTGCTTTTTGACCTCCTGGTTTTCACTCTGTTTTTGCTGGTTTAGGGTCTCTGCGCACATTCTCGCTGTTGTCCAGTGTTAAAGTACAAGTGCTCCTATTGTAAATTGTATTATGGATTGGTGTTTCCATGATTGGCATATTTGATTTACTGATATTAAGTGTACTGTGAGTGCCAGGGCCTCTAAATCAATTGCTGCTAGTTGGCCTGCAGCAATGATTGAGCCAACCACACGGGCAGCCTTTCAAAGGGTTCTCAGACCTGCCACTGCAGTGTCTGCGTGCAGTTTTTACTGCCATGTCGACATGGTGAGTGCACCCACTTGCCAAGCCCTAACCTTCCGTTTTATTACATGTAAGTCACCCCTAAGGTACGTTCAAGTTACCCCTATGGGCAGGCTGCAGTGTACGTGAGAGGTAGGACATGTCCTGGTGTGTGTGACAAGTCCTGATAGTGAAATAACAGTGTATTTAGTTTTTCACTTTTGAAAGGCTATCTGTCCCGTAGGATAGAATGGGGAATTCTTTGTAAACCTCTTACAAGTATAACTTCCCATGGGGACAAGATAGAAAGATGGAGTTTAGCATGCCTGAACTCAGAATATAAAAATGCATCCTTTTGTAAAGACGATTCTTATATTGTGTGTTTGAAAATACCACGTTTAGAAAGTGTGTTATTTTCTTGCTTAGCCATCCAGTGTGCCTCTGCTGGTTTGTGGATTGACTATCTGGCTTTGAAGTGACACGGGCTGGGGATGTGAATTGTCTTCAGACAGCCACTAAGGGGGGGGTCGAGGTGTGTCCTGCCTTTCCTGGATGAGTCAGGGCTGGGCTGAATAGACCTGGGCTGCATTTAGAGTAGTGGGAGGAGATTTCTTTGCGCCTGAATGGGCCTGGTCTGCCTTGGACAATGCTGTCTCCACCTCCTGCCGGGAAGCTGGGACAGAGAGGACAAAACTGGTTTGGACTGAGCACGGACACTCTCTGCCCAAGAGCACAAAGAGAAAGTGAGTATAAGTATTGGGGCCCCGGACCTCAGAACTTTAGAACTCGCTTGGATCAAGGAACCTGCCAAGAAGAAGAGCTAGAAGAACTGCCAGGAGGAGTACTGCCCATTTGCCATGATGTTGATTTGCTGGGTGGGCCTGCAGTTGCTGCTTCTGCCTTGGGCAGTGAAAGGACTGGACTGAACTTTCTTCACTTGTTGCTGAGTATCTCCAAGGGCTTGAAATAGAGCTTGCATCCTGTTCACAAAGTCTCAGGGACAGCAAAGACTTCACTTACCTCTGGGTACTGTCTCTGGAACCGTGGGTTTCAGTTGCCACAGAGGGGGAAAGCAGCTGACACCGTCCCCAACACCGCTGCGGGCTCCGTGTCCTGAAGGCACCACCGCACTTTGCACCGCAACCCTGGTCTCACCGATGATGTCGACCTCTGCTGTCACCGAGTCGCTACTTGCACCGTAACCTGTGAACACCGCACTCCGCACCGCCTCGCTTCACTCCGCCGCCCTGGTCTCACCGACGAAGTCACTGCACACTGACCTTGACACCTGTGACCGCACCGTGGTTTGGGGGAACAGCTCGCAAGTCACACGTCCCACACCGCAGCCTGGGCCGACCGATGCAAGCTCCCATCAACCGGCACTGTCGCTTGCACTGTGACCTGTCAGCACCACCTCACTCCGCACTGCAGCCCTGGTCTCACCGTCACCAATGGACGACCGTCACCGAGCCACTGCCTTCACCATGACATGAAGGCACCGCACACCGCTCCGCTTCACATCGCAACCACGATGGTCAGCCAAAACTGTTGGATTCTGTTGTTTTCAGCACTGTGGTAGCACCAGACGGAGCTACTGGCTTCAAGGAACTACATTTTAAAGTTATTCTTGCAAAGTGCATACTTTTGATTACTGTATGTTGTCTTTTATCGTTTTGGTCTTGTTTGCACAGATACATTTTGGTTATTTTCTAAAACTGGCGTGGTGTCCTTTTGTAGCGTTTTCCTTGTATTACTGTATGTTATGTGCAAATGCTTCGCACACTGCCTCTGAGATAAGCCTGACCGCTCGTGCCAAGCTACTAAGGGGGGTGAGTAGGGGCAAGTTCAGGAGTGTATCGTTCCTATCCTGACTAGAAGGAAGGGTCCCTTTTTGGACCAAGGTACAAATCATTGCCAAATAGAGACCCCCATTTCTACCAACCTGTGATTAGAATGAAAGCCCCGGACCATGTTGAAAAAGTCTTGAGAGAGGGCAAAGCTCTCTACTTCATGCCAGAGGCAATCTCATTGTACCAGGTTTCAACAAAAAGACATAATAAAGAATAGGATAGGTATATTGTCTTAGCTACACAGATAAGAAATGCCTCGATACTCTGCTCTTAATGTCGATCAAGTCGGAATCCTTGTTTATCTCAGTGTATGATAATTCCAATAATCTCTTGTAACCAGTTTGCCAAATTTCTAGTTAAGGTTTTACTGTCATCATTCTACATAGTAATTCAATGATCATATATAGGGAAATTCGGACCATTCCCTGGCTTTAACCCCTTCGATGCTCATGACGGAGCGGTTCCGTCATGAGCATCGGTTGGGCTGTGCTTATGACGGAACCGCTCCGCCATGAGCACAGCCCCTGGGGGAAGCGCTGGCGCTCCCCCCCCTGGGGCATCGATCTTGCCCCCACAGAGGGGGATGGCAGCGGAAGACTTTCCGCTGCCACCCCCGACCCCCCCCACGCTTCCCCATGACGTCAGCGCGCACAGCGCGCGCTGATGTCACCAGTAAGCGCCGGACGCGCTGGAAATCATTTCTTTCCAGCGCGTCCAGAAAGGAAGTAGGTTTGTTGTCTCAGGTGGGGTGGGGGGGGTGAAATCAGGATTCCTTGAGGCATCGGGGGAGAGGAAAAAGTATTTCCTCTCCCCTGATGTCTCAATGCAGGGCATTCCTGCTTCACGATCGCGCACAGCGTCGCGATCATGGAGCAGGAATGCCCCACTAGACACCAGGGATGGTTTTTTTTGCGAAAGGAAGCGACCCCTTGGGCAAGGGTCGCTTCCTATGGGGGCAATTTTCAATTAAGACTTTTCTGCCCCCCCTGGGGACAGATCGGATGTTTTTTCGGCCGTTTTTGGACCCAGGGGGGGCAGAAAAGCCCACTAGACCCAGGGATTACCTTTGCAATTTAAATGGAAGCAACCCCTTGGGCAAGGGTCGCTTCCAGGGGGGCAATTTTCTTCGTTTGGATATTCTGCCCCCCCTGGGGGCAGATCGCCCCGTTTTTTGGGGGGCAGAAACCCCCACTAGACACCAGGGCATTTATTTAAATTGTGATGGGAGTGACCCCTTGGGCAAAGGTCACTTCCAGGGGGCCATTTTATTTTGTAATGGGAATTCTGCCCCCCCTGGGGGCAGATCGGCCCGTTTTTTGGCCTGGGGGGCAGAAACCCCCACTAGACACCAGGGAATTATTTTAAATAAAAATGGAAGCGACCCCTTGGGCAAGGGTTGCTTCCAGGGGGCAATTATTTTTTTAATGTGTATTCTGCCCCCCCTGGGGGCAGATCAGCATTTTTATTGGGCCTTTCTGCCCGGGGGGGGCAGAAAACCCCACTAGACACCAGGGACTTCTTTTAAATTAAAATGGAAGCAACCCCTTGGCCAAGGGTCGCTTCCAGGGGGCAGATTTTTTTATATGTGTATTCTGCCCCCCCTGGGGGCAGATCAGCCTATTTTTTTGCCCTTTCTGCCCCCCGGGGGGGGGCAGAAAACCCCACTAGGCACCAGGGATTTTGTTTTGCGAGTAATGGAAGCGACATGGTTGCTTCCTGGGGACAGATCTGCCCCTTTTTTTGGGCTTTCTGCTCTAGGCAGGAGTGGGGAGGCAGAACACCCTACTAGGCACTAGGGATTTATTACTTTTGCAAGGGGGCAAATTTCTGTCTGCTGTTTTCTGCCCCACCTGGGGGGCAGATTGGCCTGGCAGACAACCTCACCCGATCCCTTGGGCAAGATCACCCCCTATTTTTCTCAGCCATATTTGAAGGCCCATCTGGCCGATTGACCATTTGGGTAGTAACATAGCGTGTTATAATGTTAATTGTTTTATTTTTTGTGAATTGCAATTGTAATGCTTTATTTCTCCTTTTTAGGTCTCGCCTGAGCCAGCGCATGCGTTGCTCTGGCGAGAGTTTTAGTAAGCGGGTTTTGGAAGTGCAAACAGCAGTTTGCTGGCGACCAGCTTGCGTTCACGCGAGCGTGCACGCGCCATTCCTCGCATCGCTGGCGAGGCGCCATCTGCCTTTCCTCACCCCTCCTCCCCCTCCCTCACCAGAGAGCGCGTTTCTTGGCCGCGCGTCTTGTTCCTTTGGGTGAGGGCTTGTTAAAGGAGGCATTGCTCTTCTGTGGCAGACGCATTGTTTATATTTTGCTTTAAGACTTACATACCTCGCGGTTACATTTTAAGGAGTCATTGCTTTCGTGTCTCAGACCCCGCTTTTACATTTTCAACCCCGTATTGCTTAATTATGTTGACTTCACCCACAGCGCACCTCACAGGTTAAATGCATTTATTTTCTGTGGCAGACGTGGAGTTTACAATTCAACTTTGCATTGCTTTCCTGTCCCGGACATTTGCTAGAGGCCGCTCTGCTCCTCCGTTGTTGCTTCTCAGGCTTTGCGGGCGAGGCCATTGGAGGAGTGGGCAGGGTAGAGCCGGGGCCGCTGTATCTCCTTGGCTCTCGGAGATCCCAAACGGGTACATGCAGCTCCTTTCTGCTAATCCCTTCCCTTACTTTCCAAAACGGTCAGAGGCAGACCAGCTCGCTGAGTCATTCTTCGTTACTCACCTAGTCTGATACATTTTTGCAACATTTCTTCCGTCAGCCTGAATTATTCTTAAATGCATGGTGACAAGAGGCTCGGATAAGATTCTTCCTGTTTCTCATGCTAAGCCATAGCATGGCCATTAGAGGAGGGGGAGGGTTAGGGGTAGAGCTGGGGCGCCCTTCAAGATGCTCACACCCTGCATAGCTCAAGAAGCTCACAAAATAATGCCATGGCTTAACAAGAGAAACAGCAAGAATGTTATCTGAGCCTATTACAATTAGCTTATAGATGCAGACATGTGAGCCATTTTTTTATTTAATTCACTAATAGGGAGCATTTTTATTTTGGTGCCCGTGCATATTCTCTATCTCAGTGTGACCCTGATAGTTGGCAACCCACTAGCAATTCCTTTGATATTTACTAAATACCAGGCAGTTGGGGTATACCTGCTACTTGCTACCAAATGGGTTTTTGGACACATAATGAATGAACTGGAAAAAGAAAATGCGATGTGTTTTCACAAGCATAATTAAGCTGATTGTTGGTGTCTCATCATTCCCATTTGTTTCAGTTGGCGATTTTTAATATGTACATTTTCTATTTTTTTTGTTTACTAGACTTTCATACTAGTGTCCAGCAGGAAGGTTTTGGTACGTGAAGTAACAGTAGATGGTGTAGCACCCAGGATAATGTGCTGCATGGCTAAATACTTATAACATCCCAATAGCGAGACCTATTGGCTATGCCAATGCTTGTTTGTTCTAGCTGAAGGCTTTTGCTCTTTAGACTGTTCCAGGTTGCGATTTCGTTACTGGTGGTTCTGCTGTTTGTGTAGTTGCATGTGTTTGGTAAGAGACTTTATTTTGTACAATGTAAATGAGTTTCATTTCTCTGCATGAATTTGTTTTTTGCAAATGGTGTAATAATAGCAGTATGTTTGGCTTCTGTTTTTTGAGTGTCAAAAACTTTTTGCATTTGTGCTCGATGTGTATTTTGTTGTCTTGTGAGTAATTGGTTTTGTTTTTTTCTTTCTAGTGGGATATCGTTTTTGCTGTGTCTCTGCAGAGTAGGTGCTGGTGAGTGTAGCTGTCTCTTGTAAGTGAATTGTATAGTTTTTGAGTATATAGATCTTTGTGATAAAGGCACACATTATTTTACTTACTTGTTTTGAACAGTGTTGGTTGTTGTTGACTTGTTTGTGCAGTCTCCTTTCTTAGTAAGGATAATGGCTAGCCGCAGGATTACTGCTCAGCAGGTTGTTGGTATGCTTTTTGAGTCTTCCTCTGACCATGGTTCAGAGACTGACTCTGCATCTGAGTCAGAGGAGGCAGGGGACGATTCAGGCAGTGAGTTTTCTCTCCACATGGAATCATCGGATACTGAAGATACTCTTAGTGCGGATGAAGTGCCTGTGTTAGAGGAGGAGATTGATGTGCCGATAGTGCGGCAAGAGGCATCTGGGCTGCAGCCTGGGGCTGCAAGGCTTCCCGATGGTGTAGTGCGGCAAGAGGCATCTGGGCTGCAGCCTGCGGCTGCAAGGCTTCCCGTTGGTGTAGTGCGGCAAGAGGCATCTGGGGCAGCAAGGCTTCCCGTTGGTATAGTGCGGCATCTGGGCTGCAGCCTGGGGCTGCAAGGCTTCCCGTTGAAAGTGCTGACCTCTGGGTTGCCCCAGGCATGGTGCAGCCGGCATTGCCAGACTTTACTGGTGTTCCAGGGTGTAGAGTGAATACTGAAAACTTTTTGCCGATACATTTTTTTCAGTTGTTTATGGACGATGTGTTTTTGGCAGAGATTGTTGAGCAGACTAATTTGTATGCTGAACAGTTTTTGAGGGACAACAGTGCCAGTCTTAAGCCCCACTCTAGAGCTACCCGGTGGACTCCCACAAATCTGGAAGAGATGAAGAAGTTCTTGGGTTTAACTTTTTTGATGGGCTTGCTAAGGAAGCCATCAATGTCTTCATATTTGTCTACTAGTCCCTTGATGGCAACTGCTATTTTTCCGGCAGTCATGAGTCATGATAGGCATTTGCTTCTGCTTCGGATGATGCATTTTGCTGATAATGGTTTAGCGTTGCCACGAGATCACCCTGAATGTGACCGTCTTTTTAAGATCCGGCCTGTCATTGATCACTTTGTTGATCGATTTTCTGAGATCTATGCTCCAGGGAAAGAAATTGCAGTGGATGAGTCGTTGGTGTTGTTCAAGGGACGCTTGGTTTTTAGGCAATACATTCCTAGTAAGAGGGTACGCTATGGAATTAAGCTGTATATGCTGTGTGACAGTAGGACTGGATATGTCTCTAATTTCAGGGTGCACACCGGTAAGGAATCCAGGATTAACCCCCCTGGTTGTCCGTCCACTTTTGGAGTGACTGAGAATATTGTGTGGGAACTTGGTAGAGGATTTTTTAACAAAGGCCACCATTTATATGTAGATAACTTCTACACTGGTGTGCGGTTGTTCAGGGAATTGGCCAAAGTGGACACTGTTGCTTGTGGCACAATCCGCTCTAACCGTAAAGGTTTCCCAAAAGAACTTGTTTGTCAAAAGCTTGTGCGGGGACAGTGCAGTGCGTTGCGTTGCGAGGAGCTTCTAGCTGTGAAGTTTTCAGACAGGAGAGATGTCTACATGCTGACTACCATCCATGATGAAAGCACTGCACCTGTGACTGTTTGGGGTCAGGTTGCTGAAGCGCGCAAACCTGTGTGCATTTTAGACTATAATAAGCACATGTGTGGTGTTGACAGAGTAGATCAGAGGTTGGAACCTTACGCTGCTCTTCGTAAGGCTTACATTTGGTACAAGAAGTTGGCTATCATCTTTTCCACTTGGCAACCTTTAATGCTTTTGTTGTGTTCCAGGATTCTTGTCCTGAGTCAAAGATTACTTTTGCTAAGTTTCAAGAGTCTGTAATAGGCAGCCTTGTTTTAGTGGAACAGGCAAGTGTTCCTAGAGTTGGAGTGGTGGAGGATGTTGCTAGATTGAAAGATCGCCACTTTCCTGATCACATTCCTCCCACACCCTCAAAAGACTTTCCCAGTAGGAGATGTATGTTATGTTATGTTATGTTAAAAGTACTTGTTAAGCGCACGTACACCGAAAACGGTTTCATGGCGCTCAGGGCAAAGAGGACGGTGCAGATGAGGAGGTAGTATTACTGATAAGCTTGAGAGAACAGCCAGGTCTTGAGCTTTTGCCTGAACTGGGAGTACAGGGTCACAGATCTTACTTCAATAGGCAGTGAGTTCCATAGTTGAGGGGCTAAGACCGCGAATCTGAGTCCGCCATGCTTTTTACGCTTGAACGGTACAGCAGTCAACAAATTAAGAGTGGAGGAACGCAGTTCTCGAAGAGGGGCGTACCGCTGCAATTTGCAAGAAATGAAAGCAGGGCCATTACCGGCAAGGGCCTTAAAGATGGTGCATCCCATCTTAAAAATACAGCGTTTACCTACCGGGAGCCAGTGTAGGCTCTTCATCAGAGGTTTAACATGGCATCGACTGGACTGGCGAGCGATTAGTCTGGCGGCGTGGTTCTGCACCAGCTGCAGGCGGTGGATTTGGTAGGCTGGGATGCCTGCATATAAAGAGTTAGCGTAATCGATCCGCGAGATTACCAGAGCAAGGGTAACCAAAATTAGAGCCTCAGTGGTTAGAAATCTGGCAATCTTACGGATTCTGCGCAGATGAAAAAAGCTGTAGATGTAGAGTCTGTTGGCGAAGAGGTATGCGGAAGGAGACTCGTATGTACTGCTCTGAGTGTCTTTCTAACCCTGGGCTGTGTGTGCCTGCTTGTTTTAGAATGTACCACACGCAAAATAATTTTTGGGAGCATCCATGAGTGGTAAAGTGAACTGCCTGGCCTCTATTGTTTAATATTTTTGGTTCAGTTTCAAGGTTGGCATTTGTGTAGTGTATTGAGTTTCAGATTTTGTGTTAGTAGATTTGTATCTATTTGCAATTTGTTTGTGTTTTCTTATTTATATAAAAAAAAATCCTAAATGTGATGGCGGTGTGCGTGGAGTGGCGCTTGTCTGGCGGTATGCATGGTCTGGCGTTTGGCTGGCGGTGTGTTTGGATTGGCGCTTGGCTGGCGGTGTGTGTGGACTGGCGCTTGGCTGGCAGTGTGTTTGTACTGGCGCTTGGCTGGCGGTGTGTTTGGGCTGGCGCTTGGCTGGTGGTGTGCGTGGACTGGCGCTTGGCTGGCGGTGTGCGTGGACTGGCGCTTGGCTGGCGGTGTGCGTGGACTGGTGCTTGGCTGGCGGTATGTTTTGATTGGTGCTTGGCTGGCGGTGTGTTTTGATTGGTGCTTGGCTGGCGGTGTGTTTGTACTGGCGCTTGGCTGGCAGTGTGTTTGTACTGGCGCTTGGCTGGCGGTGTGTTTGCACTGGCACTTGGCTGGCGGTGTGCGTGGACTGGCGCGTGGCTGGCGGTGTGCGTGGACTGGCGCTTGGCTGGCATTGTGCGTGGACTGGTGCTTGGCTGGCGGTGTACGTGGACTGGCGCTTGGCTGGCGGTGTGTGAGTAGTGACTAGCTGCTGGTCACTACACACACTGCTAGCCAAACGCCACTCAACGCAATCCGTGAGCTGGTGTGGTTGCTGTGTCAGGAATGTGGGCGTGTGAAAGTGATGGGCCCTTGAATGGCGCTGTCTGCTGGTGTGAGTGTTGTAATGTGCTGGGCCCGCGGCTGGCGTTGTGAATGGTTTTGTATGTGTCACACGTATGAAAGGTGTATGAATGGCCTGTAAAGAGGTTGGTGCCTTGTCGTGGCTTTACAGCTCACGAGCTGTGAGTCAATGGTTCAGTTTCTTGTCCTTTCAATTAACAGTGCATTTCATTTTTGTGAAATCTCTGGTTAATACAACTGTATATACTGAACCATCACTTACCCTCGTGCCAAATCCAACCAGTATGTATGTGTGCTTGAGGAATAGGTGGTTGTGCATAAAAATTTGTCTTTTCTGTTTTTGTCAAGCAGGGTGTACCTTGTCCTTTTTTGTGAATGTTGTAATGTGTTGGTTTTGTGCCTGGTGGTGTGAATGGTCTTGTGTGTATCATGTATGAAAGGTGTGTGAATGGCCTGTAAAGCGGTTGGTGCCTGCGAGTCACTGGTTCAGTTTTTTTGTCCATTCAATTATTGACAGTGCATTTCATTTTTGTGAAATCTCTTGTTAATACAATTTTATATACTGAACCATCACTCGCCCTCGTGCCAAATCCAACCAGTATGTGTGTGTGCTTGAGGAATAGATGGCTGTGCAGTAATCTTTGTCTGTTTTGTCGCTCTGCCAAGCTGTACATTTCATTTAAGAATAACCTAACAACTGTAGTTTTTGTCATAAACTAAACACCCATGGGAGTGCATGGTGAGGTCTCTCTTGTGGATCCCAACAAGTTATCTTACCCACAATGTCCTCCAAACCTCAAAATGTGACATTTTCCTTGCATTTTTGTGCCCAAATTTTCACACTGCAGAAAGTAACAACAAATTTCCAACCCCCCAGCATTTCTCCAAGTATCCCAATAGAAATGGTACCTCACTTGTATGGGTGGGCCAAGTACCCGCGGCAGGGAAGGGCCCAAAACCTATTGATGTGACATCAAAATTACCTATCACAAACCAACCTGGTTTTGCATGGGGGGTCCCATGAGTTTTTGGTCCGGGGCTCGGCGGCCATCTAGGGAAACCTACCTAACCCACACATTTCTGGAAACTAGACACCCGGTAGAGTCCAACGAGATATGGCTTGCGTGGGTCCCCCATCATTCTCCTAACCAGAATCCCCTGCAAACCACAAATTTCGCTGAAAAATCCACTTTTTTCTCACATTTCTGTGTGGGAAAGTTCTGGAATCTGCGTGGATCCACAAATTTCCTCCCACCCAGCATTCCCCCAGGTCTCCCGATAAAAATGGTAAATTTTTCAGCGAAATTTGAGGTTTGCAGGGGATTCTGGGTAGGAGAATGATGGGGGACCCACGCAAGCCATACCTCACTGGACTCCCCTGGGTGTCTAGTTTCCAGAAATGTGTGGGTTAGGTAGGTTTCCCTAGATGGCTGCCGAGCCCCAGGCCAAAAACTCATGGGACCCCCCATGCAAAACCAGGTTGGTTTGTGATAGGTAATTTTGATGTCGCCCCAATAGCTTTTGGGCCCTTGCCTGTCGCGGGTCCTTGACCCACCCATGCAAGTGAGGTACCATTTTTCTCGGAAGACTTTGGGGAACGCGGGGTGGGTGGAAATTTGTGGATCCACGCAGATTCCAGTACTTTCCACCACAGAAATGTGGGGAAAATGTGTTTTTTTGGACAATTTTTTAGGTTTGCAAGGGATTCTGGGTAACAGAACCTGGTAGGAGGCAGTCAAGTCACCCCATCCTGGATTCCCCTGGGTGTCTAGTTTTCAAAAATTTATAGGTTTGCTAGGTTTCCCTACGTGCCGGCAGAGCTAGGGTTCAAAAACTACAGCTAGGCACTTTGCCAAAAAAGGGTCATTTTTCACTGCAAAATTGAGGTGTGTCCACGTTGCGTTTTGTGCCGTTTCCTGCCGCGGGCACTAGGCTGACCCACACAAGTGAGGTACCATTTTTCTCGGAAGACTTTGGGGAACGCGGGGTGGGTGGAAATTTGTGGATCCACGCAGATTCCAGAACTTTCCACCACAGAAATGTGGGGAAAATGTGGTTTTTTTGACAATTTTTTAGGTTTGCAAGGGATTCTGGGTAACAGAACCTGGTGGGAGGCAGTCAAGTCACCCCATCCTGGATTCCCCTGGGTGTCTAGTTTTCAAAAATTTATAGGTTTGCTAGGTTTCCCTAGGTGCCGGCAGAGCTATGGTTCAAAAACTACAGCTAGGCACTTTGCCAAAAAAGGGTCATTTTTCACTGCGAAATTAAGGTGTGTCCACGTTGCGTTTTGCGCCGTTTCCTGCCGCGGGCACTAGGCCAACCCACACAAGTGAGGTACCATTTTTCTCGGAAGACTTTGGGGAACGCGGGGTGGGTGGAAATTAGTGGATCCACGCAGATTCCAGAACTTTCCACCACAGAAATGTGGGGAAAATGTGTTTTTTTTGACAATTTTTTAGGTTTGCAAGGGATTCTGGGTAACAGGACCTGGTGGGAGGCAGTCAAGTCACCCCATCCTGGATTCCCCTGGGTGTCTAGTTTTCAAAAATGTATAGGTTTGCTAGGTTTCCCTAGGTGCCGGCAGAGCTATGGTTCAAAAGCTACAGCTAGGCACTTTGCCAAAAAAGGGTCATTTTTCACTGCGAAATTGAGGTGTGTCCACGTTGCGTTTTGCGCCGTTTCCTGCCGCGGGCACTAGGCCGACCCACACAAGTGAGGTACCATTTTTCTCAGAAGACTTTGGGGAACGCGGGGTGGGTGGAAATGTGTGGATCCACGCAGATTCCAGAACTTTCCACCACAGAAATGTGGGGAAAATGTATTTTTTGGGACATTTTTTTAGGTTTGCAAGGGATTCTGGGTAACAGAACCTGGTGGGAGGCAGTCAAGTCACCCCATCCTGGATTCCCCTGGGTGTCTAGGTTTCAAAAATGTATAGGTTTGCTAGGTTTCCCTAGGTGCCGGCAGAGCTATGGTTCAAAAACTACAGCTAGGCACTTTGCCAAAAAAGGGTCATTTTTCACTGCGAAATTAAGGTGTGTCCACGTTGCGTTTTGCGCCGTTTCCTGTCGCGGGCATTAGGCCGACCCACACAAGTGAGGTACTATTTTTCTCTGAAGACTTTGGGGAACGCGGGGTGGGTGGAAATTTGTGGATCCACGCAGATTCCAGAACTTTCCAGCACAGAAATGTGGTGTAAATGTGTTTTTTTTGACAATGTTCTAGGTTTGAAAGGGATTCTGGGTAACAGAACCTGGTGGGAGGCAGTCAAGTCACCCCATCCTGGATTCCCCTGGGTGTCTAGTTTTCAAAAATGTGTAGGTTTGCTAGGTTTCTCTAGGTGCCGGCAGAGCTATGGTTCAAAAACTACAGCTAGGCACTTTGCCAAAACAAGGGTTATTTTTCACTGCGAAATTGAGGTGTGTCCACGTTGCGTTTTGCGCCGTTTCCTGTCGCGGGCACTAGGCCGACCCACACAAGTGAGGTACCATTTTTCTCGGAAGACTTTGGGGAACGCGGGGTGGGTGGAGATTTGTGGATCCACGCATATTCCAGAACTTTCCACCACAGAAATGAGGGGAAAATGTGTTTTTTTAAACATTTTTTTAGGTTTGCAAGGGATTCTGGGTAACAGAACCTGGTGGGAGGCAGTCAAGTCACCCCATCCTGGATTCCCCTGGGTGTCTAGTTTTCAAAAATGTATAGGTTTGCTAGGTTTCCCTAGGTGCCAGCAGAGCTATGGTTGAAAAACTACAGCTAGGCACTTTGCCAAAAAAGGGTCATTTTTCACTGCGAAATTGAGGTGTGTCCACGTTGCGTTTTTTGCCGTTTCCTGCCGCGGGCACTAGGCCGACCCACACAAGTGAGGTACCATTTTTCTCTGAAGACTTTGGGGAACGCGGGGTGGGTTGAAATTTGTGGATCCACGCAGATTCCAGAACTTTCCACCACAGAAATGTGGGGAATATGTGTTTTTTTTGACAATTTGTTAGGTTTGCAAGGGATTCTGGGTAACAGAACCTGGTGGGAGGCAGTCAAGTCACCCCATCCTGGATTCCCCTGGGTGTCTAGTTTTCAAAAATGTATAGGTTTGCTTGGTTTCCCTAGGTGCCAGCAGAGCTAGGCTTCAAAAACCACAGCTAGGCACTTTGCCAAAAAAGGGTCATTTTTCACTGCGAAATTGAGGTGTGACCACGTTGCGTTTTTCGCCGTTTCCTGTCGCGGGCACTAGGCCGACCCACACAAGTGAGGTACCATTTTTCTTGGAAGACTTTGGGGAACGCGGGGTGGGTAAAAATTTGTGGATCCACGCAGATTGCAGAACTTTCTACCACAGAAATGTGGGGAAAATGCGGTTTTTTTGACAATTATTTAGGTTTGCAAGGGATTCTGGGTAACAGAACCTGGTGGGAGGCAGTCAAGTCACCCCATCCTGGATTCTCCTGGGTGTCTAGTTTTAAAAAATATATAGGTTTGCTAGGTTTCCCTAGGTGCCGGCAGAGCTATGGTTCAAAAACTACAGCTAGGCACTTTGCCAAAAAAGGGTCATTTTTCACTGCAAAATTGAGGTGTGTCCACGTTGCGTTTTTCGCCGTTTCCTGCCGCGGGCACTAGGCCGACCCACACAAGTGAGGTACCATTATTCTCGGAAGACTTTGGGGAACGCGGGGTGGGTGGAAATTTGTGGATCCAGGCAGATTACAGAACTTTCCACCACAGAAATGTGGGGAAAATTTGTTTTTTTTGACAATTTTTTAGGTTTGCAAGGGATTCTGGGTAACAGAACCTGGTGGGAGGCAGTCAAGTCACCCCATCCTGGATTCCCCTGTGTGTCTAGTTTTCAAAAATGTATATGTTTGCTAGGTTTCCCTAGGTGCCGGGAGAGCTAGGGTTCAAAAACTACAGCTAGGCACTTTGCAAAAAAAGGGTAATTCTTCATTGAGAAAATGTGGTGTGTTCACGTTGGGTTTTGAGCCATTTCCTGTCGTGGGCACTATGCCTACCCACACAAGTGAGGTACCATTTTTATTGGGAGACTTAGGGTAATTCAGATTTGTAAAGCAACTGTTATTACCTATTGACTTTGGATGCATTTCTGCCTTCCAAATGAAAGACATTGTGTAAAAAAGAAGTCATTTTGAAAAATGACCGATAATTCTCATGCTAGTATGAGTATTCCCAATTTCGAAAATGTGCAAATATCTACTGTTTCTAAACTCTATAATTTGTTCCCATTTCAGAAATACATAGGTGTCTTTCATACCGATTTTTCCATGTATACATTTTCCCACAATAATTGCTATATACCCGGTACATAATAAAAAGCCATTGCAAATTGCTGCTCAGTTTTTGACTCTGGGTTCGTCTGGTTCTTGGTGAACCTACAAGTCCTATATATCCCCACAACCAGTAAGGTCCAGCGGATGTAACGGTATATTGCTTTCAAAGAGCTGTCATAATTAGAAGAAGTTACAGGTGAAAACGTTGACACAAAAGGCTGTTTTTTTCAACTAATTTTCAATTTTTCCTATATTTAACTGTAAGTTTCTATAAAGAAACCTTGATGGATCTACACAAATGACCACTTGCTGAATTCAGAATTTTGTCTACTTTTCTAAAAGGTATAGCTTTCCAGGATCCATTATTGCTTTCATACCCATTTCTACCATTAACTGGAAGGAGGTTGAAAGCACAAAAAATAGCAAATATAGGCTATGTCCCAGAAAAATGCCAAAACTGTGTAAACAATGTTGGTTTTCTGACAAAAGTCTGTCATTCCCTAAAAGCTGGGTAAATGGTGATTTCAGCCCCACAAACCCTTTTTTGATACCATTTGCAGGGAAAAACCCAGACGCTTTCATTTGCAGCCCTTTTTTCCCATTTTTCCCCAAAAAACCAATATTTAGCTGTATTTTGGCTAATTTCTGGGACCCCTCCAGGGGAATCCACAAACCCTGGGTACCTTTAGAATCCCCATGATGTTGGAAGAAAAGGACGCAAATTTGTCGTGGATACCTTATGTGGTCAAAAAGTTACAGGGGCCTAAGCGTGCACTACCCCAAATAGCCAAAAAAAGGCTTAGCACAGGGGGGGGGAAAGGCCTAGCAGCGAAGGGGTTATTAAGTGAATAACATTTGCTTCCGGCCAGGATATCATAATATTCCCCTATGTTCGGATCTCTTGGCATAACCAATGGAATTGAGATATGGTTTGTGCTGTTACTGCTTTCCAAAGTTCAACAAGAATGCAGTGAGAGCCCAAACCACACCTGTACTAGACTGTCCAGGTTTTCCTGACAGGTGATTATTATGTTTAGATTATTTAGATAGTCAACTATCGTAGATGTAAAGTTAAGAGCAGAGAAGAAATTGCTGCTGGCTTTGCCAATGCTTGTTTTGCTAAACTTACCAGATGGTTTACACTTCTATTGTATTTCAGAAAAATCTTGCTGGACCTGATTTGTCTTGTGGCTCAGTGTCGCAATGAACTTGGAACGTGGTTTGAATGTTGCGTACTGTTCCTCAATCGATTCCTAATTTTCCACAAAGTTCTCGAATTTATATGTCAAGTGGGTAGATATCTTAAAATGAAAAACAGAGGTTTCCCTCCAAAACATTCGTATGTTTCCCCACGATACCATGAATGTTTCTACGTGGTTGATCTCCCTCCTTGTAGTACAAGACCGACACCACGGTCTAAGACTTAAATATCCGTTTAAGTCACGCCTGACTATAAATGTTTCCTCATGTTTAATGAACGAGCCTTTAAGTGTCAAGAGGGAACCATACTTCCTTTATACTATAATCACTGTTTTCCTATAAGATTTTCTATTTTCTGTTCTGTTTATTTTTAGGGGTACTTGTTACCATGTTATTAATGAAAGTCCCATAGAACGGCAACCCCCAAAATGCATTGGGGCAATGGGTTAGTTTTTGTTATGCAATTATAATGAATTGGCAATCACGAAGAACAAATAAAGAGAAATGTGTGGAATCTTAACTTAGCCATAGAAGTCAGCAATGATTGATTAACTTGTTGATTGAGAGTATGACGTATGATTAGAACACTTAAGTGTAAAAATATGCTGTGCACTGGGAGACACGGGTCACTGGTTGATCCGTGCTCTATGAAGTTAATCATTGTGCCCTTGGCTGAAGGGCTATTTTCCTGACTGCACGCTGACATTTTTAGCATACAACTGAATCTACTGGCTATCTGACACTTTCAAGGATTTCCAGCTCACACATCAAAGTACCCAAAATGACTGGTTGATGAAGGCAAATCATCTCCTGGGTGTGGTCTGTATGTTGGATGTTGTCTGTGGGGATGAGGACTTCTAAGATTTGTGTAGATAGGAGCCTGAGCCATTTATCTCTGACAAAAGGTGTGTGCAGGTTGTGTTTTGTCATGAGGTCTGCAATATTAGGAGTATGGAGGCCTCCAGAGTGTTTATAATGAGCATGATCTGAAGGTCAGGGTTTGCTGGATGTGAGTGCATGTTAGTGAGAGGGAGTTTAATGGGATTCTTGAGTGTTTGTTGTGTGATTCTTGGCGTGAGAGTGGGTATCGGTTTCTGATGTGTGGACTGTAAGGCATATGGCATAAATGCCTTACCTGTGATGTATGGCTGCTAGCCTTGGCTCTTTCTGGCCCTAACAGGTGACACCCATGTCTTCTGCCTCCCTTAGCAACACATGGCTCCACCATGAGATGCCCCAACTGAGACAACTTTGAGGGTCCCCAGTTGGTCTGGGATTGATGAGAGGAAGGGATGGACTAATGCCCTGCTTCGGGAGCAGAATTGTTGCTTCGAGGGTATCCAGGTGGCAGACATTTTAGGGAAAGAAGATGGTTCTTGGGTGTCAACAAGAGGGTCACGTGACCAGCCACAATATGGTCTTGGGTACTATGCACAAGTAGGCATAATTAGGCTGTCCCAAAACTGCAGGGCCATTTCAAAAGAGTGTGAATATCTCTAAAGTCTAATACTCTGTGGGTTGTCGCAAAATATTCATTGCATTTCCTTGACAACCAACAATTCTTATAAGACAGACTTTTTCATTGTTACTGCTTTGAAACTCTTACCTCCTTACAATTACTCTCAACCTACCAAGAAGTGAGATAATATTTTCAATCAATTGTACAAGCAATATACACGTTTGTGATTTCAGATTTTTAACGTTTCTGGGTTTCTGACTCACTTCTGAACTGGTACTTATAAAAAAATTTTTTCAAGCAAACGCATTTTACACCCCTAAGTGTCCCCTATACGTGGGAAAATTATGATAGAGCATGACATTCTAAGATCCTGATTAATAGAACCAGCAGAATTAGGATTTGTGAAATTTAACTTGCTTTGATTGTGGTTAAAACTCTGTAAAGCCAACTAGATCAGGCAAACAATTCTGCTAGCATGACTCATATGGGTGCGAGCATTTAAAGAGAGCTGATTGTGATAGTTTCCCACATCAAATTCACTTGAAATCTGTCACCGTTAAACCCTGGCGTACATAAGGGAGTTAGGGGCATATTATCAAGGGCCGGCGATAAATATCGCAAAGCGCGCTTAGCGCTTGCATATTTATCGCCGGCTATCTCTGGAATTTATCGCCCGGTTAGCGCGTTATTAACAACGCGCATCGCCGAGGCGATAAAAATGTCAGAGATAGCGTGGATATCGCCGTTTTCCATGGGAAAACGGCGATATCCTAGATGATAGGGCCTGTGGTCTTAGCCACAGAATCCACCCCCATGTTAAGTATGCCTTAGTCAGGAATTTAACAGACGTTAAATTCCTGCGTTAAGGCATACTTAACGCGATTAAAATAATCGCTTCCCCGCATTGTAAATATCGCGAAGCTGCCTCGCGATATTTACCCATGTTGTTTCCACAGACACGCCTACTTTGCATCTCATTATCGATGCGAAGTCAGGCGTGCTGAGAACGGGAGCAAAATCAGCAAAACACGCGATAGCGTGTCTTTGCTGATAAGGCGATATAATTATCGCCGCTTTTAGGCCGAAAACGGCCGCAAAAGCGGCGATAATTGTTTATCGCCGCCTTGTTAATATGCCCCTTAGTTTGGGCGGAGTACCTCCAAAGCATCATTACTTCGGGGGGTCTAGGTGAAAAGATTTCATAACATCGAATAATGTGTATCATGTTCACAATACTAATAAAAGAAAACTAACTGTTAAAACATGTTTTGTTCTGTGCCTGTGAATTGTCTGTTCTGTGATCAATGCTCAAGCATATGGCAAGGGAACACTAGCCAAACTGTGGAAATTGTTGAGTGCCATCTATTTCCATCGAGTGTGCCAGAGGTTTTCATTAACTCCAAAATCTGGAAATCGTTGCAGATCGTAGACGTGCCTATTCCTTTGTCAGTTGTCCCCTCTTACACTACAAATCTGTCCCAAAGTTTTTCGTTGCAACCAGCTCTCCAGCGCGCACACTTTTTGTAGCAATGATTAAACACCTTCTTGGATTTGAACGTCCTTAGATAATGGTCTGACTTGTATAAATGCACTACAAATAGTAAGTGATCCTTTGCATCCCAGTGGCATGCACATACCAATGCACAGTAAAAGAGATGTCTCTGTAGATAAACCTGTAAAGCACTAATTAAAATAACAAGAATATTCACACGTTTCCTACTCTAGAAGTTTACATGACACTCCTCAGTATTCTAACATATGCCTTGTATTATTTTATGCTTGTACATATTATTCATGTTAGTAGTTTTCCACTTGTGCAGCGCTGTGCCACTCAATGAGGGTCTGGTTCAAGTTCTACATAAACAAATAAATATTTAAAAATTAAATAATGCCTGCACTTAGTAATGGCAATTGGCCCGTGATATACCACACTCATGACTGGTTTCTGCCCAGGAATTAAATACTTTATTTCAGAAAAATCACAATCAGATATAGAAAATACATAAAAAGTGTACTATACCCGAATCCATCCAGAAAGGTGAAAAAGACTAGCCATTCCGTACATCCTAGAATGAAAATATTGACATCATCACCAGTACAGAAATAGGAGCTATGATCACTTTATGTAAGAACGGCAGCAAAAGACCTATGTCACAAATACTAGATTACATATGAGTGTAATACTTTTGCAGTAGCTGTGAGGAAATCTGATCTTAACTATGCACTTTATTGTGCAATCAAGGAATTTACAAACCTCTGAGCACCTCACTTTTTGGAACCAAATTTCTGTACTCTGAACTTGTGAAAACAGTTACAATGCCATTGTGTGAGGTAAGGAGAGAAAAGCCTGCGTACTACATGACGGAAAATGTATGTGAATCGCTGAGCCCCATTTGACACCCACTTGTAATCAGTTTAAATTGTTGTCATAAATAGATCCCTCTGAGGTCTTCAACCACCTATGAATCTAAAAAAGTGAATTCTACTCTGCTATCTGTATTCAGGGACTAATATGTCATGTTCAGAACCTGGACTGGCCCCATTTCTGGCATTTGTCAAGTTCATCTCAATGTACTGGATTACGAAAGGACACTGTCCTCTCTCGGGAAGGTAAGGACTCTGCCATGATCTGTGTGTTAGAAATTGGGTCTCTAGTTGGCAGAGCTATGCACCCTGTCCAAGTAGGGATCACAATCCAAGTCAAGGTAAGTTAGATACACACTAAAATATAGCCTGTGCTAACCCTCTGGTAGCTTGGTATAGAGCGGTCAGGCATATCTAAAGAGGCAAAGTGTACAGTATTTGTGCGACACACACACAGTAACAAAATGAAAACACCGCAAAAATACTCCACAAAATCTAATAAGTAGAACTGGAGTTATGAATTTTTAAATAATAAATCAAAAAGCAGAGCTTAGAAGTCTATAGCGCTAAGGGGTTATTTGAGGTTGTGCTAGACCGGGGCAAATCCAAAGTTCAGGCCGATTGCGATGGAGGGCAGGCCAGCTACTGGACTCAGACAGGTCCCGCTGACAAAGATCCTTGGATGGAGCAAGCATCAACGTCAATGACTCAATGCGAGGAGTCGAGGAAATGCAGCATCGGCATCAAGCCCGTGGATGGAGGCAAAGCATCGGCACCAATCCACGCAGTCGATGAAAACTTCATCGATGAACCCCTTAGGATGCAGGCGCTGCGTCGCTGTTGAGCCGCACTGTCCGTCATCGTTGAGCCGTTCAGGAGGTCAAGGCGATGTCGTTGATCGGTGTCAGCATCGAAGGGCAATGCCTATACCCGGCCGGCTCAAAGTCATCCCTGCGTCGATTTTGGAGCAAAAACAGCTGTAGAACCCAATTCTGAGGCCCAGAACTGGGTTGGTACCTCAAGCAAGGGAAGATTCACCAATGCCAGAGTCCAGCAGCTGCGTTGCAGAAAGTCTTTGATGGCCCTGACATTTAAGAACTGGGAGCAAGACAGCAAGCCCTTAGAGTCACTCTGGGTTCAAGTGAGATGGGTCCAGTCCTTGTCCTCAGCACGCAGCAGGGCAGCTCAGCAAAGCAGGAATGCTTTTCCTTCAGAACAGTAAGTCAAGCATAGTGGCAATCTTTGTAGCACAGCAGTTTTTACTTCTGGCAGAGTTCTTCACAGATCCAGTAGTGTACTGTCTTGGGAGGATCAGTATACCCATTTGTGCCTTTGAAGTGGGGGGACTTCAAAGCAAGCCCTTGAAGTGCACATGCCCCCCTTTCATCCCAGCCCTGGCTCCAGACTATTAGTAGGAGGTAATCAGCCCTTTGTGTGGGACACAGGACACTGCATATTCAGGTGGAAGTGTCAGCTCCCCCTCCCTCTTCCTGCCTAGGAAGATCTATCAGAATGTAGATGAATGCAGATGGGTTCTCTGTCATAAAAGCCATATTAGCGGTTGCAAACAGCCTGATTTTCCATTTGCGACCACTAAAATCGGTCATACATGTGGCCCCAAGTGCTGTGGCTGTATAGCTATGCATTGCATGTACAACTTCAATTCAGTTTTCAGGCTGTGGGACTCTAAGCACTCCGGAGACAACAACCAGATGCTCTCCAGGAGGCGCCCCACAGCTGCTTGGCCTTTGTTCATGCTTATTCTCTGTTCTCAATGACAAAAACCAAATGAACACTCCAACACCGTGCTGGCCATGCTGATAAACATCTCCTATCCTGCAAGTAAACGTGCTGGGAGCAGGGTACACTACAGTACTAGAGAATTCCTATAGGAACAGCACCGTATAACCCACTTCCACTTTTTATATCTGGCTTGACAGTATACTTGTCTGCATGACCTGTTGTTAACCAACTCTTTAAAATAAGCATAGAGAGCTCTTTGGACCTACCCAGAGGGACATTACTTTTCCATCACACGCTATTTGCTGTTTGGTGTATCGTTCCGCCTCCTTTGGGCTGCTTGAATTGACATGCTGGAGGGGCTATTTTATATCTCAAAAGTTTACTGAATCATACATATTAAATGCGTTCATCTAATAGATACATTCTATACAAAAAGAGATGTTTTTGTTTTGCTTTTTTAGGTGCTACATGCTTTTTGTCAATGTTTTAGTCAGTACTCAAAAATAAAAGCCATATCTATTGGCTTTGTCAATGCTTGTTATTTCTGCATTTATCTCAGCAATAATTTGCTATTTTTATATTAAACCCAACCTCAGGTTTTAGTCTTCTTACCTAAACTACTCCAGGAACTAATACATTTGGAGGATCACCTTTGCTAAGAGGGAATTGCAGTACATCAATGGATCCCAAATTCCAAAGTCTTCCAAATATAATAAAAATGGGTGAAATAACATAAGAGGGCTAATTGAAAAAATAAGAGCGGATTTTGATTTACTAGACACAGAGTGGCATTTGTACTCCAAGGATCCAGTTATTACTTCTATTTTGGCAATCATAATGTATTGACAATAATTTATTACATCCTGGTATTAGGAGCGTTTAACTGTTGAAGAGAATTTTATTCGCTAACAAAATGCTTACTTTAAAAATGTGCAAAGCTTATGATTAAGTAATATATATATTAAGAGCAAAATTTGCAGAAGGTAATCATACTTAAATATTATAGGCCTGCAAAAATAAATAAAAGTGCTGACTTAAGTTGGCATAAATGTAGATGCCATGATAAATGGAAAATAATTTCAATAGTTTTCGAGGTGCAGCAGCAGGCTTGCCGTATAACGGCAGATTGAGGGCAAGCTTACTGCTGCACCTCGAATACGTTTGAAATGTAATCCATGAGGCTCATGGAGTGAACAAATTGAAAAGAGTTGAAAAAACTAGAAAGTGAACCCGACTGGGCTCGATGATAATCTATTAGAGACTTTAATGTGTGTTTGTTTGAGTAAGAACATTGGAAGGCTGTCCCTGTTTTTAGGTCGAGCATTCGAGACCTGTTGTAATTTCTCATGTTGGCTTAAAGCAATCGCCCTGCTTTTGATTTGCTTGTTTCAGTGTCCTTTAGAAATCCTTGCTTGCTAGTGGTCAGCCCTGCCTCTTTGTTCCTCACTTTCCCTTCAGTTCCTCCCATGCAGCAGGGACTAAGTACTGTCTCATTCCGCTATGGCTCTTTATGTGTTCTTGGGGGGACTATTTTTTTTCTTTGTTTCCTGCCTGTTCTTAATGCCACAATTGTGTCAGTACTGCCTTCCTCTCTGTTCCTCCCGCTCTGTTGATTGTATTTATTCAGCCTTTTTGTACTATTCGATGTGTATGGCAGTTGGGCAATTTTGGTAGGATATTTGGATCATTTTGGGCTTCCTTTTTAGGGAGATTGGGCCAGTTGAAGTCTTGTTAGTGAAAAGGCATGAGTCATTGCAGCCCCTCCCATTCCTCCATGTGCTCTGTCCCATCCCATTCAGAGGGTTCCTTACAGCATGGGGGAGGCAACAGCTGCAGCCTTGTAGGAGCCACATGCATCCACAGATTGTGCCCAGAAATGTTTGGTTTTGGTTGTGTCATGCTTTGAGGTAGAATCAATTCCTTGTTTATAAATAGCTGGCACACGCTGAATTGCAGTCTCAAAGCTGCTCTCCTGGATCTCTTTTTGGTTATTAGTTGTACTGATTTGAGGGGTTATATCAACATCTGGACACTGCCTTTTGGCTAATGAGGACATATCGATGCTACGTTAGCACTATACACATGCAGTTCATTATTGTCTGCTTTCTGAGCTTTAACTTATTACAAAAAATCACAAGTTTGAATGTCTCCCTTCCTCAGTATTTAACAGTGAAATCTGAGGGCAGGTTTAGAGATTCACAGGTGTGTAAAATTCATGGAAGATACAGTAAATCTGCAATTTGTTGAATTAACACAAGTGGAATGTCACTTCTTTCACTGTAACATGGCCCCAGCAATTATTGTATTAATGTTTATATTGTTCTTTCCATATCTTGCGCTAAGCCTAAAGTGCTTCTTTATGTTGGTGGTAATACAGCAAATTGCAGCTTTTCAAAGGCATATACCATTGCAGTTAGCTTTCCAAACGTTCTGGCCCACATTGACTAACTTTTCGAAAAGCACAAGGAGATTAAGTGATTTGCCCATAATCACAGGCTGCAAGCTGATGCCGAGACACGAACTTGGTTCCCCAGTTCCAAAGTCGGATGCTTTGGCCATTACGCCAGATCATCTCCTTTGCATTCTTCTGAAGGCAATATCCCATTTCCAGGCTCCAAACATAAAATTTGAGTATTGTACTTTAAAAGTTTAGGTACATTTGTGCTCCGTTCAGAACTGCATGATTGTTTGCCTGTGTTCTTGTTGGTCTCACATTTTCAATAAAGGTTGTTGAAAATAATCGACAAGAGCTCTCCTGCAACCAACCTTGTTAATCTACGCCCACCTCCGTAGCCATTTTGGCCAATCAGCAAGGGGATTGTTGTGCTGCAACCAGCAATCATGTTGCTTGTACCACATGTTGCTGAAACCAAGGGAAAAACACTGAGCCTACAAGGAGCGCATATGGAGCTAGACCGAAGGAATTATACTTGCAGCGTCTCATTTCAGATTAAATCGGCCACTTTGCATGGTATTAAGCTGAGCTTTAAGGGGGGAGCCATCGTTCTGATGAATCAGACGATGTATCGAGCAGAATGCAACCGCCTACTCTCCGACACAATAAGTTACGAGATACACCACACAGATCCAACTACTCACCTTACAAACAGAATAAAAAGCATGGTTGATGAGGGCCTCAGTAATGATTGTATTACCAGAAATGAGGCAGAATTCCTTGTGAGCGAGATTCCAAGGACCCCGAGATTCTACACTCTCCCAAAAATCCATAAGGACAGAATGCCCTCTCCAGGGGGGCCGATCGTGTCAGGTATCGGATCCATTTTGGAACCATTATCGCAATTTTGCGATTGGTTCCTGAGACCCATTGTGCAGAAATCTCCTTCCTACCTTAGAGACACAAAGGATGTCCTGTGCCTCCTGCGTGATCTAGAGATCAACGTAACTGAGGACCTCTTTATTACGATGGATATAGAGGCGCTGTACACCAGAATTCCTCAGAGACGTACGCTGGCAGTAGTGGAACAGATTTTACTTGACATGGATTGGCAATTCACTACCCCGCCACAGTTTATCATGGAGTGCGCAGAATTGGGATTGACAGAAAACATTTTGCCCCCAGCATGGCGTGCCTTTATGTACAACAATTCGAGGAGGACCACATCCTTAATCAAAGAAATCCATATGCAGCGCACATAAAAACCTGGAAGCGTTATATAGATGATGTTTTCATTGTATGGCGTGGGAATGAAGCAGAAGCAACAACATTTGTGCAATGGGTCAACAGCAAGGACGAACATTTAAGGTTCACGCACACCATCAACAAGACCCATGCCGTTTTCTTGGACCTGGACATTACCATGACACCTGAAGGAGTAAGTACCAGGGTTCACAATAAAACCACAGATAGAAATAGCCTGCTTCTGTATGAAAGCTTTCACCCCAGGACTCTACGGCAGAATCTCCCCGTGGGTCAATTTCTCCGGGTGCGAAGGAACTGTTCAGATACAGAAACATACAACGAACAGGCAGAATTGCTTGAGAAAAAGCTTATTGACCGACATTATCCCAAAAAATGGTGAGGAAAGCTAAGAAGAGGGCCAAAAATAACAACCGGGAGGCACTTCTGGAAGATGTTCCGAAAAGTAAAACTGACAGGATTGTTTGTGTGACCACATATACGCCAACATATAACATCGTTCAAAACATCATCCAAAAAACTGGCACATCCTGAACGGTGCAAAAAAACCAGTGGGAACCACCCTTGTTCGCATTCAAAAGAAACATAAGTCTGCGGGATGAATTAGTACATGCGAAAACACCACCCCAGGAGAGAGAAGAACAACTCACTCTCTGGAACCACCAGAGACCCATGGGACACTACCCATGTGGCAGTTGTGTCTCATGCCCACTAACTAACACTACCAAGGAGGTGGACATAGGCACTGGAAACCCATGGAAACTCAGGAGCTTCAGCAACTGCAACACGGAAAATGTGGTGTATCTCCTCACGTGCCGCTGTGGTCTCATGTACGTAGGCATGACCACGAGAAAAATTAAGATCCGGATTAATGAACATCGAAGTACCATCCGATGCAAGAAAACCAATACGAAACTCACCCGTCATTTCTTAGAACATAACCACAAGGATACCGAATTAAAATGGGTGGTCCTTGAGGTCATGAAGAAGCATAAAATCGACATGGCAAAACCCCTACACATTAGGGAACAAAGATGGGTGTACCGACTCCACTCCTGGGAAAGAGGTCTCAATGATGAGATCCCATGGTTACAGATGGCACGGTAGAACCCCGTTCCTAATATGGCCCTTCAAACATCTGACCGCCGAGACGCTGACACAATCTGTATCCTTCTATCATGTCCTTTTTATACACAGCTCACCTGATGCACCTTTTTACAGTTCAGTATGACGTCACCTAAAAAACTTAATCTACGTCTAGGGTGACCTCATCATCTACATACGATACTCTAAGTACCCATAGACAAAGGTACATTCAGTCTCAGCTCAACAAACCAACTATGAGCCTTCTTCACTTTCAAGATCTCCAAGAGCCTCGTTTGGTGTATAATGACCATAGGCTTTATGTTTGACATCTTACAAACATGTATCCCCTTTGAGACCTCATAAGGCTTGGTCAGTTCTTGGCAACAAAAGTGTTTTTTCTATAAAATACAAACTTACCCATTTTTTTCTCCCTGGTTTAACATGCCTAAAATCAAACAAAATATCCTTTAACACACGGAGCAAGTTGTGCCCACGTGACCGGAGATGGCCTTAGTCGATTGGCCCATCCACCCAGTGTCACTAGTGAGGCGGACCTATCTAGGCTCGCAAAACGTGGTTTCAGCCACGCTCGGTGCACATATGGCCACTTGCATTAGGCTTGACACGTCAAAAACCTGTATTCACTTCGAGACCCCATATGGGTTGGTCAATTCCTGGTAATAAAAGCACCCCTCCAGGAGAATTAAAGTTATCAAGCTTTAAATTTCCCTGGTCCCATATGAGCAAAATCTCCTGTAAACACACGGAGCGAGTTGCGCTCACGTGACCAGAGACAGCCTGAGCTGATTGGTTTGTCCGCCCAGTCTCAGTAAATGACGCGGACCTATCCAGGTTCGCACACGTGGTTACAGCCACAACTGGACCACACATTAGGGACGGCCATAGTCCGACTTGTGTATGACGCTTCATTCTGCTTTTTGCAAACCCACGTGGGGACAAGTCCGCCCCCGCCGAAGGTCACGCCATGATTGGTGGATGGGGTTTGCACCTACGTCCAGGCTTCCACTCGCCGTCTTCAATGCTCGGCTCGATCAGACACCGGAAACTTGTAACACATTAGTGTGCGACGACTTTACCATTCAGTTGAGAGCAGGTCAGGCACTTTTTACATACTTGTATTGGCGCATTTTGGGACACCGGATCCCACACCGTGGTAGACACTTATTCAATTATACTGCCAATTATACCGACTTGCCCAATTAAGAGCACTTTAAAAACCACTCTCACCACATCCATTTACCGTCGGGGAGGAGAGGAGCACACACATAGGTGCACTGACGGGAGACGCACCTTGATGTAGTAAGTGGGTGAATGATAAGATTGTTTAGAAAGGGGGTACTTTTAAGCTCTTTCTTAACTTCCTGCTAATGACATGTTTAAGCTGAACTTATATAATTGTCTGTTCTTAAAATTTCTCCCACTTCCAGAGTTTGACTACAGGGATCTTCCCTTCTTTTGCCCTCCTCCCATGGGGCATTTAGGTCTCTACTCCAGGGTAAGAAGGACCCTCTCTCATGTATTATGTCTCAAAAATGCACACAAAAGAACGTCATGTGTTACACATATAGCCACCCACTATTAATGAATTGTGCATGTGGTTGAATGAAATATTGGTAAAGTGACCATAAAGGCTTTTCATTGTATTTTCATTTTTCATTTGTTTTCCAGACTTTGAAATGAGTCCTTTTCCTTATCTTATCACCACAAGGCTGGTAAGAACGGAGCCCTTCATTAATTTTAGGTCCTGATGAATGCCACGGACCCGATCGGGCCATAAGGCAGAAACATGTTGACCGCACCTACAACGGTGAGGGGACAGTAATTTCCCCATTGCACCGTTCACTTGTTTTTAATACCATATAGCTGCCTGCCACATTAAAATTAATTTGGTAACTATAATGGTTTTTAAATTTCACTCACTTGTCACAGGCCCCCACTTAGTTTAGAAGTGCATCCCTGTCGTCAGGTGTATGCCCGCCCTCCACCAAACCGAGTTTCTGGAGGGCGAGGATTGGTCAATGATGAAGCATGACACCAGGTGGTGTGTGAGACCAGTCCGTCACTTTTTGTGAGATGCCATCACTCTCAATTTAAGCTTAACCTAGGTCACTACCCTGGGAGCAGCCCCATTTTTGTGTTGAACATTGTATGTTGGAGGCTGGCCTGCTCCTAGCGCCCCGTGCCTCTAGTTCCCTCCCCCAGGAGCCCCTGGGGATAGTGTGGTTATATATTAAGCTGAGCTCAGCACTCTGGCAGGAAGGAAAAAGGGTCTAGTGATCAGGGAGAAATTGGTGAATAAGGAATCGGCCCTCCACCTCCCACAAGGTGAGCGATTAACTAGTTTGGTATTTTTTAAATAGGAGGGGAGAGGGATGCCTTTATACTCATAAAGAGCCTTTTCATTGTGCTTCCTTTCTCTTCTATCAATTCTTTCAGTTCTGCAGTGTATTCCACTGCATCTTGGTTTCTTCCTGCCAACATCTAGCCTCTATGCCCTGTCCTTTACCTTCCATGTGCACATTACATGCTGTAAATTCACTTTATTCGATACTTATGTAATAAGATCATAAAAGTACAGGTAAACACAGTTAAAAACAGCCATACAAAAATTATTTTAAGAAACCAGTTAAAACGGTGTTCCTTAAGAAGTTCATTACATTCACAGTTATGAGACAGTTGATAAAAACCCAGCTGATAAAAACAGAGGTTACAGTTCATTCTCCAGTATTATGTAATCGCCTGGTCTTCCATGATTGAATTAAAAAAGACGCCACAGAGAAACAAACCATAGGACAGGCAAAGATTGTAAGAAGTACATTCCTACGCGACATTGTTTAAAATGGTATTTCCACATCAGTGGCAATATAAATCTTTTTCAGAGTTCCATGTAAAATTTACAAAAGAAAAAAATTTGCAAATTTGATTGTGCGGAAACGCCATCGCAAGGACAGAATGGTAGATCATTTATGGAATGAATTCCTGCTGGATGGGCCAACAAACAAGGAATAAAATTCAATTGAAATCTGATTAAAAAGAATCTATGGCGGGAGTTTGTCACAGTAAGTAAATATGAAGATGACCCTTCCTGCACCATTGGTCCCTCTAAATATAATTTGACCAATACTTTTGTATAATTTATTTTCAATCTTTCATTGGCCCTCTGTTTGATAAAGCGGGATTTTATCTCCTGTTTTGAGATATTAGAGCAATCACTAGGGGAAACAAAAAGACGCTCTAGACCAAAAGAAGAAAGAGTGGATTTAATGTAGGTAATCCACTGGATCCTATGGGCATATTCCAGAGATAGGCAATCTTCAATTAGCTTTTGGGCAACGTGAATGGATTCCCTTCTCTAGATAGAATGCCACAAGGTAATTGGAGCCAAGCTAATTGTATCGGTAAGGTATGGGACATCTAATTCTGCATGGGAAATAAAATTGGAGCAGCTTACAGGGAGGCCTACTATTTGTTTCCAGAAAGTGTCCTCTATAGTCTGGAGGGGTGAGGGGTTAGTATAACCCCATATGCCTGCCCGTAAGTTGCTACCGACACCGATTTGGCTGCGTAGACTTTTTTAACCATATCAATAGGTTTTGCGCCCAATTTTTTAATGAAGGAATAAAGAGCAATAATGCTTTTTTCCAGTGATAAACCCCTTGTGGTGATCATATTGGACCATGTTAATTTCCTATCAAAAGTTACACCTAGGTAGGAAAAGGTGTCAGTGTGGGCTATTTTCTGACCTGATATGTGGAAGCTTGGGACCTTCCTATCCTTACGGCCAGTGATTAAAATGAAGGACTTGGCCTCATTAGTTTTTAGCTCCAGTTTATGCATATAAGTCACATAGATATCTAGTAACTTTTGCAAGGGTGCTCTCTGTATTTCTTTCATTTTCTACCTTATGTCCACTCATATCTCCAGCTCTCGACGCTGCCCAGCTGCTCTCTTCCTCTTGTACATCCTCACTAGAACATTAATGTCTGATCTCGACCCTACACACAAATACACTCGACTTGATTTTTCCACCCTGCTAACATGGTCTCCCACTCAACCTGCTCTCTCTAGCTAGATGTATAACTTTGAAATACAAAAAAAATGCATCGACTTCTATTCTGCAAAAGAAAAGGGAAACGGCAACTCAGAACTCAACCTCATTGCTTTATAATGTCATAATTGACCATTGCGCCTCTGTTATGAAGGACTGTCCTGCTTTTGGGGACTGAGAAGTTGCAATTTTAATGCAAGTTTTCTTCTTTGCAATTCTAAGAGGTTTTGATGCCATATTCTTTTCTGTTAGCCAGGTAGCACTGACAACATACTGAATTGACTCAAGTCGCTAACACAGCAGAGGTTTGGATTACCATTCTAAAACAATCAAACTCAGAAGCTTGAACAATTACATCAGCCCTGCCAAGATTAAAATATCTGCCTTACAAGGGCAATAGCAAAGACTGGGCCTTATTTAGAGTTTGGTGGATGGGTACTCCATCGCAAACGTGAATGACATCCTGTATGCCTTATTACAAGAGGATTATAGCCTAATGCAATTGTAATAAGGCAGCCGGGAAGTCCTTCACGTTTGTGATGAAGTACCAGTCCACAAAACTCTAAATCATGCAGAGTGTCTTAAATTAAGGAAAACGGGCTGCATTTAAAAAAAAAACTGCTTTATTGAAAAAGCAGTCACAGACATGGTGGTCTGCTGACCCCAGCAGGCCACCATCCCTGTAAGTGCTGGCCATTCCCAATGGGGTTGCAAATTGCGCTTGCCTCATGAATATTGATGAGGCATGCAATTTGCGACCCCATTGGAAATTGCAAACAGTGTCTGACACTGCTGTACATTGCATTTATCGAGTCGCAAATTGCGAGTCGCAATTTGACACAATTTGTGACTCGCTAAATGCAAGCGTTGTACATCTGGCCCCCTATCTGTTCCCAGCCATTCAGGTGCATTCTCTCTCTCCCCTAGATATGCCCTACAGCACCCATACTCATTCTCCGCCCTCCTCATGCTCTCTACCATGTACAGCAACCCTCCACATGCGCTGCACACTTTGCACATACAATATCCAGCCTATACCACTCCCTACTCTCCGTGGTCCACACCCACTCCAAATTCATTTTCAATGTCACTTCACCACATCTACTGTGCAGACACTACATCTACTTTCCACTATGAGCACCAGTTCTCCATGGTCCACACTCATCCACTATGCTCTGTATCCACTCCATATATATCCCAAACTATACATTTGCTCTACCTCCTGTCCATTCTCATTCCATTGTCTGTACTCCACATACACCACACTCTCCACCAGCTATGTGCAGTGTCCACCCATGCTCTCTACTTTCCAATCCTGATGTCTACTCTTTGCATTCACCCTCCACTTCTGTTCTACACAATACACACCGATGCTAAATCCTCTGCATCCATACTCTTTCCACCTTGTTACGTCTGGCTGTCACATCCACACTTTACATCCCCTCTATTCTCTTTCCTTGCAACACATCTACTTCATTGACCAGCTGCTTTCTGCCATCTACCTCTGCCCTCTTCATGGGCTTTGCACACTTTGCCTACCATTGTGCCCTCCATATGTGCTATTCAACTGATAGATTTGTCTTTCAAAGGCACTTCCCATCAAACTGCTCTGCTCGCCACCCTTCACATTTGCCTCCCTACCCTTCACACCTGATTCCCGGCCCACCACATTTGCTTTTCACATTGGACATCCACTCTCTGCCCTCCACATCTACTATTTCTAAACTGTACATGCCTTCTCCAACCTCCACTTGGGGCTTCAACTCTGTGCATTCACTCTCCAACCTCAAGAGTCCCTGTACATCCACTCTCGGTAGTTGACACAAACTGTGACTATCCATTCTTCACACCACTTCACCACATCTGCAATGCAGATGCTACCAACTCTGCAACTATGTACATCTGCACTCTATGATCTCCATCCTCTCTCTTCATTCCACATCCACTCTCTAAACCCCCACACCACATTGTATAGCCACTTTCGGCACTGGTCATATGTCTCACTCTCTAAATGTGTTCTCCGCTTCTATATTTGCACTCCATACCCTTTGATCACATTCCATATGCAATCTTCAGGATCCAGATGTGCCCTCCACACTTCATGTGCACTTTTACCTCTGTATCCATTGTCTATCCACCCTTTTCATCTGCTCTTAACCTTTCACACCCAATCAAAGCCCTCTGCATCCACTGTCCAAGCCTCACCTCCACGTTCCATCGTAGGCATCTGCTCTCCATGTTCCGGTTCTGCACTCTATTCTCCCTTCTTCACACCACCTCTCTCAGTGCAGTACATCAAATTGCTGCCCTCTACATTCTCTAGGTGTTCTTGTACTACATGTGCTGACCATACTGTATGTGCAGTCTCCATTCTCTAGATCTACTTTCCACACTGTAACCCCCTCTACCCTCTGCACGTTTATTCTTCACTATGTATATTTGCTGGAAACACTTCACTGTATATATTTGCTCTGCACCCAATACATCTGGTCTCTAACCTGGACATGCCCTCGCCATTTTGTACATATGCCCCCACACTAATTATACACTCTCCACATCTACTCCTTAACCTATATTTTCACACGTCACATCTCTCTCCACCTGTGCTCCCAGTTCTGCACATCACTCTTAACATTTGCCATTCAACTTATATATGCACTCTCAAACCTCCACATGTCGACACCACCCTCCACATGCCTTTTCACTCTGCACATTCTCGGTGATCTAAACCCTTCCCTTCATCCTTTATCCACACCATCTCACCACATATTCTGTGCACGCTTCATATTCTCTTTTTTACATGTACATCTTCACTGCACACCCTACATGCTCTCTCCATGTTCGATCCACTTCCACTCTTCATGTCTGATTTCCAAATTCCACACCTTGTTGTATATTTGCTTGCCTCTCAAACATCCACTCCAACAAGTACCTCTGCAAATCTACCCACGACTCTCAATCTTCACCCTTACTGTTCATCTTCTGTGTGGGAATTTCAACATCCACATGTGGTTTTCACCCTTCATTGCAGGCTCCAGTCCACATCCACTGTCCTCCCTCTCTATCCATCCTGTACATCAGTTCTTCACCGTACACAACCAATGTAAGCTCTTTTTATCAGCTTTCCAACTCCTTCATATCCACACCCTGCCTTGTACATTTGCTTTCCACATGTGCCTTATCTGTTCTCCACATACATCTGCTCTCTGTACACTACATCTAATCTGCACTGTTTCTGTCATCTACATCTGCTCACTACCCTACTGATTGACTCTTAGCCCTCTTCATTCTCTCTCCAAGCACTCCATCTATTCTGCATCCTGCATACTACTCTTAAAAATACCCGCTTCTTACCCTTTCCATCTCTGTCCCATTTATATGCTCTCTCTCTGCTCTTATACCCCCAACATGTGCTCTCCCTATTTGCTAAATATCCACTGGCTCTTCATCCCTGCTCACCCGCAGCCTCCACAAGCACTCTCCATTCTTTTTATTAAAACGTCTGCCTCTTGATGTGGTATCCAAAGCTGATCCACACTTCACATACCATATACATACTCTTTTATTCACATTTTCCGTCTGTGCTACACACCCGTCATATTCACTCTGTCCTCCATAATGCACATCTACTCCCTACCCTCTACACTAACTCTCTAAACTTACATGCACTGTACACTTTCCATTTTCACATACCACTCTGTACATCTGCTCTCCACCCACAAGATGCACTCTTCATCCTCTCCATCCATTTCCACAGTCCACACACACACACACACTTCATATCTTCATCTCACCACATCTGCAGTGATTGCTCTACCAACTCTGCCTCTCTGTGAATCAGGCCTGTGATCTGCTTCCTCTCTCTGCGTTCCACTGCTACTCTAGAAAACCCTTCATCATTCTCTATATCCATTTACCACCCTCAGGATTTTCTTCACCCTATAAATGTTCAGCCTGCTGTCTACATGTGCTCTTCACTCTGTACATTCGATATCCTTCATGTGTGATCTTCGGCATCCATGGGTGTTCTCTGCACTTCATGTGCACTTTCTCCCCTACCTCTTTTTTCCACCCTGTCCATCTGCCCTCCATATCTGTTCTCCACCCTACACATCCATTCAAAGTAGGCCTGGGTGATATTTGAATTATGCTGACATAGTTCATATGATAACAGGAATTTTACGATAAACTTGTTATGCTAAATTACTCTAAATTACTCCATTATGCACCATTCATGGTAAATATTTACCACTGATGCGCCATTTGCAAAACAAATTTACTGCGAGAGCACAGGAACAACATAAAGTTGGAGCTGTTTACTGTGCTTTTGGTTTTTTGCACTATTTACCACAAAATACGTTCTTGCGTGAAAATTTGCTCATAGGACACATTTCGAGCTAAAATATAGCGCCAAATGACAGATTTGAATTTTGCCTAATTCTGCGCAATTGTGTCGAAATTTTGTGTAAGTGCACAGAAGCAAATTATACGCATTTGACACACCCCTAATTCAAAGCCGTTTCAATCTCCCCTTCAAGTCCCACAGCCACTTAGTTTGCACCATCTTTGTCTGTCCTCCACATCCACGCTCTACATCTAATCTATCCTTTTGCACACCACGTTTGTTCTTCATGCATTACATTCAGGTTGTGCACTCTATCCTCTCTGTGCACACCTCCTCTCTCAGTGCAGTACATCGATCGTTGCCCTCTACATCCTCTGCCTACTCTCTTTATCCACCATGTACATTTGTTCTCCACCTTAGATATCCACCCCAAGCACTCCTAATTCACTCTCAAAGTCCCACCTCACTTTTCACCCAGTACATCGGCTCTCCATGTTTACGTTTTGCACTGTATCCTCTTTGCACACATCCTCGCTGAGAGGTTGGGCCTGGCTGGTGTTAGAACAATACTTCAGTAAAGACCTCACACTCTGCTGCCACTAAATCCTTTAAGCCGCAGAATCTAAAGTTAAATACACTACTTTCACATCTGTGTATTTCTTCTGTTGTTTTATGAATAGTGTTCTTATCTGCACACAGTTTGTTTTCTCCTGAACTGGCAGGACATTAACACATTGTTGTGACCAGGAGTTTACAGAGATTCTGTGTGTTGCTCATCTTCCTGTCACAGCCTGGAACAGTGGGGACGATGGATGGCTGTGCATTGGCATCCGGGGGCCTGGTTCATCCATTACTGACCAGGTAGAGGGGTGGGTGTTTGTCCGGGCAGCACATACATCTTTCTACTGACTGGCCTCTACTTAAAATCTTACCTTCTCACTCCTTCAGCTGTCTGACCAGGGGGCCAGATTATCACATAGAGGAGCTACTCTGGTCCCATTGGAAATCCCACATTCTATGTCCTCTAGGCAGTGCTGTAGCTGTGTCTCTGTTCCCAGTGGTAATTTCCCATTCTAAGTCCTCTAGACCGTGCTGCTACCTGCTTCTCTGGTCTCATAAGTAATTTGACGACATTAAATGGGGCATCAGTTTGCCCCAAAACCGATTGCACAGCTAAATTGTGCCACTGTGGCTGCACCATGTTTACTTAATTTTCAGTCAAGTACTCCATCCTGTTTATACCTCTGTTATTCGTCCTCATTCTGTTTGAATCCACTCGCGGGATATTGTGCCATTTTTCAAATTTCTAATGTGGAAGCTGTGCCCATCCGGACCTCTAGCTAAGACACGACAAGTGCAAGAGTTCGTGCAAAGCGGCGTTTATTACAGACCCAATGCATTTCGGGCTACAATTGCCCTTCATCAGGGGACGCTAAAAATGAACAATAAAACATATATTCATTACCATGTTAACCAATTCTGAACATGTTATACTTCAGTAATCAATTTCTGTAAGTACCTCATCTCATCCCAACCCGTCCTCCTATCATGTAATGAACCCCTTCTTGAACCATATAAATATTATCCCTCCACTCCAAATTCACTCTATTCCTCAAACCAACCGACTGACCCTACCTTATACCGCTGTATATTAAACCGAACCCTTGTGAACCCCTACCCTTCTTTCCTATTTGCTTTCAAACTCAACAACTCTCACTGCCTCAATTTGAATCACTGCCCCGTGAACTCCTTTCATCTCACACTAACTACGCACTCCTCCTCCCCACAATTAATTCAACACGTAGCCTCGTAAACCCGTTGCAGCATTCCCCACATCATACATACAACCCCACCCACTCTATTCCTATCTACAAAAATAATCTTAATGTGACTCGCAACTTAAAACTTTACCCTATTTTAAGTATTCATGTGCTCATTCATTCCCACTCGATACATACTTCCGCTCTGCAGTCTGAAATTGAGTTTCAATGGCAGAGCGGAAGTATGTATCGAGTGGGAATGAATGAGCACATGAATACTTAAAATAGGGTAAAGTTTTAAGTTGCGAGTCACATTAAGATTATTTTTGTAGATAGGAATAGAGTGGGTGGGGTTGTATGTATGATGGTGGGGAATGCTGCAACAGGTTTACGAGGCTGCGTGTTGAATTAATTGTGGGGAGGAGGAGTGCGTAGTTAGTGTGAGATGAAAGGAGTTCACGGGGCAGTGATTCAAATTGAGGCAGTGAGAGTTGTTGAGTTTGAAAGCAAATAGGAAAGAAGGGTAGGGGTTCACAAGGGTTGATTTAATATACAGCGGTATAAGGTAGAGTCAGTCGGTTGGTTTGAGGAATAGAGTGAATTTGGAGTGGAGGGATAATATTTATATGGTTCAAGAAGGGGTTCATTACATGATAGAGGACGGGTTGGGATGAGATGAGGTACTTACAGAAATTGATTACTGAAGTATAACATGTTCAGAATTGGTTAACATGGTAATGAATATATGTTTTATTGTTCATTTTTAGCGTCCCCTGATGAAGGGCAATTGTAGCCCGAAATGCATTGGGTCTGTAATAAACGCCGCTTTGCACAAACTCTTGCACTTGTCGTGTCTTAGCTAGAGGTCCGGATGGGCACAGCTTCCACATTAGAAATTTGAAAAACGGCACAATATCCCGCGAGTGGATTCAAACAGAATGAGGACGAATAACAGAGGTATAAACAGGATGGAGTACTTGACTGAAAATTAAGTAAACATGGTGCAGCCACAGTGGCACAATTTAGCTGTGCAATCGGTTTTGGGGCAAACTGATGCCCCATTTAATGTCGTCGTTTCAACAGTTGGGTGCCTTTGGGCGTGGCACCGCACCGGTTAGCACGCATTTCTTGGAGAATCATTTGACAAGCACGGATTACATTTGAATCAAGGTGTGCATCCCATCACTACTATTGTACACTCATAAGTAATTCCCCATTCTAAGTCCTCTAGGCAGTGCTCCAGTGGCATCTTTGGTTCTCTCACTAATTCCTCATTTCTAATTCCTCTAGACAGTGTTGCTACCTGATTCTCTTGTCCCGTTGGTAATTCCTCATTTTAAGTCTTCTACACTGTGCTGCTACCTACTTCCCTGATATCATCGGTAATTCCTCATTGTAAGTCCTCTAGTGAGTGCTGCAGCTGCTTCTCTGGTCCAAGTGGTAATTCCTCATTTTAAGTCATCTAGGCAGTGCTGCAGCTGTGTCTCTGTTCATACATCCACTACACTCCAAACCAAAACACTTGGGCAAAAGACATTGCCATTTACAATGCCAATAGCTTTAGGAGAAGCAAGCCTGGCAGTAACTACGCCTCTTTTACTGCCAGCCTTGCTTCTCTTAAGCGACAACTATAAGTACAAAGTGCATATTTACGCACCGCTTCCAGGTTTTCAAAACACATAAATAAAAGGCATTGTCATTTACAATGCCACTAGCTCCAACTCCAGCAAATGCAAGACCTATTGCATTACAAATGCTTGCTGTTATTGTAACCCTGAGGAAGACCCACCTTGATGTACAGTTAATAACTCACTACCATAGGGTTGAAATGTCGACGACAAGGTCCAATGTCTTGTGTCATTTATCCTAAAATAGACAGCGAGGATAAAAGGATATTCTGAACTTTGAAATCTTGACATTTCCCACTATATGTTCTTTCACTGTTTCATGTATTGTGTAAATGTACACAGGAATCTGTACATTGTCACCATGTGTATGTTGTTTCTTTTATATGTAATATATGTATTTTGGGCAGCAAGTTGAAAAACAAAAAAGTAAAGTAAATTGCTTGATTGGAAGTGCAGTTGGGTATTTGACAATGAATATATCAAAATAAAATTGACATTTGTGTTGTGTGTGACCATTTTGTTGTTTACACGTTTTTGCAAAACAATTTAGCACACAAGTGGTTGCATTCAATACCATGGGACATAAATTGTAAAGTCTTAATTATTAAGATAGTTCCCATTCGTAAACAGGATCATTTTATGACCCTCCTGTACTGATGTTGATTGTTCAACATTCTCTCACAATTCTTGGCTAATAATTGTGTTACCCAACAGAACTCTTTGTAGCCTTTAAAAGCCTTTTAGCAAGTTGCCATTTTCTTGTCCTAACCATTTGGTGCCTGTATCCTGGGTCACATGACTAGGTATAGCTGGCAGTTGGCATTTGTGTATTTCTCACAGACAGTATCACAAAGGAGGAATGGGCGTTTGCAGTTTGAACCTTTCTGACCTGATGGGAGCGGTAGAGCTCTCACCTACCACACTTGTAGTTCAAAGGAGCTGCTTCAGCACCCACACAAAGAACTACACACTAGTGTTGGGTGACTCCAGACATCCTGGAACTGGGAAGGAAGGAATTTCCAGAACCAGATTTGGGGGAAGTCTAGAAGTTTGTCCCACTTCAAATCTGGCACCAGGTACAAATACTGGACTCTGAGACCAACTCTTCAATACACTACTGGATCTGTGGCTACAACAGAAGAAGAACTGCCCTGCTCTCAGAGGACTACCCTGCTGCTGGAGGCCTGCCCTGCTTTATGATAAGGAAGACTGGACCTGCTCCTTTCACACCAGGCAACCTGAAGTGACTCCAAGTGTCAGCTAACTGATCTCCTGTTTCGACCGACAGGAAAATAACAAGGTCTAGAGGCCTCCCAGCAACTGCCCAGCTGACCTACTGCATTGGACCTCCCTGGGTATGCAACTGGACCTGCCTGAGCCCTGCTGGCCTTTGCTGGATTGAGTTCCTGACCCCCAAGAGGTGCCTCCCAGGTCCTGAACCCTTTGTTTTACATCAATTGAGCTCCTCCCGGAAGAAAAAGGAGAAATTGTATGGATTTGGGCTGTTTGCGACCACGAACGGGCCTGTTTGTGGCAAGATTGTGGAACCTGAGGCACCCTCCAATGTGAAGCTCCGGTGAACTCGACTCTTGGCGCTACAGCGACCGCCAACGCGAGATCTGCACTTTGCGCTACAGCATCGACAGCACGCGGTGACAACGAACGTGAATCTCCAGCAACGACCATTTGAAACGCCTGATAGGCTCTTCACACTACAGCAATGACCGTCTGCAATGCCTGGCCTGCTGTTTGTGCTACAGCCACGGCCATCCGCAATGCTTTTCCTGCTCCTCATAGTCTCAACCACCATGAACTGGACACTTTACATCGGACTTTTAGAAGGTAACTTTTTCAGCGGGACTAACCTGGTCCCTGTAATAGGCCCGCGTTCCATGGTGGTTGGCCTGAACTTGTGACGTTCCCCGGTCTGGCACGACCAGATGACCGCGAGTGGCACTTTGTGCTTTTAGACGCTATAACTATTTAAATCTTTGAAACTGCCTATCTCCAGTTGTAATGATTGGATTTTTATCATTGTAATGACAAATAATTATTAAAATTTTACTCTATTTATCAGTTGGTGTGGGATTTTTCTTTTGTTGTGTTTTCACTTTATTACTGTTTGTATGCTGCATAAATACTTTACACATTGCCTGACTGCTTTTGTGCCAAGCTACCAGAGGGTGAAGCACAGTTTAATTTAGTGACTTTTGTGGTTCAGCCTGACAAGGATTGTGACCGTTGCTTGAGAAGGGTTTCACCACCCTCAACCCAAAAAATTATTTCTCTCTTTGGTGTTAAGTCGTGGGATTCAGTACTTCGGTTTGTATAGTGCTGCTAAGTGATTTTGTGTAACACTAAATCTCATATAAATAATTTGATACCAGATTTGACCTCTTTTTAAATTCTCCTTTATTGGCCACTTTTGCTTTTCCCAAATTTACTTCTATTCCACTTGACTTTGTGCACCCGTGGCCATATCTGCAAGCATGGAGTTTGAGCTCAACACCCTGGAAAGCTATGCTGTGACTGAGCTCAGAGGATTCTTCAGGGGGAGGGAGCTCCCAGCAACCAGGATCTCTAAGAAGTAGGAGCTCTAAAAGGCCCTCAGGGCCTGATGGGAGGCCCGCGAATTGCAGGCTACAGTACAGGAGGAGGTGGACGTTGAGGAGGAGCAAGAGGAGGAGATGGAAGGGGAAAATGGCAAGCACCTGATTTGGGCCCCAGAGGTGAGAGGGTCCCCTGCCAGATCCAGGGCCAGAAACAGCATCTCAGCCCGCAACCAGTTCACAGAGGAACTAGCAGACAGGAAAGCAGAAAAGAAGTTCAGGTTGCAGATAGCCAAATGAAAAATGGAGAAGGCTGCTGCCCAGAGAGCTGCAGAGAAGGAAGACGCTACTGCAAAGAGAGCCTTAGAAGAAATAAAGATCCTGTTGGCTCATGAAGTGAGTCTTAAAGAGCTAGACATTAAAGCTAAACAAACAGCAGAGTCCAGCAGCAATGGTGGCATCAATCCAGTGTCCATAAAAGAGGTGAGGGTCCGCGTACCCCAAGATCTGGTGTCCAGTTATGTGGTGGACGATGACATAGATAAATGGTTTTCTACCTATGAGGTAGACCTTAGGATGCACAGGGTCCCAAAGGAGGATTGGGGAGCAAGCTTGTGAAAACACTTGCCCACAGTGGGGAGGGACAACCTTTTAACACTAGAGATGGGGGATCAGATTAAGTATGCTCCCATGAAGAACATTTGACTCACTAAGTTTGGCATGACCCCTGAGAAATATTGCATTAGGTTCAGGGACAGCAAGAAAATACCAAAGCAGTTTCAGGTAGATTTCTTGGCTACTCCAGTGTGGCATGAGTGGTTGGGTAAGCGGCAGCAAAGTGAGTGATTTTACTGTGTTGTACAACCTAATTTTGAGGAACCAACACCTGACTGACAGCATGCCTACTGACCCCAGGGAGATTGCTAAGGAGGCGGATTACTGGTTTAGCGTCAGGGTCCACAAGAAGGATTCTTCTGGGATTGACCCCAGAAAGGTGGTTTAGATCCCCCCAAGAAGAGTAAGAGGGAGGACCAGGCTGACACACACAGGTCACATAATAAGATAGGGGGAGGGGTTCCATGACCCTTCTGAGAAACAGCAAGGAGGTTCTGGTGTGTGGTGGCTCAGGGTGGCCCATTTCCAACCCCATTGCTTTGAGTGTTCCCAGTTAGGACACAAGCAAGGGGTCTCTGTCTATCCTAAGAAACCACCCACTGGTAGGAACTCAACAGAGGTGTTCAATGTGGCCTTAGGGGAATGAAGCCTCCAGGGTCAGGTAGTAGAACATGCCCTAGTTTCCTTTGGTTGGGAGATAAACTCAGAGGGTGAACTTGTGATCCCTGAGAGTGGGAGTCATCACTACCACCAGTTCACAGTGAATGGGATCCCTATCACTGCTCTGACGGATACTGGTGCAAACTAGACCATGGTAGTGGAAAGGCTAGCTTCCCCAGATCAGTACACTGGACTGGTGTGTAGGATGGCTTTTACCATGGTCAGGGCTTCTTCAGCTCTATGGCTCTGATGTCCCTGGGGTGGGGAAGTAGCCTAGAGGAGTGTTGCAGTTAGTACCCAGATGCCCATTGGCTGTATTCTTGAGATGGTATTGGGGGAGCTGGGAGGGGAGTCCGCCCAGGGCTCCATGAGAGCACTGGTTTCAGGGGGTACTACTCCCACAGAGAGAGTACAGAGGCCCATATGGAGGGACAGGAGGTAGAAACAGCCCACAGTGGGAGGATCAATGAAGCAAGGGTTGCCAGCTCTGAGAACAGAGAACCCCAAGACTGACCTGGTGAGGCCACTTCTGACCTGGAGGGGCTCCATGCGCTGTCACAGAGGCAGGAGGCTAGAGTCCTGCGCCAGGGAGAACCCTGCTTGACACAAAGTGTGTCAGCTTTGAGGGGGGTGGTGGTCCCCCTAAAAGCCCTTACTTGCTAGGCACCTGTTCAGCCTCAAGGTTTAGACCCTGGCCTTTGAGGCAAATCACAGGATACCATCCCTGGACTGGTGGGAGGGAGAGTGGACATAGGGTGCCTAAAACTCTGGCTTGTGTCCCCCTCTCTGGGAAACCTCAGAGGTCAGAGAACCATGGATTGCCCGGGCCCTGGCTCTTGACATTGACTGCTGTCAGTGGTCCATGTTGGTTACTGTCCTTATGTTGCTTAAGTTGGAGACAGAATTCTGATCCAAGGGGTGGAATGGGCCACATTACTTTGTTGGCCATGGTGGGATGCATCAGTGAGCAAGTTAAGGTTAGGTGCTACACAGAAGGGGTCCACCGATGAGGAGAGGGGCTCTCCATGGGTCAGCCCAGAGGCTCAGGAGAGTGTAGACAGAGGGATCCAATGACGAGCATAGCACTGACAAGTGCCACTCCAGAAGAGACCCACTGTCCACATTCTATCTCCTAAGCAGGTATGCTCATCAAGTTATTTAATAGTCTACATTGGCTTTTGGCTGGAGGGTATGATCATGTTGGACTTGGCCCTCTATGTAAGGTCACCTTCAAAAGTTTTGCCTTCACCCTGATGCTTTCTGAACCCATTTTTGTTGGCTTTTAGGACTTTACTACTGCTAAGCAGTGGAAAATTGCTTGTCCTCTCTACTTTAAACCTGGTAAAAGTGACTTACACCCAATTGGCAAACGTGCAAGAGTTGATACTTTCAGATTACAACCATCAAGTCCATTCTTTATGTTGAGTGCCCATATTAAGGGCGATATAGACTTTATGCATTCCAATTATGCTGGGAAAAGCTGAGAGATCAGGGCTGTGTGAAACCATCTACAGCTATGGGTCATGTGAGACCTGGTGCACCCGGAGACAAAGCAGTTGAGAGACTGGTTTGGACCAGTGTCAAGTGATTGTCTTTGGGGCGATGTCGTATTGGACTGTGGGAGAACTGGCCTGAACATCACATTATGGAACAAGCCAAGGGTTGCATATTTAAGGAATGGCCTCAGAAGCTAATTTATGTTGGTAGAATGGCAGTCTTGTGCAACTTGCTGAGATGACAGCGATTGAGTGGAAAAGGCTGCAAGCTCTCTGCAGATTTATACAAGATAAGAACCAGGCTTTGTTTTGATAAATTATGACCATGCTGGATGAACCGAGCAAATGTGAAGGCAGTCAAGCATAGGAAGGTGGGTGAACCTGTAGACTGACTCCATGGCACCAAGGACACAATGTCAACACTCTGAGTCTACTTCCACAAATGCTTGTCTCATGAGCTGAAAAAGTGAACACAATTGAAATCCTGGGACTGGAGTACATCACCAATGAGTCTCCTGTACTCCACAGTGGTACATGCAGGTTTCCAAGCACTATCACAGCTGCAACTGGACTCCACTTCCCCACTAAACACCCCTTTTATCCCATGTGAGCTTTAAGGCTGCGGTTGTACCAGCAACTCCTATTGAGACACCATGTTGTAGAGGGACTGATGGGAGAGTACTAACCCAGGTAAGGACGAACCACAGATGAGCCACCCAATCACATCTCCTTCAAAAGCATGCTGTCAGACCACCAGGATTATCTATCCCTTGAACAAGCCCCTCCTGACACACACACCCTCTCCCCTTGGTTGTTTGCATGTACATGCTTCCCGATCTCTTGAGCATGACAGTTTGACAAAAATTCACCTGACCTCTAAGCATGCAGCACACAACACTGAAAAACACCAGGATAGAGATGTATTCGCTGCCTGAAAGTATTGTACAAGGGATCCGTCCTTGTGTTAGGCCAAGACCACCAAGAGAACAACTCATCGCAACATTTAATCTACAGTACCCCCTCTACTAACCTCAGATAAGGAGCACCAGTTCCATAAACTCCCCATTGCCTAAGCATCATTTTTTCAAATCTCTCGCTTCCCAAATGTTGGAATGTGCCTCATCCAAATTCCACCTTGACACCTGCATTTAAGTTGGAAAAACATCTGTGCACAGCATTCTCCTAAACCCATCAAGGATGGCACCATCGATACAATGCTCGTGCTTCTAAACTACTAGCAGGTGACATTTTCAGACTCCTTCAATCTGCATCACCTCGGCTCCACTTACGTATATCCAAGGTCAAACCCGTCATAGATCCAACCCTATCACACCCCATGGCCAAGAAATCTGACCCCAGGGATCCAATAGAGCACCTGCCTTGAATTACTGTGGTCCTGATTAGGGTAAGGATAAATAGACTTAGGGCCTGATGTAGATACTGGAGGATGGAGTACTGCTTGTCAGGGTAGCAGAGGATGTAACGTCTGTCACCCTGACAGATGGTAGTCGGTCCTATTTAGGTATCACTACAGGCACAACGGTCATCTCAGTACATTGTAAGGAACAGCCATCATGGTGGTTCCATTCAAAGGTACCAAAAGTTTAGTGAATGGCCACCTTCCGTTTGGACAGCCATCATTCAAACGTTTATCATTTTTCTTTTGTGTTTCAAAAGCAAACTACCAAAGTGGAAGTCTGTTATTGAAAAAAAGAAAACGTATGGTCCCTATATCCTGGGAGTTTTCTCCTGGGGTGTGGGAGTCAAAATACATTTTTCTGTCCCTGTGGCAGAACAGAAAAAACAAGCATTGGCAAACCAAATAGGTCTTGCCTATGCAAAATCTATTGGCTATATTAATTTTTTTAGCCATGGTACACAGCTGTATGGCCGCTGTGCAACATGATTGAAAGTAAAGGAAATAAAAGCGCTATGATGGGGTCAGTATTCCTTTCACCTTTACTTTTAACCATGTTTCACAGGGGCTGCACTGCTGTGTAACACGGCAAAAAAACATTGTCAAAGCCAAATAGCATACAAGAGCTATCTGACATTGTCAAATATTTTTTTTAGTGGTGGACCTTGGAGAGACAAGCAAGGTAAGACAGGCTGGTAGGCAGCACGCAACAAAGCAGCAGGGTGCGACAGTGTTAGTGAAGAAACTAATAAAGTTAGAAATAAAGAGCTATGATGCAGCCAGCGCTTGCCGCGTCATAAGGCTTTTTATCTAACTCTATTATTTTTTTGCTTTACTAACACTGTGGTGTCTTGACGCATTGCTGCTTGCCCCCTCCTGTCCCACCATAAAACAAACACTGACAAAGATAAATAGCTCTCACTTAAGCGAGAGCTATTTGGCTTTGTTAATGTTTTTTTCCGCCTTTGCAACAATTCTTTTAAAAAACAAGCAACGCAGGATGGGGTGGGAGGTGGCAAGCAAAGAAGTGGAATGGCACCACAGGGAGGGTGGTGGTAACAACTAGAGTGAGGGGACAGGGTAGCAGGCACGCAACGAAACAAGAAATTTTAAAAAGTGCCTCAATCCGAGCATCAGCAGCGGAGGGACACTGATAAAGCAATTAACCAGTACGAGGTCCATGCTCCATTGAAGGGATAAATACACTAAGATGAAGAATGTTAAACTGGCAGACTGACCAGTAAGAACCAATGAGATGAGAATGATGATGAAGCCAGCCAATGGTAAGTAATGGGCAGGCCAAAAGCCCCTTTTTAGAGTTTTTTTTAGAAACAAAAGTTTGTTGAAAGCAGCAGCAAATGCACTGTCTCAGGTAAGACCTAAGAAACCAAATCATCCACTCTTAATCGAGTTTACAATGTAATGGATTTACTGCGGCAGTCCCTACTACGAAGGGCCATAGGAAGTATCTTTCTGTTGTTAGAGCCAATGGGAGCTTCGTCGACAGAAAGCTGATGGTTATCTCAACCTAAATAGGGCAGGCAGACCGTCAGCTTAGCGGACAAGGTACTCCATCATGCTTTCGACTGTAGGAAAATGCAGCTTTTTCCATTATTACCCCCAATGGTGCTGCTGGTTTTTTACTCTGTGCACTGGCACTCTGCTAACCAGGCCCCAATGAATTTGCTCTGACCCTTAAAATATGTGTCATAATTGGCTATACTCCTAATTGACATATTTAAGTTACCTATAAGTGCCTAATATATGGTACAAAGTGTAGCCAAGGTCTGTAAGCTAAATGTCACTAATACACTGCAGCACACATTGTGCCACCACTAGAGTGACAGTGCAAAATTTAGCTGCAGGCATACTACTATAGCCCGTCTGTGCAGTGTTAAAACTGAAAATCTGACCTGTCAAAATAACCCCTCATAAAAGGATCAATAGTTGATGCAGCATAATAAAAGACACAGAAACTGTTAAAGGTAAGTTATGGTTGACTTTAGTCAAAAGAAAAGAAATGTTCATTTTTTAATTAAAGAAAAAAACCAAGAAACCCCTAAACAATCACACCGCTACTGCTACAATGCACAACCTAAATGCTACTGTAATTCCCTGATATGGTAAACTTCGAAAAACCAAACTTGCTGATCATGACATTGCATGACGCGATATTAGTATCTCAAAATGAACGGTACTTTCTCCCAATTGTTATTGTGTAGTGTAGTGTACATTTTCTAGGCTAATGCAAGCTGTCAGGCCAGCCAGGTAACACTAATCCACACATAATTCTATTTAGCACATTGGATTTTTAAAGCACATCATGCATTCAGTGGTGCGTGGAGTTTTTGGCAAACCTTGCTAAGGAAGAATGCCATTTTCATCCCCTTCTTGTGATGAGAAGACATTTTTCTTGAGAAACTTTGAAGGCCCTCTCCAGGGACCTGCCACCTTCACAGTTAATGTGACCAATAAAAGTGATGTGTGAGTTTGAGCTTTACATTTTAGCAGGTAGATAGTTATGACATTTCGCAAAATCTATTTTGAATTCCCAGTTCAAGGCAAATGACTATACGCAGTGTGAAAACTTACGAAGTAGTAGTATTTTTCTCTATATATGTCTTTTATTTTTTAGAAAGCAGTGGCTTGGAGGGAAATTTACAAAATAATGTTGTTGAACTGGTGACAGAAAGTTCCCTCCCACAATAAAGTAACATTTGAAATTCTATAATAAAGTCAAGCACCACATAATTGTAAAATCTAAGCATTATAGTTACGTTTCCTGTGAAAAATTTGGTTCATCCTCATAGTGAGAGCCCCCAAATTGCTCTGCAGGGCTTCACCATTGTCAGGGCTATCTGGATTAAGCAGCAATGGAGGAACGAATTATGCTATAAGAGTAAATTTGGGTAGTAGGTAATGGCAAATAATACTGCAAATGCTCTGGAAGTATTATTTTGATCAATGTGAGCTAGAAACTGCATTTTTGTTGATGTATGCAAATTTTTGGGCAAAAGAAGTAAATCCATAATTATGCGGTAAACGCGGCAGCTGTAGAACCACATAAATCCTTTGACACTCACCAATGTCCTTTGCTTTATCAATAATTTCTTCATGCAATACAATCAAAACGAAACATTTTAATTCCAATCAGTGTCTATTCTTAAATTTAAAGAAAACAGAATTTATGATTACGCTTGTAGAGTGGAAGGATATTGTGAATACCGCAGGCATAGTCCTCTGTTCTAAGTTTGCTTTGAGGAGGTGCTGTGCGCTCTTCTCGCTTAACAGTGGCAGACATTTATCTGCAAGCTGCTTGATTGGACGGGCAAAATCCTAGCAGTGGTTGCTTGGAGGCTCCCTTAAGAAGGGTTAACAGGTGCTGAACACCTGTTTAAAGGCTCTGCCTGTTTAAACCTCGAACCTACTGTGGGATCCTATTCTAAGATGGTGACTGGTAACTGTTATTACTTGGTATTCCCAATCCATCACAGAAGCTACATTTCATGTTCCTGCTTTGTTATTGCCTGTTCTTGTTTTGTTATTTCGTGCTCCCAAAGGAGAGTTTTTAAGGCAAGAAGAAATTCAAAACATGGGGTCACAATGCAGTTGAAGAGTATTTTTCAATGGGTTCACTGTCCTGGACTACTTTTTTGTCCAAATTTTAATTTTTTCACCCTAAGGTTGAGTTGCTGGCGCCTTCACCTTATAGGATTACCAACCATTCATCCTCACTGATGACAAAAAGTATTACTAATGTTTTATCTGAGTTGGTTTCAATTGAGAACTGCCGATTTACTCATCAAGATGTCTGAAAGTCTTTACTGTTGCAGCCACACCACCATCTAGCCACCATATAATGGTATGGAAGTAATAGACTCTATTCAATTGAAAATGTTTGAGTGATAGCTGAAAGAGGATTACATCATTGGATGCCACCAATCTTGTGTGGTGTGGCTGCATCATAGTATGTAATGGCACATAAATGATCATGGTAAAAACTGACCCAAGCACAAATGAGTGCAATATTTAAGGGGTGGTCCTACGTCATTTCATAATGCAAGTGGATAGGCACGTTTTGCCTGTGGGAGCATATTACATTATATAAATGGGTGATGCTGAAATCAGAATTCAAGTAATTTGCATTAAATCAAATTTCCCCTCACTGGCACAACCAGCCAAGAACATCTGAAAAGTATAGCACCTGCCAGAATACCAGGACTAAGCTGACTTTCAAAAATGCTTTGACACAGCACCAACAATAATTGAAAGAGACGTATCTGTTTGCAGTGGGGTGTACGGGTGCTGACACAATCCTTGATTATAAGGCTATTCTGCAGTTCACTAAAAGGAGCCAACTGAATAAGAACATACACACCAATTTTCCACAATGCACCCTTTGAAATCTCTGAAATGCCATCTGAACTCTCACTTACTTTTTGCGACTTCAAAATCAATAGGTGAACACTACAACAGATACGTCAAGCAGTAATCCTCTCACTCACTCTTTGCACACTGTGATCTGCATTATCTGAACTGTATCCTTCGAAGACTAGACATGAAGCATTGAGAAAGCAACTCTAAATGAGAGCAACAGACCTCTTTGTTAAAACAGGTGTAGGTGGATGGCAAAATGCCATTCGTTGTCCATTAATTTATGAAACACTCACGTAGGTGCTCCCTCTTCTACAGTCATCAGTGACTATTGTGAATATGACCACACAGTAACCTTAAGTGAAATTAAATACCATAGCAGAAGAAGTGAATCAATACAATAGACAAAGAACACAGAGCACTGTAGAAAACAGTACATGATAGTGGAAAAAGAGGTAGGATAACCCTAGTGTTTTAAGGAGCTCTTTTTAGCTCCTTCTTGGAAGAATAGCTTCGCAAAATGCTCTTCTAACAGGCAGGATTTTGAGGAGACCACAGAAACCTAGGGAGGGTGAAGAGAACCTTTCTACATGAAAGGAGCAGGGATACAAACTCCCATTCAAACAATCTAAACACACAAACGAGTATCCACTCTCTGAGATTAGAAATTGGAAAGAGAAGAGGGAAGAAGCGAATATATAAGTTTCCACCGCACTCAGAGGTGGGAAGAGGAGAAAACCTCTTTTTATTTATAACCCTCACCCACTTTAATAGTGGCATGCTTCATCATCGGGTTCACCCTGACTCCTACAGGTCAGGGTGGGCTCGACTGTATTCCAGGGAGCACTTATAAAAGAAATTGTCTTACTGCTTAGGGTTTTATTTTAACATTAACCCACACAGGCCAGTAGAGTAGGGCAGAAACATGTTGGCGCATGGAGTTTAGGGTCATAGGACCACAATATCCTGATTGCTTCTTCCCTTTTTACTTTTAATATCCCCATTCACCCCACCAATAAAGGGATACCTGGGGTGAATTAGGGATTTTTATCTTAATGTTACCCGCAACCGTTTAATGATTGACTTCCCAGGCACAAATTAATAATCAAATTCACCAAGTAATTAACACAATGAGAAGATCACACTTATTGGAGGGTCAGAAAATGTTTATTTATGCAGATTCCTCCAAAGATATCTACATGGATCATGGTTCTATTCCTTAAGAACATATGAACAAACAGGATATGCAATACAGCCTCCTAGAACAAGCAAGCATATCTCCTGAATACTGACTCGAAAATATTTTTGACCTTATTATTGAGGGAAGGAATGTAGTGAGTACGTATATCTTTTTAAAAAAAAAAAGAAAATATTGAAGGTTACAATATTAATTTCTAAATTATTGAACTAGTTAAAATAAAGTGTTTGCAAGGATTTAGTTTACAGTGTTTCTTAGTGATTTTTGTTGTAAATAATAATACATACATTTTATAAATCTATATTTCTATGTATAATTTCTTTGAGTTCTGAGGTTTATTGGTGTATTGAGTGGTGAGTTTTATTAATAATATGTATTTTGTATGTTTACTGAAGTTTATATTAATTAGGCTAATTTGGATTTTTTTTTTTTTTTTACCCATGCCCTCCCCCCCCCGACTCCCCCCCTCACCCCTCCCTACACGGCTTCAGCTGAAGCCGTGCCCTCCCCCCACCTTCCCCAAAAAACGAGGTTAGGAGGCACAAGGCCTCTGTGATGAACGAGCCAAACCCCCGGATCCCCCCTGCCCGACCACCTACCAAACTTAAAATCAGCAAAAGAATCACCCCATCACACGAGATCAGTGAAGAACCAAAAATACCACTTCTTATCTAAATCTGAATTTGATCTATACATATACTACTAACACATTTAATTATGCTCATACTCTAAAGTTTCTTCCCCTTATCACTTTTTACATTGTATGGAGATATTCCTTAGCCACTGACTCTGTCGTGAAGAACCGCACCTGCTCTTTATAGATAACCTTGAGTTTGGCAGGATTCAATAGAAAAACTTGTGCATTCTTATCTCGAAATGGAGTAATAAGCTGGTGCAATTGCCATCTCTTTTCAACGGTAAGGGGACAGTAATCAGGTCGCACAAAAAATTCTAATCCCTTCCCACATTTCTTTCGGTCCAGCCGCGCCAAATCATACACTGCCTCTCTCGCCAAGAAGTTATTCAATGATATTAAGATTGCCCTTGGTCTACTTGGTCTGCTAACATTCTGGCCTACTCTATTGCGCTGTGTGAAGGGGAATCTATGTGCTCGTTGGACCTCCCGGTCCCAATCCCATTGGGTTAACCCAGGGAAAGCCTCAGAAAACAGTTCGATCACAAATTTCCGTACATCCTGCCCCTCCGCCCCTTCTGGAATGTCCAGTACGCGAAGATTGTTGCGCCGCAGACGATTTTCCAAGTCCGTAATTTTCCAAAGGGTGTCATCCTTCTTTATGCGTAGCGTCTCTATTGTAGCTTTCTGTACAGCGAGTTCGTCCTCTAAGTTCGAGATGCGTGTCTCTGCTTCATTGAACCTCTCTACGAACTCGAAACATGATTTTGCCACCTTCCGCACTGAATTCTGGAGCTTACGACATTCTCCTTGTGTGCGCTGGCTCTCAGTCCGGGTTTCCTCCCTGTGCGCCATTATGCTCTGATAAATAAGAGCCAGGGAGATATCCTCAGGATTCTCCATCATCTTTAGACCATATTGTACCCCACTAGCCACTCCATTGATTCCGTCCCCGGTCTCCCCCATAAATGAATAATCCCAATGGAAGGAATCAGTGTTTTCCGCTATATGTAGGCCTGCACCCACACCTGAGTTAGCCCTCTTACGTACAGTACTAGGGAGGCCATCCCTCTGCTTAGTCTGCATACTCATGTCTACCTCGTCAATCTCATCCCCAGAAGTATCCGAGGGGTCCGACATTGAGTAAAAAGGAAAGTCCCCTGAGTCACTCTCCTTTGCAGTGTCGTAATTATCAGCCTTGCTTCCAATTGCCCCCGGCTCCGCACTCTCCAGAGGCATCTCTCCTCCTTTCCCATCTTTTTCCCCCTCTTTAACTGTCTCACAGGAATTGTCCCCCACCACATTCTCTTTATCTAGTATAGTATCGTCAGGCTGCATATTCATGTCCTTCTTAGGTGTGGGGGCTAGTAGATTCTTTACCTTCCCAGCAAGAAATATAGCCGGAACGGACTTCTTACCGCCCTCCACACGAGTCTTCTCCAAATTTGAACTTGGTTTCTTCTTCTCTGTCTCCCGCGCTGGCCCATTCTCACCCGCCTCCATGTATCTCGACTTTCCCCGTCCTGCCTTCGGGGGCATCACGGTGTTGAGCGTTCTAGTCTTTACCACAGCGTCAGAGCTCGTCAGCGCTCCACGCGCGCTGGATCCGCAGCGCGTATACCTAGAAATCTGCCCAGCAAGGATCAGCAACTGCCAGATAGCCACACGGGGAGCCTGACAAACGCTCCACAGCATTTCCTCAAGTCATGCACTCCAGGCCAGCCGCCAGCGTCACTTTCAGGTTCGCATGTCTCTCGCCGATCTCAAAGGACTGTGGTAAGTCGGACAGGGGGGGAAAGACTCCGGGAGCTCGAGCTCACTCGGCCGCTCTCACGGCCGCCATCTTCAACCTCCGGAGGCTAATTTGTAAGTATTTATAAATTGTTTTCAATATTGTACTCATTTTACAAAATGTATCATTATTTTGTCTAGGAGTTTTATTTTTTATTGTGAGAAGAGAATTACTATTCTAAAATAAATAATATATTATGTCAATTATTAATTTTTTCAATTGTATTCATTTTTAATTATTTGCGAATACATTTTTAACTGGAGTATTGGTTTTTTTTGCCGATCTCGGTTGGGTAGGACATTCAAAATATTATTATTAACTCAATGCAAGATTTTGCATACAATATTCTTTGACATTTTTAAATTTATTAAAAATTAATTTGAAATGCATAAATAGCTTTGTTGGTGTTTCCTACTTAAAAGTAATTGATGTATTAAAAAATAATATTACATTTAAGAAACCTGAAAATAAGTTTCTAATTGTTAAAAAGATGTATTGAAAATGTAAATTTTAATTTTTATTTTTTTATTATTGTGTTACAACATAAAAGTTAATAATATTTACCTATGTAGCTTTTAATTTAGAATTTTTAAATTCATTTTCGAATTTTTAAGAAAATATAATATTTTGGTGAATGTATTTTTATTAGTATTGGTCTTCATGGTATTAATTTAATTTGTGGAACAATAAAATGATTGCAAAAATATGAGAGTTTTAGTAAATTTAAAAATGTAAAATATGTTTTATATAAAGTTTGTGCAACTGAATTTTATAAATGTAATATCACTACAAATATATGCACTATCCCCAAATTTTGAAGGACAGGAGGTAGACTAAAAAATAATAAACCAAACCCCAATATATGCACTTCACACAAAATTTGTAAACTGGAGTTAGAATAGTAAATATGCTCCTCTTCCCTCATTATATGTCCTTTCAGCAATGTTCATACTTCTGAAGATAGAATATTAAATACAACACTCCCAAATGTAAGCACTTTGTCCAGTGTCAGCGGGACTGGAGTTCTAATAGTAAATTTGATACCCCCAAATTTATGCACTTTCCCTAATAATTGCAATACTGGAGTTAAAACAATAAATACGGGTACCCCGCACCTTCCCAATTATGTGCGCTTTCCTCGATGGAATGGTAAATTTAACACTCCCAAATATATGCACTTTCCCCACCGTTAATGTGGCTAGACTTAGAACAATTATTTTGACATCCCAAAATATATGCACTTACCCCAATGTTAATGGCACTGGGCTTGACATGCCAAATATATACACTTATCCCAATGTTTGTATGAAAGTTGTTAGAATAGTAAATGTCCCCTGGGTTTGGGTTTGGGTTCAGTTTTAGAATGATTCTGATCTGCGGTATATTTGTGAGACCTGTTGTGTGGTGGGTGAACCTTATCTTTCTCTGAAATAAACTGGAGTCTCACTGGCATTGATTTGCTTCTTCACTTATTTGGAATATAACTACGTTTTGACAACAGATAGAATTTCCCAGATCCCTGTAGTCTGGAGAATCGTCAACATAAACAAAGGATTCCGTTGTTTTCAATGTACTTTTTGTAAGATTTCTGAGTCTGTGGATATCAGGACCTTCTCAGGATTTTATACTTCTCTGTAAGCCATATCCCCGCTCCGTTCTGATTTAAGTAGTTTTTATAAACGTTTTACCTCATGGCAGTTTATACATTCCGTAATTTTAAAGATCTCAATCTGCAAACCTTTCTCAAAGAGGTAAGTTGATTTTATGTCTGTCTTTCAGTCCATTGAGCCTGTTTTATGGAACCATTGGTGCTATTAGTGCCATTATTTCATTTTCACTTTTCCCACTACCGCTTGTTCACAACAATTATGTTTTAAGTTGTTTTCCCTCAAGGCCAGAGTGTGCTCGAATGCTACTTATAACTGTAGCCCATGAGTTAGCAGTGCTTCTCACATTTGAGCCGCACGCACTGTAGCCCCTTCTTGTGTCCACTCATTCGGCTTTACTTTGTGTGATACGAGTGCTAGATTAGTGAGCACCAGTTGTACTTTGTGAATCTGACCTTGTCAGCAAAGACATTTTCTCCGTCACTGGATAATTACTTAATGGCTCTGTGCTGGACCTGGCCCTTTATGCATGGACACCCCAGATTTTTACCTCCCTTTGTCTTCCTTTGCTGAACCCGTTTTTATTGGCTTTTACGACTCTGCACTTTTCTGCTGCTAACCAGTTGTAAAGTGTTTGTGTTCTCTTCTTAAAACATGGTAAAACTGGCCTACATCTAAATGGCACATTTATTTTACCTGTGAGTTCATAGTAAATGGTACTGTTGGTACCCAAGGACTGTAATTTAAATGCTACTAGTGGGCTGCTGCAAGTACTGTGCCACCCACTAAAGTGGCCTTGCAAAAAATGTCTCAGGCCTACGACTGCATTCTGTAGTGCAGTTTTAAACTGCCATTTCTACCTGGCAAAATAAACCTTTTGCCAGGCCTAAACCTTCATATTTTAATGCTTATATGTCACCCGTAAGAAGTGTCATAGCTAGGTGGTGCAGGGGGGGTCTCTGCCCTGGGCGGCACTGTTTTTTGGGGCGGCAGAGTTGAGCAAGTCGTGTGTCTCAACTACCATCATCCCTCCATCCCTCGAGAGCAAGTCGTCCGTCGGCCACCAGCCCCCTGAAGAACACGTCATCTGCCGGCCGCCAACCCTCTGCTCTTACCTGCACCGGGCGGCAATCCTAAGGTCCATCCAGGGTGGCAGTAGGTCTAGCTACGCCACTGCCTGTAATGTAAGCCCTAAAGGCTCATGGGGCAGGGTGCATGGTATTTAAAAAGCAGGACACATTTGTTTAAGTTTTACATGTTCTGACAGTCAAAGAATGCTTAAGTTGCTTTTCACTGTTGTAAGGCCAATCTCTCCTTTATGCTAACACTGGGTTAACTTATTTTAAATAATACGTGTTAACTTCAGATTGGGAGAGTAATACTGTTTGCACTCAAATAAATTGCAATTTAAAATCCTCTATATGGTAAAGTCGGATTTTAGATTATCATTGTGAAAATGCCTCTTTCAGAAAGTTGACATTTTTCTGCCTACATTTTCTGGGGCCTATCTAAGAGTTTCCAGCTGTCTGGGCCTCTTAATGGCCCTCCCATCAAATACTGGCATTCCAAATACAATTAACGAGTCAGTTTCGGTTGAAAGAAGTATGAGTGGCTCAGAAAGAAGTTGAAAGAAGTATGAGTGCCTAGGAAATAGTATACGACATCAGTTACACTGTGACATATGGCTGGCAGTTTTTTCAGATGAGCTAATCTCTTTAATCTGTTAAGCATACCAAGTCTAGGTAGTTATATGTCTGACTATAATAGAAAATTGGAATTATTACAGCTGGTAAATACTCTCTGTAGGGCTATAGGTGTAGATCCTATGATCATCTACATAAGTCAGACTTCACGTGGGATGTGAGTCTAATTTTGGTGGACAATTATTATTGTTTTTCAGGAAGTATGGTCAATAGGAATAATATAAACCAAACTGCAGGGATGCTAAAATGCACCCTTGCTTTATTCCAAGGAACATGGGAAGATTAGGCAACAAGCTACCATTAGATGATAATTCCACCCAAACACAAGATTAAGGGGCCGATTCCGATTCGTGTCGGTAATTTCTCCGACCGAGCCGGCCTCGGAGAGATTTCCGACCGAATCGGACCCGTGCAGTCCGACCGAACGAGTCCGATGCATTCGTATGCCACCGGACACGAGTCGGTCGGACTCCCATTGAACTCAATGGGAGCCGGTCGTACAACGCGTACGCGGGCTCCCATTGCCTCAATGGGTGCGAGGCGGACAAGGGCGCCCCTACAGCGAGTACGCCGCGGAGCGCTCGCGGCGTACACGCACAGGTAGGGGGACCCTTGGGTCCCCCTGTGTGCGCCTCGCACGGGTACGCGTACAGGGGGTCCGACACGGACCCCCAAAGTACGGCTCCGACAGCGAGTTCGAGTCGGACGGCGCGAGTCGGTCGGAGCGGTCGAGGTGCGCATCGTACTTACCCGGCCGGAAAACGTCTCCATTGCGCGGTGCGAATCGGGTCCGAGCGAGTCGGTCGGAGCGGTACGATCCGGGAACGAGTCGGTCGGAGCGGTCGGGTCACCCGGACGAGTCGGTCAGCGAATACGCATCGTACTCGCTCGCCCGGACGCGCGTACGACTCGGTCGGAAAATAGGGCTCCGGATCGGATCCGGTAAAACCGAATCCGATTCGGAGCACTACCGGCCGAGATCGGAATCGGCCCCTCAGTGTGAAGTGGTTTAATTATGTTCAGCAATGACCTATCTATGCCAAGATCTGTAATTTAGGTACAGCACATTGCAGATCTATCTCTGTAATTTTATTCGAATGCGTGTAAAGGTTAAGGTGCAATTCGATGACAACATCTAGTATTAGAACAATAGCAAATGAGCAGATGATAATGCACATAAAAGTTTATAAAAAGATCAGACAAATACCTAATAGGCTGGAATAGCAGCACTAATGCAGGGGACAGTACTATTATGAGCAATACATTGGTGATTTTTAGTTATGGGAAGTCTGAAACCTAAAGCAGCGCAGTCTAAGTTTTTAGAACAAAAACATTGCTTCTGTTATTTGTCCTTTTTGTAACATAGTTCATGTAGTAATGTTTTCACAAGTGTTGTGTAACTTTTTATGGATATGTGAGGATCTTCCTTGAAATTGTGGTTTTATTCACCATCAGCACAGTCATTTATTCATCCTTTTAGTATTCAAATAATTAAGTCAATACAAAAAGTATGCATGCATTTAGTAATGTCTTACGTGATGGACGATGGAGATTTCCATCCTGTTATCGGCTCAACTGCTTCCCATTTTTTTAACATAATGTAGTTTTGAAGCTCTTCCGATGTTCGTGGACCACGATATTTGCGAAATACACCATCCTTGGCACTACAGAAAGCAATTAGAAAGAATTGTTATAAATTTCAGAAAACTACCATATGCCATCATTTTCTAAACTGGGTGTCTAGGTTAACAGAAAAATTGATCCGTATGCTAGGAAATGAGGATTGCATTAAAAAAATTACTTGTTTAATTGGTTTAAATAAGCCACACCCACCCACCGATTTGACTCCATTGTGTTTTTCTGTCATGCTGCAATTTAACAAAGTATGGCAAACCACTTAGTACCCTTCTGCTCACCATATGATTTTTCCATCTGAACTTCTAAACAATGGACACCTTGCTCACCTCTTACAGGTGATACCTAAGCATAAAATTAGTCCAAATCTGGCTGGAATATTCTGAGCTTTCTAGCTTAGACTATCAAAAGAAATCCTCTTGCATTCCCTCGGTCCAACACATGCAGATTTTCAATGCCTCAAACTAAATGTAGCTTGAGCATGGAAAATGCCTTAGTTTTCAGCCAAACCAAATGTCTGCAGTTGATCTAAAACTCTGTAACTTGATTAATGTGTGTGATGAGAAAGTCTGTCTTGTGTCACAGGCCTTGATTCACCTCCATTGGCTACCAGTGCAGCAGCAACCCATTCATTTCAGAGCAGGCTGCCTTTCACTACAGGCTTATTATAAGCCTAGTCAGTGCTTAATTTGTAAAATGAAAGAGTGCTGGTGCCCACGGTCCTGCTCAGAAGCCCACAGCCAGTGAAATTAAATGTCGATGCACTGAATACCAAGGTTGGTAATCTTAAATTAAGTCCTTATGCCTCTTTAAACATCTACCAGACACTCCCTGCTCCTTTATCTCACTTTTGCAAATTCATGCTTTCTCCCTTTAAGACAGTTTTCCCATCTTTCTCTTCCTCCATCTTTCCGATCTGTTTATTCTCCCTCAGTAAATGTATGATGAGGGAAAAACAAGTGCTGGTCACCAAAAATAAGTGCCAGTGGCCCCAAAGGCAACCACCAGCTCAAACTAAGCACTGAGCCTAGTTCTCCTCTCTTTTTAGAGAAACTGAAAGCCTACTACCCCATCCACATCTTAGAACCAGATATCCATATCTTCGCCTAGGGGCCCATTACGATGGCGGGCGGAAGCACAACCGCCGTGCTGGCGGATGCAAAAACCACCAGTTACCGCCGGCACGCAGCAGTCCACACGCCCGTCCAATTACGATGCGTAAAGTAGGCCAAACACTGCCGGCAAACCAGCAACACCGTCCGCCATCAAAGTGCGCCCGTACACGTAGCGGCGCAGCCCAACTGACACACACCGTCCGACGAAACACGTCCCGCCCGGCGTATAAATTACGATGCCGCAAACAAACGGCTCCCACGGCTAAGAGACACCGCACGTGAAAGAGAGGCGGTAACACGGACGCAGAGCACGGAAAACGAAGAAGCGGCACCCCGAGCATGAATCCAGCACTGCAGGCCCTCCCCATGCTTCTGCTGATGCACCACCAAGGACGCAACGCACCGCGGAGACGCAGGTAGGCACACACACAACAAGTGCACGCAAACAGCGCACACAGTGCAAGGGCGGAAAAAGCGGACAACCCCCCACCAGCGCGTGTACACCACACATCCACCATTGCATCCACATATGACACACAGGCCAAATCGTAACTTTGCGGAACACATGTGTACACACCACCTGGGACCAGGAACCAACCACCCCGTCACGGCCCCAAAGCGCCGATGACGCCGCCACACATGCGCACAACGCAGAGGCCAACCGCAGCGCCATGCATGCGTCGCACACAGACACAGGGACACAACCAAGCAGCACACACATCAGCCCCACCCCGAACGCACATGACACGTGACAGGCCGGCCACAGACATGTCCCCAACGCCCAATTCACGGACAACACCCAACGCCACACAACCGACGCACACATGTCAGTGAAGTCACGCAACAGCAGGACACACCCCAGTGTAACAAACATGGCGAAGCACACATCGGCGGCAACACCAACTAGGAGAAGCAGGGTCCCTTCGGGAAGAGGAACGCCAGTACCACACTGAAAAACCCATACCACCCTGCACATATGAACAAGACATATAAAACGGAACACCAAAGAGCACGGGGACCGACAACAGGTGGCCCAAGAATAACATTCACACACAAGGCCCAACGCAGAGCGGAAAGGCAGCCTGCCGCCCACACAAGGGAGAGCAGACAGCACTGAATGACCTTCCATTCCTAAACTGAAACCACAGCCCTACGACAGAAGCCGGTGAATACAGCCATTGTCCAAGAATAGACCAACACAGGCATGCCGAGGAGACCGACCACAGGGCAGATAGCGCATATCACAGAAGCACACAACGGACGGGGAAGAAAGAAGAAAACACTCCCCCATGTCGGCCACATGCAAGTTAATTGGAAGGAGTCACACATCACTGACCTTGAACTGTCTGAGAAGCATGTGGGAAGAGGGCCCGTGTCCTCCAAACAAGCAAACAGAACACAAGTCCTGTCTCCCTACGACTACACAGAGCTCACAGCAACCTCGGAGCGTGCACATTGCAGACTGCACACACAGCCGGAGCACGCCACCACAACGCACCGCTGCGAAATGGCAACCGCAACACACCTACCCAACTACGACGAACAGCTCAAGCTGTACAAAACCAACCTGTTCCATACATTGGGATGCGATCTCCTGTCCCTGCTGAACGTAACTTACCGACTGACTTACCGCATCACATTGTTCAGCTGCGTCATGCCCGTCTTCTACTGTCGGAGGTGTACCTACCAGCATCCCGTCGAGATATGCCTCTCCAACCCGGCATGTCTGAAGGCGGACCTGCTACCACTACTCCTCCCTCTGGACGCACACGACAGGGCCTGCTCTGCCTATGGGGGCATGGCGTATGTGGCCAACATCGCACCCGCACTGAAATGGGACCACTGTGCCTCCACACGACGGATCATCGAGAACAGCTACATCGAATGCCACCCAGCATGCCCCATCATGGTCCTCCAAGGGACAACTTACGAACAACACCTTGACAGCCACCATCCGCTACATTGGCTGGCAAACATGTACACCACCAATGACATGGAAGCCCTGCTGGACGGCATCGCATACCTGACAACCTGTAAATACGTCGGACCACAACGCAGGTTCCCCGAGTGACCTTTGATGTCCAACCCCGCACCCATGCTTACCTTCCGCACGGACTGGCCAGTCACCACCACAACAGCCATACCAAACGACCGGCAACTGTAACCACACCATCAACGACATCGCCATGACATCGGATATGACCGGGACATGCACACTGTTCCCCATCACATCCAGGAACACCGCATGCATCGTGGGAGGCAGTGGCATGGGCTCTGTGTATCGCACCCACATGGACGGAACTGCACGAACTACCAGGACACGACATGGATCCAGCGCACATGGACACACACACCGCTCAGTGGACATGAATAGGTCGCCTGGAGTCTGTGGGTGCTGCACCCCTCCCACCCCCGCCCCGGGAACCCCATACCAGGACCTTTGCATGGACGTCAAGTGCATACAACAACAACACGACCCCAGTGACTGTGACATGTCCAGTAACCACCACAGTGCAACAACAAGTGGCACGCCGCTGCATGCACGCAAGCACATGCCCTGACGTCAACTCACATGCACGCGTGCATGAGGAACAACCGCAGCAAACCTGTCACATGGAACTGAGATGGACTGTGCCCATGATGCCAAGCGGTCTGGTAGGCTACATGTATACCGTCTGTGTCAAAGTCCGCAGCTCCGCAGCTATACGCAAATGTACATTAGCACAGCCTTGGCCAAGCAGATGTCACTCTGAAGCCCACATCCCACATGCAACAGCCAATCACATGTAACCCCACACCCTATCCCATTTGCAATCATGCTCAGTATATCCTCTACATGTATTCCGCTGCCAGTAGTGTCCACTATACTGCATCACAGAGGACAGAAGACTCAATATAATGTTTGAAACCAAAACTGTCTCCGCTGACTCATTTCACATGTACGAATGAGAGAGGATGAGAGTATGTGAAGTACACGGCAGTCGTGACATGACCATGTAGTCCACTGGTATTGGATGACAATGCAAATGAGTAGCACAACTGTGGAAGACACACATGTGCCGTGTGAAGTCGTATGGACGCAGTGCACAGGTGGGTGGGTGTGACGGGTAGATGCGCACATGCCAAGTTGGAGCACGCCGTGTTGGGAGGGGTCATGAACAGTACACCACCGCTTCCCTGGGCATAGTGAGAGGACACCTGTCGGGGGGGTGTGAACACGTGTGTGCACAGCAGCCGGGAACACGTACATAGCGGTACCAGGCGCACCTCAGCCCACCCTCTGTGGACAAGCAGGATCCTGTTGTGCGCCCGCCATGCCCCTTGACAAGGCACACACAGCCCCAGTCGACCAGGTGTAACCCCAACATAGTCAATCCGCACAGGCGATACAGGGCACGGGATGGCAGTGGAGCATGGTGTGTGAGAGGTCTCCTCGCGCTCCTCCTGGTCATATCACGCAGGCAATAGAACCTCAACATCTAGCATGGCAAAAAGTCAAATGGAAGTGTAGGGGGACGCACCACAGCACGAGCAGCACTGACGTCACGGGAGGTGGCTCGCACCATCCCATCCATTGCCCATCATACCAACCACGCCACATGCCATTGCGACTAAGTGCAAGCGCGTGCGCCACCACCCCCGAGCCCTCCCCAGAGAGGCCAAAGAGTGAATGTGTGGGCCACCAGTCACAGACGGACGCGGCCTGGCCGCAAGGGCAGCCACAGCCACTGGGTGTCGCAGGTGGCGGATCCGGAAGGCGAAGACTGTGATGCATAGTCCACGCAGGCCGGGTCTCCAATTGGGGCACCACGCAGGTGGACGGCGTCCCGCAACACATCATACCCTGAGACAGCCCACTCGTGCAACTGGACCCACACATACACTCCTTGCCCTCTCTGGTGCGAGCTTGGGGCTGCCTGTGCAAGCGCTAGCCTCGCAGGTGAGCATGCATATTGGGGGGCGAGGGGAGGACATGAGGGCTGGGGCGAAGATGACCGTATCACTGTCAAGTAGTACAAGGGATGACCCAGATGTGGAAAGGAAGAGACGTGTTCCGTGTGCACTGCAACTAGTCGCCAATCCAACTACCCCCCCATGTCCGGAATGTAAGCCCGCACCTAGGCCCGCCCATCCGCCACATCGAACATACCACCAGCACGACAACCCTCCCATTCGATACACTGACTGGGGTGGCGACCAGTGAACATTCATGTGTAGCCTACCCACGCGTACATGTGGGCCCTCCATGATCCATGTCACCTGCGGCAAAGACATGACATGCGCAATGAGGGAAGTGAGGAGAGCTGTCCGCCCCACGCACAGAAGGTGCATCAGCTCCACAGACTCAGCAGCGAGTCCAGCAGGGGTCACATGTGCAGGGGCAGCGGTGCCTGGTGTGAAGGCACATGCATATAGACAGCACATCGACCAATGTGTAGTCTGCCCACATCCACAGTCCATCATCATGCGGACATAGGAATTGAACACAGGGCAACACATCTTAGTTGGTGCACCCACTGTGACCAACAATGCGCAATCATCGACGTACCCGCCCTGTGCATGGCCCCCCACCCAACGGAGGCACATCCAGTGCCACCATCCCACACACACAAGCCTTCCACGGAACATGCTGTGTCCAATGGTCAGTACAGAGTCAGCGCCCATCTGGTGGATCCTGAACAGGAGACACATGCACACACATGCCAGCTCCCACTATGTACGTCTGCCACCTGGCACGTGCAATGTAACCTCTCACCTGTGACGTGTGACTGCAAGCACACAGCCGTCTTGGCATGGGGCTGTCAATGTGGACACCTGTCAATGTTTCGGGAGGTGTGATCCGTACAGTGCTGTACATAGGGTGCAGTGCTGACACCTACTACTGTCTCATATCCCCTCGTGCCACAGGTCCCACTTGTATTGGCCGCTCAGCCCGTGCCCACATCGTCGTCGTCGTGTGCCATACTCATCCAGCCTCGGAAGCAGTTCCATGCTCAGCAGACACTCATGTTGCCGTGGCGTTGCCGCTTGACGAATATGCAGTCAGTCCCCATCAGCACGCCCCGCAAGTCATAGGGGCCTAGATCCCCATGTGCATGCACATGGCAGTGGTATGTCTCACTTGCCATTGCCATTGTTGGGAGACCTGTGTAAGTGTATTGTGGCCGTGCCGTCCCAGCTTGACAGCTGGGCTGTGGCACATGTGCTTGCTCAGTCATGTCAGTGATGTGTATGCGAAATTGCTATGTGTCGTGTTGCTTTGACATGTGTCCTCTGCCATTTTCCCCAGGCGGAGACCGAACATTGACCGCCCATACCAATTGCTGGTGGACATGGACGATACAGAGGTTATCAGGAAGTTTCGGCTGGACAGGCCAACCCTGCATCGACTGTGTGCCATGTTAGAGCCCCATCTCCGTCCCCGCAGGGTGTATCCGACTGCTGTCACCCCCACGGCTAAGGTGATGGCCGCCATGCATTTCTTCGCCACTGGGTCATTCCAGCACACAGTGGGCAGTGGAGGTGGGATGTCCCAGCCCATGTTCAGCAAGGTGCTGAGGGATGTACTGGCAGCCATGATGCTTTACCGAAACAGGTACATCAGATTCCCCAGGGCTCGTGAATTGGCGGCAGTGAAGGGTGCATTCTATGCCCTTGGCAGAATCCCACACGTCGTGGGAGCCATTGACTGCACACATGTTGGCCTTGTTCCACCACAGGCCACTGAGCACCTGTACCGCAACAGGAAGCACACGCACTCCCTGAATGTGCAAGTGGTGTGCCTTGCGGACATGGTGATCACCCACGTGTGTGCCAAGTTTCCAGGCTCGGCACATGACGCACACATAATGCGCAACAGCATCTTGCCACGACTGATGGCCAATCTGCAACAGGATCGTGGCTGTATTGTCGGTGAGTATGTGGAGTGGTGTAGCGTGCTTGTTGTGCGATGCTGTCCCCTGTCCAGTTGGAATAGCAACGGTTCTCTGTGTCCCTCACACCCAGGTGACTCTGCGTATCCGAATGGGGCATGGCTGCTCAGTCCATTGAGGAATCCTCGCACCCCAGCAGACGATCGCTACAATGAGGCACATGGGAGGACCAGACGTGTGGTCGAGCGTACCTTTGGCCTCCTCAAGTCCAGGTTCAGGTGCCTGGACCGCACCGGGGGTGCACTGGCGTACTCCCCACAGAAGGTGTGCCAGATAGTGGTGGCGTGCTGCATGCTGCACAATCTGGCCATTCGTAAGCAGATCCCCCTCATTGTGGATGACGGAGATCAACCAGGGCCCCAGCCCGCAGACCAGGACAGCTCGAGTGAGGAGGACAGCGGAGAGGAGGAAGCTGGGAATGTGCGGCAGCAGCTCATCGCCCGCTACTTCACTTGACGGTGAGTGTCCATGTACGACGGCTGATGTGGCTGTATCTGTGCAGGTGTGTGTGTGCTGTGTCAGGGTGGCCGCATGTTCACTGCGTGCAGTGTGTCAACGCTCCATGGCCAGGGTAGTATGCCACTGTTGGTGACTGTGGCATTGTGCCCTATTGCTCTGTGCGATGTGTGTACATTGCTTGTAGTTGTTGACATGTACTGTGTGATGGGTGTGTGACACACTCATTGAATGTGCTCCTGTTCTGTCTCCCACCCCTAGGTCCCTACAGGCCCTCCGGATTCCATTGCCATGCCACGCATCAGGTGCCTTTCCGCCCAAGGTGGCCGTTGTATTCCGTACAAATAAAACACAGGGCACAAACTGCAGTTAGTGAAAAAGGTGCATTTATTCCAAACTGTGACATGTGATTGTGTGTAAGGTGATGACAAAAGTGGTGCGTGCAGTGACAATGAGCTGTCGGTCATGGCTGCGTGAAGCTCAGGGTGTACCCACTGGTTCTATGTCCATGGTCCAACACACACATGCCATCCAGCTGGCTGTGTGGAGTGGGATCGTAGAGCAAGTCAATGCAGTGGCTGGTCAAGGAAGGCTGGCGGAAGGCTGGCTGGCTGCCTCACTTGCGACTGGTGCGTGCGAAGTCCTCCCGGGAGACCTGTTTCCTCTTCGGACGGCCCCTTCCACGTTTGGGAGGGGGGGTGTGTGGTGGCGACCTGCTGGTGGTGCGTGAGGTGTGCTCACTGGCTGTGGTCGCAGGGGAAGTGGACACTGCTGCCCGACCCTGCGCCCTAGCAGGTGGTGGCGGAGGTGGTGTTGCTGGCCTTGCCTGTGACCCCACCGCCACCACCAGCTGGCCCATGAGGTCCACGAGTTGGTCCATACGGGACACGAATTGGCCCATATGGGCGTCCATGGACCTCAGCACCCCCAGCACCTCCCGCGTGTCTGTAGCAGACCTGACCCATTGTTCTTGGGCCTCCTCATAGGCCCCAAGGACTCTGGCCATTTGAGGCAGGGCATGGCTCCCAGGGAGGCTGGCGTTTCCCTGACCCTGCTCCTCCTACCAGTCCTGCTGCCACCGGCCTGCCCACTAGCCACATTGCATACCGCGGTCCTCGCTGTGGCTCCCAGGGTGGATCCAGTCGGCCGGGCCACCACCTGCGCTGGGGCTGGTGCCAGCGAAGACGTGGTGGTGGTGGTGGCGGTGGTGGTCGGTGCGGCGATGGTGGCGGGTGCGGCAGTGGTAGTGGCCGCAATGACCGTGGGTGTGGCCGCAATGACCGTGGGAGTGGCCGCAACGACAGTGGCAGCAGGGGGCTGGGACTGTTCAGCAGCCCTGGATGATGGGTTGGTGGGTAGGAGGGGTCCTGGGGAGCGGCTGGGCCCTGCCACACCAGATGGGCCTGCTTGATGGTCCGTGTCCGAAGAGGAGGTCAGATCCTCCAGATCCGTGTGTCCTCGTTGGGGGCTTGTGGGCTGGCTGTGCTGGCTGCTGTCTCCATCCCCAGCATCCGGGAGTTCGTCACCTGTGGAGAGAATGGGATTTGTCATTGTGTTGCACCTGGCACAGTATGTATTTGTCATCTGACATTGGCAGTTCGTGCAATCTCGTACATGGGTTTCCCGGAGGCGAGTGTGTGGCTGTGGCATCTGTAGTTGCGTGTGCTAGGCAATGGGACTGTGTGCTGTGCACATGTGGCATGGGACGGATTGGCCATGCCGATGGGTGTGTTGCTGTGCCCCTACTCATTGTGACTCTGGTGTATGCGGGCTCCTGGCCCATCCTGGGTCTGGTTTGTACTTTGCTTTTGGGGTTCATATGGAACGCTTAGGAACGCATATGGCAACATGGGGGCCATGCCCCAGATTCACATTTGGGAGGGGATATGCTTTTGGGGTACAAATGGAACGCTTAGGAACGCATATGGCAACATGGGGGCCATGCCCCAGATTCACATTTGGGAGGGGATATGCTTTTGGGGTACAAATGGAACGCTTAGGAACGCATATGGCAACATGGGGGCCATGCCCCAGATTCACATTTGGGTGGGAATATGCTTTTGGGGTACATGCTGTGAGCCATGGGTGCCGAACGTGACATGTGTTGTGGCAGCATGACAGTGCATGGTTTGAGGTGTGTGCATGCTTGACATGGCCTGCATATTTGCTGTCTGTTGTGATTACTGGGCATGGCATTGGACGCATCGTTATGAGTGAGTGTTGGTTGTGTGCCAGCCAACGTATTGCAGTTGTCCCATCTCCTTGGTGTGCGTGCTGCCCTGTGCCATGTGCATCACTGCAGTGCTCGGGGGGTGTGGCCCATGTTGTGTGTTGTTGCTCACAGTGTGTCGTGCGCTTCATTGACTTCTGGCACATGGTTGGTCATGGGCATGTGTCTTAGCGTGACTGCTGTATGTGTGGCAGCTGTGCGGATGACATGCCTTTCATGAGACTGGGGCTGACGGATGGGATGGATGGTATGTTGTATGTGCATGGTGTGTCTGTGTGTTTGATGGGTTCAGTGGTGTTCGTGTGCATTTGTGTTGTTCCGCTCTGTTGCGTCTAGTGTTGTTTGTCTTACATAGGCGTAGTTGTGGGGTGTGTGGTTGACAGGCAGTAGGGGCTACATGGACTGGACTTCAATGGTGTTTCGGTTGTGTGTGATGGGTTGCACAGTGGCTGCCGTGTGGTACTATGTTCAGTGTGGCTTGTGCATGCAGACGTGGCTCCTTGGGTGTTGCTGTGTTTGTGATGGGTCATGTGGGGTGTGAGTCTGTGGTTCATATCCGTGTGCACATTGTTCACTTGTTCGTGACGGTGGGCGGTGCTGCGTGTTCGTCTGCTACGTGACATGTCCCATGTGTTGGTCGTGTTACGGCCCTCATGCCTCCAGTAATCCAGCCCTGTCCAGTTTCCCACCTGCAAGTTGTTCGGGCGTGCACTGTACTGGATGCCACATGGTTCTAAGCGGGGGTGCTCCATGTTGCAGGTCTGTGGGGGTGGGGGGTGTTGTGGGTCGTAGTGGTGGCTGGACACCCACTGACACCGATTGCTGTGGACCGTGATGTCTACCTTTCGGCTGTCGTTGTGCACTGCGGTGGCTGACACGTGGCTGTGGGGTGTGGGGGATGCTCCTCCTTGCTGTACTGTGGGACTAGGGGCCTGGTGTGTTTTGTACTTGGGCTGTCCACCCTCCCACCCACTGCACTTTGTGTTCCTGCCACTTACCTGTTACTTGTCGGTTAGTGCAGCTATGGCGGACACATGGGTGTGGTGGGTGCTCGTTGTGGCGCTTCTGGCATATTTGGGGACCTGTTGGTGGTTACGTGGCTGGCTGAGTGTACACATGTCCCCACGCATCTTACAGTTGTTCTGTTTGGGCTGTGTGTGGTGGTGTCTGTTGCATGTGTGTGTGATGTGTTGTGTATTGTGTGCTGGACATGGGGGTGTTTGTCCCTGGGAGCTGTGGCATGGTGGTAGTGCATGTGAGTACATAGCGGTGTGCTGGTATACATTAGTTTGTACTTACCAGCCTCCACTCCCCCTGCTAATCCGGCGAGGATCTCGGGATGGATGATGACTCGCACCTTCTCCTCCCACGCTTTGAAGGTCTTGAAGTGCGCGGGATTCCCTCCGCCAGTGACGGCAGCCAGCTCTCTGTTTTTGCCCTCCTTCTTCTTGACCAGGCTCTTGACGTCATTCCACCGTTTGTTAATTTCGACTCTGTTCCTGGGCAGGGTCCCGACTGCATTGACCTGGTCTACGATCCTGTTCCACATTCTGTTTCTGGTGGCTAGTGGTGTGTGTTGGACCATGTTCCCATAGATTTGTGGGTGCACCTTGATGATCTCGTCGACCATGACCGTCAGCTCAATGGGCGTGAACTTGGGCATTCTTTGTGGTGCCATGGTGTTTGTGGTGCTGGTGCGGTGTGTGTTGTGTAATGTGCAGGGGGTTTGTGGTGCCGGTGTTTGGTGGTGGTGGTGGTGGTGGTTGTGATGTGTGCGTTTCTGTGGTGTGCTGCTGTCCTTGCTGTGTCACTGTGTCCTCTCCTCTCCTCTCTGGTTTGCAATGTTGCAAGGGGTTGTGGTCTGTGGGAGTTCTGCTTTTGTACTTACCTATGTGGGTGTGTCCTCATGGTCTGTTGTTTTCAGGTGTGTTGTGTCTGGTGTTCTGGCCTTTGTAGTTTTTGTTTGTCCAGGGGGGTGTTTTCGGGATGTGTACTGTGCTTGTGTATTTGTGCGTGCCTTGCTGTGTGGACTTATTGGCCATGTTGTGTGCTATTGGTATTGTGAGCGGATGGTTTCTGTGCAGGGACGTGGGCGCCATGGTTTCTGCCGTGTCGATTGGCATCGGCGTTGTTTGCGCTGGCGGGCGGTATATTTGTGGTTTTCCCGCGCTCATGGCGGTGCGATCGTAATTTCACGTGCGGTGTGTCGGCCGTGAGGGCGGGCGGTTTTGTGTTGTCGGGCGTGTTTCCGTCCGTGGCGGGCGGTTTGACTCCGACTCGGACGATGGCGGGCGGTATTTTGTGTGATTTTTCCGCCGATGGCGGTTTTCGGTTTGTGTTATCGTAATGGCGTGGTCGGTGTTCAGACGGTGTATGCGGGCGGTATTTTGCCGCTTCCATGCCTTGCGGATCTATTTACGCCCGCCATCGTAATGAGCCCCCTAGTGCCTATTTTATATGACTTTGGTTGGGCAGCCATGATCATAGTTCTAGTCACTATCTCATGCAACTCAACAACAGTCTCTGTAAGGCTCCTTTTCTAACTTTTTGACAATAAAGGCCTTCATTTTTGCAATCATGTTTTCTTATGATGAGAAGACCACTGTTACTCCCCTAGCACAGAGAAGCATTTGAATGAATGCCTGCTTTACACATTTCTACATAATATAATTCAATACACACCCCACTACAATGCAAGATGACACTTTGAAACTATCCTACCTTCTTAGGTGGCACTTCCTGTTTTAAGTAATGGACGATTCATTACTTTAAAAGTGACTGCTAATATATCTCCTACTTTGTTGATCAATACCATTGCCTTGATTCTTGGCAAAACAGAAATATACATATTGGAGCCTATTTGTAAAAGTAAATTTGGTAGTAAACATATGACAGACCTAAGCACATTTACGTGTGTGGAAATCTCCACCATACATGCTAGGCTCTCTCCACAAGTAAATCCAAATCAATAGGTGAGGCAGAGGGCATTCCAAGGTTTGATTAGTCTTGGAAGTTTGTGAATGCCTAGAAACATGAACGTTTATCAGCATTCACTAAGGTCTCTCCTTTGTCATTCTACCCTGGAAAGGGTTGATTTTTACTGAAGTCAAAGGCTGGCCTAAATCCTTGTCCAGGGTCAGATGGGGAATGTATCATACCCAGATTAATTGGGATGTAGGAGAAAGAGCTTTCTCTTCTGTGGTAAAAGATCAGAGGTGTACCATTTGGATCTCTATTATAGCTGTGTTGCAGGCATGGTTAGCCACCCTCTGACTTTGCCTTAATAAGTGATGGAAGGACTGTAGACTGATGACTGAATGGAGTGCACTGTGTGTCTGTGAGAAGACCTTCTATGTACCTCTATCGGAAAGTGAGTTAACATACTTATTTCAGGAATTCATAACAGGTAATGGTTGAGGGGTATGCCAGGAGAGAACACCCAGTTCACCAAAGTTCTACAGGGAAGCAATTTATGTTCAGAATAGGTTTCTGACACAAATATAACAGATTCTTAATTGCAGGGTGCCACCAGAATGCAGTTAATTAAATATGTCCTGGTATTTTCTTGGGTCAATTTTTAGGTGATAGATGTATGCTGTTTTTGGATTGCAAAATTCTTAGATAGAAAAGTATTAAATGTAGATGTTCAAACTGTATACTTGTTCAAAATTTGTGAAAAGTGAGAGAGTATAATGTATCAACACAGATGGTCAGTGTGGATTACTAAAAGCAAGAAGTATTTTGACCAGTGGAAATTTATTCAAGGCAAGTTTTTATCTCAGGAATGGGGTGTATGACCATTATGGGGAGGACTAGCTTTACTCCTTTTCAGTAAGACATGATATGCATTCAGGGTGCTGAATTTTTCTAACTTGAAGTTAGTTCCTGTATATTATTCGATGAGGCTTATCAGAGGTGCCCCTATTAGCAGTTAAAGCAAATGGTTAGGATTGCATAAAGATGAACATGTAACTTTAAATATATTCACATTTTGTGGTAAAATTATAGTGAAGCTAGAATGCACTTATGTTCTGGTGTACATTTAGGAATTCTTCTGTATTTGCCTTGGGTTTGTATAACCCTGCAAATTTACATAGGTATATTGGTATTTAAATATGAATAATATACACTTTGATTGGTATGATCAGTATTTATTTATGGATGGCAGTGTATAACATGAAAGTCTGTGACGATGTTTTTGGCCATCATTTACTATTTGTAGGATGAGTTCCTTGCAATGGAAGTGGAGATACTATAAAATGTATTACTATGGCAGATATGGAGGATCTAGTCGATGAAATGACACCTTATGAGAAATGTTATATAAGGGTATTATAATAAGAGTTCAGGATGACTTTGCCTCATCAGAGCTGAAAGAGTGATGTCTCTTTCCCTTGTATTTGGTACACATAACCATATAGTATACAGTTTGCTGAAGGGCAAATGTGAAATCAGAAGCACTGCTAGACAGATTAAGGCACAGCTGACCTGAGAGTTATACCAAATATGTTTTAGGGGATAGGTGACTCAAAACATTAGTGAGAGAAGATGTTATTCACCATTATGAAAAGTTTAAATTTCTGATCTGCAGTTACAAACATTGTAAGTTCTATAAGTTGTATGATTTCAGACATATCAGAACGCCTTGTTGAATCACACATTGTCAAACACTGCAATTGGTCAAACAACAGGATTGGGTCACAGAAAAATGTATAGCGTTCCCAGGTATACCAAACCAGATTAGGCCACATCGTTACCAGGACAGATGTACAAAATAGGACAGAGAATTGAAAAGACTGGTACCATGTAAGTAAACTTATATTGCAATGGAGTTTGTGGCAAACGATTTGAAAGAAAATCAAATGTTTTTATGGAGAACCTGTTTGGACTGTGACTGCATTGACTTCCATGTTGAGCCTCCCTGTAACACTGAGGTAACATGAATGGCAGGAGGAACAAACTCCGCTGAGCAGCAAGGCGTTTCAGCACAGACAAGTACATTGGTTACTAAGTGAGACAGAAGAAAGCAGATACCGGAACAAAAATTGAAATGGACACTTTTGCAGAAATTCTTCATGAATGAAACTGGGAAGTTATCTACTGAGAGGGAACAGTATTTGAAACCGAGACTGAGACTTTAATGATATGACATCCCTATACCTACCTATGGGGATACCTTTATGTATAAATATAGCTATCCAGATGTTGGCATAGTAGTGTGTATTAGAAGTGAGTAAAGGAAACCTATTGTGGAAAATATTTGAGGTAGTGCATTATATGCATGAATTCTTTAAGGTAAATGAAATCACACATAACTGCAACAGACATGGATCTGTTAGAAAGTCATTTGGGAGCACTAATAAGGGAAAATAATCTTTTATCCATTTTCATTCAATGGAATGAAGCAAAGAGAAAAACTATATAGCTAGGTCAGGAGACCAAAGATAATTTTACAATCAATCTGTTCAAAGAGAGGAATGAAATCTAAAAAATGTAATCTCTGAGGGTGGAGCAAGCTCTCTAAGGAACCAGATTAGATTTTAGGTTGATAATAACATAGCTGCCAAGGTTTCAGATTGCTTATGTGTGACATTTTCATAATTTCAGTGTAATTATGAGTGACATGTCAACGACTATGAGTGACACTTTCTCGCAAGCAAAATCAAGCAATGAAGACGAGGGAAGCATATACATATCAGAAATTGCACCCATTTGAGCAATGGGAAACTCTAAGAAGTTCTTAAAACTGCTGCAATTGACCTATGGCTTTGCTGTTTCTCAATATTTGTGACTGCTGCAATTTCTACTGTAATGCTCTTTGTCTATCGTATATGGCACAACACCATAGTGTGGTATCATTTATATGCCTATATCATCTATTTCATTTGTAACATCTTTTGGTCCCTCTCTCACAAACAGTTCATTTGTTTTATAGTGCTGCTCATACCAGAGCAGGGTGTCAGAGCACTTTACATCACACATATACAGACACAATGACTCTTTCATGGGTATTTCAGTCCATTAAATGTTATTCGTAGCACATCTCCCCTGACAACAGCTGAAGTGTTTTAATAGGTAGTTCATCCATCCAGCAATAGTCGGGGATGAAACTGTAGTGCTTTGCAGGGTTAACAAGCCTTCTGTCTGGTGTACTGCAAGAAATCCAGCACAAATATGAAATTATTAACTGGGGGCCCAGGCTAGCACTATATTTGAAATTGAAAATATCCCGCAGTGTCACCTTAGTACTAACAGCGGCAGGCACAGGCTGCAGCTACCTGATCGCGCGCTGCCATTCACTGTGTAAAACACACAGAGGCTTGTGGCACTTACTTGGGCGGTGACCGCAGAGTCCGGAGGTGGCGCTACAAACATTGCTGAGGCAGCGTCTCTCTGCAATGCAGTGGCTGCAGCCTCACTTAGGCCCCGAGCCACTGTGGGCCGCGGTAATTTGGGTTTGCCAGCCGCCTTAGTTAATAGTCACCCTCCAGGCTGGCTGTTGAGTGAGTCCCAGGCTGGCCCATCCGGTGACACGCTGCCGCAAACTCTGTCCTGGCGGCCCCTACAACCCTGGTCACTCAATCCTCTCCAACTCCCTCGGGTCTGGCAGTACTGAATTTTGGGGGGTGGGGGGAGGATAAACAATAGAGGTAATAGCACGCAGTGGGCCTGGCGGGACTGGTGTGAGCTGCCTGCAGCACACAGCGCAACGCTGCAAGTGCCAATGCAATTGAATTTGCGGAGCCACGTGCAAAACGGATCACTGACAGAATATCGAGGAGCAAAATATCGACCTGCCAAAATATCGAGGAAAAAATATAGAATGCCAGAATATCGAATTCCTATCTACAAACAGGTAAGTACAAAAATATCGAACCCAAAATATCGTTGTAAAAAATATAGTTAGTCAAAATATCAAATTTTTTAAATGTCTTAAAAGTAATGTAAAATTAATAAAATAATAAATATAATTAACTAAAACATACTTAAAAATACTTAACCTTAATATTAATAAATAATTAATGTAAGTAAAAAAAAAAAAACATGCATTTTTATTTTTTAATACATATATATATTAACGTAATATTAATAACAAATATTCAATATTTTTAGCGTAGGATAGCGGGAGGGTAAAATTTAGTATTCCCACTCCAGTGAGTGCAACAGTAGAGAAAGCATTGGATAGCGGGAGGGTAAAAATTACTATTCCCACTCCAGTGAGTGCAACAGTAAGGAAAGCGTTGGATAGCGGGAGGGTAAAAATTACTATTCCCACTCCAATGAGTGCAACAGTAGGGAAAGCGTTGGATAGCGGGAGGGTAAAAATTACTATTCCCACTCCAATGCGTGCAACAGTAGGGAAAGCGTTGGATAGCGGGAGGGTAAAAATTACTATTCCCACTCCAGTGAGTGCAACAGTAGGGAAAGCGTTGGATAGCGGGTAGGTAAAAATTAGTATTCCCACTCCAGTGAGTGCAACAGTAGGGAAAGCGTTGGATAGTGTAGGGGTAAAATTACTATTCCCACTCCAGTGAGTGCAACAGTAGGGAAAGCGTTGGATAGCGTAGGGGTAAAAATTACTATTCCCACTCCAGAGAGTGCAACAGTAGGGAAAGCGTTGGATAGCGTAGGGGTAAAAATTACTATTCCCACTCCAGAGAGTGCAACAGTAGGGAAAGCGTTGGATAGCGTAGGGGTAAAAATTACTATTCCCACTCCAGTGAGTGCAACAGTAGGGAAAGCGTTGGATAGCGTAGGGGTAAAAATTACTATTTCCACTCCAGTGAGTGCAACAGTAGGGAAAGCGTTGGATAGCGTAGGAGTAAAAATTACTATTCCCACTCCAGAGAGTGCAACAGTAGGGAAAGTGTTGGATAGCGGGAGGGTAAAAATTACTATTCCCCCTCCAGTGAGTGCAACAGTAGGGAAAGTAATGATTTAATAATTAAATATATATAAATTATTTTTCAATACCAATAAAAATGTATTAAAAATTAATTCCCAATGACAAATTATTTAATAATTAATTAATTATAAATACCAATAAGTATTAATTATAAAAAATTAATTACCTATTAATAATTAATTAACCACAAATTATTTTTCAATACCAAAAATTAATAAGTAATACAAAATGTTTACCAATTAATAATTAATTAACAGTAAATTAATTATCAATACACAGAAATATTTTCAATAATTATTTAATTACAATTAAATTACTTCCCACCCTATTCCCCTATAAACACACAACCCGCTCCGAATAATAAATTAATACAATTAATATAATTATCAATTAATCAATTAATAAAAATTAATTAGCAATTAATACAAATTAATTACCAATTAATAAAAATTAATTACCAAATAAGAATTAATTAACAATAAATTAATAATCAATACCAATAAATAGAAATAAATAATTACTGAATTACAATTAAATTACTTCCCACCCTATTCCCCTATAAACCCACAACCCGCTCTGAATAATAAATTAATACAATGAATATAATTATCAATTAAAAAATTAAGAAAAATTAATTACCAATTAATAAAAATTAATTACCAATTAATAATTAATTAACAATGAATTATTTATCAATACCAATAAATAAAATTAAATAATTACTTAATTACAATTAAATTACTTCCCACCTTATTCCCCTATAAACCCACAACCCGCTACAGAACTAAAACGCAAAATTAAATAAAAAATTATTAATAATTCCTAAAAATTAATATTTAATTTACTATAATTAAATTACTTCCCACCGTATTCCCCTATAAACCACAACCCGCTACAGAATTAAATTAAGCAAAAATTAAATAACATAAAATTCATTACTTTAAAAAAATTAAAACATACATTACAAAAATAATACATACTTTTAACACATATACTAACACTTAAAACACTATAAAAAATTCGATATTTTTAACAACTATATTATGACTGTCGATATTATGACAATTGATATTTCTTACCTGAATTTCGATATTCTGCACCACTATATTTTGGCAATTCGATATTCTGTCCATTCTATATAAAAAACTCGATATTTTGGCAATTCGATATTAAAAATTCGATATTATGTCTGTTCACCGTGCAAAACACTAGCAGGCTGCCGCTTTCCTCCACAAACTTCCCAGACCCGCTCTAGTAGCAGGAGGATGTGACGTCCCCCGCAGCACCAGCCTGAAGCACACAACATGATTGGGCCGGACGCTCCACAGGGATTCACAGCCATGCATTGTAGCAGTGTGAGTGTGAACCTTCAACCCTGCTAGCAGTCTTAATAGCGCACCTGGGAGAGCAGCGGGGGCACGACGCGCTGCTACACTTAACAGTTTTAACAGCCAGTCAGCTCTTCAGTGGCAGCTGTGAGACACTATACATTATGTGTGACAATGCATTTCAGTGTGATAATGCGGATTACCACACTGAAATGCATTAGTCTAACGCCTGATGCGTAGTACTTGGCAGGACTGTAATAAATCTGAAACTCAGAGATAGCCTGAGAAAGCCATCATCCTCTTCTGAAATTAGTAGTATATACTGAGAAAACAGAGAATCAACCTTAAGGAACAAAAACTCATTCATATATACTCTACTGGAGGGTAATTCAGTACCAAATTACACCAAGAATTAGGCCTTGAGTATGTTCAGGACCTTAATGGTGCTGCCCCTGTAGCCCTTTGGGGTTCCATTTGGTCGAATAAGGAAGCTGCGCTCAACAGTGCAGTTAGAGATTGCCTCGCTTGTGACCATGGATAGAAAATTCCATGGCTAAAGTATATAAGAGATACCACTTTGGCTCTGGGCTGCCAACACTTGCTTAAGAACCCGGAATATATCACCAAGAAAGATAAAAGCTGGACCCAGGAATGATTTCTTCACACAGGCAAGCCTCTAGGGAGGCTGTGTAATTGGTGAAGCCGTCTGTAAGAGATTATTATTTGGTTGAGATTGACCCATACCTATTATTTTTGCAGAACGTGTACGAATGCAACTTACTGACTCGTTTTAGGTTAGGAACGATACGCTGGCTGTTGTGTTTCCCCTTAGAACAATACTCCGCAAACGATATTTGTATTTGCCCGTGTGACGAGCAATCAAACCAGACCTTAATGCGCTTTGTTTTGTTTTGCAATTTCTATCTTCCTTGTAACAGGAAATTTCTATTGCCTCTAATGTGCAGGCACAAATTTACTAAGTGCAAAGTTTTTTGAGGGGCATTTTACGTGTGAGAAAGGCATTGTTATTCTAACCAACAAATGCTCAATTCTACTTATATCTTATGTCCTGACTTTTGTGATTGTATTGTTTTACATTATTTCATGTTTTTAGAATAGGTCTTTTTAAGGCTTTTGTGCCTGGTATGCGTTTTATTTTACATTTTTTAATTCTTTGACTGATTTATATTAATCCGTGAGTGTTTTAAATCATGTGCGTCTTTTATGATCTTCTGGAAAATGATTGAATAATGATTATTTGATTGATTGATTGATTGGGAGCACTAATATGGGAAAATAAGCTTTTCTCTATTTTCAGTTAATGGAATGAAGCAAAGAGAGAAAATATATAGCTAGGTCAGGAGACCAAAGATAATTTTACAATCAATCAGTTCAAAGAGAGGAATGAAATCTAACAAAATTGAATCTCTGAGGGTGGAGCAAGTTCTCCAAGCAGCCCGATTAGATTTTAGGTTAATAATAAATCTGAAACTCAGAGATAGCCTGAGAAAGCCATTATCCTATTCTGAAATTACAACAGTACTTTATACCAAGAATACATAGAGAATGATCAAAGGATCAAAACTCATTCACATATTTTCTACTGGAGGGTAATTCAGTACCAAATTTCAGGAAGAACAAGTCTGTACAGAATCATCTAGATGAAATGATGAAAAACAAAATAATACAAAGGAAGATAGAGGAAGAGGATCACTACCCTGCACCATCTGGACAAACAAAGAAACAATATTTTTGCAAAGCTCAAGAAGAATAAGATAGAAAAGGACAGTGATAAGAAAGAGCAAACATCTTTTGTTTTCACAAGGGAAGGGAAGATGAACAAATGGCTTCTGTTAAAAAAGCTAACAACATGAAAGTTAATGAGCACCATCTGAACCTGACTCAAACTGACAGCGAACTTTCCTGAAACAGACATGATGCTTAGCCAAGGATTGCCCCAATTCACTGAAGAAATATATTAGCTTGAGAAACTAAAATCAAGAACATTGATCTATTGTAAATGAATTGAATGGAGTAAATATGAATGTAGCTATATGGATTGAAGGAAGAAAAATTACTGGACTACTCGATACCAGGATCCAGGTTACCTTCAGCTATAAACCATACAGCAAGAAGTACTAGGCATAGTTACCACTGGATGGCTCTATGCAGGGTTGAAGATGATCGCTCTTATTATATTCGGCATATCAGGGCGAAGATTTTCATTCTGTAAAAGATTCCAGGCATGGAAGTGGCTGGTATACACTCTTGCTGTCATTGGAAAGACCAGTGATGGTGGAAGACAAGCCTCTTGTGTATGGGGAGCCAATTCCATTATATTTGGAAACTTAGCCAAGATATACAGAGATATGGTTGGCCTCAACTATGTCTGCACTTTACTTTGAATATGCATTTTTCATCTCAACAGTCAAACCTCATGAAGGTCATATTTTCCAACATGACTATTGGTGATAATGAGATTTTTTACTCGTCCAAGAAGGAAAGCTGACTATTCATTTTCCACCATGTTCCAATGACATCACTGTGGCTTGAGGAACCAGGATAGCTGAATTTAATCGAACCGCTGTTATAGATTACATTACAAGCATGCAAAAATGTTTAGTTTAGTTCAGTTTAGTTTATTAAAGCACACTGCTACCCCAGAAACATGGTGTGCTAGCGCTGAAGTTTGGAGAAACTATGAGAAGCCAGGTTTTGAGATTTTTTCCAAAATTGCATTTTTAGATTTGGATATGAGGATGTCCAGGGACAGGAAGTTCCAGACAACAGGGGCCAAGTAGCTGAAAGAACAGCAACTCAGTCCCAATATTCTGGTCCTAGGAATGACCGCAAGAAGGTTGTTGGCCAAGCATAGCTTTTGTGCAGGCTGGTAGAGTGTGGCCATGCTGCAGAGAGGTTTGAGCCCAGTGCAGTGAAAAGCTGTAAAGAGGAGACAGAGAGTCTCGAATTTAGATCACTTTTGGCAGGAGAGCTAGTGAAGATCTGACAATTGAGCAGGAATCTGCGAACTGAGTCTTGAACTACTGGGAACCTCTAGATCAGTGCATTCGGGAGGCTCAGAAGAAGGGTTTTCCTGTAGCCTGAGAGGGAAGTGATCAGGGCTTCTGTCTCAGTTTTGCAAGAAGACACAGGAGGTATGGAAAACAATCGTTAAGGATTTCAGCAGACTAAATCAGTAGGATGAAACTTTGGCGATCAGGATTGTGAAGGAGAGTTTGTTATCAAGCCACATGCTGAGGGTTTTTGATGAGGAAGAGGTGATCGGAGGAGTGCTGATTTGGTTGGCCACTAGCCACAGGACCAGGGCTCCAATTTGTTGCAGTGTCAAATTGAGGCAAAGATTTCCTCATTATACTAGGGAGCAGAGAATGTGGAGCAGTGGGATATGTACCGTTTGACAGCTCCCAAAGCCAGGAGGTCTTTGTTGAAATAGGAGTTAAAAAATAGAGTGGAACAGGAAGTTTTATTGGGGAGGACAGGGTGAAAGGAGTCCAAGGTGGTTAGCAAGTTAGCAGCTTGGTCTTTGGATCAGGCTCTTGTGTGCTCTTAATGTGTAGGTCGGGCTGAGGTGAGGGAAGGTGAGTGTGTAAAGATGAGGTCAAGTGTGCAGCCAGCTTTATGGGTGAAAGATAGGACATTTTGTAGAAAGCCAAATGTTGCAAGTATTTCTGTAATAGGGGAGGAGTAGTTTAACACTGATATCTTCTAGGATAGTGATGTAGGAAGATTTAAGAACTATTAGGGCAATAGAATTACTCAAATGGTTGGAGAACCTGGATTTAGGTCTTGTAGCACGATATATCAAAATTCTAGAAAAGGAAGAGTGCGAGTAGTGTGAAGAACAAGGCTTCAGCTTTTGTGTGAGACAAAGGAGGATTACTAATGCATTTCAAGCTAGCTTTGAAAATAAATGCTAGACGCCCTCCTGGCTTGTTGGGGAGGTCATCGCATAAGATGGAGTTGCCATCTGGAATGGAGAAGATGTTATCTGGTTGGGAAGAGTCAGCAAGCCAAGTTTCTGCTAGCAAGAGGACATCAGGTTCATGTGAGTATAGGAAATTACATAAGTTAAGGCTGTGCAGGGAGCTAATATTAATTAAATTGCAGGAGGGTTTTGAAGAGGGGTTATGTATCAAAACTGGCAAATAAAATGACTAAAATAACTAAATGGAATATAACTTAAGTGAGGCCAGACACCCTTAAAGGGGGTACAAGAACAGAAAAGCAAAGCAAAAAGAAAGACAACTAAAATAAATTCAGAGTCCATAGGGGTTAGAAAACTCTCAGCTGGAGTGATGGGAATACAAGGAAGGGTAATGGACAAATTGAGGTTAAGCAAGGGGTTAAGAGCAGCACTCTTGTACCACTGAGATCTACCCAAGCAGTAAGGCAATCATGCAAATATCTATGCAGGATAATGAAACATTAAAGGGAAAAATACTACGAACAGCTTAAGTATTCTCAGCATTTTTGCGGGATGGTGGGCAAGCCTACTGTGTGAAACATAATAGCAGATTGTCTGACAATACACCATTGAAAAAACGATCATGGAACAGGGTCCCTGCTGATGTAGAAAAAGAGCCGAAACCTTTGGAACGCATACTATCAACTGGAATAGTCAAGGAATGCAGAAATTCCTACACATCACCAATTATAGTTAGTAGGAAAACAATAATATCCATATAGATTAATGCAGATTAAACACCAGAACAAGGACTAATGAATACACAACAGCAAGAGTTGATGATGCATTAATCCTTTCAACAGGATTTAATATGTGTGACGCAAGGCATGTCGAGATCCCAAGTGAGAATTCAATGCTTAATGACAAAAAATCTTGGACTCTTACACATTTTTGGCAGGGCTATTGAATAACACAAATACAGTGTGCTGAAAGTTCTAGAATGATGGAAACCACAATGTCTAATGTTATCCCTAGGTAAATGCCTATTCTGCAGAAGCAGTGACAAGTACAAAGGACACATTGTATCAGCAGAAGGAAGTACTCTTGATCCCACCAAAGTGGAAGATTTAAAAAAAACATGTAAAGAACAACTATTTTAAAGAACTGTACAATTTCCTAGGATTTTCTGAGTACAACTCAAGATTTGTACCAAAATACTTCAGGACACCTAAACCACTGACTGATTTAACAAAGTATATGTACATAGAAGAAAGAAGGGAAAAATTGAATAGAAGCCTCACACACCATATTGCAAAATACATGAATATTTTGGCTTAAGGTGCACCGTACACTGTCAGCATGCACTCAAACTATTGATATTAGCTCATGCCAATCCTCAGTTATGATCATTTCTCCCCATTGATGCCATTCAAGACCATTCACATTCACAAGAAGAGTTTCGCCTGTCTCAGGAAAGAACTATCTAGCACACAAACTGGTGTTTCTAGCATTCAGGAGGACATTTCTGAGAAGTTCCACAATTACCTCTGTGGAGCAAAAATCTCAGTGCAAACTGATAACAATACATTCTGAAGAAAACTATTGCTGAAAGCAACTGGGCACATATGGATAACCTCTTTTTCCTTCTATAATTTGCAAATCCACTATTGCCTTATAAAGTTTAGCATCAACACTGATGTTCTGTCCAGGAGAGCACATTAAAACCTTAAGAGGATTGTGCTGAATGATGCGAATAAGAAATAAAAGCTGTATATATTAATTGATCAGTCAGAATCCATGATTGAAAATCAAATAGGCACCATGGGATGAAATAACAACACATAAGTACCAGATGTATATGATAACAATATAAATCCGGAAATTAGCAAACGATCCAGATTGACTAAAGAAGATATGAAACAAGCACTTATGACTAGTCATTGAAATGCTAAATGCCAAGAAGAATGGATCCTTTCTTGATACACTGAACTGTGACAATCTAGAAGTATGCATAATACTATGAGATTGGAAAATTTGGTTCTGCAGAGATGAATCTTGTACAAAGAGTTAACCAAAAACAAGGTAATTGTCTAAGATTAGAATTCTATGAAGAATCCAGAAAGCAAGTTCTACATGCACTTCCTGAACAGAATGGACATCTAGGAATGGAGAAGACACTTGTGAGGATGAAATTTCACTGGTCTTAAATAGTAGTGGAGATATACTATAACAAGCATTGGCATAGCCAATAGGTCCCGCCTTTGGGAACTTATAAGTGTTTAGCCAGAGATATTGACTTTGCCTATGTCTTTAAGCTGTGCTGAACAGAAGTCTGCAGCTTGCTGAAAAGTTATAATAAAGAAGTGTCAGAAGCATTTTTGTTACCTTAGATATGACCAAGAAAGCATTATGTACAACTGAACGACCATATTAAAAAAGTATTAACAATAAATAATGTCTTGAGTTTTTTTTTGTCCTTTCAATGCTGGCAACTTGTCTCTGCCTGTCCCAATGGTTGCTTGTTATGGTTTTTTTTGTTATGGGGTGCATAAATAACAGGAGGGTGAAGGTCAGTCAGTCAGTCAGTCAGTTAGTCAGTTAGTGAGAGAGTCAGTCAGTGAGAGAGAGTGAGAGAGTCAGTCAGTCAGTGAGAGAGAGTGAGAGAGTCAGTCAGTCAGTGAGAGTGAGAGAGTTAGTCAGTTAGTCAGTGAGAGTGAGAGAGTCAGTCAGTTAGTGAGAGTGAGAGAGTCAGTCAGTGAGAGTGAGAGAGTCAGTCAGTCAGTCAGTGAGAGAGAGTGAGAGTCAGTGAGAGAGAGTGAGAGAGTCAGTCAGTGAGAGTGAGAGAGTCAGTCAGTCAGTGAGAGTGAGAGAGTCAGTCAGTCAGTGAGAGAGAGTGAGAGAGTCAGTCAGTGAGAGAGTCAGTCAGTCAGTGAGAGTGAGAATAAGTCAGTCAGTCAGTGAGAACATGTCTTGACGGAAGAACCAACAACTGAAAATCAAACAGCATCCACATATCAAGTACAGACCAGAGCCCAAACAGTGATCACCAGCACAGGTGTGACTGCTAACCCACCAAACATAGGAACCATGACCACCAGCACAGCTGCCAATGCAAACCTAGAAGCAACACGAGAACAAGTCCTGACTGAAGAACCAGCTGCAAACCAAACAGCACCCACACATCAAGCACAGACCAGAACCCAGCAGTGATCTCCAGCAAAGGTGTGACTGCAAATCCACCAATGACTGTCGAGAGGGCAATCAATCCAGCAGTGACTGCAAAGCAAGCCAACGAAACTAAAACAAGATAGCATACCACAAGATAGACAACAACTTTAGCAGCAACAAACTGAGCTGCAATAACAGAGGCGCAGCTGCAACTAAAAGGCACATAACTACTAAAAACTCAACTGTGACCACAACCGGGGGGTGCCTTTGCAAGAGCAACGCGGACATTGCAATAATACGTAAAACCTTATGTTGTCAATTCCGTACGTAACGTAACCACGCAAGTTATTCTTTGGCCTTCAGAAATAAGGCCTTGGCATAGGAGATGTTTGCCAGTCACTCACCATCCTACAGACTTTGGAAATAATGTCCATTTCGAGGTGAGGATCAAGTAGAAACAGGCTTTTTCTTCATCTATATACCCCAAAACTGGAAGCGGCCCTTAACTCGGGATTGCACCACAGTATAGAAGCGCAGGATGGCACAACAGAAGCCTCGCCCAGGGGAAGACGAGGGGACGCACTCCTCACGCAAACCTCTCATTCAGTTACATTAGTAAAATATGCCCCAAATACCCCCCCTGCCCCGTTGCAGCTCCTGGTGATTTTCCCTGGTCCACAGTATGAACACTGTGCCCGGGCGAAACGAGGATAAAACTGCCCACTGCCCCCGAGGACTCACGCTTCCATCACAGTATCCTGCAGGGGAAGGAGGTCTAATTCCAGAAACGTGGCGACAACCTAGTGCTTTAATTAAAGTCAATTGTAACCAAGCAGAAAGTTCAGTTTCCAGGAGCCTCAGAGCGTCCAGAGGCCATTCTACTCACGGCGCAGCACTATTATCTTAATTTAAAATGCAACATAAATCCAATGGTTTTAGGTCCTCTTTTAATACAAGAACAGGTAAGAGTCATTTTTGCGTTTTCAAGGTGAGGGGAAGTCATCTCCAGGCGCTACAAATGTTCCCCTGCACATTTTTTCATGTGCCCCGGGTCATGTTTGCACTCTCTAAACGCAGTGAATAAATTAACCAGCGCACTGATGAATACATAAACTTAAAACAAACAAATATACAGATGTCAACTCACCATTCCTGATCTTTTTGTGCCTAAACCTGTGCATTGGAACACATGGGTCGGAGGTAGTTCAGGCGAGGGGGGTGATTCCCCTGATGGGGGAGAGGGGCCACTCTCCCGGGTTCCTGTCCCAGGGAGGGAAGGGTCGTCTGCACGCCGATTGCAGGGAGCTCCAAATTCTGGGAGGGGGTGGTGGGGAGATACCGATCCCAGAAAGGGTGGGTTTCCGCACAGATTCCAGGGAGGGTATGGTGTGGTGGTCGTCTCGTGGGTTCCAGGGAAGGTGGTGGTCTTAGCACCGGTTCCAAGGGGTAGAGGGGTCTTGGCACTGATCCCAGGGAGGGGAGGGTGGTCCACGAGCCGTCCAGGAAGAGGGGGTTAATCCAACAAGGCGTGAGTGCTCGCAGCACGGATTCCACAGACGGCAGGGTGGCCTCACCAAGAAGACCCTCAGTCCAAGACCTCTGAGCGCATAAGACCTCCTCGAGTCAGAGCGCAGGCTGCTCCTCCCAGGCTCGCATGGGTGCGCGTGAGTGGTGCGGATCACTTACACAGCGCCCCCCACGCATCCACCCGTCCAGCAGCATGGCCCATCGGAGGGACCCGGAGGAGTCAGTGTGTGAGAGGGTAAGGTTTCTGTGGCACAGGGCAGCGCACCCAGTCCGGCGAGCTGTCTGGGGCTGCACATGCCCCCTACAGGGCGGCTCCAGCTGCAATGGGCTCAGAGAGGCCCCTTGGCCCCTCCCCGGGCTGAACACATGTCCCTTCCACAGCTGTGGGCTGCGCGAGAGGTGGGGGAGGGGCCATAGGATCTGACTGTACACTCTGTAAGTCTGTGTGTGAGCTCGCACTGCAGACATTCCATACCTTCACCTGCCACAGCACTGGCCAGTAAGGGAGCTAGCTCATAGACAACTCAGACGGTCAAGAGATCTGTGCGCAACGCACATTGGTTCTATAGGATTACGAGCTAACTTAAGTGCGTGTGTGCCTGAGGAAAAAAAGGGTGAGAGTGCGTGTGCAAAGCAACAACTGTAGGTACAACAGCGCAGTGCGTTTAGGCGCCTGCTGTAGAGATCTGTGTGAAACGTAAACGTTACTGGCACGGACGACTTCCTTATATGTGGGATAAAAATAATGTGGCCTTCAGTTGGGTATGAATTACGTCTAATTTTAAAGTTCCCACAAGCAATATAGTCTGTGTGCCCATTACATATATCTTTAATCCTAGTGAGTGGAGGGCTGTGTAGTGCAAATTCCAGGAAACAGCAGTGACTGGCGCTTGTGGCCAGTCAGCAGGGAACGATGCTGGTAATGGAGGGTGGGTGTGCATTGAATGAGCGCGAGGTGTGCGTCTTGTGTGTGCTGATAAGCAGCGGGGGGGAGAGGAGGGAGTTGTGTCTGCGGATGCCTGCTGCGAGGGTGCACAAGACGGCCAGGGCAGGCAGGCAGCGCGTGCTGGTTTTAGTGCAATGAATGGGCGGGTACTGTCAGGCTTCCCCAGACAAAGTAGTAACCTGATCCACAACAGATGACGCCAATGCTCGCTCCCGACAGCTGTAGGCCGTGGGAGTGAACATTTACAGAGAAGGTGGGACATGCACCCGCCTTTGGCCAATTGCGTGCTGAAAGCCACACGCAAAGGCCAATAGAAAGTGTGGGAAATAAAAAGCCACACCACGAGTTTAGTGAAAGTCTGGAGAAGTCTGTAGTGATTCCAAGAGGCCCTCTGCTTAGAGCAGCGCATGCGCGCTGTGCTAGGTGAGACCTAAAAAAGGGTAAGAGCTCCATGTTTCGAAACACCATTCAGTGGTCAGCACCATATATGAGAAACGTTTAAATTGCAGGCCACATGGATCTAGTGTGTATTGGTTTTGCATGCCTCTAGATATATAAAAAGGGATACAGGACATTAGTGTGATGACATACCATTTCACCAGATATGCATAAGCTTCCTCTACCAAAACGAAAATGGCTACAATCCTTTAGATTGCCTGTTAGAATACGTGATTGAAACAAGTACTAAGTCTACTTCAAAATCATCTACTCACAATAAAAAGTATGTTAAACTTCATAACCTAACAACACCTTTACAGAACAGACAAAAAACTGATTTGTCTCAACTACCCAAAGGGGATAGAGCTGCAACAGGAAAAGTCACTAAGACGACAAATATAACTTTGAGTCAATGAAGAGAATATCAGAGCAAGACTGCGGACTCCAGAGACACTGGTGAATCTGACAGGTCACGAACTTTGAACAAGGATAGGGTTTCTTTCATACCAGTCATTAGATAACTTAAAGATGCTGCTGTTGTTGGAAGTTGACAATGATTCACCTGAATTGGCTCAAAAACATCCAGCTTGTATGATAAGACTACGAAAGGTACAACTGAATCTGAGGGTAAGCTTACTGTACTGCCTAGATTATCTCTGATGGAAGCTAGAACTGTAAATCAGTTTAGTTACAGTGCCCCTGGATAACAGCTTTAGGAACTAATAAGGACAGAGACAAAGTCCCAGCATATTACCAATATATTGGAGGCAATATGGAAAAATAAGATAACTTGTGCTAAATAGTTGTGATTTATTGAAAACTTTCTACGCATGCACCTTACACATTACTAAATTCAAACCATTTTGTTTTTACAAAGATGAGATTGTGACACGTATGAAACTACAACTTTAAACCAGCAGTAAATTGGTAATTTATATCTTTAATTTTATTTAGGATGCATTGTGTATGCCACTGGTACAATACAGTAATTACATCGGTCTGTCTTATGTCATTTCAAATGATTGTCAGTCTAAATTGACATTGATCTAGTGTAAACTAATGTTCTTTTCCTCAATGATGTATCCTTAGATCAGTTTGCTATAAAAAGTATGTAATGCTGGGCTAAATCCACTTAGGTCTTACCATTTAAATTCAAGTCTTTCTCATTGACAGGAAAAGGAAACATGAATAATTTTACACCTATGACTTTTTCATATTTTTGCTGTAGTGTTGACAAGACAATGATTCCAAATAATTATAAGCATTTGGCAAGAGGTGATTTAGGAGACGGTGTCATATAAGATAATCTTTAATTAAGGTGGCCCTTTTTTGTGAGTTCAATAAGCTAGTACTTCATTCAGGCATCATCTCCTCTCTTTGTTGGTCTTAGTAAGCCATTTCTAAATCTCTAAGGGGGGCGAGGCCAACTGCTGAACTAGTGGACGTGTCTTACAAAGGCTCCCGCCTGGCACCTGCGAATCCTTAGTCATCTGCAATTAATCCTGGGCTCCTGATAACACACACTTTGCTAAGGGAGGCCTGGGTCCCCGCCAGTACCATCAGCGCAACCCCTGCTTGGCCCGACTGCATGGCAGCGATACCGGAGGTGGCTGCCGAATGGGCCACAGGCCTGGCAGTGAGAGCTGCCACACCTCGCCGGCCCGTTACACCTGCTCTGGCTCACCCTGCAAGATGCAGCTGCCCGATTGGAGTTTAGGCTCTCCTGTGGGCAGTTCGCTGGTGACTTCCGTCACAATTATGTTGCAGCCGTTGTTCTCCTGCTGCTGTCCTGGCACGTCGGCCTCTGGGTGACCTGCTCCGGGGCCTGGTACGGCACAGTGCCGATCCCCCTGCCCAACACAGTGAGGCCCAGCGAGTTCAATCACCGAGAGCAGATGGGCTGTGCAGGCCCTACACAGTACTTTAAAATGGAAAAAATAAGTGCAGGTACTCATTAAAATGAGCTAGAGGTGTAGTGAGGGGACAGGGCTATGGGCGAGGCCAAGGGCAAGACATGATGCTACTTAAAGACTTCTATATTAGTTGCAGCACATACCAAAACACTTGAGAAATGTGTTAATATAAACAAAGCAGGTTAACTCATTACATAAAATGAAAGAGAAATGCGATAATATGTTAACATTTCCTTTTTTTGCAATAGTTGCACCTTCTTAATGCCATACTGTTAATTGCTGTTGTTTGGCAGAATACTATATATTTTTGAGCACGTGAGTAGGAAGATACTGAAAATACCCCCACTTCGAACCCAAGCTCTTATGGCACCAAGCAAATTAAGCGAAACATCATGGCCCTCCACAGAAGATATCTCTTATCTCTTCCATCGATCTATCCATTCATCCTACCATTTACCTGCTGATGTCCACCATTTAACCTTTACATTCTGTCGTCTATTCAGTCTTTCATCCATCACTCAGTTGTTCACCATTCCGTCTGTCTACCCTTCATATCCAAACCTATCCATCCATCCATCCATCTTTAAACCTATCCATTCATCTTTTCACTCATCCATCTCTTTATCCACCCTTTCACTCATCCATCAATCCTTTCGCTCATCTATCCATCAACCCTTTCACTCCTTTATACCATCCATCCTTTCATTCCATCCACCCTTTCACTCAATCCCTCCTTTCACTCATCCATCATCCACCCTTTCATCCATCCTCCCTCCCTTTCATTCATCCATTCATGAGAGTGTCTTGATTCTTTCTCTCGCTTTTTTCTTACAAAAAACAGGCATACAAATGCAGGCAAACACACAAACACTCGCGTATGTTAAAAGCCATGTTATACTCTTCACTTACCATGGCTTTTTCTAATTGCCACTGCCAGGGGACTGCCATCATTCCTGTGTTTGCACAAATGCACATGATAGTGTGAATGTGATTGACAGCACAGGGCCTGAATGGACCCTGCTCTGTCAATCACAGCGTGATGGTGAGCACCCGAACATTATTCAAATGAGGCCTGCTGAATAGCTCAGCTGGGGCTCAGATCGGGGCTACAGAAGCGGCGCCTTGGCTGCCAGAGACGTTCCACTCCTGCTCATTAGTACTCTCAGCCAATGAGCCTACCTTCTTATGAGTACTGGTACTCTCCTCTGCAGTAGAGAAGTGCCGGTACTAAAAATGATAAATCTAAGAAGTGCCGGTACTCAGTACCGGTGAGTACCGGCCCATTTAAAGCACTGGCCCTACATGACTAAGAGGAGGTGAGATGCGGGGCGCTGGCTACAGACCTTGCCCAGTTTGGAGGAGGGAGGAGTCGTGTTGCGGGGCCCCGATCGCCCTGAGCGTCGTGTGCTAATCATAAGTGAGGGCAGTTCGCCTTGTCCCATTGGCTTCCTCTGACACTTGCTGGAGCAACTGGGAGTGGAGTGCTTGACCTGAGGCTGGAACGGGATCCATGGCACATCCTGCAGGTACCTGGGTGAATTGGGGGAGGCACGTACAACTATGACGGAGGCCTTGTTAAAAGCGTGCAGAGCCTGAACTGCCATTAACTTACTGCATGAACAATTTAAGCTGCCTTAACCAACTTCCCGACCCCATTGCAATTTCGAGGAGTGTGCAGGCCACCGCAGTTATTGCAGTCCATCTTCCCTGGGGCCCCTAGCGTGTGGCGCAGTGCGGCCTCCAATGAACTGGGATCGTGCTTGCCAACTACGTGAATGCTGCACCCACGAGGCCAAGTAAACAGCAGAGGGGCTATTCATGTTCACCTCCACATCTGTCCAACTGGACACATTCATTTGGGGCACCATGGCCTATTAGACTCTGCAGCACAAACCCTTCCACTTGCAGGGACCACTGATTGGGCTGCACCATGTGTGACACTACACTGACCCATTCGCCCGCCGGCTGATGAAACCAGGCCTTTCACAACTGTGTTCCCTTGCGGGGCCTTGCCAGTGGAAAGGTCAGCCTTTATTACACACTGCTGGAAGGGTGTACCTGACCTGTCTTGCACGGGGCGATGGTGTCCCGTGTCCTTTGATAGAACCGAGAGAGAGTAACCCGCAATTAACATCCATTCTGTATGCCCCGTTTCCCTCCCTATATTTCACTGCCCGCAGCACGGTGCTAACCATGCCTTCCATTACAACATTACCATGGGGTGCACTAAGTCTACTCGTTGATTGTCCTGGCAGGGCCCTCCCAGCAAAGTCAGTCTGATGGCTCTTCAACGCACACCTTGGAAGATGGTATTCTGCCCACAAATCTGGCTCTTCCACCAGATAAACTTGTTTTGATTCTTCAAGAAATATGAGATTCCAGGTCTGCCATTGAATACCATATCGATGCCCTCTCAGCAAACGTTGCCATTTTACGCGAGGAACATAAACTATCTGACAAAGTGCAAATGGCCAATATTAAGTTATCAGCGCTGGTTCCTCAACAGCCCTTGCATACCACCTCAATTGCTGAGCTTCAGAAGCAACTTAGGGCCTTACATGAGAGCGGGGAGGATGCTGAAGGTCGAGCACGCCCGAATAGTGGGGATGCCATAGGGTGTGGAAGACCCTAACCTGACGTTGTTCATTGAGCAATGGCTTCAACAAGCGGTGGGCCCCCAGGGACTCTCGCCGCTGTTCACTGTGGAGCATGCACACAGGGTGCCAACCAGACGCCTTCTTCCGGAGCATCACCTCAACCTATGGTAGCAGAGATACTTAACTACAGGTATTGTGATCATCTCCTCCAAAAGGCTAGAGAAGTGACTCCTATAATTGTGGACAATGCCACGATGGCCCTTTTTCCAGACTACACAACGAGGCGCAGAGACACCGTGCATCCTTCCAGATGGTCAAGTGACAGCTACAGACTGAGGGGCTAATCTATACCTTAATGTTCCCTGCCCGCTTGAAGGTCATTCTCGACAATCGTTCGTTGTATTTTGGTGCTCCTGAGGCCACATGGAACTGGCTGGAGAGCTGATACCCAACTACATGTCGACCACCTCCATCAGAGCCCAAGCTGACGGGGGAACAAGGGCTGCCTCACCGCTGCAGACGAACATGACGGGCAACTTCGAAGCTGGTGCCTTCACCTCAGCAGGCCCTAGAGGGCAGAGCGGCAGTACTGGGGAACATGTCATCTATAGGTTCTCAACATCGACTCCCATCCTCAAGCTCCTCCGCAATTGTGAATTCTGACTCAGACTCAAATATCAGTGTGGCACTTTTCCCCAATGTGACACCACAGACTTCAGACACCTTGATTTGACCCGCAGAGGGGGGCGATGACTCCTTACAATTTGTTATGATATGTAAGATGCCTGGCTCAGTTCGATCTCCATTTCTTCTTTCCCTCTTGCCCACCTTCCCTCACGTACAATCCCTCTTTCCTCCCTCCACAGCCCACCTGCCCTTCCTTTTCTCCTGGGGTTCCTTTCATGTGATGCCCCCCCACCCCCTTCTTGCTGGAACCATGTGCCATGTGGGCGCCCTCATGTCCTTGTTATACACAGGTTTGCTATCGTATGACTGCTGTGTATCCTTATAATTGTTAATGTGTTGAATTCCCGGGTTGCCAGTGCGAGGCACTTTTGGCTATTGACCCTTGAGTTAATGGTTCCTATTCTGCTCTATGCTTGGTCCCTTCCCTAAACGATTGCACAATGTGTTACTTGGGTTTATGTTTAGCTTGTTCATTTCAGTTTGGTCAAACAAATGTTTCCTGTTGGACCCAGAATTGGGAGAAGAAAAAAAATTCTCACCAGATATGCCCCTGGGCTTCCTGTGCCTTTTCTATGTGAGGAGTGTCCCCACTGATACTACCAGATATAGGTAGTGGCATGTCAGCTGCCATACAGCAATACAAAATACTGACCTGGAACGTCAGAGGGTTGGGGTCCTTTCACAAAGACATACCATTCTGGCACACCTTTACAGCTGGCAAGTCACTATACTATACTTGCTGGAGACTCACCTCTCCGAACTCGAGGCTGTTAAATTGCACACAAAATGTAGGGGACAATTGTTCACTACATCATATTCGGGGTTTGCCCGTGGGGCGGATGTCTGGCTGAGGGCAGGTGTTCCGTGTAGACACAGGCTACTAAAACCGATACCTAGGGGGTGTTATGTCTTTGTCTGTGATTTACTGGATGGGGTGATGATAGTTCTGGGCAGTGCATATGCCCCAAACACTAAGCAAGACGTTTTCCTGCAATGGGTATCTGCAGTCCTGTTGGCGTGGTCACATCTTCCTTGGTTCATAAGCGGGGATTTCAATGTGGTCCTAGATATTAACCTTGATATTTCCAACCCCCTTACCAAATACTAACTCAGCTGGCAGTCCCTCTCGAGCTGGCTATCCTCCTAGTTCCTAATTGACATATGGAGGGATCATAATGGGGGCATGAAAGAATATTCCTTCTTTTCTTCACCACATGGCCTACATGCTCGCTTAGACCATATCCTTTTCCTCGCACATATGATGGGAATATTCTCCAATGCGACTTATTTGGGGAAGACCTTCTGAGAGAATAACCTGCTTGAGTTGATCCTAACGTGGGGCAGAGTCCCCTTGCCAATACCTACATGTCGCATGCTGCTGACACTCCTGGAGGACGCAGTATTTAGGGATACCCTAGGCTCCGCCATCAACACTACAAATAAGGGCACAGCCTTCATGCCACCAGTGGAGTGGGAGGCATTTAAGGTCATGATCAGAGGGGTGTCTATCGCTACTGCAACAGGAGGCAGACATTACGTTCTCCGCAAGCTGCACCGCATAGAGACACGATTGGGAATTCTTGAACAGGAGGCAGTGCATGACCCCACATGCTTAGCAGCCTTACAGGACACTAAGATACAATATACAGAAACCTTAGAGCAACTCAGGCTTATTGAATGCAAAACTTGCACCCAAACACTGAACTCCGAAACAGGTAGGGCCAGTACGCTTCTTGCTCCCATGATCCAGCCACAACTGTCCCCTACACCGATCTTATCCATCACTTCACTTACAGGGACATGCTGCACTACACAATTGGACATTAATAGTGCCTTTCGCTCTTATTATTCAAACCTGTACAGGGCTAATCCCACACCGCTCCTGAATGAATGAATATTAGTCTTATAAAGGGCAAACATTGCCCAAAGGCGTCAAGGCGTCAAGGCGCTGCGGATAGAGCCAGAGGTCACAGGGGTACAAAGGGGCTCCTAACAATGAAGTGGTGAAGAGCCAGGTCTTCAGGGCCTTGCGGAAAAGAGAGTGAGATTCCAGTCCAGAGATTGATAGCGGGAGAGTGTTCCAGAGCTTAGAGGCAGCAACAGAAAAAGCTCCCCCCCCCCACCTGACTCTCCTGAACCAGGGAACTACCAGCCAGTTTTTACTGGCAGATCGTAAATGTTTGGTAGAAACATACCGTTGAAAAGCCTTTTGATGCCTTCGGAGCCTAGAGGAAGACAGTGCAACTTGCGAATAGACACCAAAGCAGGGTGGAATTGCCCTTAGCATCGAGGGATAAATTCTTGGGTGACTTGAGACTCCCATGGCTCTCAGACGAAGCACGTGTGTCATTATCGGCTCCCATAACACCGTAAGAACTGCACACTGCAATTAAGAAGATAGCACACAACAAGACACGAGGCAAAGACGGTCTGCCTATTGAATTTCATTCTACTTTTGCTACAGGGTTAGTTCCTCATTTAGAGAAGCTTTACGGGCATCTATGGAGGCAGGCTCTTTACGTCTATGACCTGTCAAGCCCTTGTCACTTCCCTGCATAAGCCCACCCGGGCCCCAGACGATCTCTCCTCTTACAGAGCACTATCACTCTTGACCTCGGAATACAAAATCCTTAGCAAGGTGCTCACCCAGAGGCTGCTCCGCTTACTCTCAGATTTAGTGCACATAGACCAGGGCAGCTTTGCTCCCCACAGAAGTACCTCTCTGAATATTAGGCGTCTATACCAAGTTACGGTAATAGTGCATGGTCCTTTTCCTAACACTGGCTGCCTCTCAGTGGACCTGCAACAGGCATTTGACTATTTGGACTGGGACTACCTGTTCTCAGTGTTGCTCAAATGTAATATTTCTACCGCATTCATTAATTGGGTCAGGGCGCTCCATGAAAATCCAACGGCTCGAGCCAAAATTTCCGCACAATACCCGAAATCCTGTGGAACGTGTCAGGGATGCTCGCTATCGCCACTATTGTTTGTGCTGGCAATGGAACCCTTGCACAAAGGCTTAGCCAAGATGCAGCGGGATGGGACATCCCATGTGGGATCCAGTCATAGGTAGTCTCATTATACATGGACAACATGATTATATACACCCACAACCTTAGCATGAACCGTACCCCTATTTCTACTAAGCTTCATACATTCAGAGATTTGTCTAGCGTGCAAGTCAATCATGCAAAATCGCATGCATTCTCTTTCCAGGGCACATGATGATATCCCGGTGGCCCACCACACGTTTAGATACTTGGGCATTCAGGCCTATAGATCCCACATGGATCTGCTTGATGGGAATTTAATGAAAACTATCTGTGCGCTGAGCCCAGGTGTAATTCTGGGTCACCCTATCCTTATCGGTGACAAGCCATTTGGCCCTTGCCAAAATGGTGATGCACCCTAAATTATTATAGTTTTTGTAAATCTCCCAATCATTATTCCCTGGCATGTTTTTAAGACTCTGGCTTCTCTTTTGATTGACCTCATATGGGACTCTGGCCGGCGCCACATTAGTCTCCTTAAATTACAGCTTCCGACGGAGAGTGGTGGGCTGGGTGGTCCCTATTTCTGGGCTTATTGAAGTTATGGCTCAATTAGAGTGACTTTCCTCTTGGATAGGGGGATTACATCTACAAGTAATAGTTTACACTCCTGCTAAACTGCACCAGGAGCTTACATGCATTTTTTTTTACCCATGAGTAAACTCCCCCCCCCCCCACAAATTGCCTTTACTTCTTCACAGCGCTCTTATCGACTGGAAAGCTGCACTCCATCTCACGCGCATTAGAGCTCCTTTTGCTCCAAACATTCCCTTAATGCGGCTTCCCTACCTTGTCGGGTGCTCTCACGACCACTACAATAGCACCTTGGGAAACAATGGGCGTATCCACCATTGGTGACCTCTTTGAGGATGGTTTATTGCTCCCACAGTGGGACTTTATACAATCCTATGACCTTCCTGGGGCCCTATTCCTTACACATGACAATATATTATGTTACATATGTCAGCGCTGGTCTCCAATGGGGGAGGAACCAGGTACACACGCACTGGTACAAGCAACTTATGGAATGGGTATAGGCAGACACTTGGGTAAGTGGCTATACAAAAGCCTGTGCTCCCATCTCCATGTGGCGCTGACTCCAAATGGGCGCCCAGACTTGGACCACCCACTTCATGATAAGGACTGGCAGTTCCTTCTGGAGTATTCCAGCATGATGCCTCATAACACACGGTGTAAGATCATTGCTTCACACTATTATGCAGAGCCTACTTGACACCCTCTAAAATACACACACGCTTCCCCGCAGCTGTGTCCTCTTGTCCAAGGTGCCACGTCTAGGTGCCGCGCCGAGGATGCTGACCTCCTGCATATGATATGGGCATGCCCCACTCTGTCAGCTTATTGGGAAGGAGTCCGGGACTCGCTTAGAACCCTCACAGAACACGCCCACTGGGACACAGTGGGACATTGCATACTCAGGCTGTACCCCAGATCAAAAACGTCCTTGACTGAATTGCATTTTGTTGACCTAGCACTCCTCCTTGCTAAATGACACATTGGAAGTCTCCCACTGTGTCCCTTGTGCTGGGCTGACGTGAAGAAGTGTATCGATGGGGCTCGGCTGAGAGCTCAGCACTACGTAGGGAGGAATACAGGGGGCGCTGCAAACAACCTATATATATGATATGGGATACACTGCTGGAGCAGTTTAAGGTGCAAATGGAAGACAATGGTTGATACCTGATGAGTTCCTTCAGACTATGCACGAGTAGGCAATAGCTCTCACCGGTCCCTTCCCATCTGATGTTCACATAAAGTACTGACTGCTTGAGGTTTCATCAGTTGGGAGAACTTACACTTCTCTAACGACAAGTTATTTATATGACGGAGGCTGGACTATCTTGGTGATTAGGTTTGGGTGGGTGGGCGGAAGGAGTTGTCAGTTCATTCGCCTTTATTTTTAAGTGTACAGTGTGCTACTTTGTGTATTACGAAGTTACATACTGTGCTAGTTCCAATACTGTTATTGTACTATACATGTACTATCCTATGCATATACCCTGGCTTTTACGAGCTCCCTGTCTCACACCGCCAAGTGATTCCTGTGGCGAACAGCAGTGTTCTTGTTTTTAAAATGCAATAAGCTATGTTTAAAAAAAGAATTCTAAGTCCCTAAAATCTTCTTTGGCACTTTGCTACTCTCTTGTACTGCTCTCAGCCCTCAGAAGTGGAAGTTCAAATTCACTTTGATTGTGAGGCCATCAGTTACAGCCATTGCAATGGTCAAAATTTAACAAATCATCAATGGAGATTTATTAAATGTAGATTTCGGATAAGGTAGAACTGTGGATCATAACAAATCATTTTTTAATTACCCCTTAGTAAATTGTGATTTGGAAACTGCAATTCGTTAAAGCTTGCAAATTCTTCATCACAAAAAATGTTAGTGCATTTGGCGCTAGGTTCCTTGTAAATTTTGCTTTTGACTCCTTTTATGAAGTTTATATAAATATATGCTGCTCATGCGGTCAAAACTTTCTTTATTACTGTAACTTCATTAAAGTTAAAATGATATTAAAGCATAGATTGAAAATTCAAAGATGTATATGTGGTTCAGCTTTGTCCGCTTGATTCTGTTTAACTTGGCCCTTCTGCTTGGCCTGAATTTTCTGTGACTCTCTTTCTAAAGCCAGCATCAATGTTTAAGGCCTTGCCTCTCTTTATAGGGGCTATTCTTCTGAAAGTCTTATTGTTTGATCTATTAATATGTCTTGTCAGAGGGATTGCCCTTACCTTAATAGGACTTGCCAGTGTTGCCCAATGAAGCAGTACACATCCAGAATGCTGCAAAATTCCTACATTCTATAAGTGCCTTTTATTACCCCCGCTAAGGAAGCTTCACACTGCCTGACAGCCACCAGCAAGTGGAACTCAAACTCTAGATGAAGAGGTATCAGACATATAGGTGACAATATATGATTGTGCACACATACTCATTTACATAGTCACACCACCTCCTGCCTTACACATGTACACACACACATAAAATTCCCCCCACCAGGGATAAGAATTGTCCTACCAAAATTATGTACATGTTCTGGTTTGGTCTGCTTTTGTGCTTTAAACTTCTCTAAAGCATTTCATTCCTTCTGCCCTGTGCCTCACTTTTATTTACTTATCACTTTTCAAAATTTGGTCAAGCAAACTCAGACAGAAAAAACTACTTTATTATGATAAAGCTTCCACCAATCCTTCACTTTCTTTGTATTGACAAATCATGTTGTAACTTCTATCTCAAGAAACTAGATTGGCAAACTTTTCAGTACTCTTTCTGGCAAATTGATTCAGATTTTACATTACACACTTACATTTAATTTCACCTCTGTCCAGTTATAACTGTACCTTTTCTTAATTCCCTTTTCTTTATTATCATTCTCACCCTTCACAATAAACAATGTAAGAAAAGTCCCCTCTTCTGAAGCATACTAGATACATTCTTTAATGTGTTATTACTTTTACAGGACTACATACCGAGTGCAGCTATTGAGGGCAGTAAGGGTAAACTAGTTATGATTAACCCTGCACCCCAAGTACTCCCCTTAATAATTTTCATTCTTTGGCTTAAAGAGCTTATAATGGTCTATCTTAGTATCAATAACATCCTTTTTCTCTCCAGATGCTCAAAAAAGTAAACTCTCTCTTCAGTGCCTTTCTTGTCCAACTGCATCAGAACTTGAGAACAGAGGCGCATCATGAAAACCTGTCCAAAAAAGGACAACACTAATTTAATACTGGCAATGTTTCTCACACATTTCTACCCATCATGGGCAGTTGTCTACCCCCAACATGTGCTGTGCACACCAACCTTTACAAAACAGATGTTAAAAGATATACAAGCATATTAATTGCAACAATCTCTTAGGTAATGGCCCTTGACATATTGCTACTGCACACACTTGCAACTCTATTACACTGAAGGAATCTCCATTTCTCTAAATAATCACTCTACTTTCAGGCATCAACACTCTCTGCTTTGAATGTGTCACACAAAGGGGCCACTTATTAGTCAGGTTAATCAAGCATTTGTTGACCTAGGGATGCAGAACCATTGCTTTACTCTCAACAACACTTTTCCCCGCATACTCAATTCATCCTTGATTGACCTGAAGCATAATCACTCTTCCTTCATCTTCCTCCTCTCAGTCTATCTTTTTTTCTGCATATTTCATGACTTGTATTGTTATTAATTTCCCCTAAATCTCCTCCCATAAAAATGCCATGTACATGAAATACCATAGTCTGGGAGTTATCCCATCCAACCTCTCCAATTTCACCTACAGGTGAACAGGACAAACAGTCTGCCTATGGTATTCTTCACTCTAGATAGTTACTTGCTCTTACAAAATGTCGCTACAATCACCATCTGCATAATAACTAAACTGATGTTCAAGAAAATAGCATTACTGGTTTATGGTCTGTTTTAGGTAAACTTATTTTATCGTATGACCCAAATTTGTGTGTGTAGACCAAACAACTGCTGAAGCTTCTGTGTCTATTTTAAATTGCTTCAGTTTGTGTCACTTCAACATTCTGGAGGTGAATACCACAGTTGTTTCTTTCACTTAGCCAACTCACCACAGCCCACAACTAGTACTCACTGGCATCTGTAGTCACTACGGTATTCACCTAGAAATCAGAATGTTTTAACGTTGGTGCTATTTAATGATATCATATTTATGTTGACACTATCTAGACAACAGAGACACTACTCCTTTATTGTGAAAAAGATATGTATAGCAATTTGTATGCGGTTCACATAAAAGTAGCCAAAAGTTAGTGAGAATATGGGCATCACTTCAACTTGTACAAAATTAATATTTCCTCATCATAGTGTAAAAGGGGCAATGCAATTTGAAACAGAACTGAATCACTTACTGGAAAATGGTTGGTAGAGTCGTAACAAAAAAGCGTCCACTCAAACCTAGAGTTAAATAAAAGGCAGTGGTCACATAAACAGACAAATGTAGATCAAAATATCAAAATATGTGCATAAGGTATAATTGTAGACTTTTAAGACCTGAGCATAATACCAAGAGGAAAGTGTTACTTACTGGGAACTACAATGCTCCAATGTTGGCATACTTCATAGATTCATATGGTTGAATTCTTTTACATTAACCTGTTGAAAATCTTTGAAGGCATGTTAATAACAGTGACAGAATGCACTAATTTTTAATGGTGTACTACATTTAAACTACGTAAAACAATCAGAGAGAGAGGGTATTTTAAGGGGGTACCCCTAGACCCTCGGGTTTCCTGATGGGGTCACATCGCAGGTTTGAGTAGCGGATGGCATGACTTGATGAAAGTTTGACTAAAGTCAGCATCCATCCCCACGGTATCCATGAGGCAAGACGTAATTTCGTCGTTGTAATTTTTTTGTTTCCTTTCGTGAAGACTGAAAGGGTTTCCATCCTGTAAGCACACAGCATGGTATTTTAATTGTGATCGAGGGTTGGGTACACCTTAGCGTGTGTACACCGCCCGCGTCATAGGTCCTGATGAAAACCTAGTAATATACACTGTAGGTTGAAACATGTAGACCCACTTATTATTTTTCACCACCAATAGTCTTTACCTGTGGACAAGTAGGTCCACTACGGTAATACTCTTGTGTACTCATTTTTAACCTTGTCTTACTGCTCGGGTGGGACCCCAATGATGAAGCATGTCACCAACTAGGTTGGTGAGTGAGGGGTCTTTTTAAACCAAAGAAATTTTCTCTGGTATTTTCTTCATCGGCGCTTCCCGTAGCAGCCTTTGGCTCTCTGGGGCATACTCCTTCAATTTGTTTGTTTTTTCAGTACTACATTTAAAGCCTATCTGTCTTAGTCATTATATCACCCAGAAGGCAGCCAGTGAGGAATGAAGCTCCACTACCGTCAGAGGGTTTTATAGTTCAGGCCTTAAGACCATTTTACAAATATTGTATAAACATTTTTGGAGGAAGACCTAGGTTATACACTCACTGCCTCTGTTTTATTAACCTATCAGAAGTTTCATGTCAAAGGGATAAAAAATAATGGGAGATGGATTTGTGCAAGAGTAAGTAACCCTCTGTTCGCCACTCCAAGTTGTTTGTTACCCATCTCCCACACTAAGGAGTACTGTTTTTAAGTACTAAACAAAGCAAATGACATGGTAATTCACTATTGCATCTGAAATGCCAAGTAGATTGTTAGGGGCACTGGTATCTAGGAGGCACGGGTAAATTGCATAAACTTCTTGTAGCTGCAAACAAACATTTTTAAAAATGGTCAGCTAGACTGTTTGGATTCTCCTTCACAGTTCAACCGCGGTATTTAGATGGCTGTTATTTAAAAAGTTTACAAATTTGGGGGGTTGGGTCCAAATAGATGGCTGCTCTTGAGTGATGCTTCTCAATAGGAATCCATCCTTTTTGCCAGTTGTGGTTCCAGGATCAGTGAATGTGGTCGGTAAAGTTCTGTGACTGTAGGAGGTTAAATTTCAGCTCAGATTTGTGCTAGGATTCAGGAGGCCATGTCACAGGCTTTAAATGATGTCTGATTGGGGCATCACTATGGAGTGTGGAGTTAGGAGTGTCATCAGTGGCTGCAAACTACACAATTGCCTGTCCTCAAGAATGAGAGACTAGAGGTGGCTGGTGTGGCATTGGTTTTGAAGTCCGTCTGAGGGTAATTGGAAGAAGAGAAGTGCAGATTTACATTTGGCTGGGACCCCAAGAAACAATGTCACCTATCAAGAGTGCCTGGGAGCTATACTAATCCCTTTCCTCCCACGCCCCCAAGACCACACTGAGCATGGTATCATCAGTAGTGGCAGTCCTGGGCCCTGGCATTGTACCCAGTGGCAGACCTGAAGGAAATGAGGAAGAGCTGAGTCCCATTGGCATGATGCAATGTAGCTCTACATGATTCCCAGCAAGGGTTCAGCACTAAAGGAGACATTTGGATCTGCTACTAAGTGATGGAAGCAAACATGGCAGTGCAGAGGAAAATGGAAGAGGACTTTTTCAATTTTCATAAGGACAGAGCAATGACGGTAAGCCCCGCTGATGACTAAGAAGAGCTCACCAACAGTGCACACCTGCTGTTGAGCTCAATCTCTAACCTGAAAACCAAACTGCAGGACAAAATTGGCACTGGTGAGTATGTGGTCCAAACTGTAGAAAAGCAATTGCAAGCCTCATTAAAAGTGTGTCAACAATGGAACAGAGGACTGGGTGAGTGGATCGGAGGATACATGCTTTGGAAGATCTGACAGCTGGAAATACAACTGAAATGAAAGAAATGTTGTCCATTAAATTTCATGGCAATGAGGCCTTGCGAGTCAAGGTTGGAGATACTGGACATTATGCACAGGAGTGCTAAACTCAGAGAATTGGGTGTGTCTGAGGAGGTTTCGAGTGGAGCTCTCCAAGAATGGCTGAATAATTTTTATGTGTGACCTACTGGACATTTTAGAGAGTAAGATCACCTTAATGGTCAGAAAAGCCTGTAGACTTTCCGCAAGGCACGAAGGTTGTATTCCAGGCAGCGGTGGGGCGGTAATCATCATGGTGCATTCACAGAACATGATACATCAGATTATTCACCAGACCGTACTGAAAAAGGTAGTGAAGGTGGGAGAAGTTATACTTCTGTTCTTCCCGGACATATGAGCGAGTGCCCTGGAAGGTAAATAGGAGGTGCTGGAGATTTTAAAAAATGCAATGGAACAGAAAGGATTGGCAGCTGTGGTGGAGTTTCCAATCAGGCTGTGAGTGGAACACGAGGTGAAGAGATATGTCTTTATGCAGTTGTACTCAGCTGGAGCTTTCATGGAAAGCCTGCTTCTTGATAATTAGTGATTTTCTGGATGCTGGATTCTTGTCCCTGGTTGATAACGGTGCTCCTGGGGCTCAGAGAAAAAGTTATGTTTAAGGTGCTAGTTTGGGGTACTCCCCGGGAGAGGCTGAAGTTGGGAGGGCGTAGGCTGGTCCTAGAGAAATTATTGGTATTCACAATTGTTTTCCTACTTCCCTTCCTCACCCCTTTCCCTGCAGGATGGCTGCAGGTGAAGAAATAAGAGTTGGCATTTGGACATAAGCTTATTTAGAACATCGGAATGTCAGAGTTGCTCTGTCATTTCCTATTTATATAGTTGTTCTGCAGCTGAAAATTTGACAGTGCACAGGTGTGGTTTTAATATGTACCTGGCATTGATTACAAAGATATGTGGTGATGTTACTCGCTGAAATTTACCCTGGAGCTATATGTACATGCCAATATTATTCTATGAATACTGTTTCTGACACCAATAAAACAGACTTAATCATAATAAATAGCAATTGTTTCAAAAGCATGAGACAATGCAGCAAGCAGTTTTGATGCACAGAATGTGTGCAAGACAACAAAAATAATCCCACATTCAGAAACTGTGCTGAATAGCATACGCAATTAGCTAACCATGACGATATACTAAGTTCCTGCAAGGAAAGTGTTCTTGGCACTAGTATAACACAACAGGTAAATCACTCTCTCAGAAATATTCCTGAGTGAAAGCTGACATTGCTCTTATGGAGGACGAGTAAGTAAGTCAAGTTCATTGTTTCAGCTTATAAGTATATAAGCCATACAATCTGAAAAAACAGGAAAAATAAATAAAATTGATAGATTTATAATCCACAAAGTTAATACATGGAAGTTTTCAGTATACAAGATGACTACTAAAGTGCCAAGTGCATGAATCCAGAGTTTCGATCAGACATTCATCAGATTAAAATAACTGATAGCGGAAAGCTTCAGAATAAATACTCGCAATCTTACTAAAAAACAGTTGAGATCCACAGAATAAATGCACAAAGAATCAGCAAAATGTAATACATTAAGACTTTACTATGTGATATACCCTGGCAGATATTCAACATAACTAGCTCTAGGAATCATTTACTGCCAGAGAGCTTGCATAGATAGTACGATCACATCCAGATTGTGAACCACTGTCCTGAATTTTTGCTAAAGTGCTAGGTGTAAAGAGCTAGTCATTTGATAAACAATTCATCACATCTGAATAAAATAATTGATAGTAAAAGGCTTCACTAGCATACTAGTGGGCCTATGTCAAACCTGTCTAAATCAACCTAAACAATACCATATTTCCAGTCTTGAGAACTCAATGCCATTTAAAATAATTCCGGTACAGTTCTATACCACCAAGCCATATCCATTAAAACATTATGCATAATACTTCCACAGGGGGCGCTTCAGTGCAAAGCTTGTTCTTGACCCTCTCTGTTCTTCCTTAATGTGTGTGCTTTGTGAGACTTATTTGATCAAGCTTTTCCACTTTAGATGGTGCCCCTTGTTAATCTCCAGGTCGCATAAATATATTCAGCCACCAGCCTGTAGACTAACTTGCTATTGGCCTGCTGGCAAAATGACATCGCTGTTTTGCTGCAACTTAAGTTAGCTTAATAAATAGTGGCCTAAGATATTCTTTCCTTGCAGATAAAGATTTGGTACAAAGCAACATAAAGTGAAGCAGGGTTTCGTCTCCTTCTTTGCAATCACATTTGGTAGAAGCTGCCTCATGACTTTACCATTTTTTGGTAAATTGTTTTGGCGGCAAAATACCCAGGCGGAATTTAATATAGGGTGATCTTTTCATACTGGGAAAAAATTGTCCATATAAAATCGAAATCGAGTAAGCAAATGGCCGCCTGCTGTTGAGCTGATGTGCGCCCAATTATTATCCTTGAGTAGCTGCATTGGTGCTGGGGAAATTGTCTTTGGGTTATTCCAACAATCTCTGCATACTAAAATCTCGAGGGTCTTAAAAATATGCTTGTACCAAGGTAGACAATTCACTCTATCACTTCTCCATATTTCACTGACAGATTTCTGATAAATTTCCAGGTCAGGCTTGTCAAAATTTGCACCCAATATAAAATTGGTTCAAGAGCCAAGATTGGCTTTATTGACTTAATGCACAATTCAAACCTAAGGGCATCCATTGGGGTCTCAGGACCCCAACAGAGAAGTCAGAGTAAAAATCTATTTTCCACCTTACAAAGCTCCTTGGGTTTTGTGCCCCCCGATTTCTGTGCCAAATGTGCTAACTGCCACAGCTTTCATTTGATAGGCGCATATAGCTGGGGTAACTATTCTCCTTCCGTACTTGAGGAAAAATCTATGTATTGCATTACTATGGTGGAGCAGAGTGCCTTCGCTTTGTAATACATGTTTCGACCATGATAACTTGTCATCAAATCTAATCCTTAGGTAGTCAGAAAAATGGACTCTGGACAGACAACTACCACATATATTGTAATGGTAGACCTCAAGGGGTTCCTGCAGTTCGCTATTATGAATTTTGTTTTCATTGTAATTATTACAAGTTTTTGTTGGTGCAGTAGGTCTCAAAGCAGCCCAATAATGTATGCATTGGCAGTTTGGTGCAGGAGAGGAGGACTGAGTCATCTGCATAGAGTAATATAGGAATTTGGACCCCCTGATTTGTGTGACGTTCAGATTTAAGCTTTGGAGTACTCTGCCCACATCGTTTATGAAAACATTTAATTATAAGGACCCCAAGACACACCTTTCTCTTACCCCAATTTCTATCACAAAGTTTGGCGTTAGTTCTCCTTTTACGGCATACCTGACTAAGGCTGTGTTGTTTTGGTGTAGCTTCTGTATAGCCATCACAAGGTCACACAAAAGATTTATATTGTGGAGAGAGGGAGAATGTTTGCCATCAAAACTGTAACTGGACCACAGATTTGATAAGGGCTATTCCCTTGTAATCCATGATGTCTGGAGTCCATTACTGTTGCATCACATATTTTCATAGAATTTATGGTACTGTCAATATTAATCATGGATCAAAATTACTTCATTCCAAACCTACATGGCTTGTTACATTATTTCCTACCAAAAATGTCAAAGCACAATCAGATCTTTGTACTGTACCAGAGGTACTATTCTCAACATTTTTCTACCTAAAAAATTGCATCAACACTGAAGACATTCTAAATCTGCAAACAAAAGGCACACAAAACCTGTTGGTCTTGAAACCAAAAATGCATAAAGGGTAAATCAATATTAGATAAAGAAAAGGCTTGAGACTTGGTAAGAACTACAGGAAAACTATAACAAGAGTCAAAAAGTCCTAAGCTGCCAAACTCTTCAATGATATCTCAAACAAATCAGAGAGATCATCAATAAGGACTAGCAGGTGAAAAATCTAATCACCCTTACTAATGTCCCATGAACAACCCTCTACCACTGTAAAGATCTCTTCAAGTTCTTCAAATGAAAAATCTAAAGATTCAGGGCCAAAGTTGCCAACGACTCAAGAACACTCACCTTACCCACACATACGTATGCCTCTCCTCAACAAATTCACCTCCATCCAATGACCGCAGAAGAAATATCAGTCTTGGCCTTAAACATAAAAGCATTCAATCAATTTACAGAGCCATGCACAATAGTTTGTACTAAGCAATACTTTACTGCCCTGGAAGCTGACATTATATCCAAGATAAATGGCTCATTGTTCCATCGAATCAAACTGAATCCTGAAACTTACTATTGTTACATATCTCTTGAAAAATCATTCAGCTGATCTAAAGATCCTTTCCAGCTATCAACTGAATGGAGGCCATCTTACAGATCCAAAGGACATGAATTAAACTACCTCTTACATGATAGTATGACCATCAATCTAGGTTAAAGCCAGCAGTAGCCATTGAAACTGTTTTGGCTAGCATCTGATTTAGAAACTCCTGCTGTCCCCCAAATGACAATAGCAAATTAGGCCTCTTAATCCTTGACCCTTCAACAGCCTTCTACATTGTAGATCATGATTTCTGAGTATACTTACAGATTGCAGTAGAGGGGACCGCCTTCAAATGGATTATTAAATCTGTCCTGTCAAACCAAAGCCTAAATGTAGTGGCTACTTAATTGTAAAGAAAAATGTGAAATAAAACAAAATTGCCCATCTCATATAATTTTAATAGAACAATATGGGTGCTTCCTAGCAAGGTTGTGTAGAAACCATATCTAGCCGTAATGAGTGCAATAGCAAAATATAATTCTCATTGTTGCAAAGAAATCATACTTTTGGTTTTGAATTACTGTAATGTGAAGACCTAGTTTAATCAGATAAAAATGGCAAAAACATTAAAAAGCTTAAATAATGGAAAGAAAAAGGCATTGGCAAAGTAAAGTATTGACAACCCGACCTGGAACTGAAAAGTAACTCTTTTTAGGCTAGCAGCCACATGTGACCAGGCATAATGGCATTGTTACATTCTTCTGTCATGAAATACCATTGCTCCTGCTCCTGCTTGGAATGTTAGAAAGTTAAGCATAAGAATTCTAATGGAACAGGAGTTGGCAGTTGATGGATAGGTGGCTGCTTGTTCGGGGTCATTATGGGGAGCTGAATAAACTACCTGAATTTTATCTTTATACTGAGTGTCATCTTCTTAAAACTGGCAAAGAGAATGAGATGCTAACTTGGTGACACTCTGTTGTGGAAGATTTGCTTTGGATCCATCTTCTATGATCCTGAAAGGACTACGACTCCTGATTTCACCCTGTGATAATAATTCTGTGAAGGTCACTTGGTGGTGGTTAGAGATGAACGGTGCAGCAGCCTCGTGGACTGTGTGGCAAGTTCATGAAACTGAATCAGCATACTTTTAGTTTTATATTTTGTCCCCAAGCCAACTGTGAGGGCCTGTATGAGGTGCAGAGCGTGTGGAATCTTTATCTGACATGCGGGAGAAGTGTATACAAGCAGCGCATGTGCGGTGAGAGTGTGCATGCTCGAGGACACATTCCGAGGTAGTGCATGTGCAGCACGTTGGAGTGGGGAAGGAAATCAGGCCCCAGCACTGTTGCCACTTGGCTTGTGCCCAGGTGCAAGGAGAGCACTTATCAGCGACATTGGGGGCAGTAATCGAGACTTGGCTGGTGTTGATCATCTGAGGCACAGGTGAGGCGACTGGTGCGGCATTTTCTTGCTGGGGACACCATTTCATACAGGAAATGATTGTACGGGGAGGAGGTTCCTGGAACCATCAGCTAAGTCTGCCTTGTTCAAGCAGTGTTTTGGCTGGAAGAGCATTCCAAAGGCTGTAGGAGCTGAAATATTAACTTTCTATTTTGGGGAAGTGAATTCTAGAACTGATTATTCTTTGGGTTTTTTTTGTTAAAAAGGGACCATGTGCTAATTGCCATTGCAGAACTGTGTGTGAAAGAGCCTAAGTCTGAGATCACCATATGTGTGGTTTGAGAGAGGTATATTAAGTAAGGTTTAAGGTTAAGTATTGCTGACCATTAAATAAGGCTTGGTCTTTGTCAGTATACTAATTTGGTCATTTTGAAAGCGCCCACACTTTTCCAACTGTATATTGTGGAGAGAGTTTGTTCCAGAGTAACGTCCTTAACCTTTGTCATTATATTATTTTGCTCATATTGAAAGCACCCACAATGTTCCACAACTGCATATTGTGGAGAGTGTTTATTCCAGAGTAACGTTCAACGTGTTGACATGGCTGTACAATCTATTCCTGCATCCCCTCTACTTGTGCAGAACCTGGGCTACCAAGTATGGCATGGGGGACTGGAAAGAAACTTTTGAAACATACCCAGAAGCCATAGGTGGCGACGTGTTTGTGGCTAAAAGGGAATTAGCCATATTAAGACATTGCTTGGGTGTGGAAGAAAGGAAAGTCCTAAAAACATTACCAATTCCTATGGATAAGAGCAGAAATGTGGATGCGGGTTCTGATGCAAATGAAGTGTTAGAGGATGAATACTTAGGTGCTTTAAAAGCATTAGATGAGAACTATAGTAGGAAAATAAGTATTGTGGTTGAAAGGCACAAGTTTTTTTCCTGTGCCCAAATGCATGGGAGACAATTGAGCAATATGTTGCACTTTAGAGGAGACTGGCTATCTCATGTGAATTCAGAGACTTACGTGATGAACTAATAAGGGGTCAGCTGATCAATAGGACTAATAACTTAAAGATTCAGGAAAGGTTATCAGATTTGATAGATCTCACATTAGAAAAGACAATAAATATTGCGAGACGTATTGAGAATACTTTTGTTACGTTAAGGAATTGGGTGGTACTGTGTCTAAAGAAAGAGTTGAACAGATTGAAACTCATGATGTGAATGCCCTAAAACAATCCACTTGTAAGACTAGTAGTGAGTCTGTTGAGAAGGGCAGAATGAAATCACAAGAGTTAGATAAAAAGAGGATATGCTATAGATGTGGGAGTGTAAAAATACTTCTGAGGCAACCAATTGCCCTGCTTCCAAAATCAGATGTTTCAAATGCAAAAAGTAGGGCATTTCTGCAGAGTATGTAAAATGGCTGGTAAGTTCAATATCAAACGTTTGGTTAATCTAGTTAATGACAGTGAGGTGTTGCAGAAAATATGTGATGGACACACGGATGAAGACAATGTTGAAGTACTGGTGGTGTAGAGTCACAAAGAGTAAACAACTCAAATGTAACAGGTGGGGCATATCGCCCTCCAAAGTGCATTGTTGACATGAATGGCATTGAGGTGCAAGTATGGGCTGACTCATGTTCATCATTTATCTTGATAGACAAAACTATATGGGAGAACTTAGACAAGTGTGATTTGTGTCCCACTAATGTAGAACCTGACGGGTATTGCGGGAGCAAGATGCTGGCGGTGGGATATTTCACAACAGAACTGGAGTTCCAGGATAGGAAGGCAACAAGCAAGGGTTATGTAGTAGAAAAATGGATAACATTGTTGGGATGGAAGGAGCAGTGTGCTTTGGGCATATTAAATCCCAACCATCCTGACCAAGTGTTACTTAAGGTGTAGAATGATGTGAGCAGATGGAACTCTTTATTTCAAAATTTGTTTGCTGAAAAATTGGGTTGCTTGAAGAAATTTGAGCATAAGATAATACTAAAAAATGATGTGTTGCCCAAGGTGCATAAAGTTTGAAATGTTACGCTTTCTTTGCAAGAGCAGTTAAAGGATGAATTGAAGTGGTTGTGCGGCAGTGGTGTGATTGAACTGATTGAAGGTTTTGAATGGTTGATTCCCATTGTGTTAGCCAAGAAAACCAATGGCAAAATACTCAAGTGTGTAGATCTCAGGGACCTCAATGAGAGCATATGGGTAGAGTAGCTTCCCCTTTCTCGGATAAATGACTGCGTCTGCAGTTTTCAAAGGATCATGCAGGGCATAATGCAAGGAATGGGGTGTAATAAGAAACAGCATGATGGTGTTTTGATGGAAGTGTTGAGAAGATTGAAACAGGCAGGTCTCACCATTGATTTGGAAAAATTTAAATTGGGGACGAAAAAGGTGGAGTATTTGGGCCATGTTCTGACTTATGAAGGTGTTAAGCCCAAGTTTAATTTGATGGAGGCTATCGAGAAAGCACCCTCTCCTCAAGATAAGGAACAATTGCGTTTCTTTTTAGGTCTGGCAGATTACTACTCCAGGTTTGTGAAGAAGGGAGTAAGGTTTCAATGAATGTTATCTTGTCAACGTGCATTGAAAACTGCAAAGGTCTCTATTGTCAAAACTATGGATTTTAAACCATTCAATCCTGATGACAAAACCATCATTGTAACTGATGCTAGTAATGAAGGTCATGGGGCAGTGTTGGTGCAGATGCATGAAGGGCGTGAGAAGGTAGTGGCATTTGCTTCACGTACACTTAACGGTGCTGATGGCACATACTCCACCATAGAAAAGGAGGCATTAGCTTGCTGGTGGGGTGTGCAACAATGTAGAACCTTTGTGTAGGGGATGAAATTTGAATTGTGCATGGATCACAAACCATTGGTAGAGTTGTTTTTAAAAAAAGGTGCTGGTTGAGCCACTCCACGTATTGCCAAGTGGTTGTATGGTCCTCAAGAATTTATGTTTTCTATCAAGTAAATGGCAGGTACAAACAATATCAATGCCAGTTGTTTATCAAAGATACATTTGACCTGTGATTCTGGTTTCGAGGATGATGAAGGGATGGTGACAGAAATTGCTGATGTGTGCAGGCATGCCATTAGTGAGGAAGAACGGAGGAAGGCAATGTTGAAAGTTGTGGTGTTGGTAATCTTGATGAAGTCCTTATCATGAGAAAAAGGTTGGAATGCATCAGAGGAATTAAATGTGTTCAAGAATGTGTGGAACAAATTGATGGTTGTGAATGGAATTGTGAGGAGGAGTGATAGGTCAGTTGTACCAAGCAATTTACACCAGAGACTAATGGTTTTGCTACACGAGGGTCATGGTTGCATGTCAGCTATGAAGCAGAAAGCCCTGCTGAATTCTGGTGGCAGGGCATGGGTATAGAAATTAAAAGATTTGTCCTTGATTGTATACCATGTACATGCAGTGACAAGTCACAAAAGTTGCAGGATACACCCATAAAGCCCATTGCATATCCTGAACGAGCATGGGAAAAAGTTGCCATTGATATTTGTGGCCCATACAACTGTTTAGGCACCAATGATAGATTTGCTATGGTGATGATGGACTACTATTCAAAGTGGCCTGAGGTAGACTTCCTGAGAGAAGTAAAGTCTTCCAGCGTAATTTCTTCATGTGAAGAGGTTTTTTAGAAGGGAAGGTTGTACTGGAGTAATTTTGACCAACAATTTATTTCAGACACTTTGAGTCATTTCTCAAGAAAAGGGGAATTAAACATTACAGGACCTCAGTATATCAACCCCCATCAGAATGGTTTGGTTGAGCATTTTAATCGGGTGTTGGGAGAAAATAGTCAGCTGCTGTGTCTGGTAATGTGTGTTGGAAGAAGCATGCAAAAAACATGTTATGGAATTACAGAACCGCACCGCATTCTTTTGCTGGGGAAACCCTTTTCTTTTTGTTGAAAGGCAGAGTGCCATGCACCGTGGTAATGCCAGCTTGGATGGAGAGGACAAGTCGGCATAGGGTTGAGTGTGATGTTTTGAGCAAAAGAGTAAGGAGATATCAAAATCAGTATGTACAACAACACAATTCTAGAATAAAGAAAAGGAATAGAATATTTGAGAAAGGAATGTATGCAAGGGTATGTTCTGGAAGTGTGTGTAGAAAGGGTTTGTAAAAGTTGTTTGATCCCAAAGAAGTACCTGAGGTCAAAGGTAATATGGTGAGGTAGTCAGATGGAAAGTGGTGGAATGTGAGAAGGGTCACATTATGCGTTGAGGTGGAAGAACGTGAAACAGTTAGTACTGGAAGTGCATCAAAGGAGGGAACCAATGAGAGAATATCTACCCATGCTATGAAGAAGCTGAAAAAACTGGAAATGCATATATTTCCTATATTTATTTGTTGTAATTCATATTGTATAGGTTATGTAACTTGTAGCTGTTTTATTTTGTGTTTTTATGAGAAAGGGGGATGTGTCATATTCTTCTGTCATGAGTCCCCATTGCTACTGCTCCTGCTTGTAACGTTAGAATGTGAAGAACGGGAATTCTCATGGAACAGGAGTCGGCAGTTGATGGGGAGGTGGCTTCTTGTAAGGGGTCCTTATTGGTAGCGGCAAAAAGCGACCTCCCTTTTATCTTTATATTGAATGTCATCTTCCTAAAAGTAATAACTCACAAGACAAAAGAGCCATTGGCTAAAGTGGCCTGACCCATTCCTCTCTGTTTTGTGCTGTGGTGGTCAGAAGCAAAATGTTGAATGATACCTGAATTGACCAATGCATCAACAGTCTTTTTTGAAATGATGGGGAGTTAAACTACGTCCCGGCGCGCAACGATTACAAGACTATTGTTCTGGGTGGATAATATCCACCGACACGTGCATTAACATATTGATTTGGTACACCTTGACTATTTCTATTTCACTTTTTCTGCGGTTATCATACCGGATTGCCCTGGGACCTTGAGGAAACGGCCCATGGGTGTAATTTTGGGAGAAAACAACTAGTGTTAATATTTGAAGTAGTCGAGAAACATTGCTTACTAAGAATTTTGGTTAGAAATTATCCTGTGGTCGATATCGTAGGCGCTACATGAAAGGAATAATCGCCCTGAAGAAGTCCTACTAGAATAGGACAAAACGCGTTGGCTGATGGCTTTCGATTGGAAATAAAGAAATTATAAAGCAACTGTTGGGATAATGAACTTCTCTCGCATTAACCGGTTCTAATGGATATTATGGACATTTAAGATTTCTTACATATATTTTAAGGAAGGTGGTGCAGTTCCAATCTATTGGTTGCTTTGTTGTTCCTGTTCAAAGGAAGCACCTCTGGGCAGGGGGTGCTTTTGGAACCTGCACACATTGGTCATGCTTATACAATTTTTGTAAGAAATTGGTTAGACTGTCTAAACTGGTGCTGCATCAGTATTTTGTGGCCCACTGTCCATTTTTGTGTTGTATCAACAGGGCTGACCTAAAGCCCCTCTACGCATGTGTGCATTTTTTATGTAGGATTTTATTTAATTACGGGATGCTTGTGAAACAGCTAAGTTTGTCTCTTAGCCAGACCGAAAAGAATACTGTAGTATTACCAGAAGAATTGAGAGCAGTTTCAATTGACAGTGTGAACAGTGCACATTACGGATTTAAATTGAAACAATACCGTTCCAATAATATTTTCTTACAAATATACACCTACCTTTTTGTGCCAGCGATGGAATTTGTATATTTTTTTTATTTAACCAAGACAAACAAATTGCATTTAAACGCCGTAAGCTCTAGATGCTACTGCAAGCCTCTGCCTACTGATGTCAATTACAGCTAGTATCCTTTCACTCTCACAATATATTTTATGCCTGTACAAATGAATAACATTATAGAAAGCAGGTCATTGGGCTATTAAATCAAGTGATATTCCCAGCTCGGATTAGACCCACACGTTGCAGAAAAGCACATCATCCCTTTTACCCGTTTGTATAATTGAATTCCGAACGTGTTCAAAGTGCAAGAAATATAATCATGACACATTTCCTGAGAAGTCGGGAATGCTCAGGGGATTACTGGTGGGAATGGATGTTAGCAGCAATGCTAAAAGAGAAATGGAAAAAATGTGATGCACCGCGAAATTAGAACATATATCTATAGAACAAGATGCCGTGTGTCATGCATCCTGTTTATAAACAGAGCGAGGTGTCATAGCACTTAAAATAGGGTTCGTTTCCTGAAAGAAATCTAGTAAAAGAAACACCAAGATAGTAGTTCAAGGGAAATAATACCGCTATAGTTCGGAACACCCCTGCTAACAAGGACAGGAAGCAGACCTGGCATGAATTTTTCATTGGACTAGAACTATTTCTGAGCATTGTGACAAGTAGCTCTATTTGTTTAGAATATGAGTGGGAACGAGGTTACCGGCTCTCAGTGTCTAACATGAATAATGACAGGAAGGTAAAGGTTCAGGTTCGATGCAGTAAAGAAGAGAACAGCTGAAGGTCAAGGTCTTGGGCCAGTGAGAGGAACCTATACATGTTTATTCAACATACAGTAAAATAATTTTAATTTTACCAAAGAGAAGCCGTATGTTATGTGGGACCTGTTTGTTTATTTATGGAACTTTATAAAGTTCTATGTGTCGCCTTTCGGATAAATCCGAGCCTGCAGGTCTGTCTCAGATTATTCAATTGATGGGGAGGATAGACACTAGCATCATAAAAATAACCATAATACTAATCATCAGCACAGTAATCATATTATTATATATATTCACCTACATCTGGTCACATGGTCATGCCAAAGGCTTCATGATGCATGTCCCCACCCTGCTTTTAGAACTCTTCCTGACTTTCAACAACCTCTGGAAATTATCACCTCACAAGAACGTTTCTGAATGCCAATAATAACTCATGCAAATTCTTTGCAGTGGTGCAGGCTTCCAGGACCCGGATACAATGCTATGGCCATACTGCAAACACAGGAATAATATGCCACCTTGGCTCCCATGTTCACAGAAAAAGTTCAGAAAATCAGAGGAGCCATAGCACTCACCAGCTGGCAACTCTCTCACCACCTTACAAGCCACACCCTCCCAACAACTTGACATTTACTAGTCAGTCCAATAGAAACACTCCCTTTGCTGACAAGTCTCTGACCCTGTAAGAACTCAGGAGACCATGCCGGCTGCCAGATTGTGTCAGTTTTTTCTCCAATTCAAATGTATTCATCATTTACTATCTAGATGAAAAACTTGCCTACATTCAGGAAATACTCTTTCTGGCGGATGCTCTAACCGCAAATTACTCACCTTCTGAATCTGAATTCCCCCAAGCCTCAGACTGGATCTAGAAACGTTTTAGAAATTGTTCCCACAAGGCAATATGTGATACCATCAGATTCTATCAAGGCTTCATCCCACCTCTGGATGTGACAGCACAGACACCCTCATTTATACTTGACCACAAATGCATTTTCTTTTCACCCATTGTGCGTTCAAGCGGTGTTAACGATTCAGTATGAGCGCACAACGGCTTTCCATCATATATAAAGAAAATCACATCTCAACTAAAAGATTTCTTCTCAGCACATCGAGGTGCAGTGAGTTGGCAGATAATCACCACCACTTGGTCTGTTGAAAGTTTGCATTCGCGTGCACATGCTTCTTAAAGGGTGGTGCTGTTAAGGCCAAAGCTGGTGACTGAGGACAAAGTTTTGAGGCTTGACATCAGCTCAGCATCCTGTGATTCTGGGTAAATCTATCTCACCGTGCCAAAAAAACAAAAGTGACTTTGTGTTATGTAACTGGTGCTCGGGTAAAGTGCTCTAATACCTTTGGGCTAAGCTTGTGCTCTATAAAACTGCAAAAAAACATAGCCCTTCATTGGCAAAGCCCTGTTGCAGTCGGGTCTCCTTGCTACTTTTTCAGATACATCTGGCTAGCTTCATTGCTCAAGGTGTGTACTAGAAGTATTTTTCGGCATGGGGCATTATAAGCTTTGTGGGAGACTTTGCTTCTTCCATATATAGGTAGGAAGAGGATAATGAGAGGAAAAAACGCAGAGACAGTGTCTGTTGTTTCTCCACACATTATCCCCACTTTTTACCCCCAAAAAACTCACATTTTGGAGGAAAGAAATGCACATTTAGTGCAAGAGGAGTGGCCTAGAATATGAGGAAAAACTGTGAATCCAAACTGCATTTTTCCTCATATTCTCTGTGTGTTCTCCAGAAAAAAATAAAGTAAACATGAGGGTGAAAGTCTTATATACAGCTGCAGATCCTCCGCTAAGGCAGAGGAGCGTGGCCCCACTGCTCTACAAGCAGTTTAAAAAGGAAAAATAGAATGATAATAACGCGATGTTATTATCATTTTATTTTTCAGTTCCTACTTAGGTGCGGGGCAAGGCTGGGCTGGCCAGAGGGAAGATTGGTACACACACTCTAAGTGCGCATGACGGTTTGGCCGGCCCTCTGTAATGCACAGCCTGGGTGGAGAACATGCACAACCTCCCAGTCCCTCTCGGCGCTCAGACCAGTTACAACGCTGCAGTAAGGCAGCGTCGTGATTGGCTAGGGGAGTCTGGGAGCTTGTGTGCTTCCTGCTCCTGGAGTCGAACGAGGAGCCGAAGAGGACCGAGATGCCAGACGAGCCTGCAGGTAAGTGTTTTAAAAAAAATAATAATAATTTAGCCCCCCACACCCCTCCCCCATTAATTAGTGACTGCCACTGCTTATATGTAAACAGCCTAAAAGAATTTCTTACAGACCTCGACCTTATTCAAATCTGTAACAGCCCCACACATGACAAGGGTTCAATCTTAGATCTTGTCATTTCCAGCGCTGATTCCACTCAACTTGAAACGATCCTCCCTTGTGATTGGTCCGACCACCACTCCATTATATTCCTCATTAATGAAGCTGTGAAATTAAACTCAGCCCAACCTATGAAACCTAAAACATGGAAAAGGAACCTAAAAAACGTTAACATCAATCTACTAACATACCCTAATGACAATCTCTTGCTTCCCACTGAGGACTTATCTGATGTACAAGCTCTTACAAACCACTACTTCAATTCCATGACTACGGTACTAGACTCAGTTGCACCGCTACAACTGAAAAGACTCTCTACAAAAGTCTCCAAACCATGGTACGATTGCAGCTTCTATGACGACAGATGTACCTTAAGACTAATTGAACGTTGATGGAGTGCCTCTCCGTCTCTTGACCACCTTAAGGTTCTAAGACTTACCAGGAACTCCTACTACAAAAATATCAGAAGGTCTAAAGCAAACTATTTTAGAAACCAGATAGAGCAAGCCAAAAATTGACCACAAAAACGATTTGAATTTATTTAAAGCACAATCAAATGGCCTGCCACCCCCCCCCACCCCCCAAGCTGGACTGAGCTTATTACCCAGCTGTGAAAAATTTGCCTCCTTCTTCATTGAGTAGACTGAAGCATGAAAATTGACCTGCAGAAGAACTTAGTGCATCATTCTTACATCCCCAACGACACCCTTTTCCCCTTGCTGGCAACCTCTAAAATCTGCACACCAAGGTTCACCCTCAAAAACAATGCTGAATGGTCCTAATCAACTCTTTTAATGAAGGCGCAATATAAAAAGTGCTCACAACATTGAACCCCTCTACCCACTTTGTCGATCCTTTACCCGCTAACTTCTTAAATGAGTTCAATCCTTTGATATTGCCACTATGGACCAATATCATCAATGCCTCTCTGATATAGCGTTACTCAATGGAAGTAATCTGTTGCTCTGATTGATAGTTCCGCCATGGATGTCGATTCACTAAAATGCTAGGGGTAGCGGAAGTGACATCACATGCCCTTTGACCCTAATACAATCACAAGTAGTGACAGCATATAACCTTTGAACCTCAATTTTCCCAAAAGGTTATGTCACATGACCATAACCCTGATGACATCATAATAGCTGACCATTGAAGATCCATAATGAATGCATGAATATTACAAAAACACAACATGTACACATGTATATTTTAGATACCACCTATATTAGGATGCTGACATGATCTTTGAATGTTTTGGGGCATAATACTTGCCCTAAATTGTAGCAAGCAAGTGAAGCAACTGGGTCAGACCTTTTCTAACAGAGTCCGGGCTCCTGTCCCAGAGAATGTTTTTAGAAAATTTGGCTCTATATTGCATTTTGAAGCATAACTTTCACATACATTTGTTAAAATGACATAGACTCTGAAGGGACACTCCTTAAATATCAAATGTCAAAAATTACCTCCATTGACCCGCAGCCAGTATTTTGTCATGGGTGTCCTCGTAGCCCAAAACTTACACACAATATACTGGAAATAGAATTTTGAAATCAATACCATTCATATATAATGTGTGACCCTTATGTCAAAAAAGACCTCAAAATGTCAGGACCAGCATTTTGTCATTGTTGCCACCTCTCATATTCCATGATTGTCCCCCCTCATGAAAATAATTACCTCCAATGTACTAGTGCCAACATGCTGCCATGGGTGCCACCATGCCAAGAATTTCTTTCAGTATGCCAACACCAGCATTTTTGCATAGGTGTGCTATATGCCAAGAATTACCTCTAGTATGCCAGCATCAGTATTTTACCATTATGCCAAAAACTGCCTCTAGTACTAATTACCTCCAATATGCCAGAATGAATATTTTAACATTATGCCAAGAATTATCTCCAATCTTCCAGTATTTTGTCACAGGTGCCTGTTATGCTAAGGATTGCCAGTGCCAAGACAAAAAAATATCTTCCCTATGCCAAAGCAAACGGCAGACTCACAAGTATAATACCAAATTTTCACTCTTGCTAACTTACGCTCACTCACACTCCTCCTCACTCACTCACTCACTCTCACTATTCATGATTACTAACTTGCACACACTCATTCATTGTCACTTACTCTCTTAATCTCACTCCCTAATTCTCACTCACTATCACTCACACATTCTAACTCATTCACACTCACTCTCACTCAAATTCTCTCAAACTCTGACTCAATCATACTCTTACACTCACATTGATTTTTACATTCTCTAATACTCATTCTCAGTTAATAATTCTCACTCATACACTTGCAGTATCACTCACTCACACAGTCTCACTCACACATACTCACTAACTGACAATCAATCTCACACATTATCATTCACTACCTGTGACTAACTCTCATTCACCAATATACACATATATTCACACAAATACATCCTTCTCTAAAATAAACACAATCTCACCAACAGGCACTCACACACATAAATTTAAACAGATTTGTTACTTACATCAGCTGTCACGGTCCCAGTCCAGCTAATTGCAATCCATTTTTATTATAATGGTGAATAATGTAAAATTGTTCACTATTATTATAATAAAAACATTTTCAGAAAACAAGGAGAGTGAAGCCCCAAATGACACCCATAAAGACAATCTGCTCCTGTGTTCCTGGCACAGATTTTGCCACCTCTGAAGCTAAGAGTCATACATGCCAGGGCTCGCAAGAGGCATGCTAGGGATCACAATTGAGACTCCTGGTGACCCTTAACTGATGTCCATGAGCTCGACCCACAGATTCCTCACTTTTTGAATAGATACCAAAGCAGTACCTCCAAATAGGTGTAGGGTTTGAAGAGTGGGCTTCAGACCAGGAAATCATGCAGGACCAAGCGAGCAAATTGCATCTTCCTTTACACTTGTGAGTCAAGGCAGAAATGGCTGGTGAATATGTGAACAGACACCCACGTAGCCACCTGTGAGATGTCCAGCATAGAAAGATCAATGGACCAGGCTGTAGTGGTACCCTTAGCTCTCCTTTTTGAGCAAGGCGTAGCACAGTTTTATGCAGATAATTATCCATCTGGATTAGGTCCATTTCTGGACTGCCTTTACCTTTTTAGCACCAGGAAACCCCACAAAAGGTTGGTCATGTAATTGGTGCTCATCTGTTTGTTACAAAAGCTAAGGGTCTAAGGGTTCTCTTGGGGTCCACAGGTGGAGCATCACCTCATCTTTAGAGCGATGTGGCGGACAGAAAAAAATCAGGGATCGTGATGACTGCGCCAGCTGGAAATGTGATAATGACTTTGGTTGTATTGATGCCAGGGTCTGAAGAACCAGCTTCTCTAGAAGAAAGGTGGTACATGATGTTTGCACTTAAAATGTATGCAGTTCACTGACACAGTGCAGAAGTAATTGCAATGAAGAAGACAACTTTAAGAATCAGTAGCCTCCATGAACAGCTTTGCATAGGCTGAAAAAGTGTGCACGTCAAAGAGGAAAGAACCAAATTAAGGTATCACTCTAGCGTAACTAAACACACATGCTGAAACATGTATGAAAGCTGCTTAAGAAAACCCATCATAATTGGGGACTTAAACAGGGAGGGTTGAGCAGGTAAACGTAAAAAGGTCGAAAGGACCAGCAAATAACCTTTAACGGTGCCCATTGCAAGACCGTCCTAGGTTAGAAACATGACAAGCAGAAGTACATTTGAGACTTTAGCTTGCACAGTCTCTACCAGATGGTCCTCGCACCAAGCCACAAATTTTGCCCACCGTCCAGAATAGACTGACTTTATTGATAGGCGGTAGGATGCTGCCAAGATGACATATGCCACCTCCTGAGGCAGACTAAATCTGCTCAGCTAATTCTGCTCAATCTCCTCATGTGGAGGTTATGGAGGCTCAATTGCGCTTTTGTTGCAACAGCAGGTCCTCCCAAAGAGGTAGACAAAACAGGGCTGATGCTCAGACTCTACAGATCAAGGTACCAGGTCTTCAGGATATGCTGAGCCCAGTCCCTCCTTACCTCCTTTAGAAGCCAGGAAGCAGCGGCAGAGGTGGGAACACATACAGGAGACTGGAGTCTCACTGAAGGTGAAACACATGCTACAGATATTCTGGAGCACAAAAGGCTCTGCAATGAGCATTCTTAGTGGAAATATCTACTCAAAGCATGCACCACTGGGTGATGGTGACTTTGGGTGCAGACACACTCATGGTTGTCTAGATGGCATCAGCTAAGCTTGTCCGCCGTTCTGTTCAGGAACCTTGACAGATGGTTGACTGTAAAGGAATTTCTCTGAAGTTCCAGCCAGCACCACTGCTTCAGCACCTCCAGGCACAGTACGTGTGACCCCCCCGCACTGCCTTGTTTATTACAGAATCACCTGTCAGTCATATTGTCTGTGGAAACTTGTACAGGTGTGCGGTTGATGGAAGGTAGGTTTAGGTTTAGGGATTTATAGAGCGCATGGCTACCCTTAGGCATCCCAGCGCTGATTATGAAGCAAGATAAGGGAGTTTCAGCGGATATTTTAGGGGAACAGCCATGTTTTTAGTCTCTTTTTGAAGGTTGTTTCGTTCTCGATCGTCCGCAGCTCTGGGTCCATACTGTTCCACAGCTTGGGAACCAGGTGTTTGAATGACCTTCCCCCCCATCTGGATCTCTTAATTCATGAGGTGTTCATCAAGAACTTTGATCCTGACCTGAGATGCCGGCGTGGAGAGTACTGGGAGATCAGGTCTCGTACCAGCGCAGGACCTTTCCAGTGCATAGCTCTGTGGGCCAGACAGAGGGACTTGAACTTGATCCTGGCACTGACCGGCAGCCAGTGTAGCTCCCTGAGGGAGGCCCTTACTGACTGGTGTTTGGGTATCTTAAGAAGCAGTCGGGCTGCCGCGTTCTGTACTGTTTGCAGCCTGTCTGTAACATATTTGGGGGAACCCAGATATAATGAGTTCCCGTAGTCAAGCCTTGACACCACTAAGGCCTGAACCACTGTCTTCCTTGATTTTTCTGGGAGCAGGCTCAATATTTTTCTAATCATTCGGAGCATCCCGAAGCAGATGTTCACCAGTTTTTTTGCTTGGATCTGCATCGTTAGATTCTGGTCCAGCCACATTCCTAAGTTTTTTATAAAGGTTTTGGGTGGGGGGGGACCCCATTTTGCTGGCCAGGGGATCTCTGAGCGTGGGCTAAAGTTACTGCCCAGGATCATGAGCTCTGTTTTATCCCCATTTAGCTTAAGGCTGCATTCGGCCATCCAGGACCCGATTTTTTCCAGGCAAGGAGCAAGATGCCTGTGGTCCGAGTTGATGGATTCTGAGATTGATACCACTAGTTGTGTGTCATCGACATATGACACGATGGACAGGCCGAACTCCTGTACTATATGGGCCAGTGGGCTCAGGTAAATGTTAAAGAGGGTTGGGCTCAGGGAGGATCCCCTGAGGAACCCCCCATGGGGCTGACAGGGCGTCTGAGAAGATTCCAGCCTCCATGCATTGGAAGGATCTACCGTTCAGGAAGGATGCTAGCCATTTGTTGGCTGTGCCTTTGATTCCAATGTCCTTGAGTCTATTTATCAGTACCGCGTGGTCAACGATATCGAAGGCTGCACTGAGATCCAGGAGCACGAGTGCTGCGGCTCCTCCCTGATCTAGGATGGCTTTTAGTTTCTCAGTGACAACAAGCAGGGCCGATTCCGTGCTGTGTCCTGGTCGAAATCCCATCTGTGTTTGGTGTATGATTATATTGTCCTCCAGGAATTGTGAAACAGTCCTATTCACATGTTTTTCCGTGATCTTGCCCATGATGGGTAGCAGTGAGATCGGACGGTAGTTTGCCAGTGAGGCGGGGTCGAGTTGGGGTTTTTTAAGAAGGGGTTTCACAATGGCATGTTTCCACTCTTTGGGTACTGTGCCACTTTCGAGGGATAAGGAGATGAGGTGGGAGAGTTGGGTAAGAATACTTTTCCCCCCTTGCGCAAGGATGTGCGGGGGTGCTGGGTCTAAGGGTGATCCTGATTTTATGTTTAATAACAGGGCGCCAACCTGATCCTCGCTCAGTTTGGGGAAAGAATATAGTTCCGGGAGGGGAGGGGGCGGTGGCAGTTCTGCGGTCTTGTGAAGTTCTATGGAGGAGGTGGGGGCTTCGGTGGATGTTGCAATCGGGCTTGTGTTGGTGTGTAGTGAGTTGTAGATTTTTTCCACCTTACCCTTGAAGTATGAAGCTAGCTCATTGCATCTCTCTTTTGAGCCTTGGGGCATGTTAGCACCTGGGCTGATTGTGGAAAGGGACTTTACTATTTTAAACAGCTCCTTTGAGGAGTTGGAGGAGTTCTCAATTTTTTCCTCAAAGTAGGCCGCTTGTGCGTTCCTGATTTTCTTGTGGTATTGCTGGATGGCTGATTTGTAGGCTATTCTGAGTTCGGGGTCATATGTTTTTCTCCAACTTCGTTCAAGCTTTTTACAATTTTTCTTTTGTGTGACCAGTTCAGGACTGAACCAGGAAGATCTGTTAGTGTTTTTTGATTTTATTGGGCCTAGCTTCCTGAAGTTACGGTCTATGGATCCTTTTATCCAAGATAACCAATTTTTATGGGCTTCTTCTAGATCTATGGATTCTGGTGGAGCTGATGACTCGAGGTCTGTGACCCATGCTACGGGGGCCTGCCTTGGCCATTTACGTCCCAGGACTGGGCTTATATGTTTTTGTACTGTGAAATTGGGTTTTAGAAACCGGATAGGGACGAGGGAGTGGTCTGTTCATGGCATCCGGATGGGGTCGAGTGTTTCCAGTCTGGGGTCGTTTGAAAAAATGGGGTCCAAAATGTGGCCTTTTTCGGGAGTGGGCAGATGTACAAGCTGAGTAAGCTGTAGTGAGTCTAGATCGGCTAGGCAGCTCATTGTTAAGGGGTTAGCATGATTGTCCAAGTGGATGTTAAAGTCGCGTAGTATAGTAAAGGCGCTTTTCTCTATTATCAGACTAGCTAAAATGTCTGGGGTGGCTTCCAGGAACTGTGTACATGACCCTGGTGGTCTAAAGATAAGGCATCCTGAGAAAGGCCCTAAGAGAAATCCAGAAGGAATGCAGCTCCAGAAGGCTAATGTGGTGCCTCTGTTCTAATAGAGACCAGAGGCCCCTGATCACAATGTCGTTCAGGTGGCCTATAGATGCTGACCTCTGACTCAGAGGTGCATTTCCCTTGTGCACTCAGTGATGAAATATACCAAGTAGATGCTTGTTTGCAGATTTAGTGAGAAATATTTTTATTCTCCTTCAAACTTTAGTTAGATAAATTCATAATTTGCATTTGCATTCATTTATAATTATTATTACTTCATAACAGTGGTTTCACATAGTTATTCATTCCTCTATGCCCAATGCATTTCGGGCGGAGAGCCCTTCTTCAGGGGCTGTATGAACTGAAAAAATAGAGGAAATTTCAGATTCAGTGCAAGACAACCGGAAATAATTGAAGTCAACTTTGTAACAAACACAGTGAAATCTGTGTAAAAGAGAAATATTAAGAGCGACTCAACATGCGTGTGTGATTTGTGTAACACAAATATATGGGAATCAGTTGATGTTAAGTACATTCAGGTGAATAAGAATTGAAAACAGGATGTTACTGAACAGTGTGACTTCGTATAATAATGTACAGTTGTTCAGTCAAGTAAAGTTGTGCCCGATTTAAATAACGACTTTATGCGCAATTGATGTTATGAGTACATTCAGGTGAATAAGAATTGAGATGAAAACAGGATGTTACTGGACAGTGTAACTTCGTATGATAATGTGCAGTTGTTCGGTCTAGTAAAGTTGTGCCCGATTTAAAGAACGACTTTGTGCGCTTTGCATGCGACATAGTAACCCAATGCGATTAAGCCCGATAATACTAGAATGTTCGGTGAAGCGACTACGTGCGTACTCAGATGAAACATGCTTATCTTATATCCCGGTGTGTTAATAAAAAAGTGCGAAAAACGTGCCAATTTAGTTAGGTTTAAAACTTACGAAAAACTATTAAATTCGACTTGATCATCTAGCGTCGTGCTGCGTAAAAAAACTAAAATTAAAATGGTGCACGAGGATTCTAATATCCACATGAAGAGTAACACCGGGCCGCTAAGCGGCACAGATTCTAAAAGCTGCTTACCCGTGATAAACAAAGTATAGCGTGTCTGTTCCTTCCGTGTTGGAAAAAACGCCATTAAACCCGTCCGCGCGCTGTGGAGATTTTGAACTATAGTGTGTCCCGGAAGTGGGCGTGTTTCAAAAGACTACACAAATAATGAAACGGGACGACAGACTGGTAGTCCGCTCCCTGGTTATAGTAAATATCGTCATGAATCCAAAAAGACTCGAGTGAAGGGTTAGTGGTTGATAATTCATTGTTGGTGTGCCCTTGAACTGAAATAAAAGTAAAAAATTGAGAACCAAATGTGACGGGTATGCAAGAGCTAGAACAACGAGATAGCGAATGCGTAAAAATGGGCTGTTAGTATGTTAAACAGATGTACAACATGCATATACGAAAATACATTAAAAAATTGACCACTAAATATCATATTAAATTTGACATATCTCTGCTGAGTATCCCTGTCCCTGCATCATCAAACATCATAAGAAAACATCATAAGAGATTACAATTAGAGAAAGCAATTGATTCAATTCGAGTACGAATTGAATCACATTTTGTGCCAAGAAACCTGGAAGCAACACCTCATTCTATACAAAAGGTACATTGACGACATTTTCATTTTATGGCAAGGCACTGAGATTGATCTAATTGAGGCCATAGAATCACTCAACAAAGTAGATGAAAGAATTGAATTCACCTTTACCATCAGCAGACAACAAATTACCTTTTTGGATACTTGTGTCATAAATGATAAAGGTCAATTGATAACCACTGTTTACACCAAGCCCACTGACAGGAACAACTTATTACACTTTCATAGCTTCCATCAACCATCACTAAAGAAACACCTTCCATACTCACAGTTACTTCGTCTCAAAAGAATATCATCTAACAATGATTTATACAAGAAAAGCATGGACATATGCATAGAGAAATTCAAGGATCGTAGCTGCCCGGAAGAAGTTCTAAGGACTGCCATTGCAAAAGCTGATACAAAAGCACGAGAAGAATTACTTAAAAACATCCACGGTGCCAAAGAGGAAAGTCGCAGCGTATTCGTTTCTAAATTTTCAACCAGGAGTTACCAAATCAAAATAATCATTCTCAAATTTTGGCCCATGTTGAGTACAGAAGCTGACTTTAAGGGAATATTTAACACACAACCACGATTCGCATACACAAGATCAAAGAATCTCAAACAAATATTGAACAAACCTACAGTCCAAAAAGACCCGGAATACAAAGGCACAATTCCTTGTTTAAACTGTGGAAATTGCAATTCTATAATCAAAGGTAACGTCATTCGACATCCATACAAAGGAAATCCAGTGAAACTCAAAGTCACTGCTACTTGCAACAGTAAAAACCTCATCTACATGCTCAAATGCCCATGTGGCTTAGTTTATATTGGAAAAACTGAGCGGAAAATCCGAACAAGATTAAATGAACACAAGGGCAATATCCGAACAAGGAATTCTAAATCCACCGTAGCCAGTCATTTTAACTCTATGCAACACAATGTTAGTCAACTCCGTTTCCTGGTTTTGGAACAGGTCCCTATCTTGCAGGGACGAAACAATACACAACATCTGTTACGCAGAGAAATACATTGGATAAACTTTATGGACTCTGTTAGCCCCAAGGGGTTAAATGAACGCTTTGATTTCAATTGCTTTCTCTAATTGTAATCTCTTATGATGTTTTCTTATGATGTTTGATGATGCAGGGACAGGGATACTCAGCAGAGATATGTCGAATTTAATATGATATTTAGTGGTCAATTTTTGAATGTATTTTCGTATATGCATGTTGTACATCTGTTTAACATACTAACAGCCCATTTTTACGCATTCGCGATCTCGTTGTTCTAGCTCTTGCATACCCGTCACATTTGGTTCTCAATTTTTCACTTTTATTTCAGTTCAAGGGCACACCAACAATGAATTATCAACCACTAACCCTTCACTCGAGTCTTTTTGGATTCATGACGATATTTACTATAACCAGGGAGCGGACTACCAGTCTGTCGTCCCGTTTCATTATTTGTGTAGTCTTTTGAAACACGCCCACTTCCGGGACACACAATAGTTCAAAATCTCCACGGCGCGCGGACGGGTTTAATGGCGTTTTTTCCAACACGGAAGGAACAGACACGCTACACTTTGTTTATCACGGGTAAGCCGCTTTTAGAATCCGTGCCGCTTAGCGGCCCAGGTGTTACTCTTCATGTGGATATTAGAATCCTCGTGCACCATTTTTATTTTTGTTTTTTTACGCAGCACGACGCTAGATGATCAAGTCGAATTTAATAGTTTTTCGTAAGTTTTAAACCTAACTAAATTGGCACGTTTTTCGCACTTTTTTATTAACAGACCGGGATATAAGATAAGCATGTTTCATCTGAGTACGCACGTAGTCGCTTCACCGAACATTCTAGTTTCATCGGGCTTAATCGCATTGGGTTACTATGTCGCATGCAAAGCGCACAAAGTCGTTCTTTAAATCGGGCACAACTTTACTAGACCGAACAACTGCACATTATCATACGAAGTTACACTGTCCAGTAACATCCTGTTTTCATCTCAATTCTTATTCACCTGAATGTACTCATAACATCAATTGCGCATAAAGTCGTTATTTAAATCGGGCACAACTTTACTTGACCGAACAACTGTACATTATTATACGAAGTCACACTGTTCAGTAACATCCTGTTTTCAATTCTTATTCACCCGAATGTACTTAACATCAATTGATTCCCATATATTTGTGTTACACAAATCACACACGTATGTTGAGTCGCTCTTAATATTTCTCTTTTACACAGATTTCACTGTGTTTGTTACAAAGTTGACTTCAATTATTTCAGGTTGTCTTGCACTGAATCTGAAACTTCCTCTATTTTTTCAGTTCATACAGCCACTGAAGAAGGGCTCTCCGCCCGAAATGCATTGGGCATAGAGGAATGAATAACTATGTGAAACCACTGTTATGAAGTAATAACAATTATAAATGAATGCAAATGCAAATGATGAATTTATCTAACTAAAGTTTGAAGGAGAATAAAAATATTTCTCACTAAATCTGCAAACAAGCATCTACTTGTTATATTTCATCACTGACTGCACAAGGGAAATGCACCTCTGAGTCAGAGGTCAGCATCTACCGGCATCCTAAAGATTATCCTCTCGCTCAGGAGGATTAACCCAACTGCACCACTGACCTATTCAAATACCAATTTACTTTTGTTAACCAGGAGTGCGCCATACGGGAAACAGTCTTTGAGTTCAGGTGGCCTACCCATTCCAGAGCTCATGCATCAGTCACCACTGAATGCTCTGGAAGGGGTAGTGGGAACAGCCTTCCACAAGTCACAGTGTAATCTTACGTCCGCCATTGAGGTCACAGCCACCTCGCCTGACACATGGATATTTTCCAAGAGGCACTACAGTGCTGACACCATTGAATTATCACAATATAATGTACCCTCACTCACCATAAATTACCAGTTGCTTTATAAATCACTACAACATGCAAACTTTATTCCTAATATTTCTAGTGCACACTTTGTAAAGCACATTGAAATTATGTCATTGCTCCTTGCCAGATTCTCAACTTGAGACAGTTATAAACCATATGTACAAATGATTTATAGTGCAACAGATATGTTTTACATCACGTAGAATATTGTTTGGTGCCTGACTCATATGTTAAGAATGTTAAATGCTCATTAATCAGCACTATATATATGTGCACATTGGCTAAAGAATTCAATTAACATTGTTCGATATGAGGGAACTTTCAAGGTGTTCTATTATTATATGTGAATCTGCTTGAATTTTTTTGAGTAAAATGTTAAAAGTCCAAGATAAGGTCACCAACATACTCCTCAATTAGGCCTATATTAATCAATCTCTGATGAGGGGCCACAGGTAAGAGAGATTTTCCTCATAGCTCAAAAAGCCTTTTCAGTACAGGTCACAGTAACCCAGTGAAAACACTACAAACGGACACCACCAGTTTAGAAAAATAAGTAATCTTTATCTAAACCAAACCAGACCAAGCAACAAAATCCAAACATATATAGCTCAAAATATCACTTTTAAAAGGTTTAAGCAATGCTGTCCACAGAACTCTATGGATGTGTTGATTTTAGCACAAAGTACCTTTGATGCATCAAACTCCACAAGGAAAAATTGCTGTAGAGAAGGGAAGAGTCGGAAAACACAGCGATGCTTCAGTTCTTGAGTCTCTGGGGAAGCGATGCATCAGTTCGGCTGCATGCAGGAGAAGTGTTGCTTTGGTTCCGAACTGTAAGGAGAAGCGATGCATCGAAATCCGAAGATGGTTCTGATCCGCGGGTGATTCGGTGGAAAACTTGCTGCATAGGTGCAATGCATGGAAATCCAGATATGCTGGGGGTTGATGCAGCAGCGGTAAACAGGTGATGGGTTGATTATTTCAGCCGCAGACGGGTGATGCGTCAATTCTTTAAGCCACACAGCAGGGCCTGCATTGGAGTCAGTGTGGTGGTCTCGGATGTTGGAAACAGGGTGCGCTGGACTTGTGCTGCGGCGGGTCTTCTGGACACGAACAAGCTGTGCATCGATTTCTTTGGCCGCACGGCGGCAGTGTATGGAAATCCACAGTGACGCTGCATTGGAAAAACGGGTGCTGGAAGGGCGATGCATCAATTTTGCAGTCTTTAGCAGCAGTAAGAACCCACAAGGGCCCAGAACAGGAATTGGCACTACTTGGCAGGTCAGAGCTCCCAGCTGTGGAGTTCAGGGATGCTGCACGTGAAGTCTTTGATGGCCCTGAGGCTTCCAACAGAAGGCAAACATGCACAAGCCCTTGGAGAACCTTGGAAAAGCAGGATTCAAAAGCAAAGTCTAGTTCTTTCAGTCCCACAGACAGAAGCAGCAACTGCAGGCCAACCCAGCAAAGCAACACACAGCAAAGGGGCAATACTCCTCCTAACAGCTCTTCTTGTCCTAAATCCAGAATCATTCTTAAAATGTGGGGTTACAGGTCCAACATTTATACACCTTTTGGCCTTTGAGGTGGGCTTACTTCAAAGGAAAGTCTTTGTTGTCCACTTGATCCTGCCCTGCCTTGACTCCAGAAACTCTACAGGAGGGCAGAGACAGCATTGTGAGAGGCCAGGCACAGCCCTCCTACCACCCTAGCTAAGGAAGGCACATCAGCCTGGTGATGGGCCATCAGGATATGCAGGGCACACCTCAGCTCCCTTTGTGTGACTGTCTAGAATGGAGGCCCAAACAACCCAGTTGTCAGTCTAAACCAGACATTGATTCCACACGCTGTCAGAGGCACAGGATGGTAAAGCAAGAAAATGCCCACTTTCCAAAAGTGGCATTTTCAAACACACAATTTAAAGAACAACTTCAGTAAAAGATGTATTTTTAAATTCTGAGCTCAGGCAGTCCAAACTCCAAATCGCTACCTTCTCCCAATTGAAAGTTACACTTGTAAAATGTTACAAGGCAGCTCCAATGATAACCTAGGGAGAGCTAGTTCTTGCAATAGTGAAAAACGAATTGGTAGTATTTCACTATCAGGAAATGTAAAACACACCAGTACATTTCCTACCTTTCACATACACTGCACCCTGCTCATGAGGGTACCTTGAGCCTACCTTAGGGGTGCCTTACATGTGGTAAAAAGGAAGGGTTGGGCCCAGGTCGACATGGCAGTTGATAACTGCACTCACAGACACTGCAATGGCAGGACTGAGACAGGTTTACAGGGCTACTCATGTGGGTGGCACAACCAGTGCTGCAGGTCAACTAGTAGCATTTGATTTACAGGCCCTGGGCACACACAGTGCACTTTACCAGGGATTTTCCAGTAAATCAAATATTCCAATCATGGATAACCAATCATAATCACAATTTACATTTACACAGGGAGCACTTGCACTTTAGCACTGATCAGCAGTGGTAAAGTGCCCAGAGTATACAAACTAGGAAAAATGAAGTCCAGTATACAGTCAGAAATACAGGAGGTGGAGGCAAAAAGACAGGGGAAACCCCGCCATCGATGCCAGGTCAAACAGTATTAGTTTGTGGCTGGAAGAATCCTTAACAATTAAAGATATAATTCATTTATTATATATTTTCATTTTGACTTACTTCTGAATTCCTGCTTTGCCTGGAGCTTCAAGTGTGACATCTCTGTGCTTAAGTACTGCTCGTATTGCTCTTGGCCTCATTAGTAGGTATCTCTAAACTGTTTCTTAGGGTGAACGCACCAAAATTAATATTGTGCACAAGCCAAGCCATGCAATGTTTGGGGTCTTTGTAATGGGTTGCAAGCACAACAGACTTTCAGTAAGGACTACAGACCTACACTATGAATGCCTACTTACATTATAAGGCCTACCCTAGGCCTGCACACATTCTTGAAATGTTCCTTCTGCAATAGGCTACCTGTGTGCAATTACCAGGCAGTGAAAAAGCAAAGTAGCATGAAATGCGCAGCCTGCACTCGTGCACATAAATGACTGCTCACATGTTCGTAAGTACCCAGCCCAAACCCTCTCACCCTTGCTGCCCAGCAGCACCCTTATTTTAAAAGACAGACACTAACAGTTTGAAGTCTCAGTTCATTTCCACACAATTTATCATGAGTGAGACTCATGTAGTGAGGCTCACTCACAGGGGAAATCATTTGCTTCCACAGGTGCAATATTTGACAGCAGAGATGAAACTGGAAGTTATAAGTTGTTTATTCCCCAAGGTGGAGCTTACAGCTATCCAGAATGAGCACTGTTACAAATAAAGATTAAAGAATGAAAGATAAAATGTAATTAGAAATCTCTTTTCTCTGACATTGAAAATATCAAAATCACAGAAGACAAACAAAAATGAAGATGAATACATAAAGATTGCATCACAAAATAGCCTCATCAAAGCATATATCTTACAGAGTTGTAAACAGACAAAATCGCAAACATGGAGGCTGCAGCTGCAATGTCCGATGCAGATGCAGTCTGAGGTTTACGGAAATGTTCTTCTCTGAGGAAATTAAATTATTTGGTTAGTTGACCATATCTGAAAAAGGGAATATCTAGACATGTTTGCTGGGTCACTTAAGATCTACCTTCTTTTGGGCTAATATACTGCTTTTGCTAGTGTCTATGGTTTTTAACAGTCCGTGTATTCTGATGTGTCTCAGTTGGTTCAATCATTGTCTTTCAAAAACCTGTGCTAATGTTATATACAGGTAGGTGCATTTCTAATAATCTGTTATTTATGAATATATGTACCACACACAAAAGAGGGGGAGGAGAGGAACTCCTACTTTGACCTCCTCTAGAATTAACTAATCACACACAGAGAAGTAGGAGTGAAGAAATCACTTTTTAGAGTTTTTTTGGGCAAAGTCAATATGTTTGAAAAACTGCCCTCACCCACAAACAAATGTGGCATGCTTCATCATTGGGCTGCTAAACACACCCCTGCGCAGACAAACGCATGGGGTGGAGAAATAGGGTGGGGGGAAAGCAATACAAACACAAAGAAGAGTAGGGATCAAGCAAAGAATAAGTGCTGAAAATCAGATGTAAAACTAACTCAAGGATATCCAAATTCCTATTTTATTCACAGATTCCCTGGCCAGGATTAAAAAGGTATCGCAAACCAGAGGATGGTGGTTAACAGGGTAGATTATGAACCATTCACCCCTCCTCTCTGCAAATAAGTCGACATGTTTCAGCCGGTTGTTGTGTCTTCTCCGGCTTTCATCAGGACTACTAGATCCCCGTAATTAGCCGTACGCACTACATTTGTTTAGAGGGGCAGTGCAGTATTTTTCTTTAAAGTCAAGCTCATATATGAATGTGTTTTTGTCCTTTCACTTGCCTATATTTTCTTACTTGCAGATTTTATCCGAAGTGTGATTACATGACCTACTTGTGAGTAACAGGTTCAGTCCTCGATCCTCTTATTAACGTAGGAAAGGAGGGTATAATTACGGGGATCTAGTAGTCCTGATGAAAGCTGGAGAAGACGCAACAGCCGGCTGAAACATGTAGACATATTTGCAGAGAGGAATGGTAAATGGTTCATAATCTACCCTGTTCACCACCATCCTCTTGTTTGCGATACCTTTTTAATCCTGGCCAGGGAATCCGAGAAAAAAATAGGGATTTGTATATCCCTGAGTTAGTTTTATATCTGATTTTCTGCACTTATTCTTTGCTTGATCCCTACTCTTCTTTGTGTTTGTATTGTTTTTACCCCACCCTATTGCTCCACCCCATGCGTTGGTCTGCGCAGGGGTGTGTTTAGCAGCCCAATGATGAACATGCCACAATTCTTTTGTGGGTGAGGGCAGTTTTTCAACCATATTGACTTTGCCCAAAAAAACCTCTAAAAAGCAATTTCTTAACTCCTACTTCTCTGTGTGTGAATATTTATGAATATATGCATTCTAAACTGCTTCTCAAGTGATGACTCTTTAACCAAGATGGAGATATTGAAGCATTACTGCATACTGATGTGAGTCAAAGACTTTACCCTCCCTGTAGATTTCACTTGAGCCCATACTAGTAATGATGCCCATCTGCCAGAATGTAATCGGAGACCTGGTTCTGACTTGCAGGCAATGTGCTACCCTGCCATTGATAGTATCCATGACTAGTGAGCCTGCAGAGCTGACAGAACTGACAGCAGTCTCAGTAACAGCAGCTTACCAGCGGGGTATTGCAGAGGATCGATCCGTTTGAAGGCGACACAATCCTGCCAGAGACCTTAGTAGAGTAATTTTCAGTGCTCTCCACATTGGCTCTTAGAAGTCAAGGAACACAATAATATGACACCCATATTTTACAATAATCCAGTGCAGGAAAAAATGCAAGCAATTATTACAGGTATTATTGGAAAATGGCATAGGCAAGTCATTAAAAAAGAAGAAGCAGAGAATGTAACCAACAGCTTCGAAAAAACAGTCTAACAGAATCCCCTTATATCACTGCCTCTTTATAGAAATATACCCAGTCCCACATAAAGTCTCCTAACCTGCCTCCAATGAGCAAGTTCCTCCCCAGTGAGCAAGTCCCTTCCCTTTGTTCCGAGACCAATGCCTTGAACAAAGAAATGTAGTGCTCCTTCTGTAGAATTTCCTCCAAGACAGTGATTCTCCTCTCAAGCTACAAGCTAAAATGTATGTTTCTCGTACTGTGTTACACTGGATAAGAAAAATATGTGAAAGAAGAGTAATTACTTCCTAAGATGTTTGTGAAAATAAGATGTGAGGACTGTACTCGTACAGGGCACAGTACATGCAATAAGAATTCTGTTTCTCAAATGGCCTATATGTACTTCTAATAAATAATACATCAATAATATTATACAAAGCAATCTCAACAAAATAGAATTATCACAAACCTAGAGATTTTCTTAATGTAAAGAAATAAGGCAGAGGCCAATGATCAGGGTTTAACTGAAAACCTGCAGCAATGTGCTCGGACAGTTAACTTAAGTATTTATTTCACTGTAGCTTTTCAAAGAACACTACTTCCTATTTTTGAATCTGAATGGAACGTAAAGTTACAACTAAAAATGCTTATGTCGATACATTTACTAAACTCTAATCTCAAATATGAAATAATTTAAATAAGGATATGAGGACAAAATAAACAGTTTTATATTTTACATTTACATTTTGCTTTAAATTTAGATTCTCTCTTTATGAAACAGTTACTGTCGCATTGGACATAATGCAGAAAGTAATCTTGGATTGTCTCGCTGCTTTAGAGCTGGAGCTCAAGAAGATAACTCAAAGCAGGCCAAATAAGGATAACAACACTATTTTTCAGCCACAGACGTTCCCCCCATGCCAGCGTTTGCATCAGGAGCAATATTAGGTGAGATGTCATGTACCCAAGATGGATCTTCTTCCAACCTAGCTAATTCCGCCCTGAGAAGCCACACAAAGCCTCACTCAGTAGGAGGAATCCCTGGTGCCAATAATTTGTGCACAAACCCTAGTAGTAGTAACAACTCTAACCCCTTGATGCCCGGAACCCTAAAGTCAAGAATGCCACCTGCCTCCCTTAGAGGCACACATGGTAGGGAGACAAGACCCCAGACTGAGGAAAGTAGGAATGAATTAAACAATATTTTACCTCACATTCCACCGGAGTGCACCTCATACATTATTGTGCTGGAAAATGTCCCCAAAAGTGATCATTCACAGCCTGAATCACATGCTTCCATTACAAATAAGGTGTCATTCTAGATGCTCTGTGATCTTTCAAATGATATAATGACGAGGAGGGTTTCTTTGGTTGGCCCATTGCCCAAAACCTCACAAGGTGACTGTGTGATAACCAATTTCCGTAGACCAAGTGTAGTCCGGGCTTTACTACACTCCCTCTGACATACTGTTTCCTCCCTGGAGGGCATTAGAGCCCTCCCATTGGGTTTCTTCTACTCCCCTGAGGCTCCAAGGCCCTTGTTTATTGGGTTATAATAATTCTAAATCAGATATTATAAGGAGCAAATTGACATATCACTTCCCCCATTTCAACTCCCCCTTATCTTTATCTAATAGGTTTGATGTTTTGTCCCCTTTAGAGCAACTGGACTGACTACCCCATAGGGTAACCCCAACTGAGAACACGCTTATCTGCTCAATACCAACAGTCACCAACCAATGGGGCATTAATGAGTCTACTATGGGGGCTAGGTCTTTGGGTTTAATTTCGTGGAACGTGGCAGGTCTGCCCACCAAGCAGGAGGCTCCAGAATGGCTGAATGTAGTGCACCCCCACCAAATAATTTGCTGTCAAGAGACATGGTTATTGGACCTGACGCACATAAAAGAGGTTGTCACCTACCATGTTCCAGCCACCCCCTCAAAGTCAGGTTGGGCCAAAGGGGGTTTGGTTACTTTTATATCTGTCTCCTTGGTCGATTGTACAGTATACGAAAAGGCTATTACACCATTTTACCATATACTACTGATTACTTTGCAAATACCATTTGATCCGGTACTTGTGAAATTTTACTATAATATATTTAACCATGCAGAAACTAAAATCATGGATGGTATAGAGGATTCCCTGCATAAGATTTTAAGTGATCACACAAAGGAGGTGTCAATTATTTGGATAGGAGATTTTTACTTTGAAATGTGTGCCCATGAAGTATCCCCAATGTGTGGAATCTGTGATCAATTTAATCAATCCCTTACACATTTTAAACATAGATTACTGCATACCAGGCAACATACATGGGTCCGAGTTCAAATTCCACCATTGATTATATGCTAATCTCCAAGGAACTGATATCAGTGCTAGTGACCATAATCCGCTTATCCTGGAACTCAGGATACCCCCAGCCAGGATCTCAGTGAAAATTTCACAGCCCTAGAAAGAATATGATAGGGACAAAGGATTGAGATTTAAATGGGAGAAAATTGACAAGGGAGCCTTGCATAAAGATCTTCTCACAGACAATCAATCAGAAAAAGACAAGGTCCTGCAAAAGGACAAAAATCTGATAGAAGTACTGCATATACAAGGCTGAATATTTATACTGCAAATAGATTAAATGAAGATGAGGTCAAATGAAATCCATATTCCAAGGTGGTTAAATAAATAGCACCTGTTCTAAAGCCCATTTACATTTAAAGCTTGTGCTGAATAAATGTCCTAGAGATCAGTTAGGAGTAGCTCAGGCCAGGAAAATATACAAAGAAGCAACCCAAAAAAGAAAGTTAGAGATAAAGGTAAAGGCCTGGGAGGATCTTAGGATTGCAAGCGAGAAAAAAGACTCTCAAGCTTTCTGGCAGGTAATAACTTCCTTGAACCCCTTTGGTGAGGCTCTACCAGAAGCTGAATGTGTTGTTACGAGTAATGATTGGGTGGCTCATTTTTCTAAAGTATTCGGCCCAAAAGAGCAGGCTCTTAATGCAGGGTTTAATACTATAGTCAATTGTGATCTAACTCTTACCTTGGAATTAAGCAGCTCAATAAAAGTGCCTAATGTAACCCCTAGCCATTGAGAGTAGCCCTTCTGGGAAAGCCCCGGGTCCTGATAGAATTCCCTTTGACCTTTCTAACTTTCTCCCACAGTTCTGGGCACACTTTATACCAAGTGTTATAAAAAATGCATTTGTAGGCCCTTCGGTCGAAACTTGGCAGGAGGCTATCATTGTACCTAACTTTAAAAAAAGTAGACAAGAGCCAGCCTCACTGCTAATGTCCAATATCCCTACTATATAGTACAGTTAAGATCCTAGGAAGGGTATTATTGGCCGAATTAGAAAACTGGGCTACAGAGTCGCAGGGGCTCTCAGACTTACAGTTTGGTTTTCGGCCAGGCTTGGGAACTGTTAAACAATCTTTAAATCTCTCCCTAATCGTTCAAAGATATACTAAGGCAAAAAAAAGTCTGTGTCCATCCTGCCTTCATGGACCTAACCTGCGCATTAGACACTGTGGACCGCCCAAAGCTATGGTCCATAATGTTTCAGTTAGGCATTGAAAGTGCAATTATTTCCCTGCTCAGTAGGCTTCATGCACATACCACAGCCAGAGTCTGGTATAATAGGAGCGGGGATCTTTCTGAGGATTTTCCATCAATCACTGGGGTCAGACAGGACTGCGTCCTGACACCTTTTCTCTTTTTAATTTATATTAATTCTCTGGGAGGGCACCTGATAACGGTGGGGAAAGACATCCCAGAGGTTAACTCGAGAGAAATTCCTGAGCTGCTTTACGCAGACGATACCGTTCTTATTGCTATAACTGCAAATGGTCTCCAGATTTTACAATATGCTTTTAACAGTTTTATGAGTAGCTTGGGACTAAAGACAAATCGTACTAAGTTCTTTGTAATCAAATGTGATCCCAAACTAGCTAAGACCAAAACGTTCTTACTTAGTGGTGGAGAAAATATGGAACTTTGCGTTTTACGTATCTGGGAATTCCGATTGATATAGATTTTAGCTGAAAATGTCTCCATGCGATTCCAGAGATCAATTGATACAGTTTTTAGATTTTCCAAAAGACTGGGGCATCAGCCAACTGGAGAAATGCTTTGTATTTTTAAAAGTAAATGTGTGTGTGTCACCACATTTGATACAGGCCTATGGGGGTATATTAACTGTAAATCTCTACAAATTGCAGAGAATACGTTTATAAAAAGGCTCCTGGCAGTTCCACATTCCACCTCGTTGGCCTTCTGCCATGAATAGGTTGGACTGACTATATAGAAGATCATGTTAATCTACAGCCCCTTTTATTATGGCACAGAATTTGGAAAAACCCGGAAACCCAGTTATGTAGAACAATCTTTCAACATCCAGATTCAAAAATTTGTTTGAATCTGGACAACTGTCTAGACATCCCTTGGTTTAAATACATCAAAATTAGCTTTGAAAGGCTTCTATCCCAACATTTTATTTATAATCCTGACAGCTTATCGACCACCCCCTAAGCCAAAGTGAATTGCTTTTTAATCATAAAACAAAAAGGTCATACTCAGAGACTAGAGGTGTCAGGATAGAAAATACTTTCAGCGTTTTGCCTGTAAGCCCAGCACTTTACTTACAGGTAACTGTAAAAGAGAGACAAAAGTTTCTCCTAACAAGGTTTCGTCTCCATGCCATACACTTCTTGCTAGCCTTCTCAGTAAAAGGCACCCGGTTTGCGTCCCTTCCCCACTGTCATTGTGAAGCCCCAGCAGAACAAAGTAGATGCAATTTTTGCTCTTTTGGACATTTTATACTGCACAAAGAAGACAGTTCCTTCGACCAATATTACGAGCACTAGAAACCAGATCTCATGTAGCTGTTTTTGCTTATTTGCACTGCTTAGGAAATGAATTTGTTATTTTTGCTATTTTAAATTATATCATAAGTGCTATAAAGGTACGATCTAAATACTGAATATTTCCCTCATAATACTGATGTTCTTAATATTGTTTTTAGTGGTTTTAACAAATCTTTCTCTTATTTTATGGTGTATTATAGTGTAGCTGTCTTTTTGCTCTGACTTTTATGGCTCAGTAGAGCCGAATAAAGTATCTTGATGATGTTGATTGCAAAGTCTATGAGTCTTAATCTACGAATATTGTAGGTGTCATCTTATTTTCTCAAGCATTCCAAGAAGTGTGCTTGGGAAGTCATGAAAAACATACCTTTCCACGTATGGGCTTATTTACCATAGTTGTGCTCATGCTGAGTGCCCCCATGTGGACTCTCCAGCAGGTTTAGTGTTTGGGAAAGTGTATTTTCAAATAATTTTCCCCTGTTTTCTTCCTCTGCAAATGTGAGGGTGTGATGGGACTCTCCTATCTTAATAGCACACAGATCTAATCATTGTTTTCAGTAGTTTCAGGTCAGTATTTAGAGTAGGAACATACATTGGGAATGTTTATGAACACCAACAAGATTCTGAATGTGTGGGTCTTCTTGACAACTGTGGAAAATTCATACACCTGGATTAATTTTCAGTGTCGCCTACAAGTGAAATGTATGCAGATCCCTATCCTATAAATCAGAGTCTGTCTTTTATAGTAGAGAATTACATTTTTGTTCCCCTAAGTCCTGAGCCATAAACCTGTTCACAGATGGCTACCAACTGACTTAGAGCTCGGCAGACGGGTTACTCCGCCACAAACGTAACCGATATCCTGTCCGTCACATTACAAGTGCATTATATCCAATGGCACTTGGAATACGTCAAGTTTGCGATGGAGTATCCTATACTCTAAATCAGGCTGAAAATTTCTTAATAAGTTCAGCAAGTGTTGGTGCGTCAGGTGGAACAGTCCCACTGTGATACAATTTTAAGGTAGTGGATGAGATGCTTTTTGATAAGCTAGAAATTGCATTACACAACAAATAAGATTTCTGTCTTTTGTGCAGTGGCGGCTGACATGTAAGGAGGGTGGTGGGGTGGGAGGGACAAAAATAAAAGTAAAAAGATAAAGAAAGAAAGAAAAAATAATCCCACTTACCTTCTATGTGCAATGTCCTCCTCCTCGCTCGGGTCTTTTCAGGGCAAGCAGTCTCCAGGAAACTGCAGTAACCAATCTTGGCGCTGCTCTCATGCTGCATGAGAGCAGCGCCAAGATTGAGGGGAGCAACCTCTCTCGCCGCTCCAGAGGGCACTGGAGCCCTATGCTGTCTCTAACCCAGCTGTCTAGGACAAGTGAGTTTGAGAGGTTTAAACTGTGAATGTCTGGCTGGCCGTAGCAAGACGGCCAGCCAAAAAGACATGGGCACTTTAAACCTAAGTGCCCTGCCTATCACTGCTTTCTGCTGATGCCTGACTGCCAGTGGCAGAAAGCCCCATCCCTGTCTTGATGCTCGGCCTGGAATGGGGTTTTGAAAAATCAAATGGTAATTTATTTCCATTTAAATTTTCTATCCCTGGGAGCATTTATTTAATGGGGCAACGCTCCTCCTCATTAACTGAGGAGCCGGTCCTGCTTTTGTGCCTTTTAAAATAAAGAAAAATCTAAACTTATGTTGCACCTCACACATTTTCTCTGCTGCTCTAGGTGTACAGTATGATTGATTATATGAGGACCATTCAGCACTTTACTTAAATAATTAAAATATCACCCAGTCACCTATCAAAGGCCAAAGAACCTTTGGAATGCAGTGGGAGGTCATTCAAGAATTAACTGAAATAAGAAAGGGTTTTGTTTATTCTTCAAAATATGAAAATGCGATAATGCTCATTAACTGGGAATAAAAAAATGGGTAAAGAACAAACCTGTGGAGAAAATAGCTCATAATCCGTAACAGAATCACTGAAAGTCTCAAAGCCTGTGCCAGTAATATGTGGTTTCAAGAAATAATCTGCCTTTCACAGTATAGCCTGACAGCTATTAAGCAGCCAACAGTGAACAAGGAATTTCAAAGTGACATGTAACTGATTTCCAAGTACGATACCCTAAATCTTCAAAATAGAGAACGTACTGAATATATATCCTGCCTAACATGAGTCAGTGAAACGTGTTCTGCAAAACAATGTTATACTTATTGAAGGCATCAAAGTCTCCGATTAGTCAGTCTCTGTCACCTCAAATGATTCTGGTTGCCTAAATATCTTTGTAAAGAAATGATTGGATTAGTCTGCTGAGAAATAATAGCTCTTGTCTCAAGCTTTCATTATCGTTAATTATTTGGTCACCTATAAATGTACACAATTGAGAAAACATAGGTAAGTCTTCATCTGACATATTAGTCCATATTACATGCGGAAGGTCAGGCAGAGGATCCTTCTCTATATTGCAGGAGAGGCACCTTCTGTCATGCCAACAGCAGCAATGCCCATGATGTCAAGGGACAAACTTTAGAGGAATTTACGAATTATCAAGGAAAATTCGGGATGGCCAGTGACTCATGGCACAGCCCCCTTTTAAGAATATGCACCAATGGCATGCTCCTCTCCCAATGTTTGCAATTTGTGGAAACACCACTACCAGGGGAGAGACCTGGGAGGGGGCCAAGAGGGTGACATGATCCCTCAAAATAGTCAGGCCAGGACTGCCTTTGTGCAGCAAGAAGGGATAGGTCATTGCTCTTCCTTCTGTGGTAGAACACACATCCTTTGTGATGGTGCCTGACAACAACACGACCCACCCATCCCATCTGCAAAATGTGAATATTTCCTGATCTTAGCGCCCTAGGGTCCACCTACAAAGTCTGGGTCACACTCCTGTAGAGCACCCCAGGAGTGTGTATTCAGCCAATGGTAGGTAAATATGCTACACACTTTTACACCCATTAAATGAGGCATAGGAAAAAAGTGTGCAGGCACTTTCCAATGGCACTGCACCCAGGACGTATATAATACTCATCTTTATGTAATAGAGCACCAAGGCCCTTATTATGAGTCTGATGGAGTGTAATTACCTCATGGAATTCTGCTTCCCCTTTTTCCAAGTGGATTGATAATTTTTTCCCACACTCATTTTTTCTGGATATGGGAGAATCAGAAGACGCACAATTTATGGACGGAATGCAGAACAAATCAAAACATTCACCCCCAGTCAAGAGATCTGGAGAATCAGGCCAGGTTTTAAACCCATTTTATTATCGTTTTATTTTAATTCCCTGGACCCATCCCAGGACTCTGATGAGTCTTGGGAGCGGGTCTAGGGGATGACACTGCTGTTGGGGGTAGTGGTAGTGCACTCCCTTCACTGTGCATGAGGGTTTGGCTGGCCGGCCAAACCCTCATGCGCACTGATGCTCTCTCCAGCCCCAGCTGCGTTGCTGGGGCAGGAGAGAGGAGCAGGCACAGGCTCCCAGTCTGCCTGGGAGTGCAAGGTGCCAGCGCTCAGGCCAATCCCAACGCTGCTTTCATGTAGCGTCATGATTGACGGCAGTGCAGTCTGGGAGCCTGTGCAGAAGCAGGAAGAGAGTGATGCAGCAGGAGACGGTAGTGGCGGCATTTGGTAAGTTTTAAAAAAAAATTCTTCTAGAATGCGGCTTTCAGAAACAAGACATGACAAGCCTACTGATGATTTGTAGGATAACAACACAACGTGGTGGCCAATAAATGCTAATAGAAATTTAGGAGCCCTGTCATGATTTTTAGCTCCAGCATCACATCACGTATTTTCTTTGTTTACACTAATGTTTATAGAAATCATACTCAGGCAGAGCACAATAGAATCAATAACACAATATCACCAATGTCTACTGATCCTCTCATCTTTGGATGTGGGACTCTATTGCGCCCTGGTCTCCTATCTATCCACAACCAAAGAAAATATCTTTACTGCTTGATACATTTAATCAGATTAAGGCAGTTTTTGACCTCCTTCTTCAATCCTAGGTATGCAGATTGCTTTTTGGACAGTTTCCAGCTGCTGGGAAGGGGTTGAAAGACAGCTGCATTTGATCCACACCACATGAAATTTGGATACCCTGTCCTGGTGTCTGTCACTCTGCACTAGCACATTTTCTGAACAATACTGTTCGCCTGTTCACAAGTTTCTCTTGACTGAGATTGTTAAATCAAAAACACATTGATGCAGTTCAGAAAAACAAACATGTTAGTTGTACTTTTTAGCCAGAAGATTAACCAACAACTGCATTTTCATGTCAAGATCAGGGTATGATTATGTGAAGGCAGTATTAGTAAATTTTGTCTGCTTTTGTTCCAAGTGATGTTTGCGTTTCGCGTGCAGACACAGCGAATTTTGGACTATGACAGGCTGCATGAATTTGTAATTGCATTTCATACACGCAAAGTGACAGATATACACACTCACCACATCTCAATTGTTGCTATTCCCAGAAAGTGATAGGAAATGTATCCATACATCACCACCACTGCTTGTTCATCATTTTGGAAGCTTGACAGAACTCTTGACTTGAACCCTTCATGAGCTCATGGGAATGAAACATTCAGTGTAACACAATTACAAACTTTAGCGAGTGATACAGATTTTAATGCGTAAAAGGTCATTTTCAAAAACAGTAACATTCAGTATAGGCACTACTCTCGGGAACCAGATTAAACAAAACAATTGGACGATGGAAACTTAGCATTTCTGCTTTAGAAGAAAAGAAAAATGATTTACAAAGTAAAAGAACATCCACCACAAAAGGCAGCCCTGCTGGGAAACTTGATACATTTGAAACACAACAGCGGCAAAAATTGAAATCTTCCTTTATAGAAGATAATTATTAAACTGTTTCTTATTAATATTTCAGAAGGAATAACAGCTCCACTTTCCATGGTTATATAGTAATACGAATGGGGGCTCACTGGGACTGACTTACCGATCCCCCACTTCTAAGGCCCATTCTGCTATTCTCTTATTCTTCTCCCCATACAAACTGACAGATGTTGTCTCTGTGAAATCTTCCTTCTTGAGACCAATACACTTTGAGTCTCTTCCCACTAGGAACATCCTTAAGCTCCTTATTGTTCGATGTAATCTACTAGGAGAAAGCTTTTGCACAGTACACTTTCCTCTAAATATTGCATGCATTTACTAGAATGCATTCTCCATTTGACTTATTTTTCAGTTTTGTCTTCCACCTAGTCATATCACAATTACTTGGATACTGTTAATACTGAATTTTGCACAGTACACTGAACGTTACCCAGCAGTCTACATTAGTAAGAGAACTTCAACCACTTTTGTGACCATCAAGTGAACCCTTCAATAAGATGTATTCCTCCTAGCTAAATTAAAAAGATGGTAGAAGTCTTTTTTGAGCTACATAAGGAAAGGGATTTGTTCATGTCTTGGAGAGAATTGGAAACAAGTGTAAGACAGACTTCTTTCAAAACAAGCCTTTACTCCTTTTCTAGGATTGAGATTGTCCTTTTATCACACAAGCCCAATGTATTCCAATGTATCACAAGACTGAAGTATCAACAGCAGTCCCTGAAGCAGACATTCAATGACCTTCACTAACCTATCCATGTGGTCTATTTTCAAATATAGCACATAATGGAAGTACTATGGTTTTATCATGTCACATGTCCTTAGGGAAAAGTTAATTACAAATAATACAGAGGAATTTTCAAACAACACTGAATCCATCCCAGCTGATAATATCTACAACGTGGCCACAGTTTGAGGGCTGCTGAAAAAGAAAAAAGAGAGAGGGCAGGGTAAAGATATTGACCTCCTTAAGTAAATATGCAACCTCTGAAGGGTCACCCCAAGCTTTTTGCCTTCCTTCAACTCTTTTTCTGACCTTCTTTTTGTTGGTTTTAGAACTCTGCACACTTTACCACTGCTAACCTGTGCTAAAGTGCATGTGCTGTCTCCTCTAAACATGGTATAATTGGTTTACACCTGTTTAGCATATTTGATGTACTGGTAAGTCCCATGTAAAGTGGTATACTATATAGACAGGGCCTATGCTTCAAATGCTACTAGCAGGCCTGCAGCACTAATTGTGCCACCCACATTAAAAGCCTTTCAAACCGGTCTCAGGCCTGCCACTGCAATGCCTGTGTGTGCAGTTTACTGCCACTTCGACTTGGCATTTAAAACTAGGCTAGCATTGGGAATACCTTAATACACTTTTAAGATGTAATTCCTGATCAGAGAGGAGTAGCTTTTTTATGTTTTATATGTTTGGAATGGTAATGATAAATCCTCCTTACTGGTTAAGTTAGATTTAACATTACTGTTTTAGAAATGCCACTTTTAGAGAGTGGAGATTTCTATGTGCTTACAGCTCTGTGAGATTTGCAGCCTGTCTCCAATACACGTCTGGGCTGGGTGACAGCTACACTTTGTGCATTCCCTCTAGACAGCCACAACACAGGAATGATAGGTGTGTCTGAGTTCCCATATACATACATCTGCAATCTGATGGCCTTTCCTGGGCTGGAAGGGAGGAAGCAACTCACACACTCAAAGGGTAGTGTCCTGTCCCCAAACAAAGGACTGATTACCCCCCACTGATAGCCTGGCAGACAGGCCTGGGTTGAAAGGGATACTTGTGCACTTCAGAGAAATGCTTTGTAATCACCCCCCAGTTCAAAGGCATATTTGGGTATTAGTATTGGTTCTCTGACACCAGCAAATCAGACACTTCTGGATCTTGAACTGAACCTCTGTCAGAAGGACTGTTGTTCTGCTTGTTGCCCTGATGCTCCCTGACTCTGCTGAAGGACAGCTGGACTCTTCCTTCCCTCCAAGTGATCGCCAAGGGCTTGTTGGCTTGGCTCCTGTTGCTTGAGAATCAGGGAAATCAAAGCCTCTACCCCTGCTTCTGTGACTGGCTCACTGGAAGTGGCTTAGATACTGGCAACATGGATTTCAATGCATCTCCTGTCAGTGTGTAGCAGTAAGTAAGTAAAATCAGCGCATTCCATCAGAACCAGCACTTTACCTCCAGAGATCAACGCATCGGACAACGTGTCTGCATCACTGCAGCTTGGAGAAATCTATGCATCTCCTCGACTGTGAGGCAGAATTTGGCGCATCGCCCGACCCCTCTCGACTCTGGTACCCGTCTTAAGAACTGACGCATCGCCTTCACTGCAGGAGTAAAATCAGCACATTGAATTGGAACCAGGACTTTGCCTCCAGAGATCACGCATCGGACAGCGTGTCACCCCCACTGCAGCTTGGTGAGATCGATGCATCTCCTTGACTGCGTGGCAATAACCGGCACAGCGCACACGTCTTCGAAACTCAAGCATCGCCTTCACTGCATGGAGAACAGGAAAGGCACTTTGTTCACCAGGTCCTGTGTGGGTCCTGTAGCCGGCCTGCGCTTCCATGAGGTCGAACTAAACTTTGACTTTGCCCCAGTCCAGCGCGACCTAAAGTAACCTTTTTTAGCGCTACTTGCTTCTAAGCGCTTTACTGCATTTAGTCCTTTAAAATTCAATATCTCAAATTCTATACATTGGATTTTTGTCTTTTTGGTGTGATTTTGTTGAGAATATAATGATCTATTTTTCTAAACCTGTGCGGAGTCTTTTTGTGGTGCATTCATTGTGTTACTGTGTGTGTGTGTGTGTTGCAAAAATACTTTACACGTTGCCTCTTTAGATATGGCTGACGGCTCCTTACCAAGCTACCAGACGGTGAGCACAGGTTATCTTTTAGTGCGTATCTAGCTTACCCTGACTAGAGTGGTCTCTAGCCTGGCTGGGTGCATATCTCAGCCAACCAGGAATACCATTTCTAACACTGATGAACTGAAAATAAATATTTAATAGATTCCACTACAAGAAACCTAAAAGAAGCTTAGCTGTGACTGTACGACAAGAAAAGGAGGCAAGGCTGCCAAGCTACTGCACAATAAGGTATGGAATTAGATTAAGGCGAGAAAAGACTGCAAAGTGTCGAACATTTAGAAAATAGTAGAAACACCTTTATGACAGTAATAGAAGAAGGTTATTAATGACAACAGCCACACCTTTTAATGTTCTGACAAATAAAATATTCCATCTTGTGAAAAGCTGATTGGCTCTTGCTCTCACCACAAAATAATTATTGCTCTAACCTGCCAAAAGTACAGAAAGATATTTCAGACGTTATAAATAAGGGTGCACTGGTGACTTTTATTAAAAAATATCGGAGCACTGTTAATACCACATCTAACACAATACAATGTGATGGCTTTCTTTGAAAAATGAAGGAGAGTTTACAGTAACTGATCAACCATCAGGAAGGATTTGTTCATGGGAGTGTAAGGATGTCAAGCTTTTTGTTCCAGCTATTCCACGATGTCACTTTTGTTTTTCCCCTTGAATTTTGACTTGTGGCTGTGTGTGACTGAATCATAATCAAATATATCTCCTAAACACAACATTAAAGTCAATACGATTCATTGGCATTTTTAAGTTCTGTTGAGACAGGGGACCCAAAATATTCCACACAATTGCTTTTGTGGAAACATACTGATGAAGCTCTCTGTGAACGAATGACAGAGAAGAGCCATAGTTCTCTTCAAAAGCAGGTAAGCTATGCTATCTCAGGAACCTGGACTCTCAGTTGCACACTTCTAATCATCAACATAACCTTGTTTCTTTGTTACTGTGGGATTGTGCAGTGTCTGTGCAGTGGTCCTGCACCTGGCTCATCTATGTATTTTTGAATCTGAATCTTGAGTTCATAAATGGCCATAAGTTCCATTTCCTTACCCTTTGTTCACTTGGAAAAACCAGCAGCTTGATTTTAGTGTAGGAATCTTTCCTAATACCTGATATATCAATTTTCACCTATTGGAGAAGCTTTTACTCTGAGTTGTTACCATTAACTGATCATGAGAAACAACCATACAAATTCCAAGGGAGCACCTCGGCCAAATCGACCCAAAGAACAGAACAAGAGCCAGCTTCCTAAATGTGGAACACAGACCTTATATAAAAGGTGATTCTGACTACATCTTTCTAATGGTTAAAACCTGAAACATCAGACTGCCAACATTGTGTGCAATACAGAGGATTTTTTTTTGTGGGAAAAGAAAACAAAATTGTCCTTTGGGTGGCCTCACTACACATTAGAGCACAAATCTATTAATTTTAAATATGAGATCCATCTGTAAATAACGTTTTGCACCTCTAAAAAATGCACTTACCTACATTTAAATGGAAGGCTCAAAAACCTTTGATGCCCAATTAAATGTTACTATTTTAAAATTAAAGGCTGCCGGAAGCGACAAACAAGATGCGTTTCTTGACTAAACAGATGTGGAAAGGGGATGCTGGACTCAGGCAGTGATATCTTTCTTTAACTATTTCTAACTCCCTTTGAAAATATGTTATGCCTTTAATAGCAAAAAAACCATAACTCTCATCACATTTCATTAAATAGTTGGTTTCATATGTGCAATAGAATCTCAACTATAATTTCTATAGCAAAATGAAACCTCTCATTTTGTTCATTTACTGCAGACCCCTCTTTAGAAAATGCTTTGAGGGCTAAAGCCTGAATCAAGCAAAATGGTGTTCAGATGTGCCTCACATCTACCATGAATGCAGAATGTTAGCATTCTAATTGTTCATTAGAACTCTCTGTTGAAGCTGCAGTAGACCTCTGGGGAATCACATTACAGCTGCTGCTGCTGCTGAGTAAAAGTATGTTTTACTCAGGATCTCAGACGTTTTTCTCACATGGCTGAAGAAGATATTTGGGAATTTAAACAAGTGTGTTTTTATTTTAGCTTCTGGAGAACCTCCTATATCTAGGATTCTCGTGCTAACTCAGCCTGCCACAGTTCTCCTGTCCAGCTTGCCTGCAGTCCGCTACCCTCTGCTACCTGTTTACCTACTGCCCTCTGTTTGTGCCTCTACTGTTCATTTCTTGCTCTGTTTTGTCTTTTCTGCTCAGTTTTCTACCCCCTGTTTTGCCTTTTTCTGCTCGTTTTTAGGGGTGCTTTTCAACTCTCAGTTATTCTAGAAAGGACAGAAAAAGGAAGCTGTCATATCATCCAACTTTCACATGTATGTTCTATCAATGGTCTGTCCCCTCATTGCTATACAGCACTTCAAACTGTTAGCTCAAGTGAACGTAATGTCCAGAAAGCAACACTGTGTGGTTATTTGCCTACGTTTGCCCAGCTAAGCCCGGTAAAAAATCCAGGAAGAACAAAACAGAGCTATACATATCATCTTTGGATTGTGGCAGAACAATAATGTATCCTCTTTCAGAATACAACTATCCTGGCTAACTATAGAGTAGGAGACACAACTCTGAGGCCTGACTCTAATTTGGCAATCAACGATGCTGAAGCTCCCAGCTACTTAGCAAGTCTCTTCTAAGACCACCAACATGTAACTCCTGTGCTTTCCAGTTTGGATCGCAGAATTGTGCTCTCAAAATGGCACCTATCCAGACTTGGTGGCTGACCACTGTAAACTGTCTGGTGGAAACGTAAACAACCGTCTTCAAACCCCTTATATTGATCAATAACTTGATCAGATTTTAGTGTTGCCTAAAGCAACACCTGCTCAAGAAATAACATTGAATAAACTGATGAATTCTGTTGTCATTCTTCCTAGCCTTCACTCTGTATTCCTTTGCTCGTCTATCCTTGCTTTTTGACGTTTTTCTCTCACCTTTATTCCCCCCAAGCCAAGATAACCATCCTTACCTGGATGCTATGCTGCTGCCCCAGATTTCACCTCTACTTGTCCAGAAACTTCTTTACTGTATGCTTACGATCCTTTCTACCTTTTTGTTTATCTGTGTTTGGTTATTGTGTGCTGCACCTAGAAGCTGGATTCCTGGCATTATGTACTCATTCAGAATAGGCAATACAATACATTAAGCACCTTTTCGTAGGGTTCTGAGTCTAATAGCCCTTAGGAAAAGATATTAGTAAGCAGGACCTTTACAAAACACAGGATGGCACTTCCATGTCTTATCACACTGTTCTTCATTGGGGTGGAATCACACTGTGGTCTCACACCCCACTTGGTAATGTTTGGATTAGACATACAATTATTTCGCTCTGTGACTTAGAGCCATCCACACACTCTGTCTCTTTTAGTGAAATTTACAAAGGGATGTACAATGAAGTATGTTATTTGCACCCTTTCACGCTATACTTAACGTGAAAGGGGAGGGCAATGGGTAGTGCAGTGGGCGTTCCACCTCAACACCCATTGATTTTGACGTTGCCCCATATTTACAAGGGTGGCATAAATATGGGGCAGCGCCAAAATTAAGACCAGGGAAAACCTGGTCTTACCCTGGCGCAACGAGTAGAAATGTTTAATTTCTCCTTGTTTTTGCTGTTTTCATGTGTGCTGCGTTGTGCAGCACACATAGAAACAGCAAAACGCCAATCATTGTTTATGTGAAGGAAGGTGTTCCTTCCTCAACATAAACAATCATTTAAAAAATAATTACGTTTTGCAACTTCTATGTGTGCTGCATTAAGCAGCACACATAGAAGTTACAAAACGCCATTTAAAGATTGTTTATGTGCAGGAAGGGAGAACTTCCTGCCCATAAACAATCACTCCCCTCAACGCTGACTCCTTTGCACTACGGTGAAAGGATGCCTGTGTTCGCGCTAGGTAGCTAAATTTAGCGCCAGCGCAGGGGGAAACACAGAGATGCACCATATTCTTGTAAATATGGTGCCTCCCTGCATTTCTAAAGTGACGGAGCGTGTCGTTAGCCTTCTAGGCTTAACTGCACGCTTCGCCACTTTCTTTGTAAATGTGCCCCTTTGTTGCATCATTGAGACAACATAGAGGAAACTGACTGAAGAGGCTTGACAAGGCTACAGGAGGAAATAAAGGAGTGACTATATACATACATTAAAAAAACAGGTTGGGTTTCTGTTATAAATTGTAATTGTGCTATAAATATTTAAGGTTTACAGTGTCTTTCAGCCTGTGAAGACATCTTAAGTGGTCAAGTTAAGCTTCTCACTAGGGAAAGTTACAAATATCCAGTACTAGCGTCACAATTTTTCACAGCTGAAATATAACCATTTCTTGAAATTACTTGTAATGCCTCCCACCTCCCACTGATTTTGGAATTTTTCTAGCAGTACTGAGCCGCGGAGCAATGTTTCTAGCCCATGCAGTTTGCAAAACATCCTTCTTCATACAGATTGAAAAAAAACCTTGTCGGACAATCTCTCATCCCCCTTACACTTGCATCTAATTTTAACAATCACATGGTGACTTGAACTGAAACTTTTGCCATAATTTCTAACACTGAGGAACACCTAAGTCCCTCTATAATTGTGCCTCCAAACACTACCCAGTTAGCAATGTTGTTGGTCCAAAACACACTTTAAAAAAAAAAATCTGGGACATAATATTTATGATCCTTATAGACTAAACATATCCCACCCACTTTTGAGCAAGCATGTACTGGTCTAATGTGACATATTGCACCGTTTTCCATCAATGCTGAAAATAGCTACCAACTGAAGTTGTTGCTAAATCATAGAGTTTAAAGCAAAGCTATGGATCCAATATGGAAAACGTACCCTTCCCCATTATGTTTTTCCAAAACCTCCTTTGTTTGAGAACCAGGGCTGGGCCTTACCTGAGGGATTTGACCAGACCCTACCAGTCAGACCAGCTTGCCCACCAACCTCACACTTCAGCACCTGGCCGCTTCTTGCCCTTGCCCCGAAGCCTGCCAGAGACGCCCAGGAAAGCAGTCAGTCCTCCATTACCTGGGAGTTGACCTAAGAAATGACTTGCAACTCTTTCGAAATGCTTGACACACAAAATCCAGAAACTTAATTGCAAATATTTGTAGTTCCAGACAGAACGAAAAAATGAAACACTTCGCATTTTCTGGCATCTGATAAGTACAGAAAATTAGCAAGGAAGCATTTTCACTGCTATGAGCGTATTTCTTTTTTTTAGCAATTGGAACAAGTTATGTGGTTGATAAGGCCTGTATGTTGTTCTAGTTTAGCAAAATGCAACCTCATTAAGGCTCAGCGAAGCCTGCTATTTTACACACCTTGGGGCTTATTTACAAGCCCCCTGCGCTACCGGTACGTCACTTTTTCCCATTTTAAAAGTCACGCACCGGCGGCGCAAGGGGCTTAATAAGCCCCCTAATTTTTAGCATTTGTTTTACAGAGAACACATTACTTGTACATCGCTACTAAACACTGAACAGAAATACGAGAAGTACACAAATCCAATAGGGGATAGAAAGCAGAACTAACAGATGCAGTAAAAAGCAACTAATGAGGCTGTTCTTTCAGAGAAATCGCAGCTTATTGCCTTAATGGCGCACACTTGCAACTCATAAAAACTATTTCCTGTTCTGAAATCTCAAGCATACAAACAGCCTGTCGACAGTTTAAGTGTATCGGTCTTTGAGGTGGAATAGACTTGTGTTGCCAATATAGTTTGGCGCTGCTTCTGACCGGCACCGCGCCCGCCCATCCATTTTCACTGATGACAGACTCAAGGACATTGCTTTTTTGGTGAGAATGTTGCATGACGACTCTCATATTTTAATATTGTAACTATTTCATCTGATGGTAGCATTTGACTTCATGTGTCAGAACTGCTATTTCTGCTATAAATAAAATCCACAGTTCAAAAAAAATGCTACAACTGTACTCCTCATCTTGACATAAAATAACGTTATTTGTGGCCCCAATAAGAGTTTTCTTTAAGTGCATCATTATTTGATACCATTTATTCTCTGTTTATTTTCCAATTTTAGGACATTAAGAAAAAAGAATGTGTCGATTTTAGTTCATTTCAGAGTGGGTAGGTGTGTGAATGAGTGAGTCAGTAAAAGTGCATTCAGGCACTAATAAGTACATTTTGAAAAGCTGTGATGAAACGGACATTTTTTAATATAATGTAAAATAAAGGAATTTGCTGTACACCATTGAAGGTCACTGCAAGGACAGACATTTAGGGCCTGATTACGACTTTGGTGGTGAGGCGCTGGGTCCGCTGCACCGCCAAAGCCATGGTCAGACTGCTTGCCAGATTAGGAGTTTCCTCCTATCTGGCGGGCTGGTTTTTGGCATTCCCATGATGGTGCCTCAGAAATCGGGCCCGCAAGGGGAATGCCAAAAACAGTTCCTGCATGCCATGGACTATAAAGTCCATGTTGTGCAGGAACTGGGGTGCATGCACACAGGGGGGCACAACTGCCCCCCTGCAAGGAAACCCATGCTGAGGTGGCACAGGGGACCCTGCAGGGCCCCCTTTGTTTCCTCTCTATCACAGTGTTCATGGAGTAGGAATCTACATGACACCACAGGCGGAAAGGAGACTCGTAATATGCTTCGGGGACCGCAGAGGTCCCGCCAAGCATATTGAAGCCCCTGACCGCTGCAACACTACCAGCAAATGGCAGTTCCCTGGCGACTGCGGCGGAAAAATGGTGGTCTGACCGCCCTAATCGTAATAGGGCAGTTGGGAGACTACCGGCACCACGCCCCCACGAGTCTGGAGGTCCATGGTCCATCAGACTCGTAATCGGCTGCATAGTCTCATTACAAGTGCCACTGAAATTCATATAGGGCCAGCATTTTCATGTCTCAGATCAGTGTGTAGCCAAAATGACTAGGTGAAACTCTGGCAAGAAGTAAGTAATTACCTGGAAAATTGGGGTGGAATCACAGTTACCTCAATAATTACTTATTTCTGAAGTTACTATCAGAGTGCACCTTGTAATCCCCAGTAATACCCTGCACATTAGCCAGAATCACTAAAGTCCCGGGTAAAAATAGCCCCAGTGGGGGGATGGGATGGGATACTGGGCCAGATATTGGCATACTCATAATGAAACCATAGAACAGAAGCTAGATAATTAGAGGAGTTTCCATAATAACCTAAATCCAGCTTTCCTCAAACAAAATTTGGTTTAAAGACCGTTTAACTTGACTTTACGTGGAGTTGCCAAACTTAAAGGTTTAACTTTGAAAGAGATGCTGCTTAATGTAAGAACATACAAGAAAAATCCAATACTCGTGAGATAAACATTCACTGTCCAGACGAAGATATGAATAAAAAGAAACAACTATACTTACCAGAAACCACTAAGAGTATGAGGATACACATGAACACAGTAGGGATAAGACTAAACTAAACTAAACAGTTTTTAAGGTTTTTGAATGATTCTTATATTAAGCAGTTTTAAAGGGGGTCAATTAAAGACTAAGGAAGGATAACAATGTTTATACTAACTTCTATATATACTCACATGTATTTTTCATTGGTCTAGGATCCAAGGGCAGGGAAGACGGTGACGTGTTCAGTTAGCCAATGTAGCAAGAGCCTCTACTGATGCTAAAATTTGGTTCCCTAGTTTCAGTTTGGCCCCGTGGGATCTTTTTGTGGAAATACTAAAAGCGATCTATAAGCTCTGCGCAGGGAAGACACTTCTGAAAGTAAGTATAAGTATGATACATATTGATGGGGTCAATAGAGTGGATTTTCGCAGTCAGTATTTCCAGAGAGTTAAGTTCTGTCAAGCAACAGACGCATTGATTTTGAAGGATGTAGAAGAACTCAATGGCTTCAGACTGTAATGGTGGTCTGTCCTGGTTGGCCTGTTTGCAGATGCTAAAAGAGCCTTAGGATGGCATAATTTCAAATGTTTTATTAAGATGACAAATTGTGCTTAGTGGTGCCTAAAAGGTTCAAAATCATGGTTCTTTGCAAAATGTTCGACTTTGGGGCCTTATTTGTACTGGGGAAAATACAGGACATCTGTGAAAAAGTGTGAGAAGTGAATTTAATCATATGATATGGTCATGTTCAATGATCAAAACATTCTGGTGTTAACTAACTCTTACATTATCCACACTGCTGGGGAGACCAATTCATTTCTCTCTCAAGGTACCACTAAGGGAGATTTTGGATGAGACTGGGGGTCTGAGGGCAGAAAGCACCTTATTGCGGTTATGGCATATTGCCTGCAAATCAATCTGCTTGGATTTGTAGAGTGCGGCTAATCACCTGCGCAAGTATTTTAGGTGCTAGGTTCTTTCTGGAATCAGTCAAAGAGCCAGGTCTTGAGTCCCTTTCTGAATTCCGGGAGTAAGGGTTCTGTTCCGAGGTGCAGGTGAAGGTCATTCCAGGACTTGGAGCAAAATGGACATATCCAGTGGTGGCCGGCACAGACCGGGGGTGGCAAGTCGGGGAGGAGCAGGAAGCGGAATGTTAAAAAAAGAACACTTACCTTATTGCCGTGTCCCGCGTCTCTGCTCCGTCTCTTCTCAGTCAGACTCGGGCCGGAACAGCAACCAGGAAGCACACTCAGGCTCCCCTAACCAATCACAACTCTGCAATGCAGCGTTGTGATTGGTCTGAGTGCCGTGGTTCGGCACTCAGACAGAGACTGGGGGCCTGGGCATGTTATCCACGCAGGCTGCATTAACATGCAAAGTGCACATGACTATTTGGCAGGCCCCAGATGGCCGGCCATGCATTCATGCACACTTGGAGTGGGCAAACCACTCCTCCTCTGCCCTGCTCTGAGCGCAGAGCAGCCCCGCCCATCCACCCCCAACCGCCCGCAAAGCAGCTGGAAACAATAAAATGATAATACCAACAAGTTATTATCATTTTATTTTTCCTTTACTCACACTGCTTAAAAGCAGTGAGGTGACGCTCCTCCACCTTAGCTGAGGAGTCGCCACTGGACATATCCACAAACTGGACGTCCGTTGGCTAAGGGGCATAAAATGGTACATAAAAATAGAAGAAATAATGTATTGATCCATAGGATACTCAAATAAACACAAGACAATATGCAGCCTTGCAGCGATCATTTTCAAACGAGTACAACATAAATGTAAATCCGTATTTGTAAAGCGCGAACTACTCACCCTTACAAGTCTCAAGGCGCTGGGGACCGTCGTGGAAATTAAGTGAGCTATTGCCCAGAATCACAAGGTGCTGAGCTGAGCTGCCGCCGGAGCTGGGGATCGAACCGTGAGCCCTGTGCTCCAAAGTCAACTGCTGTGGCCGCTGCACCACACCTCTCCACAACATGAGGGGCAACCGAGAGGCACATACCTGTTGACCATATAAAAAAACCTTCATGCATTCCTTAATCCTCGAGTGGTACTAGATGTCCCTTCAGAGACCCTTCTGCTGGGCATTACTCACTCTTCTAAACACGTCTAGGGCACCTTCACTCATGTGTATGATGAATGTGGAAGGGCACTCTTTTTGGTGTTCATGTACATGTTTTTGCTGACTTTGGTCCTTGTTTATAATTCAGCAGATGGGATACTCCATCACAAACGTGACAGATATCCCGTCCACTGTATAACATTTCCTATAGGATATAATACACCTTTAATACAGAAGACAGGATATCCTTCACATTTGTGACGAGTATCCCGTCCGCTGAAATATAAATCAGGCCCTTAGTTTCTCACATTACTGGGAAATGTGTCCTAGTTCTGCCAGAGGTGAAGCCTGCTGGGCCTTTCACTAGGTGTCATGGTTAAGCTTGTTCCTTTGTTTGTCCTCCACAGACTGTTGCCCTAGTGATAGTATTCTTCTGTTGGTTGTTCAGATCGTCTTAAGAGATGACCTTCTTGGGGTCCTGTTTCAGAGTTTGGGGGCATGTGGTCCGCTGTTCATTGTTGTGGCCTATAGCTGGCTGGTCGATCCCTTTTAGGTGTTCTGTGTTTTTTTATCACACCCCTAGTTGTATTTGTTTTGTTCTTCCACATTCCATGTCTCCCTATATCAGGAGGGTCACAGCACCAGTGCTGGTTTGGGTTATGGTGTGCTGCTTGTTCATTCAGGGCTACCCTCTGTTCCGTAGCCTCTGACTAACATCTGGTCTTTTGAGCCATTCTGAGGCATTCGTGGTTGCTCTTTTCAAGGTGCCTAGGTATCTGTGGCTGAAAGCCACTGCAATTGGTTTCAGGAAGGGTAGGGCTTGCCGAGCCAAGTCTTGGTGCCATATCTGTTGGTGCATCTGATGCAGTTCCATTCCCTTCATTCATGTTGGACGCCTTCAGGCAGGTAACCTCAAGTGGAATTTCTTGCCTGAATGTCATCCCAACTCATCGGGTGGGGGTTTTATCCACTGGGACTTCAGAGATCCAGATGTACCTGTACTAAGTTAGTTGGATGCGCATGGTGGGGCAGAATGTAGCACCCATGTTCGCTGCTTTCTCTTTTCTTCTTCTTCTTGTTTCTTCATTTCTGTATGCTATTGCCATTCACTTGGCTGCTGAGTTTAGGCTCCCTTTACCTATCTAAGCACTGTGGCGAGCTTATGGATAGTTTCTGTCCGGATGCTCTTGTGTTCTATTTTCACTCCTGGTGATGGCTATCCATCACTGTTTTTGTGGTGGAAGCTGTCCACCGGGACTTTTAACTTGAGTTTGATCAGCTTCTTTTAACACTTTCTGTATTCATGGCAAGTTTACCTTCTCCCTGTGAGGATTGCCATTATTAAACTTTGATGCATCTTCCTTTATTCATTCTGCAGGGTAACAGACACCCCTTTCTCCAATGCACCATAGAGGGAGTGGTTATTTTGGTCCTGCCTGCTGCTTAGATTGCACAGGTGTTCGTGAGATCTGCTTACATGTAAAGATCTCCCTTATTCAATATTCTCTGCTAGAAGGTTCATTTTCTGGTGCCTTGTTCTGCTGGTTGCTACATGGGGTTTCTAATTATGAAACGTCCTTTTCTTTCTACTGATGTCCTTTTGCCTTTCATTCGGTTGGTTTTCTTGTTTTCTGCTTGTCCTTGGATGAAAAGGTGTGATTGATGGTTGCTCCTTCTCATGATCTTTATAAGTGATGATTGTGTTTCAATTACTTATTTTTGTCATTACCTCCTTTTCATTGAAGAGATTGAGGTCTGTAACGCCACTCCTTTTCTTCCCGTTCCATGGCTTTTGTTTCGCTTTTTTGTTGGCATCACTCTATTTTCTTTTTACCTGGAGAGCCATTGATTCTGCAGTTTTGAACATTCCTTTTCACTCTCTTGTTCTGTGCATTTTCTGTGTTGCAGTTGTTAGCTAAAGCCTAGGAGTGTGTGGGGGTATGTCTGCCTTGTTTTGATGATATTGCTATTTTGGGCGCTACCCATATATCATAAGTGACAGTGAATTTGAGCATGATCTTCCTGTCTGACAGTGTGTAGGGTGTTAATGGTTGTGCCTAATTGCCATTATGGTAGACAAATTGGCCATATCTCGCTTCAGATGAAGTTCCAGTCAGTGCTGCTTGGATATTTAATTCATGAAGTGATGAACATGATGGTAGAAGTAAGCATCAGAAGAAAAAGTTACTTATCTTCAGTAGCAATCTTTCTGGTGAATGCTGTGTCTACCTCATCCTGTTAGGATTATCACTGATCCTAAGGCCATGCAGGTGGGGAGGAGGGCTAATGAGAACTCATGTCAGAGCACCAGATGGGGCCTTATACGGCTCTGTGACATCACATCCAGATAGGTGTCGGAGCCAACGTGGACCCCTGGGACCACCTGTCAACATAGGAAAGCTATTGCAATGTTTTCTCGATCCACTCTGGGCATGGAGGACAGTCAAGAGGTGAGGAAACTGCAGTTAGATAGAGTTTCCACCAGAAAGATTGTTTACGGAACTAAGTAACTTTTTCTTTAGGACATTATGCCATCCACATGATATGCTGATATTAAAAGAACTTGTTATTTCTGTATTTGGCAAGTACCACTTCCAAGAGTCAGCACTTCATATTATTATGAAATACACTAGAACCTAGAATTTGCAATGAGAACAAGGCAGTTATTATAGGTGAGCCTGATGTCCATAGACTCTAAAATGGACACCCTAAATGCCCGAATAGACTTAATCACCACCAAAATGGATAAGCATTGGGGTCACCTCGTGGAAGCAGAGTGTAGAATATCGAGAGCAGAGGATGAGATAATGACAAATGACGAGACACTGCACAATAATGAAAAAGCATTCTACATAGTAGCGGCCAAGAATAAAGATTTAGAGGCTCAATCTCAATGGAACTATGTCTGCATTCTGGGAGTACAGGAGTCAGCAAACACAGGTCGCATGGAGGAGGACATAGAAAAATGCTTCTTGAGCTGTTTGCTCAGGAGGCCTTCTCACGCCTTTTGGAGGTGGAAAGGGCACACAAGTCCCTGGCAGCTAGGTCCCTGCCCCACAATAGCGCACCTGTTGAACTTCCAAGACCGTGACATGGCGCTCCACATGGCGAGGGAGAAGAAACAACTCACATTTGCTGGCAACCACATTTCACTTTATCATGGCTTTACAGCAGCCTTGCAGGAGGCCAAGAGGAAATTCCTGTCTGGCAAGCAGCAACTCCTCAAACCAACAATCCAATATGCCATGCTTTACTCGGCCTGCCTAAAAGTTACACACAAGGGCAAACAGCATATCTTTCAGACCCCCAAACAAGCAATTGATTTCATTAAGAAGCTCCCCAGTTACGATAACCGAGTCCAGGCAGACGGAGCCTGCTGCAGTACCACATGGATTCTAAATAGACTTGAGCTGGCATGGATAGAGGGTGCTAGCTAGAAAAGGCACAGCATTGCCATGTTACTACAGACCCACATCAATCTCCCTTGGAAACACTTGCCTCATGGACACATGATCTAAAGACCCCCCCAGGCACCCAAAACTGTATCTTGCGGGTGAACCCGCAGCCTACCTGGCGCCCTCGATGGAAATCACAGTTATTTGTTGTTGGTAACCTTTCATGGCGGATAACCATGTGTTGTCGTCTCCAGGCAATGGGCCTCATTTATGAGGCCCTACTGGCACTTTTGCACCGCCGGTACATCACTTTTTTGACGTTCCGGTGGCGCAATGTGCCATTGGCACATTTACAAGACCATATAAAGCCATGTTACGTGGCTTTTCATGGCCTTATAAATATGTGCCCCTTTCATGCAGAAAACTGCGTTAAAGGGGTGTTCCATGGGTGTTGCTGGGGGTGTTTCCAGCAGCAACATTTATAGCTTTTTGACATTGCCCCAGATTTACGAGATATCGTATTTCTAAAGAAGCGCCAAAAACGTATGCCTCCCCAGGGGAGGCGTAAGGGAGGCACAACAAGGAGAAATATCTATATTTCTCCTCATTTTTCCTCTTTCTATGTGTGCTGCATTCTGCAGCACACATAGAAAGAGGAAAAAGCCTCTTGTGATTGTTTTTGTGCAGGAAGGTTTCCCTTCTTGCACAAAAATAATCATCCCCGCAATGCAGGCACCCTTGCACCATGGTGCAAAGATACCTGCGTTGGCGCACAGCAGCCCATTGTGTGCCGGCGCAGGGGAAAAGGACAGGAATGCACCATATCTAATAGATTCAGTGCATTCCTGCCCTTTTCTTTTGCCGTAGGGCAGCGCAGCAGCAAGGCCTGCTGTGCTGCCCTACAGCAAAAACCCCGTAAATGAGGCCCAATGTTTTTTGGGCGGGGGAGTTCAAATGGGTTATGTCGTGGTGGGTTTGGGCCATCAGAGTGGGTGGGATGGGGAGGTGGGCTTCTTTTTCTTCTCTGGCTATGAGCACAGGATCTGCAATGCAGGATGACAGCGGCGATGGGCAACTTCACGCAGCATTGCACCATCAAAGAAACACACATACAATACAAATTACACCTTCAGGTTCTTCCCCTGATACATCAATCCCAGACATTGAACAAACAGCAACTTTCTTGTGCCTAACATGGAATGTAAGAGGGCTGGGCAACCCACACAAGAAATGGCAGGTACTGGCTTATTTAGATAGACACAGTGTCTCTGTGGTACTTTGAAAGAGATGCACTTGGATCCATGGTTGGACCCCTCTTTTGCAAAGCGATGCTTGCCATATACCTGCATAGCCTCGTATTCTTCATATGCCCGGGGTGTGGCCATTCTCATCAAAAAGGGCAGTCCCTTCATTCTGACAGAATCATACGGTGATGGCCAGAGACGATATGTTATATTTTGGGGGAGGTGGGGCCCTTCCTGCATTACCATTGTTAAATGCTATGGCCCAAATGTCGATGATCCAGGGTTTTTTACCACATTATGGAACATTGTGCTGGCCACTAGCACTTGCTCCCTACTATGGTGACTACAATTGCAGTCTCCATGACTGCATGGATAGATTCCATGCAACCCCAATGTGGGAGCACAGGCCTCAAGGCACATTTGCGCTATTATGGATGATCATGCGCTGGTTGATGTCTGGAGACATCGCAACCCTCAATGAAAGGAGGAACCACACTTTTCCCTCATGCATGGCTCGTGATCCAGACTGGACTACTGGCTTTCCACGAGGGATGTTGACACATGGGTGGTAGAGGTTCACCACCTGTCACGCATGCTGTTGGACCACTCCCCTCTGCTGCTGACCCTGCGGGTCCTGATGCTTATGGCTGGAGCAGTGCAGTGGTGGTTAAATACAGAGGCCCTCCTGGACAAAGTTATTGCGAACGAGCTCCGCATGTCTATCACTGAGTATTCTCCATTGAACTTGAGGTAGGTGGAAGAGATGGGAACTATTTCGGAGGCCTTCAAGTTTACTATATGGGGAGTCTGTATCTCCAAGATGCATATCATTCCTCGAGACTTGAAGGCCCACTTAGTCAGGCTGGAGACAGAAATTAAGGCTCTGGAAGAACAATTTTAAGGGAGAAATAATACCCAGCTCCAGACAACCATAGGGGATAAAATGATGGCGTACACGGAGGTGGCCAATAGGGGAGTTATGCCTGGGCCCTTGCTTATAGGGAGGGTGATCATCCAGGATGCTCACTAGCGAGCATGATTAAACAACTGTGGGCAGCGAATACCATCACGTCTATAATAGATGAGGATGGTGTGGAATACAATACTACCCCCCAAATCCAGCATGTATTCTATTCCCATTCGTTGAGACTCTACTTCTCTAGGAGATCGCAGTTCCCTGAGCACATTAGCACCTACCTGGTTGACACAGCACTGGTGTGGCTGGGTGATGCCCAGCACCAATTTTTAATGCAACACTTCACCCCTGATGAGGTGCTAGAAGTAAGAGATGGACTGCTCACATGTGAAACCCTGGGATCTGATGGACTCCCTGTAGAGTTTTGTAAGTGTGATAGGGACCTTCTAACCCCACATCTCTTGAATGTGTTTGAGGAGTCTCGCACATGCCGGATACCATCTCCTTCCCTACCAGAAGCTGTGCTGGTGACTCTCATGAAACCTGCGAAGCAGGCCAACCTTTGCGAATCCTACAATCCCTTGTCACTCATAAACTGTGATACTAGATTCCTGGCCATGTTAATAGGCAACATAATAAACATTCTTTTTCCCAACATGATCAGAGCAAATCAATCTAGATTCATCCTAGAACACTCTACTGCACACAATCTACGTACACTCTTTGATCCAGGATCTTAATCCGGAGCTGTATGCCATTGCAGTGTTTTTGGATGTCTCTAAGGTGTTTGACATGAATATGCATCAATAACTGCCTCTCTGGTCCCCTTCCGATCTCGAGAGGTACAAGAGAGGGTTGCCCTCTCTCACCAATCCTGCTTGCCCTAGTCCTAGAGGACCTGGTGGCTAACTATACCAAAACTATGCAGAACACGTCCTCCATTACACAACGAGTCCCATTCTGATATTGTTACATGCAGATGCCATGACTCTTTATGTACGGAACCTGCCTCAACATGTTCCTAAGAGAAAATACTCAACTAAGACTACTGTCTAGGTTCACAACCAACTGGGGCAAGTCCCTAACTTTTCCTCTAATGGATGGGGCACGTGCTACACCAAGGACTTCCCGCTGGGGTGGTACAATAGATCTGTGAAATATCTGGGGGTATGGGCCAGCAGGGACATAGACGAGGGATTCAGGGATAACTATGGCCGAACGATGAGTAAGATCACAGGTCTGGTGTCCCGCTGGATCACCCTTCTTTTGTCACTGGCTGGTAGAATAGGGCTGATATAAATTGTGCTACTGCTCTACCTATTTATCAGTATTCCGCTATCATTCACTGAATGTCTGTTCTGTCAAATACAAACACAGTTCCTAAAATTAGCAAGGGCTAACAAGTAACCCCGAATAGAGTGGGACACACTCACATCACTGTTTAACCTCGGGTGCGAGATTGAGGATCCTGATCAAGAGCCTGGCTACCTTTGCACTCAAGAGCATTTTGTGCATTACTGGTATGGACTGGATACGTTCATCCCTCGCAGAGCAGTTGAAACTGATGCAATGGCACCCAAAGCTTAAGAGCACTTTTTGCCAGCACCCCACTAAAATACTCTCTACGCATGTCTACAGCGATCTGCAGGTTGAGAGGCTCGACTGAACAGGGCAAACGAGCAGGACTGGAGGTTCTATATTTCCCTTCCCTCCCCCTTCGCCATTATCCACAGATACCGGCACACACTAAACAAAAGCACTAACCTAGTTGTACGGAAAGGGCATAGGGAAATGGGGAAACCTATATATCAATAAAACATTTCTGAGTTTGGACGATTTTAACGATGCCGTGCAATGCATCCCCTTGGATATTTTCTCATTTTACTAAATTAGGAGTGCGCTGGGGTGCTGGTGTCCGCGTTTCCCAGGGAGCCGGCGCCTTGCAGGGTGCTAGATGTACTCCTGGCAGCAAACTCAGTGACACAACTGATATTCCAGTTATATAGAGCTGCACTCAAGGATGCGCCACCAAGCTCCACACGCATTAGATGGGAGGAGATGGGCCTCGAGATATCAGAAAATAATTGGTCCTTTTGGGGTGTCCAGACCAGCATTAAATCACCGAACAGCATATTTTGTATAATACACTATAAATTCTGCATCAGGTCTACCATACTTCAGTATCTCTCCACAGGTATGGCATTAGGGAGGACGTCAGAGGTGCCAGATGTGGCACATCGGATGGAAACTTCCTGCATTTGGAATGCTCATGCGCCTCTGTCCACATCTACTGAGATGCGGTTCTGACTGCACTCTCTTCTATGATCCCCTGTGAGATACCTAGAGATCCGTGGGTTGCTGTGCTGGGGTAGGGTGGGTGTGGGACATTCCTGTATCCTATCGGCGATATACAGCTTTGGCCCTGCTGCAGGCACGTAAACTGGTAGCCTGCTGTTGGGGCAGAGGGCAATCTCCGAAGTATAAATACTGACTTCAATCATTAATTTACTGCAATGAAAAATGTAACTTGTATGCCATGATGCTTCCCCCATCATCTAGGCTCAGGCACATCTGGGGGCCCCTCAAAACCTTTTTGTTGACTACAACTGACTAATACTCTGGGATCTGGAATCGGGATTCTGTGATGGAATAGAGGGGTGTTTTGGGTGCTGATAACCAATGAATAAGTCTAATGGAAGTCTTTATGTGCTCTATTCTTTTCTGTGCGCTTAATGACTTCCTTTTCTTGATTGTATCCCTCTGATTTTGCATTCTCAATGAAATTAACAACAAAAAAGAGCAAGACAGTTCTTGCAATGGGAAATATAAGGACGCAGTAAAATCTGTCTTTTATCTATTTCTGTTGCAACACTCAATATAATTTTTTACCAACCAGCCTTACCTGGCTCTTGAGTGACATCCACTTTTCCGACTGTGATATCCATTGCCACACTGCTGTGTGCAAAGTTCTCCCACTCTGCTTGAATATGCTGGCATGCTGAACACCAAGGAGCGAAGCTGTGGCCAAGAGAAACATTTTGCTGTAAGTCCCATTATTCAGAAGGTAAATGTCTAGATTTTTCAAAGCCATTTTACTAACCAGAGCAAAAAAATCATATTTGATTATTTAAGATTGACTATAAATATTTTAATATATTTCCCGATGTTTGCAGGTAACAAGCCATGAGTTGTACTGTACTACTTCCTCCATTAACTGGAAGCTATACTGTATAAAACATTATGTTCAACTACTTTATTATACATTTTAACAGAGGTAGTGTTGTGGTGGGTATACATAATGGGCAGACATTTAGAGAAACAAACAGTAAAACAGAACTTCATGGCACCATCAATATTTGTTTTTTATTGTGCACTGAGAGTCAGTTTTCTCCTTATTTGTGGTAGAGCAGTCCAAGAAAAAATAAATAGTGCATGTGCTCCTTCACCACCCAAATTTGCACGCCTGCAAAATGTGGTGTGTTTGCACACACAGCTTTTTAGGCATTGATTTGCCATGAGTGTAATAAGTGTGCACCATGAGTGCAATATCTGTGACACCATTTATAAAAAGAGGTCCTCATGGTCAGCCCTACACATTTGAAAGATAGAGCTACTGAGATAGCTGGTCTTTATATCCAGAACTGATTGAATGTTTGAGAGAACCTGAGGATCTGTGGGAGAGGACTCGGGCATCCGAGAGTAAAAATACAATTAAAACAGTAAAAACAGTGTGTTTGAGGAAGGTAATAATAGTGTACTGAACAACTGTGAAAAACAATCCCATGTTGATGACCAGCTTACAGCATACTACAGGCCAATCCTTTTATGTTGCTAAAACACTTTGATTTTTGTACAGGAAAACTGGATCCCTGACTTCCTGACACCCATTTACCTCTCCACGCCAAATGTATCCAGTCCAAGGCTGAGGTTTTCTGCTTAGTGTTTAAATGAAGAACTAAGGTACAGCAATACAAAAGTTGGTTGCCTAGTGTCTTTCTGGTCCATTGACGCCTTCTGTTTAGAAGATAAAACTGAAAATTCACATCTGTCTTCAGGCAGGAATGTCATTTGATCAGGTAAACCCTCAACCACTCTAGTTAGTAATCCAAGGGGATGAAACACATAGTTTAAAACAAGAATAAGATGGCACACAAGTGATAAACTCCACTCAATCTGATGGATTAAGGCATTTACAATCTAAATAATCTCCTTTACGTGTGTGTTATCTGCATCTTGGAGAATGGGACCGTCCACAACCGTGTCACAGCAGACCAATCTGTCCTTAAGCACTGTGGTGTGTGCATCCCACTCTCCTTCCATGTTTTTGACTCAATTTAAGAGCCGCAAAAAATACATGTGTTTTCTAAGCAGTATAACCTGCATTATCTTTGTAGGCTACTTGATATTCCTGATGATCAAACACATACCTTGTATCCTACTTACATGGTGATGCAGCTTCATGGGACACCACAACAATCAATAATAAGGATCTAATTTATAACTGTAAAGGATTTTTCATGAATGTGTTTGATCATCAGCAAATCAAATTATCTGTTGAAAAAGAGTTATTGGACCTGAAACAGAGAATTATAGGTTTTCTTTTTAGTATAGTTTATGATACTGAATGGCCAGAACAAAAGAGGTATGTCCTGTTTTGTTGAAGATTATCAGATGAGCCAAAAGATGCTTTGGCACACTTTGTACCCCTACCGAACACATGTGTAGGATTGATTGATCTTGTTTTCCTCTTAGGCCATCATTTTGTGAAAGGAAAGTTGAAAGACAAAGAAAGGACTTTAATACTCTTTACTTAGACATGGTCCGAGACTCAATAACTGAAGTAAGACATTATATATCTCCAGAGCTTATGCAGATGGGTCTATGCAGTCCTATAACCAGAGAAGAATGGGAAAGAGGACAAAAGGAAAATATGTCTTTAATGTCGCAATGGAAGACATTTTCTGTTAGATTGCTGATCCATTCCCACATCACCAAAAGATGTAGGTATTCTGTAAAAAATATGGAAACAAAGATGGCTCAATAGTGAATAGAACTATCCACTGACCCCTACAAGATCTCATGCTCCGCACAAAGTAGGTAATATTACTCAAGCATTAGTGTCACCTATGGCGTAGTGACATGATCCACACTCTGTGGATATAACTATGCTCCAGAATTTGGATTACCCATATTAAAAATGAAGCAAGAAGAAAAAAATCACTTTATAGATGTGTCACTCTCGACCTGTGGGCCTAAAACACTTTGCACTGTCCTTTGTCCATAAGAACACTTCATGGGCATGAAGGCAAATTGTACTTTGACTTGATTGCCATCCCTAAGCGTAGGATGTATTTTGGCTTACCACACGCATCATTAGTATTTTCATTTATTTATTTAACAGTTGTATAGCACTCTACTACTGAAAAGTATGTATGCTCTCTACATTATAACAATACAACAGTAATGTGAAATAAAATTGAAAAGGAGAAACTTGAACAATGAACTGTTGCAGTATGTAAAGAAATATGGTGGTTAAAATGATGATGAAAATTTGAAGACATGCATCAGGAAAGAAGAAGAAAGGAGAGATCAAGCATAACTATGCCAAATAATGCACGAGAAAAACATATGTATTTTTCACAATAGCAATGAATTACATTGAACATATAAAACTTGAGAAGCAAGCTGAAGTGCAACAATGAGAACAAAATAGTGCTATTTTTCATTAAAAAAGTGGAAGTGGGGAACAGTTGGGAATTTTATTGACAAGGAGAGACATAAAAAATGAGGTGAGGCAAGAAACTGATAGCAAAAAGTTACAGATTTAAATTGTACATGGGAATGAGTGACCAGAGAACAGCTCACAATGTGGCTACACCACAGCATACATGCAGGGTGTGGTGAGGGAGACAAAGCAAGAAGTTGGATGGACTTTCGAGAGAAAAAGCAGGGGATAAAGACCAATGGGTCTTACACCTGCAGGATAAAGAGATTGGTATTGCTTAAGAACTGAGATCTATATTGTATACATTTGCCTTACAAAACATATTTTTCGCAATGAAACCAATGTCATAGCAATCTATGAAACACAATATAATGATGTTGTTGATACCAAAGAAGCCAATATTTACTCACCATGTAGAGAATATGATTGCCATATAGATCAAGAGGCAGGGGCGTAATATCATGTTGCAGACGCTTTGTGCTTATTCATAAAGGTAAACATACACTTTTGTGTAAGTTTGTTCTTTTTCGATATTCACAAACTACGATTTAATGATAATTTTATGACTGTGGAGACTCTGTAGTCAGGGTGGAAATAGGACAAGCCTATCTTTTTATAAGTGGAGTTCTCCACCCCGACTGCAGAGTCTCTGCAGTCATAAAGTTACTATTAATTCGTAGTTTCTGAATACCAAAAAAGAGTAAACTTACACAAAAATGGCTTTATTACTCATTCACAGCCTCCAACATCTTCTCTTTTATTTTTGATTTCCACAAAAAGTGACATTAGAGCATGCCTTGATTACTGGTACCTTAAAAAGTTCTCAATTGCTTTTAATTCATGATACAATTGACCAAGTCAAAACTGTAGCAATGTTAATGAAGTAGGATCTTTGTGGGGTTTATCACTGGGGACATGAATGAAAGGCCACTTTTACAGCCAAAGTAATGCAACTGGATTATGTAAAGCTCTCAGGCTATTCAAAAATTCATTGATGAAATGTTATAAGATCTTCTGCATGATTTTGTGGTTATCTAACTAAATGACAGTTTGATGTATTCGGAAAACTATACAGAACGTGCAAAGCCAAAAATGTTTTACTGAGATTGAGAGCAAACTGTTTGTTCTGAAACTAGAAAAATGTCTTTCAAGTGCCATCAATTTGGAAAACTTTACATTTCCCTGAAGGTGGGCCCATGGACTTCAGAAAAATGCAGATGTGACTGGAAACCTTAAGCTTCAACTCATGGCTTATGAATTTGTTTGTGGTCACAAACATTTTCAGACTTTTTACTTGTATTTCTGCTTTTTTTTAAAAGAAAGACATTCTTTTTTGGGACGAAAAAGCTTTATTTACCACTGCACCCTTTCTAAGACACTTTGAATATAAGCAATCATATTGTGTAAATAGCTGTATGCTACATCAGCGGTTCCCAATACGTGGCCTGCAAACCCCCAGGGGGCGATGACGCATTCCCAGAGGGTCCGCAGGTCTTGAGCGCCTACCCAAGCCTTCTCTCATAATTAAAGGCATTGGGATTGGCTGGTTAAGAAAACGCCTATGCGCCCTCACAGCACACAAGAGCTGTGAATGACAGTGCAGGGGCAGAGGGACCAAAATAAAACCAGGCCAATCACCATTCAGCCTTAGGTGTAAGCTGAAGGGTGATCAGCCTTATTTTATTATCCTGCCTCTGAGTATCGCTCACATGGCAGTGCTTGTGTTCCCTTGTGTGTAAGTGTGTGTGTATGTGTGTTTGGGCCCAGAGCATTTTGATTCGCCTGTTCCCTCTCCACTTCTGGTCATGCGTCACCCACATGCAGAAGAGCTGTGCTTCTTGTTGTTTTAAGGCTGAACATCGTTCAGGCAGCTCAAGGCCTGGGCGGCAGGAAGGAACTTCTCAAGCTGAAATGGTGGGCCTCTCGACGCGTGAGTGATTTTATTTTTCTGTGTTCTGATAATTCATAGTCATTCAGCCCGTTTGTGAAAGTAAGGGTCACCCCTCCTGGGCTCTGAAATGAGTATGTAAAGGTGCTGCTATGGCTGAGAGCAGGAGCAGGAGCAGGAGCCTCATAACGCTAAATAGACCACTGTATCCATACATGCCAATAGACCAAATTCAGGCAAGAGACTCCCAATTTTTGAGGCAAAAAATGGCTTTATTTTGGCTGTCTCCCAGCTGAAATTGCCTCTGCTTCAATAGACGTTAGTGGGGGAAATACATTCTCCCAATTCTTTTACTAAAATCTCCCACTTTCCTCGTCTAAAATATTGGCATGTATGTGTATGCATTTAACTATTCTCAATGTCACATCAGCTGCTCATGTCACGTCCCATGGCTGCCAGCAAACCACATAAGAAACCTCTGTGACACTGGTTTAAATTGAATCTCAACCTCACACACTTACGGCCAGTGTGTAGCAGACAAAAAGACTTTCTGAAGTGTTCTCGATTAAGTTCAACCAACCCTGCTCATATTTTCCAGTACTATTGTGCAATTAACAATGGACTGCTTCCACGCTTGAGGCCAAATGAATGAGCTATGTTTAATTAAACTGAGCAAATGGAATTATTTTGAATCATTTCTGAAAATGAATAAGGATTGGTGAATCACTCCCTCCAATGCACAAGCCTGGATTTTTTTTGTTTTTATTTTTCAGGCTTTTAGATATTCCATTTTATATTCAGGTTTGTCTTATTGGACTTTTACAGAATATATCCTGTAATGTCAGTTAGATACAATTACATTTAAACACATATCGCCCAAGTCACAAAGGTATTTGTGAGTTTGTAAAGTAGGACTGCTACAGTACTCTTTTATGTACTTTTACATGCCTTTGCCAATTGGGGACAAAACTACTAAAATTATAACAATTAGTACAAATAGAAAGGGCTGTGCCCTCATTACAATTTTACTGGTAGGAAGTGTATGTTTCGGGGCTGATTCACAAAGACATGTAAGAGTGTGTAAAAGAGCACTCTTGTACTACTATTTCCTGCACTCATAATACATTTGTGACTCAAGACACAATCAATAACTAAACATCCAACCTATCTAAATATACTAACTTGCCACATGAGTACTTAAAATAAATAAATAATGAAAGCACAGAAATAAAAATAAAAGATAGATAAGGGAGTAGAAGAGTATCTAAAGATTAAGAAAAATATGTACCAGAGTAGAGTATTATTGCACTATCATGCAGTTGGTGATTTATTAAGCACTCTTCATATTCCTACTTAGTCGGGTTTTCTCATCTTCTTATAGTTAGTTTTTATTCATATGAAGTATGACAAAATGCATGCATACACTTAACTATTAGGTGCTTGTGTGCTGCAGTAAAGTCAGAACCTGCTTACGGTTTTACCTATGAAAAGAGGCAATTTGGCAGCTATTGTTGTTATGCATTCCTCTGTCTTGTGAATTGTTGTGCAGCTCTCTTTAAGTGTCACACTATGCAGTTATGCTGTTACCTGTGTTTTGTGTGTGGCTCAAGAGAAATATACAAACATCTCTGTTTTGGTTATTTCTGCTGGTAAATGCTGCCAAGTGCTTCCACGGCACACTCTGAAAAGATATTATAGCTAGAGCTCTGTTTTGAGAAACAGTCTGCAGTTGTGTGCAGTCTGTTTTGAAGGCATACTATGTAATGCTATGTTGCACAGCTTTCTTTTGTGGAACACTGGAGTAGTATTATTTATACACCACTTCTTTGGAAATTGTGATAGTTGGTTAGTTAATTACTTTATTTTGGCTAAGAAGCCATAAAAGTATTACATTCAGTCAATTTTAAAACACATAAATAGAATATATAATCACAGAATAAAAATAATCAATATAAATACAATATAACAATATTATATATATATATACATATATATATATATATATATCAAAAGAAGATGCCAAGCCACAACACCGACTTCTTTCCAGGGAGACTTTATTCGTCTGTGCAGCATTTTAAAACCACTCAAAATCCTTACGCGTTTCGGCGGGATACCGCCTTGGTCACAGGTGAGTGTATTAATGATGTCATAATCACATGGCCCTTGCGTACAACTATAGGCCCCAGAATGCACCAACACAACTCCTTCATGACGTGGCTTGGTAACAATATTGTATAGCTGTAATAGCGTTTTTCACCCCAATGTCACGTAAATCATATTTCAGGAAAAAAGTGTCCAAATCAAAGGTGCACAATGTTGAGTAAAATCGCCAAGTGCATATGCTGCCTCACTCCTGATAAATACCTGGAATGCGGGTTATCGGAGAGAGAAATCGCATCCCCTCCTCTCCTTTCCCAGTCCAGATACCAAATACCCATGGCAGTCCGATGGCTGGTAAGAGGAATGGGCGGATCATGCCCCTCCATCATGTATCCAAAGCACAAACTCCACTTTACTGGGGGCCCCCGACCCTGCAGGGTGGGCTCAGCGCGCAGGAATCGCATCCCCGCCCTGCAGGGTCGGGGGCCCCCAGTAAAGTGGAGTTTGTGCTTTGGATACATGATGGAGGGGGCATGATCCGCCCATTCCTCTTAACAGCCATCAGACTGCCATGGGTATTTGGTATCTGGACTGGGAAAGGAGAGGAGGGGGATGCGATTTCTCTCCGATAACCCGCATTCCAGGTATTTATCAGGAGTGAGGCAGCATATGCACTTGGCGATTTTACTCAACATTGTGCACCTTTGATTTGGACACTTTTTCCTGAAATATGATTTACGTGACATTGGGGTGAAAACGCTATTACAGCTATACGATATTGTTACCAAGCCACGTCATGAAGGAGTTGTGTTGGTGCATTCTGGGGCCTATAGTTGTACGCAAGGGCCATGTGATTATGACATCATTAATACACTCACCTGTGACCAAGGCGGTATCCCGCCGAAACGCGTAAGGATTTTGAGTGGTTTTAAAATGCTCCACAGACGAATAAAGTCTCCCTGGAAAGAAGTCGGTGTTGTGGCTCGGCATCTTCTTTTGTTATTATTACAACAGGATCTCCATTCCTGCGCGCTGAGCCCGCCCTGCAGGGTCGTGGGCCCCCAGTAAAGTGGAGTATATATATATATATATATGAACACCACAACCGATTCTCCACACAAAATGGGTCACCGACACGGGGAGATTTTAGAAATGCGAGGTTTATTCCTCCATTACGCTGCAATATATATATATATACTCAAAGATTTTCAATAAAGTGCAATGTGTCAGCATAAAATTATTAGGGATGCCAAATAGCAATATCATATGTGTTGTAGTGTCAACCTCAACTGAAGCATCAAACAAAATACATACACAAACATTGTCATACCTGAGTGCTATCATTCTACTTAGTGGGTCCATTGGGGGCATAAAAGGACGTATAGCTCTGCAAAGTTTATTTGGGGGAAGTAAAGATCTTTAAGAGGATGGCTCTTTCACTTAAATTCTCCATGCCTACATCAAAAAACAAGAAGTAGCAACCACAATCTGTTCTCTCGTGTCGCCTGCATGATCCTTAATGCTTCCCAATAGCGCCTGATGCCAATCAACCTGCATACTGGGATAATCCATTTAGTACGGGGCCTTACGTACCTTGGGCATAAAAAGAGAAAGTGTTCCTCCGACTCTCTTTGCTGAAGACAGTGTGGGCAATTGTTTGATTGGCGACCTGTTTTGTCCCATTTTGCAGTAAATTATTTTAGGGGTAAAACCCACAGTCTAAATTTTGCATACAGATATTTCACCTGGAATGGATAAATTCTATCCAGGTATGATTCAAAACTGGAGAAGCATTTGTGGTTCAAGAACTGCCCAATTATTCTGCCTTTCCAGATCTGCATTGTGACACATTCCTAATAAACTTGCTTCACTTTCTGAGTGACACCCTTAGATAGCGTAGTTGGGGAATCTCAAATTTCATCCATTTTAACCATTTGGCACAGGTTTTTAACTTGCTGAAATCAAGGGGTTCACACTTGTTTATCATGAAGGATTAGTTCTGATATGGCATCCCTGTAGGGTGTCAACTTCATTGTTGACCAAAGACGCACCCAATATTGCAACAGCTTTAAGGAGATTTCTAGGCTTTAAGGAGATTGGTAGGTGCATGCTGTTGATTGCCAAGTCAAATCTTAGTGGTATGAGCAGGGTGCTCGGAGGTAAGTTGAGAAGAGACCTAATAAACTTATTTTCAGTCTGCGTGAGCACAGTGGCATCAGCGTAGCCCCAAAGCTTGGCACCGCAGGTGGCTGCTGCCACAGACGTGGCTCTATTTACACTGAGGGCTGCAAAAACATAGCCCCCCGAAGTGGACTTATATTTACTTCCAACTGTCGATGCCCTCTGATGAAGGATAGTTCTGCTTTTCCCAAATTGTGATCTCTAAGACGAGATGTCAGCTAGCCTTACTCCTGGGTAGTCGAAATGTCAAACCTGTTCAAGCGGAATCCCTCTATTGTCATTCAGCCTCTAAAAAAATGTGATGTATAATGCTCCATTTTGAACCTTTTGTTTGATAATTTGCCAAGCAAGATCCCCATCGCAAACCTTCCTTGGAAGAGTTGAGTTTGCTTGTTAGAAATTGGGTCTCTAGTTGGCAGAGGTTTGCACCCTGTCCAAGTAGGGACCACACTCCTAATCAGGGAAAGTCAAAAACACAACCTAATTTAACCTGTGCTAAACCTCTGGTAGCTTAGAAGAGAGCAGTCAGGCTTACCTTAAGAGGCAATGTGTAAAGTATTTGTGCACACTTTAAATACAGTGACACAGTGAAAACACCACAAAAAGACTCCACACCAGTTTAGAAAATAGAGATTATTTATCTGAATTAAACAAGACCAAAATGACAAAAATCCAGTAAGTAGAAGTCGAGATATGGATTTTAGAGAATAAATGAAAAAACAGTGCTTAGAAATCAATAGCTCTAAAAGGTTACTTGAGTCCACGCTAGGTAAATCCAAAGTTCAGGCCGACCGTGATGGAGGGCAGGCCAGCTACAGGACCCACACAGGGCCCACTGAAAAAGTACCTTGGATGGAGCAACTGTCAGCTCAGAAGACTCGATGCGTTGTCGTCAAGTCTTGCAGAGGGTTCCTGCGTCATCGTTGAACCCTGTTAAGATGCAGGCGCTGTGTCGTCATTGAGCCGGGCAGACCGTCGTCGTCGAGCCACGTCAGCGGAAGGATCGCTCTTGTTGTCTTGCTGCGGCTGCATCAGCATCGAAGGGGGATGTGTCAGAGCAGATTGGAGCAAAGTCGAAGATGCGTTGATGAAGAAAAGCAGCACCAACAAAATTGCAAGAAGTCTTTCATGACCCAGAGACTTCAGAAAACAGGAAGCAAGCCACGAAGCCCTTGGGGAAACTTGGGTTCAAGGATGTAGAGAACAGGTCCAGCCCCTCTAACTCCCAGGCAAGAAGCAGCAGGCCAAAACAGCAAAGCAGGTAGCAAAGTGGCAGTCCCTCCTACAGCACAGCACTCAGGAGGCAGCAGGCCAACACAGCACAGCTACCGAGTACTTGCACTTATTTATTTGGAAAGAGAGAGTACCGGCACTTCTCAGGAGGAGTTCATAACTTTTAATTGGGAATCACCATCACTGCTCATTAGCAAAGAGGTACTCTGGGATATTGAGTACCAGCACTTCTATATATCATTTCAAGCATTGTTTGCCGGTTTAATATAAGTACTGTACAATTGGGAAGCAATGACAGTTGCTTGCAATGCTATGCCATCTCAAAACATTGGCAACAAAAATGAGTTCTTATTCAGCATGCACACTATGCATAATTTCCAGTTGCAGTGTTACAGCACACATTCATAGCTGCTACAGTCAGTCAAGTAGGTTTTTGGGGAGGTTGAATGTTCTGGCAAATTCATTTATGAACGTCTGCATGCAGCGTTCCTAAGACTGTCATATCCCTGCATATGATTTGCTGGTGTCCCTGCCTTTGCTACAAAACCAGTGCTGATACAGTGTTAAAATCTTCTTACAGGCACTATTTCATCTCTTAACGTCAGATCATATGTAGTCTAGAATCTTCTCACAGGTGCTGCTTCATCTCTAAACGTCAGAGTATTTGTAGTCTGGAAACATCTGATGAGGGAAACCAGTATTAGTAGATAAAGTAGTGAAGGTCTACCTGCGTTACCAAATAGCTTTGCTAGAAATTGATTCCATAACCAAATTATGTGATTCAATAGACTTGTCATTGTGGGTATGCTAAAAAACATAAGGTGATGGATAGCTGGTTTACACTTTAGAGAAAGCCACTGAAGACATCAATGATGGTTCATCATGCTCAAAACAAAGTGATTTAAGTCAAAAGAAAACGAAGTGTCGCAAATATGATGTTGAATATTTATCAATGGGTTTCACATGTTCAGGTTCAGAACATGAGCAGCAGCCACAATGCGTGCTATGTTATGAAGTTTTGTCAAATGTAGCCATGAAACTTTCTAAATTCAGCCCTGCCAAGTACCACGCATCATGCGTTAGACTAACGCATTTTAGTGTGGTGATGCGCATCACCTCACTGAAATGCAAAGTCACGCATATTAGGCATAGCGCTGCCTCTGCTGTCAAGCCCTAGCCCTGCAATGCTGAGTGAAACTCTTCCGCTTTTCAGCATCGATACACATTCATTGTGTCAAGCCTTAAGAATCAACAGAGACAGGGGCTGATTTAGTGCTGTAACTCTTTGGCCTACATAGAACCAAAAGGAGAGTGCCAACATTAACATATTGCAAGTACATTACCATGACTTAAACCATCTCAGGCTTGCTCACCTCTTGGATGCTTCGGGACACAAATAAAGGTCCCCTCTACAGACAAGAGGTTGGAATATTACGATCTTCTTGCCTAGGCTGTCTACTACACATGGTCCTGAGGAAGACCCGCCATGACGCATTTCAACTGTGCATACCCTAGGGTCGAAACGTCGACAGTTATCCCCGCTCATGCCCCAGAACCCACTCAGCTTTATTAAATAATTAATCAGAAAGGACTGAGGGAATCTGTAAAAATTGTTTAGGGGCAGACCTTTCATTTTAAATCCCATATTCTGTATACTATCTGTACACTCTATGTAATATATCACATTGTCACTGATATCACTTTGTTCACGTACTTCACCTCAACTATATGTCACCTTTTTGAAAATTTCGAACAGTTTATTTTGGACAGCTACTAAATGAATTAGTAAATAACAAGTATTGTAACAACTCTTGCTTTTGTGTTCCTTCATTCTAAAAAGTCTTAAAAGCATTTACTAGACTTCTATTCTGCTGGCCATTGCCTTACATGTATCAAAGAAATTTGTTGATTTTCCACAACAGAACCACTTGTAGTTCTTCATGATAATTCCCAGGTTCTGAGGGTTACTGGGTTACCCCAATGACAGTATGAGTGAAACTATTAAGCTGGCATGGTGAGCGTGCTGCTCTCTGCAGGCTTGGGGGCTGGCTGAGCTAATGCGCTGTGTATCACTATTGGAAAGTCGGGATTACCACAGCGTGTCTAACTCAGTGTCTAACTCAGTGATGTCAGTCAAGAGAGGCAGTGTGTAATGGCTACTACCGAGACATCAAGCGACCCGAGTCGGGTTGTGAATGAGACAACGATAGGCGGAGGACCCGTGGTCGCATTCTGCGGCGGTATGAGTGGGTGCCTGTAGTTTTGGAAGTAAGTTGTGAGACTGCAGAGGCAATGGCACTGTTCACACCTCCGCGCGGTAATTTAAATTCAAGATCCCCAGCATGACCGCTGGACCAGACCCCACGTGGAGCCCAGACCACAGCTGCTGCTGAGCCTGAATGCCCCTGGCATTTGACAAAGGGAGTCATTGTGGCCAGGAGGACTTGGAGGCGAGTGGCCCTATGTAGTATGAGCCACATACAACATTCTTGAAACAATACAGCGCTCCTTGGCTTACTCTGCCGCCCAGCTATGTGTGAGCCTCATCTCTTGCCCCGAATCAATGCCTGCGGTGGTCAAGTGCATAAGTTAATGTATTAACTCATTACTTGGGCATCTAATTTGGGCCACTGGCTGAGGGGCTGGGCAGCAGGATGCAGCGCGCCGACCCGGTCGGACCTCTTAGAGTTAATTTTTAAATTCGGGTTGACTCATTTTTGTTGAACACTTAGAGCCCTGGCTGCCGGCTGTGAGTGGCAGTTATGAGTTGTGTCTCACCATAAAGTAGTGCAGACGGTTAGCATGCCTGAACCAAATAACGTATGCCTTCACATCGTGACACCATGAACTGTATTTTATGTAGACAGCTCAGAGGGTTATTGCTTTAGCCACCGAGATCCATTTCTTACTTGTGGTTCAGCCGCAAATGCGGCAGAGCTGGGGAACTGGGTGGTGTGCTTACACATGGATGTAAAAGTTCATGCTGGAGACTCGTGTACCTTGACTTCAGGAACTGTATTTTATGTATACAGCTCAGTGGGTTACGGCTTTTGCCACAAAGATCATTTTCTTACTTGTGGTTCAGCTGCACCTGAGGCTGAGCTGGGGGACGTGGTGATGTACTTAGGCATGGGTGTAAAAAGCTCCTGCTTGAGAGCTACTTGTCTAGTAGCAGTTTTGACTATCCATAAAGTAGCACAGAGGGTTAAAATGTGTGCAGCAAATATAAGTTGCTTTGCACCACTTTCAAGATCTTCTTAGTGTTTCTTGTTGCTCAAATGGGTGTCATTTCTGGTATGTATATGTTTCCCTCGTCTTCATTGTGTGATTTTGCTCCCGAGAAAGTGTCACTCCTAGACGTTGAAATGTCACTCATAATTACACTAAAATCATGAAAATGTCACACATAGCAATCTGAAACCTTGGCAGCTATGTAAATTACGAAGACACTTGGAAACTAAGCATGAAGAACATGCTACCAAATCCACTGAATTCTTCAAAAATAAAGAGCAAGAGCTCTGACAAAGCAGAAAAATAATTAAGAAGACTGCAACATGATCTTTTAATTAAAATGCACTTAAAGCTTTATATGAAGTGTCCAATCTCATAGCAAAAGCTGGAAAACCTCATACAATTGCTAAAAAAGTCAGTATTATAGCCCACAATAGATGAAAGTACAGCATAGCAAATAAATCTCATCTCCTGTGTTACATTAGATATGGGTTTGTAGGGAACATTATTGAAGATTTACTGTTCTGCCACTATTTGGTAACATGCCACTGCTGAAGAGGTCTACAGCACTGTGAATACATTTCTGACATCAAATGGAATTCAGTGGCACAAATGCATAGGAATCAGCACAGATGGGGTGAGTGCCACACCCGGGAGACTAACTGGACTTGTTGCACAAATAAGGGAAAATAAACATTCCATTGTATGGCATCATTGCTGCATTCATCGAGAATCATTAGCCACTAAGAAGATGGCAGAGGATTATCAATTGTTAATCATATGTCTGAGCTGGCACCCTGGGGATGTGGCCCTTCAAGTTAAGTCTAGTAGGCCTCACTCAGCTGCTGCCTACTTGGATGGTGTAATTGATTTATTTGGTATTGCATTTCGAATTGTCTGCTGTGTATAATGTTGAAACACTTGGGTAAAATCAATTAAAAAAAAAAAAAAATGAAAAAAAAGAAGATGGCAGAGGAATTTAAAAAAAGTCTTGAATAAGTCAGTCAAAATAGTACATTTTATCAAATCAAAGTCACTAAATTCAAGGCTTTTTGAGCAGCGTTGTCACTGTATAGATAGTCATCATCAGCAACTTTTGCTGCATACAGATGTATGATGGCTGTCTTGTGGTAGAGTTTTGTCTCTGCTTTTTCAATTGAGAGATGAAATCAGAGTATTCTTCACTGAACTGGAATCTCCATTTGCACTTGATGAGCGCTTAAATGACTATACTTGGTTATCCATGATGGCATACACATCAGACGTCTTCACTCAATATGAGTATGCAAGGAGTAGGTATCACAAATTTTAATGTCGAAGACAATATTGAGGCAATGATAAAAAAGTTAGATTTGTGGGCTTGTCGCATATCACAAAGAAATTTTGATTCTTTCCAAAACCTGAAGACATTCTTGGAATCTGCTGATGATGAATTATCAAACGAATCGTGGAATTTTATTACCGAGTACTTTCCACTTCCAGATGAAAGCAAAAACTGGATTAAAGTTCATTTTAATGTACATATTGACAATTTAATGGGGCTGGAGCAACTGAAGAAAATGGTTTGATTGAGATCTTTACAGGCAGTGCACTTAAACTTCAATTGAAGGAAAATTCTCTGGCGAATTTTTAGCTGCATGTACAAACAGGTGATCCAGAACTATCGTACAACGCACTGAAGATTTTGCTTCCTTTCCCCACCACATATTTATGCAAAAAAAAGCTTTCTCAGAACTTATGTACATAAAAATAAATACAGAAAGCACTTGGGAAATGTAGAATCTGACCTGAAGATTCAACTTTCCGAAATAAAACCAAACAGTGAAAAGTCAACCAGATGCAGCACCAACCTTCCCATTAAAATGTAGATTTTTTTGCAAATTTTTGTGTGTGTATTTTTGGTGAATTACTGTTTTAATGTTTAAATCATACAAATTGTTTGAGGGTCCTCAGCTTCCAGGATGGAAATATCATGTTGTAAATATCATTTACAAAAATATCACCCATTGGGTGTAGATGTTGGATTGTTAACTCCAATAGTTCAATATTTTTGTAAACAGTATTTCAGACATAATATATGTCAGTGAGAGTGCATTACTTATTGTCAATGGGACATTCTATGGGTGCAACATGGGGTTTGCCACGCAACCACCCTTGGCTTTTGAGGCAAAGCCCTATCTACTAAAAAAAGTAGACAGGCATAAAAAAATAAAGCCATATTGAAATTGGTGTTATTGAGGAAATATGCATTTATTTCCCCAATGTGTTTGGACTTTGCATATGTGCTGCAGTGGACAGCACACATGCAAAGTGGAAAATGTTTAAAAGTTAGTTTAAGCATGGGATTTTGTACTGGAAGGGTACATGAATGCCCAATTTATTGTTAAAAATGAATTTTCATGACATTTGTAATGCAAAAATATGAATTTACATGTACTTTGTAATTCGAAAGTCATTGATTTTAAGGGCAAACGTTATAGACATTTCTTTTATAAATGAATTTTGGAAGCAATATATGAATGTTACATCAGCTTGATGTAACATTGTGAAGGGCCACAGCAATAGTCTTCAAGCCTCTTCATTGCTGATTTCTCAATGAGTTAAGTGAATTATATCTGAGCCATTTTTTGCCTGATCTCGCTTCGATAACCTTCTAGCATTGCACTATCAATTTCTTCTTGTCCCTCATTCTTACTGTTCCTTTCCTTAACTTGTTCTGTAATTTTGTACCCTTGCCTATTTGTTCAAGTTCATTCTCTCTCGCCTAACCTAACCTTTTTTTTTCTCTCTTTTTACCTATCCTTTTTCAACCTTCATGATACCTCTTGTAGCTGTGTCTCCACTTCTTCGAATTGATTCGCTACAAGACCTAGCTCCAAGTCCAGGTCGAATTGTTTCCTTTCAAAATCAGACTGTGTGAGATTTGGGGGAAATGACTAGAGGTCAGTCCCAGTCTTCCTCTCGCCTGGCCCTCTTCACTGTTCTTGAAATGAATTAAGTTGTTTTTGCAAATGGAGTCAACGGCTTGCCTCACTTTGCTGATGCTGTTGCTAATCACTGCAGTTCGTCACTCTGGAAAATACAAGAATAAACTAGAAATAAAGAAAAACTAAGGAAAGAAACAACAAGGACAAAGTTAGCAGTCCTGCTTAAAAATGGGGTCTTCCAGTGCACTCTCTTGAGGCCTTAAGAATAGAAACCATAGACACTAGGAGAGGCCATGATAGGGCATTCCTCTAGAAAAGGATAGATAGACAGATAGATAGATAAATAGATAGATAGATAGATAGATAGAGGAACTGCTAAAGCAGTTGCCAATTCACTTTATCCTTTCCTGCTTGAGTAATGTCCAGCTGTTCATATTATGATGAAACCACCTCCCTCTTCGCCCTTTGATTTCTCAAATCCAGCTCTAACAGGTCATTTTGGAGTTCAGTGGTAACTTCCAAGCCTTATTTGACTCAGTCATCCAATGTCTGTCATCACCTTGGTGCTCTTCGTTTGTATATTCTGTCAGAGAAAACTCTACCAGGCTTAGTGCTGGCACCTCACTAATACTCAGAGGCAGAATCAGAGACTAGCAAGCAAGGGACCATGTCTAAATGTTTTCATCTTTTAATTCTTCTTACGAATCTACCTAAGATGCATATTTTAAAGGCTTACTAACTCCTCTGCACACAAGCAAGCACCTTCCCACTTATTCACCATCAGCATCAGTTCAATCTGAGTCACGTTTTAGGTACAACTATGAAAAGTTTACAAAATTCATTTTTAGGAGTAGCTAATCAATATCTTTTGTATTTATTTGTTTTTTACATTCCTTAATTAGTTAATGCTATGAGAACAGCATTTTAAAATATTTCTTAACAGACGTTGGTGATTATGTATTTTAAAGAATTCACCTTAGACGGCTAATTGCACGATCCTGGGTGTTTGCAAGTACCAAGCATTTTACCTCTCATAATCAATCTGCAACATACCACAATTTAGGATAAGGCAGCTTATACATAACTTTTCCAATGTATATTTGGGGCTGGGTTACAAAGTTGTAAACTCTTAATTTAATGTATAAAGAAGGCTCTGCTTTTACTTTTGGCACACAGACCTTGCCTCTGCTTCTATATGGTGATTTTCAAGCCCCTCTTGTAGGGTTAGCGCCAAACCTGAGTGGAGAAACCTTTAGACAACTTGCACATTTGGTGAGCACATTGCACCTGACTGCCATATATAAATATAAAATATATATACCAAAACCAAAGAGAGGGCAGTGGCGCAAGAAAAATCAACAATAGAAGATAATACCATCATCAATCTTTCCTCTACTACACTCACAGAAGCAGAGAAGCAAATACTATCACTAGGCTTAAACTATTGTCCTGAGAGTAATTTTAATTATTCTAAAACGCGTGTTGATGTGTTTTGTTTTATACGCAAGCTTAAACTCAAAAGTTTTTTACTATAAAAAATGGATTGGACAAAACAAAACAGACACCAGTGACATTAGAGGATAATGATGATGGATTACTGGCATCAGATATATCAACTTTGTTAACTCTACAAGTTTTGAATGATGAAACATGTAGTAATGAGCAACATACAGAGGAAATGATACCCACTCAAGAGCAAATACAAAGGAATAATATTCCCCAAAAAGGAGCTGGTCTGAGTTGTTTCAAACCAAAATCTACATTCTTGCCGATTATGCCAAAGGATGCCATTGATATTTATCACGAATGCATAACTGAAGAAATAAAAAAACTGAATCGCCAGGTCAAACTACAACATAAGAAAGGCAAAAATAATTACGATAAAAGAAAGTATGAGACCCTAATGAAAAAACTGAAAGAGAATAATGAAATTGTGATTACTAAATCAGACAAGGGCGGTAACATAGTGGTCTGGCCCAAGAAGGATTATACAGCAGAAGCAAAGAGACAGTTACATAATGATGAATGCTACACAAAAGACAACATGAAGGAATATAACAGTGCAAAGGAAACCCAGAAAAAGGAGCTGTTAAAATGGAAACGAGAAGGTTTAATATCAATGGAAAAATACAAGTATATGTACATTGAATATCCAGTAATACCGTATATGTATTTTATCCCCAAAGTACACAAGAAAATGACACCCATACCGGGGAGACCTATCATTTCAGCCATTAACAGCATGGGAGAACATATTGCACAGTATGTGGATTTCTTTTTACAGGATATTGTCAAAACCCTACCAACTTATATAAAAGACACAGGAGATTTCCTTGCCAAATTGCAAAATATTGAATGGACAGATGATCTAATTTTGATTTCATTGGACATCGAGTCCTTATACACAAGCATTGAACATGGAACTGGTCTCACGGCTATAAAACACTTCTTGGACACAAGACCACTTAGCTGCTATAATCACAACTGTATGCTATTAGATCTCATTGCATGGTGTTTGCACAACAATTACTTTTTGTTTGACAGGGATCTGTTTAAACAATTAAGGGGCGTAGCTATGGGGGCCTGCTTCTCCCCCAGCTATGCTTGCCTTCATGTGGGCTGGTGGGAGGAGCAGGTCCTCAAAAAAGTCCACCAGTATACATACACTAGGCACGTCAGACATTGGATGAGATACATAGACAACGTGTTTTTGGTATGGGAGGGAGATGAGCAAAGGGCCAGGGAATTCATTGAAGCAATCAATGTGAACTCTGTCAATCTTAAGTTCACCTCACACATAAGTCGGACTAGTATAGAATTCTTAGATGTGAAAGTCTACATAAAGGATGGTAAGATAGAAACAGCTCACTTTAGAAAAGAAACTGCTGGCAACACTATATTGCATGCGAGTAGTGCACACCCTAACCATCTAATAAGAAGCATCCCTTATGGTGAGCTTCTTAGATTGAAACGTATATGTAGTGTACCTATGGACTTTGAAGTTGCCAAACAAGAAATGATGACCAGGTTAAGAAAAAGAGGGTACAAAGAAAAAACATTGAGGCAAGCAGAGAGTAGGGTAGAAAACAGACCGAGAGCTTCCCTGCTGCTAAGTCATGACAAGACAACAGAGGTATCTAAAAATGAGGACAACCCCCGACTTATTCTCACATATAGCAAACAGGAAATAAAAATACGGTCAATCATTCAAAAAAACTGGCCAATAGTATTGACTGATGGAGTGTTAGGCACCAGACTTCCCTTACAGCCAAACATTACTTACAGAAAATCTTCCTCAATGAAATCTCAGTTAGTAAAAAACAGCCCAGAGCTAGGTATAGTCAATACCTGGCTTAAACCTAGAGAAGGTTTTACTAAATGCTCGTCATGTCGAGCATGTAAGTTTGGCGTTTCAACTACACATTACATAAATCCATTCAGCGCTGACAAAATCAAGATCAGAGGCAGTTACAATTGCAGAACTGAGTTTGCTGTATATGTTCTGACGTGCACCTGTGGCTTATCATATGTGGGCAGCACTAAGCTACATGTGCATGTCAGAATATTGCAGCATCTCAGAGCCATCGTTAACAATGACACTTCATATCCGGTGGCTCGGCATTTTAAAAGCACACATAACAACAATCTAAACTGCCTCAAATACTATGTAGTTGACGCCATCCCTAAACTGAGAAGAGGAGGGAATAGGGAAAAGCTTTTGAGACAAGCAGAAACACGCATGATTCTAGAGCTAGACAGCAAAACACCAAACAGGCTGAACACGACGGAAGACATGCATACTTTCCTGTAATTTGCCAGATTTAACAAATGAAAAATTAACCAATTATCTTCAATGAATTGTTCCCACTATGTGATATGAACCATAAATGTGCAGTAGCAATGCGAGTTAGAAAACAGATATTGATTGGGAAAAAAAAAAAATTTAAGCTGCCGGGACCCCAATATATCATTTTATCACTGTAATTTTTTATTCAGGTGTGATTAGGGAATATTAGAGGCTTTGTAAGCACTAGCACTTTTAGTAACGTTTGGTTTTATGTAGCACCGGAGCACTATATGGGAGAATATGGGTTAAATAGAATATATAATGGCAACATACATAGAATTACTTTTAGTACCAAAACCTAGACGTAAAAGACTTTATTGAGTTTTTAAAGGTTTCTTTTTACAAAAAAAGCATCTAGGCTGGTATCAAAGTTTCAGCTGTGTGTTAAGAATTAGGCAATATTAAATATATAAATGACATTTTTTAGAAAGTTTTTAATACACAAATATCATCATGATGTGGTATTGATGATTTCTATGCATTTATGCAGTCATTGAGTATTATAATAACAAGATACACATCATGTTTATATTTTTTATTGTCACATGCCATTATCTATGTGTCAGTTTAAGTATTTATTAACAACTATTTATATTTCTATATGTTTATTTATGTATTTATATATTTATTTATATATTTATACATTGGTGTGGTATTAGATACATTTTTATCTTTTTACACACACATATTTATTGTGCTGATTTACAAATAATAACAAAACTGAATACTGATCTAACCTGCAATAGCAGTCTGCTATCCATAATTGTAAAGTGGTATAGTGATGTATATTAAGTAGTATTTTTTCTATGTTGTTGACCATGTGACACCTGGGTGGAGCAAAGTAATTTAAAAAAGAGAATGGCGGACAGCGCTCCGTTAGTGAACAAGGGCACTGTGTTGCTCGAAACGCGTCTGACGGAGGTGTGTGAAGAATAAAATCTTGCCAAATCTGCTAAAGGAGTCCGTTTCCTCTCTATTTCGCCGGCTGGAGGTTGGAGAGGTGCTGTGTTTACTATATATATATATATATATATATACAAATATAAAATATGTCCACTTTATTGTAAAATAAAAAAGTTTCAATATTTAGTGAAGTGCACATGCCGAAGGAAACGAGTTGTCCATACTCTAATAATGATAAATCGGGAAACCACAGTTAGAAAAATGGATTTCCTACAATCTAATTAACTAGTTTGTTATGGAAATTATTGATGTTTGAAGAGGAAATATGAAAAAAGAAGATCACTTAATATCATGTGGAATTCACAGGACAAACACTACATGACAAAATATAATAATTAAGGTAGAGTGTCAATGAGCCAAAAAAGCCTTTACAGCTTTCCAGACAATCCGATTGAGACCTTTCATTTGGTCTCCCAAACAAGTCCCTGTTTTAGTTGCCATAAAAGGGTGCCCTATAGTCCTTTCACATATACTTCATCGAAAATGACAAATGTCTTTGCTACCTTGTGCTTTAACACACACCGCTCACATCAGTCTGTTAGGGATACCCATAAACCCAGGAATACAACTTAAATACTGTGAAAACCAATTCAGAAGGGTATGTCGGGTTACAAGGTTTGAACAAGACGCACATCTGTAATGGAACACAAAATGTTGTACTTAATTGAAATTATGCCTTTATTCTGTGTGGTAAATGTAATCATTTCAAATAGTCTAATTATAGTATTACATTTAAAAAAATTGATTCTCTGAAAGGACTTGTTACATGGAGATTATTATGTGCTAGGAGGCATCCTACTGAAAGTGAATGGGACAATATAAGCATAACCTTACTTGACCTGCTTTCATTGGATAACTACTGAGTTGCATTTTAGTCCTTATGCATCGTTCACAGTGCCTTTTAATGACACAGTGTTTTTTTTTGTTAATGTAGCGATTTCACATGACACCCTTGTTGGACTTGTGAAATCATCTTTTGACTAAATCCTAACAGTTTTGCACATTCAAAGGTCGACTTTAGGGTCAGGGCTATTTATGCATTCACCGTCAGCATCTAGAATTAACTTTCTTTACATATCTGCAACCTAAATGTTTACTAGATGTAAAGGCTATACAAATGTCCGGTGGCCACAATACAAATGTGTGCATGAGCCCAAATAGAGTAACAATAGCGGGCTTTGGTGCTTTAAAAATAAACAAATTAATTCCACTCAGGAAACCTGATAGTCTTTTCCTTAAGGTTCTGGTACAATCAGCAGTTACTGGGCAGTTCTCTGGTAATAAACTCTTGCTTAGTACTGATGTTCTAGGGCATCGGATACAGTTGCACTGCTCTTTGATTGAATAGTACTCCTATCTAGGTTGTGATTCTCATTGGTAGAATAGTCATGTCCTACTTCAAAGGAGATGAGGCTTTGAAACACTGATACTGTATGACACAAAGAAATAACACTTGATAATTAGTCAATGTCCCATTGGGGTATAGTTTTAGGGCACTTAAGTTGTTTATTTACAAAGATAAGAGTAAATATGTATAGAGTAATACAAACAAATAGGTCCTAGTAGATTCTTCAGCCATGTTGCAACCTAACACAGGGGCCGATTACGATTGCGGAAGGACCGTCACCGCCAGCCCGGCGGTGGCGGTCCTTCCCACATTGGACCGCGATTTTCCCACCGCCAGATTACGATGGCGGTGGGATCCAGACTGCGACCGCGGCGGACGCAAAGACCATCTGCCATGGAACCGCCACAGGCAATCGTTCCGATTGCCTGGTGGAGCGGTCTGCATCCACAAAATGGTGGCAGTGCCTAGCAGGCACCGTCCTCCAAATTACGATGCGGTCTTCCTCCAGCCTTTCCGTGGCGGGTAAACCGCCATTGAAAGGCTGGAGGAGATTGGTTTCGGGGGCCCGTTGCGGACCCCCAATGTGTTGGGGGGGTGTTTGTGCACTGGAGGGGTACCCATGGTACCCCCCTACATTTCACTGCACCAAGTGGCAGGCACCGTGTGGTGCCTGCCACGTAGTGCAGTGAAATGCATGACATGCATTTTTAACATCGCGGCGGTGCTGCTGTCAGCAGCACCCACCGCAATGTTAGGTTATGTTTCATATAGAGGCCCTAATATAGACACGTTCATATATGCCGTATATGGTCATAATCGTATATGCCCTATTATGGTCATAATCGTATATGCCCTATTATGGTCATAATCGTCTATGCCCTATTATAGTCATGATCTCCTATGCCCTAATATAGGCATGAACTTTCACCTACATTAGTTCCCTACAGTACACAACGAACTCTGAGGGTTGAACGTTATCTAGTCTGTGGTTTGAACACAGGCCTACAATGTACTCATAAATTATGCATGAGCATTTACCAGCTACATCTCCAGCATAATATGTATGTACAAAGTTCACCCCTGACGTCTTCCTCATGTCCAACTAAGACCAATACAAACCATACTAAGGGACGAGACACATTAGGGTATAAATACACCACATCTTGCCACAGTAAGACAGAGGGAACCGAGACTTCCATGCCGACACACTGAGCAGAGACGCTGAGGCTCCTGCATGCAGTCGCTCCGGCTGACAGCGGTCTAACACAGCCCTTGCGGGGTTTCCAACTCGAGACCAGGACGGGGTCCCACACTCTCTCTATTCAGGTAATGGGGTTCGACTAAAATCCTAGAGGGATTCTTGGTTATTAGGCTTTTACACCTACACACATGCTAGGTACACTTAGGTACATCTAGTTAGGCATCGTAGGAGTACGCGCACTTTTATAATGCATTTTATATATTCATGTATGTAACCATTATTATTGTACTATGGTAGAACTGTACTACCCTTTCACTTTCATCGTACTGCTGATAATATATCTCTGCTATTGTCTGCTGGTTGCTGCAGCACATATATTTTACACTAGAATAACAACTGTTCAATAAATACTTATTGAAACGCCCAGACTGTTTATTCTGTGTAACTCTCTGAGACAAACCGAACAAGTAAGCACGAGTGACTGAGCGAAAAGTAGTACATTGTTTCCATGATTCTGAGGGATCAGGGTTGTCATGATCTAAGTTTGCCAGAAACTAATCTCTCCCCGATAAGAGGAGACTCTAGTAGCACTGTGAACTAGCTAATGCAAATCAGGCTAACATACGCGGTGGGGGTGAACAGAGCCAGTCGGTCACCAAGCCCACAGTTTATGTCCTGCAGGGGTACTATAGGAACTACACGACATGGCGCCACCAACGTTGGTTGGGTACTTATTTAACAGTAGAATCTGAGTAGTTCAGGTGTGCTTTTCTCAGAGAACCTACTCACACAACCCCAGAGACGTCTGGAGTGGGTGGACACAAAATCCGCCGCAGCTGAGTAGTACAAAAATACTATTTATTGGCTGTTGGTTATTCAAGCTTGAAAGGACATAGTGTTCCTAAAAATTGTGCATAACACCTTATATTAGTTCCCTTGGAACACTTCTTCCTCTAAACATGACTGATGCTGAGGTAAGGGCAGAAAGAGTTGAACTCAATTTTTCAGAAGAAGGAGAAGATCCTGGGGATGCAATACAGATTGCACCAAAATTCAGGACAGTCACCCTAAGACTATTAGAAAATGGTTTACAAGCTAGGGGTGGCATTGTGGTTTTCGTGATTGAGGCACACAAATCAAACAGAACAGAGGTATTCTATTCATGGGTTACATTCCCGGCAGCAAATGCAATAACAAATACATTTCACTACTATATAGAAGGAGATGCGCCACCGGAATATTGTCCATTTAAGGACATAGAGATTCCACTCACTTACCAGTAACATTATTACTGGTTTAATGGCGCCCTACCCCACGTACGAAGAAGAGTAAGGTTAGGCCCACTCGGAGGAGAAGGAGCCACATGGCCAATATTAGCGGCCTACACACCACATCCTGACATTGGCACAATGCCACCAGGAGACTTACTCGCACAACACACAGATTTAATTAAAATCTACAGAAACCTGACACAATTTGTCATGAGGTCTTTAACAATCCAACCTGCACCAGGTGCAGCAAATAGTACTCCAGCTCAGGGTACAGGAAATAAAATGACTCCTCAAACATTACACGCGGTAATGGGCAAAATGCCCGCAAAACACGAACAAATACCATTCTGGATAGCTCAGAAAATAACTCAGCTTGAGGCAGTATTCCCGAATACTACCACCAGGGATAAACACAGAATACTAACAATCTGCTTGCCCATGTGGATCACACCACAAATAGAGGACTGCACCTCTTGGGGTACAGTCTTTGCTGCCATATATACCAGAATGCATGGTATCCCGTCATTAGCAGTAGTGACGTATTGAGACAGATACAAAATGAGTACGGAGCAGAGCCTGCCCTTAACTTAGGGATGAAGTTACTAGGTAACTACGAACAGGTATCAGCCATAATACTAGCTAACATTAAGGGGGAAGCAGCTTCAGTGGCGATCCGCCAACGCCTAAGGGAGTTCAGTCCAGTAGATCAATAACACGAACTACCCAAAATAATTGAAACTGCATATGCAGAATTAGGCAGAGACAGTTTAGGTGGGAAAGCATTAAAACCACAACTCGTGGGCAGTTTTGAAAAGGACACTACAAAGCAGACACCTACTTCTTCTAAAAAGAAATGGGAGGGGGGCATGGCCAAGATGGCGACCGCATAAGACGTGCTTTGCGATCGCTCCGGCCCTCCGGGGACCTAAAGCCTACAGCATAGCACCCCGTCTCGATCTGTGGCAAGCGGTGGATCCCGGAGGTGAAGGGGTGATCGAGTGGACGGCCCTGGTGCGCTTTGTTGGTCGCGGCGGTCCCGCTGCACGCCGCGCGGAGCCGTGGGCCTGCTGCACGAGTGGAGTGTCCCGGAGGCCATCGGCTGTGGCGCGGGGCGGAGCCGCCCGAATCCTGGAGCGGAGCCTTGCGTGGTGCCCGGCGGCCGCCTGGGGACCCTACTGCCTGGACTTCTACTCTCGTGGGCATCAGGTATTTTGCGAGCTGTGTCGCTGACCCCCCGAGCGCCCCTGCAGTGGCCCAACAGATGCGACATCCTGCCCCCGGCGCCTTGCTCTCTGTGAGAGAGTGCCTAGCCCCGAGCGCAATCGATGCGGGGGTGGCGCGGGAGCTGCTCTGAGAGGCCCGGGGAGCGGATTTACTGGGCAGTGTAGCGTGGGCCTGCATCGGGGCGGGAGCCGTCGCCCGCGGCCCACGCGCAGCACTTGTGGACAGAAAGGTGCGCCCGCCATTTTGCTGTGGCTCAGCCGGACCCTGGTGCGGAGCCTTCCGTGGGGGCCGGCGGCCGTTCTGGGACCCTGCTGACTGACTCCTGCTCTCGTGGGCCCAAGGTATTTTGTGAGCTGGACACTGCGTGACCCACCGCCCCCGGTGCCTTGCTCTCTGTGCGAGAGTACCTAGCCCTGTGTGCTGCCGGTGTCGGGGTGTTCGGGGACGGCTCGGACGGGCCCGGGGGCGGAATAGCGCGGGCCTGCATCGGGGCGGGAGTCGGCGCCCGCGGCCCGCGCGCAGCGTTTGTGGACAGGGGGGTGCGCCTGCCATTTTGCCAGTGGGATTGAATTTCGAGTTGGGAGCGTGCCGGTCTGGGCAGTGCGGGCCTTGCCCAGCGGGATCCGGCGTTCGGCTCACTCGTCGCTGGCGGGGTGGTGCGGTCCGCGGCTCCGCTTGGTGGTGTTCTCCCCTCCCGTCGAGCCCCTAAGCTGTGGACCGCCATGGCGGCGGGACGACCAAGAAAGGACCGCTCGGTCAGAGACATGTTCCAAGCTAAAGTGGTCGACCAGGGTCTGGAGTTGTCTGTGGAGGCGGCGGCGGGGGCGGACGCGCCGGCCACAAAAGCTTTTATGACCTCGCTCTTCACAGCACTTAAGGAGGACCTCCAGGAGCTCAAGGCCCAGTTGGCAGTGGACCTCCGTGAGGTTCGCCGCAACGTTTCAGAGATCGGAGACAGAGTGGCGACCCTTGAGGAGCACGAACATGGCCGCGATGAGGAGGTCGAGGGGCTGCAGCAGGAAGTTATCCTGCTCAAAGAACAACACCTCCAATTGCAGGGACAGGCGGAGGACCTTGAGAATCGCTCCCGCCGCAACAATGTCCGCATCCGCGGAGTGAAGCAGGGAGCAGAGGAGGGCGATATTGGTGGCTATGTACAAGCTCTGTTCCGCCATATACTAGGCCCGGAACATACCTCCGAGATTCAAGTTGATAGGGTGCACCGAGTGGGCCCCCCCCGCCGAGATGCGGCGCCGCCTCCAGACATTCTGGCATGTGTCCACAATTTTCAACTGAAGGAGCTTCTCCTCCGCAAAGCTAGAGACTCACACCCCTTGCAGTTTCGTGGTCTGGCTCCAGCACTCTACCAGGACCTTTCTGCGGTCACCCTGTTCAAGCGGCGAGAGTTCCGGCCCATTACGCAACACCTGAGGGACAAAGGGATTCCCTATGCATGGGGGCATCCTTTCCGCATCATATTTAAATATGAAGGGAAATTACACCAGGTACGATCCTTCCAAGAAGCCTCAGATCTCTTGGGCCTCCAGTCACCAACCACGTCTCGACCACTGAAACCTCCTACTACCCACGGAGACAGGCCGGAGCGATGGCACGTGGTGGGTGGGGCCTCGCAGGCGTCTCGTGGACCGAGCGCAGCTGCTCAAGCAAAGGAGAGGGAAAATGTCCTGGCCTCCCTGACGAACAGTCCAGTTAATACCTCCCCTGCCTGACCCTCTGATGCCACACGATGATGGATCCTCTTCCTTGTGCGGGCCGGGGGACCGGCACCCCCCCTCTCCCATGGACTCGAACTGTGCCCTTTTGACGGACATGAGTCACTCCCGCGCTGTTGCGGGCCATGTTTCTGTTTGACAGTGATTCCACTGCTGTTTATTTTTCAGGGTTTTGTTATCTGTATGGGGGTAGGGTGGGTCGTCTCCTCAGTGAGGGCTTTGGTCACTCGTACACATGGGACTAATGCAAGATTGGTTATCCTCCGCTGCCAGGGATGTGGTGCTGTTTTTCTCCCGGGGGCGGGAGGGCTCCCCCTCCCCCCCCTAATGCTTCTCTGATTTATATGTCCCCATCTGGAGCTTAAAATCACCAGTCTCAATGTCCGGGGTCTTAACAACCCGATTAAGCGTAGGGCGATCTTATCCCTCTTAGAAAACTCCGGGGGGGACATATGCCTCCTCCAAGAAACCCATTTACTTCCCTCTGACACCCACCGCATGCGCCATAGCCATTTCCCCCACCAGCACTGGTCCTCGACCAATTCCAAGCGGGGGGGGTCGCCATCTTATTTACTAGGCACTTTAAGGGCTCAGTATTGGGGACCGTGGCAAAGATTAAAGGGCGGCTTTTAGCGCTGCGGCTCCAGCTCGGGAACTCCACATGCACGATTGCTTCCATCTACTCCCCTAATGAACACCCCGAGAAGTTCCTGCTTGCCTCTTGCTCCGAGGTCTTACAATCTCCAGATGCTACAGTGATAATAGGCGGGGATCTCAACCTGGTGATGAATGGGGAAGTAGACCGCTCTGGTTCTCGCTCAGGGGGCGCGGGCGCCATATCTGAGTCAGGAGGAGACTGGTTACACGAGGCTGGGATTAGGGACGCATGGCGCTGCTTACATCCTTCGGACAGGGACTTCTCCTACTACTCGGCAGCGCACAAGACGTACGCGCGGCTTGACCATTTCCTGGTGACTTCGGCTGCGTGGCCCCTCATTACGGATTCCACTATTGAGGCTAGGGCTCTCTCGGATCACGCGCATATCACCCTCTCCCTGCGCTTCCCTGCTCAGTGTCCTGCCTCGGCACCGCGCTGGCGCCTGCGAGACTCACTGCTTAGATCACCTGACGTAGTCGCAGACATTAAGCAATGCATTTTGGACTACATCGCGATTAACGATCGTGATGACACGCAGCTTTCCTCAGTCTGGGAGGCGCTCAAACTGGTGGTGCGAGGGGCTCTTATAGCGAAGGCGGCCTTCGAGAATAAAACAAGACGGACGAAACGCGCTGAGCTGGAGGCGTCCGTAAGGGAACTTGAGGCCATACACAAACGTACAGGTGCCCCCCGAGTGTGGCGGCAATTGGAGAAAGAGAGACTCCAGCTCCGTCGACTCGACCTCGACCGGGCGGAACACGCGGTGGTTCATTTGAAACACAAATATTTTGTGGGCTCCAACAAAGGAGGCCGCATGCTAGCTCACTGCCTTCGTACCCAACGGGAAGCCCACTCAGTAGCAACGCTTCATGACAGTTCTGGTCGTTCTATCTCCGGGGATGTCGAAATAGTCTCGACTTTTCGTGCCTTCTATAGCTCTCTATATACTGCTGACCCCACTTTACGCTCTGATCCCTCTTTGTATCTTGGCGGCTCTGCGGTGACGCCATTGCCGGCGGGCGTCTCGGAGATTTTGGATTCGCCCATCCGCATAGAAGAAGTGATTTCTGCCATTTCGCGGCTGAAGCTACAGAAGGCCCCAGGACCCGACGGATATAGTGCTCTCTTCTATAAAACTTACTGCGTTGAACTCGCTCCTCTGTTAACACGCATATTTAATTCTTTCGCGGATACCGGAGCCCTCACCCCATCCATGCTGCAAGCCTGTATTACGGTTATCCCCAAACCGGGCAAAGACCCGGAACTTTGCAGCTCCTACCGCCCAATCTCCCTCCTGAACATAGATGCCAAACTTTTTCTAGCATCCTAGCGCACAGACTTAACTCCCACATGCCGGGCCTTGTAGACCCGGACCAATCTGGTTTCATCGTGGGACGACAATGTGGGGATAATACCAAACGTCTATGTCACCTGATCGACAAGGTGCATCGGTCAAAAGAAGAAGCCCTCATGTTGTCAATAGACGCGGAGAAGGCATTCGACCGCGTACACTGGCCATATCTCTTCGCTACGCTCGAGCATTTCGGTCTGGGGCCGAGGTTTCGGAGCTGGATTGGAAGCATCTACAGCGTACCTCGGGCTTCGGTACGGGTCAATGGGGCCCTTTCGGACCACTTTGACGTTGGGCGCGGTACAAGACAGGGCTGTCCCCTCTTGCCTTTACTTTTCGCACTGTATATGGAGCCTCTAGCCCAGCGACTCCGTGACAACCCCCTCGCTCGCGGCATTCCCTTTGGCCTAGATCACCACCTTATTAGCCTGTACGCGGATGATCTTATTTTCTCGATGGCACAGCCACTGACCTCTCTGCCGGCTATTGTGGACGACCTACAGACGTTCAGCCAGTACTCTGGGTTTAAAATCAACATGATGAAATCACAAGTCCTCAATCTCACGGCCGCCCCGCAGACGGTAAGCACACTTCGCAATAGCTTTACCTTCGAGTGGGTGCCAGACGGCATTACCTACCTGGGGCTGGTCCTCCACCGGAGCTTGGCACAGATGGCAGAGCGGAATTACGCGACCCTCCTGAAACGGACCCGAGCAGATCTGACCCGCTGGCGTCGTCTCCCCTTGACTTGGTTCGGGAGACTGTCCGCGGTTAAAATGACCGTGCTCCCTAGGGCCCTGTATTTATTTCAGACATTACCATTAGAACCCCCATCACATATCTTGAGACAGATGCAGTCGGCAATTGAGGGTTTCGTCTGGGGCCCCACCGCACCACGCCTGTCAAAACGCAGTTGCAACGCCCTAAGAAAATGGGTGGCCTGGCCTTCCCGAACCTTACGCATTACTTCCACGCCTCACAGTTGCGATTTTTGTTAGAATGGAACCGCCCCATGACAGAGAAATATTGGGTCTTCATGGACCAAACGGTGGCGGGCCACCACATCTGGCGCGATGTCTGGATGCCGAGAAGGGACCGCGCTTGGGGCCTCTATTCTTCCCCGGTTACGCGCCCTACAATGCTTGCTTGGGATAGGGTCTCCCGTAGAGCAAACCTGACCACATTTCCTTCTCCCATGACGCCGCTCTTTATGAACCCCGCCTTCCAGCCGGGAATGCATAGCGGCGCCGCCTCGAGATGGATAGAAGGGGGCTGTAAAGATTGGGACACCTTTTCGACCACAGGGGACTTATCCCCTTTCAGGAACTTCAATCGGACTACAACTTGCCCACGTCCGATCTATACCTACACTCCCAGATGTCTCACTGGATCTCGGACGCGGCGGTGCGCTCCCTTGCACTTCGTCCATGGTCCCCATTCGAGAAATGGCTAGTGTCCAAAAAAGACGACAAGCACCTTATCTCCGAAATCTACTCCTTTCTCTCCTCCACCCCCCCTCGACAGCGCACTGCGGGTCAGAGGCGTTGGGAGGTGGAGCTGGAACGCGAGTTGTCGGATAAAGAATGGGAGGATATCTTTTATCGCACGCACCACACCACATTCTCCGCGAGCCACACGGAGACTGCCTTTAAGATCGCAACATATTGGTACTATACCCCCGCAAGGCTAGCTAAATGGCAACTTCAATGTGATGGCCTCTGCTGGCGAGGGTGTGGTAATCCAGGGACGCTGATTCATTTGCTTTGGCACTGCCCCAAACTGACTCGCTATTGGGAACAGATCCTAGATGACATCGATGCTGCCTTCGATACCTTCATACCCCGGCTCCCTGCGTACATACTTTTAGGCCTCCCCAATGCACTCACCTTTCCTCTGCGCTCGCTTAGGGGGAGACAGATGGCGCTTGCGCTGAACGCCGCACTGAGGGTTATTTTGGTAAGATGGAAATCAGACCGGGTCCCGGAACACACGCAATGGGTGCACCAGCTCTGGAGCCTCCTGGCAATGGAGAAGCTCTCCATGGCAGCGGGGGGAAGAGTGGTGCCTTTGCACAAACTTGGGCCCCTTTTCTAACTATTCTCACTACAGAATTCCGAGAACTGTCCTGCCCACAATACCTCCGCATTCTGAAACTGGTACCGGAGGGCGTCTCTGTTCTCCCTTGAGTGTGCGTATCCGGTGCCCCGTGCTGCAGTCTGAGGCGATAAACATCGAAATGCACCCGGGAATATGCACTGTCGAGCTTCCTGTCCAATTATGTACAGCCCACTGAGGAGACGGGGTGGGGGGTGGGTGATGCTTTCAGGGTTTTTTTGTTTTTACAAGTTAGGTTATGTCTTGTTTTTGGTAAAATTCTATGTGGCTTATTTCAGAAGTGTCTGCGGCCCATATGGGATCCTCCCATGGCTCCGGAGCTGCTATGGGCCTCGCCTGCCTCCCTGCAGGCTCTTCACATTGATCACCTTTCTCCACACTTCTTCAGACGCGGCCGGCCCTGTTGGGTTGTAGGCGGCTTGCTGTGTTTAATGTCTGGTACTCACACCCGCATCACTACATGCCTTGCCTTCCCCACGCATGTCGCGCCGGCCCATGGGGTTGTAGGCACTTGTTTGTGGATCCATGCTCTATTTGCCACTAATAAAACGATTTAATACTAAAAAGAAATGGGAGAATAAAAAGCAACAAAAGTCTAAAGACAGCAGATCTCAATCCAGAGGTAGGTCTCCTCAACAGGAGCCCTCTGAAAGGAGGTATAACCTCCGGAATAAGGATAATATTAGGAAACCTGACAGGTATCAGACACTGATACACGTTCCTCTCGTTCCTTTCAGGGTTCATCAAAAAACTCCGAGAGGGAAGGACGGTCAGAACAAAGACAAGAGGAGCGTACAAAGTCCAGAGACACGCAACGCGCTGCGGACTACGCACCTAAAAAAGAAGATAAACAAAAAACAAAACCTCAGTTCAAAAAGAAGAAGGTAGCAGGTCTCAAGATCAGACATGCCCAGAATTCTGAGGACACAGCATCTGAACGGGGAATGGGCTCTGACGATGCTAGACAGCGCGGCAGAAATAACAATAGCTCGCCAGAACCTGAAGGAATTTCTGGTGACAGCGGAGTTGAGTGAGTATATCACGGTGGAAACACCTGATACGCGGGTAAGTGTCCCACATAAGTTACATGAGATAACACTCCGGATGGAGGGGGACAAGCCCAGGAAAGTTAAAGGTCTATTTTGGAAAAATCTGTCATCTGGATATGACATCCTATTAGCAGAGCAAGAATGGCCGCCAGCATTCGTCATGGAGTGCCCTAAGGGAGAAGCTGTAATTTTTCCAGCATTTTCCGACCTCGTTCCCATACATTTAAAACATGCATGTGCGCAGGAGTGGGCAGTTGCCCTAGCTCCAGCATTGTACAAAAATCATGCTGGTTGGGATGAGGATTCAACTCACCACGTGATCCCGTTAAAAGTTTCACCAAATGCTCAAAGGCAATATCCTATAAAGCAGGAAGCTAAAAAACAAGTCAGGGAGATCCTAGATCAACTAGAATACCAGGGGGTGATTGAAAATTGCACTTCACCTATGAACAATCCTTTGTTTCCCGTAATGAAACCTGACAACACATATCGTTTAGTTTTAGATTACAGACATTTAAACACTTGCACAAAGACATTTGCAGTTCAAAATGCACACAGTGCCGCATTAATGAATAACATTGTGCGGAAAAAATACAAAACAACACTAGATATCTCAAATGGATTTTTCTGCCAAAATATAGCACCTGAAAGCAGGTATTTGACCGCATTCTCAGCGCTAGGGTCCCAGCGGCAATTTTGTCGACTCCCCCAAGGGTATAAGAATAGCCCGGGGTTGTTTTCAGTAAGGGTAACAGAGTTACTCCAAAATTTGGATGAGGAAGCATTGTCCTATGTGGATGATATTTATCTGACGGACGATGACTTACCGAGGCACTTGACCAGGGTGAGCACCATTATTATGGGATTTGGCTCTGAGGGCTATAAATTTAATTTCAAAAAATCAAAAATTGCCCATCTCAATGTCCTGTTCTTAGGGTATGAGCTGTCAAGTGAAGGAAAAAGCCTAGCAGCTAACTTTTTAGACACGTGTGCGCTGCTCCAACCTCCAAAATCGTTAAAGAATTTACAATCAATTCTGGGATTCCTAAATTTTGGTCGAACTTACATTTTGGATTACGCAGAAAGAGTAAAACCTTTCTACGACCTAATAAAACCTGATTTTTCAGTCAGACAATGGACACAGGAACATACAAACATCCTACGTTCACTACAAGAAGACATGATAGCTTCAAAACACTTACAGACACGCGTAAATGTACGCAACTTAGTGATCCGAGTAATAGCGGGTCAATGCGGGTACACTTAATTAACCTTCAATGAAGGTGAAACAGTACCAATCGCATACAAATCACACCTGTACACAAACGCAGAGATGCGTTTCACTTCAACAGAAAAAATCCTGACAGCAGTGCAGACCGCTGTAGCAAGAGAAAGAGCTCTGGCTCAGGGAAAGCGCATAATAGTCGTGACCCCAGTACCAGCCTTAGAGGCTGTTACAAAGGCCAGCATTCCAAATGCGAAAGCCTTACATCCCAGATGGATACAATGGGCTAATTCTCTTACTGCAATGGATGTTGAATACAGATTTGATCCAAGTTTAAAAACACAAGCATTTCTGCAATACGAACAAGAATATCCTCTACCAAATGAGATTTTGCCTCTAGATCAGTATGAATATATTATTTACACTGACGGATCTGCTCAACCGGCCATAGGGAGTAAGCAAGCTTACAGCGCAGCATGTGCAATCGTTAAAGGTTGCATGCGCGATGGAAAGTTCCATCCAAGTTGCACTAAAACACAATCTCTAGGAGACTGCATGGCTCAGTTAGCAGAATTAGAAGCACTGATACTGGCACTCGTAAATACGGAACACGAATTCCCCACACTGATAGTGTGTGATTCCTTTTACTGTGTACAATCATACAATGAATATTTACATAATTGGGAACAAAATGGGTTTAAAGACGCAAAAGGTGGCACAATTAAGCATAAAATGCTATGGGAACAGGTAGTGGAGTTGAGAAACGAACTACCAAGGGCTCACGTGATACATACACTGAGTCATCAGCGTGATGGCGTTCACGTTGAAGGGAATTCATTGGCTGATGAAGCCTCAAAGGGGGCTGTACGCACAGCATCCGTAGCTGCAATCACTCGTTCAAAAACGAGAACAGGCGGCAAGATTTTGGTAGCTGTCATTGCTTCACGCAAAGGAGGCACAGCAGTACCAAATAAATTTCCACTCAAATACTCCTACAAGTTAGATGCAAACAACATTCCATATGCTCAGATTCCTGGAGTGGGGGAAAGAGTAATACCAAATATGGATCGTAGGCAAGGCTTAATTCTAGCAGCACACGAGGGTTTGGGCTCTGCGCATATAGGTGTTACAGCGACTATTTCTTTACTGAAACAGCGCTACTGGTGGCGAGGGTTAACAAAGCAGACCAAAGACTACGTCTTAAAGTGCGACATCTGCCAGCAGATGAAAGGCTCCACCGTAGCACTCCCAGCGCAGACACCATTACTAAAATCAGACATACCTGTCGCATGTGTGTATTTGAACCACTGCAGACCCCTACAATCTGATGGGGCCAAGAAATATATCATGGTTGCAGTGGATTCCTGCTCTAGATTCCTATGGGTCTGGCCTCAGCGCTCGGCTGACGCTTGAACTGTTATAAAAGATTTGCGAGTCTTTATCGGCACATACGCAGTTGGCACGTTACATTCTGACCGTGGCCCGGCGTTTAGCTCTCGGGCTTACAAAGAGGCCATGGAAGGAATGGGCGTAGCATTACGGTACTCCTCTCCGTACCATCCTGTGGGAAATTCGGTTGTGGAGAGGAAAAACTGACTTAAAGCAATCTTTAACAGCTAGGGTATTAGGCAAGGGCGGTAGTTGGGTCAGTCACCTTTATGGGGTCCAAAGAGCAATTAACAACCAGCCAAGAAGCTCTCTAGGGGGTGTCACTCCTTACGAGGTCCTATTTGGGACAAGAATGTGGGTACCTAATCTTGATTGTGGAGGCACAGTGGCGGATGAAAAACAATTTGATATCCATGATCGTTTGGCTGTTTTACAGGATCTAAATGAATCCAGGACACAACAAAGCAACGTCCACTTAAAGCAGACCCCCAATGAGGAAGTCAAGGCAGTAACGGCAAGACCTGTCTGGATCCCAAAAGTCGGGGATCTGGTCAGAGAGAAGATTGCGGACAAGAAAGAATTTGGGCCATCAACAGCTGTACCGGTCCTTGCAATCCACGGCACAAGAACTGTACTTCTGCCGCCTCTTGCCGGGAAAAAGGAGAAAAGATTTGTCTCAATTGACTTAATCAAACCACACTATGTGGCCGATACTAAACAGTAGGCCTCGTGGACTCCACAGTAGCAGACGCCCTCCTCTCGCTACAATCCAAGAAGTTAAAACAGAAAGACTCATCACGTTTGAAGAGCCACCTGTACGGAATAAAGGACTAAGCAACAATGCTATGGAACTCATTCCACTTCAGCAAGAAGTTCAACTTCAAGAAGAAAATCAACTTAACAACCAAGTTGCAATAAGACCGACTACAGACGTCTACATCAACATGCCTCGTCAAGAGCAAAATCCAATTTCAACAAATCCCGATGCAATTCCAACAATTGATCAAACTGCTTCTGTCTACTTCATGAACTTTGATACGTTTTCACTGGATCCACGCAAGCCGGAAACGACACCAGCCCAAAAGTCACACAAGCAGAAACTCATTGACTTTTTGCACTTTTTTAGAAACACTTACCTGGTGTCACCTTGGATAGAACTATGGTATATCACTGGGATTCTATTTCTTCTTTTTTGGCTAGGATTAACTATAACTTTTAGTATGCTTATTAATGGACGATATCTCCAGCAGAGCTCTACAGCCCAAAGAGTCAATTTGATTTTAAAGCCACACCAGTCTTCACATCGTGAACCAAGAGACTTGTCTTCAGTGAACATCACAGCAGTTCCTATACCGGACGGTATAATATGGGACAAGATTGATTTCAATATATTTGGTCCGACTGAACTTTTAAAGCTTAAACATGTATTTAAAATTTCTTTAAGTGATATCCTTACCTCCAGTACATTTTCTGATGATTGGGACACTGAAACTGTAAATAATATGATGTCTGATTTGGAAAAAACTGCAGCATTTCCGAACAATGAAATGTTAGAAGGTACTTCAGACTATGATACATTGTACTGTTTCCAACATTATGGTCATCATTTCTTGCACAAATCTAGAACACCTAGAAATGTAATTGAATACCACCAGTGGGAACACTGCCCAACACCTCCAAAAGGTAGTTCGCAAACTTTTGCACAAAAATTCACATACTTTTCAGGGTTTAATACATCTGACCCAAAGTCATTTTATTACAAAGTGACAACAACATCAGAACAGAAAATTATGTTGACTAACATCAAACAGATTTACTCTGCTTCCTTAATGGCCCGGTTGTCTACACAGGGTTTCGACCTATGGAAGGACACTATAGATTTAAAATCAATCTGGGGTTCTAGGGACTGGCAGGTCCAGGGAACAGAAGCGCTTTGTAGAGCATGCCTCATTCCACAGCAGATGATATTTCTAAATGAAACTGTGCAACAGACATCCTGTCTTGGACTAGCCAAGAACAAGGAAATGAACACACCTGGGTTTCCAACACCATCACAGATGGGTGGGGGGCAGAACTCAACTACACATGGGGTAGGATTAGATGACATTCTCCAGTACAACAGGTCGGATCCCAATTGGACAGAATGGCTGATTTGGCCCATTGACACGAACACATGTCAACAGAGATTCCTAGGTACAACCGAGGGGTTTAGGACAGATACACGCTATGTACAGAGACAACACCCAGGGGTAGTGACATCCTATAGTGTTGGGAAGTTGTGCCTTGATTGGCTGGAGACCTCAACACTCACAAAAGTGAAACATCACTTGACCTTACTCACACCTGATGTAGACCTTAGGGGGTTTTTACTAGGCCCAAGGAAAACACGTCAGAAACGTTTCATATATGCTGGCATTTATGCCTACTATAATGAAAACTGGAAAATACCCCAACAGGAGTCCGCAGAAAGAATACGGGAAATAGACGGTATTAACTTAGAGAAGGCATTAGCTGTAGTGGATAATGGGTTAACGACTTTGACCTCCAGGATTTACTCCTTAGGCAACATTGTATCTTCGGCAATCGACATATTAGAACAAGATTTGGCCTTGTTACAACACGGGCAATCTCAGTTACGTCCTATTATGATGTTAAGCTGGACGCTGCAATCTTTGCGTGCAGGCTACGTGCCCTGGCATTTTATAGACACCACGTCTCTGTTTTCAGGATACAATCTAACTGATAAACAGACAGAAATGGCACAAAGGGGAGCTAGATATACAATGCTGCGTATTGAGAAACTGGAAAAGTTACCATTCACTGTAGCCGAATCACCATCAACCGAATGGCTAATTCATGGACAAATCACTCTGCCGGTCACTACGTTTCAGTTTCAATATTGCCTTGAGCAAAGGCAGGCAGGCAGATATGAAAAAATGGGTAAGGGATACATTAAGGAAACTTGGGAGTTACCATATAGATATCGATGCCGGAGTGTGGATCGAGAAGTGTATCTGAGTGGTACAAACTGCAAGAACGCTTTAAGCGGTTCTCTCATGTGTCAGGATATCTCTCTGCACGGAGCATGTAGTGGTTCGGTAGCGAATCTATCTAGTCACATGTCAGGGACCCCAGTGGCCATGATCACGCCGGTTTTTCCAGCTGCTCTCGAATGGGAGTTACTTGATGCTAAACGATCAAGGTTGCTGTGGGATGCTTCCGGGCGTCGCCTATCTGGTCACTGTTAACTCCAGGGTTACTTGCTGTATGCAAGTATTGTTTCCGCCACTGAACACAGTCAGGGAGGCGCCGTTATGGCCTTCGTTGAATGTTTCCTTTATACAATTTGATACTTTGAGCAGACTAAAAGCCATGCTTTTACAGCAACCCGTGCCCTTAACCTCCGCTCGAGAAACCTTTGAACTTCAAGTTGCAAGGACCTCGACTGAGATACAAGCACTTATACGTACGAACTGCCCCTTTCATTTCGCAGAAATGGTGGGTCGTATCTTTAATATGTCTGATACAAGCGGTATTGTACACCTATTTAAGACCATAGGGACAGGACTATTAAGCACCTTTCAGACAGTCCTCGGAGTAATCCCAAATTTTATACACTCCGTATTGGGAAGCGTCTTTGGAGGTCTCCCGCTTATCCTGTTCCTAATTGCAGGAGTCCTGATTGTAATCTTACTGCTACGCAATGGATGGCCCAATTTCTGAGGAAATGGCGAACATACTCATGGAGCGGAAATACCGTGAACGCATGGTGCAGCTTCTGGCTATACCTTGCCTAAGAGAACTGAACGCCTCTTGGTTTCTATAGTTTAGACCAGTCTGGGTGGACTGCATCTTACCTGTTCTTCGATGCCTGTTTTGCGGAGAAGAATGCGTGTTGGATCTCTGTCTAACGTTTCCATCAGATACGCCTCCGGACATGGATGCTATGCTGGACCCCCTAAAGGCCCGTGCTCTGCGTTGTCCCCAGCGTCTTCCAATTCTGATGAATGCATTCCTTGAGAATCCACAGGTGCTGTTTGCTCCTGCTGGGTTAGGTGAATCCTCTACAGGCACTCAGGTAACAACTGCCGCAGCACCGACTGTTGGCAGTGCTATATTCCATCTATGTGCGATTGACGTTCTCTGTGAGGCATTGGATTTGTCGTCTGCAGTAGCTTACACCGATAATGCTGTATCTCCCAGCCAGGACACTTAATCTTGAATTGGCTCATCGCATCCTGGGAAATAATTCGGCTTCTCCACTTCGATTCATAAATAAACGAACTAAGGGGTCTATTATAATGGCAGGCGGATCGCCACCGCCATACGGGTGGTGGCGATCCGCCCGCCATTATTCACCGCCCGCCTCCCATTTCCCCCCCGCCATATTAGTATGGAGGGGGGACACCGGCGGACGGAAAGACCGTCCGCTGGTTTTCTGCCGGTCAAACAGGTGACCGGGCGGAAAAGGGGCTTGATATGGTGGCGGTGTCTGCAAGACACCGCCATCCATATTAAGATGCAGGCGGTGATGTGCCTTTCCATGGCGGCGTTGCCGCCATGGAAAGGCATGTGGTGGCTGCATGTGGGGGCCCGTTGCGGGCCCCCAGGGTGTTCGGGGTGGGGGGTGCACTTGGGGGGTACCTATGGTACCCCCCTGCATTTGCATGCACAATGTGGCAGGCACCGCGCGGTGCCTGACACGTTGTGCATGCAAATGCACAACATGCATTTTTCCATTGCGGCGGGTGCTGCTGAAAGCACCGCCCGCCGCAATGTTAATAATGCGGGATGCGCCCGCCAGTGTGGTGGGCGCATCCTAATCTTCCCCACGGGACCGCCGCACATATGGCGGGCAGTCCCTTTTTCCGTTAGGATGGCGGGCGGACTTTGTCCGCCCGCCATCATAATGATGCCCTAAATTTGGAACATTTCCTAAATTGACACTTTCATTTGAGAAAGAATGGCCTTCTTCTGCTTGTAGTAATGCAACTTTTATAAGTGAGACAGAATTGACTTTTTCAAGTGGCAACAAAATAATAGCTGATTTGTAACATTTTTTAATATTTTTTAAGCGTCTTTTAAAACCATATTTTTAGCTGTTTTTAAGAAAAAAAATTAAATTGTCCAGATTTTAAGTATGGTCATTGTCATCCAATTCGAGGAGTGGGTGTTATGTTTCGTATAGAGGCCCTAATATAGACACGTTCATATATGCCGTATATGGTCATAATCGTATATGCTCTATTATGGTCATAATCGTATATGCCCTATTATGGTCATAATCGTCTATGCCCTATTATAGTCATGATCTCCTATGCCCTAATATAGGCATGATCTTTCACCTACATTAGTTCCCTACAGTACACAACGAACTCTGAGGGTTGAACGTTATCTAGTCTGTGGTTTGAACACAGGCCTACAATGTACTCATAAAGTATGCATGAGCATTCACCAGCTACATCTCCCGCATAATATGTATGTACAAAGTTCACCCCTGACGTCTTCCTCATGTCCAACAAAGACTAATACAAACAATACTAAGGAACGAGACACTTTAGGGTATAAATATACCACATCTTGCCACGGTAAGACAGAGGGAACCGAGACTTCCATGCCGACACACTGACCAGAGACGCTGAGGCTCCTGCATGCAGTCACTCCAGCTGACAGCGGTCTAACGCAGCCCTTGCGGGGTGTCCAACTCGAGACCAGGACGGGGTCCCACACTCTCTCTATTCAGGTAATGGGGTTCGACTAAAATCCTAGAGGGATTCTAGGCTCTTAGGCTTTTAGACCTACACACATGCTAGGTACACTTAGGTACATCTAGTTAGGCATTGTAGGAGTACGCACACTTTTATAATGCATTTTATATATTCATGTATGTAACCATTATTATTGTAATATGGTAGATCTGTACTACCCTTTCACTTTCATCGTACTGCTGATAATATATCTCTGCTATTGTCTGCTGGTTGCTGCAGCACATATATTTTACACTAGAATAACAACTGTTCAATAAATACTTATTGAAACGCCCAGACTGTTTATTCTGTGTAACTCTCTGAGACAAACTGAACAAGTAAGCACGAGTGACTGAGCGAAAAGTAGTACATTGTTTCCACGAATCTGAGGGATCAGGGTTGTCATGATCTAAGGTTGCCAGAAACTAATCTCTCCCCGATAAGAGGAGACTCTAGTGGCACTGTGAGCTAGCTAATGCAAATCAGGCTAACATACGCAGTGGGGGTGCACAGAGCCAGTCGGTCACCAAGCCCACAGTTTATGTTATCCAAACGCACAGGTCCTGCAGGGGTACTATAAGAACTACACGACAGTTAAAAGTACTAGGTGTGACCGCCATGGTGGCAGTCGCATCCTAATTCGGTGTGCGGAACCACCGCAGGTATTGCGGACGGTCCCGGTCGCCACCACCATGGTGGACGGACTCCAGTCCGTCCGCCATCGTAATTGGCCCCACAGTTTTTACTGCTTATGCTGTAAGGTGCAAACATTCAAAAGACCTTGTGTGCTTTTGAGCAATGTAGGTTTATTGACTAGAAATGATGAATTTTCTGGGATCCCCAACATGCTTTGGTTCTTGGTCTTTTAGGAATTAGGAGTTGGGAATAGTAAACCTACAACTCAGAATATTGTAGTAGTTGATAGTCTGGCTACAATATTTTTGTACACAATATTCTGACATACAACCATGCTCAGTTCAGTCTTGAGGGGTATCAGTAATCTGTAATGTCCAGGTCCTGGTCAGAAGCCATCTATGAGCTAAGCTACATAGCGCCTTCTGAATCCAAAGCAAATAGAAGAACTGTAACTGGGTGCCTATTTTTAAGCAATATCACTAATGGTTTGTGCCAATTTCAAACTGCATATGTCTGGCCAGTCTTTGGGAAGAGCATCACAGGCATTTACATGAGGAAGAGGTAGAAAACTGCTCCAAATGATTAAAGGGACCTCTCTCTCAGGATTGACATTCCTGACCTCATGAGGTCACACTTTTTTCTAACCAGCTCTTGCAAAGAATCCGGCTGACATGCAGAAAGATATAATTCATAGATTCCCAATATAGTTATGCATAGAACCTAGCATTTTTGGCAAGTCAAGATAACATTAAGCATTACACATGGAGCTCTACACAAACTAGAGATTACCATGTGCCTGTCTTACAGGTCTAGGGGCTCAGTGGACTAATGAATTCACTTCAGAATTCTGTGTTTGATCTCATAGTTACAGGTTCAAATCCCAACAGATCCACTCAGTCTTTCATGCATCCAAGGTCGATAAAATGAGTTCTACCACTCTGGGTATCAATAAGCATCTCTTATTAAGCACCAAGGGGTGAAAGTGCTATTTTTAGATACACATGTTATGTTATATTTAACAGGACTAATACCTGCTGATATAAAAACTGACAGTTCTCTGGTGTTTTTAAGTTGTACTAAGTCCCATCTGAATTGTCCTACCCAGCCCTGAAAGTCACCAATGACTACGCTACACACACAGAGTAGTTATACACGTCTTTATTCTTCAGCGTGTAAGCAAGAACTCAATGTTCTAAACCGGCATTCACTTTATTACCCTCCAGCGCTTACGTCACAGGTGTATGGAGTCCATCAGGAACCAAAAGAGTTCCATCTTTCTTTATTTACACGACACATCTCCCCCTTTGTTTAATAAAAAGTTACAACTTTTTACAATAAGTAAATAAATACATGACTACATAGATAATTACCAATACATATGGACTTATAACTCTTTAATGAGCCTTCGTGTGGCTTGAATCACACGTCCTGATTGGGTCATCTGAATTGGGATCTGGCAGTAGAAGTGTCAGTGATCTGCAAAGGTGAGGTGGAAACAACAGCAGTTGCAGGATCATTAACTGTCTTTCTGGACCCTGCCTCTACAATGACATCAATGTTTGGTGAGTGATGAGCCACATTTCTGAAGTGAGAAGAATCTCTTGTAAGGGACTTCCCAGGGCGTTGGCAAGTCACTATGTGTCCTTTGGTGGTTGTGACAGTAAAGGGCTCAGACTTGAAAGGAGAATCAGATTTTAGCTTTCCGGATTGTCGATCCAGGACTTGCTCTCGCCTCTTGAAAGTGATATCTTTCACATGATGTCACTTTCAGCATAGATCTTCATTTTCTGTTTGTGACCAGAATCTTCTGTGCAAATGTCTTTCTCCGTCTTTGATCTGAGGTTGGTCCATTGAGGTAACTTAGGCTCTCCCAAACATTAAGGTTGCAGGCCTTTCCCTTGTAGTCGAGTGAGTGGTCAATTGGTAAGCTTGGAGAGTGGTATTCAAACCAACCTTGAGGTCAAGGTTCTCTAATGCAGCACATTTCACAGCTTTAATGAATCGTTCTACCGGGCCACTGGCCTGGAGTGAAAAAAGAGTGCTTTCTGAAGCTTTATGTTGAGATGGCTAAGGAGGTCTCTGAACACTCAGCTATTGAAGGACAGGCCATTGTTAGATTTCAAGATCACTGGGACACCCCATGTTGCAAAGATACCATCTAATCTTTCAATAACCTTCTCATGAGTGATGGATGAAAGATCTTCTACCAGTGGAAAGCGTGAGTATTCATCCATAATGCAAACACACGGAGATGATGGACGGAGTGCTATAACTTTTCAAACACTCACCCCCAGTCACAGATCTGGGTTGAATCCATCATCATTCTTTAGCTCACTTTGCCACCCCAGTTCAGACACAGCTAAATGCAAATCAGTCTTGACCCTGTGCCTCATGGGAACAGTCCAGCCCGAACTGCCAAGTCATGTCTTCCCTGGACCGGAAACAAGCATCCTGGGACCATTAGATGATACCCATTCTCAAGAGGACCAAGAAAATCAACAACAATTCTCTCCCAAGCATGGTTAGGCAATTCTGACATGTTTAACAGGTCCTGGGTAATGTGTGATGAGAGACAGTTGCATAAGTGACAGGCCTTTAACTCTCTTTCAACCTTTTCGACGAGATGAGGAAACCAGACTCTGTCTCGAAGAGCTCTCTTTGTGGCAACTATTCCTCGGTGTACCTCGTAGGCTACTTCAATTACTTGTTGTCGTAGACTCCTCCAAATGACAATTTGTGTACCTTGCAAGATAAGGCCTTCCTGAGCTACAGTCAGTTAATCTTTGACATTTCTGAATTTTAAATACTCACTGTCACTGGTGAGCGGTCAAGAGTGCTGGTTTCAAGATTGGTGGGCAATAATGTCTTACAATTTCAGCATGTCACTATTTTGGCTCTTAGCAGTGACAATTTGTTCTAATGACATGGCAGCTGGTGTATTCGATTTTATAATGAAATGTATGTAGGCTTCAGCTGTCTTAGATGGGGTTCCAGGGCATTGTAATGGCACTTTTGAAAAATAATCAGCAGTATTTTATAACTTTCCCTGAAAGGTGAACAATTGAATAGTTGTAATCTCAGACCCCAACATTCAATACGAGACGGCATCTTGGCTTTTAAATTGCCAAATATTGTCAATAGTGCTTGATAATCGGTCACTGTTGTGAAAGAGTTTCCATATAAGAACACATTGAAATATTCACAAGCCCACACCACTGCCAAACTTTCTTTCTTAAGTTATGAATAAGCACGATATGCATTCGGGCATTTTGCTGTCCAATGTGCTGTGCCAGTATTGTGCTTAACCTGACAGGGCTAGCAACAACTACAACCTTTGTATGAAGCTTGAGATCACAGTAGGCCATTTCAGTGGCCTTTCGGTGGCTTGCTCGATTCTCTTGAAACTTTCTTTGCACTCATGTGACCACTGAAACACCACATTCTCTTTTGTTAATTCTCATAACGGTGCACTCACCGTGGCAAAGTCTTGTATGTATTTAGAACTGTAACTGGCCATCCCAAGGAATGAACATAACATAGAAATGTCCTGTGGGGGGGGGTTAGCAGTAGATAGCGCTTGCACTTTGGGTGGACCAGGTGTCATAACCCCATCAGAAAAGATATAACCAAAGAATTTAAATTTTTTCTAATGGAATTCCCATTTGTCAGCATTCAAAGTCAAACCAGCATCATTTAGCAAACGACCTAATTGCACGACAGCTTTGTCATGCTCTCTCTGAGTAGCTCTGAACACTAGTATGTCATCACTATAGATGAAGGCATTTACAACAGGCTGTATGATACGTCGAATGATGTCTTGGTAAAGTTCTGCAGCAAAGGATACACCAAAACTCAATCTCTTGTAGCGAAACAGACCAATATGTTGAAGAGGTTGTAATATACCTGCAATTCTCTTCAAGTTCCAACTGGTGATATCCTTTGTTTAAGTCGAATTGAGAGAAAAACTTGGCACCATTCAATTGAGTTATGATCTCAGCAATGTGCGGTCCTGGATATCCTTCTCTCTCAATTGCCTTGTTGGCCTGACGCCTGTCAAAGCAATTGCATACAGCTCGTTCACAGTCTCTTTTAGCCACAACCACCATGGGAGAAACCCATGGCATTGGACCAGTCAAGCGTTCAATAATATTGTGTTTGAGCAACAAATTAAGTTCTCTTTCAACATCTTCTTGTAAATGCAATTTGTCTGCATCTTCAGGCAATAGGACGAACATCATCATTTATATGTTACTGTACTTTCATAGTCTTGAGTTTTCCTAACCCACGAAGTAATGAAGGAAATTGACTTACTACTTCATGATGAGCATTTACATTGCAGTTCACTGACATCAGTCCCATATCAGCAGCGGTGTTGCAGCCTTACCTTGAAATACATGAATAGGCGCTTGCACCACTGTTTTCTTGTGTTTCGTCGTAGCTACAAATTAACCGTTACTTTTTAGAGGTGTCAAAGCAGCCCATGTATATACTTTAGTTTTTAATTGCATAAGTTGTGGTAATGGAGATAATTCACAATATTTCTCCTCAGACATAATGTTAATCGATGCATTGCTATCAATAATAAAAGTTATTGAACACCCATTTATCTTTAGGCTAATCTTCGGACAATGTTTGAAGGTCTTTGGTGCTTTTTCATGTCGATCTTTCTTTTGTCTGTGTTTTTTCTCACACTCGACTAACCCCACATGTGCACGTCTCTTTGAAGTAAGCATCGACATTGCGCAGCTATCATTGTCACCTTTACTTGAAATCGATAATAAGGAATTCTTTGACGAAGATTTTGATGACAATCAACTTCGTTTGGTGCCGATTTGCCTCAGCTGATGTGACCGCTTCACCTTTTGGGAGCGGGTCGAACGTCATTGATGCAATGCTTGGACAGGTATTTTGTCTTCAAGCTGTGATGCACTTGCTTTTCCATTTGCCTTGCAAACCTTCACAAAATGGTTCGCCTTGCCACCGCCATTGCAAATCTGTCCTATGGTGGAACATCGACCGTTGTGTGGAAACAACAATCCACTTCTGAAGCACATTTTCTTTTTCAATCAAACAATCAATCAATCCATTAGAATTTGGAGAGCACGTCTGCTTCACCATTGAGGGTCTGGAGGCGCTGTCTGATAAATCTGCCTGTTCTCCTATCCGTTGAACATCCATGTCTTGAGGTCCTTCCTGAATTGCTGGAGCAATGGTGAAGCTCTGAGGTGCAGTGGAGGTTATTCCAGGTCTTGGCCGTCAGATGGGAGAAGGTGCGACCTCCGTTGTTTGTCCGTCGGATGCGACGGGTGGCAGCTAATCCGAGGGATCCGGATCTGAGTTTCCTGGTCGGCTGGTGAAAGGTCACATGTTGGTTGAGGTACGCAGGTCCTTCGTTGTGAAATGCCTTTTTCTGTGGAGACATCACTTTGTGTCCCTCAGCTTTATGCTTTGGCTTACTCTTCATGTTCATGGCTGATGCACTCTGGGCAGCTCCGGCCTCTATGGCAGCCGCTTGTCGATTAGCACATTCTTCTGCGTGGGCAGCCGTGAGGACTTGCTCTAAGCTCAGAGTTTCCTTCAGCAAACGTCGTTGAAAAGAATCTGACAGACATCCATCTATCACTCTAGGCATGTAGCTTCCTCATCATTAAATTTATTGAACTTACAGTACTTTATGAGGAGATCCAGTCTCTCACCAAATTCATTAATGGTTTCACCTACTGTCTGGCATTCTTGACTGAAGATGTATCATTCATAATTTACATTTGGCACTGGATTGAACTTGACAATCAAGGCTGCTTTCATGTGATTGTATGTCACTTCACCATCCTTTTTTTATGGCTCATCTATTGCCAATATTGTGTTTTTGGCAGTATCAAATGATAATGGCAATTTTAGGAATGCTGCAGCATTGTAGACCAGTGTGGAATTTAATGAGGTGGGACGTGGCTGTCTTTCGGCCACTGCTTCTAGCTCATTCTCTCTGAGACCCTGTAACTGACTGTCCTCTGGATCATCGTTGATGACTAGAAATGTGATTCTCTTCTTGGTTTCCATCAGTGGCGTAACAAACCTTGAGGGGCCCCCCTGCAAAGTAAATGGAGGGGTCTCCCCTCCCTGGCCCACCAGCTATCATTTGTGCCCCCCCTGCATCTGCCACTATTCCGGACTCCTCACTGACTTTCACTCTTCAAAGAACTGTGGAGTTGTTCTGAGCCCCACTCAGCAGTTTTTGATCATTGGCCACTTTGTTTATGGACTGCTTCGCACGGCCAACCCCGGCCCTCTCTCTGGGGCCACTCCACAGAAGACGGTGGTCTGATGACTTTCTTTAGCTGTTTCTGTAAATAGACAAGTCTTTTTGTATTCAAATGATTTCATAAGTAGATAATGTTATGATATTCAATTGGCTTTGCGCTTAAATGTCTCTTTGTAACCACCTGGTTGATCTCTGCTTCATAGCACATCAGGTTACAATTTACCTTGTACTCGATTGTCACAATATGCTGTTTTTCAAGTCCTGGTGGCATCCGCTTTTAGCATTATCACTCCGTATGGCACACAAGGCCCTCCACGGCACCGGACCAGCATACCTGAACAGCCTACTCAAATTCCACGCACCCCAAAGGACCCTACGATCAGCCCAGCTCTCCTACGCCGTGGTCCCCCGCACCAGAAAGACCAGATCGGGAGGCCGCTCCTTCTCCTTCCTCGCGGCCAAAGCATGGAACGCCCTTCCGCTCCACCTCAGACAGACAACATCGCTCCCCATCTTCGCAAGAAACCTCAAAACCTGGCTCTTCGACAGACCCCCTCCTTGATGGAATGGAACCTGCATCCCCCCACCCCCACACCCCTAGCGCCTTGAGACCCTTACGGGTGAGTAGTTGCGCTTTAACAAACCCCTGATTGATTGATTGATTGATTGATTGATATGACATATAGCTTTAATTTGCATAGTAGTGCGGTACCTCTGTTTGCGGCCTTCTCATTCAATTCTCGGCCACAGATGTGTAGATTTTCAATGATGCTTTCTCTGTTTGCAAAAGCTTTACATAGGCTGGTGTTGCGCTGAGACTCCACAGATGCCAGCGTCGATTCTGCACTTTGACTGCGGCATGCATAAGCAATGCGCTGGACCACAGCAAACTCTCTGGGAGAGCGCTGTTGAGCTAGATGTTACTTATCCCTTACTCATCGCCAGTTGTAACATCCTACCCAGCCCGGGTACTTGCCAATGACTATGCCACACATGGAGAGAAGTTATATATATCTTTATTCTTCAGCGTGTAAGCAAGAACTCAACATTCTAAACCTGCATTCACTTCATTACCCTCGAGCACTTACGTCAAAGTTCTACAGAGTCCATAAGGAACTAAAAAAGTTCAGTCATTCTTTATTTGCAGGACACTACACCATCATGGGGCATAAATGTCAGCAGGTCCTGATTCTGTTAATTTGCACTCAGAGATTGTCTTTTTGAGCAACATAGTACAATGTATGTGCACAAAATGAGTCTGAACTACCACCATAGTTGCTTAGCCTGCCATTTGCGATGATCTATCTATATCCTGAGTGGCCTATCATGTAGCGACTCCTCTTTCCTGTTGTTCCTTTCCTTTTATCTGCAGTCGAATTTATTTATTTGACTATGTCTCTAGATAGCAATCATACACAACCTTAACCTTCCTCGAATCTGTGCTACACAAATACACAAAAAAGTCTGTTAATAACCAAATACACAAATGATCAATCTTTCAGATTATGAATAACTGACAAACTAGATACTGCTATGTAGAGGTAAAGATGTTCACAAATGTGCAATATGGATCTGTCAGCTTGTCTACCCTCTACAACCCTGAGCCAACACTATTCAGTGTTTGCCAAGGAAGTCCAAAGAATGAATAACGCACAAGTGATGTCATGTTATCAAATTTAAAAATACTAAGAGCTACTGCATCCGAACCATGGGCAATACAAGAATTCCAAATAAGCATTCATCCACTGTTTCGCATTTGATATTTCTTCATATGCTGTTGCACACTCTACCTTCTAGGTATTTCAAGAATCACAGTACCAGACACAAGAGAGCACAGGCACTGTTGAAAAAGTTACATAGTACCTGACAAATGTGATGGATATCCGTCTGCCTTATTACTAGTGCCATACGATTTAATGCACTTGTAATAGGCAGACAGGATATCATTTATGAGTGTGGTGGAGTAACATTCCGCCAAACCATAAATCAGGCCTTTGGCTTTCAATGTTTCCCTTCGGGTGTGTCCTATATATGTCAATGTTTTCTTTCTGCATCTGTTATGTGAATATTAAAAGAATTCCCATCTGAGGAATAATATTGAATTTCTCAAATTCTAGAGTTGTGTTGCTCTTTCTTAAGTATACTAGCCTGTAGGGGCTACTGGGAAATAATATTTTACAAGAGAACAACCCTTTAAGATACTATACCAACGTACAATGTAGATATTTCAATTCACAACTTCAATACTAAGAAATAAAAATGATATTAAAAGTTAGGCTTGTTTCTGGAAATTTGAGAACGTCTGGACCAAGTACATACTACTAATTTTAGTACAAAATATTCTAGCAATGACCACTTACATGACTTGATGCTGGCAATGTTGCCTTGTAGATGGTATTCATTTCAGACATTACGCATGCAACCATCTCACTTTACAAGGCGTGACTGCTATTATGTGCAGACAACTACCATTTATATGATCTGCACCCTGGCAGACACAGATAAAACCAGATGCTTGTCATGTGATAAATATACCCTCTTCACAGTACCATCAAGGGAGTGCTCACTGAATTGTTCAGCGGTGCACTGACAAGTCTGATTGGAACCTGCCAGATGCAGGAGGGATTCAATTACTTTGAGGATATTTCAACTTTGCCATATTTGTTACACAAGTACTATGAACATTATGAAGGATGTGGATGTTGTCATAAAGCATTTTGTATTAGAAATGGTGATGAGCTTGTCTTATTAATGTATGTGTAAAATTATCTGTGAAAAAGTAATAATTAATTTAAAATACTAACATTGGTGCCAAAGAAGAGAAAATGATCTTTCTCTTACTATCCAACATTTCCATATGGTTATCTCTTTAAAGAAGAGCGAATGATAGCCTGCACATCTTTTCAGCACCCATTACAATAATGATAATGAGGAATTGTGCATTTAGGCCGTCTCTGCCTTAACAATCCAATAAAATATGTACACCTATTTCCACATAATATTTGCACCCCTACCTGCTTTTGCTATTTCTTCCAAACTGTCCTCATTACATCACCCTAAAGGATAACTAACCATACTGTATTCAAGTATACTCTTGTTGGTGTTTGGTTGAGAATATATGAGAAAAATCTTGTGTGTATATGTGTGTACATGTTAATTACAGGTATTTGAAAAGAAATTGCTTACTTCAGCACAAATGTGCACATCAGACCATGTAAATATTGCTGCTTCTATGTACCTATGGATATTTATATAGAGGGGTTTACTCCAGTCACTAAAACTTTACCAGGTGTCCTGTGTATATATATATATATAAAAATGTATTTCAGTTTTGTTATTAAAAAGAACAAATACTCTCTTCAACCTTTGGCCCATTCCTGCTCTCTTTTACTCATCCCAAACCTTTTTGACTACTATGAACTCCCAAACATCCTTATCAAACTTCCCCTCCTGTTTTTAGCCCTGTCATCCAACTAACAATCACGCACGATCACTACTTACTAAAATACCTTACAACTTCCCCTTTCAAATCCATACCCATCCTTCTAACCTTATTCGGAACTCTACTAACCTACTAAAAATCAAGAGCACAAACCTAACAGAAGTAGTGCACACAAAAAATAAAAAAATAAACCTTGTGCACCCGCCATAAAGCGCTTGAGCGCCATGTCTGGGTTAGTAGGAACTCTATAAATAAAATGTAGAATTAGAATATCCCAATAAAAGGGAAAAAAGTTCTGCCAGGTGTGAAAACTGCAAAAAATTGCTGTATTTATTTACTTCAGTGTGCTAAATTAGACAATTTTTAACATTTATGACTATTTGGACTCTTAGACGACTTTTAAATCCCACCTTGGAAATCACTAACTCTAAAACTGGCGGGAGGGAAGTTTATTCCAAATATCTTTGACCATCTACAACAAGGAGACCAATGGAATGATTCCAGAGTCATGTGTGTGCCAGCAATTTAATTGAAAACAGAATTCCAAACTTTGAAAAATATTTTTGAAGTCTTTCTGAAAATCCTCATTGCACAAAGACAACCATTTTAAGAAGGATTTGAATCAATCTTCAAATTATCAATTTTCAAGAATCTTTGCATCCTCATTATTTATGGCTATTGTATTGTAATTGCACTTATATAGCGTTTACTACCCCTGATGAGGTTTAGAAGCACTTTTTCGGCGAGTAGCACGCTACTCCAGAACCCAAAAAGGATAAGTGGTGAATTAGTATAGTGAATATGAAATTAATTTGAGCAGTGGATATGTTAGTCTGTTATTTGGATTGAGAAGGTGGAGGGATGGAAGAGGGAAGGGTTTGCATTTATATAGTGCTTGCTCCCCTGATGAGGTATTGTAGCACTTTTATATACCTTCCATGTACTTATGTATCTTTATATTTATTACTGTACCTTCCACGTACTCATGTATCTTTATATTTATTACTTATTACTTTGCTTCTAATTCAGCATATCCAATGCACTACCCTATATCTCACCCTGTATCTCTCGCAATATATCTTCTTCTTCCACTCTGACTCATCTCAAACCTCATTCCACTACTCTCTTCAATGCACTACCCTATTTCTCACCCTATACCGCTGTCAATATATCCTCTACCTCAACTCTCTGACTCACCTCAAACCTCATTCCACTACTCTTTCCAATGCACTACCCTACTTCTCAGCCTATACATTTCTCAATATATCCTCTACCTCCAGTCTCCCCTTCATCCCAACTCCCATACCACTACTATGATCCCCAAAATAACCCTTTCTAGACTCTTCCCTCCTTGCATCATCTCATACCTATTTTACTATTCAGATCTCCCAAACAAGCCTTTCTAATACCTTCCCTCTGACTCTTCTCCCTCCACCTCCCCTTTACTCATTCCAATGGTCGTCTAAGAGTTAAAGGATTTACATTATTTTGTGACTTAGGAAAAACAACTTCAGAACTTATTTCAGAATTGGAGGTGAATAACCACTATGTTAACTGAGGGTTATATTCTCTCCCAGGGAGGCACCAATGCTGTGGAGATGGGTATTTCACTGGTACAATATTCCCTGTGGTAACAAGTTTTGGCTCTCTCAATGGGGAATAACAGCAGGAATTGTTGTCTGTGGGTGAATTACTGCCTTTTTTTTATTCACGTCGACCCTTTTTCTCAACGCCTATTTTGGCAGCTTTTACCTGCCAAAATATGCACAGAAAAACAAATGGGAATGCAATAAACAAGCAGGTAAAATCTAATATGGGTGGAAATTCTAATATCCGTCTCTATCAGAATTACATTTCAACTATAAATGAAGATCTGAGTATGACACCAGTTTTAGCTAAATCCATACTCCTGTCACTTAGATCTGACCAATGCACATGGGCAGATAGACAACCCTACTAAAATTACATTTGCAAAGGCAGTTTCCAGTGGTTTCACACTTGCTGATTGATTTTAAAATATGAGTTAATGAGTGCCGATGGTGATTAAGAACATATTTCATGTTTTATGATCGCTAGCAACATGGTTTGCATGAGAACGGGCCACATTTTAAATTACCACCAGGTAATGCCTTGCTTAGCAAATACAGAAATTAGCACACTTTGCTGTCAGCACCTAATACGCACTAGTGTGAAAAATTGGTGCAAATTCTATTTATACCAATATTACACTAGATCCTAGGTCTAAATGATTTGCTAGTGCTATCTGTTCATGTGATAGTGAAAAAAATGAGGTAGAAGCAAAAAGATCAAGAGATATTTTCCCACAAATAGAAGTTTGTAAATTTCATGAAATCAACAGTATGTTTCAACCCACAATTTCAGCTCTCCGTGCTCAATTAAATACCCTCAATGCCCCCAACACATCTGTTTGTGCTACAGTCCTACTTGGACAGGTTCTGCATTTCATGTACCTTTACTATCGTCTAATATGTGAATTTTTTCTTAAATGGCCGAGATCTTCACCATATTTGCACCTGGAATAGCTAGAATTATGTAAAAAAAAATCAACAAATGTATCAGAGATGATCATTGTTGTCCCACTACGATCACTATGCAACAAACTGAAACAACGTCAAGAATGTCCAGAATATTTAATGGAAAGGCAACTATTATACAAGATACATCCAAATATTCTCAAGAGTGAATAGAGCATGTCAAGAAGGATTTATTAATATGCCAGAAATAGACAGAATGCCACAAACACCAAAAATGGCCACAGTATTTGAAGAATGAGCTAGTATTATTCCAGGAATAGACAAAATATTTCCAAGAATCACCACTATATGTTATGGATGAGCCACTATTTTAACTGGAATAGTTGAGCAGTTGCCAAGAATAGCAGGATGGGTGGCTATTATGCCGAGAGGAAAGTGAGAGTATCATGTCTAATGGCCACTATATGTCAAGGATGGGCCAGTCTTATGCCAGAAATTGTTAGAATGCCATCAACATTTCTCTCTACATGTCAGGAATGTAATACTAGTATGCCAGAGATAACCAGATTATTACCAAGAATGCCACAATATTTTCAAAGGTGGGCCACTAGTGTGTGAGAGATAGACAGATTGTCCGCAATAATGTCCACTATATTCAAGAATGCACCTCTGTTATGCTATGTACCACCAGAATGTCACTATGAATGCCCACAAAGTCAAGTATTTGCAATTTAGGGTGCAATTGGGACTGGGTTAGACATTCAGCTCTGCAGCCCACACAGCCCACAAAACATCTCCTACCATCAGCCACCCGCCCTCGCCCACAAAACACACCAATACACACATTCACACTTTCATACAGTCAAACACAGATACACACCCATCTCTATAGACCGATTTTTAACTTTTAACTAGTTACAGTTCTCAGCCACGTGGTACTACAACCAGTCCTTCAGCAATCCTGTAGCTTTGCCCTGAGGCCAGGCATTAGTGTAATCAGCTAGCAGCAGATATAGGAGAATTTGTCATAAGTGACAGATAGATTCTGCTTGTCCATCCAAGGCCCTTTCTTCCTCTGCCAATCAATAATGGAGGGGAGATCAAGGGAATTAATTGACTGAGGAAGGAGTGGTACTTGTAACACTCCTTGATCAGGCAGCTGTGTTTTTTACGCACATTGCACGCAAAAAGGGCTCCATCTGAGCCAACCCTTATTTTCATGCAGTTTTATGTGCAGGAGATCATTACCTAAGCAGAATGCCCACGTTCAAGTCTTCAAATTAGGTAAGTACTTCTGTCTACTGCGCCTGAAGAGCGGTTGACCTCCCCCACTCCTGGAACACCCACATCACCGGCTAAAGAATTTAATTACTCTGGACTCAATGCTGGTGGATGACTAAACCTAACAAGGGCAATCCAAGGAATTACCATGAGCACTTGTGTAGGAGTGATTGGGATCCTTGTCCCGCTTCCAGGAGTTCCACCTGCAAGCTACAGTGAATGTGTGCCAGTTCAAAGGGCATTCCACAGACCTACATTATATCCAGGGTGGTGAATGTTTTGGCTATCACAAGCTCTCTGGTGGCTTAATTCATTGTCACATTTCCAACACCCTATCTTCCTCGCAGGCAGTTTCAGGATCATTTGACTGCTGCCTTACCTGCACTTTGAATCAGGTGCAGGAGAAGCGGGTGGCTTCAACAGGAGGTGGGATCAGATTACTTCCACCAAAATCAAGATAGAGAAATTAGTAATAAAACTCTGAAATAACTCTGGTACAGCAGAATAAAGGATCAGTGTAAAAGTGCAGACTTCATTAATAGTGCCTCATGGGGGAAGCAGCTCAGTAGATCATGGTGGAGGCTGCAGTACATCTGCTACACATGTCTGTTTTATAGTAAAAACTTCAAGTTTCTTACCGCCCACCAACATGCTCATCATACATGTCTGAAGAATTAATCTTTAGCTTTCCTCGTCAAGTAAAAAGTTACTTTATTCTCGTAATTTACAAAGCTTTTCAAGTATTTTCTTATGAAAGAGTAATTTGTGACAAAGACATCATGACCATATTTCATAAGTATATATGTAAGTGAACTATTGAAAGTGTGATTTATGTCTATGTATATTTGCTTATTACCAGCCCAACGTGATCAAAGAATTTAAATGAATTGTGTACCAGTGTTAATATGTAATGCCCATTTGATTGTAGCCCTGTAGTGGCTAGATTAGCATTAGTAAATACTTTGTAAATTGCTTCCCACTTTATTGTTTATCTGGTAGTCTGTGAATATGACTTAGGGGGTAATTTAAAGCATAGCGGGCACTCTGCCCGTTCACCAGTTCAGCCAAGGCCATTGCCTCCACATTGCTGGCAAAAGACTGCACACTATACTTAGAGATCCCCACCAGACAGGCAGGGATCTCAATGCATTGTCTTCATTGGCAGCAATGAAGCTTGGCTAGGCCAGCACCGTATTTGATGAGTCTGTTCTGTAAAAAATGTTGTTTTTAAAGCCTAAATGCCCACATTTATTCTTGAAGAAACAACAAAACAATGACCCCAACACACAGGGTGTGTTTTCACTGCACATGGGTGCCACTGGGCACTTTCCCTGCCCAAGACATCTATTCTTCATATCTAGTGACTGCCACCCCACCATAAATAGGGCGGAAAGATTGTCATTTTGACCTGATGGCCCAAAAGCCAGAGATTTCTGATAGCCAAACCATCAGACGATCTACCAGTGCAAACCCAGCCCTTTCCCCGACTCTAAGTAGAGCCAAGGATTAGCGAGTATGGCAGAAGGAACAATAACAATCTACAGCAGTCCTCACACTTTGCCAACTCTAAATGCCCCTGTTAGTCTATTCTGAGCACACCCAAAGTAGAGGTGAGGCTTAAACATGTCTTGTCAGAGAGGAAACTTTTCATAAATTCCTAATATACACGTCTAAGGTTTGGTGAATTTTGACTCAAAAGATTTTAAGAAAAGGCTTCTTTGAGGGACCATGGATTTTCTATGTAGTAAAGCCACCATAGCGTGAAAACCATTACCACACTTTGTGGTTCACCTTGCAGCAATTTTATTTGCATTACAAATGTTAGAAATAGTGCAAAGGAGTAACATAAAAATGCAGATAGACCACAACTGGTTTCTGAAAACTTTTTCAACACAGACCTATTTTCTCCACTTTAATCTTCCAGGTACAACCTCGAGGAATTTATGCAGGGAAATACCACATTGTGGTATAATTAAGCACAGCACAGAATCCTGAGCCTGGGTATGCCCCGACCTCACGATGATGGTCAAAATGTTCTGTGAATAAGACTTATTAAATAGTTTTCATAAATTCGCTTAAAGAGACTTGCTTTAAACTCTGAAATCCTTGATCAATGTTGTTATCTAAGGAGGCATTACCCATTTGATGATCTTTAGGCTAAAATTTTAAGTTATAGGAAAACAGATTTTAAATTCTCTATCCTAAGTCTTACACGTCTACTGCCCTGCACTAATTACGCATAGGAATCTGTGCATAGGGAGCAAATTAATAACAGCTATTTGTGTATCAGGGCCCTATAATAACATTGAGAGTTTCTGATATGATAATAAATCATGCGGCAGAGTTTGTTTGGCAGAATTACCAGTTGTATATTTTCTTAATGCAGGTGTGTTTTAGCGGTATACTGTTCATTGAAAGCAGTACTACATAATCCTGTTGCAAAAAGTACTATACTCGTCTAATTTCTAGACTTCTCATTGTTAGAAATGTTTGAAATACATAATTCACAGGACTAATGTAATTTCAGTTAGTTATGGAGAAATATTATTTCACAGGTATGACATAAATTTTCATGAAATACTGGACTTGAACTCTAATATATGTGAATAAGCAAACGTCTATTCCCTGAAAGACTAGCAGAAAGGGCATTATGATTACAATTCAAAGAATAAAAAAACGAATTTCACCAGTCACAATTATCTACATATCCAGAGTATATATCCCCTCAATACACTGCACATGCAATTCAGACATGCCCTGCATAAAGCGTCATTCTTGTAGTACTTGGGCATAGTTTCAAATAGGCAAAGGCCACAGAATAGGGCCAGAGGGTAGATAACCAAGAACACTAGACGGCATGGCCTTGGGTCATACCCTATACCCAGTGCTGAAATTAGAAAAATGTTACTCCAAAAACCTATAAAGTGGGGGGTGACGGCGTGGCAGAGGAAAGGAGGTAGAGTCACATTGGAAGGAGCTTGAAAATCAGAATTTGACTGTCAACTTATACATGTATTTCTAAAAAAACTGCTGCACAAAAGACGGCATTCGACTACAAAGACAAATGTGACACCAAATTTGTTTCAGGTTTCCTAATTGGTTACAAAGGGGGTGGATTTTAAAATATCTTACAGGGTTAAGACACCTGCTGCAGAGATCTCTGTGTGCTCAGAATTTTTGAGGGGATTATAATATTGGTAAAATAACTGGTGGTTAATGCAGTTCAGGAAGAGTTCTGTGTTTTGTCCAATCACAGTTTTGACTCATTAAGGTGGTACCTTTGCCCACAGGACTTACTGAGCACTGGACAGAGATCAAGGTCTGGGGTCATATCCTATGGCCAGTACAGCTCTGGGCACTCAAATACCATGAAAATGTTCAGAGGAGTCAGCCTGGCTGCAGGTTTATTTCAGCGATTAAAATATGCAGCGGAAACACTGTGTCAGTTACACCTAACATAACTGAAGGAACCTAACATGCTGTCCTTGGACATGCTGAAAAGGGAAAGTTTTTGGACCACTTCACCTTGCATCTTCAAAGAAGCCGCATAATTCTACATGGCGTCCTCCAGAGTGCTGGAGCAGGCCTACAGGGCGCTGCAATGCTGCATGCAGGGTTCACACACCTGGGAAATACAGAGACTGGACAAACAGCTATAGACCTTGCGCGAAACGGCATCAAAACTCGCATCCAAAACACGACCGTGGAATGGGAGGAGCGATCTTTCCCGCATCGTTTACACGGTGTCCAAGTTCTACTGAATTGTCTACTTGGACTATATTCTAGCACCATGTAGAGCAGCTACCAAGGGCCAGGAGTCGCTTGACAGCGAATAACTGAGATGAGTTCTTTATCATTCAGTCTTTTTTTTACCTTTCTGGAGGTGGAGTGTGTAATGTTGGCTCTGTAGGGTGGGCTGTGCCACCCTAGTATCAGTGAGGAGGGGTGCTCCTGCCCGACCCCTGAGAATAAGATAGAGTTGGCGTAGCTGACGTATGCACGCGGCGTGCGCCAAGCATGGTTAATAAAGGGCCCGGGGTGCCGGGCGTGGCAAGTGCGTAACGAGCCACTAAAGTAACCACAGCCTCCGTGTGTGATTATTGCCAGCATTGTTGGGCCTAGTGTCCCCCCCCCTATCCAGGACACTACACTGGCGACGAGGGGGTCGCTCCCCCATCGCGTGCCCCGCTGCACCTACACGGCCCCAGCAGCCTCCGCCTGCAGCCGCTGCATCCCGTCAGGCCTCCGGGACCCTGCCACCTAGCGTCCCGCGACGGCGGCCGTTTTGTCCTGCTGCTGCCTCTAGTGTGGACTCCGCACGGCAACCGGGTGAGCGCTATACTGCCCACGCGTCCCCGGTCGCCGCCTCTGCCATCGTCGCACCCCGTGACCCGGCAAAGCTCAGAGCGGGACGGCCAGGGAAGCTCGGCCCCTCCCCGCCGCTCGTCGCAGCTCCGGCCAGCGCTGCGCGGGGCCTCCCGCCGGCACGAACCTGTGCGTCTGCGGCCCGCAGCCCATCCTGCATGGCGCCTGCCTGATTGGTGACCTCAGCTCCCTGGACACTCCTCAGGAGGGGCCTAGTGCGTCCCCAGCAGCCCAAGGCCTCAACGCGCAGCACCTCCAGCCCTACATCTGACCTCTACGTGTGTGCGCCTATTCCCCACAGCGTCTGTCCCGGATACGGCCACCACGCAGGAGGTGGGGTACTCACCGACCACACGTCTGCCTACCAGCCACGTGCCCTCGGCCAGATCCAAGTGGACACAAGAAGAGAGGCGAGTGGTTACAGGAGTCAGTGCCACGCTGGGATACCTGCTCGGCAGCAGCAAGGATGCCCGGAGAGGGTACACTGCTGTCGGCGCCGTTTATCACTCTGACGCAGGAGACCACCACCTTCACCCATCATGGCCTCATTCCCATCCCTGGAGCCCTTCGTCATCACCGCCCCCCCCCCCCCTTCACAGGCTGCTCGATGGAAGGCGTGGGTGGAGCGTTTAGAGACATACTTTGATGCCGCGGAGATCGCAGCCCCCCGCAGACGGTCCATGCTACTTCACCTGGGAGGGGCAGATATTCACAAGATCTCAAAAACCGTCAGGGAAGCGGGACCACCGAGGAACTATGCCACCATGCGTGACGCCATCACGGCGCATTTCGAGCCATATGCCAATCCCGACTATGAACGATTCCTCCTGCGGCAGGCGAAGCAGCAGCCGGAAGAGTCCGTAGATGTATTCCATGGGCGGCTAAAGGAGCTGGCGAGCACCTGCACCCTTCCTGATGAAGAGGATGAGGTACGGGCCCAATTCATACAAGGGTGCGCGTCAGTCAAGCTGCAGGAACGGATCCTTCAAGAACCCAATATGTCCATGCGAAACATATTGACCCTCGGTCGATCCAAGGAACTGTCCAAGGCGCGGGCCGCCCACATGGACCCCAACACCACTGCGCAAGTCAAGACGGAGCCTGTCAACGCCATACGCCAGGGGCCATCAGGGGCCAGACAGAAGACAACTGGACCAGCCAAGCGCCCAGTGAAGAGCGCAGCACCGAGTCGCCCATGCGGATGGTGTGGTGGCCCATACCCACACGATGGTGAATGTCCAGCCAGCGGGAAGACCTGCAGCGCATGCGGCAAAGTGAACCACTTCGCAGCAGTATGCCGCTCCTCCCAGCGCAGACGGCCTCCAGGAGCACGGAAACTAGTGCGCACCATCGAGCCAATCACTGAAGATTCCCCACCAGTGACATGGATGAGGACGAAGGAGCCACCGTTCACGTAGTCCGGATGCTCAACGCAATGGCAAACACAACGGTGGCGGCTCCAGTGTGTAAAATCCAGATACAAGACCACCCAGTAGCGGCGTTAATTGACACAGGAGCCACTATCAACCTCATGGCCGCGGAAGTGTACCGGAGCTTACCAGACAGACCCACACTTCAACGCACGAAAGCACAAGTCTATGCATTCGGGACACGGACACCCTTAACACTGTGTGGGGTGTTCCAGGCGGACCTCACCCATGAAGACTCACGTCAGCGCGCAAGAGTTTATGTCTCCCAAGAAGGGTCTGGATTCCTCATCGGATGCCGAACTGCCCAGGATCTGAATCTCATTCAATTTGCATTCGAAGTCCATGCGAATGACCTCGATCGACTACTGCAAGAGTCAGCCTCACTGTTTGCAGGCATCGGGTGCCTCAAAGAACCAGCAATCCGGCTTCATGTCGACAAGTCGGTAGCCCCAGTGGCCCTCAGGCACCGACGGATTGCCTTCCACCTCCGACCAAAGGTGGAGGCGGAACTTTGCGTACTAGAACAAGCTGGTATCATTGAGAGAGTGGACGGCCCGACTCCGTGGGTGTCCCCCATCGTAATAGCTCGGAAACCAAAGCAGCCGGAGGCTGTACGCATTTGTGTGGACATGAGGATCCCGAATCTGGCCATCAAGCGAGAGCGCCACCTCACCCCGACCATAGACGACATCATCGGGGAGTTGGCTGGCTCGAAGTGGTTTTCAAAAATGGATCTCCGCTCTGGATACCACCAGATCCCTCTGCACCCGGAGTCTCGTCCCATCACAACATTCTCGACGCATGTGGGCCTGTGGCGCTACACCCGTCTGAACTTCAGGATTTCCAGTGCTGCGGAAGTTTTCCAAAATATCATCAAGACGGTACTACATGGCCTTCCCGGTGTGCTCAATGTGAGCGATGATATTCTTGTGCACGCATCCACACTCGAGGAACACCTCACACGCCTCCAAGCCGTGTTTACTAGGCTGACAGACAAGGGACTCACGCTGCATCGTGAGAAGTGTGACTTTCTCCGCAAAGACATCAGTTTCTTTGGATACCGATTCTCCGATAAAGGAGTTGTCCCAGACCCGGAGAAGGTCGACGACATTAAAGCAGCACCAGCGCCATCCTCTGTGTCAGGCATCCGTAGTTTTCTAGGAATGGTAACATATTGCGGATGTTTCATTAAGAACCTCTCCGATCTGACAGGGCCGTTGAGAGACCTGACCAAAGCAACAAGCACATGGCAGTGGGGGCCCGAGCAAGAGGAAGCATTCCAGCGCACGAAAGCTGCCCTGTCGGCAGACACCACTCTCGCATATTTCGACCCTCAGAAGGCCTCCCAGCTGGTTGTGGATGCCAGCCCTACAGGCCTTGGTGCCGTCCTAGCACAGCGCCAGAGCTGTTGAGAGTGGGTGCCAGTAGCGTACGCCAGCCGGACACTCACGCCCACGGAGCAAAGATACTCCCACATCGAAAAGGAGGCAATTGCGATTCTGTGGGGTTGCAGACACTTTCACATTTACCTGTATGGGCACCCGTTTGCAGTTGTGACAGATCATAAACCCCTCCTTCCACTTTTTCAAGGATCATCATCGAGGCCTCCCCCACGCATAGAAAAGTGGATCCTACAATTGCAGGAGTTCCAGTTCACAGTAGAATATCAACCGGGCACCAAAAACCCAGCGGATTTTCTTTCCAGACATGCCCGACCTGTGACCCAACTAGAAACTGTAGAAGCGGCTGCTACGGAAGAATATGTGTGCATGATTGTGGAGCGGTCGAGGCCCTTGCCGATCTCTCTAGAAGATGTAATCAAGGCTACCTCCAAGGATGACTGTCTACAGCTAGCCATCCGTGCTGTCTCCTCCGGAGACTGGAGGGAGATGCAAACTCCTGCACCATATCGCACGGAAGCTGCCCGAGCCGTGTTGAAGGCGTTTTACCAAGTCCGCCAGGAGTTGTCGTTAACAATGGATGGCTGCCTGCTGAGGGGCCCCCGCCTTGTCCTGCCGGAGAGCTTACACATGACTGCAGCGGCACTAGCCCATGGTGCCCACCAGGGCATGGTCAAATCAAAGAACCGGCTCAGGAGCAAAGTGTGGTTTCCAGGACTCGATCGGCTGATCGAAGATGTTGTAAGAAGCTGCCCGGTTTGCCTGGCCACCAGCCTCCCGCCCTCGCCTGCACCAGTCATCATGGAACCTGGCCCCTGTACCCCATGGGAACGGGTAAGTGCGGATTTCGGCAGCCTGCCGGGAGGACGACACATGCTGGTTGTGGTAGATGATTTCTCCAGCTACCCAGAAGTGGAGATTGTGGCCACCACGTCCGCCGCGGAAGTGATAACCAAGCTGGAGAAAATGATGGCCACCCATGGCCTTTTCGGAGAAATCCGCACCGACAATGGGCCACCGTTTACAAGCAGTGAGCTGGCAGACTACTTCGTGTCCTATCGAATCAAGCATCGACGGATAACTCCGAGGTGGCCCCAAGCCAACGGAGAAGCGGAGCGGCTGATGAGAACACTGAATAAGACGGTTCAAATTGCCCTAGCGGAAAATCGACCAGTGGAACAGGCACTTTACCAATTCCTGAGAGAATACCGGTTAACCCCGCACTGCACTACGGGCATTGCCCCAGGGAGGGCGTGTTTCAACCGTGCGGTCAACGACACTATCCCTCACCACCCACAGTGGGCAGCCACACCATGCCCGCCGAACCAATCTGAATCCCGGCGAATGCACAACAATGAAGAGGCCTCTCGAAGGAGGCGGGCCCACCAGTGTTCTTTGAAGATAGGTGACCGGGTGATAGTACGAGACCGCCACCCTGGCGGGAAGTTCCGTTTGCCTTTTGAACTGGAAGCATGGACCGTGACAAAGGTCAGTGGCACTCAAATTACTGCCAAGAGAGGCTGAGAGTGGGTAACCAGGAATGTCTCTCATTTCAAGAAGACCCATGATCGTCACTCGGGACAAGGTTCAGAAGGAGATGTCGTTGGAGAAGATGGCCAACACAGCTGGTATGACCCGTCAGAAGTGGGCGGTGCCAACCTGAGAGCATCGCAGGAAAGGTTAAGTGGAACTCCAGTCGTAGTCCAGCCTTCGGAAGAAACCCTGCATCCAGAAGAGACTGACAACTGGGATAGTCAGCCAGCTTCGACCTGTGGGCAAGAGCTGACATCGTCGTCACCAACTGTCGGCGGCAGCCGAGGTCGGTATAACCTGAGGGTCCATCCGAGGCCTTCCCAGAGGTATCGGGACTTTGTAACCTGGTAGCTGCCCGAGGGAGCTGGAGGCCGAGTCTTGCAGTGGAAGAGTTTGCTGTTTTGAAACCAAGACTGTTCCGTGTTTTGGTATTGATTGAACCGATGGACCAGAAGTCTCACTGTTGATTGTTTAATGTTTGTTTGATCCTGGCATAAGAGGAATGTAATGTTGGCTCTGTAGGGTGGGCTGTGCCACCCTAGTATCAGTGAGGAGGGGTGTTCCTGCCCGACCCCTGAGAATAAGATAGAGTTGGCGTAGCCGACGTATGCACGCGGCGTGCGCCAAGCATGGTTAATAAAGGGCCCGGGGTGCCGGGCGTGGCAAGTGTGTAACGAGCCACTAAAGTAACCACAGCCTCCGTGTGTGATTATTGCCAGCATTGTTGGGCCTAGTGTCCCCCCCCCCATCCAGGACACTACAGAGTGGGGGAATATTTTTGAAAACTTGATGCATATTTGTTGCTCTTGCTTAAATTTCACTAAGGTGGCTTATACGCAAAAGGCAAACCTCCGATTGATAACTTTTTGCAAGTATGAAGCCAAGTGGCATGAAGCTTCGCCGGGCCCCAGTCTTTGAACAAAGCGTATCCATCCGTTGCTTCGAAAGAAAACTACCCACAATTGTGAGACCTGATTATCCTGCTCCGAGCACTCAGCTTTATTAAAACAGTGTATTTTGGTCATTAGTGAAGCAGTGTCCCTGGGTATATGTGATGCGGTTGACAATGGGCCCATCATAACAATGTTGCTGTCAAAGCGTTATTTCTGCGCTTGTCTGCAAGATGCCCCTTTCTTCACCGCAACCCTGACGAGGCTCCGCCCTCAGATCCTCAGTCTGGCGTGCTCCACTGTGGCGGGAGGCCAGCAAAAATGAAATGCATAACAATTGAACAAGGTCATACTGCAGTAACCGTGCATCAATGCAGATGTTACCGTTACCTGAAGACAGACGCACTTTTCTCTGTTCTTTGAACGTGCTGTGCACAAGCAGCATGCACTGCTGCACTGACAGTGCGCACTGTGTGAAAGGTGGTATGACAATTAAGAACTGTATCTGACGAGCACTGCAGCCAGACCCCACAACCCCCGTGCGATGCTTATTTTCATTACTCACAATTTCACCATCCACTCGCCCTGCAGCAGCAGGGTCCAGTTGGAGGCGGTGAGGTCGCTGCTCTTCTGCTCTGTGACTGCAGCGGAGGAGCCGAGAGCGAGGGCTGCCGTCAGCGCCAGCGCGAGGGTGACGGTGAGAGACCTGTGTGGCATTGCAGCGAGATGGGCTGAGCCCTGGATCACCGGGAGCCGCTCAACCACCGCTCCCGTGTCCCCGCTGCTGCAGCCCGCCATGTTGAGAGAGGTACAGTACTGCACGGAAGACGTGTAGTGCCAGGAAGTGGATTGGCAGCGCAGCTGCTGCTTTTCTTAAGGTGGACCGCGAGAGATTGCAGGCTCCAAGTAGCAGCTGTCAAAGCCACTCGAAGCACTTCCTGCTCTAGGGCCGAAGCTTCGTGCGTTTGCAAAGAGCTGCGTGCTTAGCTGCAGGGCGAGGGCGGGATGCAGCTGGCCTTATCTCAATCTCCCCTCTGACCGCCCATAGGCACTCAGAAACCTCGGGATGCTGTAGCCGTAGTCAAGGTTATTCGGTAACTGTTGCAACACACAACCAGCGCCCTGGAAGACGGGCATACTGGCGAGTGCCAAGCACGGAAGCGTTCTATTACTCAGTAATGGCACAGTTTATGCCCGCCACAATATAGGACTGCCTATCGAAGAGGTTTGGGGTTAAGCGTGTGTGCAGGGCTTTAAGTGGGATGAAAAAACTGGGGGGTCTCTCAAAGGGGCGTGGTCAATGTAATTAGGGGCGTAGCTTAAAAACACGTAAGCTAAAAATCTGTGTTTAGCGCAGTGTGCCGCCCGACTTGTATTTTGCTGTTCCTGTCATTGCGTCCAGAAATAGGATACAACAAGTAACATCATACCTACAAGTCAGGACTATTGGCTTTGTCAATGGTTGTTAGTTGCAAAATATAAATAAGCAGCAACTATGGCTTGAATATAATATTGAAAAAACATCGACTTAAAGCCCTGGTGACACCAGGACAATGTTGCTGCTCCGGAGTTTTAAAAAGAGAAGGGAAATCCAGAGAGAAAATGACTCTCTTTAAAGGATTTCCCTTCCCCTACAACGGTCACCACGCGCACCTCGATGTGCCTGCTGTCACTACAGTCCGGAAAAAAAAACGGACCGCCTGTGCCAGGGCACAAAACAGAGCCCGATAGAGACCCGTTTCGAGGCCCCATAAAAAAAACTGCCGGTGCTCAGACCCGGTGAGACCCGGCCCACTTAAAGCCCTGCGTGTGTGTGATATCATAGTGATAATCAACCCACATTGATGAGTTATTTTTTCCCACAGAGAACCTGTAAAAAATAAATACTTAAAAAGAAACATTAGTTAGGGAGGTCCGACGAAGATACTGAGATTTTCCCATGCAGTGAATTGTGCTTTTATTTTGAAAAAAGAATATGAACTTTTTTAAAAATTTGTTTTTATTGGCATTTAAATCAAGAAAGTACAACACTAAAGCTGAAGCATACGAGAGATATATAAGGTATGCGAGGAGGATAACGCCCAGGAGTGAGAGAGGTTAATGGGAAGAAGGAATTGCACGATATCACAATGGTTTAACAAGATACAGTTGTTGACCCAGTTGCAATATTTTAAACAAGGCGAGTATCGTACTAACAACCAAGAACGTTACATTGACATGTAGTGACCTGGGTTAAAAATACAAGAAGGCCCGAAATGTCTATTTGATGTGTAGCAAATTCCAGGGGCTGTCAGTAACAATAGTGTAGCAACAACAACAAAAATCTGGTGGTCTTTTAAAAGGAGCCAGTACTGAATCATTAATTAACACAAACAGTGCCAACACCCAGGATACCAAAGGACATGTAATCGAATAATTGTCCTTCGTGAACTTGTCGAACTTCTTGGACTTCCATCAACTACCAAGAGTGGTCAGTGTCACCATTTGGATATCCTTCCTTACCACCACCACTCTTCTAAATCACAGAAGAGGCTCATGTGGATCGGATTTCGGCCAAGTCACGAAAATCACAAAAGGAAGAAGTAAAACCAGGATAGAAGAAAACTTAAGACCATATGTTCACTAGTAACTGGCCTTACACCAAAATGTTAGGGTGATGGAATTCTAAGTGCAGTTCTAAGTGCAGTGCATATAAGTAAAGTTAAAAAGGATTTGGAAGAGAGAAAACCTCCTTTTAATTCAAATATCTCTACCAATCCTGTATTAAAAATAGTGCAGAAACGGCTTTGAACACATAGGCCGCTTATAGTATGGTCAACTAGTTTCAGCTTACTGGGCCACTTGCCCAAGCTTTCTTCAGGACCTAAACAACAACTACTATTGCTACTGCATTCCCAATTGGATCATGAAACGTGTATGTGTATAAAATTGTCATAAAAATACGACCTTCTACTTCAGTGGTTCCCAAACTTTTTCGACCCGCAGCTCCCTTGACCCATTGGTCATTGCCCGTGGCTCCCCACTGTTACTTTTTTTGGGGGGTGGGGTGGATTTAAGCCCAGCGTCGGGAGTACTTGCATTTTCCTCCCTGAAAATAACGGGGATGAAGCTGATGAAGGTATTATAATCATATATGCAGGGTGTTTAGTATTACTGAGGCGGCGCCTCTAATAAAATATTCCTAGTTACACTTCTTTGCCCATGCCTTTTTTAGAGTACCCTCTCAAACTTTTTTTTATCCCACTTACAGTGCTAGATAGCACCCCTATGCATGTAGGCCCCACTGCCAAAGTGTTTCTGCGCTAGAAGAATATTTGCATGCACTTCCATTTCTACCAATGTCATACGTGCCAACACACCAGTCTCAGCAGGGTGACTCACGATTATTTAAACCACAGGCAGCTTTATTTTTGCTGTCTCCTCCCTAAAATTGCCTCCAAATCAATGCAAGTAAAATAAATTCCATTGATTTTTTTTGATTTTTTTTTAAACGTACCTCTTTCTTGCTTCCAAATGTTGGCATTATGCCGTATATGGTGTTTTACTTCCCTGTGCTCAAGGAGAGAGCAGGCCTATCTGGAAATGTGTGTGTACTGAAAGAAATGTGTTCTGGAAGTACCTATGATTCAAGTACAAATGCCAATACTTAATAATACTTCGTGTGTTTAATAGACAGGACAACTGTACTTTCCTGATAACTTGCTTTGGTGTAAAATGCATTTTGAAAAAAAAAAAACTATTAACGAGTCTAACAAAATAAATCAGGCATCTTCCACTTACTTTGGGAGTGTTGGAAAGTGGGGATCCAGTGAAATATGGAGGTCATCTCCCTCGACATGCCATCAATTAGGCACTACGTTTACAGCTTTAGGCATGTCACTTACAAATCATCGACATCATGCGTTAAAGTGTAATTAGTTTAATGCATTTAATGTTGAAGGGTCTGTTGGCTTCAGTTAAAGTGCTTGGTGCGCGGCTCCCCTGGCTAGGTTTGACGGCTCCCCAGGGAGCCACGGCGCACAGTTTGGGAACCACTGTTCTACTTGGTCATTATTCCATAAAGGCAGAACATTCTTCACACCTTTCTTGTGTAAAGTCAAAACCTCACCTCACCCGGTAAATACTCAGGTATGGGAGACCCCGCCCTCTCCGTCGGTGCCTCGAGCTCTCCTGAGTTAGTTAGTTGACCTCCCACTAACTCAGGAGAGCTCGAGGAATAGAGATATTTGAATTAAAAGGAGGTTTTCTCTCTTCCAAATCCTTTTTAACTTCACTTATATGCACTGCACTTAGAACTGCACTTAGAATTCCATCACCCTAACATTTTGGTGTAAGGCCAGTTACTAGTGAACATATGGTCTTAAGTTTTCTTCTATCCTGGTTTTACTTCTTCCTTTTGTGATTTTCGTGACTTGGCCGAAATCCGATCCACATGATCCTCTTCTGTGATTTAGAAGAGTGGTGGTGGTAAGGAAGGATATCCAAATGGTGACACTGACCACTCTTGGTAGTTGATGGAAGTCCAAGAAGTTCGACAAGTTCACGAAGGACAATTATTCGATTACATGTCCTTTGGTATCCTGGGTGTTGGCACTGTTTGTGTTAATTAATGATTCAGTACTGGCTCCTTTTAAAAGACCACCAGATTTTTGTTGTTGTTGCTATTAGTTGTATTGGGGATTAAATCTGTAGTTTGGTCGTTAAACTTTCCCTAGGACCCTTTCTCTTGTGGAGTTGTTATTGAAGTAACAATAGTGTACCTTGATTAATTGGGAGAGGGCAGTTAGGACCCAGGATGATCAAGGGGGGCCTCGAGGAGGTTTTTTTCCAGGTGGAGATGGGAAGGTGTTTCTTTGAAGCATTTAAAACTAAAAAGGTTCCCATATGTCCTTGGGATGGGAGCGTACGGGCTTCAGTTCCCAGTACTGAAAGAGTTGCTCTTAGCAATATGCAGCATGCCGGAGTCAAGCCCCAACAGTAGGGGCAGGACGTCGACCCCAATATATGGCCATTATTCGTTTGGCCATAAAAAGGAGCATGGCGGTGAGCCTGCGGCTACATGCTGGAACGTCTGACGTAGCCCTGTAGGCCCACGAGTAGGCAGGTGGGGTAAAGATGTCCTATGATGGCATGAGTGATAGAGAACACGTTCTCCCAGAATTCCGCAACTCTGGGGCAGTGCCAGGCTAGATGTATGAAAAAGGCTTGCGGGGAATTGCATCCCATAAGGAAGTGTTGTGTGGTGGAGCGATATAAGCGGTGTGAAAACTTGTAGTGCAGCAGCCTTAGCCTGTATTTAGGTGAAAGTGCTTCCATCTGAGCACAACAATAGGACCATTGGGTGTCAGTAATAGGTGGCTCCATGTCCTCCTCCCACGCCAAGCGAGCAGCTGGTGTTGTGATTGGCACAGAGTTTTGCATGATAGTTTATACGCGAGTAACTAGTTTGCACTGTGATGGATTAGTGAGTATATGCTCTAGCGCCTGGAGTGTAGGAGGGGACGCAGGAAAAGTATCATGCAGTGCGCAGCAGGTAACACGAAGTTAGAAATATAGAAGAGTTTTGAGTGCTGTAAGAGGTGTAGGTGCAGGGCCTTCAAATGGTGGTATGAAAGTGTCTGCCGGGTAAAGGTCAGAAAAAGTTATGAGGTCTCGCCCATGGGCATGCTTTCCAGCTCATGTATCCTGCAAAGGAGGCAACTGGGGGTTACCCCCGAGGGGCACAGAAGGGGCATAGAGGCAGGGGAGACCTGAGCATTTCAGCAGTCCATCCCACGCTCAACCAACGCATTCCACTGTGTCTATGCCGGCCTGTGGTGGCTTATAGGGAAGGTAAAGAGCAGTAGATAGTGTAGAGAGGGAGGAGGTAGTTTGCTAATAACTTTGCAAACATTTTGTTGTCGACATTGATCATTGAGATTGGCCAGTAGGAGTCGCAGTGAGAGGCAGGTTTATCTGGTTTGAGAAGCGTCACAATGACTGCCTGAGGGAGGGTGGCAGAGAACCCTGAGCGAGGGATTCTTCAACCATAGAAAGCATGTGGGGTGCCAGGATGAATGCATATTCTTTATAGAAGACGGTGGTTAAACCATCCAGACCCGACGCCTTGTGCCCCCGGAGACCCTGAATGGCTTGTGCCATTTCTTCTACTGTGAACGGGGAGTCTAGGTAGGCACTGTACACACGGTCCAACTATAATAATTGAATGCTATCTAGATATGCAAGTAAGTCACTTTCTTGGTGAATGGGAGTGGCTGTGTATAGTTGAGCAAAGAAGGAAGTCATCGTATTCAGAAGTCCACAAGGGGTGGATTGAAGATTTAAATTAGCATCTAGTAGCTCCACCACGTAGGAGGATGCATGTGGTTTATGGAGCATAGTGGCTAGGAACCTCCCAGGGCAATTGCGCTCCCCATAACGTTGGGCCTGCTCACCCTGATTCAGAAAATTGGTCTTGTGTTGCGCCTCCTCAGAGAATTCCATCAATTTGTCTCTAATGGCTGCCAGTTTGGACGAATCTTTGGACTTAAAGTATTCCGTCTCGAGAACGGAGGCATCGCACTCTAGATGTGCAAGCCTCCCGCGTATGGCCTCCCGCGTATGGCCTCCCGCGTATGGCCTTAAATACACATGAATATTTCGCGATACACGTGCCACAAATGACCAAGTTCAGGGTTTCCCAAAGAGTGGAGGGAGAATCTACAGAGCCCCCATTATGAGTGAAGCACACAACTATTTTGTTGCAAATCTTCTCTCTTAATACCACGTCCTGCAAAACCCCCGGCGGCAAGCACCAAGAAAAGTCACAAGGAGCTGTCTGGGCAATGAGGAGCTCTAGTAAAATGGGGGCGAGGTTGGAGAGAGCGCGGGGTAGATGTGCCACCTTTATAACCCAGGTCTGAATGTCCTGAGAACTTAGCTAATAATCTATCCTTTACCATGCTTTGGGGTGAGCTGTCATTAGGTGCCCTCTGTCATGTCTGTGTGCAAGGGTCGCATATGGCTTGGAGGTGATTGTTCAGATTAATCGTGTTGAGTGTCAATGCAGCGCTGGGGTGAGGGCATCAGGAAGCACCTGACTGATCCAATCAGTCGTCTAGTATTACCTTGAAGTCACCACCCCATAATATTGCCACAGGACCTTTGCCAGCAATCAACCACAAGATCTTCAAGAATAAACCAGTGTTGTCAGCATTAGGGCCATAGACTGCAGCTAGGATCACAGGCTGGCTATGTAGAGTGCCTGCAAGGATGATATAGCACTCGCCATCATTGCAGAAGGTGCGGCAAATTTGCCATATGCCTTTACGCAGTAGAAGTAGCATGCAGTACAGAAAGGCATAGGAGTCACTGCACCACCTGGCACGCAGCCCCGGGGCAGAGGAGTGTGTAAGGTGGAACTCCTGAAGGAAGCAGATGTCCACTCTGGCCTCTCATCCCTTCTTTGTTGAGTGTGTGCATAGGAAGCAGATGTCCACCTGGTGTCTGGCTAAATATGCATGAACCAGGCGCGCCTTTCTGCGGCCTTTAAGCCCGTGGATGTTCCATGTCAAACATTTGGTGGATCTCATGTCATTGTAAGGAGAGGGTGTAAGGAGTAGAGTTTGGTAACCCAAAAAGTATATGATGTGCAAATGAGTAGGGAACGGGACATACCCGCGTTATGTCTGGGGAAGGGAACAGTGCAGCAACAGACAGAAATAGGAAAAACCAACTCAAATCCACTCCCCTCCCATTCCAACCCTGAACACGGTTGAGTACGACAATCCCACCCCAGACCCCAGTCTCCCATTTTGAAATTAACAAGAGATCTGGAAAAAATCCCTGGGGGCGGAGAAGAGCCGAGCGAACAACCCAGCCTTTGAATGGCAAGGTGGCTGAATGGGTGCAAGACACCCAGAGATAGGACAGCAGGCCCATTATATCTGTCTGGCATGTCCATGAGCGCAACGGCCATGGCGCTGCCAGCTGGCCCGAGTCTAATGGTGTGAGTAATAGGTGGGGATGGGCAGTGGCCACCCAGGAATATCCAGTAAAATCAAGTCACCTGCGGGCGCCAAGAAGCCAAGCTATCAATCGTTATCGCTGAGATGATCCTCTCTGGAGCCACGTGGCGAGTTCCGGGGCAAATGATTCATAGCAGTGATGTGTTTAGCAAACTTCAACGCTGATTTGGCGTCAGTAAAAAATGAGGTTCCCTTCAAAAGGGATGCGTAGTTTGGCCAGATAGAGGAGGGCATAGGGAATTTTCGCCTGCTCTAGGAGTCTCTTGGCAGGCAAAAACTCCAGTCGGGCAGCCCGAAGGGTGAATAAAGTCTGGATAGAAACAAATAGCGTTTCCTTGATATTGGAGCTTTTGATGTTCACAGACCAGCCTCAGGATCACCTCCCGATCACAGTAATTCAGGATTCTTGCAATGATAGGACGGGCCAGTGCACCTGGAGGGGGCCGCGCTCCTAGCGAGCAGTGAGCCCTCTCCACTATGAACACGGTGTAAAGGGCCTCTCCGAATAGTTTGTGAAGCATGGTTTTGACGAAATCCTCCATTTTGTTGATGATGCTGGACTTGGGGATCCCCGTGATCCGAAGGTTGTTGCAATGGGTCCGTGATTCTAAATCCTCATTTTTGGCCTTGATGAGGTCAAGTAAGTTGTCCATCAACAGAAGATGTTCCCTGGAGTCGGCCTGGGCATCATCTGCATCCAAGACTCTAGCTTCCAGATGGTCAAGCCTGCCTTCATGCTTGTCCTCATGTCTAGATTCACATCAATGGCTTTGAGGATGGTTTTGAGGTCTACAAGGAGGTCTTTGAGGTCGTTATCACCTTGGGTGGCTCCTCCTGCATGTTCGGGGGGCATCCGCCGGTGGCCAGTCCTGTTTAGCCTGTCGGGTGTGTCACTTGACTTACAGATTAAGCTTAGACTGGCTTGCATCTTGTTTACCTAGGGTTACGGTGCAGTTCGAGAGGGCCCAGAAACAGCGGTATCAGCAGGAACCCAGTAGATGGTAAAGGCAGACTAGAGTGCAGTAGTGCAAGGGTACACCAGAAAGACCGGTCCATTAAAGTGTCCGTAGCACCACACCAGCAACATAGGGCAGTCTATGATTGTTTCTGAGCCCCGCCACTCCCCGGGGAATGATCACCCGCGGGGGGCACAAGCAGGCTCACAGGGTCCCAAATATGCAGTAAGAAGTGGGGAGATCAGCTGATGCAATAGAATGGCAACTGGGATACCATTTCACCGTCACAGTACAGCAGGGAGCCTTCTGGGAGAGCCACATGAGGGGAGGGTGGCCAGGAGGACACAAGGAACAATGGGGGTGGTAATGTCAGTCACAGACAACAAGGAGTGGTCTTGGGGCTCCAGCTGTGTGGTGCACAAAAGCTAGAACCGGAAATGCCGGAGAGGAAGAAGTGTTGCACACTCACCGGCTGCCAGGAGGTCTTCAGACCCATCTCGCATGGTCTCAGCGCTGGCTGGAGTCCCCTTCAATGTGAGGTCAGGAAGTGTGGCACTCAATGAAAGCAGCAGTCAAGCACCCTTGCAGGAGGAAAAGTTGTCTGGAGGGGCCCAACAGGTCCGCCAGTAACATATGCCGCACCTCGCCAGGTAAGCCAGGCTGCCACAGCCCCGCGGGCAGCAGGGGCAGGGGCCAAGCAGCAGCTTCTGTATCCCTCACAGCTCACCACCACAGCTGGGTTGTTTACAGCAGTCCACGGTCACCTACACAGGCCACCAGGGTGCCCGCACGGTGAGACCCCGCCTCAGCATGGGCAGGCCACGGCCCAGGTCTGAGTCTCGGTGCACCGCAGCAAGTCGGGGCTGCAAAATTCGTCCAGCAGCAGCTTCAGTCAGTTAGGGAGGCTGGGGCGATAGATGAGTGTGGTGATGGGTCTGCTGTGAACCGGATCCATGTAGGATAATGAATTCGGCCTGCAGAGCCCTCTTAGCTAGCAGCCATCTTGTGGGCCGGCTAAGCTCTGCCTCAACAATATGAATTTTAATATACAATTCTTCCCTTTGTGAATGTCAGAGATGCACTTGGCAAAATTCTCTACCCACTCGAATGATGTTTCAAATAAATATGTACAAAGATAAAAGCAACGCTCCATCTAAACCGTTTCACGTTCTATGGGGGTGCTACAGTACGCGGCTTTAACCATTGAGTTTATTTCAATGCATTCCGTGGGAATCTTCACTAATGAATTTGTGTTTCATGGATGTTTCAAATGAGAATTATGTCTTATCATTAATGAGTGTTGGCCGTAAGTTATATAGGCACCGTACTAAATACATGCACACAAGGCACGGTACATTAAAGCAAGTTTATGTTTCACAGTTACCTACAAAACAGAGAACTCAATACAAGTATAAAATGAAAGAAAATCAGCTGTCCAGAAAATGTGAAAACAGTGCTTTGTTGCTCTCCCACTGCCTAACTGTATATCCTTTGGAAAAGTACTGGTAAGTAAAAGCTTTATTGTCAAGTGGTTAAAATCATAGCAAATGCAATCAAAAAGTACACAAGACATAAAAAAAACATGAGCTACAGTTCAATCTATGCATGCAAACTGCATGTGTGAATGTGAGCAATTGGGTTGCGGTTGAGGGCGGTGAAACCCTACACAAACAGCATCCAAAATCCTTGTTAGGGTGGACCACAAAAAGTCAGTAAATTAACCTGTACTTAACCCTCTTGTAGCTTGGACAATAGCAGTCATGCTTAAATTAGAGGCAATCTGTAAAGTATTTATGCAACCCTTAAACAATACTGAAGCGAAAACACAACACAAAAAAATCATATAGCAATTTAGAAGAACTGAGCACATTTTGATACATTTCTTGACACCAAAATGATAACAATCCAATCAATAGAACTGGAGATATTGGGTTTTGAAGGTTTAGATAAAAGGTTTAGATAAAGCGCCTCTGAGGGTATTTGGACACGCTGGACCAGGACAAAGTCACAAGTACAGGCTGAGCGCGATGGAGCGCAGGCCAGGCACAAGTTTGGCCTTCTGAATTTGGTACCTTATATCCTTGGGGTGCGGTCTCTGCAACAGTGCTTTGTGAGGCTTCACATTTTCCGGCGTAGGTTCTGATGAAGCTCTGCAGTGAGGCTCTGTGTGGCTTTGCGTCGCTCGGCGTCTGTCCGATGAAGATGGCAGTTGTGCAGAAAAGCTTTGCAGGGCTTTGAGTCGCCTGGTGTTAATTCTGATGAGACTGGCAGCTGTACTGTGAGGCTTTGCAGGGCTTCTCATTGCTTCACAATGGATTTGGTGGAACCTTCAGTTGGGCCAAGAGGAGCTCAGTCTCATGTCAGCCAAGGAACCAGGACATGGGGCGGCACCACTTGGGAATCAGGAACTCACTCCAAGAGTGGCCAGCAGGGCTCAGGCAAGTCCAGTTGCAGGTACAGGCAGGTCCAGTGCAACAGATCAGCTTGGCAGTTGCAGGGAGGCCTCTGGAGCTTGTTGTGAACCCGTAGCTCAGAACAGTGTGTCAGTCAGCTGACCCTTGGAGTCATTCAGGTAGCCTGGAATGAAGGGAGCAGGTCCAGTCTTCCTTCTCAAACCTTGGGGTAAGCCTCAGGCAGCGGGTCAGTGATCTGGCTGCGGGGCAGTCCTTCTTCTGCATTATCCACAAGTCCAGGAGTGTACTGATGAGTGGGTCTGAAGGCCCTATTTTTATACCTAATGCCAGCGTTGAAGTGGAGGAAGCTTCTGGAGTCCCCCCTCTTCAGAAGTGTCTGGAATGTCCTGCCTCCCTGCCCTGATCCCAGTCTGTCTGCGGGCACAAAAAACTGGTGTTAAGTTCTTTGTGAGTGAGGGGATACAGGGTCTTTGAAGTGCAAGTAGTGCTGTGCACTGCTCCGCCCCCCATCCTGCTTAGATGGCTCATCCTGCCAACACCCAGTCCGGTTATTGTGTGGCTGTCGGGGAGGAATACACAAAGGGCACCAAATGGTTAGGACAAGAAAATGCCAACTGTCTAAAAGTGGCATTTTTAGAATTGTGACTTAAAATCTTTCAGCATTAGTGGTTCCCTGCCCACATCTCCACACACAATCATGCATGGATGCTGTGGGACTTCATCCCCCAGCGTGCTTGAGGCTCTAGAAGGGCCCAAGGTCTTCCTAAATGCTTAATAGCGCAAGCCGCATCCTGCAACATGGGTCTTTCAGCAGTAGCAGTTCCCTGCCCATATCTCTGCACACAATCTTGCGCCGCTGGGGTGGGACTTCAACCCCTAGTGTGCTTGAGGCCCCAGGAGGAGCTGAGGACTTCTGGAGTGCTTAATTACGCGAGTCGCATCCTGCAGCGTGAGTCTTTCAGCAGTAGCTGTTCCCTGCCCTCATCTCTGCACACAATCTGGCGCTGCTGGGGTGGGACTTCATCCCCCAGCGTGCTTGAGGCCCTATGAGGGACCAAGGACTTCCGGACCACCTAATAGTGCAAGCCGCATCCCGTAGGATGTGATGCGTGCGGGACACGCCCAGGCGTGCACCCAGGCCAAGACCGGATCCGTCTTCGCCCATCATGCCCAGAGGAGGCTCGGCTGGGCCACCCCTCTTATGTTTGTGATTTAAGGTATTCATACATTCCTCTATATTTGTGTGGGTCTGCTTAGTGGAATTCCCCTGGGGAAACGCAAAGTAACATTGTTGGCTTCTGCACCTGGCTCTACCCTTGATGAGTTTTTGCAGCGAGCAGTGGGTGCTTTAAACCAGGCAATAGAAATAACTGAAAAGCATTTATCCCTGTCCTCCCTGTCAGCCACTCTCACCCAACCAGTGCCAGGAGACCACCCAGGGTTATGGAGCCCCTAATTCAGCCATTACGCATCGCTGCCCCTCCTCCCTGAACAGAACGTGGCAGCACCTCGAAAGGAAAAAAAATCCCCCAAACAAACCCAGGATAAAGAGGGTAAAATACAGGGCAATAGAGAAAAGAGAAAAAGAGTTGATGATGGGACAAAATCTAACAAGCAAACGAACGTATTTGCCCCCAAAAGTGCCCGCAAAGCCCTGTTCAAGATATAGACAGTCTTGTATGCTTGAATGGTGAAGATAGAGCATTGTCCTTGACAGACAAATTTGTATTTCTAACTCTCTTTATGACGCTTTGAACCCGATAATGACCCGTCTTGCTAAAATTGAGGAGCTCCTTCTCATAGAGGAGTTGCCCCCTCTATCATAATGGGAATTTAATCCAAACTTAGGAAGAGTAAGTAGTGTGACAAAGGTCAATGTTATCAGTCCTCAAAGTAATTCAAATGATTCAGGTAACTATATAGGGCAAACGGCCAAACCACAGGATCTTCTGAGCAATAGAATGGGGTGTTCCCAGAACTCTACAACACTCCCAGCTTTGCAATTACCTCCTCAAGCTACCCCACTCGTTGTGGTGTTGAAAGGCATCCCTCCTTTAATGCAGGATTTGAAGGAGGATCACAATCAACTTCTGAACAAAGTGGTTCATTGGCTAAAAAGGAGGCTGGGAGACCCAGGGTTTTTGCATGACCAAAGAAAACCCGTCCGGAGTCTCCTAGGTTGGTATTTCCCCTATATTTGATAGAAGTTATTTTATAGTCTTTAACTTCAAAAGTGAAGTGGGTATGGTAAACATACTTAGGAGACTTAACCACCCCGGACTCCCCCAAAGATGATTGAAGCCCTTCCTCTGGGCTTCTTTTACAGTGCGCCTGAAAGTTTGGCACCGATTCCTTCTGCTGTTGCCTCCTACCCTGTGCCCACTTCAAACAGTTATGAGCCAATCTTGCAAATGGATCAATTGAATTGACTTCCTACTTTAGTACCCACTACTAGTCTCTGTTCCCTGCAAAACAGAGACCCTAAGACTGAAGGGTCTAGTGTTGTCCCAAAACATGAAGCCTGGAATCTAATTTCTTGGAATATAGCAGTGGCATGTTCTAAGGTTCAAACTCCTGATTGGATTTAGTTTGTAAGTTCAACTGACTTTGTTTGCTGCCAGGAATCTTGGATGACTGAGGACCTTTATCTAAATAGGTTTTAACCCTTCATGGAACCAGCACGTCCTTAACTCGTGGGAAGGGTCAAGGGTGTTTTCGTGATTTTTATATGTGTCCACATCCCTTCGGCCAAAGTGACTAAAATTTAGTCTTCACTCTTTTTCCTGGTAACCCTCCTAGCCTTTGTAAAAGAATTAGGCATGGGCAGAGTTACTGGAGTTCTGCTATGCAAAACTCCACAGAGTCCCAAAAAAACTCAACCGCCGTACGCGGAATTATGCTAGCGGGCAGAGTTTGCCGGTGCGCCCATTCGGGTCAAAATAAGAACGTGGAGTGCATCCTTGTGCTCCAAATAGCGCGCGCACTGCACCACGCGGTTTTCAAGTACGTTCTTGCATTCTAAATCTAATGCAAACTGCACCACGCGGTCCGCACAGGCGCAGCCATCTTGTTTTTCTGCTCTCTGTTATGGTGCTAAATCTTAATATCTCTTTAATCTCTGTAAACCTCCTCCTTTAAAATGTATCTACCCCTAATTTTTATTTTTTATGTTAGTGTGTGTATTTGTGTTTGTGTCATTTTGACTTTATTTACCCTTACTTCCTTATTTCTTTCTTCTTTCTTTCCATTCCTTTTCCTTCTTTTTGGTACCCCACCCAGTGCCATGGCAGAGGGACGGCTTCCTTGCAGGCGGCGCCATCTCCCAGGTGTGCAGCCCCGGGCGATCTTTGGAGAAGAGGAGGTGGCAGCACTTGTTTTTTTTGTGCAGCACCACCACCCCTCCATGCTGGCAGCAGACTGCTGACCCGGTAGTAGATACCCCCCTGCGGGAGCATCGGCAGCACTGGGGGACAATGCACCGGTGAATGCAGCGCACCAGCCAGATTCGGAACACCGCCCAGCAGCTGAAGCACTGCTGGGTGGACATTCTGGACCGGGAACAGGACCTGCTAGTTTGTCGAGATTACAGTGCTTGGTGAGTATTAATTATTTGTTGTGTTTATTTTCTACAATGCTAGCAATTTTGTTTCCGAATTGGATACTGTTTACACTCAGAGGTAAGTTACGTTTAGTTTACGCTGGTATAATATTGTGTGATCCAGGTTATAGTTTCTGCTAGGCAGGTGCTCAGAGCTATCTAATCTTACCCATTGGCACTCCCTTTGGCTGATTAATTAAGAAGCCATTGTAGACTGTTATCCTGTCACTATAGGGAATTAGTGAGCAGCGTGTTCTCTCTGGCTTTGTTTATGTAGCTCATACAGCTCCAAGTTATTTATTTCACAGCGATGTGTAGCATTTATTTATGCATTGGAAAATAGGGAGACTGAGTTGGTCAATCAAGGGGGTTGAGAAATTGGAATAGAATCAAAGATGATTTGCTGCAATGCATTAGTTCCACATGTAGTTTTTGTTAAGGAAATTTGGACTAGGGATTTCAGGATTAGTAGGGGTAACTCAATGACAGTCGATAGCTCGAGTCGAAACTTGTCGTACTATAGGAGATCTGTTTTAGAGAAATAAAATGTGACTGCATTTGCCTGTCGGTGAAGATTATTAACTGATTCACTAATATATTTTTTTATATCTTCTTAATTACTTACATCAGCACCCAAGAACAAGAAGAGGGACATTGTTGAGGGTCCGGTAGAAGCTGGTCAGCTGGCACCAACCTCCAGCGCCACTGCTGATCACTCTGCTAACCCCAGCAAGTCCTATTATTTATTATTATTATTCCCCTAATGTTGAGTTTTATAATTGTGGACTTATGGTAGAATGAGTCTTGGGGTATTGGAATGTTGGTGCTGTCTATCATGAAGATTGCAGGCGCAAGTAAGCTAGTATTATAGATAAAATTCACCATGTATGATTGTTGAGAAGGCTTTCTTTTTCCTGCTCATGCTCTAACACAGTTGAGTTCATGAGAGAGTGGCCATGGTCATCATGGACCACCTCCCCCATGTAGTGTGTTGCTGTCTCATTCATTTATAGTTGAAATATACCAGCAGTTTTCCATGACAGTGCAGCATGGCTGTAAAAAAATGTATGAGGTCCCACTTCCATTGCATTTGCCAACCAACACCATATGTCTTTCATCGGTCATCATTCCACCCCTGGCTTGTCTAGCTTTGTGAACCGATCAAATGCCCAGAGTGATATTTTTCTTAGAAGATATTGCAGTGCTAACTGAACTGTAGAGCTGTATTGTAGTTGAATTTGGGGTGGCATATATGGCATATAAAATATGTATAATGTTTTATTCTAGCCACACAGAACACCAGTGATGCCGGCTCCAGTGAAGATGGGTCAGTTGGAGAGGGAGAACAGCAGCAGCGACGGGCACTGTTAAGTCATATAATTTCTTGTAATTACTATACTCCCTAGCTAGTACCAGGGCCTCATCGTCAACATATGACGGTGAAATGAACTCCCCCCACCTTTACCAGCTGCAGCGGTGCTTGAGTTTTTAATGGCTTCTTCTATCTGCAGCTCAGCAAAAGCACACATAATGAGCGTTGATGGCTTGAGGTGTTGCAGGAATTCTGCACCTACACAGAACTATGCGCAGGAAAACAGGAGCTCGGTGTATAGGGGTGTACCAACCTACCACCTTAGTACCCAAAATCCCGAAACCGACTAGCTATAGTGTCTCATTCGTTCTCCTCCAAAATCCCGAAGCTACAAATGATTAGACAACCCAGAACACAACACTCCCGACTCTCTCAGGAATCACGGTAGCAAGACATACCCTTTTGTTCGCTCACTCGTACTTGTCCACAATAAGAATGGTCAGAGTCACGGTTATAGTTCAAAATGTTTATTTTAACTATCGTGCTCTATAATGCAGTGTACGAGCCACTACCAGCAGCGAAATGCATAAACTTAGAACAATTAGCATTGTTACAATTCCATAGAAGATAAAGGGGGACGTCATTATATATAGACAGTCGAAAAAAGACTATAAGGCCTAACCACCCTCCCCTTGGTAAAGTGATGTTTATTATATAAAAGAAGATCTCTGGGCTTTGTTAGCAGACCCCCTACCTTAGTGCCTAGATGGAAGCTTTACATCATAGGAACCGCATAGCTCTTTCCCCCTGGAAAGGACCCTCTCCAAGTGTGTGTCAGAACAACATGCATCCCTGTAATATCAAAGCACGAGTTTCCAGTAGCGCAGCTGCGTTAGCATGTTTTGTCTAGATGCTAGGGACTGACCAGAACAGGATAACAAGTAGGCCTGGGTGGAAAACTACGCTACGCTCGCGGAGTGTGCGGAGTTTGCGCAACTACGCGCTACGCGAATCACACGTAGCACAGTGCAAAAACGCGTAGCGTAGCGGGCATTTTTTGCTCGCTCGCGGTCCTCAACGTCAAGTTGGCGACCGCGAGCGAGCAAAATCAACATCCCGGCGAGACTTTTTCCTCGTTCGCGATCGGCAACATCAAGTTGCCGATCGCGAGCGTGGAAAATAAACCTCCCTGCGAGATTCTCAACGCGGGGAGGTCAGGTTTCTCATTGCGAGTGGTCGCGTATGCACACGACCCCTCGCGATGAGAAACTACCAGTCCGCATTGAGAAAGCTGCCGCTCGAGTACAAATCTAGTCGAGCGGCAGAAAACGACCGCTTGCAATGTGCTTGATGCTGTTCGCAATGATTGCACAGTGCGGACAAGCATCCGGCACTGTGCAATCATTGCGAACAGCATTTCCCTACCGCACTACGCAGTTCGCGTAGCTACGCGTAGCACGCGTAGTGCAAAGTACACTTCGCGTAGCTACGCGTAGCACGACTACGCGAACTACGCTCAGGGTTATTAACAAGGGGCATTGGTTATCGACCTTGCACATCGTGTTCGGACTAAACTCCAAGAACAGGCAGAGAACGCAGAAAGCAGACAGTTCTCATGTGAAAGGTACAAACAGAGTCTTGCAAAACAAAGTCATGTAGCAACGTGCGCAAAAGCAGCATCATGGCAGCCGTACTCATGCTAACTTAGCAATGTCGACAATGACCCTAACAGCCATATAACACCTTCCCCTTGGCAAGGTCATAGTATATAGACAAAGGACCAAAACAGATTCTAAAGGTAAGCAGAATTCAACAACGTATGAAATAAAAATCAATTTGGAAAAAGTTTTAAAAATAAATAATATATATATATATATATATATATATATATAATTATTATGTGGCTAAATGGACGTGACTAACATGGAGGTGGTGTATCCATGAAAGCGTGTGATCCTGTCAATGCAATGCGTTCCAAAAGGTCATCCCTATCGTTAGCAGCAAAGAGGGATGCCATCCAATCAAGTAGGCCGAAGGAACAAACGTGCTCCTCGTAATCCGATGCCTCCAAGAGCATATCCGGGCAACTTGCTTGATATTCAATAAAGCTCCGTTGCAATAGGTTCTGCGCAGCCGCACAGATATCCCATTCTGCCAATACTCCAAGTGCAGCAGCACCTGCCATGCGTCCATTCCTAGAACAGGCCTGGTCATGGGCCACCAAGGGACCCATTAACTGGTCATAATCCGGGTCCAAACATGATGTATTGGAGAGGCATAAATCCAAAGCCCAGTAGAAGGGGCACCATTGACAGTAGAACACAGGTTGTACGCAAGTGAAGTAGGCAAAGCGAAAAGTTAGTCCATAACTCACGCTAAGCGTCGCTAATGGCAAGCATCCAAAAAGTTGTTGCATTCGATCACAGTACAGTTGCAATTGGCCTGGCCTGTGCAGTACCACAAGATGAGCAGCCATTGCGTAGCAGGAACAGAAGCAGCAGGATTCCACCAGCTAGCGCCAGTATTAATGGGAATCCTCCGAAGACGCTGGAAAAAATAGAATGAATAAAGGCTGGTATTACTCCAAATATCGTCTGAAAAGAAGTCACAAGGCCGGATCCCACCAGTTTAAAAAAATGAGCAAGGCCTTCGATGTCAGACGCATTAAATATTTGATGTATCAACTCCCCAAAATGTAGTGGGAGATTCATATTCAGAAGTGACTGAATCTCGCTCGAAGTTCTAGCCACCTGTAATTCGACGGTCTCTCGAGCTGAAGTGAGAGCCACTTCTTGTTGAAACAATAGCGCTTTGAGCCTGCTTAATTTGTTGAAATCTGTTTTCAAAGTCGGAATGGAAGGCCAAATGGAAATATCTACTTTCTCATGCGGGGGCGGAAAAAGCACATTGCTACAACAAGCAACATGTTGTGAAACTGTTACTATATACAGGATTCCTGCCCGTAAACCACAGCAGTCGTGGTTATTCAAAATAAGATAACTGCCGTTAGTAAGCAATGTAAAAGCGAGAATTATTGCTGGGACGGGACTCCCTTTAAAAGAACAAGCAAGATTAGGTGCCGAAACATTACAAGCGCCATGCAACTTAATGTGTTTACAAACTAGGGATTGTCCAACTGTGGAATCGCAGTCCTCCCCTGTTAGGAAAACTTCCTTATCCTCCCGATGACATCTATAAGTGAAAGGTAAGGACCATAACTCATGGAGAAACGAACTACCTAGGGGTTCAAAGTGGCCAATCGGGAAATGTTTCATGCAAGATTTAAATTGAAACAGAGAGAAAGGGAGAGAGATAACCCAGTGAATTAACCATACAGCTGAATCTGTCTCCGCCACAGAGAATGGCAAGTGTTCCAATTGGTCAATGTGTAATAATGTGTATGTAGCGTCTTTCATGGACATAAACCATTGTCTATCAGTTAAATTAAATGGCAAAAACAAAGCAGAAGCATTTAAATAATCCCAAAGTACTTTTCCCATTTTAAGCGTCTGTAACGTCCATGCAAACTGCATTACAGACAGTAATTGATTTTGACCATGAAATAATACTGATACATCATTCTGAACAATGTCAATAACAGATGAAACAATATTATCCAAGGTATAAATGCGTGAAGCCAGTGTATTAATGCTATTATCGACCACTGCAAGGACTTTTTCTAAATTTGCTTTGTCAATTTGGCGCAGACGAAGTGCTGCCTCAATCTGCGAAAGTTTCCATATTTCATTGTACGCAGCATAGAAAAATCTTTTTGTTCTCGGGGTCCTAGGACCTAGAAGAAAATCAGCCAAATTGATGTCACTTGACAAGTGAGTTAAGTGTTGTTTAACTGAGGACAACGTAGAGTGTTCCAACCATTGTTGGCACAATTTACGCACCGAATATGTTGTGACTGAATGTGAGTGCCAAAAACGTGGATCCGGTCTAGCCTGTGTAAAACCAGGCGTTATATTATAAAAACGCAGTTGGCATGAATTTGAACTGGTTTGCCACAGTAACCAACCGTTAGGGTCAACATCAGAAACATTGAAAGTGCCATTCCGAAAGAGAGTTTGCAAAACATCGATTGAATAATTTGTGTGTGTGCGCCAATTATCATACTCAGCCAAAGATGGAATGGACGGATTATTTAAATTTTTTGCAGTTGCCAGGCCAGAGCAAGTAGTTTGATATACTGTATCATTTAAAAGTAACATTTGTGCTGGTAATAGGCAGGCATGATGTAAAGCCTCAGTTCCCTGAACCTGCCAAGCCTTAGTGCCCCATATTGTTTTTAATTCAATGGTAGCACCCCAGTGATCATAACCCTGTGTGTCCAATTCAGATCTAAAGGAATTGGAATAGATTAATTTAGTGTGGGTCAGAATAAATTTAGATTGGGATGACAATTGTAATTTATAGAAATAGGATTCAGGATTGGACATGTCATAATCCGTAAAATAGGTGACTTATCCCTAAGTGTTTTAGAACTTCCCTGTAAAGGAGTAGTCCCGTGCTTTAAAATCAGCGCAAATGGCACTATGCATCGCACAAGAGGGTGCTGCTGTTTTCTGCCACTCGAGTAGACATTCTGCTCGAGCAGCAGCTTCCTCAACGCGAGTGGCAGACTTCTCAACGCAAGCGGTCACGACCTGCCGCCACTACCCGCAATGAGAAATCTCGCCAGGAGGAGGTCTAGAACTTTAATTTTTCTCACAAGCCCTCGCCAACTTACAGTTGGCGAGCCTCTCAAGAGAAAAAACTCCGCTCTGCGTCCCTTCGCAGAGTTTTTTGGAACTCCACACTCCGCACAGAGCGCTGAGTGGGCAAAGATCCACGAAATCTGCCGGCGGAGCGGAATTTTTCACCCACCCCTAGCCAAAGCAAAACTTGAGGGCGTCTCTGGAATGCAGAATTCAGGAACTCTGCGAGAGGAATTTACAACCCGGGCCTAGATATTAGTCTCTATCCAGAAGCCTTAGTAATGTTGATTACCTGGAGAAGACCTTTGATTTGATGAGGTGGGAATTCCTTCATACAGTAATCAGTCGATGGGGCTAGGTGATGGCTGGATGAAATGGGTACGCCTAATATACACCAACCCAACAGAGAGAGTCAGGACAGGTGGTGTCATCTCAGCTCCATATGAGGTAAACCGTGGCACCAGACAGGGGTGCCTGCTGTCTCCCCTTTTGTTTGCTTTGGCCTTTGAGCCCCTGGCTGAGTTCTTTAGACAGGTGGGTGCGGGGCATGGGGTGGTCCTAGAGGGCAGAGAGCATATTATATCTTTATATGCAGATGACTTGCTGCTTTACCTAGCAGACGACCGACAGGAAGTTGCCAATGCTTTGATGTTGCTGGATGAGTTTTCGGTACTTGCAGGCCTCCGGGTTATTAAGACCAAAACACACCTCTTCCCCTTGATGGCAGGGGTGGCACAGCCGTCTGATATGCCATTGGGGCTCACCTGGTCCCCTCACTCCTTTTGATATTTAGGAGTCCAGGTGTTCTATGCTTTAGATGACCTTATGGATGGCAATTTGAGACCAGCGATTCCGTCTCTCAGGACCTGTGATAAATTCTGCCGATCCTTAAAATTACCAGTGATGGCTTGCATCTCCTTATTCAAGATGATAATGCTCCCCACACTCATATTTTTTTGTGATTCTCCCGGTCAGGATTCCACACTTTTGGTTTAGCCACTTGGATTCCCTACTCCGAGAGTTGATCTGGGATGGAGGGCACAACAGATTCTCTCTGGCAATACTCTGGAGAGGTCCGGGTGATGGTAGGGTAGTTGCCCTCGATTTTGAATACTATCTGGCTTCCCTGCTTCAGTGGTTGGCCAGGTGGTTGGATGGTAAGGGGCTCAAACTGCTGGGTTTCATTGGGTTGGTTGGTAATCAGGGACTTCTACTCATGAAACTCCTTGATCTGAAAGTGGTCATTACCTCATCAGGGTTGTTAATGAGAGTGGACTTACAATGCTAGCAGGGATGCCTATGGAGGATGTCTGGGACCTCCCTCTGGGCCTGCCATTCATAGGGTTACTACATGGAGATACCCCTTCTCCAGTCACAAACCAACAGCTGACGGACTGGACGACGGCTGGCTCAATCACTGTGAGTGATTGCTTCCAGCTGGGAGAACTTACCCCACTAGATAATTTGCTGATGCAATGGGAGTTGCCCCCTGGCCAGTTCTTAAATTATCATGCTTTGAGGAAGACATTTAGGGATTTGAAACCCACGTTCTACTTCAGAGACTGGTGCCCTTGGGCTCCGCATGCCACCTAGTTAAGTGGCTTTATAGAGCACAACTCGAGATGAGCACAAAACCATTGATACAGACTCGGGAGAGGTGGGGACTCTTACTGGACAGAGACCTTTCGGACTCAGAGTGGGGTAAGATTGTGATAAGCCCTAAACATATTTCTTGGAATTCAAACTTTAAATATGTCCAGCTTAATTAGCTACATATGACCTATCGGACCCCCCAATAGACTACAGGTCATGTATGGTGGAGAGCTGCAGCCTTGTTCCAAGTGCAAGGAACAGGAGGCGCTCCCTTGCACGGCATAGGTTTACCTATTAGAGTTGTTCCCTAGACCCAAGGCGTGCAAAGTGGGCACTAGATTTGTGAACCTAGCATTGGTCTTGGCAAGAAGACGCATAGCAATGTGATGGAAGACCAGGACGGGTCCATTGGTGGGAACATGGGACAGGGATGTTGACATATGGGCCAAAGCAGAGGAGCGAGCATTGATTAGGGAGGATGCACAGGGGATAAGACTTACTCTCTGGCAGGCCTTTGGGCAGAAGTCCTTGGAGCTTGGGATAGACAGAAATATGGCAAAAGGGGGAAATGAGGAAGGCCCTCTGCAAGGTGAAGGTACCATGGAATCCCATTGAAATGGTCTGCATGACTGACTGAAACCTGTTAGACTGTGAAGTTCTGTCGTTGTAGTGCCTCCCTTCGCTCCCCTGCCCCCGGAGTACGTAAGGATTCCAAGCAAGTCCCTCACTACTACTACAATACTCAGACCCTAAGGACAGTTTTGCTATTGGTTTATTTTTTTCTTTGTCTAATTATTTTCTTTTCATGTTGTTTTGGCTTTGGCATTGATGGAATCAATCTGCAGCTCCCAATTGTCAATATATGCCTTGAGGACTAACTATTTATAATTCACAGAATTGTTATAACTATTAATGGTCTATGCTAGTAGTTAGCATTATGCAAAAAAAGGGATTCACTGAGTCCTGGGTATCTTTGAGGAACTATGGTTATCATGATATGGTCTTTCTTTACTTATACACTATTGTATGTCATTACCCGTTTCATACTGACAGTTGAATTGAAGAGGCGTTAGACCTGTATTCTGATACAAACAAACAAGTATCTCATGTATTGATTCCTGCTCTTTTATGCATGTTTGTACCCTTCGAACCAAATGTCAATAACAATTTGTTTAAAAAACCTACAGAGCCCCTCACACCCCTATACAATATCTCATACACCCACACAACCACTCACATACCCATTTACAGACCCATACAAGTACTCATGCAACCGCACACTCCTCCAAAGAGCCACTCACACACTCACTCACTTACTCATACAGCCACTCACACAACCGTTCACTCACCCATACAGCCACTCCTACAACTTGTCATTCACCTATATAGCCACTCACCCATACAGCTACTCACACACAGACATATCACCTATACAGACACTCACACACCCATTCATTCACCCATGCAGCCTCTCAACACAGCCACCCACTCAACCATGCAAGCACTCACTCACACACCCACACAACCACTTACATACCCATCCCCACATCCATACAAGCATTCCCATATCTGTTCACTCATCCAGGCAGCCCTTCACACAGACACTCTCCAGGATAGCCACTCACACACCAACTCAATTAACCAAACACCAACTCTAACAGCCACTCACTTACCCATACACCCACTTACACACCAAGCTACTCACTCATACAGCCATCACCCACACACTCACCCATACAGCCACTGGCACAGCCACTCACACACCCATACAGCCACTCACACACCCACGTATGCACCCATACAGCCACTCAAACACCCACAAAACCACTCACACACTCACTTACACACCCATACAACCACTCACACACCCACTCACAAACTGATACACACAGCCACTCAGAGCACACAGTCAGAAATAGTATCACTCATGAGTATTAAAACTAGTATACTAATCTAACTTTTGTAGTAGGTTAGTATATATGTTTAACACTCATAAACTCTTAGAAAACACTTACACTCACTTGATGTCCTCAAAGATGTTGTTTGAGATGTCATCAGTGATGTCACTGACTATGTCATGTGTGATGTAATATGTGAGGGCATAAGCAGTGCATTGTGGGGGCATAAGTTATAGTTAGCTCAGGTAACTATAACTACTGAAATTCGATGGTTTTGTACGAGTAAAATCTGAGCCTAACTATAATCTCCATGTAACCTCTGTTTTTTATTGTGTATATATATATATATATATATATATATATATATACGCACACACACACAGATACAGACAGCGACTCAGATAACATATGTTAGAAATAGTATCACTCATTAGTAGTACAACTAGTATACTAATTTAACTCTTGTAGTAGGTTAGTATATATGTTTAACACTCATAAACACTTAGAAAACACACTTACTGGATGATATGATCAGTGATCTAATCACTCACTTATATAGTCAGTCCCGCATTTCAATGGTTTCGTACGAGTGAAATGTGAGCCTAACTATAGAGTCCCTGTAACCTTTGGATTTTTCAGTGAATTTCTAAGGTTTCTTCATTCGATTTCTTAACTATAACGTCCCTGTAACCTTTTTCTTTTAGTGAACTTTTAAGGTTTTTTAAATTTTATTTCCTGTCTATAATGTCACTGTAACCGTTGTTTTTTCAGTGAATTTCTGTGTTTTAAAAAAAATTGTATTTCCTAACTATAACAACCCTGTAAGCTTTGTTTTTTTCATTGAATTTCCTAAAATGCAATCGTAATGTTTCACAGTGGATGTGTGACCACCTGTGTGGGTATATAAGTGTGTGTGTGGCTCTCTGAGTGTGAGTGTCAGCGGCTATCTGAGGTGGTCTATGAGTACGCGAGTGGGTTTGTGAGTGACTGTGTGAATGCCTGTGTGGGTTTGTGACTGGTTGTGTCAGAGCCTGTGTGTGTCTGTGAGTGGAAGTACAAGTGGTGCTTTGGATCTTTGGGTGTGTATGATAGTGAATTTATGGGTTTATGATTGGGTGTTTCAGTGGTGTTATTGTTTTTTAGCATTTCCATACTTAGTATATTTAAAAAACAAAACCACAGTCTCTGCTCTTACAAGGAGGCATCAGTTTTTTATACATTAATCTCACTCTGTGATGTTTAGGTTTTACTTGTATGTATTTATCATGTATTCCCTTCTGTTAAGGATTTCAGCTTTTATTTTAATATGGATTTTTAAAGAGAAACCTTTTGGTTTCTATACGTGCAGATTTGAAAATAGATTTGTTTCCATTTTTATAAAGTGGAGCTTAACCTAGGGTTTGTGCTGTCTTTATATTTGTAAATGTTTCATGTCAAGGTTTAATTTTTCTACAATGAACATAAAGATTTGAAGAGAATCGATTTTTTTTTAAGAAGAATCCACTGACTTCTGGAAATTATGTACTCACCTCTTTTACTTTCTACTGGGAATTACTTAATATTTTGTCATTCTGAAATATCTACTGCATATTATGCACTATAATGGACCACTCATTAATGTATTTCTATTTCTCTGCGACACTTCTTAATATTTATTTCAGTGGATTATTAACTATGTTTTTTCCTATTTTTTTTTAATCGTCGCAAATTTGTCACAAATCCGCCGTGAATTATGGCGATACGTATGGTTCAGTTTCATGGAAAAGTCGCGAAAACCGCTTGATTTTGGAAAAGTGTAAAATACATATATACAAATATTGTTAATAATGTTCGACAATAGTTATTTACTAACATAGTGATTAAACTTCTGTTTCTGTAGTCATTTTTAATGATAACCACTTTTTAATTGCATTTCCCGTTTTCACTATGCCAATCAATCAGGTCACTTATAAAGCGCACTACATACCCGCGAGGGTCTCAAGGCGCTGGGGGAAGAGGGGGGGGGGTGCTGCTACTGATCGAAGAGCCAGGTCTTGAGGAGTCTTCTGAAGGCCAGTAGGTCTTGGGTCTGCCAAAGGTTGGTGGGGAGGGTGTTCCAGGTCTTGGCGGCGAGGTGGGAGAAGGATCTGCCGCCGCCGGTCGTTTTCCGGATGCGGGGGACTGTGGCGAGGGCGAGGCTGGTGGAGCGGAGCTGGCGGGTGGGGGTGTAGAAGCTGAGTCGTCTGTTGAGGTAGGCTGGTCCGGAGTTGTAGAGTGCTTTGTGTGCGTGGGTGAGGAGCTTGAAGGTTATCCTCTTGTTGACAGGGAGCCAGTGCAGATTTCTCAGGTGGGGTGTGATGTGGCTGCGGCGGGGGATGTCGAGGATAAGACGTGCAGAGGCGTTCTGGATGCGTTGCAGCCGTCTCAGGAGCTTAGCCGTCGTTCCTGCGTAGAGGGCGTTTCCGTAGTCCAGCCTGCTGGTGACGAGGGCCTGGGTGACTGTTTTCCTTGTTTCGGTAGGGATCGACTTGAAGATCCTGCGGAGCATTCGGAGGGTGTTGAAGCAGGATGAGGAAACGGCGTTGACCTGCTTAGTCATGGAGAGGGTGGGGTCGAGGATGACCCCTAGGTTGCGTGCGTGGTCGGTGGGTGTCGGGGCTGTTCCCAGTGATGTCGGCCACCAGGAGTCGTCCCAGGCTGAAGGGTTGGAACCAAGGATGAGGACCTCTGTCTTGTCCGAGTTCAGCTTCAGGCAGCTGGACCTCATCCATTCGGCGGAGGCCTTCATTCCTTCATGGAGGTGGGCTTTGGAGGTGTGAGGGTCTTTGGTGAGGGAGAGGATCAGCTGGGTGTCGTCGGCGTAGGAGATGATGTTGAGGTTGTGCTGTCGGGCGACGTGGGCGAGGGGTGCCATGTAGATGTTGAACAGCGTCGGGCTGAGGGAGGAGCCTTGGGGTACGCCGCAGATGATCTTGGTGGCCTTGGATCGGAAGGGGGCGAGGCGGACGCTTTGAGTTCTGCCGGAAAGGAAGGATGTGGTCCAGTCCAGGGCCTTCTCTTGGATCCCGGCGTCGTGAAGGCGTGTTCGTGTTCGAATGCCACCGGTCTTCGGAATGATGTTGGTAATCCCGAAGATCATGTGACCTGGACACAAAGGGTTATGATTGGAGAAGACAGTTTAAATTAATCTTCAAAGGAAGTTCCCACCCCTTTCTCTCGTCTTGAATGTTCCAATTCATATCTGGAACATTCTTTGGAGCTGTCCTGTGCTATTAGTGCAGAACTGTACTTAGGGCTTTCTTTTGTCATTTTTTACTATCCAAAATGGCAACAGGAGGTAGCGACCAGCAGGAGGTGCCGCAGCAGCCAGAGGAGCAGGAGGGACATCTGGAAAACTCTGCTGATCAAGGACTAGTGGCTAAAAGGCAAAGTATTGCCTGGGACTTTTTTTTGCAATCCCATCCAGGGAATCTCAAATGGTTGCAAAGTTTGTGAAATGCAGCCTCTGTGACAAGACCCTCTCAAGAGGAACAGCCCAAAAATATTCCTGTGGTACAATTAGTAATTTGTACCACTCAATAACCTACCACAGGATTGATGTGAAGAGGGCACAGAAGAAGAGAGCTGGAGAGGGGCCATCCACATCCAGGGCTGTACCACCTGTTCCTGTGGAGAGAGCCCCATCAAAAGTGGAGGGATGTTGACCTCAAATTGCTCCTGAATTAAAACGTATCGGGACATATTGCCTTGACTGCGGCACTACGCTGACAGTTGGTGAGCAGTATGTCGATGCCATGTTAGAGGCAGCAAGGTAACATACTTGCTAATTTGTGTTATAATGTATCCCAGTTTTTGCACTGTTTTTGTGTTTCTGTATAGAATGTTTTCCCCCTCGTTGCCATTTTGTTTGATAAAAAATACAAAAAGTACAAAATGTTAGAATAGCCCCTAAAAAAACCAGCTCAGAAAAAAAGAAGAAAAATAGTTTCTTATCAGAAACACCTTTTATGGTTATCAACAGGATGAAGTATGTTATATGGGGAAGTCACTGACTATATGAGTGAATGTATGTGTGTGTAGTTGTGTGAGTGCCTCTATGGTTGTGTGAGTGGCTGTTAGGGTAATTTAGTACCTGTGTCAGTGGCTGTATGGGTGAGTGAATGGATGTCTGAGTGGTTTTATGAGTGAGTGTGTGGGTGTGTGAGTATCTCTATGGGTGAGTAAGTGCTAGTGTGATTGGCTGTATGGGTGAGTGAGTATACCAAGTCACTGCTACTGTGACTAGGTATATGGGTGAGCAAGTACTAGTGTGAGTGGCAGCATGGATGAGTAAGTGGCTGTATGAGTAGGTGTATGGGTGAATGAATGAGTGTATGACTGGATGCAGGGTGAGTGACTGGGTATGTGAATGTGTATATGGGTGAGTGAGTTAGTGTGTGAGTAGGTATGTGGGTAAGTGAGTGGCCTTATGGGTGAGTGACTTTTAGTGAGATTGGTTGTATGGGTTAGTCACTGCTACTGTGAGTGACTGTATGAGTGAGTTAGTGGTTGTGTGATTGACTGTATGGGAGAGTGAGTGGTTGTGTGAGTGGCTGAAGGAGTGAGTTAGTGCCTGCATCAGTGTCTGTATGTGTGAGTGAATGGATGTCTGAGTGGTTGTATGAGTGAGTGAATGGGCATTTGAGTAGCTGTATAGGTGAGTGAGTGCTAGAGGGAGTGGCTGTATGTGTGAATTAGTTAATGTCTGAGTGCCTGTATGGGTGAGTGAGTCAGTGTATAACTAGGTCTATGGATGAGTGAATGGGATGTCATTGGTTTTCTGAAGGATATATGGCTTATGGGTGAATGAGTAGGTGTATAATGGCTGTCTGGGTGAGTGAGTGAGTATGAGGGTGGCTGAATAAGTGTGCGTGTGAGTAGCAGTTTGGGTGAGTGACTGCTAGTAGCTGTGGCTGTATGAGTGAGCAAATACATGTGAGAGGCTGTATAAATGAGGGAGTTCGTGTATAAGTAGATGTATGGGTGAGGGAGTGCGTGTATCACAGGCTGTATAGATCAGTGAGTAGCTGTTTGGGTAGCCGCATGGGTGACAGACCACTACTGTGAGTGTCTGTATGGGTCAATGACTGCTAGTGTGAGTGATGTATGAGTTAGTGAGAGGGTGTATGAGTAGCTGTATGGGTAAGAGAGTGGTAGTGTTAGTAGTTGTATGCATGAATGAATGGGTGTGTGAGTGAATAAGTAGGTGTGTGAGTAGTATGGGTGAGAGAGTGGCTTTGTGAGTGTCTGTAAGGATGAGGGAGTAGCTGTGAGAGTATTATTTTTATCATAAAAAAAGCAAAACAAACGAATAGAATATTAATGAAAGAGCACTTTAGATTTAAAACCACTTTCCATAGGTATGTATAAGCAAAATGTCTGTGGTAAGAAAAAATGTTTTTAGTCATCTAATGACGTTCAACAGCACCTGGTATGGAAAAGAAAAAAACATAAATATATGTTAGTATTTGATCTTCATTATTACAGAATCACACGAAAATGCATTACTTATACTGTAACACAATATTACAAGGTAGTGACAATATAATTTTTCCTTTTTTGCTGTTCTCAGCTTTCATACTTCTTAACCACAAACAGTGGTCTGTATGAAGAATCATCTTCGAACAGCATGGAAAAAACAATTAATGGATTATTAAAAAAACATACATGCAGAGTACAACACTATAATTAAGTGAAGCTCTGCATTGCACTCTCTACAATTCTTTCATTTACTTCTTTTTCTACAGTTACTTCAGTAATATAAACAAACCTAAGTAAAAACATTTCTAAAATTATTATATATGGTACAATATTACAAATAAATACAAAGTACTATTCCATTTTAGTGATCCTTGTGGAAACATCACCACTGATAGGCCGAATGATATTTAAGTAATGGAGATCCATATAGACAGCATCCCGTAGTGTAGTTTTAATTGTACAAATAGGATGTAGAAGTTTGGTTGATGAAACAAAAGGGGTCATATTTTAGTTACAAGGGCAGTTTTTACTTTCAACTTAAAGCTGCTGTAATTGGATTATGTCCATTCAGTTTCTGACTTCAGTTAAACAGTGTAGTATTTAGATGTGGTATTAACTGCTTTGTGGAAGGTAAAACAACTGTTGAATTTTGAAGAAGATTATAAAGGCATTACCCACAATAGGCCACATAATGTTTAAAAGACTAATGAACCATGTAGAAGAAACACTGTACACCATTTTTGTATCCACAGTTACTCCTTTGAACTTTGGTTGAAGAAAGAAAAGATAAGAGTTTGGTAATTTTGAAGGAAGTATTTGTTTGAATTTTAGGTTGATGTCATTACATTCCGTTCATCCAGTTTCACTCTTTAAATAGACAGTGTAGTGTCCAGAGGCTGTATTAATTCCCTTGTGAAAGATGAAAGTTGAAGTAGTAAAAGTTCTTCTTAAAATTGATATTCATATAGCTTTGAAGTTTGTAATTTGAGTTTCCAATTTGGAACCATCTGTTCTGCATCATTGTAGCATTACTATGAGATATTTTCCAGTTCTTGTTAGGATTAACATAGAGATAACATCTGATATGCAGTTTGGGCAGATCATGTTTTGGTTAGCCTTCTTCAACAATTTCTCAAAAGGCACAGTTTTGGAAGCTGGTAATGTTAAATAGAGAAAACGTTCATAATTTATTTTAGTGGTAGATGAATAATCCCAATCTTCACAGTTATGGTTCCATGTGTAACTCAGTCCAAATCAATCCCCAATATTTACACCTTCTTCTTCTAAAACTCCAAGGATGACCATAATAAATGATTGTGCATCTTGTTGACTGTTGAGAGTAAGCATTACTGATCCACTACAAATATCTAAAAGGTCCTGAATACCTGAAGCAGAATGTGTCACAGTTCTGTCAGTCCTTAAATGTTGGAGCAAGTGTAGTTCCTTGTATTCAAAGTGTAACCAAATATTTACATTGCCAATACTGCCCAGAGAATTTCTTGTTTCATTATGCGCAAGTGTTTTGAAAACAGGTTATCCTTTTTAGGGGGGTGAGTTGCTGTAGGTCACCAAATACGTTCAAATGCTTTCCTCAAAAGTTTGTTCTTAAAATCTGCTGCATTCTTAAGTGTACGAAAGCAAGCATTACGTTGGATACCATGCTGACCTCATGACTGATTAAAAGCTTCAGTTTCTTCAATACTCTTGATACCTCATGGCAAGCTTCACCAAATAGTTTCTGGTATTCCAGTCTATTGTCATGTTCAACAGGTATCATTAGCAGGTGATGTAAAGTAATACCTTTGATGTTAGGTGCAGCGAATCCTGTTGGTGCTGTTACTACACATGACAAATTTGATTCTGTAGTCTTCTGTAGATAAACAGTGAGAACTTTAATTTGGAAACTTTTTCCAGTGCCAGCTTGACCACTGATGTATAGTAATATTGGTTTGTACAAACTTCCCTAGCTCCCATTGCCTATCTTGTGTGGCGCGTGATATATCTGGCCTGATGCGGAAGGACCACTCTCTTTTCTTATACGCTCCTACTTTGAGTCCCCCGGATAGGATCTTCTCTTTAATTAAATACTTCTTGAAGTTTACTAGGATCCTTCTCGGGTTCTTCTTCCCTGGTTTTTTAGAAAACGGGTCTCGGTGTACTCTCTGGATGTCGTCTTCCAAAGTCTGCTTCTCTATGTCGACATAAAATTCTCCAAGAAGATTGATGACAAAACTCCTAATGTCCCCTCCTTCAAGATCTTCTCGGACATTCAAGATCCTGATGTTGCTCCTTCTGGCACTATTTTCCAAGGTTTCTAGTTTATCTCGAAGTTCTCTGTCGCTATCCTTTAACTTTGTGATCTCAATCTTGTTAGTGTCCACTTGTTTCGAGAGGTCCTCAAAGGCTACCTCCATTGCTTTGACTCTTTCCATAATGTTATTTATCTTGCCTTCTAGCACTTCACATGCCCCCCGGATCTTTTGTTGATTAAGTTCGGAGACTGCAAACTTTTCTCTTATCTCCGTTAGCAGAGTAGCTAGAAGACCCTCTGTGGAGGATTGCTCCCCCAGGCTGGCCGCTGTGGCCGTTGCGCTAGGCCCTTCTCTCTGTTCAAGAATCTGGCTTGGGGGGCTCTCTGAGCTGAGGTTACGTTGAGATTGTGTGCCGTCCTCTTCTATTGCTGCCAGAAGGGTAAACCTGTTTTCAAGGCAAAGAGTGTTGTTCCCAGCCCCACTGGGAACGGGATTATCCATAACTCTTGCATGCCCGGGCAGCTCAGGGCTATACATAGAAGTAGAACAAGCAGCCGTAGCAGCCATAGCAATGGAGATAGACTGAGTAGGCAGAGTAGACTGAGCTTGGACCTTGAAATAAGAACGAAGTGATGGTGTGATTCGAATGTTTTCAGGCTTACTTCTGGGCTGCCTTCTGCCAATAGACAAAGGTGTTTTTTCTGCAGATGCTTTTTTTGTTAGCGAGGGCGGGGGGCGAGTGCGAGATGACCGGGCATCAAAGTTTTTCTGTGGGATTTTTTGTGATGCTGACGGGGTGTCTCCCTTTAGGGTGGCTCCAGCGGGGAGCTGGCCTTTGCCCCAGATATCCCTACTTCTTAGGGTATGCCTATTTAACCCCCCAATAGATGCCTCAGCCAGATCCTTTTTCCTTGTGGCCTGCAAATCCTCTGAATTAGGGCCCCCCACAGTTGCCTGGTCCCAAAACCCCCAATTCCTCTTCCTCCTCCTTCTTATCGGGGTCATTGGGGGACTCTGTACAGCATCTTCCACTTTTGCCCCACTTGCCGCTCTAATATTGCTGCTAGAATGAAGCCTGGTTGGAGGGTTGTGGGCCGGAGTACACACCGCTGCTCCACGGCCCCCGCTGCCCCGGAATCCGATTCTCGCTGTGTCGCGCCGGTCTCTGCTGAGCCGTGCCGCAGCCTCTGCCCACACGCTGCCTCGCAACGGCCCCACAGTTGCCGGGCCGAGGGAAAGCCAGCCATCCTCGTGGAATCCCGAGGGACAGAGAAAAACGACGAAAGAGACCGAAAATCAGGGGCTTCGCATTACTGCAACACTATACTGACCGCCGGGACCCTTCACATCCGCACGGGTGAGTAAACATTTGTTTTTGCTGGGAGTAGTAGAGAGAGCCCTCGGCCAGCTCTAACTAGCGGCCGCCATGTTCCCCATCGTGAGACGCTACCTTGAATGACCCTCCCTGGGTCTGATGCCAGTTGGCACCGATCACAGCTTAAGTTTCTACAAGATCTGAGGGGGTTAGGTGCCACTGCCAACCTCCGGTTCCCTGCCTCCCTAATGGTGATGTGGAACAATAGAATGTATAATTTCAGGGACCCCTCCGCAGTCAGCTCCCTGATCGAACAGATTAAAGCACATCCAAAAGATAAGTCCTAAATTCTGCCATGATGTAGTGAGAGAGTCCGAAGTAGAGGTACCCTTCGGTATACCTCTAGTCCTTTGGGAGGATTCCCCGGGGTGGATGGGGTGGGGAGGGGGGTCACAAGCAAAAAGAAAATACAAAAAATGAACACATTTTGTACTGGCACTGGGTGGGGGAGCATGTGGGGGGAAAAAAAAAAATGTCCTCATTTATCAATAAGACTCAAGTACACTTAAGTGGTTTGTATCAACTCGCTATCCTTTCAAACACGTGTAGTACTCTTAGGCCTTTCAGGTCAGTATGCATTCATCTATACTTCCCATGACAGATTTAGTTAGGCCTGAGATGCTGAAAACTCTATCATGGAATGTAAATGGCCTTAGGGTCCCTTCCAGAAGAATAAAAATCCTAGAGTATTTGATACTTTCTGATAGCGAGGTCTTCCTGGTACAGGAGTCGCATCTGCGCAAGGAGGATTGGGCAGAGATATTTAAAAAACAGAAATGGGTGGAACATTGCGTTTGCACCACTCAGACATGTTCAGTGTAAGGGGTTGCCCTTCTCTTTAAAAAATCCACCCAAGCCATCCTTGGAGACAGTGCTGTCGACCCGCTTGGTAGGTGGGCACTAGCCAGGGCCAAAATCAACGGTTCTTGATTGACCTTTGTGGGCTATTACAGCCGTAATTTAGATTTAAATAAAACGAATTCCGTTGCGTGCGCTGCATCGCATTTGGCCCTCCTCCCTTGTGGAGAGACCGGGTGCTCCACTGCCTCTCTCTGGTCTGGCTTTGGCTTTCTGAACCCAGAGCATTTTGACAAATGAGGACTAAAAAAAAAATATATATATTGGTTTGTACGAAAAACAATCACACTGTTTCCTCTTGTAGAGAAATCCATGCTCTATTTTGACTTTATCTTTGTTGTAAATTTATTTTTGCTGATTGTTTAGTTGTTCTACCAAGTGTTCGAAATCCACAGTTCCCTCTCTTGCTTGCTGCATTGCAGTCTCCACCTCATTCATAGCTATAGCTGCTTTATTTTACTAGCTAAACGGTGCATAGCAATGCATTGGAGGGCACCGGAGGGACCTCCGCTGGCGGCCTGGTGAGGGGCAGACAACAAATGGGGGGCCACAGAAGAAGAGGTGCTTCGTTCTGAAGAGCTGAGGGGTATCCGCAAGCACACCATATCCATGGCCTGGGCCATCCTATTACACTCCTATAAACAAGAAGGGTCAGACGAGCCATTGTCACAGAGCACCCGCTCCCCCACAGCGCATGCACACACTGCGGTTGACCATGGTGGGTCCTCTGGAGAATAGACCCCTAATAGGCCGGGGACAGTGCACCGGGGAGTATGGCCCATGTGTTGCTCCCTGTCTGATGCCCTCACCCCCCCATCTCAGCGCCGAGCTATCAGATGCGCAGTCAGGATGTATTAACCTGCTGGCCCCTAACAAGCGAAGACATTATAGACACAGTGTACCCCTGTTCATCCCCTAGTCTGAAGAGTTCAGATTGTTTATTCAGAATAGCAACACGACACCTATAGGGCTGGCGTTGAAAGCTCATGCCCGAACTGCAGTACAGGCCACAGACCATCTCTCATGGACACAGGCTCTTTGCACAGGTGCCTCCCCACATCAGCGATCCTATCCAATGAAATGATGGAGGGGGCACAAACAGCGAAATGGCTATGAATAACACCATGATGTAAATTTAGCATGATGTCTGTCGTAGGTAAAACTGATGCTTGTGTACTGTACTATAATATAAAATGCTAATAAAAACGATCTTTAAAAAAAAAAAAAAGCTGCTTTATTTTAAATAACTGGTTCTCCAAGAGGATCTTGACTAGCTGGTGCAGAACTTTGGCTGCTTTGTGGACTCACATGGCTATCTCAACAGCGATTGTTTCTTCTTGTTCAATCTCATCTTTCAACATTTGCAGGTAAGTTGGAAAGATTGAGCACTCAATGGTGTCTTTCGCAGCATTGAAAGAGTCTTCGTAACAGTCTTGGTGTCTAAGTAATTCTGATTCTACGCGCCATGGCTTGAACAACTGCAAAAGTGGCAAGTAGAAAAACGTTCTTCTTTCTGGGGTTTGGCAACTAAGCTTTCGATGATTAATTTGATTTCCTTTGTTGTGTCTGACCAAACAACTGTCACATTCAAGCACTCCATATCTTCCTTCTTCTTTGTTTTCAATTACATTACTTCTATGTATGTAGTGCTGAAGTACTTCATAGAGAAACATATTTTGAAGATGAGGACTCCTTCTTGGGTAGTATGTATCCAGCATGTTATTTTTCAGAATATCTCTACTTTCTGGATCTAATTCTGTGAGAGACTGTATTTCTGTGAAAGACTTAAATACTCTCTTTGACTGCTAGGCCTAGGCTTACCCACGCAATTCCTCTTGACTAGGAAAACAAACTAGCTGAGCCCAACCTGTCCGAGCATTCATAAAACCTATTTCTCTGTGGGAAAGCATTTTCTATCTGAAGCTGTACAATGTCTTGGTAAGACTCTTTTCTGAAGAAATTTTCTCCCACATCTCTTTCATGTCTGTCTTTTCTGAATTTGTTATATGTGAAGTCACATGGCGGGCAACAGCAATGGTATTGTCTGCAACAATTGTAGATCCATATTTGCATTCCACAACTTCAGAATCACAGGGTTGTAGTCATTGATATTCTTAGAAGCCTCTGTTCTTCTCAGCTTGTATGTATTTTTGGGTGATTTCTGTGTCAGAGTATGTCTGACTGCAGATAAAAAGCTGTTGACTCTTCCTTCTGAGATGACAGGTTGTGGGAATCCAAAACGACATCTTGTGTAAAATGTTACTTTGCATCTGTATTTTCAATGACAGTACCTTCCGTTTGAAACCGTAGAACTTGTTGTCTCAAGCCCTTGCTGCTCTGTCTTTTGAGATGGGGCATGCTCCATACTGTTGTATGAAGAACAAGACAGATTCATCAGTGTCTGTTCCAAATTTTGGGGCATCTTTTACCGATAGCAGCATGTGAATATGTGGAGCACTTCTAGCTTGGTACTCGTTGCACCAAAAGAAATCAGTTACTTGGCCAAGAAGAGCATTTGTTTTTTACAGATCAAAGCCATAATCGCTTGAAACTTGTGATTAAAATATCTACAAACGTTTGCAGGATCTAGCGAGCAAAGTTCTCCTGGTGTCTTCAGATTGATGTCTTTTATATTTGAGTTTGCTTCTCACAGAAATTCAAGGAGGTCATCCCATGCAAACTCAGCACAACTGAGTGTTAGGAACCAAGTCTGTGCTCCTAGGTTTCTCAACATGCATTTCAGCTAATCGTGACGACTATACTAATATTCATTGGTGCCACGTTGGCACGCCATCAAAATAATCAAGTTGTATTACAGGTTTTCATCTTTTCCTTCAACTTTGTCCACGAATTCCCTTGCAGTGATATTTTGCAGATGAACTCCTGTCTTTAGAATGTGGTTTACTGCATAAGATAGGCCTGACAAGTCGCTCTCAAATAAAAGGTGAAATATATAGAGAATACACTGTGAAATCTATGATCCTCTGAGTATAGTCTAATTGATCTGTACTCAGCTGCTGCTATCTGTACATACCTACCACACATTCCTGTGGGGGAAGAAATGCAAAAAACATTGAGCTTCTAAACTTTTCTCCCACACAATTAAGGGAACTACTCTTGCTTCTTTTATTTGAAAAAGATTAATTGCATCACCTATAATCTCTTTAGAATGCAGAGGGCGGATACTGTAGTGTTGATACATTTCTTCTGATTTGGATTGATCCACCTTTTCCATCTGTCCTCTTGATGTTGATGTCATCCCCCATATGTGCTACATTTTGGAGAACATCTACATCTTTGAAATAAATATTATTTTGTACCAGATATAATGTTGCTTTTTTTTACTTTACTAACATCCACTAGCTCCTGTCATTTTTGATTACTCTTGGTAGGGGCACCATTGGCTATAATAATAAGTGATTCTTCAAAATCTCTTTGCACCACTACAGTTTCAATATTCTGCTTGAAATCTAATGGCAAGTACACATCTCTACCTTTAAAACCTTTCTGTAACTTGTTGAAGGTAACTTTCCTGTCTTTGGCTCCATACGGACTATAGCTTGGAATGGATGTATAGACTGTATATTAGACTTGATTCATAAACATTTCAATCTTGTAGAACTTGAGGAATTGGAACTAATTCTAACTTGTTGTGGACTGCTCTAGCTGGCATTTTATTGTCCTCCAACTTTTTATAACAGTACTTACATATAATTTGTCTTGTGAAACAATCAAAGCCTTCCTCTACAAATAAATAAGCTGCAAATTCTCCCCACTTATCTGTGTTGTCTTGTTCAGTTTTTGTTGATATGGTAACATACCGAGTTTGACTTTTGTAGTGAGTGCGTCGCCAACATATACAAGCATAGTCTGGTTTCTCTGAAGACAATGTGTTAAACTTTCGAATCTCTTCTTGAAAGTTATCAACAGTAATACCTGTCTCCTGTTGTGCTACACCTGCAGATACAAGTCTCCATTTTCCCTATACTCCTCTTCAGGACCAAAAAAACAAAACTGCACATCATCACAAACTTTTTTTACCTCTGCCACAGTACCATGCAAAAGAGCTCTTTTCATTTCCCCAAAACACAGTGCAGGAGTTTTCACATAGTAAAGTCTCCTAACTAAAGTTCACATTTTTGAGTGGTGTACAGCTAACATTCTGAAATGATGAAAGGTGCTTTGGTGCACTTTCTTTAATAGACGTGCCATTGAGTGATCCTGTAAATAAGTATACTTTTTTACTTTACATGGACCTAATCCTTGCAAAATGCCAATTTTCTGTTTAAGACTTTTGCATGGAAAGTTATGTAGGAAATGTGTTCCTGCTGAATACTGCCAATACTGCTACAGTCCCATATGTATACAGGGGCCTGTCTACGCCTTTCATGTACCTCTTCAGCTATCACTTCCTCTATATTTCTAGCTACCATTACCTCTTTTGGAATAGGGGATCCATCCTTCATCTCATAACATTTATTATCATTATTGTATTTTAGGTCTTTTCTTTGTGTTTATTTCTATTTTTCTCTCTTCCTATCGTTTCCGTTCCACGATCTACAGGATTTAGCATAAACATGACAGTTTGCCCATCACTGACATGGAACTGGTACACATACTACTGCTATCTTTGAAATTGCTGCCGGCCCCCGGGGATGTAGGCGCATAGCTGTGTCCTTCTCCAAATGCATATTATTCTAAATAATCCAGTGCCTATGGGCTTATCTGATGTTATGATTTTGTGAAAACGAATAAAAGATTTATTCCATAAAAGAGTACTTGTCTACATACATGACTAGAGTGTCTCAGTACTTTGCTACACATCTCAGTGTCTCTATGCGACCAGCTGTAACAGTGCCATAAGCTGTATACATAAATGTGTCAGTATGCAGCTCTCTGTTTTAGTAGTTCTATAGCTCTCTAACTATGTATATAAGTGGCTAAACAAATACGTCAGTGCCTGTATTAGGGGTTACAGGAGTATGTAGGTGTCTGTCCAACTACCCTTCATTCTTCTAAATACAAAAATGGTTTCTGAATATGTGAGTGAATGTAGAAAAGTGTCTTTTGCTCTGAGAGTAGGTGCGAGAAAGCCTCTATAGTTTATGAACATATATGTCAGTTCCTTTATGGGTGGTATACTTTATGTACTGCTTGGCATAGGGGTCTGGAAGTGTATGAGTAAGTTGCTAAAACTCAAAAAGACATTTGTCACTCAGCAAGTCAACATGTCTGTGATTGTTTTTTAATAAAGCAATCTTTTTTTTTTTTAAATGTAGCCCATTTTCCTTAAATGAAAACAGGATACGTTTAAAAAGAAAAAAATGAAACATTAAAGTTTCATTAGGTTTTGCCTGCACAGCGCTTGCGCAGTGCTTGTGAAATCTCTTGTATTTAATATACCTTAAAAGGGGGCTCTTATCAGTTCCCGTTGCTGAATTACTGTGTCCATTTGCTTTTATGTGGAACTTTTTTTGTGTTAACCTCCCCCTGCTGCACGCATTTATGATGCTTCTTCTACAACTGTTCACACTGTTTAAGCCCCATTCACTGTCAAGATAAGATCTCTTCCCACAGAAAAGCCAGACAGCTTCTAACAGTATGCTGAAATGCATGCTTTTTAGGTCTCGGACTAGGCAGCTCATGCGCTGTCTCGTTCAGAGATGCTGTATACACTATAGTGGGGGAAGCTCCACCCACTTTCCGCCCATCTTTTTGATTGGCTTTATTCAGAAAATCTGCATTGTGATTGGTGTTTGGCTTTTTAGTCCCGTCTCCTGACGCCTATGTCGTCATTTTGCTCCTTCCGAGGCTATCAGCCCCTTTACTCGAACAGTATTTGCTGCCCTGTGTGTCCCCCCGCCCCCTCCCGCAGTTCGCAGTTTTTTCGCCCCCCCCTCACCCCTCCCACTCCTGTTCGTGCTTTTTTAAATGTGGAAGCTGCCATTTGTAATGCAATACGTCTCGCGTAAATGCGAGTCGTATTGCATTGCAAATGCTTGTTTAAAAATAGTGCGCAGTCACTAGCAAGCCCACCTCACGAAACGTAGTCGCAAAGACCGGAAGTCAGGCGTCTCTCACTTCAGTGTGGGCGGGGCTCCTGTGCACCGCGGAGAGTCCCGCACACCAGCCAGAGGAACACTGATCTTCCCCAATTGCTCCAATGCCAAAGAAGGGGATCGGAGCCTCGCAGGCTTCCAGAAAAAAAAGCAGGGCTCCACGCTGCTCATCGCCGCAACACAGCCCGGTAAGTAGGGCCGGTCGGTGCACATTGTTGGTGCCGAGTGGAGTGCACCGGGAGGAGCTAGTGAACAGGGCTCCCTAAGGCACTGTTAGTGCCAGTGCTTGTTTTTTATCTGACTTTTTATCTGACTTTAGTGTTCTCTATCCTTATGTAATCCTTATGTAAGCCGTTTCGGGATTTTTGTGGGCAGGGCTTGTTTTGTATTTTCTTTGGTACGGTGTGCGCTTGTTTTGGTATGCGAGAGCGCGCCCCGTCTGGTCGCTGGTCTTGCAGCACAGAGCTGGCTGACGGACAGCCACCACCGCCGCTGCTCATCGGTGTACCTCCTGTAACGTCACAGGGCCGGACTGAAACTTTAGGGGAATTTGAAGTGTGAGCAATGAGCATCTAGGGCGACCCCGGAGCTGGGAGGAGCTGCAGCTTTGCCAGGGCAGGGCATGCTGACCCCGAATTCTACCGAGGTTCAGCTCCACTGGTCCTCTCCCTGCTCACTGTCCTCTCTAGCGTGTGAGGAGCTACTGCCCTCCCGGTGCAGTGCATCCTAACGCCTCCACCTCCCCTGACCCTCTCTCTGGGCACTATCTTAACCCATGTAACTACCCCGGTTCTGCTCCTCTGGTCCCCTCCCTACTCACAGTCCTCACTGTACCTACCTGATTCAGCATCAGCAGTACTCTGCCTACTCACCATCCTCCTAACTCATTGTATCTACCCCGGCTCAGCTCCTCTGCTGATCTCCCTACGCAAACACGTGCATCTACTTCGGTTCAGCTCGCGCCAGCGCCTTTAGGCCTGCGAGGAGCTGCTGCCGCACTCGTACACTCGTACAGGACATCCCAACTCCAGCACGTAATGGGGTCTGATCCCCTGCTCTTTTCCCGACATCTTGAGGAGCTGGGCCCTCCGTGTGAGGACAGTGCATGTAACCCCTGCCTGCAGCTACTTCCGCTCATGCCGTGCCGGCTCCTGTGGTCCAGACTCCATCATGCGAGGAGCTGCTGCCATCCTAAGCCCTGAACCAACCGGGGTCAGATCCTCAGGTCCGCTCCCCCTAGGAGGACGGGGCTTCTAACCACTGTATGACTTCCGCTCAGTCTCGTGACAGCTCCCGTTGTGCTCCCCGCCAGGTGAGAAGCTACTTCCACCCTCGTACAGGACACCCTAACACCTGTCCCTACCTGGGTCAGATCCCCTGCTCCTTTCCCGACCATTTCAGGAGCTTCGCTCACCCTAGGAGGCCAGGGCATAAAACCCCTACAGCTACTTCCGTTCAGCTCGAGCCAGCTCCTCTCTTTACCCCGGGTAGTTCTGCTGCCTTGTTCTGTCACGCCTGCGACCCTTGTACATAACCCAGTCCCGGCACCGGCTCAGCTCCTCTCTGTACCCTGCGAAGAGCTGTCCCTTCCTTCCAGCAGAACATCCATCCCTGGTGCCCCGGCCAGCTCCTGGGGTGCCATCACCATCCAGGGCGCAGCTGCCCCCTCCTCACCTCAGAGGGTACTGTCCACAGGGCCTGTTCCTCCTCCGTTCTTTTATTTTGGACAAGCCAGCCCACCTCAATACTCACCGGCCTCCAGCTCTGCGGATTACAATCTCCGACCAAAAAGATGCTTTTCTGAGGTCAGAACTCCGTTTATATTAATGGGATACAGTACTTTTCTGTTATTTTATGGCACAGAGTGGCTCATTTCAGCGGTAATTGCATGGTAAGTCATTCTGTAATGTCTTCGCCATTTCGCCGCTTTCTGATGTCTGTCAAGGATTTTGTAATGTGTGACCTTCTTCTCAGAAGCCTTGGCGTGTCTTAATATCATGAGCACGTCAGCTGTGGTCCTGCTCTGCCAAGCGATGATGGCATTGGGTGTGCACTCTGTCTGCAACCACCGAGTCTGCCGTGGCATCGTGAGGCCTGTGGCCCCCTTCCGCACGTAGCCATGGGCCTCAGAGACTGTTCTGTTCTTATGAGAAAAAACACACGGAGGCCACACAACCGGAGGCCACCGTTGACTGCCATTGCCTCCAGAGATCAGGAGCCACCTGGGGGCATGTACACAATGGGCCACAAAAACGTACATGGCCTTATCAGACCAGGGCTCTCCAGGGCCACAGAGCCACGCTCACTTCCCTCCTCTTCCATTCTCTTCCAGAGCCCCCTTTGTGCCCCTCTCTTTAGAACTCGCCCTTCCCTTTCACCACCCAGTCTCTTCTGCCTTTCTACGGCATACCCTGCCTTCCCCCATTCCCCTTCACTTCCTCTCCCTTCTTTGTTGTCCCGTCTCTGTGCTTCACTTTTCCCGTTTCGCTTTTCATTTCTTTCTTCACCCACCGCGTCTCCTCCTTTCTGTTCCCAATGCTAGCTCTGCCGTTTGTTGGTTGTTCTATTCCGCTCTGCTCTCTGCTGGTCTTGACTGTGCTTCCCTTTTCTGCTCTTCCCTGTTCTGCTCTTCCCTGTTCTGTTCTGCCCTGTTCTGTTCTGCCCTGTTCCCTTCTGCCTGTTCTGCTCTTCCCTGTTCTGTTCTGCCCTGTTCTGTTCTGCCCTGTTCCCTTCTGCCCTGTGCCGTTCTGCCCTGTGCCGTTCTGCCCTGTTCCGTTCTGCCCTGTTCTGCTGTGCACTATTCTGTTCTGCCCTGTTCTATTTTGCAATGTTCTGTTCAGTTATGTGCTGCCCTGTTCTATTGTGCACTGTTCTGTGCTTCCCTGCTCTATTTTGCATTGTTCTGTGCTGCCCTGTTCTGCCCACTTCTGTGCTGGCTTTTTCTGTTGGGCGCTGTTCTGTTCTATCCAGTTTTGCGCTGCCCTGTTCTGGCCACTTCTGTGCTGCGTTTTTGTGTTGGGCACTGTTCCCTCCTGCTCAGTTATTGCAAAAGTAAACAAAATATTTTTTTTTCTGTTTGGGAAAGTGTAAAATATGTAAAAAACTACTTTTTGAGCAGCTTTGGAAGTGCGTTATTGATCGAGTTGAACCGCTGCCGATCGTGTGCCTGCTGCTTGGTTTGGAGTTTATCACTGCTATCCTCCTAGCTCTGCAGTCACTGCTGTGATTACTCTGTTGCTTCTCATACTACTGACACCAATGTTATGCTACTGCTCTTACTACTTTTTTACGAATTATACCGTTACTACTAATGTACTAATGCTGCTGTCACAAAGCTACTCACGCCCCTATTACTGCTCTCCTGCTGCTATTCTGTTCTTCTCCTTTACTAGTGTTACTGCTACCTGTTAACGGCTAATACTGCTGTGAGTGCCTACTGCTGTCTTTGCTATTCCTGGCACTTCTGTTACTGCTGTCCTACTCACACTTCTGTTACTGTTGTACTCCTCACACTACTATCACTGCTGTTTTACTAACACTACTATTAATGCTCTCTTGCTAACTTTTATCACTGCTCTCCTGGTAACTTATTAACCGCTGCTCCCCTGGTACTGCACACAGTACTCTACTAATGCTACTAACACTGCTGTCACAAATCTACTCACACCCCTATTACTGCTCTCCTGCTGCTATTCTGTTCTTCTCCTTTACTACTGTTACTGCTACCTGTTAACTACTGATACCGCTGTAGCTGTCTATTGCTAATAATGCAGTTACTGCTTACCTAGAACTTCTGTCACAACTCTCACAATAACTCTGCTATTAAAGCTCTACAAATACCACTGCTGTTCCTGCTCTCTTAATGCTTTTATTATTGTCCTCCTGTTAGGGCAGTTCTACTCTAATAATGCTGCTCACAATACTGTCCCACTGTTACTTCTGTAATCTTACTCCTATTACTATTCTCCTGGTGAAATTGTATTTGTTGTCCTTATATTACTGTTATTGCTAAACTGCTCAATCTGCTGACACTGCTATCATACTAACTTTGCTCATACTGCTGTTCTGCTAATACTACTAGCAATGCACTAATGTTAACTGCTATCACTACTCTATTGCTCATGCTGTAACTGCTTTACTACTAAAACTGCTGCATTACTATTCTGCTACTTCTGAAGTCATTGCTAACCTGCTAACTTATTCATCTGATACTAAACACAGTATATTAATATATTTATAATAGCAACTACACCACTAAACTCATTAATATGCCGAGACCAATTGGCATTGCCAATGCTTGTTATTACTTAGTAGTGTAAAGCAGATGCTTTAGCCTTACGACATTTATGGCATTTCCTATTCATGCCAGAGTACCTTTCTTTGCACTTTGTAGGCATTATTGAATTGATTTTTTCAACTTAATCTATTTGGTCATTATGATCAAATTCTAAATGCTGTAATAAACATTGCATGTTAAAAATAAAGTTAATATACAAGAGCTATGCTATATTTTACTACTAAACAGGCAGCCACAAGTGCAGTTACCTTGCAGAGTACAGGGTCATTATTTGAATGGTGCAGCAGGTGCAGTGGCAACAGGTACAACAGTTCTCAGAACCCCTCTAAACACCTAATATTGCTATATTTTACAACTAAACAGGCAGTCATAGGTGCAGTTATCTAGCAAGCACTAGGGTCATGATTTCTTTAGTGCAGCAGATGCAGTGGCACCAGAACGAAAAGCTCCACGCAGCCCACTGAACACAATATTGCTATACTTTATTCCTAAACAGGCAACCACAAGTGGATTTACCTTGCAGACAACAGGGTCTTGATTTGAATGGTGCAGGAGGTGCAGTAGCACCGGGCTCAAAAGTTATCAGAACTCCTCTAAACACATAATATTGCTATATTTGACTACTAAACAGGCAGTCACAATTGTAGTTACCTTGCAGTTAAAAGAGAAGTGATTTAAATGCTGCAGCTGGTGCAGTGGCACTGGGGCCAAAAGGTCTAGGAACCCCACTAAAACCAGATTATTGCTAAATTTTACTACTAAACAAGACAGTCACAAGTGCAGTTATCTAGCAGGCAATAGGGTCATGATTTGAATGGTGCAGCAGGTGCAGTAGTACCAGGACCAAAAGCTCCAGGCACCCCACGAAACACCTAATATTGCTATATTTTATTACCAAACAGGTAGTAACAACTGCAGTTACCTTGCAAAGAACAGGGTCATGATTTGACTGCTGCAGCAGGTGCACTGGCACCGGGCCCTAAAGTTGTCAGAACGCCTCTAAACACCTACAATTGCTATATTTTACTACTATACAGGCAGACACAGTTGCAGTTATCTTGCAGTTAAAAGGGGCTTGATTTGAATGGTACAGCTGGTGCAGTGGCACTGGGGCCAAAAGCTTTAACCACACTTAACGCAGAATATTGCTAAATTTTACTACTAAACAGGCAGTTACAAGTACAGTTATCAAGCAGGCACTAGGGCCATTATTTCAATGGTGCTGTAGGTGCAGTGGCAGCATGGCCAAAGCTACAGGAACCCCCCTAAATGCCAAATATTGCTATATTTTACTACTAAACAAGCAGTCACAAGTGCAGTTACCTTAAAGGCAATAGGGTCATGTTTTGAATGGTGCAGCGGCACAGGGGCCAAAAGTTGTCATAACTCCTCTAAACATCAAATATTGCTATATTTTACTACTAAACAGTCAGTCACAAATGCAGTTATCTTGCAGGTACTCGGGGCATGATTTGAATTGTGCTGCAGGTGCAGTGGCACGAGGACCAACTTTATTGTTGCCTTTCGTTTTGTGAAGTAAAGATGCCTCACATAAAGTACAGCATGTAACTCTGAACTTTCTAACTGATATGGTATTTGTAGTTGATAAATGTTATCTGTTCACACAGAAAGCAATTCTTACCTGACTAAAGCGTTATTTTACTTGCTGAAAAAAACAGAGCACACACATATTCTTTTAACAATTTCATGTTATGATCTAATGAATTTCCTACTTAGTAATCATTTTCTTGCAGCTAATGTAATGTTCTTACAAAGTTTATTGTTTAGTTAAAATATTTTTGCTTTATTAGAAGGTTAGGGAAGTGAAGTCTTTGAAAACAGACAAAGACTCGAGCTAAGAAATTTGCTGTGTGGTGTAGATTTATTGTTGGGGTGTAGAAGATAGCCTGCTCAGATGACAGATGATGATTGTGAGAAAGGAAGGGAAATATGCCTTTTGGAGAATGCTGAATTCTTATTGGATGAAGATGGAAAACATGCCACATGTTTTGCAACATGAATGATACTGTCTTTTAATAGTGTGTGTTCCTAGCACGGGAGTCAGAGCAGGGGTCAGAGCAGCAGAGTTTCGGGGAAAGCAGCAGATGACAGAAGAGAGGAGAGGGGTATAGAGCAGAGCAGGACGGAGAAGGGACAGCAGAGATGAGAACAGGCTGAGCCCTTTTGACATTTATCAGACCCAAGCTTTATGATTTATCTCTTGCTAATTGGTTTTTGCCAATGCTTATTTACCCTATGCTGTTCAAAAGATTCTACTGAATCTTTGAAACCTCTCTTTATGGGAAGCTCTGCAACTATTAATGAATGATTTTGAGCTTCATGCTTTCACTTTGAACTCTTCGTGGGTTCCGACTGACTCTATTTTCGCCGCATTCTTAGAATAGGGATTCTTCCTTTATGGAACAAGCTGAATGTATTATTTTTAAATGATCTCCTCTAACAATATTTTTTATTATTAATACTGTAAATTGATTGGTATTTGACTAATGAATAAATAATCTGAATTATTAATCTTTAATTAGAAAATAAAACCCTTTAAAACTACTTACAATTCTCATTATTGACTAAAATATGGAATTGCATTTGAGGTTTGTGATGATGTAATTGCTCTTTTGATCAAAATACGGTGGCAAAGATCCATCACCTGAGAGATTGGGAATTGGTATGGAAATAAATCCTGATCCAGTTTGAGATGGTAATTGAAAGGTTGGGCCACATTTATTTAAATTTGACCCAAATCCACGCTAACAGGTTCTGGTAGCAGAGGATGGTTACACCTTGATGAACATGAGCTATAAAATATTTGCCCAAGTTAGAAAGAAATTTCAGATTCCTGAACCCAATGCACAGAAGGCTGGCAAGGTTCAGTATTAGAAGGCGGTTGCTGTTGAAGGTTTGAGTATTAATAGGGGAATGCATCGTCCTCACTGTTTCCCTTGTGTTCTTCAGTGATCTGCCTTAAGCTTTTGACATTATTTGCCTGTTGGCCAATGGTGCTGCCCACAGATGCACTGGTCATTAATAAATAAATAAACCTCTTTATTTTTATATACTTTGCAAGATGTGGTGTCTGAGTACAGAAGGTAAGTGGAAACGCTCCCGTTGTTCTGAAGTGCTTGAATGACTGACTCATCATGTTTGATTTGTAGTTGTCTGCCTGTGTCAGCTTTCCTTTTGCATGCAGTGTGACCGGTTGTGAAACTTGAGCTGCGATGACCATATGGTGGCCAAGTAAGCACTTGGTCATCTTCCCCCGATGGCTTTTGTGATTGCAATTCTGGATTGTGCTTTTCACTCTAGATGGCTTTGCTTGCTGGCAGCCTGACTGCCGCTGCAAGATTGTGCTGAGGTGACTGAAGTCAGACATGCCTTTTTCATGATGAAATTAGTATTGACCAATATAGATCAACATGACCTTTATGCACTATTTACAGTTTGGAAAGTGCCTTCCGTGTTTGAAGCACTGAATGTACACAGTATTGGAGGGTGATGGTAGGCACTGGAGGGTGATGGTAGGCTGAGATATTTTATTGCCAAGAGCAAATTCATCAAACCTTTTTTAGTGTCACATTACCACCCAACCATTAGTGTTCCGGAATATATTTTGTTGGTTTTATCGAGCGCAAACTGTCGACCCATCAGTCTCAAGGTGCTATCTTGCAGTTTGTAAGCAAACCGCATACAAAAATGCCAAAACTATCAACAGCATATAGCAATAACAGTACTAACAGTATTATAGAAGCAAGTTACCTATGCTTCAACCTGACCTCGTCATAAGTTGGTTCTTCAAAATGCCAAGGTTACCAGAAGTCACTTCACATGCTCTGTGATCCCAGACATCCTCGTAGGAAGCGCTAACCTGGTGGAATCACAGGGGATGTGCTACCCTTCTTCAGAGTCCTAGGATTTAGAGGGGGGTCAGAGTGGGTGAGGGGAGCAAGCAAGTTTGCATGTTTTGCTTACGTGTATTACAGCTGCTTTCCACACTAGTGACTTTCCCTTAGAAGAGGGCCTATATTTTCGCTAAAGACCATTATTCCCGGATGTGTGTTTCCTAGCTGCATTGTGATTGTCCTGGTAATCGCAGTGCTGCGCAAGAGAGTGTTGTTTCTTCGACACATACTGCCCCAACAAAGCCTGAGGGTGGCCATGATCAAACAGCTTGACTCCAGAATTTGTAAAGAACAACATTCCAGGCTGTAATCATGCAGACCGCAACTCCTTTCTGATTCGAGGCAGGAAGTGCCGGCTTTGTGCTACCTGCTGAGGAAGTGACCTTTTAACAAAAAATGTACCACCTATTAATATGAAAATGTGTCTTAACGTTAACATAAAATAGACGCTAGGTAAATGTGCCTTTATTAAAAGTGAAAAATGCGGCTTATTTCTGCAGGAATCTCACATTTCTATCGTTCTCTCACTGCTAGGCCTCACTATTTTTTTTATTGTTCTCCATCCCTTTAAGAATATACATGCTTTTCGCAAAAGATGATTTAACATTACAACTGAACTGTAGAACCTGACCTCTTTGTGAAATGTGCTGTTTCCTGAAAGTTGCGTTATCTAACCAGGACATACCAGATTTAAATGTTACATTTCATAGAACAGCTTATTGTTACATGATGGGACACTAAGCAGCTAATAGAGTAGGATTGCAAAAGGTTCTCATGAGAACCTTCGTAGATGTATCTTTTGTAATACGCTGTAGCCACATCTGAGTGACTTCTTGTCGACATGGGCATTTACTGTGGGAATCTAGGATGAAGACGATGGACCATCGGAAGATCTTCCTCCATTGAAGGTTGATGACATATTCGACTGTTTTTGCAACATGTTTAGTGGCCTTTCTATATACTACGTCTTCCTAGCTAGAGAGTCAAGGCATTCTATGCACTCCTACCCTGCCATGCCCCTTAGCACTTTATGGTGCTAGCTCGAATTACCATAAGCTATTGCTAACGGTGATTGTCTTTGATTTTCCTTGCTCTATGTGAGGAGACTTTCTATCTCTAGGTCAATCATAGCTACTGCTGTGGTTCTTTCCTTCTACTTGTCTTAATGGTTGCTACTTCAGCTATTTGGAAAACTCAGCTGAGTCTCCCGAATTACCCTTTATGGGGCGTTCTACCTTTTCTTAGTTATCTAACTTTGCTCCAGAATTTACTTGCTGTTTCCCACTAGGAACTCTTTATGGGCTTTCGTTAGGATGGGATAGGTCTTTTAGATTAGAATGAAGACAAAATTCTGAATGGAACATACTATTATGTTCTATGCTTATTCTAACTAAACTCATTTTTGAAAATTTCTGTAATTGGAACAATTTGACTAATCTGAATAAAAAAACAAGAATACCGAATACTCTCTTAAAGGAAAAATACATTTTATAAACTTCGCCAAACCTCTCTTTAGAGACTGAACATCCAGTGCAAATAATGGTGTCTATTTTATGCGATGCTCCATACTAATACAGTGGCAAAGATTCATTTACCTAGGAAGGCGTGGAAATTCCAGGTTCTCTAAGTAAGTTTGAAGGTGACGTTACATGTGGACATTTTTACAAGATTTCCGTGCTCGCAAATCTGATAGCAGAGGATAGGGTTAGCACCCTAAATGGAGCTAAAAAATAATACCCAGAAATTATTAATAGGTTCCCGATTCCTGAATCCAATGTCCAGAAGCTGAAGTTCCGGCAAAGCGGTACTCGAAGGTGGTTGCAGTTTGAAGGTGCGAGTATTTATAGGGTAAATATAACGTGGTGGTGATTGTGTTATTTCTCTGGTTTTAATAAATGTTGATTAGAATGAGTGGGTGAGGAAAAATAGTTAACAAGTGGTTTAAAAGGTGTTCGAGGATTTCAGACTCGTTGTAGTCGAAAGATCCTGGGATAAAATAATACTTGAAAACTTGTTTGCAGAGATTTTGAGGTGTGGTTTGTGAGGTACCTTCACCTACACCAGTAAAATAGGTTTATTAAGTTGTTGTGATTGATTAATATTGGTCGGTGTTGAACCTAATTGTGCAAACGGGAAACTGCATTGATTTGGGTGATTTCACGCTGGTCGAGATTTCACTGGAAAATGCTGAAGAGATTCTTGACTGAATGAGAAGCTTTATTTCTTTAGTAGAGCCAACAAAATGTTTTAAGAATCATTAAATTTAATTGTGTAACTACAAAGAAATTGAAAGGGAGGGTGAGCCGCTGCGAGGCATGAGGTTGTGCATCACAGTGTTTCGCGCTCGGATTGGTCGGTTGGTGTGCTTTCGCGCTGTGATAGTTACTATTCCAGTTCATGAAGGTGAAGAGGTGCCTTCTGAGGCTATGCCTGCATATATTATGACTACTGAACATGGGTTAAATACATCTACTTGGCTTCGTCAATAGAGCAGGATTATTGAGAAAGAGGGTGCTTTGAGTTTTCCTAGATACGGGGCATTTAACACCAGGATTCTTGATCAATTGAAGGGAAAATTGTATGAAATGAAGCCACCACCTAGACCCCTCTAGCATAAATCATTTAATTCATAGGAGAGTGTTGCCAGGGAAAAGGAGAAGGAAAAATACCAGAGGAGGACTTATAGGGCATTGAAGAATTACACAAATGCTCAATGGGATGAAGAGCAGTGTAGATGGAGAAAAGCCATCATCATAGAAGGGACTAGATTATATCTAGTGCTTAATTCAGAGACTGCTAAGAGATGAAAGGGCAAAGATCCCATTATGAAAGAATGAGATGAGTCAGATACTGATTCAGGAGATGGAATATTGGAACAAATGTTGACTTCAAGACCCCCACCACATGTGACCCCAGCAGAACAAAGTGGATCAGATCAGGCACTAGTACTAGTTCGATAGTGCCAACTGCCCCAGTACAGCAAGGTGTAGCACAGATTAAATGACCCCTGCAAATATTGCAGATTGCCACATCAATAGTAGCTCGACCACAAGTTGCTGTTCCAATGGTGACTTCTACAGCTGCAGTGACCAGTGTAGCCCCAGTACCTGTTGTTAATGATCCAACTGATGTAATTCGGGTGGGAGCAAGTGCTCCTCCACTTATAGAAACGAGACTTTAGACTCAATTAGTTACCGTAGGAGTATCTCCTTCAGGAGTTGTCCCAACTTCCCAGAACTCACAGATAGTTGGCTGGAAGCCACCACTAATGATGCAAGCACTTTTTGGAAACTTCAAATCTCCTCCACCCATTACAGTCAGGGTTCATAGCCCTGCACAGCACGGAGACAGTGCTCATGGAGATCACTGACTCCATAACATTTTCATTAGATGCAGGCCAGAATGCTGCCCAAATCCAATTAGACCTCTCAGTAGCATTTGACATGATTTATCATGAGATCCTGTTACGCCGTCTTGCAGACATCGGGGTGGAGGGGAAAGAGCTGGCCTGGCTAGGTTCCATTTTGGAATAAAGCGAACAAGCTGTATGGCTTAAGAATCTTTCCTCTAATGCCAAACATATTAAGTATGGAGGGCCTCAGGGCTTTGCCCTGAGCCCCACACTGTTTAACATATGTCTGACTCCTCTGGTCTATCTCATTGAATCCTTTGACATCCAGGTAGTCTCTTACACAGACGATACTCAGCTGCTGCTGGCTTACGATAATAATGTACATGAGGTTAAGATTACATTTGTAGCCTTTATGTCTGCAGTCATTGGTTGGCTCAAAACAACTCTACAATGCAACCCTGGAAAAACGGAGATCCTGCTATTTAGGGCCGATCCTCTCCCTGGTTGGTTAGGGGCATAGCCTACCAGTTGTACTGCCCCTACTCCTCCTACTGAAATGGACAGGAACCTTAGAGTTCTCATTGACACACGCCTATCTTTCCAATCCCAGATCGCACCTGTAGTTAAGTCCGCATGTTGAATCCTTAGGATGCTAAGAAAATTCCTTAAGCTCCTGCCTTGGGAAGCCCAAAAACTGGAGGACAGGCATTAATTCTGTCAAGGCTGGACTATGCCAATGTTTTATACATTGAACTCCCTGATTATCTAATGCACAGATTGCAAAAGATTATGGCAGTCTGCCTGTTATTTAATCTCCTAATTATGCTTCAATCACTCAATACCGCAACCAACTACACTGGCTTCCAGTGATGAAAAAGGGTTATTTTAGAAGCACTGATGGTAGCACACTCGTCCTCAAAAATCCCTTTGCTCTCAGTTGGCTTGTCTCCTGTATGTCGCTCGCATTAAAAGGAAGAAGTGGGGCAGCTCAGCCTGCTCTGTCCTAGTGGTGAAACATTGGAATGACCTTCCTTTCCCTCTTGGATGTATTTCTGATAAAAAAATCATTTCGCAAGCAACTAAAAACGTATCTGTTTAAAGTATAAACTATGCCGACCTCTTCTTGGCCATCTGTCTGAGCACCAGAACACTTTAGCAGTAGTTGTGCTCTATGTAAATGTTTTCATTTATTAATTCATTGACTAACTCATAGATGTAGGGATGCTAGTACTTACAGCCCCAATATCAACAGAAGAAATAGTTGCGACTGAGGATGGATATATACAAGCCTGGTTTGATGAAACAGCAGGAGCTAGTAAGGCAGAGAATGTGGAGACACCTGAGAGATTAAAGGCTGAAAATGAAAAGCCCTGAATGTCTCACAGCTAAAAGTTGAATAGCAAGCATAATAACAAGGGGATATTTGGAATTTTAACACATAGAACACTATCAAAGGAAAGAATTAATCTACCTGTGCAAGGAAGGTACGAGAGTAGCAGCCTTAACTCATGACAAATTATCTGAACAAGCTCAGAAATATGAGAAAGATCTTACAAAAATGTTCATGTATACAGAAGCTATAGAGTTCAATTGGATGACCCGGCATTTGAAAATATGAGGATTATAGGACTGCGATTGAATATTATAGAATTGGTCAAATGCATTCGCAGGTGGAGTGAGACTGAAAAATTAGAAATTAAATGGGCTAAAGAACATGAGAAGAAAAAGAGGTAAACAGCTATTGCAGGGAAGCAAGATGAAGGAAGTGAGGGAGAGGTGCCAATTTATCCACTTAGAGAAATAGCAGGAGGAATGTATGTGCATGTTCCTCGGAGTCGTGGTGATTTGGCGGCATTCATGAACAATTTTCCTAAATTGAGAGACAAGCCGGTGCAGTGGTATGCACAAGTGGAAAGATTCATAAAGATTTCAAAGGTACTGTTGACTGATTTGAAAATGTTTTTGGACATTATAGTGCCAGCTGATTTATGGGATGACTGTGAAACTGCCATGCAGTGGCCCAGAGAGGAACCAGAAAGAGTGTCTGGGACAAATGCGCTGTCTCCTACGGTGATGGAGAAGTATGAAGCAGTTATTACCTTTTTGAAGGGCAGAATGCCTCTAAAAGATATGGTCTTGCTCAAAATCAAAAGAACAACTCAAGAGCCAAAACAGACTGTAAATGAGTATTATGAGAGATTGCTGCAGGAATTTCAGCAGCATAGTGGACAAGAATATCCTGAGGAGAAGGATATGGGGATTTTTGTATCCCAGTTTGTATTGGGAATTGAAGCCAGAGATCTGTCTGCACATACACAAAGCATGATCTATTGGCAAAATAAATCCCTCGACGAAATACTTAGATATGCTAAATACTGTAGCGATGAGTTAGACATGAAGCAGAAAAGGATAAAAGAAAAACTTATGTTGGCACAGACGAAGCTGGCTGAGAAAGGTTTTCAGAACCCTTCTTTTGTAGGGAACAAAGGAAACATGCAGGGAGTTGTGATGCCACAGTCCAGTTTTCAGGGGAATCAAGGAGGAATGCAAATGTCACAGGGAAGAGGTAGAGGTGCTAGGAGGATCTGGATCAGGTATTGCTACTATGAAAAATATTACAGCTTGTCATATCTGTCATAGAATTGGACATTTGAAGAGGGAATGTCAATATAATCATGAAAATGCTGGAGGAAATGCTCAAGTGTTGCAAGGTATGCAAATGCAAAATGTGCCCTCTCAAAAAATGCAAATACCAATGCAGGCACAGGTCTTGATGATACCAATTGCACCTGAAAAAATGTGGAATCCCAAATTTAATTTAAACCAAATGGCAAAAATTAATACGAATCAGTTTCAGAATGTCATGCCACAATTTCAGGATCCAAATCAGAATCCCTTGTAACAATTCCCGTTATTTGAAACTGATGGTTCTGGTTCGGAGAATTCTCAGTGATGGTGCCTGAGAGAGAAAGAAGATTGCGTACTTGGCACAGTCTTAAAGGTAGACCAGAGTGTTACATATGTAGATGCAGAGGTTTATGGCCACCCCATATCATTTCTCATTGATACTGATGCTACCAGGTCCACAGTTAGAACAGTGGATGTGGCAGACTTACCGCTCTTGGGGAAAACTATCCAAGTTGTAGGAGTAACAACTAAACAAATCTTGAATCCAGTTTCTGAAAAAGTTCCTGTAAAAATAGGTTCACTTGAAGAGAAGCACAAATTTGATATTTGCAATTCAAGTCCTATGAATTTGTTAGGAAGGCATTTGTTGTGCAAATTAAATTGCAGTATTTACTGTGCACTAGATGACCTGGCGTTCCAGACACATGATGAGGATGAGGATTTTAAATTGAGTGGACTGAGACAGGAATATTCACTTTGCTAACTATTGATGAATTACCAGACGATCTGATAGAAACAGTGAATGCCAAAATGTGGGATTTTATAAACATCGGACTAATTAAAGGTGTAGAACCACTCCGAACTACAGTGAAACCGAATGTTACGTACCCCAGAACACATCCATACCATTTGACCCCAGAGACAATTTCAGGAATGCAACCAGTGATATTTATTTATTTATTTATTAAGGAGTTTTATATAGCGCTAGCCTGACCCGAGGGTATCGGAGCGCTTCACAACAGTTTTTGAGCAAGATTCATACAATAAAGCAGTATTCTACATATAAATTCGCTACACAGCAGTTTTTGAGCAAGATTCATACAATAAAGCCGTATTCTCCATATAGGTTCTGAAAGTCCGCGTGTGCTGAGCAGCATTGAGGTAGTACGTTTGTCCTGAGATAACCTCATAGAGTGCACGTTGTCTTGGGGTGGAAACAGTAAAGCAGTATTCTACATATAGGTTCGGAAGTCCAAGTGTGCTGAGCAGCATTGAGGTAGTCCGTGAGTCCTGGGATAACCTCATAGAGAGCACGTTGTCTTGGGGTTGAACCACTTAGGTGGGGGGGAGGAGCAGATAGGGGTCAAATAGCAGGGAGGAGGTAAGTCTTAGAGCTACAGTGTCTGGGAGAGACAACGAGCAGGGATTAATGTTTAGATGGCGGCTATCCATTCTGGAGAGAGCGGTTGAGGAAAAGGACTTTTAGGTGTTTTTTGAATTTTGTGAAGGATGAGATAGTCCTGATACCGACTGGGATAGCGTTCCAGATTTTGGGTGCGTTTCCGGCGAAGGACCGTGCGGCAGTTTTTTGTTTGCGTGTTTTCGTAGGGATGAGTAATAGGGTGCTGGAGCTCCTGAGGTTCCTTGTCTGACCAGCCCTCTTGAGCTTAGCAGCCAAATACTCAGGTTTTCCTGTGTGCAGGGCTTTGTGTGTGAGGCAGGCAGTTCTGAAACTGGCACGCAATTCGACTGGGAGCCATTTTAGTTCTCTGAGTGCTGGTGAAATGTGGTCGTATTTCCTGATTCCAGTGACCATTCTAGCTGCTGCGTTAAGGGTAGTTTTGAGGGGAGCTAGATGAGATTTAGATGTACCAGTGAGGGTGGCATTCCCATAGTCGAGTCTGGATAGCACCAGTGATTGGGTGGCTTATTTGAGGTCGTTGGTTGGGATGAATGGTTTTATTTTGTTAAGTAGCTTCAGGTTGACGAAGGCACTCTTTGCGGAGTTCTTGATGTGTTTGGCCATGTCGAGTTTTGAGTCTAGGGTGATTCCTAGTGATTTAACGGAGTGGGTCAAAGTGTGATTGCCGTTAAGAGCATCCAGAGCTTTTAGCCATTCCGAAATATGAGGGTTCTCTTCTTTGTTGGAGATGAGGAGGATTTCGGTTTTATCTTGGTTGAGTTTTAGGGGGTTAAGCCACAGCCAATGTTGGATTTCTTTTAGAGTGACATTTAGTTTGTGAATGTCATCTATGGAGGAGGTTTCTAGATAGATCTGGGGGTCATCTGCATAGAGGTGGAAAGGGATGTTAGCATATTTGAGTAGGGTGGTGAGGGGTTCCATGTATATGTTGAACAGTTGAGGTGAGAGCACTGAACCTTGGGGGATGCCCCTGTTGACGGGGTGTAGGTCGGAGGTACAGTTTTTTATTTTTATCCTTTGTGAGCGGCTGTGTAAGAAGGAGGAGAACCAGCTTAGGACCACCTCATCAGCACCTACCCTTTCTTGCAAAGCCTTGATGAGAAGTTGGTGATCAACCGTGTCAAAGGCTGCCGATAGGTCTAGGAGAATGAGGAGGCAATATTGGTTGGAATCGAGGGATTTGTGGATGTCGTCTGTGATGTTAAGGATCGCGGTCTCGGTGCTATAGCCTTTTCTGAAACCCGATTGATGGGGGTCAAGAAGGTTGATGCTATCCATGTGCTGAGTCAGTTGTTGGAGAACGCATTTTTCAAGGATTTTGGATAGGAGGGGGAGATTGGAGACGGGTCTGAAGTTATTCAGTTCCTTGGAGTCAAGGCCTGTTTTTTTTAGTAGTGGCTTGACTTGGCCAACTTTGAGGCATTCAGGTAGGCTGCCGGTTCTCAGGGAGCTGTTTATGATCTTGCACCAGAACGGTGCTATGGAGAGTTTCAGTTTTTTGGTCAGTTGGGTGGGTATCGGGTCAAGGACGTGAGAGGCTGGTTTGGAGGTGGAGATCAGTTTGAGGATCTCGGTTTCCGGGATGGGGTTGAAGGACTTCCAGGATTTTTTGGGGTGCTTGGGCGTGTTATCTACTGTCACTGGGGGCAGGCTTTTGCAGACGGGGTTGACGTTGATGTCCAGTGAGAGCTCAATCTTGGTGATTTTTTCTTCGAAGAAGTTGGCAAAGTTTTCACACAAGTCCTTGGAGGCCTGTACGGAGGATTCCGGGGGCTGGGAGGTTTGTTGCCTGATGATTTTGAACAGTTCGTTGGGTCTGTTTTTTGCGTTGTCCAGGGCGGCGCAGAAGAAGGTGGATTTTTCGCTGCTGATGTGTTTTTTGTATTTCCTTTGGGCTACTTTGAGTTGTTCGAGTAGGCTTGGGGAGGGGTTGCTCCTCCATAGTCTTTCTGTAGCTCTTAACTGTCTTCTTTCATTGTTAATGTCCGTGTTGAACCAAGATCTGGATGGGATGTTCCTGGGTTTTTTTAGTTTCAAGGGGGCTACTTGATCTAGAATGGATGTCATGTTTGTGTTATAGTGGGCGGTGAGTTCCGTTGTGGATAGAACATCCGTGGAGGCAGTGAGGAGAGAGTTAACCCTTCCCTCTAGGTCAGTCATGTTAATCTGAGTGAAGTTTCTAGTCCATTTCGGAGGGTCTTGGGTGAGGGGTTTAAGTGTGATTGGCTGCGTGAGATGGAAAAGGATTAAGTGGTGGTCAGACCAGTCCACGGGTAGGGTGCGGTCTATCGTGACAGTGTCGTGCTGGGCGATGATGGCATCTAGGATTGCTCCTTTGTTGTGGGTTTCCTGTAAGCAGTGTTGGGTAAGTTGTTGTTGTGAAGCAGCTCCTTCCGGTTCTGGATTTGCAGGTTGTTTTCTTCATTCCAGTGTAGATTGAGGTCGCCCAGAATAAGGTTGTTCGTGTCTCGGAGAGAGCAGTGGGCAATCAGGTCGGACAGGTGTTCAGTGAATGTGGTGGTGTTGCCTGGGGGTGGTAAATAAGGTGGCAGATAAGTGTTTTGTTGTTGCTAGTGTTGATGTTGGCGGTTAGGCACTCAAAGGTGTTGTAGTTGAAGGAGTCTATTTCCGTCACGGAAATATTGTTTTTGTGGATGATTGCTATGCCTCCACCTCTTTGATCTTTTCTATCTTTGTTGGTGATAACAAAGCCAGGGGGACAAGAGTATCCATGAGTGGAAATGAGGAGTCATTTAGCCATGTCTCGGTGATGAATGCTATGTCTATGTCGTGGGTGAGGATGGATTCCGCTAGCTCTGTGGCATGCTTGGTGGCTGATCTGCAGTTTATGAGCATGCAGTTTGTGGGGACGTCTCTGTTGTGGGTTTTTTCATTTGGGGGGCCGTGGGGATGATAGTGCGTGTGGCCGGGGGTCTAGGAGATTTCAGAGGGGCCTGTTCTCTTCCCAGTCCGGTGATCACCTGTATTTTGGATAGGAGGGTGGAAGTAATAGGATTGTCGTACGAGGAAGCGAGAGCTGCCGCTTTACTCGCAGATGTTTCATCTCTAGTTCTTTTTGGTCTCTGTGTCTGATTAGAGAGGGGGGTAGAGATCCCTTTCAGGTGGGGAGTCTTGGAGAACCTCTGTTGAGAGAGAGAGGGGAAGGAAGGGAAACGGTGAGGCTTTAGGGGTGCGGAGAGGTTGGAAAGGATTTCACTAAGACCCTGGATTATGGTTGTTATATGGTTTTCAAGCAGGGTGAGCCGCTGCCCAGTCTCTATGTCGGTGTGGGTGTTCTGGGCGGGTAAGTTAAACCTGGGGGGGAGAGCCTAACGTTGTTGAGTTCTTCATCATAGGGAAGGGGGGCAGGGGTCGGGTGAGGGTGGTTGCCGGAGGGGGGTAGAGGGGTCTTGTTCTCTCTGGTAGTGTTGGGGGTGGTGTTATGCAGCGGGGCCGAGGGTGCGGGGAGGTGGGGGCCGTGCTGGGGCGTCGGTGTTAAATTGCATGTGGGTTTGGGGAGGGGGTTGGTAGTCACATGCTGTGTGTTGAAGTCGGTCGAAGTGGGTTGGGAGGGGTGGAGGGCGGGGGCGGGTGAGGGTGGTTGCCGGAGGGGGTAGGGGGTCTTGTTATTTCTGGTAGTTTTGGGGGTGGTGTCTCACGGCGGGAGGCGGGTGTTATTCCTAGGGTGCACCGGAATAATGGGTGAGTTCAGTTGGCGGGTTGGGTTCTTCAGGGAGAGGAGGATGGGCGGGCAGGGGAGGAGTGTGTGGGAGGGGGAAGTCCAGAGGGATGGGAAGAGGGCGTCAAAGGATTCTAGAGTGACGTTGTTGGCTTGTATCAGGACTGTGCCATTGGAGTAGATGGTCGCAGTGGTGTTCCCATTTTGCCTAGTGCGGTTAGGGGCTGAGAAGGTCAGTTTGCAGCTATGGGAGGTGTTAGTCATTTTGGAGATATTGAGTTGCGATCTGAGGATGGAGTTCCATATTTCGGGTCTTTCCGTGTGGAAAATGAGATCCGTTTGTACTTGTCCTTTGGAGGCGCAGTGATAGATGTCTGCAAATAGTGATTCAGGATGCTGTCTGATCAGTTTTTGTTTAAAGTTTTTTTTCGCTTTGGGTGAGAGGTTAGGGGGGAAACAGATCGAGAAGGAGTTCGGGCCGTGCGGTTTTAGGTGGTTCGCAGAGGTGGAGTTAGAGTAGGCTGACGTGGCGGATGGCATAATGACTATGTGGGACGGGGGACAGGCGCCCTATATGGACGGGTGGGCTAGAGTTTCCAGAGCCGTCCTTTGAGGGTAAAGTGCGAGTGGTAGAGAGATTCGTGCTATTGCTCTAGGGCTGGTCGTGGACTCTCGGGAGCATAAGACTGAGGGTGATTCTTAGGAGGCCATTGAATGGCGAGGTGACAAGAGTCAGTGGGTTATGTTTAAAAGATTTGGAGGCATTTTTGGAGAGATTAGGGGGGTACGAGATTGAATATGAATTCCTATCTTCAGGTTTCAGATGGGGCCCTGTCATGGTTATGATTGATCTAGCTTCCCAGACCACCATTCAGAGTCAAAGTTAGTGACTGTGTATCTTGAAAGAAATAATTATAAGTCCATGTAACTCTCTAATTATGGGTTTACAGAAACCCAACGGTAAATATAGGATATTTCAGGATTTTAGAAAGATAAATGAAATTATAGTGCCCTGTTGTCCTGTGTTACCGAATCCAGCTTCCATACTGTTCCAAATCCCATGTGCTGCAGAAGGGTTTACCATAATTTACCTATGTCAGGCTTTCTTCTCAGTGCCATTGCATGAAGAAAGCCAATTTCTATTTCCTTTTGTCTTTCAACAGAAGATATTAACATGGTGTTGTGTCCAACAAGGGTATACAGAGAGTCCATCTATCTTTAACCAGATTCTAAAAAGAAATTTAGAGACCCTGAAAATGCCACACAAATCCACTCTTATTCAAAATATAGACGATTTGCTTGTGATGTCAGAAACGCAGAATGCATGTAAAAATGACACCATCACACTCTTTAACCACCTGGCTGAGAACAGACACAATGCCCCGACTGCCCAGGAAGAGGCAGCACAATCATCCACAAGAACACCCTCCAACTAACCAGGCACTCAAATGACCCAATGTCGACCAAGGAACACCTCCACTTCCAATTCCAGACCAACCCCAACACCACCCTCCATGGCACTCTCGTCTACAGGTCCCCCGGACACTGACCGCCGTTCACCGACTCCATCATAGACCTCATCGCACCCCGGGATCTTGCATCCACTGACTACATCCTACTCGGAGACCTCAACTTCCACATGGACAACCCCAGCGACCAGAACACCACCTCCCTACTGGAGAACCTCACTAACGTTGGACTCAAGCAGCTAGTCACCGCACTGACCCACACAGCCGTCTTCTCCACCAGCGGGAACATCAGCTACAGCCACACCACAGAAATTGCCTGAATCGACCACCACTGCGTACATTTCGCCTTCGCCACTCCCACCGTACACCACCGCCCTCAAAGCCCCCCGTAGCAACTGGATCAAGGCCACCGAAGAACTGCTCGTTGACTCCCTCAGCACAACCACTCCGCCAATGCCAACGGATGCCAACACCGCAAAACGCAACCTCCACCGATGGATCTCCAACTGCGCCGACACTCTGGCACACCTCAAGGAAAGACCAGGCAGGCATCACTCCAAGAAAACCAGCTGGTTCACTCCCACCCACCACCAGTCCAGAGCCACCTGCAGATGAAACGAGAAGAGATGGAGTAACAACAAAACCCCGGCAGCCCACAATACCTTCAAATCCGCTGTCAATGCACTCCTCAAAACCTCCTCAAAACCTCCTCAAACCCACAAAGAAAACAGCCCTCCAAGACAGAATCAGCACCAACGTACTCAACAGCAGAGATCTCTTTGCCATCGTCAAGGAGTTCGCCGAGCCCAACAGCCAGACCACAGATGTCCCTCCCTCCCAAGACCTCTGCAACAAACTCAGCACCTTCTTCCACCACAAGATCAGACAGATCTATGTCAGCTTCGACATCCCAGACCGTGCCACTACACCCGCCACCACCACACGCAACCATGCCATACCCCAACAGACCGTCCTCTACTGCACCCCGCTCACAACAGAGGATACACTCAAGACTATGAAGAACATCCACTCAGGAGCCCCCGTCGGATCCTTGCCCTTACCATATCTTCCACAGAGCGGCTGCCGCCATTGTCCCCCAGCTTCACCACACCATCAACTGCTCCATCGAAACCACCACCTTCCCTGATGACTGGAAACACGGAGAGATCACCCCCCTGCTGAAGAAGCCGTCCACAGACCCGACGGACCTCAAGAATTACAGACCCATCTCCCTCCTCCCCTTCCTAGCCAAGGTCATCGAGAAGGACATCAATGCCCAACTCTCCACATTCATACAAGTGACACACATCCTGGAGACCTCCCAATCCAGCTTCTGAAGCAACCACAGCACAGAGACCGCACTCATCAATGCCACAGATGACATCTGCTCCCTCCTAGACCCGGGTGAGACCACAGCCCTCATCCTACTTGACCTATCGGCCGCCTTTGACACTGTCTCCCACCACACCCAAATCACAAGACTCCACGATGCCAGCATCTGCGACAAGGCACTCGACTGGATCCACTTCTTCCTCACCGGCCGGACTCAGTGAGTCTGACTAACCACCTTCCTCTCAGAACCTACAGAGATCAGCTGTGGGGTGTCCTAGGGCTCCTCCCTGAGGCCCACCCTCTTCAACATCAGCATGGCCCCCCTCATAGCCATCATCAGAAGCCACAGACTCAACATCGTCTCCTACGCCAATGACACCCAGCTGATCCTCTCCCTCACCAACGAACCCACAACTGCCAGAACTAACTTCCATAGCAGAATAAAGGCCGTCGCAACCTGAATGAAAGACAGCTGCCTCAAGCTCAATTTGGACAAGACCGAAGTACTCATCCTGGGACCCTCCCCTTCAGCCTGGGACAGCTCTTGGTGGCCATCTGCTCTAGGACCCCCTCCCACCCCGATCAACCACACTCGCAACCTCAGCATCATACTGGAATCATCGCTTACAATGAACCGCCAAATCAACGCAGTTTTCTCAGCCTGCTTTCACACGCTCTGCCTACTTCGAAAGACATTCAGATGGATCCCCACAGAATCCAGAAAGAGGGTCACCCATGCACTCATCACCAGCAGACTTGACTATGGGAACACACTCTATGCCGGCATCACCCAGAAACAGCTCAAGAAACTACAGAACATCCAAAACGCCGCAGCCAGAATGGTCCTCGACAAACACCGCACCAACCACATCACACAACGACTCCAACAATTCCACTGGCTCCCAGTCAGCGAGAGAATCACCTTCAAACTCCACACAAATGCCTACAAAGCTCTCCATGGCAAAGGACCAGCATACCTGAACCACCGCCTTGCATTCCACGTACCCGCCAGACAACTCCGTTCCACCCAACTCGCCCTAGCCTCTGACCCCAGGATCCACAAGACCAGAACCGGTGGAAGTTCATTCTCCTACCTCGCCGCCAAGACCTGGAACACCCTGCCCCACCACCTCAGGGAATCCACATCGTGAACCAATTCAAGAAGGACCTCAAGAACTGGCTCTTTGACTAATCCTACACCCAGAGGGACAAGCAGCCCCCCCCACCCCTCCCAGTGCCTAGACAGACCCTCACAGGTGAGTAGCCACACTTTACAAGCCCCTGATTGATTGAGTGTCTCCAGGGAAATTGCAGTACTGTCAAAAAGAAGTTCAATATGAGAGACACATAGTTGTGAAGGGAGCTAGGAAAGTGTCACCAGAAAGAGTGGACGCAATCTTGCAGATGAATCCACCACGAACTCAGAAAGAAATCAGAATATTTTTGGGAATGTTTGTCTACTGTAGACAGTGGATACCGAGGCTGACACACAGAGATGTGTCTGATACGATTTCATGGGACAATCAATGTACAAAAGCATTCCTAGAGTTGAAGGAAAAACTGTGTCATGCCCCAGCACTAGGAATGACAGATTATACACAATATTTTACTCTATTTTGCAGTGAGATGGGTGCACTCTATTGGTTTTGACACAAACACATAGAGGATCTCAAAAATATGTTGCCTACTTCTCTACCAACCTTGACCTTGTGGCAGCAACACTTCCCAGTTGCCTTAAAGTGGTTGCCATGAAAGTACTAGTCTGGAAAAAAGCGAGAATATAGTGATAGGATACCCACTAACTGTCATGGTCCCACAATCTGTGGAGCTGGTGTTAACAAAAACAAAGTCTCAATTCATGACTAGGCCTGGGCGGAAAACTATGCTACGCTCGCGGAGTGTGCGTAGTTTGCACAACTACGCACTACGCGAATCGCACGTAGCACAGTGCAAAAATGCGTAGCGTAGCGGGCATTTTTTGCTCGCTCGCGGTCCTCAACGTCAAGTTGGCGACCGCCAGCGAGCAAAATCAACATCCCGGCAAGACTGTTTCCTCGTTCGCGATCGGCAACATCAACTTGCCGATCGCGAGCGTGGAAAATAAACCTCCCGGCTGGAGTCTCAACGCGGGGAGGACAGGTTTCTCATTGCGAGTGGTCGCGTATGCTCGCAACCGCTCGCGATGAGAAACTACCAGTCCGCGTTGAGAAAGCTGCTGCTCGAGTACAAATCTACTCGAGCGGCAGAAAACGACCGCTTGCACTGTGCATGATGCCGTTCGCAATGATTGCACAGTGCGGACAAGCATCCGGCACTGTGCAATCATTGCGAACAGCATTTCCCTACCTCACTACGCAGTTCGCGTAGCTACGCGTAGCGCGCGCAGTGCAAAGTACACTTCGCGTAGCTATGCGTAGCGCGACTACGCGAACTACGCCCAGGGTTATTCATGACCCACAATAGGTTAACACGTTATGCACACAGTATCCTCTCATCCGATAATATTGTTTTAAAATGTTGCACAGTGTTGAACCCTTCAACGCTATTGCCTCTAAATGATGATGGTAATTGTGATGAAAGTGAACACGACTGTCTAGATGTCACGAAATTGTGTACCAAACCCCACCATGACATTGAGGATGAACCTCTGATTGTGCCTGATCATGTGTTATTCGTAGATGGCAAAGGCTTGCGAGGTAATGATGGTACACTCTGAGCAGCATATGCCATGTGCACCATAAATGATGTGGTTGAATCTTCCTGGCTGCAAAAAGTTTTTTATGCCCAAGCTCTGGAACTGGTTTCTCTTACTAGAGCCTGCAGTTTTTTTTTTCCCAAAACATATTTTATTGATTTTATAGACATCAATCCGGTATGAGTGTACGATAAAGGACATATGGCTAAACATAATTGTAAGCATACAGTAGTAGCATTCCACAACATATCCGATATCAAGGATGATATACATTTGAACATACAAACACCGCATCGTACCAAGCCACAGCCTGCGCCTAAGTCTGTGCCCTCGTCTCAAGTTGCAATGTGCCCCCTATGCGAGTGTGTGGTGGCCTGGATTAGTAGCCATATCAGTCATGCGTACCCGCATTGGGCATCAATAAGGGATCCCCCATGGTATGTGCCTCAAAGGGTATGTGTCTGTACGCGGTCCACGATTTCCAGATTTTGGTATGTTATGGGGACAACCTCGGGCCATAAATATGGGCCGTTCAAGTTCCATGGCGTAGTCCAGGCCTTTCTTCCAGGTCGATAGGTGAGGAGGAGATTCAGCCTTCCAATGCTGCACGATGTCACGTTTGGCTAGTGTCAACCCCAGAAATAATAGGTGTAATTTGTAGATGTTACCCCCTATTTCGTCCGTACAGTGTAAGAGTGTGAGCTTGGGAGATCGCGGGATATCCCAGTGTATTACGTCAGATAGACATTGTAGTACACCCCGCCAGAATCTGTCCAGGGTAGGACACATCCAGACTGTATGTATGAAGTTGGCTTCATCCATGCGGTATCGAAGTCACATGGGAGAGGCGATCAACCCCGCCCGCCACAATCTGTATCGAGTGTAATACACCCTATGCAGGTATTTAAATTGTATGTAGCGGAGACGGGTGGGAATAGCGGCACCCCGCGGTAACTGAAGTGCCTCGGACCAATCATCATCGTCAATGGGCCCAATGTCCGTGTCCCATGAGGCCTCCAATGAAGCTAGGGTTGTAGGGCTGTGCGTGACGAGTGTTTGGTAGATTTTAGAGATTCTATGGTCTCCCAGGTCCCCCATCAGGAGCTTGCCCTCCAGTGGACTGAACTCAGGTAGGGTCGACAGGTCTTTGATGTAAGGTCGTAGGGCATGGCGCAGCTGTAAGTATTTATAAAATTGGGAGTGAGGCATCGAGAATGCCTCTTGCAGATCTTGAAAGGACTTCATGACGGGGCCCCGCATAACATCACCCAGGGTTGAGACACCAATATTGTCCCAGCTACTGAACCCCAGAAGATCGGCGACCTGGGGAAGTAGGCGGTTCCGCCATAGTGGAGTCTCCTGAGTAAGGCGTCCCCACCAACCCATCCGCCGCAGGGCCTGTCGCCAGGCCAAGATTACCACCGATGAAGCTGGGAGCAGTCCCTTCGGGGCAGATCTGCTATAAAGAAGAGGGGATAAGGATGGTTCCCCCATGATCCAGCGCTCCAGCTTATATGCAGGCTCGTCCAGGGCCCATACCTCCATTCATTTAGAACCTGCAACTGGGATGCCACATAATAAGAGTGTATGTCAGCTGTGGCGATGCCACCGCAATATGTAGATTGCATACACGTACGTAGGGCAACCCTAGCCGTGGAGCCCCCCCACATGAATTGACCCAGGGCGGCGTTCAATTGTCAGAACCAGGTCATTGGGATTGGAAATGGGTGGGACCGGAGATGATATAGCAACTTCGGCAGAGAGACCATCTTAAAGATGGCCGATCGGCCATAGCGCGAGAGAGGAAGCTTCGCTAAAGCCTGCAGTTTAACTGCTCAAATGAGAGCCACCATATTTACTGACAGCCAGTATGGGTTTGGTGTAGTCCATGATTTCGGACAGTTGTGGTCACAGAGAAACTTTCTTACATCTTCAGGAACCCCCTATAAAGAACGGGACGCACATCAAAGACCCACTGGATGCTCTGCAGTTGCCAGGAGAGATCATTTTGGTAAAGAAATTGATATGTTGCCATGGTGCAATGTTGAGGAAAGTCACAGATACGTGTGATGAACTGAAAAGAGTGCAGGAAAATGTGTCAGAAGCAGAACAGAATGGATAAAGGCAGGTTGCAAGGAAATGAAAATTATATTTGGATGTCAGCAGATGGGAGACAGTATTACCGGATAGCTTGTTGTTTTCAATGACACAATACTACCATGGATACACACACTTAGGGAGAGATGCAATGGTGAGTCTTTTCAGACAGAATTGGTATAAACCCAGACTCAGAATGCTGGCAGAAGAGGTTTGCCATCAGTGTATAATTTGTCAACAGTTAAATGTAGGGAAATGGACACATGCCACTTTAACACACCTAGGTAGATCAGGTGGCCTATTCAACAGGATACAGATGGATTTCATCAAGATGCCTGTCCATAACAAGCTAAGATATATCCTGGTGATCGTGTGTGGCTTCTCAAGATGGGTGGAAGCCTACCCAACTAGAAGAAACGACAGCCTCGCAGTAGCGAAGTTGTTGTTGCGTGAAATGATACCCAGGTTCAACATGCCAATTTCTCTTGAGTCAGATCAAGGAGCACACTTCAACAACGAAGTTATGAAAATGATCTGCACAGCCTTACAGATTGAATTGATTGATTGCATTGCAGTTACAGATCAGAAGCCTCTAGTATCAATGAACAAATGAATGGTGCCATCAAGTCTAGATTGGCTAAATTCTGTGCATCCACCACTCTAAAAATGGGCAGATGCTTTACCATTGGTGCTGATGAGTATTCAGAGTGTTTCACTGCACTATATGTAGCAATTGTCCCCAGCTACTCCTGAGTGACATGTGATTATATGGTGGAGAGATCTGCTTGCTGCTCCCACTAACATTTATACAGCTCTGGTGATACTGTGAACCCACCATAGTTCCTGCAGGGGCCTTTGTGCCAGTTGTGTCCTACATGGACTCTCCATTATCTGCCCTATTCTTGGCCCTCCCCCGGAACACAGATACTTCATGCGGTACCTGTATCGTTGTGCTGAAGCACTGCCTCATCTGCCTTAGCTTTTCCACACACATATATTTTTTCTGCTGCAGTAGTGTGGAGATCGACATCAATGCAACACCCTTGCATTGACCGGGGTGGCTTGCAGGCAGCAGATGTACTCTTATTGACTACGCCTCATTAAGATTTTAGTGGCTTCTGATCTTGGATATGGCAGTGGTGCTCTTAATCCTTACTGAAATGGGGAAACTTAACAAAACTCAACGCAAATTACAATTTGAACCACATACATCAACTAGGGCACATGAGGATGGTGTGGCAGCTCCTGCAACAAATCCTGACAACTCTGGCCTGGAATTGGGAAATTATCTCGTCAAATGTTGACAATGATGCAACAGAGTCTCACTAAAATAGACGGAAAGATTGATTTTCTATCCTACAGAATGGATAGAATGTCAGAGCGTATTGATAAGCACACAGAACGCTTAGACATGGTGGAGAGGTTCGTATCGGGGGTCGAAGATGAGCAGGCTACAGCAACAGGAAATCAGAAAAAAATAGAGAAAACTTTATTGCCCTTACAAATTAAGACTGAACATTTGGAAGCTCGCACCCAGTGGGATAATCTCCACATTGTTGGGATTGCTGAGTCCACAGATACTTGCAACATGGAGTATTTCGTGGAGCGACTTCTAACAGAGCTGCTGGGCCGTGAACCTTCTCTTATATGTTTGTGGTAGAGCGTGCACATCGCTCATTGGCACCACGATCAGTCCCGGGTGCCAGGCCTCGCTCTATTATAGCACGCTTACTTAACTATAGAGATAGGAATGCGGCACTGCACTGATCTAGCGAACTCCGATCACTCCACTATGGGGGTGAAGAGCTTTCCATTTTCCCTAATTTCACCCCACATATGCAGAAAGCAAGGAAACAGTTTTTGCAGGTGAAACGTAAGCTGCAGGAACTTCACATAGAGTATCCACTGCGTTATCCAGCATGTTTAAGAATAACTATCAATGGAAAATCCAAGATTTTTAATGATCCCAAATCTCTGCAACAATTTCTCAAGCAACATGAATCCTCCTCGGCTGGCCGTGGGTCATCAAGTCATGTGGATGATGATCAGACGTCTACCCACGAACTTGATGAACAGGATACATTTTTGCTTCCATTGTTTCTTAGCCCAAATTCTCATCTGCCATAATTAACAGTTTTACAACATGTTATAGCTATGTTCTTATATCATATATTGGTCTCATTATTGAAATGACAATGTTATTGTTGCCATGCATCTGCATTGTGTGTGGTGCCAGTGGTGAGTGAGCTCCCTATGTAGAAGAGACTTCTGTTTGATTCTGCAAGCGTTTTTAATGTCTGAAAGCAGGTTGTATGATGTGAGTACTCTTGATATGTGTTATGGATGCATGTTCTTTCTTGTGGGGAAGGGATACATTGCTACACGATTCGATCTATTTGATGGGTGTTGATGTGTTCCCTCATTCCTATGACAGCCCTCCTGTGACATTGGTTTCAGGAGTGTTTGGCGGGCAATGTCTGCCTTCATGTGTGATCCACACTGTTTCTTTTGGGGTATGTTGGTTGGGGATTTGGGTGGGACATGGGCGGGACACAAGTGGCTATACCACATGTTGAGGGGCATAGTGTGGGTGGAGGGTGGGATTAGCAGTGTATTGGTATTAGCATTGTGTAGGCATGAGCTAACACTGGTCAACTTAGTGGACTACAACTATTTGCTGATTATAAACTGGCAGGGCGGTGTTTTAATTTTTTTTTTGCTGCTGCATCGTGGCCACTCCTCCTCAGGCCAATTATGTAACCTTAAACACGTAACCATCCCTACAAACTCTTCCATTCGACACGGAGGTAGGGGCATTACCCTCAACCAATCCCCAACATGAACATTTCCCCCCTCCCCTTGGGCAATATCGCAGCCCCCTCCTGACATGGAGAAGACAAGGTGAGGGTGTTCAGATGTTGCCCCATGTCCCTTAAGAAAAGGCCCACAACCTAAAATAACAAAAAAAACCTCAAGTGTAAACCTCCCACCCACCCTGACGCTAGTGGCTGCTAGCCGGTGGGGTGCGAGGTCAAGCCTTCAGCTCCCCAGCCAGGTACCCGCCTCTGGGGGTGGGCCCCAGTCAACTACACTTAACCTGGATGAAGAATTCCCCTCCCATATACATTACCCAAACATCCATTACTCTTACACAGTAGCTTGCATGTATAGAGTTTTCTCAGAGAGATACCGGCACAGGCCCAACATGTATGTCTACTTCCCAGCAGATGTCTGCCAACTTTAATTGTCATTATCATCAGTTGGGTCACTGTTCATGCGTCGAGCCAGAGACGGATCTCACGAGTCCGGGACAGCATCTGAGGCCTGCAGTGTTCCATCCGGGCACACTCAGTTCTGACCAGGACTCCGAGAATTGTTACTGGTCTGCCAAAGGTTTTGCTTCTTCCGGACCCAGCCCGACCCCGTCGGCCTAGGCGACTCCATTGAGGGCACCAGAGTCGCTTGCTTCTGCTGCAGAAAAGAAAAACAACGCTTTTCTTTTACTTTCAACTCTCAATTTGGCTGGGAAGAGGAGACTGTATTTAAGATTTAAGTCTCTTAGGTGTCATTTCACCATCAGGAAACTTCTTGCGGACCTCGATTGTGGGTAATCTGCAGGATGTCATCCCAATCCCGAAATATGAAAATCAGGGCTATAATGGCTCTTGGCGGCATGCCAGGTCTGGGCGGAGGAACAAGCGCTCTATGTGCCTGTTCCACCGTAAAGAACTTAGAGAGCTTTTTAGGTGCCAGAGTGGTAACAAGCCAATCTTCCAGAAATAATTCGGTGGACGGCCCTTCCGCTTTTTCGGGAAATCCTACTAAACGTGTTCTGCGAAGAATTGCCGCAAGCGATTGACGAATACCTTCGCACTAATTTAGGCTCAGTGGAGCAGATGGCTACCATTTGGGAGGCCTTCAAGGTTTGTATCCACAGGGTTACTATTTTAAAATTAGCGGGGGTACTCCGGTCTATTTCCGATCGATTGCAGAAGCTGGAAACTGATTTGGCAGCTTTAGAGCGAGCCTATCAGGAGACGGTGGAACCTATATTATTAGCACATACCAGGGCTAAGTTAGATGAGTATAATGAGCTAGCTCAGAATGAGGTTACACACTTGGGAAGATATGCTATGGCCAGGGTTTACAGAGAGGGGGAGCGGCCTAGTGCCACCTTGGCAACTTTAGTTAGACCAAGTTGTGTAGAACATGATGTATTGTTAGTGCTGGATGAGCTGGGAGAACCTGTAAATGGTGCTGCTCAAGTGGCCGGGAGGTTTCAGAATGACTATTCTGAGCTATATACATCGCAAATCACTTTGCCTCCTACTATGTGGCAAATCACCTAAACACTGCTCCCCCTATCGACCGTTATCACTCCTTAATACAGATACGAAATTGGTTGCAAAAGTCTTAGCCAATAGACTGGCGCCTCTGCTGCCTGGTGTTGTGGGACCTGACCAGTCCAGCTTAATTCTGGGCCAATCTCTTATTTATAACCTCTGTACCTTGTTTGGGGCAATCTCACGAATTGATCCTGGTGTACAAGCCGCGGGTATTATTTTAGCTGCGGATAAAGCATTTGATTCAGTTGAATGGGATTTTATGCTAACGGTGCTACGGCAAGTGGGGTGGAAGATATTTTTTTAAAGCTAGTCCAAGTCTTCTATAAAAATCCAACAGCGCGTGTGAGGGTTAATGGTTGATCTCGGCCCCAATTACTATTCCTAGAGGCACAGGACAGGGCTGCCCCTTATACCCACTTTTATATGTCCTAGTGGCAGAACCCTTGGCTTGTGCATTGCGAGAATACCGTGCCAATCGTGGTATTCGATTCTCACATTATAATCTTATAATCTCCACGTGTGCGGATGATACGCTTCTTTATGATTGTGAACCAGAACGTAACCTTTCTCCAACCCTCCATGAGGTGGTGCAGTTTGCTGGACATTGTGGATTACATATTAATTAGAGCAAATCACAAATTTTTCCACTTACTGAAGCCCCGATGCCTTTTCCAGTAGAGTTTCTGCTTAAGTAGACCACTGAACCAGTATGCAATTTGGGCATTCAGGTCCATACAGATCCAGAGGTAGTCACACGTGAAAATTATGGAAAATCCTTACAGCGCTTCTCTGAATCGGTTGATCATTGGATGCACCTCCCACTTTCACTTATCGGCCACATAGCTAATATGAAAATGCTAATGCTTCCAACATTTTTGTTTCTTTTTGCAAATATTCCGATACTGTTGCCGGGTGTGCTTTTCCGAACTCTGTGCTCTTTAATATTACGCCTGGCATGGGCTGGCAAACAGCTTCGGGTACATTGGGCTATGCTTACTTTTCCCTATTCAGTGGGTGGTCTCAACGCACCTGATTTTGAGGCATATTACAGAGCAGCACAGATCATGTTTGCTTATTTTTGTCTGCGTGGCCATATGGATTTGCAACATTTATATCTAGAACGTGATAGGGCGTCACCACTGTCTCTGCCTTTTTTTTAACTTAGCACCATTCCATGTCATTGACCCAGTGGGCACCACCAGGTTCCTTCTGAAGAAATCGGTGGATATGCAGTGAGTGATTTTACTTTACTCTCCACAACTACCCTTGGAATGGTGCAGTTGGTTTACATTGGGGCGGGAGAGAGCAGCATTGGGGGTGCTGCATGAACTCATTATATGAGAAATTTGTTTGTTGATAAGGCACTCTGTATTTGGGAGCAGATTCGTACACAAGCAAACAACCCAACCTTGCTGACAGTTTCATTACTACCGGGCACAATACTCCTTACATACTGTGTTGGATGACAAGTTGACTGAGCTCCTGGAGATGGCTTCTCTCACCTATTTAATACAATCACAATCCCCTAGACTGGTAGTATCAATACTATATGCTTTTGCACTGGAGAACAGGTGCCCTAGTATCTCCAAGGCTTGCCGGCAATGGCAGTATGATCTAGGTATAGAAATAATTCGTTGAACGAACACCACGGACTGGTTCATTTTAAATATCTTAATCGAGTATATTATACTCCAGCTCGATTACTCAAAAAGGATTGAAAGATGATTCCTGATGCCTGCGATGTGGTGCAGAGAACTCTGGATTTGCATACATGGCGTGGTGTTGCCCTGGTGTGCACTGTTCTAGGCTTGCAGTGATCTGGGTGATATTACGGGTGATACAATGGTCTGTAGGCCTCTGTTGGCACTATTGGGATATGATTGCGTGGTGGCAAAATATTCCAGATATCTTGTGGTGCTGGGTCTCCTGTTGGCTGCTTGGCGAAGGATCGCAATGCGATACCAACTATTTTTGAATGGCAAACTGATATGACATATTGCAATGTACAATCTGATGCCTATCATGCACTTATCCTTGACCACAGTCACCCAAAAGATATATGGGGCCCATATCAGGTGTATTTGGTTCACATGAGTGAAGCTGATGCGGGAGGAGGGAATCAGGGAAATGGATCATGAAAGTTGATTCTGGATTCTAGCAGTCTTGATTATAATTGTGTGGTGACATGTCATCTGTGTTGTGCACTCTGCTGTTTTTCCCTAGCGATAGTTGGGCGTTACTGGAACGTTTGATTAAGATAATTATACTATTTATGGTCAACATTAACAGTCCATGTTTTAGTTCTACTTGTATTGGTGTGGTCACTCAGTCACCCTTTTTCTGCTCTTTTGATATACACACACTATGCTTTTGTACAGTGTCGCTTTGTCCATGGTAGGTAATTGCTCTGTGCTGTATCTGCATCCTTATTGATACTGCATTGTTTATTAACATGCAAAATGAAAATAAAGTTTAAAAAAAAAGCATGTTCGGAAGACTTGCCTTGAACCCAGATGGAAAGGCCCCTTTCAGGTGATCCTCACCACTCATACAGCTGTTAAGTGTTTGGGAATCCTGAACTGGATTCATGCTTAGCACACCAAATAAGTGAGCAATCCAGAAGAAGTGCCTTTGGTCTTTGCTCTTGAGTGAAGAACATTGGTGGTTGCACCAACAGTCGAGAGGCCACTTCACCAGCAAGAGGATAAGAGGGGTGAAGATCAATTGACATAAAATCAAGTGCAAGTAACTGAAATAACACAGAGTGGCGTGGAATCTCTAATGGAAGAGAAGCTGAAATCGAATCACTATGAGAAAGTGCCGCTGATGGTCCTGAGACAAGAAGATCCAGGCGATGAAACCAGCATTGGAACAAGCAGGGTAAATTGACAAGCAGAGTGGCCACAAAGCTATGAAAACAAGAATTTGAAGAGAGGTTCTTCAATAGCTTGATACCAGAAATTATATCTGAAGAGGCTGAGTCTAGTTATGAAAATAGCCTACACCTGACTCAACAAAACCTAACAAGATCAAAAAGAGCATAAGTGCCCTGTCACAGATATTCAGCACCTGAATGGTAATACTTTGTGAACACTCCTTTGAAGATTGGTGCAACGTGAACCCTGAACTATTTGAATCTCCCTGAAATAAAAAAAAACAAAACAAGAATAAACTGAAAACTATTGGGAAAAATCTAAGACTAAACAGAAGAAGAAACAGACTTGAGATGTGTCTATTAGAAATGTGTTATTTTAGTTCTTTATTTTACAGAAGACCATCCTAGGCCCGAGCTGAAAATTACAGAACAGTAGGGACAACATTTTAGAAGAACACGGAGTACGGTTAAGGATTGCCTGTTTAGAAGCTTAACTGCAAGAAAAAAAGCTTTTTACTGAACTTCGTTACAAGCTGTTGGACCAAGTGCTTTTAACTGACTCAGAGAATGTGTTGCATTAGAAATAAATGTAAATATATTATGGATTAATTTTTTGCAATAACAATAATAATGATCACTATACTAGTAATAGGATTTTATCTAGCCTTAGAGTCGGAGCTTAGAACAAAGAACATTACTAATTTGCACAATTGCAACACTAAGGATGACCCCTTTAGTTACTCCTTGGTAAGCTACATGAAAAATGACTATTCTACTAATGTCTATTATTGGTTAGTACAGGAATGTACTAACACCATAAACACAAAGGACTGCTTTGCATGTGCACACTTACCTACATCAGTGTCAGAAGAATTTACCTATTATCATATGCCTTTATCTTATGCTGTTTTTTCAGTATCCTTTTTTTATCAGTTTATAGGAGGGAACATTTTGAGTATTTTTATTCTAATAATGATCTAATACTTTCCAGTGTACCATTATTAGAAAGCATGAATTTACACTCACAAGCAAAGAAATGGATACAGCCTGGCACTATTTCTTTCCTCATAGACCCATAGATAGTGTAAAGGCTTATGGAGACAATTTAACCTGTTTAAAGCGACCTATAGAAAAGGCTTATATAATGGATTTAGAAGAAAGATATAGTAACATGACACGCACTACTGACAAAAACAGTGAGAGAATGTCTCGCATTAGACATTTTACTTGCTGAAAAAGGCAGAGTCTGCTGAATGCTCAAATTAGCTCACTGTTGCAAATAGATACCTGGTGAGAGTAAGGAGATAAAAAACTTTGCAAAGAATATTTTAAGTTTGGAACCTGAATTGCATGATTTGGAAGAACCAAGTTTGTTTGAACATTTTGGTAAAGGAATTACCACAATTTACAACTGGTTTTCACGGCCGGTAAAGATATGGTAAAGATATTTTAAAAGTTATGTAAATACATGCTTCAAAAAATAAATTGGAAAGGAAATGGTATGAGAAGGATTTAGGATTGAGGGGTAATATGAATGATGACTACAAGAACTCATCGAAATTTAGAGGTTTAAAAAGAAAAAGACGAGACTCAACTGATGATGAAAGTGCACTCTGAAATGGAATCACATGGTAAATGTAGAGATGTGATGATTTTATAAATCATCAGATGGGGGATTGAGGAAGTTGAAATATTTTATGAAAAATGTACCACCTATTAATATAGAAATGTGCCTTAAAGTTAACATACCAATGCGTAATAAAATAGACATTAGGAAAATATGCATTTATTAAATATGCAAAAGTGAAAAATGCTGCCTATTTCTGCAGAAAGCTGTAATTTCTATCATTCTCGCACTGCTAGGCCTAGCTATTCTTTTATTTTTCTCCATCAGAATATAAATGCTTTTTGAAAAGATGATTTAACGTTATAACTGAACTGTAAAACCTGACTCCTTTGTGAAATGTGCTGTTTCTCTTTTCCTCATACCATATGATTTCACTGTATTAAGATTGTTTCCTCTGCCAGATATTCATAATGAACATGCATATTAATGAAAGAAAATGCTTGCTGCAGCTTAAATTTCGTTATCTAACCAGGACATACCAGATTTAAATGTTACATTTCATAGAACAGCTTATTGTTACATGATGGGACACTAAGCAGCTAATAGAGTAGGATTGCAAAAAGATTCTCATGAGAACCTTCATAGATTATCTTTTTGTAATACGCTGTAGCCACATCTGAGTGACTTTATGTCGACATGGAAATTTACAGTGGGAATCGAGGATGAAGGCGATGGACCAACAGAAGATCTTCCTCCATTGGACGTTGATGACATATTCACATGTTTTTACATCATGTTTAGTGACTTTTCTATATAGTACGTGTTCCTAGATAGAGAGTCAAAGCATTCTATCCTGCCATGCCCCTTAACACTTTATGGTGCTAGCTTAAATTACCATAAGCTATTGCTAATGGTGATTGTCTTTGATTTTCCTGGCTCTAAGTGAGGAGACTTTCTATCTCTAGGTCATTCATAGCTACTGCTGTGGTTCTTTCCTTCTACTTGTCTTAACGGTTGCTACGGCAGCTATATGGCGAACTCGGCTGAGTCTCTGTAATTACCCTTTATGGGGAGATCCACCTTTTCTTAGTTATCTGACTTTACTCCAGAATTTAATTGCTGTTTCCCACTAGGAACTCTCAATGGGTTTTCGTTAGAATGGGATAGGTCCTTTAGATCAAAAAAAGACTAAATTCTGAATGGAACACGCTATTATTTTCTATGCTTGTTCTAACTAAATTTTTTTCCGAAAATGTCTGTATTTGAAACAATTTGACTAATCTGAATAAAAAGAAAAAAAATACCGACTAATCTCTTAAAGCAAAAATAAACCTTTGAAACATCACCAAACCTCACTTTATTGGCTGAACATCCAATGCAAATAATGATGTCTATTTTGGGTGATGCTCTATTCTAATAATTTAGGAAGGCCTTGAAATTCCAGGTTCTCTAAGTAAGTTTGAAGGTGACATTATTGGTGGAAATTTTTACAAGATTTCCGCTCTCGCACTGCCATCAGATTGTAAACATTATCTCCATGTTTTAAGTGTAGTCAGACATACCAGAATAATGTAAACACTGCACTATATGCATCATGGTTGGTGTAGGTCAACCCACACAGTGGGTAACCATTCCAAACTTTGTGTCACATGATAAATGCAGCGATACAAAAGGGGATGATGGACGGAACGTTTGAGCCAATCAAACACTCACCCCCAGTCAACTGATCTGGGTTTAATCCATCATCATTCTTTAGCTCACTCCACCACCCCAGTTCAGACATGGCCATATGCAAATCAGTCTGACCCTGTGCCTCATGGGAACAGTCCAGCCCGAACTGCCAAGCCATGTCTTCCCTGGACCGGAAACAAGCATCCTAGGACCGGTTTCTGGCATTCCAGCCGTCATCAGCCAGGCTTGCTTGAATCCAGTGGCAAAGTGAGCAAGGGACCCACGTCTGGGCATACCCCCGCCAACTTAGGGCGAACAAAGCGATACAAAGGGGATGATGGACGGAACGTTTGAGCCAATCAAACACTCACCCCCAGTCAACTGATCTGGGTTTAATCCATCATCATTCTTTAGCTCACTCCACCACCCCAGTTCAGACATGGCCATATTCAAATCAGTCTGACCCTGTGCCTCATGGGAACAGTCCAGCCCGAACTGCCAAGCCATGATAAATGCAGGCAGACTTGAAATACTGCACTATCTGCATTATGCATCCAGACACATGGACTATATATATAGCACTATTTGTATAATATACTTGACGCAACTAGACCCAACACTGCACTTTTGGTATCATATATTTGTAGAGCAATAACAAGTGTGTAAATGTTTCCTGAGGCAAGCATGTATTCCTGAATCATTATTTTTCTTCTATCACAACAAACATGTTTTCTTTCTGTTATAAACGCTGGGCAAACACAGAAAATGTGAGCAAATGCCTTTCTGTGGTAGGAAAAAAGTGACATGCTGTTTTCATGATCTTACATTTTCATGTTCCCTCTCTCACATCAAAAAGTTCAAAGCGTAGTTTTTAAAACAGTACATTAGGCTCCTATGAAAGTGCAAGGTCAAGGTATTTTTGTTGGACTGACTTTTTGTAACTTCTTGCTATTGGTGAGCACCGTTGCTTTGTCTTGACAGATTTCAAGTCGGTATCTCTGGATTTAGTGATTGCTGTCGTCTTCGGAGTGTGTTTGAAGGTTCCACAAGATAGAGCACAATTTGATTGTAGTTAGCTCTATGGGATCGACCCAGCTATTTTGGCTTGGGGACTTTCGCACACTACATGTTTTGCAAATACAGAACTGCTGTTCCATTTTACAGGAGTTTTCTTGGTATTACATAAAGTGCTGACCGGCATGGAACTACCAAATATCCTGCCTAAATCTTTCTTTTAAATACAGTCTACAAAACAACGTAGTGTACATTCAAACTGGTGTAAAATTGCACATGTGATTCATAGCTGTTTTCAAAGTTTCTCATTATGTTAGACCATATTGATGATTGGTGTCGAACATGTGTCCAAAAGGGCCGGATTCACCCCAGAATTTCTGAACAACCACTATGTAAATGATTTTCGTTTAGATTAATTGTATATAAATGCATGTTGAAAACATCGTGCTTGTAACCATGAGCTGAAAACGATATAAATGTGCCAGTATGATGCTTTTGTACCGTAAAATTGTTTATGGCACCTTTTATCACTGGAATGATGGCATAACAGGGCCCGTTCGAGTGGAAAGGTAGTGATCACAGGGTGAAAAATGTTTTCAGTGGTTCCATGCACTAAGGATGGTTATTCAAGGGACTACTGCTGTTTAAGTGTCAAAGTAACCACCTCCAAAATCTTTATAAAAATAGTGGTTCTGTTTCTTTGCTCACTCCATCCCTCATTTGAGATTTGAGCCAACCGAATTATTTGTTTCTCTGAATATAAACTCTGCACATGGCAATTCTGACCAAGTCCCAGTGTTACAATAATTGTGACTTTCCAGGCCACTCTTTGTGGACAAGTGCAGTGGATGTCAAATGATCACCTGTATGGCAGAATGTTAATCATGTATTTTATGAGCACCACCTCACCATCACTCAGCACCAGTGCAGTTCCACCTGAGCACCACCTCAACATCACTGAGCACCAGCGCAGCACCATCTCAGCATCACTCTGCACCACCTCAGCATCACTCAGCACAGCACCACTTTAGCACCACCTCAGCACCACCACAGTATCAGTGCAGCACGACATCTGCACCATGCAGCAGTGCAACACCACCTGAACACAAACTCAGCACAGCACCACTTCAGTGGAACCACCGCAGCACTACTTGAGCATCACTCAGGAGCACCTGAGCAACAGCACCACCTAAGCACCAGCCCAGCACCACCTCAGCTTCACTCAGCTTCAGGGCAGCACCACCTCAGCACCAGTGCAGTATCACTTAAGCATCAGCCCAGCACCACCTCAGCAGCAACTCAGTACCACTTCAGCAATAGTGCAGCACCAGTGTAGCATCACCTCAGCTCCAGTGCAGCACCAACTCAGCACCACTCAGCACCACCTGAGCACCAGTGTAGCACCACCTCAGCATCAGCGGAGTACCACCTCAGCATCAGCGGAGTACCACCTCTGCATCAGCACAGCACCACCTGAGCATCACCACAGCACCACCTCAGCCACAGTAAAACACCATCTCAGCATCAGTTCAGCACCACCTCATCATCAGTGCACCACCAGTGCAGCACCAACTCAGCATTAGCGCAGCACCACCTCAGCACCTGAGCAGCACTACCTCAGCACAAGCGCAGCACCACTTCAACATCAGCCCAGCACCATCTCAGTAGAGTACAGCACGATCTCTGCATTGGTGCACAACCACCAGCCCATCCCCATCTGAGCACCAGTGCAGCCCCACCTCAGCAGCAGCCCCACCTCAGCATTGGTGCACTAACACATCGCTCAGTGTCCACTGAGCACCACTTCAGCAGCACCACCACAGCACTACTTGAGAATCACTCAGGAGCACCTGAGCAACAGCACCACCTAAGCACCAGCCCAGCACCACCTCAGCTTCACTCAGCTTCAGGGCAGCACCACCTCAGCACCAGCTCAGCATCACTTAAGCAGCAGCCCAGCACCAACTCAGCATCACTCATCACCATCTGAGCATCAGCACAACACAACCTGAGCACCACCAAAGCATCACTCAGCACCACCTCAGTATCACTCAGCACCGCCTAAGCACCACCTCTTCAAAAGCTAAGCACCACCTCAGCATCAGCATAGGACCACATCAGCATCAGTGGAGTACCACCTCAGCACCAGCAGAGCATCTCCTCAGCATCACTCAACACTGCCACAGCACCCACACAGCACCACCTCAGCATCAGCACAGCACCATATCAGCACAACACACATCCACATCAGTGCACCACCATCAGTGCAGCACCAACTCAGCACCACCTCAGCACCACCACAGCACCAACTCATTACCTGCACAGCACCACCACAGCACCAGCGCAGCATCTCCTCAGCATCACCACAGCACCCCAACAGTGCCACCTCAGCATCTGCACAGCACCATCTCAGCACAGCACAACCTTTGCATCAGTGTACAACCACCAGCGTAGTACCAACTCAGCACCAACGTATCTCAGCCACAGCATCTATGCAGCATCACTTCAGCACCAGTGCAGCACCACCTCAACATCAAGTCAGCACCAAAGCAGCACCACTTTAGCATTAGCAGAGCACCACCTCAGCACCACCTCAGTACCAGTGCAGCACCAACTCAGCATCACTCAGCACTACCTAGCACCAGCCCAGCACAACCTGATCATCACCAAAGCATTGCTCAGCACCACCTCAGTATCACTCAGCACCACCTCCTCACAAGCTCAGTGTTAACAATGGGGGTCTCTAGTGGGCAGAGGTAGGTACCTTTGTCAAAATAGGGACCCTTGCTTCTAGTTAGGGTAAGGGGGATACACTCCTAAAATAACCCCTGCTCTCCCCCCATTGGTAGCTTGGCACGAGCAGACAGGCTTATCTCAGAGGCATAAGCCTCTTGTGAAGCAAATTGCCTATCTGCCATACGTCTGTCAGGTAAAACTATGACATCATTACATGTACTACCATCTTAAACTTTTTCTACCAATTTGGAACCTTCTGATGTTTCCATAAAACATCTTTACACTTACTCTGTCATTATATATATATATATATATATATATATATATATATATATATATATATATATATATATATATATATATATATATATATATATATATATATATATATATATATATATATATGTATGTTTGTATGTAGTTCCAGCATTTATGGCATTAACGTAGATGTCTTAGTTTAATACTATACACACTACTGTAAATGTTCATCTTCATTATGCTATTTGATAGCTGCTTAATCTAGGGACACATGTCAGCCACTGACTTTCAGGACAAAGGTTCAGAAGATAACAGCTATTCGGTCTGTCCACAAAGCAAGCTTCTGCTGAAAGAGTAGGTCGGATATGTTACTACTTGAATGTTTTGGACCATGAACTAATTAATAGATTGACAAAACAATGTAATTATATTCCTTGTTAATGTTAAAGTGCCATACAATGATCATAAATGTGGTTTTGTAAGTCACTTATATGACATCTGTAACATGAAGGTTAATTAATGAAAATTATGTTTTCATTGTAGCTCATGGGACAATGCGCCTGATGATGTATCACCAACACGCAGAGAAGAAATCCTGATCATCCTCCAAGCTTCCATGTCTGCAGTCTCCATAGCTCATGAGAAGAAGCAGAGGAGAAGCAGGAGGGGTAAGCAAAATTATTGGTCCCACACAGAAAAACATCTCAAAGAAGACTTCAAGGATGGTCAGCAGTCTCCCTTTAAGGCATCTCCTGCGAACTGCAAGTTTCCAGCCAACAACTACTACTGCACAGATGATTGTACAGGACATGCTGGAATCTCCTCAATCCACATTTCAACCTACAGGCACACCACCTGACTGCCCTTCTCTTTCCAATATTGCAGGGGCAACTTACATCTTCCCTTCATCAATTGAGGAAAAAGAAAGTGCTTACGAGGAACCCACAAGGAAGCCTAATTCTTTTTTTCTGTAGCACAACCAAGACGTTCAGAGCATGTGCTAGATTCCCACCCTGTGAAATCCCTCCCTGCAACCTAAAGTGATCACAGACAAGCCACATTTAATGAACTGCTTGGTACCATGTAAATCTTTACAAATGCTTTCAGAATTCTAACGTGCAAACTTTCAAATGAGTAGCCTATGATGTTTCTATATATTTCAAAACAATTCCTGATTAACATAAAATATGTTCATTAGTCTGCAGAAATATGCTGCTAACTCCACATCAACTTGTTAGCCTTCTCTATTTCTTAATGGTGGCCGTATTGATGAAGACATTTTTGTACTTTTGAATTTGAAAACATTTGTAACAAAGGCTTGAGATAGGCATAGGCTATATAATCATCATGGTCAACATCATGAAGAGCATTGACACCACAATCATATTTACTGTCTTCATCATCATAATCATTATGCCCATTACCATCCTCACCTACAATACCTATAAGAAGTAGTGATAGACAATAACTTTCTCCTTCCCTCCTAAGTCATAAACAGCAATGCCCTGATCTACTCCTGCCACCAGCTACCATTTCAGTACATCTAGTCTTATGCCCGCTATGAGTGCTCAAATTAGTTGATTGTTAGAGATACTCTTCAGACAATTTGTGATATTTGTGCCCTTCTGTTACTCAGGTATGAATTTACCTTAAATAAATGAAAAAATACTATGTAACCAGTCCTGCTCCGGTGCACCTCCTTCCTTCTTCATGTCGGCTTGTAGACGATGCAGCTCTTGGATAGCATGGGCTAATGACCCATTGTCCATGTCATTCCTGGCGATAAAAGTACAACAGGAAGTGCTAATCTTGGCACACACCCCACCTTCCATAGCAGTCATCAAGTCCAACACATACCGATGTTGTATCTTCATAAGGCAAATGTCTCTCAACTCCTCTTTGATAGCGTTAAGGCCGAGCTCAGTACTTTTTATGAGCTTCATCATCTCCCACCTGGTTATTTGCAACCAGCAGGTGTTGGCTTTTGTTTGCATGGTGAAAAATGGAATTGATCCCCAGGTGTTTACTTAAGCTTCTGTGAATAGTCTAAATTCTTCTGGAATGTCCTTGTACTGACCCCAGCCAAAGTACTCTACAGTTCTTCTCCTTTGAACCTGAGGCAACAGAGTTGTTTTCTTCTGTAACGGATGTTGAGACAACTCAGACAGATCTTCTCCAGGGATAACCGGGGTTGGGGTGTGTATGGTTATGAGGGTGCAGAGGCCACGTCACTGGGGACGAGCTGGGTGTAGGCAAGGTCCCCACATTGCAGTGCAGATCCATCAACGTAGAGATGCCCTATTGCAGGTCTTGTATGTGCACTATTGTACCACAATTTTAATTGCTACCCAACGGTATAGTTCCTTTGTCTAAGAAACATAAAGAGTACAACATACGTTTCCATACAATTAGGAGTTGCCCCTTCCCCTCCAACCACGTATCCCTACTGACCTCACTATCTCAGATTTGTTGACACGGGGTGTCTATGCTGGTGTTGGACCCCCTCCCACGGGACTCATTCCCCCTGCGTGATTGAGATGAGCGACCCTGCACTGGAATTCCATGCCTGGACTTCATTGATCATTAATGAAGGTGTCCCCAATGATGTTAAGGGCCACCCTAGGACTGCAGACGGAGGCGGGAGCAGACGTGTTTGTGCACACAGTGGTCTTGCTATCTCAAAGAACCTCTTTTCTGCGAAGTTGCGGGGCCAAACAGTGTCCTCCCTTATGGTGTCCTTCCTGTGAATCCTGTATACCTTGGATTGGATATCACTATGGTCAGTAAAAAGATATAGTACAGTGGGGTTGGTCTTGTACCGTGTGATGTTTACTAGAGTCTTACGGGGTTCTACTCAGTTGGGTTGGATTTTTGCCTTGATCCTACATAGGTACAGATGGACAAGGCATTTTGCTTTTTCTGGGACTATCTCCTGTAATAAGTAAAGCCTATCTGTGCCTACGGTGTGAGGTATCAGTGAGCAGAAGTAACAAGATTGATTCATAGTATGGGTACCTATACTTCTTATATGCTGATACCATGTATTGTGTAGGAGTGCGCTGTGAAGTGCACAAGGAATACTGGCGTTTGGTTCAGTGTAGGTGTAGGTGAGGTGAGAGAGCTCTCTGCGCATGCGTTGCAAGAATGGAGAAGTAGAGCTTACAAAATCGTGTAAATTTTTGGTTCTGGAGTGGCTAGAAAGCACCACGGCTAAGGAGAACATGTATAAAAGTATAAGGGAATATAACTTAGGGAGCATTTGTAGAATGTGGAATCTTCTTCAGGAAAGATGTCTGTGGTCTGGGTCAGTCTTTTGTTGTTCGTTGTCTGTGGTCCAATGTCGGGTGGCAGTTGTCTGTGGTTTGGTGTCTGATGTTTGTTGTCTGGGCACCTAGGGGTTTTTTCATCTTGGTGTGGTGCAGAAAGAATGTCTCTTGAAAATGAAGTCACAAAGGTAAATTTAATTCAGAAGTACTTGAGTAACAAGTCTTTTGAAAGTCTTTTGAGAGTCCGGATTAGAGGAATGGCGGGTTACAGCAACGTTGGTGCACTTACAGTTCGATTGTGGACCTGTGGGGTAAGAGCTGTGGGTTGTAGGTTAACTGGGAAAAGCACATTTATTAGGCAATTTATTGGAACATTACTGTTTCATCTGTAAAAGGATCATTCATATGGTTTCACTCGGGAGAGAATTTTCCTATCAGGATTGGATGGAGGGGACAAACTTTTTTAACAGCAGTAGTGAGGTTTTTAAAGTTTTAGAATAATTTTAGTGAGTGCTAGAATTTTGGGGATGACCTGGGATTTTAAACTAATTTTAATGTGGTTTGTGTGATAGGTTTCTTCCCCCTTCTCCTTGCTACAGCGGCAGCAGTATTTTCTCTGCAAGCTATTCTATCATGATTTAGCAGGTGCTGAGGTGTCCTTTTTACCTATCTGGGCTGCGTGCATTTGAGAGAAAAGGCAAATTTTAGGGTTAATTTTCCGTTGACACATGCGTGCCCCCACGGGTCTTGCACATGTCATGGAATGAGATTTTTCTAATTGGGCCATATTGCTTGATCCCATCCTTCTTCTGGAAGGGTCGAGGACCTTGGGGCTGTATTGTGTGGGTTCCTATTGGCTGTTTCCCAGGTCTTGAGCATTGCCACTTTTGCCAGGCATAACGAAGGTGGTGGAGACTTACAAAGCCTTCCCAAAGTTGGGTTTGGATGAGTGGTCCGAGGTGCCTTTTGTTGTGCACCAGTGGGGGCCATCCAGCTCCCTTGTCAGTCTGCCTTCCCCCCTGGGCCGCGGTCAGCCAACCCTGCCTCGGGGAACAGCAGCAGACGGGGCCCTGGGCCCCCTGCGGGCATCCAGATGGTGAACTCTAGGTAGGATTCCCAATCGACATAGCATGATTGTCTTGAAGACTGGCTGTGGGGGCAGGTAAGGGAGTGAAACTAGGAGTGATATGAAGGGGGTGGATTGTCTTGAGGAGATGATTTTGGACTATGGAGCATTTGGGTACTGGGATTGCATTAGGGCATTGCCGCCCCAGACAGTCACCCCACCTTGCTGTGACTGCGGGTCTGGCCCTTGCTGGACCGAACTCCCTGGTTGTGGCGGCGATTGCTGTGAGTTTGGCCATCCACCCAGTGGGTCGGCTTTGCCCTGATTTCCTTGGATTTGATGACGTGATATGTGCGTGTTGCCTGGGTTTGAATGCTCTGTGGGGGCTGCCCCTGTATTATTCCATTTTGATCATGGTAAAGTTTCAGGCAGCAACGGATGGCCATGTGGCCCATTCTGTGACAGTAGTGACATTCTATTGGGCCTGTTTTGACCCAGCCTCCTTGGCCTCAGCCACTACGATTGGGTGAATGCATTCTAGGGTCCATGAGCAGAGCTCCCTTTGAGACGGGGGCCATCTTGGCACCTGCAGCTAGCACGGCCCTCTCTGGGCTGTCCTTTTCAACTTATGTTGGACCAATTTGGCGGTGTCTCTCTGTGCCTGCTGCTGCTTTCGCCTGTCCTTTTGATGTCTCTTTCAGTAATAGTGGAGTATGTGGGCTTGTATTCTCCACCAAGGTTTAATGTCTAACCCTACTACACTATCTAATCTGGTCTGGATCTCAGTGGGTAGTCCACTCTTGAGGATGTTGTAGAAAAATGCAACCTAGGGACCTGTGTCATTCCAGGGCTGTCCTGTCTCCTGCCCCCATCGTTCTGTCAATCTGTCAAGAAATTCGGTCATCGACTCCCCAGGCTTTATGATTTCTGCCATCAGTTCTCCTACAACTGGGTGGGCAGGGAACAGCTCCCTTAGGGCTGTTGAGATCTAGTGTCTGAATGAATTAAATACAGCCCCGTCAGGCTTGGTGTTGCTGAGCTTGACTGCGGGGATGCACGTTCGGGTGAACACCGTTTGGGTGTGTTACCCAAAGAGGCTGCTAAGCAGACTTTTGACATCACCCGCTGCTAAGTTTATACCTGTGGTGTTCTTTTCAAAAATTGAGATCCATTTTCCTGCCTCGTCCATCAATGGGGGCAGCTTATTTCTGAGACCTTCTGTTAGAACTGGGGGTCACTAGTTGGCAGAGGTAGGCACCTTTTGTCCAAGTAGGGACCCTTGCTTCTAGTCAGGGTAAGGGGGATAAACACTTTAGATAGCTCCCTTGGTAGCTTGGCATGTGCAGACAGGCTTATCCCAAAGGCAATGTATAAAGTATTTGTACTCAAAACACACAGTAACACAGTGATAACACCACAAATGGACACCACACCAGTTTAGAAAAATAAAGTATCTTTATCTAAACTCAACAAGGTCAAAATGACAAAAATCCAGCATATAGGTAGTAAAATAGCACTTAAAAACTGTTATTTCCAAAATGAAGCTTGGAGAAAACAAATAGCTCCACCTGGGGCTATTACGACATTGTGACAGCAATAAACCCAAAGTACAGCACCGACCGCGAGGTGCACGGCTTCAGGCACGGAGTCACACTGACCCCCAAACAAACAGTACCTTGGAAACAAAGTCTATGACGATGCACGGCATTGTGGAGGTGAGGCGTCGGTGCCCAGGTAGAGGCGGGCACCCTGGCTGCCACGGGGAGGCGAGGCGTCATGTCCACAAGGAGGCGACATGTCGAACCCAGGACAGGGGAAGTCTGTTGTGTCGGCGGTGAGGCGTTGCTTCCGGTGAGTTCATTGAGTCACCCTCTGCAGTTATCGGAGCCATGATAACAGGCGCTGCCGATGACAGAGTCGGTGTGAGCTCTGGCGTCGGGAAGGCCGATAACTGCAGGCATCAGCAGGCATCAAAAGGGCATCAGAGCTGTGGTGCAGACCAGGCGGTGCATCGTGCACTTCAGGAGCAGTGCCCCGGGCCTCAGTGCAGGTCGCAGCATCACGGCACCGACACTGATAATCAGAGATTGCTTTTCTTGCTTCTCTTAGGTTTCTTCCAGCTCCCAACAGCAGGGACAACCTCCAGTGGCCCAAAACTGGAACAGGCCCCTCCTGGCAGGTCAGAATTCTCAGTAATAGTGTTCAGGGAAGCTGGGGGTGAAGTCTTTGTGTCCCTGAGACTGCAGAACAGGAGGCCAGCACATACAGGCCCTTGGAGATTCATCTTCAAGCAGGTTTCTCAGCAAAGTTCCAGTCTTTGTCCTTTCCTTGGCAGAAGCAGCAACTGCAGGCGAACCCCACACAGCACACAGCAAAAGGGGCAGTACTCCTCCTCACAGCTCTCCAGCTCTTCTCCTTGCAAAGGTTCCTCTTGAGTTCAGAAGTGATCAAAGGTTCTGGGTTTTAAGGTCCACTACTTATACCCCATTTTGTCTTTGTTCTTTTTTGTGCCAGGGTCTTTGAGCCCAGTCCAAACCAATCCTGTCCTCACTGGTGCAGTATGACCACAGGGGGTGGAGACAACATTGTGCAAGGGAGACAGGGCATATTCAGGTGCAAGGAAAACTCCTCCCACTACTCTAAATGCAGCCAAGGTCTATTCAACTCAGCTCTGAGTCATCCAGGAAGGGCCAAGCACACCTCAACCCTCCAAGTGAATGCACATTCCCAGCCCTTGTCAATCCAAAACCAGACAGTCGATCCACAAACAGGCAGAGGCACACAGAATTGCTAAACAAGAAAATGCCTACTTTCTAAAAGTGGCATTTTCAATCACACAATTTAGAAACCATCCTTACTAAAAGATGTCTTATTAAATTCTGAGTTCAGAGAACCTAAACTTAATTTCTCTATCTTGTCCTAATGGGAAGTTATACTTGTAAGATGTTACAAAGTATCTCCCATGTTATCCTATGGGGCAGATAGCCTTTCAATAGGGAAAAATGAAATACACTGTATTTCACTATCAGGACATGTCACACATACCAGTACATGTCCTACTTTTCACATACACTGCACCTTGCCCATGGGTGTACCTTGGGGTGTCTTACATGTAAGAAAAGTGAAGGTTAGGGCCTGGCAAGTGGGTACACTTGCCAGGTCGACATAGAGGTTCAAAACTGCACGCAGGCACTGCATTGGCAGGTCTGAGATACATTTACAGGCTACTTGTGTGGGTGGCATAATCAGTGCTGCAGGCCGACTAGTAGCATTTGATTTACAGGTCCTGGCACACTCAGTGCACTGTACTAGGGACTTACCTTTTAAATCAAATATGCCAATCATGCTTAACCGATTCTGTTCACAATTTACACAGAGAGCATATGCACTTTAGCACTGATTAGCAGTTGTAAAAGACCCAGAGTCCTAAAGCCAACAAAAACAGTTCAGGAAAAATAGGAGGAAGAAGCAAAAAGTTTGGGGATAACCCTGCAAAAGGGCCATTTCCAACACCTTCTATGTCCATCAGTGCCCAATGCATGTAGATGGTTCATGCTGTGCCTTTCTGAAGCAGTGGAGAAATCCTGGCTCAGGGCAGCTCTGTTGGTTTGTCCTCTACGTAGCGCTCCCAGCGTCTCAGACACTCCTGCATGTAGGGGTAGTTCCATTTTGGATATCTTGCTCTGTGCCAGGTGCAGTCTTCCACAGTGGCCATATCCTCAGGTTCTAAGGATCCCTCCTCTGGCCAAAGACGATCATACAAGTGGCCCTTCCTTTCGTTCCAGTATCCAGTAGATGGCAGAGAGGCTGTGCAAAGGCCTCGCCCTCTTCTCTGGATATTATCTCTCTTGGGGTCAGCCTGTCTGACCTGCGCATATGGGGTAAGCGGTGGACGTCCTCATCGTCGCTCTCCTCGTGCACATGCAAAGGGGCCATGTTGCTCCTTCTAAGTCTTAAGTGTGACTCGGTCAGATTGTCTGGCTGCTTATTTCCAGGTCAGCCCCTCTCCTACGTCGATGACCCGGTGATGTATGGGCCATCATTGGGGCCTACCTCCCGACTCATCCCTGGTCTCATCTCTATATGAGGCCCAAAACTGAGCTCCTGTGTCCTCCGGGGAGGGGGAGTTGTCCTCCTCCATGCTGGGCTTCCCATCCTAAATTCTCACAGTTTCTGTACCTCCCACCTGGGTTGCCTCTATCTCTCGGTGCGGTCTTTCTAGGCAATATTTTGGCCTCAATCTCACCTCTAATGCTTTCCCTGTGCCATGGGGTTGCCCAGGCAGAGCGTATCCCGTGGCTTCCCCTTCAGAGTCAGATCTTGCGGGGCTGGTGCTCCTCTCTTCCCTTCCACTGGTGGAATCACCCTTTAGGAGGGCCACAAAACTCCCTCTGACCTTCTGGCATCCTGTGGGGCATTCAGGAGTATGCGTTCCTTGTTCGGACCGGCTGGGTCACTGCCAATTGTTGAGGGGTAGAACTCCGAGGGGGTCTGAGCTGGGGCTGATGGTGCCCTGCCTGGTGGGACCTGAGAACGTCTTTCCCGCCCAGTGGCTTGCTGCCCAGAGGACGGTCCAGCAGCCTCCTTGACTGGTGGGCTTGTGTAATCTAGCACAGCAGCAACTGAGATGTCCGGCATTAGTGAGAACACATCTCTGCCGGTGTATGACGGGAGAGGTGCAGATGCCTTACTCACGGGTTTCGGAGTTGTTTTGTAGGCTGGGGCCACCCCGAAGATGGCCCGTGATTCTAGTAGGGCCTCCCGCTTAGCCTTCTTATGTCCTGTATATCTGGTTCATTTGTGAGTTTTTGTGTGTTCTATGGTGGTGGTGTTGAACATGCTCCCTTCGGGACAGGGAAGTGCATGGGGTTTGGTTTGAGCGTGCTACTCGCTGCAGTGTTTCTCTAATTTCCTAGCCTGAGTGGGGAACCTTGCTTTAATGTGAGCTAATGTAGTCTCCATGAAGGATTGGGAAGTTTGTCTGTTTTAATGGTTTGCTAACTTTTGGTTATCTCAAGATTTGCTTTAAATTTGGTTACCAATTCTACTCTTGTTTGGGGCGAACTGTGTACACAGAGGTGGTATTTTAAAAACTGAGGGGCATATTAGCAAGGGCACTATCGCCGCTTTAGCGGCACTTTTTGCCGCTAAAGCGGCGATATTTATATCGCCCTATCAGCAAACTGTCTCTAACAGCAGTTAGCGACAGTTTGCGGGCATTAGCGCCCGTTTTTACCGCTTTGCATGTCAGCGATATTTATCGCTAATGACATGCAAAGTGGGCGTTCCGACGAACAAACCTGGGAAACACTCGCTAACAGGCCTATCGCCTATTAGCAAGGTGGCCATGGCCCCAGTTAGCGACGTGAAAAGTCGCGCTAACCGGGGTCATCGCCATTTATTTAACACCTGCAATTAGCAGGTGTTAGCCATACCTAACATGGGGGTGGATTATGCTGATACGACCACAGGGTCGTATCAGCAAGGTGTTCTCCCTTCTCCATGCAACATCGCTGGTTTTTCAGCGATGTTGGCCCATTTCCCCGCTATCGCTGGAATATTCATCGCCATAGCGCTAATCGTTGCTAATACAGCGTTAGCGTGGCGATATATTCCAGCGATAGCCGGCGATAAAAAAAATCACGCTAAGCAGGGTTAGCGATGATTATCGCCTCTTCTTGCTAATATGCCCCTCAATCTATTGGTAATGAGCTCAAAAAACAATCTGATGCATCAACAAAAAATGTGGTCAACATAGAACCAATGGCAATAACGATATGAAGCAATAACAACATATAACAAAAGTGCAATTATTAGTTCAGGGCAATACTAGCAATCATGAACTTCTGAGTTGAAAAAAAACTGTTATTATCACTTAAAAGCATAGACTTATTAATGAGACATAACATTTAAATATGCAGCATGATTTGTAAATTTCCAACAGCACCACAACATCAATAAACATATAAAAAATGGAAAAGAATCTAATAGAGACTAAAAAGGTTGACAGAAAAATAGTTATTTTGTCCCAAAAAACAGAGTCCTCTCCTAGTGCTTATAGTCCAAGGAGAGGGGACTGCGTAGTACGTGGAACTGGGTGAGCATGATAATCTGTCACTACTGGCTTGGTAGACAAAAATTATCAACAATTTAAAAGGTGAAACGAGAATAACCTGATAACTATTGTCCCTCTGCCGCCAACCACAAGCTATACCCGATTCACCCAAGGCTGAAATGTTACCCTGATTGCCGAATTACACCCTATATTACACCCAGGGGTTGTGCGTATCAGTGCCTAACACCCAGTGATCCAAGAGGAGAGAAAAAAGGGAAGACCTCTCACTTCTTTCAGGTGCTACCAGAGTTGGAATCGACAGCCCTAAGTGCTTTTAAAACTAAAGAATAAAGTTTGAGATGTTGCCTCTATATCACACCCAGAGCCTATGCTAACCGACTTGCCACCACACCCAGCGGTCCAAGCTCTCCCCTACTGACAACCGGCGACTAAGCATATCTTCTGAACCTTGCCCAGAGGTACAAGCAATCCTTTACTGACACCCAAGGATGAGCAGTACCTTTCACCGAGGGTAAAATGCCAAAAATTGTAGCTACCTTCGTCTTCTTCTAGCGTGCTGATCAGGAGAAAAAACAAAAGTGATCTATGCGATTGTCCTAGTTTGCTACACGCTCCTACTGGGACTAGGGATGATGGCTGCCTCTGATGGACCTCCGCCTTGTGGATTCAGCAGAACTAGTAATCAATTATGGCTTCTAATCACTGATCTTTATGCTGAGATGAATCCATTTGGGCCAGGGTCCTTCCTTCAAAAGCAGTCGGGCTCGATGAACCAACCTCTCCTATCTGGCTCACCAACATGTTGCTTGGGTATGAATTTACCCTAAATAAATGAAAAGACAAGAGGCATTTGACAAAACAGGAACAAGCTGATTTAATTAAATGCTGCGGCCGGGAGAGCCCGGACAGAATGCGTCTGCTCAAAATCTCTTGATGTACAAAGTTTGGGTTGTCCATTTATACAGTTCATGATGTACAATAAAACATTTTGCTACATTCCAAAAAAAGCATTACAGTTGTAAACCAACAAACGCTTGCTTCTGATAAGGACACAAATGGCTCTTGACCTCAGGGAGAGCCAGTGTGTATGTGTCCAGATGCCCAGCATGAGGAGCACATGATCACTACAAGTGGTGTGCCTGTTGTGTCCTGATTGGCTGAGTGCGCCTATCTACATGTGGTATTTAGTTTTGTGTAGGCCTAGGTGTGAAATTCTTCTCAGCTTGTGGAGTTTGCTGTATTTGTCTCACTCTGTACTCTGCCTAGCGTATGGAGTTCTAAAAAACTCTGCTCCGCAGAGCAGAATTTTTTTCATGCTGGTACTCATCAACGTTGGTGAGCGCGAGTGAGCAAAATCCTACTCCAGACCACCTCCCGGCAAGATTTCTCAACGAGGGTGGTCGCGGATGGTCGCGGATGGCCGCGACCGCTCGTGTTGAGAAACCTTCCATTCACATTGAGGAAGCTGCCGCTTGAGTAGAACATCTACTTGAGTGGCAGAAAGAAGTAGCAGCTTCTTGCGCTGCGCATGGTGCCTTTTGTGCTGATTTTCCAGCGTGGGACAAACACTCTGTGCTAAAAATCAGCACGAATGGAGAGACCTAACGCGTTCCACGGCTTGTGGAACTCCACATAGCAAGGTGGAATTTTTGGGTCACTTAGCGGAGTTTCACCTAGCGGAACTCTGCAAACTATGCCCAGGCCTAGTTTTGTGGTATTTGTGAGGAAGACGGGCTTTTGGCCAAACGGGTTTTATTGGGGCCAATTATCTTGGAATTGTTGTGGTGCAACTATCTATCTGTGTAATCGATCAGGGTTTTCCCTGGGTGCAGTGTTTGTGTTTGGTTTATGGGGGATCCCACCTGTGACCTGTTACTCAATAGGCTTGGGTCGCAGCACCTGCCTGACCACGATTCTCTGACTGGAGTTGATGGAGAGGTCACCTTGGGTGAATCTGCCAGAAATTATGTGAGTTCATCGGAACTCCTAAGTAATATGCTGGTATTATGTTTACCGACATTATCATCATTATGCCTATGGTTGTCATCTTGTACATTGAAATTGTTTGAACTGGTATTAATAGTACAGTTGTCATTTTGTACATTGAAATTGTTTGTACTGGTATTAACTAGATTATGTTTGCTCTGGTCTGAACGCACTTTGACATTGTGCTTATTCGCAACAATAATATTATCGTATGAGCATCGATCACTGAATACATTGGTATTATTATCGTTGATATCAGCGCTGCTGTGCGTGCACAAGTTTTAGAATACATTGACATTGCATTGACAGGAATTGTGCGGGAATAAGCAGTGGCATACATTCATATTGCATTTCCTGACATTGCCGTTTTCAGGCCTGCACATATCATGCATGCACTGACATCGTATTCACCCATTCTAACATTTCCCCAATAAGAACGAAATGATAAATTCTTAGTGCGTTGAATCATATGTAGCATACAGTGCTCAGCCATCATACTATCACAGCAGTGTTGTGCCATTACATTTTTCCAAATACATCAGCCATTAAGTGGTACAAGCTGTGACCTCTAGGTCTGCATGATTCTTGGAGGCATGGCTCCTTGTATTTATTATATAAATAGGAAAGTCATCAATAGGTGTAGTGCAGAGCAGTGCCAAAGGTATCAGACTCCCACAGTGATGCAATAAGATAAACAATAAGTGACACACATGATGGAATGCTTGAATTAGTTAAGTTCCATTTGGTAGAATGTAGTTTATTTATTGGGGCAGGTGGCAGTCCATCACACATAATAATGTCACTACTCTTTGTTAGATCCAGTAAAGCTTTTAGTAATTTAAACCTGAGCTCAAACCCTGGTAGCTATGACACAGAGCAGAAAGGCTTGATTTAAGAAAATGTGAAAAGTATTTAGAAGTTCCAAAAAATTTTAAAAGTCACTATAAAATACCACTCCAATTTATAAAAATTAAATCCCCTTAACTGCTGGGCCTTTCCCCCCCCCCAGTGCTGAGCCCTTTTTTGGCTATTTGTAGTAGTTCGCTATTAGGCCTCTGTAACTTTTTGACCACATAAGGTATCCACGCCAAATTTGCGTCCTTTTCTTCCAACATCATGGGATTCTAAAGGTACCCAGGGTTTGTGGATTCCCCTGGAGGGGTCCCAGATTTTAGCCAAAATACAGCTAAAGTTTCGTTTTTTGTGGAAAAATGGGAAAAAAGTCCCGCATATGAAAGCGTCTGGGTTTTCCCTGCAAATGGTATCAAAAAAGGGTTTGTGGGGATGAAATCTCCATTTTCCCAGCTTTTAGGCAATGACAGACTTTTGTCAGAAAACCCCAAAATTTTACACAGTTTTGGCATTTTTCTGGGACATAGCCTATTTTTGCTATTTTCTGTGCTTTCAACCTCCTTCCAGTTAATGGTAGAAATGGGTATGAAAGCAATAATGGATCCTGGAAATCTATACATTTTAGAAAAGTAGACAAAATTCTGAATTCATCAAGGGGTCATTTGTGTAAATCCATCAAGGTTTCTTTATAGAAACTAACAGTTAAATATAGGAAAAATTGAAAATTAGTTGAAAAAAACAGTCTTTTGTGTCAACGTTTTCACCTGTAACTTCTTCTAATTATGACAGCTGTTTGAAAGCGATATACCGTTACATCCACTGGACCTTACTGGTTGTGGGGATAATTAGGACTTGTAGGTTCACCAAGAACCCGACGAACCCAGAGCCAAAAACTGAGCAGCGTCTGGCAATGGTTTTTTATTATGTACCTGGTATATAGCAATTATTCTGGGAAAATGTATACATGGAAAATTCGGTATGAAAGACTCCTATGTATTTCTGAAATGGGAACAAAATATAGAGTTTAGAAACAGTAGATATTTGAACAATATCCGAAATTGGGAATACTCATACTATCATGAGAATTATAGGTCATTTTTCAAAATGACTTCTTTTTTACACATTGTCTTTCATTTGGAAGGCAGAAATGCATCGAAAGTCAATAGGTAATAACAGTTGCTTTACAAATATGAATTACCCTAAGTCTCCCGATAAAAATGGTACCTCACTTGTGTGGGTAGGCATAGTGCCCACGACAGGAAACGGCTGAAAACGCAACGTGAACACACCACATTTTCAAATTGAAAAATTACCCTTTTTTGCAAAGTGCCTAGCTGTAGTTTTTGAACCCTTGCTCTGCCGGCACCCAGGGAAACCTAGCAAACCTATACATTTTTGAAAACTAGACACCCAGAGGAATCCAGGATGGGGTGACTTGACTGGCTCTCACCAGGTTCTGTTACCCAGAATCCATTGCAAACCTAAAAAATTGTCCAAAAAAACACATTTTCCTCACATTTTTGTGGTGGAAAGTTTTGGAATCTGCATGGATCCACAAATTTCCACCCACCCCGCGTTCCCCAAAGTCTTCCGAGTAAAATGGTACCTCACTTGTGTGGGTAGGCCTAGTGACCGTGACAGGAAATGGTGCAAAACGCAACGTGGACACACCCCAATTTCACAGTGAAAAATGACGCTTTTTTGGCAAAGTGCCTAGCTGTAGTTTTTTAACCCTAGCTCTGCCGGCATCTGAGGAAAGCATCTAGGGAAACCTAGAAAACCTATACGTTTTTTAAAACTAGACACCCAGGGGAATCCAGGATGGGGTGACTTGACTGGCTCCCACCAGGTTCTGTTACCCAGAATCCCTTGCAAACCTAAAAAATTGTCAAAATAAACACATTTTCCTCACATTTCTGTGGTGGAAAGGTCTGTAATCTGCGCGGATCCACAAATTTCTACCCACCCCACGTTCCCCAAAGTCTTCCGAGAAAAATGGTACCTCACTTGTGTGGGTAGGCCTAATGCCCGCGACAGGAAACGGTGGAAAACGCAACGTGGACACACCACAATTTCACAGTGAAAAACAACCCTTTTTTGGCAAAGTGCCTAGCTGTAGTGTTTGAACCCTAGCTCTGCCGGCACTTAGGGAAACCTAGCAAACCTATACTTTTTTGAAAACTAGACACCCAGGGGAATCCAGGATGGGGTGACTTGACTGCTTCTCACCAGGTTCTGTTACCCAGAATCCCTTGCAAACCTACAAAATTGTCAAAAAAAACACATTTTCCCTATATTTCTGTGGTGGAAAGTTCAGGAATCTGCGTGGATACACAAATTTCAACCCACCCTGCGTTCCCCAAAGTCTTCTGAGAAAAATGGTACCTCACTTGTGTGGGTAGGCCTAGAGCCTGTGACAGGAAATGGCGCAAAACGCAACGTGAACACACCCCAATTTCACAGTGAAAAATGACCCTTTTTTGGCAAAGTGCCTAGCTGTAGTTTTTGAATCCTAGCTCTGCCTGCATCTAGGGAAACCTAGCAAACCTATACATTTTTGAAAACTAGACACCCAGGGGAATCCATGATGGGGTGACTTTACTGCCTCTCACCAGGTTCTGTTACCCAGAATCCCTTGCAAACCTAAAAAATTGTCAAAAAAAAACACATTTTCCTCACATTTCTGTGGTGGAAAGTCCTGGAATATGCGTGGATCCACAAATTTCTACCCACCCCGCGTTCCCCAAAGTCTTCCGAGAAAAATGGTACCTCACTTGTGTGGGTAGGCCTAGAGCCCGCGACAGGAAATCACGCAAAACGCAACGTGGACACACCCCAATTTCACAGTGAAAAATGACCCTTTTTTGGCAAAGTGCCTAGCTGTAGTTTTTGAATCCTAGCTCTGCCTGCATCTAGGGAAACCTAGCAAACCTATATATTTTTGAAAACTAGACACACAGGGGAATCCAGGATGGGGTGACTTTACTGCCTCTCACCAGGTTCTGTTACCCAGAATCCCTTGCAAACCTAAACAATTGTCCAAAAAACACATTTTCCTCACATTTCTGTGGTGGAAAGTCCTGGAATCTGCGTGGATCCACACATTTCTACCCACCCCACGTTCCCCAAAGTCTTCCGAGAAAAATGGTACCTTACTTGTGTGGGTAGGCCTAGAGCCCGCGACAGGAAATCGCGCAAAACGCAACGTGGACACACCCCAATTTCACAGTGAAAAATGACCCTTTTTTGGCAAAGTGCCTGGCTGTAGTTTTTGAATCCTAGCTCTGCCTGCATCTAGGGAAACCTAGCAAACCTATATATTTTTGAAAACTAGACACCATGGGGAATCCAGGATGGGGTGACTTTACTGCCTCTCACCAGGTTCTGTTACCCAGAATCCCTTGCAAACCTAAAAAATTGTCAAAAAAACCAAATTTTCCTCACATTTCTGTGGTGGAAAGTCCTGGAATCTGCGTGGATCCACAAATTTCTACCCACCCCGCGTTCCCCAAAGTGTTCCGAGAAAAATGGTACCTCACTTGTGTGGGTAGGCCTAGTGTCCGCATCAGGAAACGGCGCAAAACGCAACGTGGACACACCTCAATTTCATTGTGAAAAATGACCCTTATTTGGCAAAGTGCCTAGCTGTAGTTTTTTAACCCTAGCTCTGCCTGCATCTAGGGAAATGTTAGATTTGGGGGTCTCTAGTTGGCATAGGTAGGTACCTGTGACAAATAGGGACCCTTGCGTCTAGTCAGGGTGAGGGGCTACACTCCTAAAATAACCCCTGCTCACCCCCTTGGTAGCTTGGCACGAGCAGGCAGGCTTATCTCAGAGGCAGTGTGTAAAGCATTTGTGAACACATACAGTAATACAGTGACAACACTACAGATGGACACCACACAGGTTGTATTATAAAAATAGTATTTTTATATAGACTTAACACAAGACCAAACGACAGAAATCCAAAATACTGTACTCAAAAATAGACTTTAGAATGTTATAAAATAGTTCAGTTCTCTCAAGTTGTAGATGCAACACTTTACTCTTAATGTACCTTGAATGCGTAACGCAAAGAAAACAAAAGGGTCGCAGGGAAGGTGATGCGTCGGTTTCTTACACTCAGGGGAGTGGATGCGTCGGTTCCTTACTGCTGCGCAGGGGAGTTGATGCTCGCTTCCTTACTGTGTGGGGAGTTGATGCGTCGGTTTCTTACTGCTCTCCGGTGCGATGCGACAGATGGCACCTCGATGCGATACTCTTCTCCGGTGCGATGCGATAAAAATGGCGTCTTGGCTGCGATGCGACAACGTTGGTGCGATGCGTGCACGCCCGACGGCCGTGCGGCGACTCGATGATCTTGGGAGCCGCGACAGGCCCTGCGACGCGCTTCTCCGGTGATGCGACGATGTCCTCTGTGGCAGCGTCCCGCTTCTCTGGTGATGCGCCGCGCTTCGGCAATGCGATGATGACAGCGACGTCTCGCTTCTCCGGTGATGCACCGCGCTTCGGCGATGCGATGATGACAGCGGCAGCGGCGTCTCGCTTCCTCGGCGATGCGATGACAGCGGCTGCGGCGGCGACACGCTTCTCGTTGTTGCGTCGCGCTTCCAGCTCCCAGCGACACGCAGTATCTCAGAAGGCCCAGCACAACAGCAGGCACTTCAATTCCCAGCAAGGGAATTCAGGGGGAGCTGGTTGGTGAAGTCTTGTATCCCTGAGACTTCAGGCAGGAGGCAAGCTCTAGTTCAAGCCCTTGGAGATTCTTCTTCAAGTTGATAGAAAGCACACTCAGTCCTTTTCTCCTTTCTTTGGCAATGAAGCAACCACTGCAGGCCAACCCCCAAACACCCAGCACAGGGGTAGTCTCCTCCTTCAGCTTCCTGGTTCTTCTCCTCAGCAAAGGTTCGTCTTGATTCCCAGAAGTGATCTAAAGTTCTTGGGTCTGGGTCCCAATATTTATACTACTTTTCTCTTTGTTCTCTGAAGGCAGAGAGGCCTTTGCCTAGTCCAAAACCAGTTCTGGTCAGTCCTGGAGCACTTTGTTGACAAGACTCCTTCTTTCCTTTCACAGTGTAGGCCAGGGACATCAGACACACCACAGGAGGTGGAGCCAGCATTGTGGAGGAAAGGCACAGCCCTATTCAGGTCCCAGGTGCAACTCCGCCCTCCTATCTGCATGCAGATCTCTGTATTCAGCCCTGTGCTGACTCACCCTGTCTCCTGGAAGCCCCCAGCCCCTGTCACTCAAACTCCAGACAAGGAATACACAACCTAGCAGAGGCAGGCTTGGATAGTTAGGCAAGAAAATACCTACTTTCTAAAAGTGGTATTTTCAAACACAGAATGTTAAAACCAACTTCACTAAAAGATGTATTTTATCATTCTGAGTTCAGGCGTACTAAACTCGAATTTCTACCTGGTTCCCTGAGTCAGTTAGGATTATAAGATGTAATAATCTAACTGCCCATTCTGGCCTATGGGGAGCAGGTAGCCTTGCAATAGTGAAAAACGAAAATGGCTGTAATTCACTATTAGGACATGCCACACACACCAGGGCACGTCCTACCTTTTACCTACAATGCACCCTGCCCTTGGGCCTACCTTAGGGGTGACTAATATGTATAAAAGGGAAGGTTTAGGGACTGGCAAGTGGGTACACTTGCCCAGTCAACATGGCAGTACCAGACTGCCCACAGGCTCTGCAATGGCAGGCCTGAGACACACTTTACAAGCTGCTCCGGTGGGTGGCACAACCAGTGCTGCAAGCCCACCAGCAGCATTTGATTTACAAGCCCTGGGCACACGCAGTGCACTGTACTAGGGTCTGACAGTAAGCCAAACAAGCCAATCATGGAGTCACTAATCCATACATCAATTTACCATAGGGAGCACTTGCACTGTGGCACTGAACAGCAGTGGCACAGTGCCCAAAAGCATCTAAAACCAGCAAAAACATGAGGCAACAGCAAAAAATGGAAGGGAGACCCACGCCAATGGTGCCAGGTCTAACACGTGTCCCCTCCAGCTGAAATTGGGGGAGAACTACCCTACCTCCGGGGAGTTCTCATCACTAAGGCGGAACAATCTGGATAGACCATCAGCATTGGCGTGTTCTGTACCAGGGCGGTGTTCCACCGTAAAGTCCATCCAACGTAGGGATATGGACAACCTCAACAGCTTTGGATTCTCACCCCTCATCTGCATCAGCCATCTGAGGGGCCTGTGGTCTGTCTGAACCCGGAAGTGAGTCCCAAACAAGTATGGTCTCAACTTCTTCAGTGCCCAGACCACAGCAAATGCCTCACGCTCAATTGCACTCCACCTCTGTTCCCGTGGAAGTAACCTCCTACTGATGAAGGCTACAGGTTGGTCTAGGCCCTCCTCATTAATCTGTGATAGAACAGCCCCCACACCATGCTCTGAAGCGTCTGTTTGCACAATAAACTCTTTTGAGAAGTTGGGTGCCAGGAGCACGGGCGCCGTGCACATGGCAGTCTTCAGGGCATCAAAAGCTCTCTGACAGGTGTCAGTCCAAATCACTCTCTTGGGCTGCTTCCTGGAAGTCAGCTCTGTCAAGGGTGCAACAATGCTGCCATACCCCTTGACAAACCTCCTGTAATACCCAGTGAGTCCTAAAAAGGCTCTCACCTCTGTCTGGGTCTTGGGGGGTTCCCAAGTCAGGATGGTCTCAATCTCGGGTTGTAGGGGCGCCACCTGGCCGCTCCCAACCTGGTGTCCCAAGTACACCACGGAACCCTGCCCGATCTGGCACTTACTCACCTTGATCGTGAGGCCTGCCCTCCGCAGAGCCATCAACACTTCCCAGAGGTGGCGCAGATGTTCTTCCCAACTGGCGCTGAACACTGCAATGTCATCCAGGTAGGCGGCACTGAACTCTTCCAGTCCAGCCAACACCTGGTTGACCAACCTCTGAAAGGTGGCAGGGGCATTCTTCATCCCAAAGGGCATAACCCGGAATTGGTAGTGCCCATCTGGTGTGGAGAATGCTGACCTCTCTCTTGCCCCATCAGTCAAGGCGATCTGCCAGTACCCAGACGTTAAATCAAACGTGCTGAGATACCGGGCAGCCCCTAACCGATCAATGAGCTCATCAGCTCTGGGGATGGGCTGCGCGTCAGTCCTGGTGACTGAATTGAGCCCTCGGTAGTCCACACAGAACCGCAGTTCTGGTGAGACACCCGGTGCGGCAGCCTTTTGGACCAAGACCACTGGGCTGGCCCAAGGACTGTTAGAGGACTCAATCACCCCCAACGCAAGCATCTTGGAGACCTCCTCCTTGATGCAAGCTCTCACCCTGTCAGTCACCCTGTAAGTTTTGTGCTTGACAGGAGGACTGTCCCCAGTGTCTACATCATGGATGCACCAATCAGTGAAACTGGGAATCAGGGAGAACAGGTCAGAAAACTGTCCCAGCAACTGGTGACAGTCATTCTGCTGCTCAGGGGTCAGGGTGGAAGAGAGGTTCACTCCATCCACTGACCCATCTTGCTCTGTTGCAGACAGGAGGTCAGGAAGAGGCTCAGTCTCCTCCTCCATTCCAGCATCTGTTGCTAGGAGCATGCCCACTTCGGACCTCTCTAAGTGGGGCTTCAGGCGGTTGACATGCAGGACCCGTAAGGGGTTCCTGGGAGACCGCAAGTCCACCAAGTAGGTAATCGGACTCTTGCGCTCCACCACCTCAAATGGTCCGGTCCACTTTTCCTGGAGCGCACAGGGCTCCACTGGGGCCATGACCCACACTTTCTGACCAGGCTGAAGCTCAACCAGAGTGGCATTCTGGTCATACCACCACTTCATCTCCTCCTGGCTTGCTTCCAGATTCGCATCAGCGAGTTTTCTGAATCGCCTAGTTTGGTTCCTAAAGGCCAGCATGTAGCTATATACATCCTAGGGAGGTTTCCTGGGAGATTGCTCCCAGCCTTCCTTGACCAAACTCAAAGGTCCTCTCACTGGGTGTCCATAGAGAAGCTCAAAGGGACTGAACCCTAGAGATTTCTGTGGCACCTCACGGTAAGCAAAGAGAAGGCATGGTAAGAGGATGTCCCACTTACGCCTCATGGGTTCCTCAAGACCCATAATCATGCCTTTGAGGGTCCGGTTGAATCTCTCAACCAACCCATTACCTTGGAGGTGGTAAGGAGTGGTGAACTTGTAGGTTACACCACACTCCTGCCACAGGGACTTCATATACTTGGAAATGAAGTTGGTACCTCGGTCTGACACCACCTCTCTGGGAAACCCCATGCGGGAGAAAATCCCCATCAGTGCACGTCCCACCACGAGGGCCGTCACTGTCCTAAGAGGGATGGCTTCCGGGTACCGGGTGGCATGGTCCACCAAGACCAGGATGAACCTGTTGCCCATGGCTGTCTTGGGATCCAGAGGCCCCACAATGTCAATGCCCACCCTTTCAAAGGGGGTGCTGACCAGAGGAAATGGCTGGAGAGGAGCCTTGCGCTTCCTCCCACTCTTTCCACTTGCCTGGCAAGTCTGACAGGTCCTGCAAAGAGTGTCTGAACTCTTGCGCATTTGGGGCCAATAAAAATGGGTGACAAGCCTTTCAAAGGTCTTGTCCTGCCCCAAATGTCCTGCTAAAGGCACATCATGAGCCAGCCCCAGTAGGAAGGCTCTGAAGCGCTGGGGTACCACCAGCACACGGGCTGACCCAGGCTCAGCAACCTTAGGCTCACTATACAGGAGACCATTCTCCCAGTAGATCCAATGTGATCCAGACTGATCACCTGCTGCCTGGTTTGCAGCCTGCTGCCGCAAACCCACAAGAGAAGGGCACTTGTTCTGCTCCTCACAGAACTCTTCCCTGGAGGGACCTCCTTCCTGCTGCCAATGGGTCAGCTCAGGCAGGTTACCCAGTTCAGCAATCTCTTCCCCAGTAGGCTCCAGGGCATACCCCTCAGGGTCCGCCTCCTCCTGGACCGTGGGAACCTCAGGGGCCGGTTTCCCGTGCCCCCTACCTCTTCTCTTTAAGGCAGGCACCTGGGCCATTTTCTCAGGCTCCAGGTCCTCTTGAACACACTTACTGGCTGCCATAGACCGAGTGGTCACGCAGGCCCACTCAGGCAAACCCAACATCTCTAAATGAGCTCTCCGCTCCACCTTAGCCCAAGGGGAGCTCTCCAAATCGTTACCTAACAGACATTCAACAGGCATGGCTGGCCTCACAGCTACTTGAAGAGTCCCTGAGACCCCCCCCACTCAAAGGGAACCTGTGCCACCTTGCAGTGGCTCTCTGTGTTGTCAGTGGCAACAACTGGGTAAAATGCATTTGGGACTACCTGCTCTTCAGACACCAACCGACAACTGACAGCTGTCACACTGGCTCCGGTTTCTCTAAGAGCTTCCACCCTCTTGCCATTGATGGTCACCCACTGCCTGTATTTTTTAGTGTTATCAGGCAGTTGGGTCCTGGGGACCACCTCACAGTCTCCTAAAGAGACAAGGGACATCTCTGCGGGACCCCACCCACCTTGGGCACCCATCTCCTCCCCCAGGGCTACACTAGCCAACTGCCGGGGTGGTGCACCAGTGGGTGCTGTCTTCCCATACAAGGGACATCTAGCATCATAAGAACAGTGGCCTACTAGACCACACTTAAAACAGGTCTTGGGCCCCTTGTGAACAGGCTTATCTGTCGGGGCCACTGCCTTCTTCTCAGGGGGAGGCTGGGAACCTTTCCCTTGGTTCCCTTGGGGATTACTTTGGGGCCCTTTCTGGAACTCCCTCTGTTTACCCTTGTCCCCCCACTCTTCTGCTGGGGACCCTGCCCACCTTTGGCGAAGTCTCCCACATGACCCTTCTGGACCCGGGTGCTCACCCAGCGGTCCGCCTCCTCAGCAAGCTTCCTAGGGTTAGTCAGCTTGCTATCAATAAGATGCTGGCGTTGCTCTGGAAAACAGTTATTTGACAAGTGCTCCCATGCAAGCAAATCATAGAGCGCCTCAAAATTATCCACTTTGCTACCCTTCACCCAACATCCAATGCTCTGCAAAAGAAAGACACATATTCACCCAAGTGGTAGACTCCAGTTTTCTGCAATTTCTAAACCTTTGTCTATATAGCTCTGGGGTCAAACCAAATCTGGACATTAGGGCTCCCTTCATGTGGGTATAGGACATCTGCTCCTCTGTAGGCAAATCCAACAAAGTGTCCCTCCCATCACTAACAAAGCGGCCCCACAACCCTGCTCCCCAATCCTTCTCAGGGACCCGGTGGGCCAACATTGCAGCTTCATAAGCCCTAAACCACTGACCAATATCCTCATTCTTGTGGAAATCTTTAACTACATCTTTGGGAATGTAGGTTCTTGCTTCTACATGCACTGGCGGTGTGCTGCCACCAGAGGGAGGAACCTCTAACTTCTTGGCCTTGAGTTCCAATTCCCTCAATCCTCTCTCATGCTCAAAATGCATCCTCTTTTCCTCTAAGGTTAACTTCTTCATTTCTAATTCCATCCCAAGCTCTATTTTCTTGCTCTCTATGTCCTTCTGACCATCCGTTTTGAGCCTAGCTAGCTTCAATTTATGCATCCTCTCCCTTGCTCTGTCCTCCAGCTCTCCTGGGGACAACCCTTTGGAAGAAACACTGCTGCCCGCCCCTGAAGGTGCTTTCCCTCCAGTTGGGCCCACTGGCCCCTCAAGGTGCTCATTTAAATCCTCTGCCTCCATTACTGGCTCCTCAGGATGCTCACTGGCATTCCTAGATTCTACCCAGGCCCTCAGCGCCTTTTGGTATTCCTCTTTCCTGGTGAGGCCTTTCACAGAGATTTTAAATTTCTTGCACAAAGCTTTGAGATAAGGCACAGTGTAGGTATCAATTCTCTCTTCTTCCAAAACAATGTCTACAGATACTATGGATGCTGACTTGCTCATGGTAGCAAAAAGACTGGCAGTTCTCAAGAATCAAAAATAGAAAAGAAGTTCCAAGGAAAAAAATTCTCAAAAAGTATTTGGTTGCGTTATGGTCTGCACTCACTAGTAGTGTACACCAATCACTGTATATGAATCACAAATGCAAGTCCAAATCCCCACCGCTGACCACCAATGTTAGATTTGGGGGTCTCTAGTTGGCATAGGTAGGTACCTGTGACAAATAGGGACCCTTGCGTCTAGTCAGGGTGAGGGGCTACACTCCTAAAATAACCCCTGCTCACCCCCTTGGTAGCTTGGCACGAGCAGGCAGGCTTATCTCAGAGGCAGTGTGTAAAGCATTTGTGAACACATACAGTAATACAGTGACAACACTACAGATGGACACCACACAGGTTGTATTATAAAAATAGTATTTTTATATAGACTTAACACAAGACCAAACGACAGAAATCCACAATACTGTACTCAAAAATAGACTTTAGAATGTTATAAAATAGTTCAGTTCTCTCAAGTTGTAGATGCGACACTTTACTCTCAATGTACCTTGAATGCGTAACGCAAAGAAAACAAAAGGGTCGCAGGGAAGGTGATGCGTCGGTTCCTTACACTCAGGGGAGTGGATGCGTCGGTTCCTTACTGCTGCGCAGGGGAGTTGATGCTCGCTTCCTTACTGTGTGGGGAGTTGATGCGTCGGTTTCTTACTGCTCTCCGGTGCGATGCGACAGATGGCACCTCGATGCGATACTCTTCTCCGGTGCGATGCGATAAAAATGGCGTCTTGGCTGCGATGCGACAACATTGGTGCGATGCGTGCACGCCCGACGGCCGTGCGGCGACTCGATGATCTTGGGAGCCACGACAGGCCCTGCGACGCGCTTCTCCGGTGATGCGACGATGTCCTCTGTGGCAGCGTCCCGCTTCTCTGGTGATGCGCCGCGCTCGGCAATGCGATGATGACAGCGACGTCTCGCTTCTCCGGCGATGCGCTTCGGCGATGCGATGATGACAGCGGCAGCGGCGTCTCGCTTCCTCGGCGATGCGATGACAGCGGCTGCGGCGGCGACACGCTTCTCGTTGTTGCGTCGCGCTTCCAGCTCCCAGCGACACGCAGTCTCTCAGAAGGCCCAGCACAACAGCAGGCACTTCAATTCCCAGCAAGGGAATTCAGGGGGAGCTGGTTGGTGAAGTCTTGTATCCCTGAGACTTCAGGCAGGAGGCAAGCTCTAGTTCAAGCCCTTGGAGATTCTTCTTCAAGTTGATAGAAAGCACACTCAGTCCTTTTCTCCTTTCTTTGGCAATGAAGCAACCACTGCAGGCCAACCCCCAAACACACAGCACAGGGGTAGTCTCCTCCTTCAGCTTCCTGGTTCTTCTCCTCAGCAAAGGTTCGTCTTGATTCCCAGAAGTGATCTAAAGTTCTTGGGTCTGGGTCCCAATATTTATACTACTTTTCTCTTTGTTCTCTGAAGGCAGAGAGGCCTTTGCCTAGTCCAAAACCAGTTCTGGTCAGTCCTGGAGCACTTTGTTGACAAGACTCCTTCTTTCCTTTCACAGTGTAGGCCAGGGACATCAGACACACCACAGGAGGTGGAGCCAGCATTGTGGAGGAAAGGCACAGCCCTATTCAGGTCCCAGGTGCAACTCCTCCCTCCTATCTGCATGCAGATCTCTCTATTCAGCCCTGTGCTGACTCACCCTGTCTCCTGGAAGCCCCCAGCCCCTGTCACTCAAACTCCAGACAAGGAATACACAACCTAGCAGAGGCAGGCTTGGATAGTTAGGCAAGAAAATACCTACTTTCTAAAAGTGGTATTTTCAAACACAGAATGTTAAAACCAACTTCACTAAAAGATGTATTTTATCATTCTGAGTTCAGGCGTACTAAACTCGAATTTCTACCTGGTTCCCTGAGTCAGTTAGGATTATAAGATGTAATAATCTAACTGCCCATTCTGGCCTATGGGGAGCAGGTAGCCTTGCAATAGTGAAAAACGAAAATGGCTGTAATTCACTATTAGGACATGCCACACACACCAGGGCATGTCCTACCTTTTACCTACAATGCACCCTGCCCTTGGGCCTACCTTAGGGGTGACTAATATGTATAAAAGGGAAGGTTTAGGGACTGGCAAGTGGGTACACTTGCCCAGTCAACATGGCAGTACCAGACTGCCCACAGGCTCTGCAATGGCAGGCCTGAGACACACTTTACAAGCTGCTCCGGTGGGTGGCACAACCAGTGCTGCAAGCCCACCAGCAGCATTTGATTTACAAGCCCTGGGCACACGCAGTGCACTGTACTAGGGTCTGACAGTAAGCCAAACAAGCCAATCATGGAGTCACTAATCCATACATCAATTTACCATAGGGAGCACTTGCACTGTGGCACTGAACAGCAGTGGCACAGTGCCCAAAAGCATCTAAAACCAGCAAAAACATAAGAGGCAACAGCAAAAAATGGAAGGGAGACCCACGCCAATGGTGCCAGGTCTAACACGTGTCCCCTCCAGCTGAAATGTGGGGAGAACTACCCTACCTCCGGGGAGTTCTCATCACTAAGGCGGAACAATCTGGACAGACCATCAGCATTGGCGTGTTCTGTACCAGGGCGGTGTTCCACCGTAAAGTCCATCCCCTGTAGGGATATGGACCACCTCAACAGCTTTGGATTCTCACCCCTCATCTGCATCAGCCATCTGAGGGGCCTGTGGTCTGTCTGAACCCGGAAGTGAGTCCCAAACAAGTATGGTCTCAACTTCTTCAGTGCCCAGACCACAGCAAATGCCTCACGCTCAATTGCACTCCACCTCTGTTCCCGTGGAAGTAACCTCCTACTGATGAAGGCTACAGGTTGGTCTAGGCCCTCCTCATTAATCTGTGATAGAACAGCCCCCACACCATGCTCTGAAGCGTCTGTTTGCACAATAAACTCTTTTGAGAAGTTGGGTGCCAGGAGCACGGGCGCCGTGCACATGGCAGTCTTCAGGGCATCAAAAGCTCTCTGACAGGTGTCAGTCCAAATCACTCTCTTGGGCTGCTTCCTGGAAGTCAGCTCTGTCAAGGGTGCAACAATGCTGCCATACCCCTTGACAAACCTCCTGTAATACCCAGTGAGTCCTAAAAAGGCTCTCACCTCTGTCTGGGTCTTGGGGGTTCCCAAGTCAGGATGGTCTCAATCTTGGGTTGTAGGGGCGCCACCTGGCCGCTCCCAACCTGGTGTCCCAAGTACACCACGGAACCCTGCCCGATCTGGCACTTACTCGCCTTGATCGTGAGGCCTGCTCTCCGCAGCGCCATCAACACTTCCCAGAGGTGGCGCAGATGTTCTTCCCAACTGGCGCTGAACACTGCAATGTCATCCAGGTAGGCGGCACTGAACTCTTCCAGTCCAGCCAACACCTGGTTGACCAACCTCTGAAAGGTGGCAGGGGCATTCTTCATCCCAAAGGGCATAACCCGGAATTGGTAGTGCCCATCTGGTGTGGAGAATGCTGACCTCTCTCTTGCCCCATCAGTCAAGGCGATCTGCCAGTACCCAGACGTTAAATCAAACGTGCTGAGGTACCGGGCAGCCCCTAACCGATCAATGAGCTCATCAGCTCTGGGGATGGGGTGCGCGTCAGTCCTGGTGACTGAATTGAGCCCTCGGTAGTCCACACAGAACCGCAGTTCTGGTGAGACACCCGGTGCGGCAGCCTTTGGGACCAAGACCACTGGGCTGGCCCAAGGACTGTTAGAGGACTCAATCACCCCCAACGCAAGCATCTTGGAGACCTCCTCCTTGATGCAAGCTCTCACCCTGTCAGTCACCCTGTAAGTTTTGTGCTTGACAGGAGGACTGTCCCCAGTGTCTTCATCATGGACGCACCAATCAGTGACACTGGGAATCAGGGAGAACAGGTCAGAAAACTGTCCCAGCAACTGGTGACAGTCATTCTGCTGCTCAGGGGTCAGGGTGGAAGAGAGGTTCACTCCATCCACTGACCCATCTTGCTCTGTTGCAGACAGGAGGTCAGGAAGAGGCTCAGTCTCCTCCTCCATTCCAGCATCTGTTGCTAGGAGCATGCCCACTTCGGACCTCTCTAAGTGGGGCTTCAGGCGGTTGACATGCAGGACCCGCAAGGGGTTCCTGGGAGACCGCAAGTCCACCAAGTAGGTAACCGGACTCTTGCGCTCCACCACCTCAAATGGTCCGGTCCACTTATCCTGGAGCGCACAGGGCTCCACTGGGGCCATGACCCACACTTTCTGACCAGGCTGAAGCTCAACCAGAGTGGCATTCTGGTCGTACCACCGCTTCATCTCCTCCTGGCTGGCTTCCAGATTCGCCTCAGCGAGTTTTCTGAATCGCCTAGTTTGGTTCCTAAAGGCCAGCATGTAGCTATATACATCCTGGGGAGGTTTCCTGGGAGATTGCTCCCAGCCTTCCTTGACCAAACTCAAAGGTCCTCTCACTGGGTGTCCATAGAGAAGCTCAAAGGGACTGAACCCTAGAGATTTCTGTGGCACCTCACGGTAAGCAAAGAGAAGGCATGGTAAGAGGACGTCCCACTTACGCCTCATGGGTTCCTCAAGACCCATAATCATGCCTTTGAGGGTCCGGTTGAATCTCTCAACCAACCCATTACCTTGGAGGTGGTAAGGAGTGGTGAACTTGTAGGTTACACCACACTCCTGCCACAGGGACTTCATATACTTGGAAATGAAGTTGGTACCTCGGTCTGACACCACCTCTCTGGGAAACCCCACGCGGGAGAAAATCCCCATCAGTGCACGTCCCACCACGGGGGCCGTCACTGTCCTGAGAGGGATGGCTTCCGGGTACCGGGTGGCATGGTCCACCAAGACCAGGATGAACCTGTTGCCCATGGCTGTCTTGGGATCCAGAGGCCCCACAATGTCAATGCCCACCCTTTCAAAGGGGGTGCTGACCACAGGGAATGGCTGGAGAGGAGCCTTGCGCTTCCTCCCACTCTTTCCACTTGCCTGGCAAGTCTGACAGGTCCTGCAATGAGTGTCTGAACTCTTGCGCATTTGGGGCCAATAAAAATGGGTGACAAGCCTTTCAAAGGTCTTGTCCTGCCCCAAATGTCCTGCTAAAGGCACATCATGAGCCAGCCCCAGTAGGAAGGCTCTGAAGCGCTGGGGTACCACCAGCACACGGGCTGACCCAGGCTCAGCAACCTTAGGCTCACTATACAGGAGACCATTCTCCCAGTAGATCCAATGTGATCCAGACTGATCACCTGCTGCCTGGTTTGCAGCCTGCTGCCGCAAACCCACAAGAGAAGGGCACTTGTTCTGCTCCTCACAGAACTCTTCCCTGGAGGGACCTCCTTCCTGCTGCCAATGGGTCAGCTCAGGCAGGTCTCCCAGTTCAGCAATCTCTTCCCCAGTAGGCTCCAGGGCATACCCCTCAGGGTCCGCCTCCTCCTGGGCCGTGGGAACCTCAGGGGCCGGTTTCCCGCGCCCCCTACCTCTTCTCTTTAAGGCAGGCACCTGGGCCATTTTCTCAGGCTCCAGGTCCTCTTGAACACCCTTACTGGCTGCCATAGACCGAGTGGTCACGCAGGCCCACTCAGGCAAACCCAACATCTCTAAATGAGCTCTCCGCTCCACCTTAGCCCAAGGGGAGCTCTCCAAATCGTTACCTAACAGACATTCAACAGGCATGGCTGGCCTCACAGCTACTTGAAGAGTCCCTGAGACCCCCCCACTCAAAGGGAACCTGTGCCACCTTGCAGTGGCTCTCTGTGTTGTCAGCGGCAACAACTGGGTAAAATGCATTTGGGACTACCTGCTCTTCAGACACCAACCGACAACTGACAGCTGTCACACTGGCTCCGGTGTCTCTAAGAGCTTCCACCCTCTTGCCATTGATGGTCACCCACTGCCTGTATTTTTTAGTGTTATCAGGCAGTTGGGTCCTGGGGACCACCTCACAGTCTCCTAAAGAGACAAGGGACATCTCTGCGGGACCCCACCCACCTTGGGCACCCATCTCCTCCCCCAGGGCTACACTAGCCAACTGCCGGGGTGGTGCACCAGTGGGTGCTGTCTTCCCATACAAGGGACATCTAGCATCATAAGAACAGTGGCCTACTAGACCACACTTAAAACAGGTCTTGGGCCCCTTGTGAACAGGCTTATCTGTCGGGGCCACTGCCTTCTTCTCAGGGGGAGGCTGGGAACCTTTCCCTTGGTTCCCTTGGGGATTACTTTGGGGCCCTTTCTGGAACTCCCTCTGTTTACCCTTGTCCCCCCCACTCTTCTGCTGGGGACCCTGCCCACCTTTGGCGAAGTCTCCCACATGACCCTTCTGGACCCGGGTGCTCACCCAGCGGTCCGCCTCCTCAGCAAGCTTCCTAGGGTTAGTCAGCTTGCTATCAATAAGATGCTGGCGTAGCTCTGGAAAACAGTTATTTGACAAGTGCTCCCATGCAAGCAAATCATAGAGCGCCTCAAAATTATCCACTTTGCTACCCTTCACCCAACCATCCAATGCTCTGCAAAAGAAAGACACATATTCCACCCAAGTGGTAGACTCCAGTTTTCTGCAATTTCTAAACCTTTGTCTATATAGCTCTGGGGTCAAACCAAATCTGGACATTAGGGCTCCCTTCATGTGGGTATAGGACATCTGCTCCTCTGTAGGCAAATCCAACAAAGTGTCCCTCCCATCACTAACAAAGCGGCCCCACAACCCCGCTCCCCAATCCTTCTCAGGGACCCGGTGGGCCAACATTGCAGCTTCATAAGCCCTAAACCACTGACCAATATCCTCATTCTTGTGGAAATCTTTAACTACATCTTTGGGAATGTAGGTTCTTGCTTCTACATGCACTGGCGGTGTGCTGCCACCAGAGGGAGGAACCTCTAACTTCTTGGCCTTGAGTTCCAATTCCCTCAATCCTCTCTCATGCTCAAAATGCATCCTCTTTTCCTCTAAGGCTAACTTCTTCATTTCTAATTCCATCCCAAGCTCTATTTTCTTGCTCTCTATGTCCTTCTGACCATCCATTTTGAGCCTAGCTAGCTCCAATTTATGCATCCTCTCCCTTGCTCTGTCCTCCAGCTCTCCTGGGGACAACCCTTTGGAAGAAACACTGCTGCCCGCCCCTGAAGGTGCTTTCCCTCCAGTTGGGCCCACTGGCCCCTCAAGGTGCTCATTTAAATCCTCTGCCTCCATTACTGGCTCCTCAGGATGCTCACTGGCATTCCTAGATTCTACCCAGGCCCTCAGCGCCTTTTGGTATTCCTCTTTCCTGGTGAGGCCTTTCACAGAGATTTTAAATTTCTTGCACAAAGCTTTGAGATAAGGCACAGTGTAGGTATCAATTCTCTCTTCTTCCAAAACAATGTCTACAGATACTATGGATGCTGACTTGCTCATGGTAGCAAAAAGACTGGCAGTTCTCAAGAATCAAAAATAGAAAAGAAGTTCCAAGGAAAAAAATTCTCAAAAAGTATGTGGTTGCGTTATGGTCTGCACTCACTAGTAGTGTACACCAATCACTGTATATGAATCACAAATGCAAGTCCAAATCCTCACCGCTGACCACCAATGTTAGATTTGGGGGTCTCTAGTTGGCATAGGTAGGTACCTGTGACAAATAGGGACCCTTGCGTCTAGTCAGGGTGAGGGGCTACACTCCTAAAATAACCCCTGCTCACCCCCTTGGTAGCTTGGCACGAGCAGGCAGGCTTATCTCAGAGGCAGTGTGTAAAGCATTTGTGAACACATACAGTAATACAGTGACAACACTACAGATGGACACCACACAGGTTGTATTATAAAAATAGTATTTTTATATAGACTTAACACAAGACCAAACGACAGAAATCCACAATACTGTACTCAAAAATAGACTTTAGAATGTTATAAAATAGTTCAGTTCTCTCAAGTTGTAGATGCGACACTTTACTCTCAATGTACCTTGAATGCGTAACGCAAAGAAAACAAAAGGGTCGCAGGGAAGGTGATGCGTCGGTTCCTTACACTCAGGGGAGTGGATGTGTCGGTTCCTTACTGCTGCGCAGGGGAGTTGATGCTCGCTTCCTTATTGTGTGGGGAGTTGATGAGTCGGTTTCTTACTGCTCTCCGGTGCGATGCGACAGATGGCACCTCGATGCGATACTCTTCTCCGGTGCGATGCGATAAAAATGGCGTCTTGGCTGCGATGCGACAACATTGGTGCGATGCGTGCACGCCCGATGGCCGTGCGGCGACTCGATGATCTTGGGAGCCGCGACAGGCCCTGCGACGCGCTTCTCCGGTGATGCGACGATGTCCTCTGTGGCAGCGTCCCGCTTCTCTGGTGATGCGCCGCGCTTCGGCAATGCGATGATGACAGCGACGTCTCGCTTCTCCGGCGATGCGCTTCGGCGATGCGATGATGACAGCGGCAGCGGCGTCTCGCTTCCTCGGCGATGCGATGACAGCGGCTGTGGCGGCGACACGCTTCTCGTTGTTGCGTCGCGCTTCCAGCTCCCAGCGACACGCAGTCTCTCAGAAGGCCCAGCACAACAGCAGGCACTTCAATTCCCAGCAAGGGAATTCAGGGGGAGCTGGTTGGTGAAGTCTTGTATCCCTGAGACTTCAGGCAGGAGGCAAGCTCTAGTTCAAGCCCTTGGAGATTCTTCTTCAAGTTGATAGAAAGCACACTCAGTCCTTTTCTCCTTTCTTTGGCAATGAAGCAACCACTGCAGGCCAACCCCCAAACACACAGCACAGGGGTAGTCTCCTCCTTCAGCTTCCTGGTTCTTCTCCTCAGCAAAGGTTCGTCTTGATTCCCAGAAGTGATCTAAAGTTCTTGGGTCTGGGTCCCAATATTTATACTACTTTTCTCTTTGTTCTCTGAAGGCAGAGAGGCCTTTGCCTAGTCCAAAACCAGTTCTGGTCAGTCCTGGAGCACTTTGTTGACAAGACTCCTTCTTTCCTTTCACAGTGTAGGCCAGGGACATCAGACACACCACAGGAGGTGGAGCCAGCATTGTGGAGGAAAGGCACAGCCCTATTCAGGTCCCAGGTGCAACTCCTCCCTCCTATCTGCATGCAGATCTCTCTATTCAGCCCTGTGCTGACTCACCCTGTCTCCTGGAAGCCCCCAGCCCCTGTCACTCAAACTCCAGACAAGGAATACACAACCTAGCAGAGGCAGGCTTGGATAGTTAGGCAAGAAAATACCTACTTTCTAAAAGTGGTATTTTCAAACACAGAATGTTAAAACCAACTTCACTAAAAGATGTATTTTATCATTCTGAGTTCAGGCGTACTAAACTCGAATTTCTACCTGGTTCCCTGAGTCAGTTAGGATTATAAGATGTAATAATCTAACTGCCCATTCTGGCCTATGGGGAACAGGTAGCCTTGCAATAGTGAAAAACGAAAATGGCTGTAATTCACTATTAGGACATGCCACACACACCAGGGCATGTCCTACCTTTTACCTACAATGCACCCTGCCCTTGGGCCTACCTTAGGGGTGACTAATATGTATAAAAGGGAAGGTTTAGGGACTGGCAAGTGGGTACACTTGCCCAGTCAACATGGCAGTACCAGACTGCCCACAGGCTCTGCAATGGCAGGCCTGAGACACACTTTACAAGCTGCTCCGGTGGGTGGCACAACCAGTGCTGCAAGCCCACCAGCAGCATTTGATTTACAAGCCCTGGGCACACGCAGTGCACTGTACTAGGGTCTGACAGTAAGCCAAACAAGCCAATCATGGAGTCACTAATCCATACATCAATTTACCATAGGGAGCACTTGCACTGTGGCACTGAACAGCAGTGGCACAGTGCCCAAAAGCATCTAAAACCAGCAAAAACATAAGAGGCAACAGCAAAAAATGGAAGGGAGACCCACGCCAATGGTGCCAGGTCTAACACGTGTCCCCTCCAGCTGAAATGTGGGGAGAACTACCCTACCTCCGGGGAGTTCTCATCACTAAGGCGGAACAATCTGGACAGACCATCAGCATTGGCGTGTTCTGTACCAGGGCGGTGTTCCACCGTAAAGTCCATCCCCTGTAGGGATATGGACCACCTCAACAGCTTTGGATTCTCACCCCTCATCTGCATCAGCCATCTGAGGGGCCTGTGGTCTGTCTGAACCCGGAAGTGAGTCCCAAACAAGTATGGTCTCAACTTCTTCAGTGCCCAGACCACAGCAAATGCCTCACGCTCAATTGCACTCCACCTCTGTTCCCGTGGAAGTAACCTCCTACTGATGAAGGCTACAGGTTGGTCTAGGCCCTCCTCATTAATCTGTGATAGAACAGCCCCCACACCATGCTCTGAAGCGTCTGTTTGCACAATAAACTCTTTTGAGAAGTTGGGTGCCAGGAGCACGGGCGCCGTGCACATGGCAGTCTTCAGGGCATCAAAAGCTCTCTGACAGGTGTCAGTCCAAATCACTCTCTTGGGCTGCTTCCTGGAAGTCAGCTCTGTCAAGGGTGCAACAATGCTGCCATACCCCTTGACAAACCTCCTGTAATACCCAGTGAGTCCTAAAAAGGCTCTCACCTCTGTCTGGGTCTTGGGGGTTCCCAAGTCAGGATGGTCTCAATCTTGGGTTGTAGGGGCGCCACCTGGCCGCTCCCAACCTGGTGTCCCAAGTACACCACGGAACCCTGCCCGATCTGGCACTTACTCGCCTTGATCGTGAGGCCTGCTCTCCGCAGCGCCATCAACACTTCCCAGAGGTGGCGCAGATGTTCTTCCCAACTGGCGCTGAACACTGCAATGTCATCCAGGTAGGCGGCACTGAACTCTTCCAGTCCAGCCAACACCTGGTTGACCAACCTCTGAAAGGTGGCAGGGGCATTCTTCATCCCAAAGGGCATAACCCGGAATTGGTAGTGCCCATCTGGTGTGGAGAATGCTGACCTCTCTCTTGCCCCATCAGTCAAGGCGATCTGCCAGTACCCAGACGTTAAATCAAACGTGCTGAGGTACCGGGCAGCCCCTAACCGATCAATGAGCTCATCAGCTCTGGGGATGGGGTGCGCGTCAGTCCTGGTGACTGAATTGAGCCCTCGGTAGTCCACACAGAACCGCAGTTCTGGTGAGACACCCGGTGCGGCAGCCTTTGGGACCAAGACCACTGGGCTGGCCCAAGGACTGTTAGAGGACTCAATCACCCCCAACGCAAGCATCTTGGAGACCTCCTCCTTGATGCAAGCTCTCACCCTGTCAGTCACCCTGTAAGTTTTGTGCTTGACAGGAGGACTGTCCCCAGTGTCTACATCATGGACGCACCAATCAGTGACACTGGGAATCAGGGAGAACAGGTCAGAAAACTGTCCCAGCAACTGGTGACAGTCATTCTGCTGCTCAGGGGTCAGGGTGGAAGAGAGGTTCACTCCATCCACTGACCCATCTTGCTCTGTTGCAGACAGGAGGTCAGGAAGAGGCTCAGTCTCCTCCTCCATTCCAGCATCTGTTGCTAGGAGCATGCCCACTTCGGACCTCTCTAAGTGGGGCTTCAGGCGGTTGACATGCAGGACCCGCAAGGGGTTCCTGGGAGACCGCAAGTCCACCAAGTAGGTAACCGGACTCTTGCGCTCCACCACCTCAAATGGTCCGGTCCACTTATCCTGGAGCGCACAGGGCTCCACTGGGGCCATGACCCACACTTTCTGACCAGGCTGAAGCTCAACCAGAGTGGCATTCTGGTCGTACCACCGCTTCATCTCCTCCTGGCTGGCTTCCAGATTCGCCTCAGCGAGTTTTCTGAATCGCCTAGTTTGGTTCCTAAAGGCCAGCATGTAGCTATATACATCCTGGGGAGGTTTCCTGGGAGATTGCTCCCAGCCTTCCTTGACCAAACTCAAAGGTCCTCTCACTGGGTGTCCATAGAGAAGCTCAAAGGGACTGAACCCTAGAGATTTCTGTGGCACCTCACGGTAAGCAAAGAGAAGGCATGGTAAGAGGACGTCCCACTTACGCCTCATGGGTTCCTCAAGACCCATAATCATGCCTTTGAGGGTCCGGTTGAATCTCTCAACCAACCCATTACCTTGGAGGTGGTAAGGAGTGGTGAACTTGTAGGTTACACCACACTCCTGCCACAGGGACTTCATATACTTGGAAATGAAGTTGGTACCTCGGTCTGACACCACCTCTCTGGGAAACCCCACGCGGGAGAAAATCCCCATCAGTGCACGTCCCACCACGGGGGCCGTCACTGTCCTGAGAGGGATGGCTTCCGGGTACCGGGTGGCATGGTCCACCAAGACCAGGATGAACCTGTTGCCCATGGCTGTCTTGGGATCCAGAGGCCCCACAATGTCAATGCCCACCCTTTCAAAGGGGGTGCTGACCACAGGGAATGGCTGGAGAGGAGCCTTGCGCTTCCTCCCACTCTTTCCACTTGCCTGGCAAGTCTGACAGGTCCTGCAATGAGTGTCTGAACTCTTGCGCATTTGGGGCCAATAAAAATGGGTGACAAGCCTTTCAAAGGTCTTGTCCTGCCCCAAATGTCCTGCTAAAGGCACATCATGAGCCAGCCCCAGTAGGAAGGCTCTGAAGCGCTGGGGTACCACCAGCACACGGGCTGACCCAGGCTCAGCAACCTTAGGCTCACTATACAGGAGACCATTCTCCCAGTAGATCCAATGTGATCCAGACTGATCACCTGCTGCCTGGTTTGCAGCCTGCTGCCGCAAACCCACAAGAGAAGGGCACTTGTTCTGCTCCTCACAGAACTCTTCCCTGGAGGGACCTCCTTCCTGCTGCCAATGGGTCAGCTCAGGCAGGTCTCCCAGTTCAGCAATCTCTTCCCCAGTAGGCTCCAGGGCATACCCCTCAGGGTCCGCCTCCTCCTGGGCCGTGGGAACCTCAGGGGCCGGTTTCCCGCGCCCCCTACCTCTTCTCTTTAAGGCAGGCACCTGGGCCATTTTCTCAGGCTCCAGGTCCTCTTGAACACCCTTACTGGCTGCCATAGACCGAGTGGTCACGCAGGCCCACTCAGGCAAACCCAACATCTCTAAATGAGCTCTCCGCTCCACCTTAGCCCAAGGGGAGCTCTCCAAATCGTTACCTAACAGACATTCAACAGGCATGGCTGGCCTCACAGCTACTTGAAGAGTCCCTGAGACCCCCCCCCACTCAAAGGGAACCTGTGCCACCTTGCAGTGGCTCTCTGTGTTGTCAGCGGCAACAACTGGGTAAAATGCATTTGGGACTACCTGCTCTTCAGACACCAACCGACAACTGACAGCTGTCACACTGGCTCCGGTGTCTCTAAGAGCTTCCACCCTCTTGCCATTGATGGTCACCCACTGCCTGTATTTTTTAGTGTTATCAGGCAGTTGGGTCCTGGGGACCACCTCACAGTCTCCTAAAGAGACAAGGGACATCTCTGCGGGACCCCACCCACCTTGGGCACCCATCTCCTCCCCCAGGGCTACACTAGCCAACTGCCGGGGTGGTGCACCAGTGGGTGCTGTCTTCCCATACAAGGGACATCTAGCATCATAAGAACAGTGGCCTACTAGACCACACTTAAAACAGGTCTTGGGCCCCTTGTGAACAGGCTTATCTGTCGGGGCCACTGCCTTCTTCTCAGGGGGAGGCTGGGAACCTTTCCCTTGGTTCCCTTGGGGATTACTTTGGGGCCCTTTCTGGAACTCCCTCTGTTTACCCTTGTCCCCCCACTCTTCTGCTGGGGACCCTGCCCACCTTTGGCGAAGTCTCCCACATGACCCTTCTGGACCCGGGTGCTCACCCAGCGGTCCGCCTCCTCAGCAAGCTTCCTAGGGTTAGTCAGCTTGCTATCAATAAGATGCTGGCGTAGCTCTGGAAAACAGTTATTTGACAAGTGCTCCCATGCAAGCAAATCATAGAGCGCCTCAAAATTATCCACTTTGCTACCCTTCACCCAACCATCCAATGCTCTGCAAAAGAAAGACACATATTCCACCCAAGTGGTAGACTCCAGTTTTCTGCAATTTCTAAACCTTTGTCTATATAGCTCTGGGGTCAAACCAAATCTGGACATTAGGGCTCCCTTCATGTGGGTATAGGACATCTGCTCCTCTGTAGGCAAATCCAACAAAGTGTCCCTCCCATCACTAACAAAGCGGCCCCACAACCCCGCTCCCCAATCCTTCTCAGGGACCCGGTGGGCCAACATTGCAGCTTCATAAGCCCTAAACCACTGACCAATATCCTCATTCTTGTGGAAATCTTTAACTACATCTTTGGGAATGTAGGTTCTTGCTTCTACATGCACTGGCGGTGTGCTGCCACCAGAGGGAGGAACCTCTAACTTCTTGGCCTTGAGTTCCAATTCCCTCAATCCTCTCTCATGCTCAAAATGCATCCTCTTTTCCTCTAAGGTTAACTTCTTCATTTCTAATTCCATCCCAAGCTCTATTTTCTTGCTCTCTATGTCCTTCTGACCATCCATTTTGAGCCTAGCTAGCTCCAATTTATGCATCCTCTCCCTTGCTCTGTCCTCCAGCTCTCCTGGGGACAACCCTTTGGAAGAAACACTGCTGCCCGCCCCTGAAGGTGCTTTCCATCCAGTTGGGCCCACTGGCCCCTCAAGGTGCTCATTTAAATCCTCTGCCTCCATTACTGGCTCCTCAGGATGCTCACTGGCATTCCTAGATTCTACCCAGGCCCTCAGCGCCTTTTGGTATTCCTCTTTCCTGGTGAGGCCTTTCACAGAGATTTTAAATTTCTTGAACAAAGCTTTGAGATAAGGCACAGTGTAGGTATCACTTCTCTCTTCTTCCAAAACAATGTCTACAGATACTATGGATGCTGACTTGCTCATGGTAGCAAAAAGACTGGCAGTTCTCAAGAATCAAAAATAGAAAAGAAGTTCCAAGGAAAAGAATTCTCAAAAAGTATGTGGTTGCGTTATGGTCTGCACTCACTAGTAGTGTACACCAATCACTGTATATGAATCACAAATGCAAGTCCAAATCCCCACCGCTGACCACCAATGTTAGATTTGGGGGTCTCTAGTTGGCATAGGTAGGTACCTGTGACAAATAGGGACCCTTGCGTCTAATCAGGGTGAGGGGCTACACTCCTAAAATAACCCCTGCTCACCCCCTTGGTAGCTTGGCACGAGCAGGCAGGCTTATCTCAGAGGCAGTGTGTAAAGCATTTGTGAACACATACAGTAATACAGTGACAACACTACAGATGGACACCACACAGGTTGTATTATAAAAATAGTATTTTTATATAGACTTAACACAAGACCAAACGACAGAAATCCACAATACTGTACTCAAAAATAGACTTTAGAATGTTATAAAATAGTTCAGTTCTCTCAAGTTGTAGATGCGACACTTTACTCTTAATGTACCTTGAATGCGAAACGCAAAGAAAACAAAAGGGTCGCAGGGAAGGTGATGCGTCGGTTCCTTACACTCAGGGGAGTGGATGCGTCGGTTTCTTACTGCTGCGCAGGGGAGTTGATGCTCGCTTCCTTACTGTGTGGGGAGTTGATGCGTCGGTTTCTTACTGCTCTCCGGTGCGATGCGACAGATGGCACCTCGATGCGATACTCTTCTCCGGTGCAATGCGATAAAAATGGCGTCTTGGCTGCGATGCGACAACGTTGGTGCGATGCGTGCACGCCCGACGGCCGTGCGGCGACTCGATGACTTTGGGAGCCGCTACAGGCCCTGCGACGATGATGCGACGATGTCCTCTGTGGCAGCGTCCCGCTTCTCCGGTGATGCGCCGCGCTTCGGGGATGCGATGATGACATCGGCGTCTCGCTTCTCCGGCGATGCGCCGCGCTTCGGCGATGCGATGATGACAGCGGCAGCGGCGTCTCGCTTCCTCGGCGATGCGATGACAGCGGCTGCGGCGGCGACACGCTTCTCGTTGTTGCGTCGCGCTTCCAGCTCCCAGCGACACGCAGTCTCTCAGAAGGCCCAGCACAACAGCAGGCACTTCAATTCCCAGCAAGGGAATTCAGGGGGAGCTGGTTGGTGAAGTCTTGTATCCCTGAGACTTCAGGCAGGAGGCAAGCTCTAGTTCAAGCCCTTGGAGATTCTTCTTCAAGTTGATAGAAAGCACACTCAGTCCTTTTCTCCTTTCTTTGGCAATGAAGCAACCACTGCAGGCCAACCCCCAAACACACAGCACAGGGGTAGTCTCCTCCTTCAGCTTCCTGGTTCTTCTCCTCAGCAAAGGTTCGTCTTGATTCCCAGAAGTGATCTAAAGTTCTTGGGTCTGGGTCCCAATATTTATACTACTTTTCTCTTTGTTCTCTGAAGGCAGAGAGGCCTTTGCCTAGTCCAAAACCAGTTCTGGTCAGTCCTGGAGCACTTTGTTGACAAGACTCCTTCTTTCCTTTCACAGTGTAGGCCAGGGACATCAGACACACCACAGGAGGTGGAGCCAGCATTGTGGAGGAAAGGCACAGCCCTATTCAGGTCCCAGGTGCAACTCCTCCCTCCTATCTGCATGCAGATCTCTCTATTCAGCCCTGTGCTGACTCACCCTGTCTCCTGGAAGCCCCCAGCCCCTGTCACTCAAACTCCAGACAAGGAATACACAACCTAGCAGAGGCAGGCTTGGATAGTTAGGCAAGAAAATACCTACTTTCTAAAAGTGGTATTTTCAAACACAGAATGTTAAAACCAACTTCACTAAAAGATGTATTTTATCATTCTGAGTTCAGGCGTACTAAACTCGAATTTCTACCTGGTTCCCTGAGTCAGTTAGGATTATAAGATGTAATAATCTAACTGCCCATTCTGGCCTATGGGGAGCAGGTAGCCTTGCAATAGTGAAAAACGAAAATGGCTGTAATTCACTATTAGGACATGCCACACACACCAGGGCATGTCCTACCTTTTACCTACAATGCACCCTGCCCTTGGGCCTACCTTAGGGGTGACTAATATGTATAAAAGGGAAGGTTTAGGGACTGGCAAGTGGGTACACTTGCCCAGTCAACATGGCAGTACCAGACTGCCCACAGGCTCTGCAATGGCAGGCCTGAGACACACTTTACAAGCTGCTCCGGTGGGTGGCACAACCAGTGCTGCAAGCCCACCAGCAGCATTTGATTTACAAGCCCTGGGCACACGCAGTGCACTGTACTAGGGTCTGACAGTAAGCCAAACAAGCCAATCATGGAGTCACTAATCCATACATAAATTTACCATAGGGAGCACTTGCACTGTGGCACTGAAAAGCAGTGGCACAGAGCCCAAAAGCATCTAAAACCAGCAAAAACATAAGAGGCAACAGCAAAAAATGGAAGGGAGACCCACGCCAATGGTGCCAGGTCTAACAGGAAACCTAGCAAACTTATATAATTTTGAAAACTAGACACCCAGGGGAATCCAGGATGGGGTGACTTTACTGCCTCTCACCAGGTTCTGTTACCCAGAATCCCTTGCAAACCTAAAAAATTGTCCAAAAAACACATTTTCCTCACATTTCTGTAGTGGAAAGTCCTGAAATCTGCGTGGATCCACAAATTTCTACCCACCCGCGTTCCCCAAAGTCTTCCGAGAAAAATGGTACCTCACTTGTGTGGGTAGGCCTAGTGTCCGCGTCAGGAAACGGCGCAAAACGCAACGTGGACACACCTCAATTTCACTGTGAAAAATGATCCTTATTTGGCAAAGTGCCTAGCTGTAGTTTTTGAACCCTAGCTCTGCCAGCACCTAGGGAAACCTAGCAAACCTATACATTTTTGAAAACTAGACACCCAGGGAATCCAGGATGGGGTTACTTGACTGCCTCTCACCAGGTTCTGTTACCCAGAATCCCTTGCAAACCTAACAAATTGTCCAAAAAACAAATTTTCCTCACATTTCTGTGGTGGAAAGTTCTGGAATCTGCGTGGATCCACAAAATTCCACCCACCCCGCGTTCCCCAAAGTCTTCCTATAAAAATGGTACCTCACTTGTGTGGGAGGCCCAAGTACCCGCGACAGGAAACGGCCCAAAACGCAACGTGGACACACCACATTTTCGCAGTGAAAACAGACCCTTTTTCAACAAAGTGGCTAGCTGTAGATTTTGAACCCTAGCTCTGCCGGCACCTAGGGAAACCTTTCAAACCTATACATTTTTGAAAAGTAGACACCCAGGGGAATCCAGGATGGGGTGACTTGACTGGCTCTCACCAGGTTCTGTTACCCAGAATCCCTTGCAAACTTAATTTAAAAAAAAAAAAAACATATTTTCCTCACATTTCTGTGGTGGAAAGTTCTGGAATCTGCGTGGATCCACAAATTTCCTCCGACCCCGCGTTCCCCAAAGTCTTACGATAAAAATGGTACCTCACTTGTGTGGGAGGCCCAAGTACCCGCGACAGGAAGTGGCCCAAAACGCAACGTGGACACACACCATTTTCACAGTGAAAATGGACCCTTTTTCAACAAAGTGCCTAGCTGTAGATTTTGAACCATAGCTCTGCCGGCACCTAGGGAAACCTAGGAAACCTATACATTTTTGAAAACTAGACACCCAGGGGACTCCAGGATGGGGTGACTTGGCTGGCTCTCACCAGGTTCTGCTACCCAGAATCCCTTGCAAACCTAAAATATTGTAAAAAAAAACACATTTTCCTCACATTTCTGTGGTGGAAAGTTCTGGAATCTGCGTGGATCCACAAAATTCCACCCACCCCGCGTTCCTCAAAGTCTTCCGAGAAAAATGGTACCTCACTTGTGTGGGAGGCCTAAGTACCCACGACAGGAAACGGCCCAAAACGCAACGTGGACACACCACATTTTCGCAGTGAAAACGGACCCTTTTTCAACAAAGTGCCTAGCTGTAGATTTTGAACCCTAGCTCTGTCGGCACCTAGGGAAACCTAGGAAACCTATACATTTTTGAAAACTAGACACCCAGGGAATCCAGGATGGGGTGACTTGGCAGGCTCTCACCAGGTTCTGCTACCCAGAATCCCTTGAAAACCTAAAATATTGTTTAAAAAACCACATTTTCCTCACATTTCTGTGGTGGAAAGTTCTGGAATCTGCGTGGATCCACAAAATTCCACCCACCCGCGTTCCCCAAAGTCTTCCGATAAAAATGGTACCTCACTTGTGTGGGAGGCCTAAGTACCCGTGACAGGCTAGGGCCCAAAACATATTGAGGTGACATTAAAATTGCCTATCACAAAACAACCTGGTTTTGCAAGGGAGTCACCTGGGTTTTTGGCCCCGTGCTCGGCGGCCAGCTAGGGAAACCTATCAAACCCACACATTTCTGAAAACTAGACACCCAGGTGGTTCCAGGGAGGTATGGCTTGCATGGATCCCCCGACGTTTTCTTACCCAGAATCCCCTGCAAACCTCAAATTTTGCTGATAAAATCACTTTTCCCACATATTGTTGTGTGGGAAAGTTGTGGCATCGCCGGGCAGACACGCATTTCCTACCACCCAGTGTTCCCCAAGGTCTCCCGATAAAAATGGTGCCTCACTCGTGTGGGAGGCCCAAGTAACCGCGACAGGTAAGGGCCAAAAACGTATTGAGGCAACATCAAAATTGCCTATCACAAAGTGTTTTGGGCCCTAGCCTGTCGCGGGTACTTGGGCCTCCCACACGAGTGAGGTACCATTTTATCGGGAGACCTTGGGAACACTGGGTGGTAGGAAATGCATGTCTGCCTAGCGATGCCACAACTTTCCCACACAAAAATGTGTGGAAAAGTGATTTTTCAGCTAAATTCGAGGTTTGCAGTGGATTCTGGGTAAGAACGTTGGGGGATCCACGCAAGCCATACCTCCCTGGAACCCCCAGGTGTCTAGTTTTCAGAAATGTGTGGGTTTGATAGGTTTCCCTAGCTGGCCGCCGAGCACGGGGCCAAAAACCGAGGTGACCCCCCTTGCACTCCAAGACCGGTTTCAGAGTTGCTTTATTTTCACCACCACTACCACCAGTCGTGGTGAAAATAAAGAAACTCTGAAACCAATCTCTGGAGTGCGGCATCCTTTGTGTTTCTGAATATATATATATATATATATATATATATATATATATATATATAGATATATCGCCGCTATATATATATATATATATATATATATATATATATACAAAGCAGATCCCTGCAGTCCTGGCAGGAAAAAACGAGCCACTCCAGTTTCAAGGCTTCAAAGTATTCCAGGTTTATTTACGGCAACAGAAACGACGCGTTTCGATCTCTAGCGAGATCTTGGTCACATGACCTCTTAGTCAGTTCCACATATATTTAAAGACATACTGACATGCACGGCACAGCGTGCAGTGAGACATAAAGAAAATACTACAGTGATTTCTAAAGTTGTTTAAAATTAAAAACAAAAGGCATTGTTAATTAGCACAAATGCATTTAAAGTTAATATATACATGAAAGTGTAAATCTAAATTTTACTTTATACAATTAGTCATCAATTAATGATATATAATTCATACCATGACATTGACATCATATAGTGCTGTTGCTGAACATTGACTGATGGGTCTAGTGCCCCTTGAAGTGTCTCAAACATTTTTATATATATATATATATATATATATATATATATATATATATATATATATATATATATATATATATATATATATATATATATTATCTACTGGCGGTCGCCAGTAGATAGTTATAGTTAGGACCTATTTTCCATAGGAAATCCGCGACATTCTATTTGAAATAACTCTTGCGTCGGTTGACGAATCTTCGCGAAATTTTCAAACTTTATGGCCCGCTCCGGTCCGCTCCTACCCTGAAAGTCTCAGGGTGATTCGTCAAGCGGGGGCCGAGAAAAAAGGGGGTCCCAAAATGTGTTTTCCCCATTCATTTTCCCATAGGAAACTTTAGACACGGCTACAGCCCGAACTGCTGAACGGAATTACACCAAATTTGGCAAAGAGGTAGTTCTTGGTTCAGAAAGAACCCTTTTTGTTAAATGGTGTAAATCCGTTCAGTAGTTGCGGAGAAATTAAAAAGATAAGAGTCAAAATATCAATTTCCCATAGGAAACTTTATGCAAGGCTACAGCCCGAACTGCTGAACGGAATTACACCAAATTTGGCAAAGAGGTAGTTCTTGGTTCAAAAGAACCCTTTTGTTAAATGGTGTAAATCCGTTCAGTAGTTACTGAGAAAATCAAAAGTAAACACACATATATATCTGGGCGGAGCCTAACCACACATGTCATCGTGAGATCTGATTGGCTGTCAGCACTTCATCCTGGAATTGCTGGCAGCCATCTTGGGACCAATATAAATGATAGTACCCCATTGAAATGCATTGTAGTGAATCGAAGATTTTGAGGGTTACCAAAAGGAGAACTATAAAGGGTGATAACAAACTTTAGTTACATTAGAATTCATTTGTTGATGGTACCATACTAATTTCAGGAATTGTGGTGTGTTCTAAGGTGATTTTACCCTGTGAAAAACCTTCTGCTGGGATATCATGAATCATGTTTGAGAGAAAACTATTTTCACATGCTTGTCCCATACAGTTTTGGAAGGTGCCCCAGAAGCTAAAATGAGAGCATATTTTCTGTAAATTCACATTATCTTTCTCAGTCATGTGAGAATGAAGTCTGACATTCTCAGTAAAACATGTACATCCAACAAGGGCAGAGACTGTCAGTTGATTCCTTTGTGTTCTACTGCAGCTTCCCAGAGTGTTCTAAAGAACAACTAGAGTGCTAACAGCCTTACTTATGACAAAAGTATGGCACACCTGAAGCCATCTTGATTGGAATAAACTGGTAACACTTAAAACATTTAATTTAAAAAGGAACAAAATGATGGGGTTCATCTTGTCTTAGAAATTATGGTTAGTGCTCTGGAAAGAAAAATTAGGACATGTTTCAAGTGTGATCTCAAATATCTTCCTGTTATATGTCAACAGGAGCAGCCTGTCATTTGATGCCTTTGTGTTCTACTGCAGCTTCCCAGAGTGTTCTAAAGAACAACTAGAGCGCTAACAGTCTTACTTATGACAAAAGTATGGCACACCTGAAGCCATCTTGATTGGAATAAACTGGTAACACTTAAAACATTTAATTTAAAAAGGAACAAAATGAGGGGGTTCATTTTGCCATAGAAATTATGGTTAGTGCTGTAGAAAGAAAAATTAGGACATGTTTTAAGTGAGATCTCAAATATCTTCCTGTTATATTTCAACAGGAGCAGCCTGTCAGTTGATGCCTTTGTGTTCTACTGCAGCTTCCCAGAGTGTTCTAAAGAACAACTAGAGTGCTAACAGCCTTACTTATGACAAAAGTATGGCACACCTGAAGCCATCTTAATTGGAATAAACTGGTAACACTTAAAACATTTAATTTAAAAAGGAACAAAATGAGGGGGTTCATTTTGCCATAGAAATTATGGTTAGTGCTGCAAAAAGAAAATTTAGTGCATGTTTTAAGTGACATGCAGACTGAAACAATCACTTTCAATACCAGCAGTAGACTTCCAGTTAACTCCTTGGTGAGCAGTAGCTTTACTACAGTGATCTAATGAACAACTAGAGTAATAACATTCTGAATTTATGGCAAATGTGTGACACATCTGAATGCCTTCTTGATGGAATCAAAGTAAAAACTGAAAGCATTTCCTACTGAGGAGACTGCAGTAAATGAGGAAATTAGGAAACTTCATAACAAAGAAGTCTTCCAAGATGGCCACCAGTGAAAAAAGAGCCCAAATGTAGCACAAATATTACCCAGATGTAGCCCACATATAGCCCAATGACAAAAGTGTGCAAAACACTTTTTATTTTTAGTTTTTTTGCAGTTTTATGTAGTGCAGACTGGTCAGGTATTGGAGCATTGCATCTTAAAACATGACCCCCTACACTACAAAAACACCACTGCACTACCCTAAACCCTAAAACACTACCCCAGCATGACCCCCTACACTACACAAGCACCACTGCACTATCCTAAACCCTAAAACACTACCCCCAGCATGACCCCCTACACTACACAAACACCACTGCACTACCCTAAACCCTAAAACACTACCCCAACACCACTGCACTAACCTAAATCCTAAAACACTACCCCCACACGACCCCTACACTACCCAAACACGACTGCACTACCCTAAAACATGACCCCCTACACTACACAAACACCACTGCACTACCCTAAACCCTAAAACACTACCCCCAGCACGACCCCTACACTACACAAGCACCACTGCACTACCCTAAACCCTAAAACACTACCCCCAGCACGACCCCCTACACTACACAAACACCACTGCACTACCTTAAACCCTAAAACACTACCCCCAGCACGACCCCTACACTACCCAAACACCACTGCACTAACCTAAATCCTAAAACACTACCCCCAGCACGACCCCTACACTACCCAAACACCACTGCACTACCCTAAAACATGACCCCTACACTACACAAACACCACTGCACTACCCTAAACCCTAAAACACTACCCCCAGCACGACCCCCTACACTACACAAGCACCACTGCACTACCCTAAACCCTAAAACACTACCCCCAGCACGACCCCTACACTGCCCGAACACCACTACACTGCCCTAAACCCTGAAACACCAGCCCCTGCACGACCCCTACACTGCCTGAACACCACTGCACTGCCCTAAACCCTGAAACACATACCCTAGCACGACCCCCTACACTGCCCGAACACCACTGCACTGCCCTAAACCCTGAAACACCACCCCCTTCACGACCCCCTACACTGCCCGAACACCACTGCACTGCCCTAAACCCTGAAACACCACCCCCAGCATGACCCCTACACTGCCCGAACACCACTGCACTGCCCTAAACCCTGAAACACTACCCCCAGCAAGACCTCCTACACTGCCCGAACACCACTGCACTGCCCTAAACCCTGAAACATCACCCCCAGCAAGACCCCCTACACTGCCCGAACACCACTGCCCTAAACCCTGAAACACCACCCCCAGCACGACCCCTACACTGCCCGAACACCACTGCACTGCCCTAAACCCTGAAACACCACCCCAGCACGACCCCTACACTGCCCAAACACCACTGCACTGCCCTAAACCCTGAAACACCACCCCCTGCACGACCCCCTACACTGTCCGAACACTACTGCACTGCCCTAAACCCTGAAACACCATCCCCAGCACGACCCCCTACACTGCACGAACACCACTGCACTGCCCTAAACCCTGAAACACTACCCCCAGCAAGACCCCTACACTGCCCAAACACCACTGCACTGCCCTAAACCCTGAAACACCACCCCCAGCAAGACCCCTACACTGCCCGAACACCACTGCCCTAAACCCTGAAACACCACCCCCAGCAAGACCCCCTACACTGCCCGAACACCACTGCACTGCCCTAAACCCTGAAACACCAGCCCCAGCATGACCCCTACACTGCCCGAACACCACTGCACTGCCCTAAACCCTGAAACACCACCCTCTTCATGACCCCCTACACTGCCCGAACACCACTGCACTGCCCTAAACCCTGAAACACCACCCCCAGCACGACCCCCTACACTGCCCGAACACCACTGCACTGCCCTAAACCCTGAAACACCACCCCCTGCACGATCCCCTACACTGCCCGAACACTACTGCACTGCCCTAAACCCTGGAACACCACCCCCAGCACGACCCCCTACACTGCACGAACACCACTGCACTGCCCTAAACCCTGAAACACTACCCCCAGCAAGACCCCCTACACCTCCCGAACACCACTGCCCTAAACCCTGAAACACCACCCCCAGCAAGACTCCCTACACTGCCCGTACACCACTGCACTGCCCTAATCCCTGAAACACCACCCCCAGCATGACCCCCTACACTGCCCGAACACCACTGCACTGCCCTAAACCCTGAAACACCACCCCCAGCACGACCCCCTACACTGCCCAAACACCACTGCACTGCCCTAAACCCTGAAACACCAGCCCCAGCACAACCCCGTACACTGCCCGAACACCACTGCACTGCCCTAAACCCTGAAACACCAGCCCCAGCACGACCGCCTACACTGCCTGAAAACCACGGCACTGCCCTAAACCCTGAAACACCAGCCCCAGCACGACCCCCTACACTGCCCGAACACCACTGCACTACCCTAAACCCTCAAACACCAGCCCCAGCACGACCCCCTACACTGCCCGAACACCACTGCACTGCCCTAAACCCTGAAACACCAGCCCCAGCAAGACCCCTACACTGCCCGAACACCACTGCACTGCCCTAAACCCTGAAACCCCACCCCCAGCAAGACCCCCTACACTGCCCGAACACCACTGCACTAAAGCCTGAAACACCACCCCCAGCAAGACCACCTACACTGGCCGAACACCACTGCACTGCCCTAAACCCTGAAACACCACCCCCTGCACGACCCCCTACCCTGCCCAAACACCACTGCACTGCCCTAAACCCTGAAACACCACCCCTGCACGACCCCCTACACTGCCCGAACACCACTGCACTGCCCTAAACCCTGAAACACCACCCTCAGCACGACACCCTACACTGCCCGAACACCACTGCACTGCCCTAAACCCTGAAACACCACCCCAGCACGACCCCCTACACTGCCCGAACACCACTGCACTGCCCTAAACCCTGAAACACCACCCCCTGCACGACCTCCTACACTGCCGGAACACCACTGCACTGCCCTAAACCCTGAAACACCACCCCCAGCACGACCCCCTACACTGCCTGAACACCACTGCACTGCCCTAAACCCTGAAACATCAACCCCAGCAAGACCCCCTACACTGCCTGAACACCACTGCCCTAAACCCTGAAACACCACCCCTACACTGCACGAACACCACTGCACTGCCCTAAACCCTGAAACACCACCTCCAGCAAAACCCCTACAATGCCTGAACACCATTGCTCTGCCCTAAATCCTGAAACACTAGCCCCAGCATGACCCCTACACTGACCAAACACCACTGCACTGCCCTAAACCCTGAAACACCACCCCCAGCACGACCCCCTACACTGCCCGAACACCACTGCACTGCCCTAAACCCTGAAACACCAGCCCCAGCAAGACCCCCTACACTGCCCGAACACCACTTCACTGCCCTAGACTCTGAAACACCAGCCCCAGCAAGACCCCCTACACTGCCCGAACACCAGTGCACTGCCCTAAACCCTGAAACACCAGCCCCAGCATGACCCCCTACACTGCCCGAACACCACTGCACTGCCCTAAACCCTGAAACACCAGCCCCAGCACGACCACCTACACTGCCCGATCACCACTGCACTGCCCTAAACCCTGAAACACCAGCCCCAGCACGACCCCCTACACTGCCCGAACACCACTGCACTGCCCTAAACCCTGAAACACCAGCCCCAGCACGACCCCTACACTGCCCGAACACCACTATACTGCCCTAAACCCTGAAACACCAGCCCCAGCACGACCCCCTACACTGCCCGAACACCACTGCACTGCCCTAAACCCTGAAACACCACCCCTGCATGACCTCCTACACTGCCCGAATACCACTGCACTGCCCTAAACCCTGAAACACCACCCCTGCAGCACCCCTACACTGCCCGAACACCACTGCACTGCCCTAAACCCTGAAACACCACCCCCTGCACCGCCCCTACACTGCCCGAACACCACTGCACTGCCCTAAACCCTGAAACACCACCCCCAGCACGACCCCCTTAACTGCTCGAACACCACTGCACTGCCCCAAACCCTGAAACACCACCCCAGCACGACCCCTACACTGCCCGAACACCACTGCCCTAAACCCTGAAACACCACCCCTGCACGACCCCATACGCTGCCCGACACCACTGCACTGCCCTAAACCCTGAAACACCACCCCCTACACTGCCCGAACACCACTGCACTGCCCTAAACCCTGAAGCACCACCCCCAGCACGACCCCCTACACTGCCCGAACACCACTGCACTGCCCTAAACCCTAAAACACCACCCCCAGCATTACCCCCTACACTGCCCAAACACAACTGCACTGCCCTAAACCCTCAAACACTCCCCCCAGCACGACCCCCTACACTACCCGAACACCACTGCACTGCCCTAAACCCTAAAACACTCCCCCAGCACGACCCCTACACTACCCGAACACCACTGCACTGCCCTAAACCCTAAAACACTCCCCCCAGCATGACCCCCTACACTACCCAAACACCACTGCACTACCCTAAACCCTAAAACACTACCCCCGCATGACCCCCTACACTACCCAAACACCAATGCACTACCCTAATCCCTAAAACACGACCCCATACGCTGCCCGACACCACTGCACTGCCCTAAACCCTGAAACACCACCCCCTACACTGCCCGAACACCACTGCACTGCCCTAAACCCTAGAACACTACCCCAGCACGACCCCCTACACTACCCGAACACCACTGCACTACCCTAAACCCTAAAATACTACCCCCAGCACAACCCCTACACTACCCGAACACAACTGCACTGCCCTAAACCCTCAAACACTCCCCCAGCACGACCCCTACACTACCCGAACACCACTGCACTGCCCTAAACCCTAAAACACTCCCCCAGCACGACCCCTACACTACCCGAACACCACTGCACTGCCCTAAACCCTAAAACACTCCCCCAGCATGACCCCCTACACTACCCAAACACCACTGCACTACCCTAAACCCTAAAACACTACCCCCCGCATGACCCCCTACACTACCCAAACACCAATGCACTACCCTAATCCCTAAAACACTACCCCCGCATGACCCCCTACACTACCCTAAACCCTAAAACACTACCCCCGCACGACTCCCTACACTACCCAAAGACCACTGCACTACCCTAAACCCTAAAACACGACCTCCTACACTACACAAACACCACTGCACTACCCTAAACCCTAAAACACTACCCCTACACTACACAAACACCACTGCACTACCCTAAACCCTAAAACACTACCCCCAGCAGTACCCCTACACTACCCAAACACCACTGCACTAACCTAAACCCTAAAACACTACCCCCAACAGTACCCCCTACACTACCCAAACACCACTGCACTACCCTAAATCACTACCCCAGCACGACCCCCTCACTACCCAAACACCACTGCACTACCCTAAACCCTAAAACACTACCCCAAGCACGACCCCCTACACTACCCAAACACCACTGCACTACCCTAAACCCTAAAACACTCCCCCAGCACGACTCCCTACACTACCCAAACACCACTGCACTACCCTAAACCCTAAATCTACCCCCAGCATGACCCCTACACTACACAAACACCACTGCACTACCCTAAACCCTAAAATACTACCCCCAGCACGACCCTCTTCACTACCTAAACACAACTGCACAATTTGTTACAGGCGTTGCAACGCAGGCCTGTGGTGCTTACTGGAAGTACCTAGTGGGCTAGTTGGGACCCAGGGACCCTCAGGATTCAAGGTGACCTAATCCCCCAACTTAAAACGCACCACGGGGCGCGTTTGCACAGTGGTGAAGGGAGGGGCGGGGCCTCAGGTGACATGTGCGCAAACACGCCCTGTGGTGCGTTTTAAGTTGGGGAATTTATTCCTTTGAATCCTGAGGGACCCTGGGGGCCAACTAGCCCACCAGGTACCTTCAGTAAGCACAACAGAGTTGCGTTGCAGAGAGGTGAAAAAAGGTGCGTGGCCTCGGAACGCCTCTCTGCAACTCAGCTCTGTGGTCCTAACTGTAGGTACCTGGGGGCTAGTTGGGCCCCAGGGACCCTCAGAATTCAAGGGGACTTAATCCCGCAACTTAAAACGCGCCACGGGGTGCGTTTGCACACATGTCACCTCAGGCCCCCTCCCTTCACCACTGTGCAAACGTGCCCTGTAGCGCGTTTTTAAGAGGTAGTTTTAATCCCCCTGCCCTATTATGTACTAGGGACTTGCAGAGGAGGTCATGCTAATCACAGGGGTACCCCAACGCATAGTGTTCCCTAGTGTATGTAGGTGTTTTCACTGTATTCTAAGTGTCTTTTAGCATAGCACTGGCTCTGGTTAGTCAGAGTCAGTTACCACCAGTACCCGTCTGAAAAAGTTGTGGGCACAGGATGATTTTGCTACAAGGCCTCTTTCTGCTCCTCTGTTGGTTCTTTCTGCACATCTTTTGCTTCTTTCTGTGCGTTTTTCTTCTTTCTTCACATGTCCTACCTCTGTAGGCATAGTTAGAAACTAGCATTTAAAAAAACCTTTGAAATTCACTTAAAAAATCATAGGTTTCAGGCACGTTATAGTTAGAAATTAGCATTTAAAAAACCTTTGAAATTCACTGAAAAAACCATAGGTTTCAGACACGTTATAGTTAGAAATTAGCATTTAAAAAACCTTTGAAATTCACTGAAAAAACCATAGGTTTTAGGGACAGTTATAGTTAGTTGGACATTTCACTCGTACAAAACCATAGAAATTCCCCGTTATAGTTAGTTCAGCTAACTATAACTCGCGCCCCGCAATGCACTGCTGATGACGTCACATATTACATCACTCATGACATGGTCAGTGACATCACTGATGACATCACTGATGACATCTCAAATGACATCACTGATGACATCACTGATGACATCATCCAGTGACTGTGTGTTTCTGTAAAGTTTAAATATGTTTAATATATATAGGGAAAGGTGTATTGAAGAATGAGTGGGTGTATAAGTGTCTGAATGGATGATTTAGTACGTGAGTGACTGACTCTACAAGTGAGTGATTAAATGTATCTTACTGAATGCATGGGTTAGTGACTAAACTGTGTGAATGTCTGTATCCGTCTGTCTGGAGAGATCCTGTGGTTCGACGGAGTAACCTGTGATATATATATATATATATATATATACACACACACACACACACACACACACACACACGGACACATATATATATATATATACATAGATTTTATCTCTACATATATTTATATATATATGTATCTATATACATATATCTATACATATATATGTATATAGATACATATATATAGCATTCACTCTTTAGACTTATGTATATATATGTATCTATATACACATACATATGTATATAGATACATATATATACATATATCATCTACAGAGAGAAAGAGACTCTCTCTCTCTCTCTCTCTCTCTCTCTATATATATATATATATATAAAAAGAAAGATCTCTCTCTTTCTCTAATTTTTTTTATAGCTATGGCTTCCCTGGGGGCCGATATTTTTCATTTTTGGGGTGCGATCGCGCACCCCAAACAAAGCCAACTTTGAACAATTAAAAAAAATATGCCCCCGGAGGGGGCCGACCCATTACCACGAGGGCCGACCCCCCCAAAGACATCCCTGGTGTCTAGTGGGGTTTCCTGGCCGTGGATCGCAGCGCTGCCGCGATCCACGGCCAGGAAACCCTTTCAGGAGGGCCTCGTTTGAAAGGGAGACTCTCCCTTTCAAACGAGGCCTCCCTGAAAGCTGGGGAGGCTGTTTTCGGCCGGATTTCCCCATCGGAGTCGAGCGCGGCCTTACCTGCTGCTGTCCTCGGCGCTGACGTCACAGATGGGCGGGAGGGGGGGCCGGGGGAGACGCGGAAAGCCTTCCACGTCTCTCCCAGGGGGAATAAAAAAAAAAACAATCTCCGGTGCGATGCACCGGAGGTTTAAAGGGGGCCCTCCCTGGTGACGGCCAATGGATGTGCGCCGCACCAGGGAGGTCGTGCTTGCGTCTGCCATTGGCCGACGCAAGCACCAAAGGGGTTAATGAACAAAATAACACCAAAACAACAAAAATCCCTTAGGGGAAACCAGATATATGATTTTTTCAATTTTGAATGTACAAATAGCATCAAAAAGCATTAAGCACCAACCGTGGTCATCTGGCTGTAATTGACCAGCACCAAGGTGCAATTTGAGGCTGACCGAAATGGAGTGCAGGTCAGATACAGAAACTAGGCTTGACGTTTTACCTTCTGTCTCTGAAATGGAAGTCAAAAATACTCAGCGTGGCAAGGTAGCAGACTATAGCTGAGAACGGCTTTCTAATGCTGCATAGCCGCCAGACACCAGTGACACCACTGAATTTTGGTGGGAAAGCTCAGAGAGGAAGAAATTGAAAAAATGCACCCAAGGAATGTCCTTTGCCAGCCAGATACCTTTGGCCCCTTTGGCCGGAGAAGATTTCTATGTTCTGATTCACTTGTTTGTAGCCGGGATTCCTCCAGCGGGGCATGGCTGATAGCTATAGTCAAACAGAATTCCACGAGGTTGGATGCCATCTCAAGGATGTTCCGCTGAAACAAATTTGCTGCTGCAGAAACGTTTCTAGGTCCCAGTTTTCTCAGTATGTTTAGAGGAGTACACTGTAACACAGTCAAGGTTTTCAGAACCTCAGGACCAGCACTTGGGGGTCAAAACTCACTCCAGCAGAAGCCACCAGCAGGGTCAAGGGCAGGTCCATTTGGAACTGGCTGGCTGGGCTCTTCATGAAAAGAGTTCAAGCAGTTTGTTGTGTTCCTGTAGCTTAACAGGAGGCCAGCCAACCGACCTTTGGAGTTCACTTCTTTGTCCTGGGTACAAGTGGGAGCACACCCAGCTTTTCATGTCTCCTCAAAGTTCTTAACGTAGGTGCAGTCCTTCTGCTATCTTCCACAGGTCTAGTAGTGTTTTACAAAGAGTGCTCAGGGGTGCCACATTTATGCCTGGCGCTAGCATGTGGGAGGGGTGTCTACTCCCTAATCAATAGGGGATAAGTTCCCAGTGGTACCTCTACCCACTTTTGCTGCAGCTCCAGTGTTCCCTACTGCAAACAATCCCACAGTGCCCCTCACTACCTAAAACCAAGATAGCAGAACTTTTCTTCTTCATTGCAGAGCTCCCTTTCCCATCCTAGAGATTTCACCAGGGAAATGAACAACCCCTCTTCTGTTGTCACTCAAAACTGGTTCTGGAGGCAGCTCCTCTCCCACTGGAAAGGTAGGTAGAAACTAAGTTTATTTAGACAATTGTCCATAAAACATTCTAAAAAACACAATTAACAATTAAAATCAATAAAAAGGTCCTGTCTTACTACCTGACAACCCCCTCACATTATAATTAATCATAAAATTCTATTTAACTGACCTTAAAAACCAAGCAATTCCCACTGCCACATCTAAATAGCGCATTTCGGATAACAACTCCACAGCTTTCCCCCTATGGGGAGTACCATATTTAAAAAACAGAGGTCTTAAAAACTTAATTCGATTTGTGGAATAAAAAACACAGTCCATTAGTATATGCAGTAAGGACCATTTTACATTCAAGGGGCAGAGGCCTCTATTGTCCTGGACCCAGGCCTGGTTTGGGCGGGATGAGTAGATTGGATTACGTCCCACACTGACCCTTAATATTTCATTTCGCAACCCTGGATCTGGTAACTGTAACAAATAGGGAAAGAGAGTGTCCTGACCCAGAGTAGAAAGTGAAAAGCTGAAAGATTGTTTCTTGCTCAGGTAAGACAAATCGTTGGATTCGGACACCAAAGCAACAGACTCTTATAATACCTGCTTGCCTGGGATGGGGTACCAGGATGTAAATGTACCACTATCTGTATAGATGTTCCTAAGGGCAATTAATCTGGTTCTTACATCTTTCGCCCACCTTCTTTCACAACCTTGAATCTCTTCCCAACACAATTTGAAAACTTTGGACACTTCATCATCATCAGAGAGTTTATTAAAATATCTTAGGACCCGAGTAAAGGCCATCAGGTTCCAAGAAACCAACTTACACTCTCTCCTTACGGCTTGTACCATGGTTCCCTGGGAGAGAGATAAAAGCCTTCCAAGCACTGCCCCTTCTAATCTATCCCATTTATATGTCGGATCAAGGGAAAAGACCTCGACCCTATACAGACCCAACGGGGGAATCTTCCCTTCATAAGCCTTTAGTAGGGGAGTATGAGAAAGCCCCCCAAAACTACTATTAAATCTTGCTAGGCAACTGGCTTGCAATAGGGCCTTCTGCTTAATATCAACCTTATGCGTGTCCCAGTTCAGGTTCCTCCTAAAGGTCAGACCCAAATATTTAAATTGGTCAACTTGCTCCACCTCCCGTGTATCTAAGTGCCAACTGAATTTCTTTACTTTTTTTCCGAAAAACCAAAATGTTGGTCTTTTACAGGTTGATGCAAAGCTAGTTCTGCTTACTAAAGGTTGCTAAAGCATCTAATGTCCTCTCTAGACCAAACTGGAGTACAATCCAATAATACTAAATCATCTGCGTATAGCAGGCAGTCAATATGATGTTTCCCAACTTTGGGGGAAAAAGACTTGGATTGGGAGATAAAGGCAGGAATGTCAGCTAAAAACAAACTAAAAAGCAGGGGTGCTAAAACGCACCCTTGCCGAAGGCCATTCTTGGTGGAGATTCTTTGGGTTAACCGACCTGACTGGTATAGCTCCACCTGAGCCCAATTACCAGAATGCAAGGATTGCAGTACACTCAGGAGGTTTAACGGAAGCTCCCAGGCAAAAAGTTTCCCCCAAAGGCAGCAGCGGTTTCTAGGGATGGCTTCGGGGCTCCGCTCCCTTTACTTTCATCCCCCAGGGAAGGACATTCTCAAAGTTAAAACAAATTCTTTAAATTTGGTTTTTAATTTTTAAATTGCACCCACACATCTTTGATGGGGCCGGGGCTGTTGTTGTTGTGACTAGTCTCATGATGACACTGCCACAGAGTCAACGATGGTGATGCATTCCCTTAATTTGGTGCCTGTGGGTGGGCTCAGAGTCTACTGTATTTGCAGGGCTGACGAGCTCACAGCCCTGAGGCCTGTGAGGTCATCAGCTCGGCAAAGACATAGCCTCGAGGACCAATCTCTACCCTCTGATGACGTGGAGGTAAAGTTTGCCTCGGGCGCTTCAGGCTGAAGCCCTGTAGCACCAGGGGCTCCACGTCAGTCAGGGAGTGGAGAGGATGGTCGCCCCTCACCCTTTCCCAACTCATCACAGGGGAGTGGGTCCCGCTGTGTGACGAGTTGGAAAAGGGTGGGGTAAAGGCTGCTGGCAGGCGGGAAGTGGAGAAATCAAATCTGCACAGTGTGTCTGTCATCAGCACTTTTGAAGACAGACTGCGCAGACTCAAGGTGTTTGCTTTCTGCGCTGCTGTTAACTCCAAGAATGTGTGGATGCCATCATTTTGGTGTTGTATAGAAGGTTGGCAGACCAGTGACAGTCCCGACGGTTCCGAGGCACCAAGCAAGGTAAACTAAGCAGAAAAAAAGCTTAGCAAATATTGGTCCATGCAATGGCATGCGGAATTCACTGATTAACTGTAATTCAGTAAAGCAATGCAGTAAAATTCATGGGAACAAAGCATGTTGCTCTCTCTGACTGTTAAACAAGAGTTCATACCGAGCGAGTTGTTTCCTACATGATACACAAAATATTGTTTGTTTTTTTCAGCTCTGTGAAAGGAAACGAGCTGAGCTCATGGGCTACCTAGTGCAAACGCCTCTGCCCTCTCATTAATAGACAAGGCACTGGAGCAGGGGATGTGTGGGGCAGGGGCGGAGGGGAAGCCCGCATCGAGATAAGTGGCAGAATTCAGCTCAATGAGCAGTTGCAGGCGATGGCCAGACTCACCGACAACTCACTGTTCATGAAGTCTGTCAGGCCCAGCAGTGATCGAGTGTGCCAGTCTGCAGCCCTCATCACAGAGTTACTGATAGGGGTGGTTTCACTCTCGCTCTCTAGTACGCAGGTGCAGCATAAAATGACTCAAACTGAGTATGTTTCCATAATAACATTAACCTGCAACATCATCGAACAGCCATTGGTCATTCATGGGCCTCAAACTGACAACGGCCGGCCACAGTGTCCATAATTGTACAGTCGATCCTCGCGCCATAAGGTGCACAAGAAGCATCCTCTGCTCGCCACTACATGGCCCAGATTACAGCTGAGCTACTGCTTTCACTGCTCTTTGGAACCAGGAGGGCAAGTAAACAGGCTTAGGGAATGGGAGGTCATGGCAAGGCTCTAGACTCCATGCTCATTCACATTTGAAACACTGAGAGGGTTCTAAGAACACCCATCATTAGGAGTATTCCGTAGTCGGTGCTGTGTGAGCATGCCTCATTAATATCTCATAATTTTAGCAGTACAGTAACTTTGTACGGACTTCATGTGAGTCCTCGTGATGGAGAAGGGACAAGGCCTCTAATCCTCTTTTGCTGCTGGGTTACACCTTATACCATGATTTTACACCTGTAAAACATAAAAACAACAAGAAGAGGTCTGCACTGTCAGGCTTCAGATGACGAGAGCAGTGCCCTGTGGAGGAGGGTGACAGTAATGGACATTTTGTAAAGAAGTATGAGGCATGTTTGATAGAAAATGTGATGCACCTCTGATAAATAAGCGCACATGTTTTGTGAAGAGGAGTGGCATGTTCCTCCGGAAACTGTTTGCACTGTCTGGAGTATATTTAGCAAAGTTTCATCCAGATGTTGTTAATGGCCTGGTATTCATTAAGGGAAAGGATTTGTGCATTTTCATTGTTGGATTGGCCTTTTAGGTAGGCTGACAGTGCCAGATGGGCCGGCTTGAATGGGCCAGTGTGTGGGCCATTTTTGTACTCCCATAGGCAGTGACGGGACCAGAAAAAACACATCCTACACACTGGCCCTTTTAAGCTGGCCCATCTGGCAGTGCCAAAATGCCCCAATGGCCAGTCCAGGACTGCGCTTTTTAAGGCAAAAGCTAGATAAGCAACATTGGTGGAGACTACATATTTGCGAAGCTGTGTAGGTCATCTTTTGGCAATAGTCAATGCATATTTAAGTATTAGTCTGCATGGTTGGTAGACATTCTGAGCAATTGGGGTACAGTCTCATACACATTTTGAAGGGAAGTTTGATGCATATTGGTGGCATTTTTAGGATGTCCACAGAAAATCTGGGGACATTGTGATGTATATTTTGGACTCTTGTGTTTCGTTGTACATACTGATGCATATGTGAGGGGTGATCCAAAGAGGTGCAACCTCAGGAATATTTGAGGGGCATTTTTATATATTTTGCATACTTTTGAGGAAGGCACGTTTATTTTGTGGATGATTTCATAAGCCAGTTTGTGATGCACTAAGTGAATTTCAGACATGGTATTTTTGACATGCATAGACCATTCGGTGTTAAAGGCACAACAATCAAATTTTTTGTCACAAAACCGTAAGAATATTTTCGTGTTTCAGAGGCTGAATGTGTGATACTCGCAGAAATATCTGTCTTTTATGCCAATACAATGTACATGCCTGGACTGGGAGTCAATGCTTTGGAGGGGAAAACAAAATGACATGTTATAATGTAAACAGCTGTTGTCAGAACAAGTCAGGATTGCCTGCTGTCACATAGGCCAGGGATCACTTGGTGGCTATAGATTGGCTGCAGGGTACTGATTCTACTAGTAGTTCAGTAGTACATTAGTAGATTTAATGTCATGCTAAACAATAGACAGGGAAGCTCAGATGTTTCACCTCCTGCTGCGTAGGTTTACAATTTTAAGGTCACAGTTGAAATCCTGATACTCCGCTTTTATCTGTATGACCTGAAGAAAATGAGTGTCATTAATAAACAGCTGCCAGATGATGTCATTTTGAGATGGATTGACCAGTACTAAGCATTCATTCAACATCATAAGCATTCTGGATATTGAAGATTTAGTTAATTTCAATTGGCCTATTGGTGTACCAGATTACACAATGGTTTTTATTATCTTTATGTTTGGCCGTCGGACATTTTGCAGTGACCTTCTTAGAAATGTTTTGGACACTGACACTTAATTTCTATGTACAAATTAAGCACTGGTAGAAGCTCTCTAGTAAATGTTTTTATGAGTGCCCTTGAGGGCTGCCTGTAAAACCTGTGGCTTTTTTACAAATGTATTTGCAAACTGTGTTGTAGAAAGTACAATTTGGTTAATTGTTTCAAAACTTTCTTGAAAAGAACCTCAGCAGAAGGCCCTGAGGAAAATGTAGCTTTCTCATTATGCTCAGCTACTTTAGTTCAGGTCACCAATTTAAGCTCTACCAGTTTCAAATTTCACTGGCCGCCACTGCCCAAAGGATATCCCAAGCCACATAGTCAAAAGCTGTCCTGAAGTCAACAAAACAACAGCACAGCCTTTGATTTACCTCCAATGACGTCAGGATAATGGCCCATAATGCAAAACAGTGATCTGTAGTGGAGTGACCCTATATAAAAGCCCCCTGTTCTATTGGGATTCTCTTGGTTTCGAGGGCCCAGTCTTCTAGTTTGGATAAAATAATCTTAGAGAAGATCATTAGTGAGATATCCAAGAAGCTAATAAGCCTATGATGTTTGGGGTCTGTCCCACTCCCTTTTTCAAAATAGATTTTACTATAGACCCTTTCCAGGAAAAAGGGTAAAATCCGGACGTGGCAATCCAACTAAGCAGGGAGTAATAAACCATAGCCCACCAAACACTATTCGTCCTAATTATTACTGCCGGGATATTATCGGGGCCAGCAGCTCGGGAGAGCTTTACTCTCTCGATGACAGCTTTTACTTCCTTAACTGGAAAGCAAGTGACGGGGAGTTTTTGCCTAGGAATTCTCTGGGATCGATCTGAACCAGGTCTGCCAAATAAGTAGCCCACTGCTCTTCCGGGATCACACAAACGAGGGTACCCCTGTTTGGAGCACTAAACTCGTTAACTTTTGCCCAAACCTTTTGCTGATCCTTGGAGAGGATAATTCCCTGCATCTCCTCCCACTTATTATGGTAGAAGGTGTCTTTTTTCGCCTGCACAAGAGATTTATATTTGAGTTTAAGCTTAGCGAGCTCCTGGGAGGCTAGAGAGCCTGGCTGGCACCTGGCGCTCCTGGCTCTCCATCCCACCAATCGCTTCAACTCTTGGCAAGCAGAATTAAACCAGCCCCCCCTCTTGGGACGAGGGTCTGCTCTCATACCCTTCTCACTATGTTTACTGTGATACAACCCAAAACTTGGTATACAATTTTATTGTACTGCACAATGATATCATCAACATAGTTGGGGGGGGGGATATCAATCTTCTCCTCTAATTGGAGGGCGGCTAACTTTTGAAGATGAATAGAGTCCAAGCGTGTTGAGAGCCGACGCGGATAGGACATTCCTAAGGGCAATACCCTGTCAGCGGACCCTGGCTCGCACAGGTCAAGAACTGCAGTAGTTGCCCAATGATTACTACCCTCATATTTTGCCACCTCAAAAGTCTGAAAAAGTTGAATTGCCAAAAGGATGTAAATATATAGTCAATGTGTCCTGAGAACTGGCCCTGCCGGAAAGTTGTTGCTGCTGGCGAATCATTTTTGAATCGTTCATTTAAATAAATCAGACCATGATTCGCCAACCATTGACTCAGAACTTTGGCCTCCTTTTTGATGACACCAGGAGGAAACTGCGCTATGGGAATGTTATAAGATTCCAAAACTTCCTCCAGCTGCAGGTCCAATTGTTCGGGAGAGAGACGAGCATTGACATCTCTGGCCATTATTATGACTGCTTCCAGATATTGAGCTAAGAGGTCCTGGAAAGAAAATTCAAATAGTTCCAGCCACCCTTCCATTTGTCGATGATCTTCTTTATGGATATAGACATTTATAAGAAGGAAGTATCTAAGAATGTTATTGCTCAAGCTCAATCCCACCACTGAAAATTGCATGCCACTTGACACATTTATGACCTCTACTGATCTCTTAATCACCTTAGTAGAAACTAGTGTCAGGACACCTGCAGATGCTCTCCCCTTACCCCAGCTCTGGCCTTTGCTATTCAGTACCACAAAGCCTTTTACTGTCCGATCCTCTCTCAGCCAGGACTCCTGAAGGAATATCAGATGGTAGGGTTTCAGATTTTCTTCCAATTCACCACTGTTCCACAAATGTTCAAACCCATGGATATTCCAGCTCAAGATTCTCAGGTTTCGAGAGGACCCCTCATTCTAGGCAGAAGTGGGCCTAATGTTCCAGTCGCAATCCTCCACAAGATGCTGTAGAGGGGAGAACCTATTACCCTGACCCCATACTAATTGCTCAGGCTGCTTGGGTGGTCTATCATTTACTATAACCACTCAGATCATTTGGGGGCATTGTTCCCTGTAGCATGCGCGCCTGAGCGGGCGCGCACACTGCCTTTCACCAGCGCGCACACACTCTCCCACAGTGCGCACTTCACTGCTCCGTGCAAAATCAAGAGATAGTTTGTGAACAGTGCAACAAAAAGCTCATTTTCTTGGAGCTGAACTGCAGTGACAGCGAGTTTTCAAGGCCGGGTTGAAGTGCAGAATGAGTGTGGAAGGACTTGAAAGTCTTTCTCTTACATGCATGGGTTTTGCTACAGTGGATGACAGCACTCGGAGCAGGCAGTTGTTAAATTGCTAATTTCATTATTATTGTCGAGTGGGGGCCCTGCAAGGATTCAGCAGCAACAGTGGCCTCTGGGAGCCTGATGCAGCAGAGCGCTGATAAACTTAATGTATGTTATCTGTTGTAAAGCTCTGTGTAAAACTGCACAAAATAAAAGGTGGATTCTGCTTAGAACCAAAATCTAATCACATCCTTTAAGAATTAAGCCCAAAGCATTAACCTTTGATGGCACTAAGAGATGCCAATGTAGTGACTGAAGTGCGCAGCCTGAAACTGGAAAACCTGGGATCAGTTTCTGCTTGACCAAATTGTGTGATCCTAGGCAAATACATTATTTCACTGAGCAACTTTTTTGTTGTTATCACATATAAGACCATTTTCAATTAATTGAGTCAGGATGTGTACTGTACAAATTTTTTTTTCTTGTGTGCGATTTAATAGCTTATAAAGTTGTTCTATCTAAAATAGGAATCTAGGCCATATTTCCTGCATATAACTGACTTGCCTCTTTGTTCATTTACAGCATGGTCATCAGGGCCCAGGTAGGAAGGTTTTTCAGTTCATGTTTAAAAACTCCCACTTTTTAGAAAAACTTTACAAATATACTGATGTGCTAAGGTGAAATGTTTCTGTGTGTTGAAGAAATACTCTTTCTTGAATCTCAAAGACAACTTATTACAATCTAACGTAATGTTTGTAGCGTGAATTAGACAGCAAATATTTTCAGTGCTCGGCTCGTACAGCTGTTCTTAGAGCCAGAGCCAATCCTTGGCTCAGCTCTCCCTGTTAATTAGTTGGCTCGCCAACCTCTATTCACTACCCGCTCTGCATTGGACAGCAGAAAGTTGTTCATTTGTTCTTAATCCCCTGCTATGGCATAGAGCGTCCGCACCTCAGTCTGCTTCATGTGTAAAGTGTGCTGTCAGCAAAAGGAGAAATCATACTTGTCACCATGGATGGCTTTAAATGGGATGAAAAAGTGGGGAGTCTCAAAAAAGGGCGCAGCAAAAAGAAGTGTAACTGTTACTGGGGTTTGTTGAAGGAGTAGTGGTCTTTATAGTGTCACAATCACCTGCTCACTTGTAAGGACTGCATTCACTTTCACCTTGTTTAAAATGACACTTTTCATGACTATCTACGCATTACATAGCGACTTTTGCCCCTACTCCTCATCTTGTTGGATTTCACCCCACAATCAATTCACAAGTAGAGGCTGTGTCTTATGCAGACTGTGGATTAGAGACACCCAATTTTAGCTTCAAGGATTCCAAGCAAAGGTTCTCAATGTCACAGTCTGAGGCCAGTACCTGTTTGAACTCGACTTTGATAGCCGGAGTCAAACACTTCTCAAAATTGTTCAAAATCACAGACACACTTTGCCCTATTTGGGTTTCACCAGTATGATGAGAAAAATACTTTCACTTGCGCTTCCAGCTTCATGTTGGATCAGCAGATAGCAATGCCACTGAGTAGAGTGGTATAGTGGGTCTGTCCAGGAGTGAGGGGACGCTGATAATGTTGCTGGACAGATTTAGTGAGTAGATAATGTGAAGTTCAAAGTCCACAGACCTAACACCCATGGAGGTCCTGGATTCCGTGAAGGACAGCCTGGGAGGGGGAGCTCAGGGGATGAAGGAGAAGAGACTCGGGGGTAGCAAAGCAAGAAGGAGAAAGTATAGCAGAAGAAAAACAACAGACGTCATGCCAAGATCCCATACTCCTACTGGGCAATGATCACCCTGATGATTCACAGCTTCAAGGAGTGGCTCACACTCTTGCAGGTAAGATGACCACCACTCTCTTCGTTAGTCACTTATGACTTGTTCGCCATTAGGATTGCTTTGGAGGATGTTTTCTAATCATATGCTGTAACAAATACCACCTACCTAAACCCCCTCTTCTGGGCCCATAAAGGCTGCATTAACTAGCTCTAACCCTTTCACGTCATTGTCGCCAGGCCACCACTTTACCTTCAGCAACATCTTATAATGGGCCTATCCTTTTCTAAACCTGGGGTGCAGGTGCCACTAGAGTAAACAATACATGTCATGATGAAGTGTATCCACATTACAAAACTGTCTCAAAACCTTATTAAATGTAGCTGTATGTGTGAACTGCACCTGTTTTCGGTATTGTTATAAACAAAAGTTTGGAGAGCTAATTGCTACAGATTTACATAGCTGATCGCAGCACTCGCATGCATCATTGGATCCTTGGTGCACATAGACTTGTCTGCAGCGCACAGAGATCTTACACTGCCGCACACAGTGGAAAAAAATTAGAGGGAACATTGTTTGGGGGCTGGCTACTTTGCCAAATACAGTCAGGCCTTACGGGTGGTTTACCAGGAATAAACCGCTCCCATTGGGTACCTGTTAATCCGCCATGTATATTTAAGATGGCAGGGGGAGTACGGCCTGACTGGGGGACAAGTGGAGGAGGATTCTTTTTCAATGGGCAAAAAGCTTGTAGACCTGCTTTAGCTAGGACATCCTCCGCCTTAAGCCTAGCTGCGCAATACAAGGTGAGATAAAGGAAACTCTAGAAACTTCTCTACCTTATTCGCCATGTTTAAACCCAACTGAGGTTAGGTCTAATGAAGATATCCCTGAAAGGGAGGGAATTTGATGGAATATATGGAGTATTGGTGAGCGGGTCAAAGGTCGAAGTTTCTTTGCTTTTTTCCCCCGTTGAGTAATATCCAACAATAGCTCTGAAGACACTGGCTGCGAGCTAGGGAAAGATTCAAACACAGAAGGGAGTTCTTTATAGGATTTATTCTGAATCTGAGACTTAAACACCTTGCTACGAGCTTGAGTGGGGCCTTTAATACTTGGGATGGGGCGAGCAGTCATAGGTGAGAGAATAGAATCCGGACTAACTTTGAGACGACATTTTACAATTGGCTTTGCCTTATTGTAGGAGGCTGCATCTACATCTCTACCACCGAAGGGCCGAGTATTGATCTTGGGGGTGGGCACTGTTACTGGCTTTTCCCTTCATACTCAGTGCCTTCATTTTGCCTACAACTGGGGCATGAGACCCAAACAATCTTTTCCGAGTGCTTGCCCTATGTGTACAGCTAGACCCTGAGGTAAATTTGAAAGGATGAAGACAGTGATACTTTTTCCTAACAAGCATAGGCCATTTGGAAATACAAACAGATCCTTGCGAGACTAATTGACCTTCAATTTACCCTGAGATAGTACCGTGGCCTCCCCAAAGCTTGGCGACCGGTACTACAGCTGGTGGCTTAGTGATCGTAATTTCGCCTGTAATTTTTTTTAAATGCTGAAGTTCATGTTTGATGACTTTCAGAACTTTTGATTGGTCCACCTGGTTTGTCCTTATCGACACCAATACTTCCAGGATGCCATGTAAGGTAGTCTGCATAAGCAGCATTATATCCAAAAATGATGACGAGGTGGTAGACTGGATTGTTATAGACCTTCCCTGGGATCCAAATGTTGAGTTTGGTACCCCAACCAGAAGGGCCATGCAGGGTGAAAGAATAGTTTGGTTCGAATAGTCTTCTCTACAGTTCCTCTGTGAAAGATCAGAATCCTTGGAACGGGATGATGATAAGGAGATATCTAAACAGGGTGAGGAAGAGAGTGTTGGGTCCCTATAGGTAATCGCACTTGTGGCCTGTATAGAAGACACCGATAGGTTGGCTATTTGCACTTCATCCATTGCTGAGCACAATGCGTCTGTTGCTAAATCCGAAGTACTGGGTGGCTCATAAGGTATCTTAATCCCCTCCTCCGATGATGGATGGACTCCATTATTGAAATGTTTAAGAACAAAGTTCTTTATTGAGGTAGCAAGAGGTGAGCGTGGAGCTTCCTCATTTGATAGTGGACTTGGATCGGGTTCAGCTGACATCTTCTTCCCTCCTGTTTTCCTCCTTTTACAAACTCTCCCCTGGGGTCTACCCTTAGGAGCGCTGAGGAGAGCTCTCTTACAGCAAAGCACCGGAGGTGATGTACGAGAGGAGGGATTCATTGCTGAATCAGTGGACAATCGATGGAGCTATCATCAAGAAAAACAAAAATTGCACTTACCTCCTTGTTAAACGCGCCCGAACTGCCATCGCCTCATCCGCTTGGTTTAAAGTCACTTCAAAAGTCTCTTATGCTCCTTAGAAGCCGTTTTGAACCCCCTTCCTGTTCATGGGGGTGATGGGTTAGGTATCTTCACTCACGATAGAAATGTTCGGGTCTAGAGGGAGGTTGCTGCTCTAATCCCAGGGTATCTTGAGTTCCAAAGGCCTTCCTGGGCTCAAATTGATAGATAGAACAGAAGGTGATCGGCTAAAACATAGGGGTCACGTCTCACCCAAGTCGTACCGCCAGCCCCCCAAGGGGATAACACACAGTGGGGAGAGGACTCTCTAATAGCTGGCCCCCAACCACAAGACGCCACAAGTCTCCGCAGGGAAAAGGTCTCCACCGGCCTGCGAGGCCTACAGCGGGAGATCCTAGCCCGGACGCGGAAGCAGTAGGCAATAGTGAGGCAGCAGAGTCACGGACGGGACGGGCAGAGCAGTAGCGGGCAGAAGGAGGTTGAACACAACTTAAAAGCTCTTCTACCCACTGGGGAGGGGCAACCCATGTGTTAGCTACATTGGCCTGTGACAGTTTAGGCCTCTTTGAAGTTAATTCAGTTCCAGGGCACAGCCCAGATGGTAATCCTGCCAAAGGAACAGAACATCTCCCCACACCTAAGGCCTTTGTCTCAGTTCTGGGAGCAAGTGTGCATCTCATCAAGGGTTATTCAGCTCCTGGGTGACAGTTAGAAGCTCATGCAAATGTGCTTATAGTGGCCACAGACAGGCAAAAGGTAATTTTCTAAAGTACCTTTTCCAAATATCTATTACAAATTCAGATTTACCAGTGAATTTGGCTTGAAATAAATATTTTAAAAAGTCCAACAATGAATTTTATAGGTATTTCCGAGGCGAAGATAACATTATTAACTTTAATATTGTATCCCAATGCTCTCCTTTGGACCAGCTAACTCTGTTACAGTGAAAATATCTTCTTAGGTCTTTTCGGTTTAAGGACATGTTTAACATTAAATATTTGCATGTCCTACTTTCAAATGTCATCCAACCTGCCTCATGGGCGTTAAGGCATACTTAGGGGTGACTTGTTATTATTTAAAAGAAGGGTTTATGGCCTGACACTAGTGACATTCAACTTACAGACCCTGGGTACACTGTGCACCATATACTGGGGAATATATGTAAGTTAAATGTGTCAATTAGAAGTATAGCCAATTTCAACAAGTTTTAGGGGTCAGAACACATGCACTGGGGCATGGTTAGCATAGTCCCACTGCACAGCGCCTAAAACCAGCAACATCAGTCAAAAGGAAATTGGGGATATCATGCAAAAAAAGGCATTTTCCGGCACCATTGTTTTTATTTTTCTTACTTTGCCACTACTGACAGATGGGAGAACCCATTCAGAAACCAAACACAGTGGAGCCCAAAGAGAAACTGTCCAGTCCAATTTACTCGGTCATGTACATGTATGTAGAATATCACCAGCAACACTGAAATCTGGAATAGAGACAATCATAGATGGATTTGTACTAATTCAATCTTTATACCATTTAATCAAAGTGTGTTGTCCTAAGAGGCACAAGTATGCTCAAATGTGGGTACAGTATCCATTTAAAAAAACATCAATTGTCATAAAGAATGCACAATGAACAAAATATGGCCAATTAGACTGCATTTGTTAGAAGGACTAACATCCAACTTAAAAGAAATTGTTCACACTTATGAGTCACTTAGACTTTTAAACAACTGCTACTTAAGAACTAGAGTAAAGAGTGAGTAACTTACTCACATGTCTTACCCTAAGTTTCACTCATTGGCCTCCACAGGGGTGTAACAGAGGAGTGGTAAAACAAAAATACCATGCAAATGTGTTGAACAACAACTCTGTCTAACATTTTGGTTATTAATACACATTTGTAAATGCTTTTATCACAGTTTTCTACAAGCTGTTACAACTGATAGAGCGAAATGTTCTTGTGAATTGTAGGGGTGCATCATAATCACTGATAGGCCGCACCCACATGTATTCAGACATATATTCGTTTATATCCATTGTATACTCATGCATGTTTAGCAAAGAATGAATAGTTCACTGAGACGAAGTGAACTCAGCAGTAATGGTGTTAGGATAATGATGTAATGCAATGCTTATTGAATTGTGTGAACATAATGCATAGAGGAATTAGTTCGTGTGTGTAATGTAATTGCAGTAGTTTAAACGTGCACCATATTAAAGTTGCACATGTAATTCATTGTTTGCATAAAGAATCGTAATGAATATGCTTATAGGGAAAAGTAAGATGTATGTTTAAAAGTTATATGTAAGGGCCTGACTACATATATGCTTAAGGAAGGCCTGGTATATTCTTATGTTAGCTTATAATGTAGGCCGAAAAGGGTTTCTCTTGGTAAGGCTCTCTGGGCACAAACGGTAGATTTAATTTGCACAGTAGAAGGTTTCTGTTGAAAGTATCTTTTGTTGCAGGTGCAAGGACACATGTCTCGTTAGTAAGACTAACTCTTTGTTTTCACAAGCTAGAGAGAGGGAGGCATGGTACGGGGAGTTAGATGGAATGTAGGGATGATACTTTCAACGGAGAAGGTGCCTGGGACTCAAGGTCAACGAAACCGTCCAGGATGAAGTCACCGTTTCAATGGAAAAGCACAAGAAAGAAGACCTGGCCAAGAGGGCGTGAACAAGGCGTGTACTTTTGTAGTATGGTTTTGTATTAGGGATAGTGCCCTGGGGAGGAGGCGAGAGAAGCGGTAGGGGAGACCTGAGAGAAGGACAGAGCTGAGCTTAGGTATATGGTGATTGCACTTCTTAGGAAGTCTTCACAGCTGACACCTTTTATTCCTTCTTGCCTGGGAAATCGTTATGCAGGGATGTCACTTAGCATTAGTGTAGGGACAGGAATTGATTTTAAGCTTGTTTAGGCCAATGAAGAGCAACTTAGAAATTGGAGCAATCATAGTCTGGTTGATCCTGCTAGAACTTTCTATTCTCCTTGTCCTAAGTCGGATGAGATTTCTGCGTAGATTATTATTTGTATTAGTGCCCATCTATTTCTTTAACCTCGTGTTGAGGTGCTTGCACGTTCAGTTATTTTTGGCGATAATAAATTCTTAAACCTGAATTCGGAGTCAGTGGTCCTTTCAGACAAAATGAATGCTGATATCTAACCAGATGAGATTCTCTCCTTTACACTATTCAACAGGTAAAAAGATCTTGGCGGCCAGAAGGTTCTTATAGATAATTAGATAAGAATCGGCGTTATCAGTTGGTAGCAGAGTAGGATGGTTACCTTTGATGGTAAGGGGAGATCTAGAGCAAGATAGGAGATTAAGTTGCCCCATAGAGCCCGAGTGACGCAGATCCAGAGGACAGCGAGAGACGGATGTCGGAGGTCGTGGAAAACTGACGGAGAGTGCCGGTGCGGCGGAAGTAGCAGTTCGTAGTAGAGTGAGTATGAAAAGAGTGATGTTTGGTAGATTGCGGTGTTTTATTGTTGTGTGATGTCTTGCGGAGTTGGAACAAAAGTTGTGTAGATTGAGAAACGGACCGTGAGCGCGCGCGGGACCGGGAGATTTATTGTGGTGTAGAATACACCCAGAGTTGAGAACGTTGACCAGAGTTGTGGGGGTCACGAGACGTCATTGACAGACCCACAGAAGATAGGGACACATGTGTGAGTGTGTGAATAACCAACGCAGGTCGTAGGTTATTGTGTGCAGAACATCGAGTGATTGAATCCTATCGAGTGTATTAGAGGCGATTGTCCGGTCGTTCGTGGACAGACGGTTGCCAGATTGAGGTCAACAAGCTCAAGAGACTGATCGGTCATTGGTAAGACTGACGGTCAGAGAGGTAATTGTTCGGTAGGACGGACATTATTTCAGAGTATAATTGGGACGGATGCGAGTGAGAACAAGTGAATTAGAAAGGAGGGGAACTGCTGCGAGCGGAGGAAACGTGACGTCAGACTAGTGCCGCGCTGCGATAGGCCGGTTGGTGTGAGTCGCGCTGGTATTGGTGGATTGAAATCAGGAAGTAAGTAAAAGCGGACATTTTGAGTACGAATAACAAAGTTGATTCATCATGAAATGTTTTAAAGCTTTACGAGAACTTTGTAGAGGTGATAGACGTGTGGTTGTTCGGGAGGGAGAGGAAGCTCCTCCTGAGGACACACCAGCACATTATATGGCAAAGAATGTAGGATTGCATACTATAATTTGGCTCGAGAATTGGCATAAAATGACAGAAACAGAAGGAGATTTGTCGTTCCCTCGATATGGTACTTTCAGGTTAGAGGTGCTGTACCAGCTAAAGAGTGTAATGGCTTCATTACGACCACTACCTAGACCGACACAGTTTGAGGCACTACATGCGTGGATAAGAGCAGCGTATGATAGAAAGAAGGAAAGGTGTCAAGAAAGGGTGAAGAAATCGGTCAGGGCATTCCAAGATGCAAGGTGGGATGCATTGGAGAAAAAGTGGAGAGCGGATACGATCGACGGAGATAAGTTGTACCCATTGTTAATACAAAATGGGAAGATAACAAGAGTCGATGAGGACGACAGTGATTTAGATGACAGTCTGTTGGATAGGATGTTGGCGGAGAGGCCACCACCATTTAATCCAGATTCAGAAGAGGGAAAGACGACCCCAGCAGTGGCAATAGTTGACGAGAGCCAGAACCAGACTAGCATGAGAGTAGTGGGAAGGATTTCCACAGGAACGGAGGGGGCAACGGCGTCTATGATAACACAGCCTCCTGTGGGGAACACAAGATTACCGGACTCCTTGACAGTACCGGTTACCATTGGCCCTATAGTATCGGTATATGACCCAGACCGAGTGAGAGAAGGGAGTTCCGTACCGATGAGAAGGGAAGAAGGAAACAGTGAGAGTGGGAATGGGTTTGGAGTAAGGGTGGTTCATTTCCCAAGACCAATGGAGACAAGTACGCCGTTACCGGCTACTGCGGACTCTTCCTTAAGGCGAGAAGAGGAGAGACCGGAAAGACCGAGGTCTTTGCGGGAATCTAAGTCAGCTTTGAGGGAGTGGACACCAACGGTAATGAACCAAGAGGATAGGATGCATAGAGATAGGCCACAAAATGTTTCAGAAGACAGATCAGGTTCCAGGAATATGGAAGGGAATAGGTCACAAGGACAGAATAGTGACTGTGATGAGCGAGATGGCTCGGGTTGTCGAGACGTACTGAGGAGTGCAGTACAGGCAAGAATGTTAGATGTAGTGAGGTTGAAAGCAGAGGTAGACGAAATGATCAGTGGGGGCCTGCCTTTGGAAAGGATAGAAATCTATGGATCAGATGAGCTGCTGTTTGTAGCAAAAGATGTGACTCGAAAAGCTAGAATGGCACATGATAGATTGAGGGATTTGGCCAAAAGATATGAAGTGGACCTGAACAAAACTAAAGCGTTGCAGGGACCACATAGACTACAGTACAGTGACCAGGAGCTGGAGGAGAAAAGACTAACAGGATTAAGGACACATACCAGAGATCTGATCATAGGGATGAGGATATGGATTTTGTTGGACAAATGGGAAGAAAGGTGGTCCAAGAAGAAACTAACAAAGAGAGCAGAAGGGGAAACGCCGCCGCCAGGAGGGGGGCGACAGGTGTTGGAAATTTTCCTTTACGGGAAGTACAGAATGGAGGGTACGTGCATGTGCCGTGGAATAGAGGTGATTTGGCTGCATTTACAAATGATTTTCCTCGGCTGAGGGAAAAACCAGTAGAGTGGTACAAACAGGTTGAGCGGTTTGTGAAAATTTCAAAAGTATTGTGGATTGATTTGAACACGTTGTTTGACATAGTGGTACCAGGAGATTTGTGGACAGCATGTAAAATCGCTATTGAATGGCCGACTTCGGAACCGAAAAGAGAGGCGGTTACAAATGGTCCATCACCTGATGTCATGAAGAAATACGAGCAAGTGATTACATGGTTAAAGTCAAAGATTTCACCTCAGGATATAGACTGGGTTAAGATAGATCGGACTGTACAGGAACCCAAGGAAACTGTGCATGAATATTATGAACGACTTCTGCAAGTTTTTAAACAGTATAGTGGGTTAGATGTTTTGGACCCTAAGGATATGGGACAGTTTGTCTCAAAGTTTGTAACGGGTCTGAGAGTGGAAATCAGCCTCATGATACAGCATCATTTGATCTGCTGGCAGAACAAGCCACTAGATGAAATTCTGCGGTACGCGAGATACTGTAGTGATGAGGTGGATTCGAAACACCGAAAGCTAAAAGACAAACTAATGCTTGTCCAGATGCAGACAGCACAGAGTCAGCCTAGTGGAGGGACCTTAGGGAGAAAGCAAGGAAATTTCCAGGGAAACCAGAATGGACAGGGACAGGGTAAGGGAAAACCAGTAGACCCCAAGACAGGAGTGGACGTGGCTACACTAAAGAAGACCACTGCGTGTCATCTTTGTCGCCAGGTCGGACATTGGAAACGCGAGTGTCCTTTGAACCCAGCAAATCAGGTACAGGAAGAGGAAGAGGGGGCTCAGGCACCCGCGCAGGAGGTAGTTAACACAATAACGAGACCTAGGACGATGAAAGGGGGGTTTACAATTCTCACGCTCAGATTCCCCAAGCTCCAAGGATTTCACAAGGAACACGAACGTACCAACAGATGCCCCTGTTCGAAGGTTATGATGAGGATAGCTCAGACCCTTTATCCTGACGGTGCCTGAGAGGGGAGGAAGACTGCACACTTGGAGCGGTCTTGGAGGTAGACCAGAGAGGACCTTTTGTGGAGGCAGAGATTGAGGGTAATCCTGCGACACTTTTGGTTGATACTGGAGCTACCCGATCTACTGTAAGATCAGCAGTAGTCCCTAACCTACCCCTCTCGGGACAATCAATCCAGGTTGTTGGAGTAGCGAACAAGAGAATAAGTAGCCCATTGACAGAACCGATCCTAGTAAAGATAGGTACTTTCCAAACTAGACATCAGTTTGTAGTGTGTGATACGAGTCCAGTTTGTCTTTTGGGAAGAGATCTGTTGTGCAAGTTGAACTGCACAATTTATTGTACGCCCAATGGAGTGGAGGTCCAGACGAGAGATGATGATGCTGACTTTAAGATTGCCAATCAGCATTTGTGTATAGATCTGTACCCAATGGTGACGGTGGAAGAACTTCCACCTGATCTGAGAGACGCAGTGTCGCCTGTGGTGTGGGATTTCGCAGGAGACGAAATAGGTTTAATCAGAGGGGTTGAACCAGTGCGGATTGAGGTGAAACAGAATGTTGATTTCCCAAGAACACCTCAATACAATTTATCGACAGAAACGATTGCAGGAATAAAACCTGTTATCGAGACTTTCATTGAGAAGGGTATTCTAAAAGAGATCAGAGGTAGTCCCTGTAATTCGCCCATAATGGGACTACAGAAACCGAGCGGAAAGTATAGGATTGTGCAAGATCTGCGAAAGGTCAACATGATAGTTGTCCCTTGTTGTCCAGTGGTACCGAATCCTTCAGTAATACTGTTCCAGATCCCATGTGAAGCCGAGTGGTTTACGGTTATCGATTTGTGTCAAGCCTTCTTTTCGATACCGCTCCACGAGGAAAGCCAATTTCTTTTTGCGTTTAGGCTAGAAAATCGTGTGTTAACATGGTGTCGTATCCCTCAAGGGTATACGGAAAGTCCATCGATCTTTAACCAGATCCTGAAGAAGAACCTTGAGAGTCTTGTGTTGCCGCAGAACTCAGTTCTCGTGCAATACATAGATGACTTGCTCATTGCCTCAGAAACAGAAGATGCTTGCAGAATTGATACTGTAGCACTGTTGAACCACTTAGGAGAGAACGGACATAAGGTGTCCCCGAACAAGCTGCAATACTGTTTGCAGGAAGTACAGTATTTGGGACACAGATTGGAAAAAGGCAAGAGGAAGGTGTCACCAGATCGAATTGAGGCAATAATGAGCATGGCAGTACCCACGACACAGAGGGAAGTTAGGATGTTTCTGGGAATGGTTGGCTATTGTCGACAGTGGATTCCTAGTTTCTCCTTGAGAGCAAAGCCTCTGCAAAGGCTTACGCACAAGGACGTGAGTGATCCGGTACCATGGGACGAGGAGTGCTTAATAGCATTCCTGAAACTGAGAGAGGATTTGTGCAGGGCTCCGGCATTGGGAATGCCTGATTACAACAAGGCTTTTTCATTGTTTTGTTACGAGAGGGAAGGATGTGCATTAGCAGTGTTAGCTCAGAACCATGGAGGTGTCCGTAGACCAGTTGCCTACTTTTCAGCTACTTTAGATCCAGTAGCTTCTGCGTTGCCCGGATGTCTAAGATCCGTTGCTGCAACAGGTGTCAGCATTGAAAGATGTGAAAGCATTGTAATGGGACATCCATTGACTGTACATGTGCCACATTCGGTTGAGTTATTGATGACCAGGACCAAGACCCAGCACCTAACGAACAATAGGTTAACAAGGTACGAGCAAGTCATACTTGCCGCAGAGAATGTGACTCTGAAAAGGTGCTCTGTCTTGAACCCTGCGACATTGATGCCTACACCGAATACAGATGATGAAGATTGTGCGGACCATGATTGTCTCGATGTGACCGAACTTTGCACCAAACCGAGACCTGACATTGTCGATGAACCACTGACTGACCCAGATGAAATTTTCTTTGTCGATGGTTCATGCTTAAGAGACAGTGTGGGGCAATTGAGAGCAGCGTTTGCTGTATGTACCATTTCAGGAGTGGTCGACGCTGCTTGCCTAGAAGGAGTACGCTCCGCGCAGGTAGCTGAGATCATTGCCTTGACCCGTGCCTGTTTGGCCGCTGATCGAATTCGAATCACGATTTACACAGACAGCCAATACGGCTTTGGAGTGGTGCATGACTTCGGGCAGTTATGGTCTCAGAGGGGATTTTTGACATCATCTGGCTCACCCATTCGTAATGGAGAATATGTAAGACAATTGTTAGAAGCATTACAGCATCCGAAAGAAATTGCTGTGGTAAAGTGTTCAGCCCATGGGAAGGGGGAGGACTTTGTATCCTTGGGTAATAACTACGCAGATGAGGTAGCCCGTTTCTGTGCAGAACAAGGATGCATATTCACAGGAAGGGAGATAGAAGAGAGCCAAGAGGGAACCGATCTCAGCATAATGTTGACCATGGCAGACACTTGGGAAGAGCTTAAGCGATTGCAGGATGAAGTTTCTAACCAGGAGAGAGAGGGATGGATCAAAGCTGGATGTGAGAAAGGAGACGTGGATGTGTGGGTATCCAACGATGGAAGAGCTGTGTTGCCGGAAGAATTGTTGAGTCCGATGGCTAGATTGATACATGGACAGGCACACCTGGGTAGAGACGCAATGATGAGAGTGTTCAGACAGACGTGGTATAACCCACGGTTCCGAGCAGTGGCAGAAACGGTATGTCAGAGGTGTGTTACATGTCAACAGATGAATGCTGGAAAGAAAACTGTAGTTACACTGAGTCATATTGGAAGGTCAGGAGGGCCCTTCAATAGACTACAGCTGGACTTCGTGGAGATGCCTAGGTGCAATGGCTTGAGGTACATTCTAGTGATAGTATGTATATTCTCACGGTGGGTGGAGGCTTACCCCACACGCAGGTGTGACACTCTGACAGTGGCTAAATTACTGTTGAGGGAGCTCATCCCTAGATTCGGGATCCCGACCTCTTTGGAATCAGATAGAGGTGGGCACTTCCATAGCGAAATCATGAAGTTACTTTGTGCAGCATTGAACATTGATCAGAGACTCCACTGTAGCTACAGACCAGAGGCTTCTGGGATGGTGGAACAAGTTAATGGAACTTTGAAGGCTCGGATGGCAAAAATGTGTTCTTCAACATCCCTGAAATGGCCCGACGCCTTGCCACTGGTGCTCATGAGCATGCGAAGTGTCCCAGACAGAAAGACTGGGTTGTCCCCCCATGAAATATTAATGGGGAGGGCAATGAGACTGCCAGCAGTACCAGCTACAGCCTTGATAAGCATCACTGATGATTTGATTCTCGATTATTGTAAAGGACTCTCTGATGTGGTCCGTTCTGTATCCCAGCAGGTGCAAGCAGCTGTGGTTCCAGCCTCGAGTGATCTGTGCCACGACTTGTGTCCCGGTGACTGGGTGCTCGTCCGGAAGCACGTGAGGAAGAGTTGCTTGGATGCCCGTTGGCGTGGCCCGTATCAGGTGATACTTATCACGAACACAGCAGTAAAGTGTGGAGGATTGCCGAACTGGGTGCATGCTTCCCATACCCGCAGAGTTCCAGCACCCTTGGAAGAAACAGCTCCTCTCGCAAATGAAAACCCAGCTGATGTGGCAGGGCCACATGGGAGGACAAGCCAAGCTGTAAGGGTCGCTGACACAGCTGGTGGTGCACTAGAGCAAGCAGAAGGGGTTTCCACAATTCAAACCCTGACTCAGGCACCGAAGAAAGAGAAGGTGCAGTGGGCGGAGAAGAGTCAAATACAGCAGAAAGAGGAAGTAGTGCACTGGGTATAGAAGGGGAAGGCAGACGAACGAACAGAAGTGCTGAAAGTTGGCCTGAGAGACAGAGGCGACTGAACCTGAGGTTGGCACCTGAAAGAGATCTTGCTCCAGTGTCCGAAGTATCTGAAACCGAAGCAAGCGACGAAGACCAAGCACAAGACAGTCGGCGAAGGTCCAAGAGAACAAGAGTGCCTTGTCGCAGATACTCTACCCCTGAGTGGACTTACACTGTGTTTGATGCAGGGGTGGTGAGTACAGGGAGACTGAGGTCAGTGGAAGTGTTCAGTCGGAGCCCGAGACTGGTGGTGAAGGTGGTGCTGCGGATGCCAGGGTTCGAGATAGACGGAACACTGACACTCACGATTCCGAATCCCCCGCTTCTGAGTGAAGTCCGAAATTTGCTTTTGCATCGGCTCGAATTCCCGCCTTTTGGAGCTGAGCCGTTTTCACACGAAGTGCTGGTTTTGCGTCTTGAACTTTTGTATCACGTTCTGGTCGTGCTCAATGAGGATCTCATTGTAGATCAGTGAAAAACTGTAAATAAAAGTCTAAAAGAAGAAGATAACCTAGGCCCGAGTGGAAGAAGAATAAACTTAGGGACTTTCCACAAGAAGAGGAACGAAAACTAGGGAAGTCTTTTTCTGGACTGTGTAAATAAGTTGTGATCGGAAAGGGAAAGCCCGGAGATTTCATGGTTGCTCGAGCTGGTTGAGCAGGTCACAAATAAAGAACAGAGACTTTTTCAGAGTTCTTTGCGATAACCAAGACTTTTGAGAACTTTCGAAATCATGGAGCCGGGAGATCCCAATCGCAGATCAAAGTGGATTGTAGGCATTCTTATAAGTAGTGTGATAATTTCTATAATCATAGTAGTTGTAGTCTCATATACTGGTTCGCATGAGCCAGAAGTAGAGGCAGTGACAGGGACACCGACACCTATCACACCTAGCCAGAAGGGGGTAGACAGGGCAGCTGATAGAGCTATGATATTAGAAGAAAGCCGTAGATTACATGTAGATTTGTCGAAAGGTGATTTTAAGCTTAATGCGTATGCTAAGTTGTTGTATGAATATGTTGACGTGATGGATGCGAAAGATTGTTATGTGTGTATGCAGTTGCCTACTTCAGTGGATGAGGGCATTAGGTATCATCATCTTCCACTGACTTATGGTATTTCATGTAGTCTTTTGCTTAGTTTGTTTTATGAGAGAGAGCAGTTCGAGTATTTCTTTTCCAATTTCGATGCAGTGCTTCCTGAAGTCCCAGCTTACAAGCATTTGAATAAGTATGACTATTATAAGACCGAAGACAGACTGAGGAAGTACTTCATACCGAGTTTGGCATTGGATACAGCATTCGCACACAGAAACAATCTGACTTGTTTGATGTCGGATGTAGAGAGAAAGTTCGTAGATCAAGTTGAAGATAGGTATAGAAAGCTGACTGAATACCGAGATTACGGGCATCACAGGACTGATTGGACAGATGAAGAACGGTTGCATAAGACCAAGGGAAGCTATGGTCCTATAGCGTTAGATAAGGAGACAGAGGGGTAAGTTGTGTATAAGGCGTTATCAGACTTACTACGAAAAGGTTCCAGTGGGACAGAGTACCTGTGATCATGTTTTCACCATGGCAGATGTGGCAAAAGATTTTCTCCAAGGTCCTGTACAAGTGATACCAACGGTGTATTATGTATGTGGGAAGAATGCTTATGTGAGGTTACCTGCAAATTGGTATGGAACATGTTATTTGTCAATAATATTTCCAAAGATTTACCATACAGAAGACTTAAATCTTCTGGAGGGTGGAGAGCATTCAAGAACGAGAAGAGCTGCAAGTGCAGGGATCGTTGTGGGGGATATCTTTGGAGCTATGATACCTAGTCTAGGAGTAGTCTTGAATGATGTGAAGATTCGGAGGTTAGCGACTGTGGTGGATGAATTTTCGATGAACACAGCAAAGTCGTTGGTGTTGGTGGAAGGAGAGATGTTGTCGATAAGGGGAATGGTTTTGCAGAATCGCCTTGCTTTGGATGTCCTATTGGCAAAAGAGGGCGGAGTCTGTAAAATGCTGAAGGTTCAAGAGTGCTGCACTTATATACCAGACCGTAGCAAGGATCTGGAGAAATATATAAGTAACATCACTATGGTCCACACAAAGATAGCGGATTTGACCGAAGAAGGGGCCTGGGAAAAGGTCGGGAAGGGTTTTGGTCAAGTGGGAGGTTGGTTTGCAAACCTAGGAAAGGGATTCCTTGGGTACTTCCTGAGACCACTCCTTATCTTGGTGGTTTGTGTGGCTGGCTTGTGGATTATGATCAAGGCCTACAAGTGGTATCGAGCAGGCAGAGTCAAGCGAGCTTTGAGGGAAAATGACATGAAATTGGCAAGATTGCAGGACAATCAGTATCAAAGGCTCAAGAGCATGGAGAAATTCAGATCAGGGAAGATGGGAACGAAGTTCTGTTTAGGTCGGTTCCTTCTCCGAGGGAGTAGAATGAAATGTGATGACAGGAGTCATCAAAGGGGGAACTGATAGAGCGAAATGTTCTTGTGAATTGTAGGGGTGCATCATAATCACTGATAGGCCGCACCCACATGTATTCAGACATATATTCGTTTATATCCATTGTATACTCATGCATGTTTAGCAAAGAATGAATAGTTCACTGAGACGAAGTGAACTCAGCAGTAATGGTGTTAGGATAATGATGTAATGCAATGCTTATTGAATTGTGTGAACATAATGCATAGAGGAATTAGTTCGTGTGTGTAATGTAATTGCAGTAGTTTAAACGTGCACCATATTAAAGTTGCACATGTAATTCATTGTTTGCATAAAGAATCGTAATGAATATGCTTATAGGGAAAAGTAAGATGTATGTTTAAAAGTTATATGTAAGGGCCTGACTACATATATGCTTAAGGAAGGCCTGGTATATTCTTATGTTAGCTTATAATGTAGGCCGAAAAGGGTTTCCCTTGGTAAGGCTCTCTGGGCACAAACGGTAGATTTAATTTGCACAGTAGAAGGTTTCTGTTGAAAGTATCTTTTGTTGCAGGTGCAAGGACACATGTCTCGTTAGTAAGACTAACTCTTTGTTTTCACAAGCTAGAGAGAGGGGAGGCATGGTACGGGGAGTTAGATGGAATGTAGGGATGATACTTTCAACGGAGAAGGTGCCTGGGACTCAAGGTCAACGAAACCGTCCAGGATGAAGTCACCGTTTCAATGGAAAAGCACAAGAAAGAAGACCTGGCCAAGAGGGCGTGAACAAGGCGTGTACTTTTGTAGTATGTTTTTGTATTAGGGATAGTGCCCTGAGGGAGGAGGCTAGAGAAGCGGTAGGGGAGACCTGAGAGAAGGACAGAGCTGAGCTTAGGTATATGGTGATTGCACTTCTTAGGAAGTCTTCACAGCTGACACCTTTTATTCCTTCTTGCCTGGGAAATCGTTATGCAGGGATGTCACTTAGCATTAGTGTAGGGACAGGAATTGATTTTAAGCTTGTTTAGGCCAATGAAGAGCAACTTAGAAATTGGAGCAATCATAGTCTGGTTGATCCTGCTAGAACTTTCTATTCTCCTTGTCCTAAGTCGGATGAGATTTCTGCGTAGATTATTATTTGTATTAGTGCCCATCTATTTCTTTAACCTCGTGTTGAGGTGCTTGCACGTTCAGTTATTTTTGGCGATAATAAATTCTTAAACCTGAATTCGGAGTCAGTGGTCCTTTCAGACAAAATGAATGCTGATATCTAACCAGATGAGATTCTCTCCTTTACACTATTCAACAGGTAAAAAGATCTTGGCGGCCAGAAGGTTCTTATAGATAATTAGATAAGAATCGGCGTTATCACAACGATAAAGTCGAGGGACTGAATTACTAATACGGCACACTTTCTTGTTTACGCCAAGGTGCACCTTTCAAAAGGTGTGCCTGCACAAACAAGGAAAGTGAGCCATATGAGAATCAATGTGCTGTCTCCAGGGCAACCGTGAACTCGGTCTGCTGCCAGGGCAGCACGTTCAAGTGAAATATGGAGAAGCGGTTTAAAAGTTGCTCAGTTTTTCACTGTGCAGGTGGCAACCCGCCTCCACTTTAAAGAGGGATTAGAGATCCCCTTGCCTTGCAGGAGGGTGCAGTGAGTGACTTCACAGTCCTGCAGGGGATGTCTGGGGGGTCCATGGGACCCCGCTTCTCTGCCCCAGAGGGCTGCCTTCAGGAGGAACACTGAAAGAGCGCCACCTTTTTATGGCGCATGTTCAGTGCGCTTCTTAAAGGCATGTTTGCCTTTGTGCCCAAATTGGGAATATGGCGGGGGCGCAGAAGCAAAGTGATTTCCTCATTTGCATGGGGCCACACCCCCATGAAAATGAGGGAACGCCCTCTCATGTGCCCCAGCGCTATCTGTATGAAGGGGACGCACAAGTGTCTATGGCCTTTTCTGTATCATCATTGGCCCCGGGGGTGCTCAAAGCAGGCGCACATGCCTGTTGCGCCCCCGGGGCATAATGCATATATATTACAGGCCCAGATGTACCTGCTGCAGAAAGTGTCTGAAGGAGTGGCAATATCATCATTCATCACAGGGGAGGTGAAGAAGGAAAAATGTGTCATATTTCTTAAACAAAAACAGGCACGCTTGACGCAATGTGTGAAACATTAAAATTTGAGGGTAGGAAAACAAGTAGAAGTGTGCTATTTAGTAATTCACATGCATATAAGACTGTTCCTTATGACATTCATAAGTTCTGTCTATTAAAAAAAGGAAGGGTGTAAATACCCTCAACAAATGTAACTAACAAGCAGGATCAGGCGTAATTTATGAGATTACTTATTAGTAAATTGGGCCCTTCTTGAGGCATTCCTTCTGTGAATGTGTTAAAATATGCATGGTGAAGCTGGAATACAGTGTATTTTACTTGATTACACAATGCAATGGCATTGAGATTTCATTACCTGAATGAATGTGACTCTTACTCTACATTTATGTCTTATTTTGTATAGTAAATGGCAACTGAGTCCCTATCTTAAGGTATGCAGTGCAGATTTCCTGTGCTCTTCTCTGTGGATTTCCGGTGTGGTCCATTTTCCAGGTGCTGAACACCAGACATAATATTACACACCAGAAAAGTTGTGTGATAAAATCGCTTTGGGGGAAAGGATGCATTGCAACCAGGACCTGTTCAGCAGCTGCAGCACGACTATTTGTCAAGGCACTAGGGATCACACACACTGCTCCCTTCTGCAAGACATCATCCCCCCTTCCATTTCCCACTATCCCAACCCCCAATCTCCCTCCCACAAAACACTGCAGTCCCTGCAGACAATTATCACCTGCTCGGAACAGGAGGTAATTGTCCGTATTAATCCCCAATAATAGGGAATATCATGCGGAATTCTGCCAGGTACACCAGGGCCCTACCAGTTATCCTCCTATCCAAGGGATGAACAGGAATCCTGTGTGGATATTTCATCTGATATTGGCAATTCCAGTTACCAGGAATATGCATACAATTTCTTACAACTCGTAAATGGGCTCTTAGTTGAATCAAAAAGCTTGCAGTAGATACATATTTTTTTTTTTTTTTAATGTACCTGCATGATGCAAGCTTGCGCTTTCCTCAATAAAGTTTTGAAACAAATTGTGTCCAACTAGAAATTTCGCTTCATGTGCCTCAAACTTGTTCGTGATTATGAGCAAGTGCTTGTACTAGACGGCAATTCCATATTTTTGGGATCCACTTGCTTTACTGATATTATCCTATGTAAAAATGGATTCCAATTAGATATGCTGAAGTCTTCGGTTTAATGTTATTTCAAGAAAATGCACCGTAATCAATTTGCAAAAAACTCTGCATAAATAAATATGAAATGTGTCTCCACGGCACATGCATTAATGAAATCATCTGAAAAACCCATCTGATATTTTTATATTTCCATTATCTGGCTGAGGTGGAATTAAAGCCTCCAAGCAGATCTGGCCTGCATAAGGAGATAAAATGAATAACTTTAATTAACGCCCTCCAGGAATAGGAGAGGCGAGCCGTAAATTAAATTATTTGATGGGTTTTTGCATGATAGCAGTAATAAAATATGTTTTGCCTTTTTTAAATGAGTATGCTGTGGTACGTGTCATCTTTAATAAGGACATAATACAATTGGCCAACTCCCATTAGGTTTGTGATTTGACTTCCTGGCAAAGGTATGAGTTGCTAATTATAGTTCGTTCTGTTATTCACAAAATTGCTCTCATTTTCTCATGTTCCAGACTCACAAATAGAAACAAGAACCTGAAAAAGTAAATCGACACACCCTGGCAGTGAGAATTTAACTTTTTAAGAGAAGAGCCACAAATACGGAGTAGGGACAGAACAAGAATGTCTTAAGTTTGAAATTTAGGTAGACTGTACTCACAAATAGCAAGTACTTAAGTCAATGACAAAGAATAAATGTGGCAAACGTAAGCCATGTGTAAGATACTCATGCGCACAAATAACATTCATGAAATTGAAAAAGATAGAGACAAGTAAACATTTTTCTCAAACGCAAAAAAAAATTCCTTCTCCTCTCCCACACAACCTGTACAAATGGGGTTGGCCGAAATTCCTTCTCACATCATCACCCACCCTAGATTCCCCAATTAACATTTTCATTTAGGACAGGCAGGTGAGTGTTTTGTCATTTCTGCATGTAATTAGTATGCACGCTCAAGATACACCACCTTGTAAATAAGAGCCAGGGTCAGATGCTTCATAGTATACATACGCATGTGTGCATTTGTTAGGGATGGAATGACTTGTTCATATTTTTTATAGAATGTTCATGTGTAGATGTATTTTTATATTTTATATATGTAATTTATTTTGTTTTAATTTAGGGTAGCGATAATTACCGCTGAGCCTTCTTAAGTTTAATATTTCCTATACTTTTGATTATGTCTTAGTGAGAATAGCAGTTGTCATCCCTTCAAAACCCTGCTCTTTACCAACCTACCGTTGCTTACGTCGAAGAGGGAATAATAAATCTAACCCCGCCAAAGTCCTGCACTTTCTCTTCTGTTGCTCAGATTGGAGTGGGAATAGTAAATTTGACCCCTCCAAAGTCCAACATTTTGCCTATTGTTGTTAACGTTGAACTTTGGAGGGGTCATATTTACTATTCCCACTCCAACACTTTGCCCGACTGTTGGTTACGTTGACGTGGAAATAGTAAATTTAACACCTCCAAAGTCCAGCACTTTCCAGGTACCTGCGGTGAAGGGTCTCAAAAATGGTGGAAAAAGTCATATGGCAGAAAAACCCTACAGAAGAAATGGAGATGATAAGGCAGAATATAGGACTTGAAGGACTCCAGGCCAAAACAGCTCAGGAATAAACGAGGTTGAAGGGAACCCAACTCCAAAGAGCTAAAATAAGGTCCAAAATCCTAGGGGTAAAAATATGAACAAGGGCTGACAAATCTGTTGAAAAAACACCCTGACTGCATTGTGACACAGCGCTTTCGGACACTCCTTATATAGAGGTGAAACAAGAAACAAAGGGGCATATTTACAAGGGCATTACACCACAGGAACACCACTTTTAATGACATTCCTGTGGTGCAATGCCCTGCTCCAAATCTGTAAGGGGTATATTTACAAGGTGGCTTTAATTCATGGTAAGTGGCTTAACGCCACCTTGTAAATATGCCCCTTACAGCAGCAGTTTGCTGCAGCAAAGGGGCGGGCAATGGGTGTTGCTGTGTGCGTTCCAGACCCATTGCTTTTTGACCCTGCCCCCTATTACAAGGGTACCATAAATATGGGGCAGCACCAAAAATAGGACCAGGGAAAACCTGGTCTTAAACAGGCGCAGCAAAGAGAAATTATTAATTTCTCCTTGCTCTTGCTGTTTCTATGTGTGCTGCATTCTGCAGCACACATAGAAATAGCAATAGAAATAGAAAATCGCTATTAGTGATTGTTCATGTGCAGGAAGGTGTCCCTTCCTGCTGATAAACAATCATCAAAAAATTACATGTTCGTCAGGGAGATTAAAAACGGCGTGTGGTGCTCTGGTGGATGTGTTAGTGGTCCACCGTACCTAGATAATCATTGCATCGGTGGTCGACATGTTTCAGTCCATAAGTGTCTCTAAAGGGCGGTGGACTTTCATCAGGACCGTAGTCATGGCGTTTAGGAATCAAATTGCTCTAACAGTAGGATAAGTTGATGTCACTTACCCATCTTCATTATTGTTTTGTTTATTTGACAATGTTATAGGTTATCGTTCTACCTATAAGTTGTTCAGAGATATATTAAAGCTCCAACGGGTGCTGCGGGAGCTCTCCCGGGTGCTATTGGCACGTCTTTGCTTGAGCTTCCTTCCGTGACCCGGAATGCACCGATGCAATGATTATCTATGTGCAGTGGACCACTAGCACATCCACCAGAGCACCACATGCTGTTATTAATCTTACCCCTCCCTGAGGAATAAAACAAAGACTACAGGAAAGGAGGTATTTTTAACGTCACTTTTTTCCGCTTAAATCAACGAAATCAGGACGTCACAGAATCAGATGGTCTCCCTCCAGGTGGAGGAAGGTCGACTGCCTGGAGAACGGGAAACTCAGGTGGAAAAGGACCCAATGATGAAACCAGCCACCTAACTTTCTTTAGCAGAGAACCAAGATATACCGCTACCCACGAGTTAGAGTGTATGAGGGCCTTTGTACAACATTTATAGACCCTGCCTTCTCATAGACATGTGATTAATTCCCCTTTGATTAAAAACAATGTGCAGGAAGGGACACCTTCCTGCACATGAACAATCATTTCCTGCAATGCAGGCACGCTTGCACTATGGTGCAAGGGAGCCTGTGTTGGCGATAGGCAGCTAAATTTAGCACCAGCGCTAGGGGAAATGAAAGGGTGTGCCACATTTTTGCAAATACGGTGCATCCCTGCGTTTTGAAACTGTCGGAGCATGGCGTTCGCAATTTTGGCTAACAGTTTCTTGGAAATATCCCCCAAAGGGGCATATTTACAAGGGCATTGGCACCACAGGAACGTCACTTTCAATGATGTTCCTGTGGTGCAATGCCCTGGTCCATATTTACAAGGTGGCGTTAAGCCACTTAACATGGCATAACCCCACCTTGTAAATATGCCTTGTACCGCAGCAGTTTGCTGTTGCAAAGGGGCAGGCAATGGGTATTGCTGTGGGTGTTCCACCGCAACACCCATTGCTTTTTTACGCTGCCCCCTATTTACAAGGGTGCCGTAAATATGGGGCAGAGCCAAAAATAAGACCAGGGAAATGCTGGTCTTAAATAAGCGCAAAGAGGAGAAATTATTAATGTGATGAGCAATCACTAATGGCGATTGGCTGTTTCTATGTGTGCTGCAGAATGGAGCACACATAGAAACAGCAAATTGCCATTAGTGATTGCTCATGTGCAGGAAGGTGTCCCTTCCTGCACATAAACAATTATTAAAAAATGACATTTTGCAAATTCTATGTGTGCTGCAGAAGTTACAAATCGCCATTAGTGATTGTCTATGTGCAGGAAGGGACACCTTCCTGCACATGAACAATCATTCCCTGCAATGCAGGCACCCTTGCACTATGGTGCAAGGATGCCTGTGTTGGCACTAGCCAGCTAAATGTAGCAGCAGTGCTAGGGTAAATGCACAGGTGTGCGGCATTTTTGTAAATACGGTGCATCCCTGCATTTTGAAACTGTCGGAGCACGGTGTTAGCAATTTTGGCTTATCCCCCAAAGTGTGATCTTAGATTGGGAAACAACAATAAAGATACTATGAAGTTGCCCTCTGTGTTATGTCTACTTTTTCAAACTCTCTGAATGAAAAAATGGGAAGAGGAATGAATTTATCCATCTTAAATTTGTAACAGGCAAGACTGGTGTAGTGAAGTATAGTGGCATCGTGTGAAGTGCCGTGGGGTAAAAAGTCTGGCATGGTCGAGCGAACACAAAAGCTCCTCTGGCATTACATGATGGCTAGAAGTACAAGCCTTCTCAAACCTGCTGGTAGTCTTGCTCAACTGCCACCAACAAGAGAGCTGCCACTAAAAACACCACACGGGTGCTACAGTAAGATACTCATTCTTGCAAGATTATTTTCAAAATGTTTCAAACAACTGTGTAGATGTATGTAGCACTGTGTAATTTAATAACAAATACAATATATATTTTATAATGTTGACATTATGGTCAGGTCTGACTTTCTATTGAATAGTGTTAGGCCTGTCAGCCTCCAAACAATTTGTCTTCACCCTCCTATTTTGTTAAATTAATTTAAATTGCCTTTAGGACTGCTAACCAGTGCTAACGTATTTATGCCCACTCCCTAAAACATGGTAAAATTGAATTACACCTGATTGGCATATTCAATTTACTAATAAGTCCCTAGTAAAGTGGTATACCATATACCCAGGGCCTGTAAATTACATGCCGCTAGTGGGCCTGCAGCACTTATTGTGCCACCCTCTCAAGTAGCCCCTTAAAAAATTGTAGCCTGAATGCAGCTTTAAACTGCCAATTCGATTAAGCAATATAACCCCCTTGCCAAGCCTTAAGCGCCCCTTTTATTGCATATAAGTCAGCCCTAAGTTAAGCCCTAGGTAGCCTATAGGGCATGGTGCACTTAATTACAAGATTGGGCATGTACGTTTAAGTTTTACATGTACTGGTAGTGAAAAATTCCTAAATTCATTTTTCACTACTGTGAGTTCTTCCTTTCCCATAGGATAACTTTAGGTTGCCTTATTACATTTAATAAGTGCTAACTTTTGATTGGGAACAGGTAAACATTTCATGTTTGGTGTCTGAGAAATTGTAAATTTAAAACTCTCTTTAATAGTAAAGTCGGGGTGTGAGTCACAATTTTGAAAATTACACTTTTAGAAAGTTGGCATTTTCCTGTGCTAACTATTTAGTACCTGCCGCCTGTTCCTGGGTCACATGACTGGGTGTAGTTGGCAATTGCACTTTATTATTACTCCCAGACAGCCACACCTATAGAGACATTAGGTGTGCCTGGATGGGCCATCACTGGCTGGATGGGGGGGCGGAGCTGGGCACAGCCCCACTTGCAACTGACTAGGCTGTGCCCTGCTTTCACACATATGACTTGTCACCACTGCATTGTTCATGTAGCCAGCTTGGAGATAGAGCAGGAGAGGCGGGAAACTTCAAGCACTTCAAAGGGAATTTTTTAGAAACTGCTAAGAAGGCCCTAGGTATAAAAATAGGACCTTCAGACCCACTCTTTAGTTAACTTTCTCGGTCTGTGGAAGGACTCTCAGAGGACTACATGCTGCTGTGGCCTGCTGTGCTCTTCTGAAGACTGCTTTGCTGCACCTGGAGGGACTGCTTTGCTGTCTAAAGCCTGCCTCGACCCTTCAGAGGCCTGGTCTGCTGTTTGAGCCCTGATCAAAGTCTTTAGCCCAAGACTACCAGAGTGACTCCAAGGGCTAGTTGGCTGGCCTCGTGATCCGAGCCTCAGGACAGAAAATGCTCTAATCATCTTTAACCCGCACTTGGACCCAGCCTGAATGAATCCTAACCCCCCAAGTGGTGCCCCTCCAGTCCTGGACCCTGGATGGTGGTGTTAAAGGTGCCACATCAAAAACTAGGGACATTTGTTGGCTAAAAACTGCTCTGAGAACCAAGAGGAGACCGGGACCGACCTGCTAGCCTATCCACAGAAGACGCATCACTGGGCGGCCTGTCTTCGTGACAGCCCCTGCCAAGTTCTTCTCTGCAACAGAAAATCCTGTTCATCAGATCTTCGCCACAGGTGTATCCAGCCTCATGGAACTCTTGCTGGCTACAGTTCCCAGCTTTGTCACACTGAAGATTTTCGACTTCCAAAAAAGAGATTAAGTTTCAATGAAGAATTCTTCAACGCAAATTTGTCCAGCGGCTCCCGGTGAAAACACCTCCTCCTCGCACACTGCCTGCAGCCTTGCCCCACTGAACTTGTACCTTCTCAGAGACTTTTTTTTCAGATTTCTTCTAAGTATGAAAGTAAGCGCCGACCGGACCCAAACCACATTTTGTATCCGACACACACTCCATCGTGGTCAGCCATATTATTTTACTTTAACCTGGTCTCCATTACTAGAATTCCATGGTTGGCGCTTTGATCTTTTAGGCAACAGTTTTTACCTTAAACTTTAAAAATTCATAACTCTGGTTCTACTGTTTGGATTTTTGTCATTTTTGTAGCAAATAATTTAATTAAATTTACTCTAGTTTTATAAATTATTGTGGGATTTGTCTTGAGTTTTTACTTTGTTGCTGTGTATGCGCTGCATAAATTCTTTAAACATTGCCTCTAAGTTAAGCCTGACTGCTTATCTGCCAAGCTGCCAGAGGGCTAAGCACAGGTTAATTTATTGACTTTTGTAGTTCACCCTGACAGGCATTGTGGCTCTTAATTGAACAGAGTTAACACACCACTCAACCAACAACCCAATTCGCCACAAATTATAGATTTTAGTCTTGGTTATAACTTTGGTGCAGTTTGATAAATCTAAATTAAGCCTTCCAGGAACGTAAATCTGGTTTAGGTTCAGCATGGCAAGGTTCATGCATATCACATCAAGGCATCAATTCTAAACATGCGGAAGTCTTTGAATAAGGTACAAAGAAGAGTTGAGGAAAAATCAATTGAAATAATCCAAAGGCTGAAGATAGTAGACTGAACTGCAAGACAACAAGATTCACTTGGTATGTATGGGAGAATAATTTTAAAGAAGTATAAGCAACAGAAAAGTGGGAGATGATAGTTTGCTAACATGTTGAGCAAGAGAAAGCTCTTGAACAAATAAAAAGTGTATGTTACAAGGAATAGGTACTGGCTGTGTACACAGTTGAACCCACTGGTAAGGCTTGAGGCCTATTCTGCACAGAAAAGATTGGTATCTCAGTCTTCACGGTGTTCATTTTCAAAGAGTTCTTCCTTACCTAATAAGCCACTTTTAAAATGCAGTCATGAAAGCCAGTGCCCTTGTTCTGAGTATGTTCACCAAAGAAAAGACGTATTTGGGTGTCATTGGTGTAGCACATAAAACTAAGGCCAGCCAACTAAATACGCTCTGCTGAAGAACACACATTCAAGTTGAAGTGAATGGGGCTCAGGGCGGAAGCCTTTCAAATTCCATGAAACAGAACTTTGAAATCCCAATGGAAATGAGCAAGATAGAATGTTTGGGCACAAATGCAAAGTTAAGATTTGATCCACCCAAGGGTATTTTCTTCAATGTTAGCCTGAGATAGACATAAAGTGTGGGAAACCATTTTAAACCAAACTGCCAGGCCAGGTCCTCCCTGAACTGGAACACACAAACTCTAAGACCAGTTTTACCCTGACTGGGGCTCTTCAGTTGTTTCAGTTTAACAGATTCAGGGAGGACCCAAGCTGGTAGTTCAAGCTGGACTGTTCCCATTGGAGCAGGGCCAAGATTGATTTGCATATGGCTGGGCCCAAACTGAGGTAGTATGGTGTGCAAACAAACAATGGACTGGGATGCGGTCTGAGTAATTATCAGTGGCTTAGAGTAATTCAAGCATTCCATTCATCACTTTTTTTGTATACTTCAATGTGATGCCATAAGTGTGATCAGTATGCCCGGTCTTCAGTCCAATTATCACTGTGCCACTGGAACTAAACTGCATCTGACTGATGAGCCCAATGAAGGCAAAATAGGTCTTTGGTTGCTTGTGTTCCAGATCAGGAAGGGCCTGGCCTTGAATTCGGATTTGACTTTCTCTATTGGAGCAGGGTCAAAACTGATTTGCACATAGCTGTGTCCAAACTGAGGTTGAATGATGTGCAAAATAACAATATACTGGGCTGCAGCGCTGAGTAGTTACCTGTAGCCTAGATTCAGTCAAGCATTCCATTCATCATTTTTGTATACTTCATCCACAAAAGTGCTGGCATGTCAAACACCAGTCTGCAGAGAAAGAAGTCTGTGATTAGAATGCTCAGGTGATGGGTGGCAATTATTATGTATTTTTGGTACAACATAGAACCTCAGTACTCTTGGGTTGCGGTCTATTAAAAAACTCTGCCTCCTTTTTTGTCATCCACCTATCCATTAGCTTGTGTATTCTCAACTAAGGGATTCAAACATTTCCTAATCTGCTCTGTAAAATCAAGGGCATTTTTTGAGAGCGCTTCATATTCCAGAGCAACTATTGTGTTTTACCTTATGTGCATGTGCTTAACTGAGGTGCATATCAAAGTCTAGGAGTATGACAGCCTGGCTTTAACAGCAGACGTGGCTTCAACAGCAGACTTGACTTCAGGCGAAAGAACCAGAAGAAGAACGAAATCACCAACTCTTTAGGCATAAGCCTGTAATGTCAAAGTAGCCTAAGAAGGCACTAGTACCTCGTAAGCAAAGACAAGTCAGGACGAGGAAAGAGGCCAAGAACTGGAAAGGGCAGAGTAGCGCAGATAGAGGTATAGATAGATTCAGGGAAGGTTGGAGCAGTGTGAGCTCAGAGTATTGAGAAATAATTAAAGCTTATTTACCCATCGAATCGAGAGTTGCTTTTCATTGCGTCATACCGACCTCAGAACTGGCGACGAAGGGCAGACACAGCACCCTCCAGCTGCGCCTGTTCATGCTGTGTGTCTCCTTCATCTGTGGTGCGGAGTCGGGTGTGCCTGCCTGTGTGCTTTCATTGGGAGCCTACTCCTGCAGAGGTAGTGCGAAGTCGGGTGCCCACCCCAATCGCGTCAAGCCTAGCTGACCTGAGCAGCAGCATGAGAGGATCGTTAACAGCAGCGCGATGTCGGGAGCCCACCCTGATTGTGCAGAGGGAGTCCACAAGACGCGACATCGGGAACCCACCCCGGTCACATGCAGCCACTGTGGGCCAACTCCATCCTCTGGCCTGCTCCTTTCATGCGGAAAGCAGAGTCATGCCTGCCGGCTGTTTCCTCTGCAAATCTCCTGCTTGACTGCTTCTCCATTCAAAGTCCCATGAGACTACAGTTCCTCTCGGTGGCCATCTTGGAGTCAGGCGGCTCCTCCAATGACCTTCGATGAAGTGATAGCATCCATTTTGAAGTCAGGCGGCATTGCCAATCATGCCTCTTGACTAACTGATGTGTTTTTTCTTACATCTAGTCATTGATACCAGCATAGTCATCCCCAATTAAGCATTTTTCTGCTTCCCTGTGCCCCGACAACGTATGGCAGTGCCATTAAAATACCTCTAATCACTGTGTGGTAACTGTTCCTAAAGTTCAGATCCATACCAATTTGGTCACGTAAGTAGAAGAAAGGGGAGAAATGAAAAGTAAATCTCTATATATAGTGTTCCCAGTAGATGGAGGTGGGGGAATTTCTCCTTTAGAAATTAGTGCCCTCACACACCCTTGCGAGTGTCATGCTTCATCATCGGGCGTTGCTCCTCGTGGGGGTGGCGCTGCTGTCCCCACGGGCCCCGCGAGAGGGCTCTTCGTCGGAGATCTTTTTAGGAGATGCCGCAGTTGTGCATGTGGGTGTGTGGGCCTAAAAGGGTTCGTGCTGGTGTATTAAAATTACCCCACCGGTGCCGTGAGGATAATTTTATTCATTGGTCCGGGAGGTAAGGATAAAAGAATTATACAGGGCTGTCGGGGCACCTCTAGGGTATTTTTCCCTACTCCTATTCAATCATTTTATTATATCACTCACACGGTCCTGACGAAGCGCATGGGGATCCATTAGGGACCCAGTGACAGCGCGAAACATGTTGACCAGCACGCACATTCACAGTCACACACGGGCACTAGGAGCAGCGGAGTAATACCCCGACCTCTATGCTATTTGTTAATAGAGGTGCCCCGACACCCCTGTATAATTCTTTTATCCTTACCTCCCGGACCAATGAATAAAATTATCCTCACGGCACCAGTGGGGTAATTTTAATACACCAGCACGAACCCTTTTAGGCCCACACACCCACATGCACAACTGCGGCGTCTCCTAAAAAGATCTCCGACGAAGAGCCCTCTCGCGGGGCCCGTGGGGGACAGCAGCGCCACCCCCACGAGGAGCAACGCTCGATGATGAAGCATGACACTCGCAAGGGTGTGTGAGGGCACTAATTTCTAAAGGAGAAATTCCCCCACCTCCATCTACTGGGAACACTATATATAGAGATTTACTTTTCTTTTCTCCCCTTTCTTCTACTTACGTGACCAAATTGGTTATGGATCTGAACTTTAGGAACAGTTACCACACAGTGATTAGATGTTAGTTCTTGGGAGTAACGGTACTGGACCTAGTCTTTTCTAAAGTGCTCCCTGTCCCTCCTCTCGAGTGTTACATTAAAATACCTCTACCATAAACCTGTCTATATCGTGTGACTCTTCCTGGTAGTCACCCCAAGGACATTTCTACGTCTACCGCCAATTGTTATTTTGGAGAACTCTTCCATCTGCCCTCGAGACACGTCAACATCACAAGACTCTACTCGAAGCACTGGCCGCAACACAGATGGGGCCATGTCAGCGTTACCTGGCTCCCTGTCCAATGCAGTGCACAGACCAGCTATACTGGGAGTCTCTTTTCTGCACCCACCGGAACCTCCGGCCATTGTGTCTGGTGGTGGCATGGGTCTTCGCTGGCAAGAACGACTGGAAGATTTTGAAGATTTCATGAAGGTGTCACAGATCACTGACCCAGTTCAACAACTCATTGTGCTCCGTAACCTCATTGGTAAAGAGGTTGGGCAGATTATCAAGGAACTTCCGACAGATGTCATGTCCTCCTATCAAGATGTCCATGAAGTCCAGGAAATTTCTTCACAAAAGAGACCTTGACTATGAACGCTACGCCTTACATCTAGCTTCCCAGAAGAAGGATGAATCCTTGGGGGAATTGATCTCGCAACTCAAACGCTTAGCTTGCTACTGCGCTTTTGACACCTTTGCGACTGAAGATGCTCTTCGTCTGCAGAATATTGAGGGATGTCAATCAGAGTCCCTGCATAGACGTCTCTTAAACAAAAGTTACTTTCTGGATGAAATTTAAAAATGACGAGAGTCAAGGATCAAGCTGAAGAACATGCAAAGAAAATGGAGGCAGGTAAGCTAGAAAAACGTGAACAGGCTTTCCGGCTTCAAACTCATCATAAAGAACGCCGTTCATCTGAACGGCGGCAGATACCCAAATCTATGGATTATCCTCATCAAGCAGGTCATCATCACAGTCTCAAACAGCCTGCTAAGAGAAGGGAACCCCAACTGAAATGTTATCGCTGTGGACAAGACTTCCTTCATGTTGAGGTAAGCCCTGCTATAGGTCAGAAGTGTTGACGGTGTGGAAAGAACAATTACTTTGAAAAGGTATGCTGAGCATCGCAAAAAGGCATTCAAAGAAAGTCAAGGGAATCCAATTCTTGCCATCATGCTATGGCCCTATGTGACCATTTTGAACGCTCCACCAGCTCGTCACGCTCAAGTCTCTATTCTCACATCACATACAGATCTGGACGCTCCGAGTCTCATGATTCAGGATCACTCACACCGATCTCACAAGATAGTGAGGAATACTTTTGCATGGTTGCTAGCCACGATAGACTAAAGAAATACCCTAGATTACACATCCAAATGGGGGAACACCCTGCTAAATTTGTGCTAGACAGTGGGGTGTCCCTCACATATCTATGTAGTAGAATACAACAAAATTAACCTGAAACCTAAATTGCACATGGCTGCTGTGCGAGTCTACATGTGGATGTCTAAAGAACCCCTTCTATGTCTAGGACAATTTCAAACGCCTATCACGTACAAAGACAGAACTGTACAAGCACAAATCTATATTATTGATGGGCCAGAAGCAGATCGTCTCCTCAGCCTGACTAATGCTGAACTGTTAAAATTGGTAGAACTACTATACCAAGTAGAGGATGAACCAGACATTGTACACAAGTTTCAGAAATTGTTCACAGGACTTGGCAAAATGGCTAATTTTCAAGTCTATTTGCACATAAATGAACAAGTGACAGGAGTGGCTTAGCATTACAGGCAGGTGCCTTTTCATCTTCAACAGGCAGTGGAGGATGAACTACTGGATATCCACCGGGTGGACATTATTGAGAGAACATCTGGACACACTCCGTTGGTGTCTCCAGTGGTCATGGTGCCCAAACAAGGATCAGATGGTAAAGTATGTGTATGCATGGACATGAGAGCTCCAAATACTGCCATTGAAAGGGAACGGCACCCGGGACCCTACATCAGTGACAAGATCACGCTGTTTAATGGGGCAAAAATCTTTTCTAAGTTGGACCTTAATAAGGGTTATCACCAGCTCGAACTCCATGAGAGTTCACATTATATCACCACATTTTCAACCCATCAAGGCTTATTCAGGCATAAACGACTCAGCTTCGGCACTTCATCGACTGCTGAGATTTTCCAAAAAGCGATCAGGAGAGTGATTCAACACGTTCCTAACACCCATAATATTACTGTGATGACATCCTAGTGGTTTGCGCCACCGCCCAAGAACATGACCAAGCTCTGGATCGAGGATGTCACATGCTACTGGAAGCAAACCTGATGCTCAACAAAGAAAAGTGTGAATTTCACAGATCCACATAAAAATTTTATGGACACCTCTTTTCAGGATAAGGGATGAGGCCGAACCATGAAAAGGTCACAGCTCTGAATGACACCCCTCGCCCCCAAGATTCTGGTGATTTTCAGGCATTTCTAGGAATGGCTAGCTATTGCGCTCGTTATATCAAAGACTATGCCACCATCAGCTATCCTATTTTTGTACTGACAAAACAAGGCCAAACATTCAAATGGTCAGCGAGATGTGATCAAGCGCTTAACACAATCAAGGCCTCCACTGAGTCAGAGAGCAATCTCGCCTACTTTAACCTTTGTTGGAAGACCGAAATTACTGTGGACGCTAGTCCTGTGGGACTTGGAGCCATACTAGCACAACATGATAAGGAAAGTTATCAAAGACACATATAGCCATTCGCCAGCCAAAGCCTGAGTGATACTGAGAGAGTGTACTCACAGTCAGAGAAGGAAAGACTGGTTGTGGTCTGGGCCTGTGAGTATTTTCACATCTTAGTTTACGGGAAACATTTTACGCTCTTTGCAAGCCATCTGATGCTAATAACCATGTTCGGAAACCCCCAGGCAAAGATGCCACCCAGGATCAAGCAAGGGGTATCCGTCTTCAAGAATACATATATACAAACATCCACAAACTAGGAAAATCAGCAGATCCAGTGGACACATGTCAAGGTACGCCAGGGTGTCTTCCAAGACGAAACACTCCCCAGCAGACGAATATTTCCATTTCGTCATCACTCAAGCAAAGCCACCTACAGTTTCCCTTGAAGCCATCCTTGAGGCCACTGCAGCAGACATCACTCTGCAGGATGTGACACGCAACATCCAAACAAACATGTGGAGACACTTGGAAGAGCCAAAAAGTAACCAACACATTGACATTAAAGAACTGACTTCATTTTGACACGTAAAGGACGTATTGCCCATTGCTAAGGATGGAGTCCTGCTAAGGGACAAGAGGATCATAATTCTGAAAAATCTGCTTCAAGGGATGGTTAACCTGGCACATGAAGGACTCCGGGGCATTGTGGTCACTAAAAGGGCTGTCCTCAATGTCAACTCGTCAGTCGAGAAGAGCCACCCTCACCTTTGCAAATGTCTGAACTGCCAGAAGGTGTCTGGCAACACGTGGCAGTAGACTTCTTTGGCCCTTTTCAGCCAGGCAAATACATCCTTGTTATAATGGACAAATATTCCTGATTCCCAATTGCTCAGCAAGTATCATCACCCAAAGCGTCCATCACCGTACCAGTACTGGATGTATTTTTTGCAGCCAGGCGAATACCTTAAGTGGTCAAAACTGATAATGGTCCTCCATTTAACGGACATGAGTTCACTGACTTTGCTAGTCACCTTAATTTTTGACTTCTGAAGATCACTCCTATGTGGCCTCAGGCCCATGGGACAGTGGAGAGGTTTATGGCCACGTTAAAGAAAACCATAGCATGCTGAACTATCAACGCAAGATGTCCAGATGGATCTAAATGAGGTACTGCTAGCTATTGAAACATTAAAGTTTTATTAATACAAATCACATTTACTACGTAAAATTCAAACCGGACACAGAAGCAAAAGGGAAAGAAATTACCGTGGTAAATTGGAGTGACTCAAAAATTACTATGGAAGTCTGGCGCCACAAAGGTCTCTTCTTAAAATGGGGAATTGAAATAAAAATAACTGAAATAGACGGTACCCAGGCCCGTTATGTCCAACAGCAAAACCCAGAAAGTCGACTGCCAGCGGGTTTCTCCGGGGGGCCACAGGGCCTGCTGATAGCGCCCTGGAGAGCCTTTCCAATTTACACATCATCCATAATGTCGCATCTGGAGCAGCTAGTCAAAATAGACAAGTTTCCATCCTGACAGATCGGGGCGCTGCGACCTCAAAGAGTGAGGCATGAGTTAGCGATCACATGCCCCAAGACAAAAGCAATTTAAAACTGTGCTCTTGGAATATTAACGGCTTTGTCAGCTAGATGGAGGAGGTCGACCTCATAACCTTCCTCCACAAATTTGACATCTTGTTATTTCAGGAGACCTGGGCTATTGCACCAACGCCGATCACCGACTTCAAAGAGTATCATCAAAAAGCCATTAAGGGAATAAATCAGGCAGAGCGTCTGGTGGACTATCAACCTACCTTGCCACCAATTTACGGTGGAAATCAGAACTGATTGAGCTAGGCCAAACCTGGATCCAATGTATCAAAATTTTCTCATCGCAAGATCCTTACAGAGAATCTTCGCGCAAATACCAGAAAGATTCTTTATTAATATGTAACGTGTATATCCATCCGGCATCAAAGGAAAAACCAGAGAAAATTGAGTCCTTAATAGCCCTACTAAAATCATTGCAATTCACTTACCCGCAAGCAGGCATCTTGTTGTCAGGTGATTTCAACATGTTCTTACTACAACCTGGCCTACTTCAAGGAAAACAACAACACAAATCTAATGGGATAAACATTCCCTCAGTAATCACTAACCATCGCAGAATCGACCGTCATGGCAAATCATGTGTCTCATTATTATCTAATATAGGGATGCTCACCCTAAATGGCCGTTTACCACAAGACCAACCAGCTGCACCGACCAGAATATCGAGGCATACTAACTCCGTTCTAGACTACACAATAGTTATTCCAAATGACTACCTGCTACCAAATCACCCCTCGACTAGAGAGCGACCACAGTCCCCAGTTTGTCTTATTTATCCCCCAAGAGCCACTGCAAGTAACGACCTGCTGGAAGTCCCAAGCCCCTACAACCTAAAAAGGCTAGCATGGGATGGCAAAAACGCCCCTGAATTAAGGAATTGCATAAAAAAGTTGATGGCAACTAAGCAAGTCTCAAACAGGCAGGTATCATGGCAAATCTGGGAAAACATGATAACGAATCTCATCTCCAAATTCCCCTCACACAAGATGCAATACGAAAACAGAACCAGGAAAGAAATACCAGAGTTCGTCAACTCGCTAACACGGAGAAAAAGGATGCTCCACAGGGAGATAAGAAGACTTCGGAGAAACGCACTAACAACAGGCGAAAATGTGAATCTTCAAATTAACCGGTTAAGGTGGCAATATAAACAGGAAGTATGGACAGAAAAGACATTACACCAAACAAACATTTGGCTCAAGCTGCTGCATACAAGCAAAACAAATAACAACAAGAAGTTCTGGACTGAAATAAACAGCATAGCAAATGGCTCCTTTCGACACCATAACGCAAATATTCCAGAGGCCGATTGGATAGCATACCTGAACCACACTGATAAATATGCAGCAATGGATGAACGCCACCATGCTCTGAACCAACCAAAAAGTGAGTGTGCAGAAAATCAGTCTGAAGGAAATTGGATTCGAACAAGCCAAGTTGAGAAAGTGCGAAACAAACTCAGATCTAGCGGAGCCCCGTGCCCAAATGGCTTGCCAAACGCACTATTCAAGTCAGACCAACGATTCTGGGCCGATCTCTTCATGCCGCTGTTTAACCACACGTTTAAATCAAGCAGTATACCAGCATCAGGGAGAGGTAGTATACTTCACCCAATATTCAAAGCTGGGAGCATATCAGACCCGGCAAACTACAGATTAATCGCGCTCATCGATGTAGAAGCCAAAGTGTATGCCTCGAATCTTATCGTCGATTTCAAAGATTGGGTCACCTCTAACAAGATCCTTCCCTATCTCACAAACAGGCTTCAGACCAGGCACAAGCACAATGTGTAACCTTTTGGCCTTGAATCTTCTCGCCGAAAAAGCACAACAAAAGTCCACCAAATTGTATACTCGTTTCGTGGACTTGAAAGCGGCGTTTGACATGGTACCTAGAAAGCTCTTATGGCAAAAGATGGAAAAACGGGGCATTCCGCCAAATTTACTAAGAGCCATAATCAACTTGTACTCAGCCACTTGGGTACAGGTAAAGATAGGAAACAGAGAATGAACCACAGCGAAGATACCAACGCACAGAGGCTTAAAACAAGGGTGTGTGCTAGCTCCCAGCTTATTTAACATCTTTACAGCAGATCTAGACATAAGGCTGACAGACGTCCAAAGTGACCCCCAAAGCTAGCTAACCACCAAGTTAGAAGCCTGCAATATGCTGATGACATCGTTCTATGCAGCCAGACCCCGATTGGCCTTCAGCGCTTGATCACAAAGGTGTTGGAATACACAGAGGCGCTTGGATTATCACTAAACTACAACAAAACAAAGGTCATCTGTTTCTCTGCAAATACCAGGACCCACAAAAAAACCCCAACATAAATGGTTTGCAGCAGGGAACAGCATAGAGCAGAATGGCTCTTTCAAATATCTAGGATTGGTGGTAGACTCCAAATTCACACTCAAAGACCATCTAACCAAAAGACGGGCCCAGGCGAACAAATTACATTTTGCACTAAACACTCTAAGATTGAAATGAATGTGTCCATCTAATTCCCATCTTCTAAAAGTAATTGCTGCTAAGTTTCTCCCAACTCTTACTTATGGCTCCGAACTACTCAAAGGCAAAGACGCAAACTTTTTGAATTTACAACAATCCTATCTTTTCAAACAAATTTTCCGGATTCCGCAATATATATCCCAGGCGCAAGTTCGCCTGGAATTTGGGTTACTCAACCAACTCCCGGAAAGGTTAGCAGCAATAATAAAACTGTGCTGGAAGATGAGAGCAGCCCAAGAAGAATCCTTGTTAGGTCTCTGCTGGACAGAACTGAAAAATCAGCCAAAAAGCAAGAAAGACTGGCCTACCGCGCTTGAGCAAGCGTTAACCATCCTCAACATGTACGAAGTATGGGGCACAAACTACAGCTTTCCGGATTTAAAAAAATAGTAAACAAAGCTGCTAAACACAAAGCCTGGCTATTGGACAAAGCAGCGCTTGCAAAGAAGAAACATGGATGGATGGTTTTATCCTCTTATGGGGTCCGGTTGCCGCAGCCGTATCTTGTACATCACATATCTCCTACAACACAGCACTCGCTGCTTTTGATTCGACTGGGAGCTTTTTGTTCAAAAGACCAGGTCCCAACATGGAAACGAACATGGCCGACCAGTCTGTGCCGACTCTGCGGAAATGCGGAAGAGTCAGTTTTACACTTCTTGTGCATTTGTCCAGCTGTTAGTATCTGGAGACGGCATTTTCTACTCCCAGCTCTTCGTTCTCTCCGGATTCGATCATGTTGACCCGCCGTAATGGCATTACTAAATAGCCAGTCGCTACAGTTTTCATGCAGGACAGCCAAGTTTTTGCAACAAGTCAGCAAACTGTTACACATATCAAACCCACTGTGCTGATTATATGCTCTAGTCCTGTGGCTACCCTACACCACAAATTGCAAACACATAAACATTGGAAAAGAGGACAGCAGTCACCTAGCATATTTGGCACACAGATCCAATTCTATTGTATTAGATGTAAATATGCTCTATTCCTAATTTTAAGACCGTGCCATTTTATCTTACATTTATTACATAAATCTGCACTTTTGCATATGAACTTCAATCACGCGGCATCCTCAAAGTGCACAGCGCAGGTGTACATATAATTGAAATGGAGGATAGCGGTCATTAGGCACTCACTTGCACATAGTCCGTTTTTCTACTGATTTTAGATGTATAATCCCATATTTAAGATTTGTGCTTAGAAATGAAATTATTTATTAACAGGGATGCTTTTAAAACTGAAAGGGACATTTTGCACCCAGCCTAGTGGCAGATCAAAATCTATCAGAGCTTCCATACAATCACTGTTAATGAGGTCAGCGGACACTTTGCACATTTCGGACACAAATGCGTTGACTTGGTTTTTAGACGTAACATGTTTAACGCCCTATTTTAAGAAGACTGAATGAACTTGTAATTTTGTATGTCAAACCCTCGCTTTTATGCAGCCATAAATGGCACAGAGTATGTACATATTCACCTAAAGCGACACCAGCTGCGATTAAATATTGCTCCCGCAATGCCAAGTAAGCACAATTTCAATGCGCAACTAAGAATGTTGTCACATCTGATGTATTTTATGCTAAAATTGTAATAGTTTTAATTAACTACACAATAAAGTCATTCTTCTTCAGGTACTGCTAGCTTATAGAACCATGCCTCAGAAAACCATGGACAAGTGTCCAGCCACCCCGGGGTTGGGCTGCACTGTGCACAGAAGAATACCTAACTGGGAAAACTCAGCCAGTTGTGTCCGTCAAGCTCCAGATCATGAAGAGTTGGCTGAGTTAGACAGAACTAAGAAGGCCAAAATGAAGGGATATGCGGACACTCGTCGGAGGACCAAGTCATCATCTATCCAAGAAGGTGACTGGGTGCTCTTCAGGCAAGAACAAAAGAGAAAGTCTGACAGTTGATACCATGAACCTCCGCTGCCAGTAACAAACCTAAAAGGCACCATGGTCACGGCTGCCTCTGGTGACAAGAGGATATCCCGGAACATCGCTCACTTCCAAAAGTGCAATTCAATGACCAGGGAGTCAGTAGCTGTGTTGGAACGTGATGTCATTGAGGACACTCAAGTACCAGCCAATGGGTCTGTTCTTCCCTTCTCCTTGGCTGTGGGGGAGCCAACAGACCTAAACTCAGTAAGTCGGCCACATCGTGCTAGTTGGAGACCTGCACGTCTTATTCAAGAAATCTAAATACTGCTTCCCCAGAATGAGACTTATTTGTGCAAGGGGGGAGATGTAATGTCGTAGTAGCCTAACAATAGGAGGGCACTAGGACCTCATAAGCAAACACAATTCAGGGCGAGGAAAGACACCAGGAACTGGAAAGGGAGGAGTCTGGCAGATAGGGGTAGTGATACATTCAGGGAAGGTTGGAATAGTGTGAGTTCGGAGTATTGAGAAATAAATAAAGCTTATTAACCCATCGAATCTAGAGTTGCTTTACATTGCGTCGTCCCGACCCTACAAAGCCCAGTGTTGATTGTTACTTGTGACATATTCCATTAGGTTTGATCAAGTGTTGGCACACTAAAGGTTAAGCGTACTAGTAGCTAGGAAGAGAACACAGCCCAACTGAACCACTTCAACAATTCATATTTCCTTAATAATTATGCAGTCCCAGTCCAGCAACACCAATACAGTCATTTACAGTTAATTGCAGATAAAGTATGCTAATAGCCCCATTTCAAATAACGTTTTTGCAAAGCTTGTCTCTGTTATCAATGTAAATGGCCTTGCTTTGTGCATGCCATTACAGTTTGTAACTGGTTAACCTTGCTAGTTAAAACCATGAAAAGGCTGATGGTATATTCAACTGTTAACAAAGTTAGAGCACAGTTTGCACTAAACTCCCAATGAGTAATTTTGCTTAAACAGTGGTGCTGCAACAATTTTCAAAATAGGGTGCATACATCATTGAAGCCAGAGGGATTGTGAACAATCCCGGCGACATTCAAAGAATACTGTAGCAGTGTACCAAATTAATTTAGCAGGAGAGCGATACGGGTGTGGAATGTAGCTGGTGGTGAATTTATGAGCACACTTTCGCAAATACATTACTCAGGCATGGTGTGGTAGCTCAGTGATGTTCCATTCAGCATATTTTCTATTAAAATGGCCACTAGGTTTGCACAGGCATACAGTTTTACTGCTAAAACCATACAGTACAAAAACGATAATGCGTGGAAATCGATTGAGTGACTATTTCATTTGTGCATCATCAAGTGTATGGATTTGCTTTGATCTTAATAATATCTTTGTTTCCATCACACTTCAAATTAACAAAAAAAGAACTGCATTCGTGCTTTCCTAAGTACTTGGTATATTATGAAATATTTGTACAGTTGATTTACAGGTTTTTAAACCAAGCTGTGTGTTAGTAAAAAAAAAAAATGACACTCTAGAGTCTTTCCAATCACACCACTCGTGCCCACCAAGATTGTCGCATAGTTCACTTTGCAAAATCCTCTCACTTTGCATTCAGTGAAAGAAAGTTAAACACAAGTCACTGTGCTGAACTGCCCTGCATCACAGGGAAAGGGCAGGAATGCATCGTATTTTTCCAATACTGTGCATTCCTGTCCTTTTCCCTTGTGGTGATGCAGTTTTGGCAGCCTAGCGCAAACGCGGGCACCCATGCACAATGGTGCAAGGGTGACTGGTTTGTAGGCAGGATTGTTTTTGTGCAGGAAGGTGCACCTTCCTGCACACAAGCAATCCTGAGAGGCTTTTCCCTCACTCTATGTGTGCTGTATTCTGCAGCACACATAGAAAGAGGAAAAAAAGAGGAGAAATAAACATATTTCTTCTCGTTATGCCTCCCCTTAGGAGGTGTATCTTTTTGGCGCATTCCCAGGTTTGCAAGTTCTTGTAAATCTGGGAATGCGTCAAAAACAATCGGAGTTCCATGGAAACACCCACGTAAAACCCATGGAATGCCTACCCAGGGCAGAGGAATGCAACGCATGGATTTGCCCTGCATTGCGTTACTCCATATTTTTGGAGCCACTCAAAGCCATGCAAAGTGGCTTCAAAATTATGACTTAAGGTTTGCGTTGCTCTTGCACCACGCTGCGTGGTGCAAGAGCGACGCAAACCGGGTCATAAATATGGCCCCAAATTCCCTTTTAAATTAATAAGGAGCAATTTGTCAGAAGGCATATCCTGACATTTGACCTCTGTCTTTGAACGACAAGATAAAAACAATTAAAGACATCTTTTTCATTCATTCACCTTCTCCAGAATGGTTCTTAAAGTGGCAGAAATAAAATGTTTGCCTCTTGTAGCCCTCTAACATTGTTGGCCTAATTTATGTTTTTTTTTGTTGTAGGGCAGCACAGCAAGCCTTGCTGCTGTGCTGCCCTATGGCAAAAGAAAAGGTCAGGAATTTGCAGTTTCTATTAGATAAGCCACATTCCTGTCCTTTTCCCCTGCGCCAGTGCACAATGGGCTGCCGTGTGCCAACGCAGCCACATTTGCACCATGGTGCATGGGTACCTGCGTTGCGGGGATGATTATTTTTGTGCTGGAATGGAAACCTTCCTCCACAAAAACAATCACAAGAAGCTTTTTCCTCTTTCTGCTGCACAAATAGAGATAGGAAAAACGAGAATAAATAAAGATATTTCTCCTCGTTGTGTCACCCTTACGCCTCCGCTGGGGAGGCGTACGTTTTTGGCGCTGCCTCAGACTTACGATTTCTCGTAAATCTGGGGCAGTGTCAAAAGTCAATGGACATTTCTGGGAACGCCCCCAGCAACACCCATGGAACGCCCCTTTCACACAGTTTTCTGCATGAAAGGGGCACATATTTATAAGGCCATGAAAAGCCACGTAACGTGGCTTTACGTGGCCGTATAAATATGCCAGTGGCACATTGCACCACCGGAACATAAAAAAAGTGACATTCCGGCTGCGCAATAGTGCCAGTAGGCCTGTGTTGCTTATTTTAAATGTTGCTTTAATTATAATCCAAAGTGACTCTAGGTCACCATATGGGAGATTAAGACCATCCACTGAGTAGGAGAGGTAATATGGCTATCTGCATTCTCGTTTTCTCTCAATGGACTAGTGCAGATGAGTTTCGCTTGAGTGGGTTTGTGCTGTTATAGATATGAACAGATGTGCACGTCTCCTGCCAATTACTAGAAAGCAAATGATTGATTACATTAATAGAGATGATTATCATTGGCAAGTATTTCATCCACTGTCGGTAGCAAAATAAATTTCAGAACTGACTTGGAAATCACAATATGTATAGGTTGGAACGATAGGTAATCCATCTTCAAATAGAATTTTCAGTACAAAAACAAGGTTATTATGTTCCAATAGATATTTGATCTTATATTTTGCATTGCTTTCATATGCACAATATCACCATAACTATGTCTAATGTGGACAATGCTTTAATCATTGAAATGGCATTCGGCATAAAGGTGTGAGATAACGTACTGTAAGGGTCACTGCTGCAGAGCAAGGGAATTGGCCAATGGTCCTGGGATAAAGACAGTTTAGGGGAATTATGTAACCCTTTAATATGGTTAGAACAGGTTATTTCATGGGAGGTCAGACAATTATCTAGAACTTCATTATCCTCTGCTGAAAAAACAATGACCCACTAATCTGATAGTCTGAGATGACAGGAAAGTTTTTTGTTTGTTTGTTTGAGAATGACATTTATTGACAGGTATCACAACAGGTATCTATGTTGGAGAAAGGTAAGAAGGAGATGGTACAGTTTTTTAAAGAATTCCTGCTCTGGCGTGGCCAGTAATACACGCTGCTCTATTTAAAAACTGGCGGGAAGTTCAGCTGCCATGTTTAGGAAGATGTAACACAGTCACTACAGAATTCAAAGTATCATAAAATCTACCCTCTAACTGGATACACAAGCTATCCGCAGAGCAGTCAGAGCCATATAAATTTCCTTTAAATTCATAAAGTCACTCATGGCAGTGCAGACTACGCATATAAGGGGAATACCGATTAGGTTAAAGGTGTGTGCAAGGTCTGAGTACTCCAACGGCATGAGTTCCCTCCACCAGCCCAACAAAAAAACCTTTGACTATTTGTGAAGAGTTGATATGAAAATATTTGAGCCACTTACAGTTTATGAAATTCTCGCAATTCTGCTCATCGGGAGCCCAGAACAACTTTTGGTACCATGCTATGATCAGTACCTAACGAGCCAAGAAGTGCAAGACGGTGGCCTGATCTAGTCTTTGATCACTGATGTGCATAGATGCATACACTCTTGTCACAGACTTTAGCTTGATACTTGTAGAGCTGTGTGACAGAGAGCACTCCTTTAAATAAGATGGAAAAAAATGGCAACGAAAAATATAAATATAATATAATTTTCTAAAAAAGGCAATCAAAACTAGTGTACAGAGCATTTAAATCGAACAAATCATTAAGTAAAGGTAAAAAGATACAATGAAAAAAGTAATACCCCTACAGCATAGTAAAGCATAAGCCAGCCTTTAATTGGAATTCCTACAGAAATCACTTATCAGTTCCACTTGGTTGATAGCAATATATTTTCTAAATACAGCTAGGGTAAGTAAATGACAATATTATATGTGCATTAACAGAGCAATATTTCTGTGAACAAATAGATCCTTATTTAAAACAACGCCAGAAGGTGGAGAGTAAGTATATCACATTGTATTGTATTGTATTGTATTGTATCGTATTTAGAATTTATAAAGTGCACTGTGACCAAAAATGGTATCCTGGCGCTAACTAGAACACTATGTAAAAGGAGTTGCCTACAGAGATTCTGAGAAAGCTAAAACCCGGCTATTAGTGAGGAAAAAGCCAGGTTTTCAGAGACTTTCTAAATGTTAGTAGGTCCGAGTGAAGTCTTAATGAGGCTGGCAATATATTTCAGATCTGAGCTGCTTTTGCGGTAGAAGCACGTCATCCTTGTCGGACTTTTCTAAATCTAAATTCTTGGACAGAGTTACAAGTCGCTGAACGAAGGGGTCTGCCAGGAGTGTATTTTGTTAGTTTGGCCTGTAAAGGTTTTGGTCCTTTATTGTGTAGTGCTTTATGTACAATACAAAGCGATTTGAACATAATCCTCTCCTTGATGGGCAACCAATGAAGATCTCTCAGGGCATTTGTGGCAGAAGAATATCGGGGTCTATTTAGTGTTAGCTTTGCTGTGATTATCTGGATGCGCTCTAGCTTCTTTATTAGAAAGCCAGGGACTCCTAGTAACAAGGCATTACAATAATCCAGCCTGCTTAATATAACACCACTAGAAATCGTTGATCTAGCTTGAAGATCAAGTAGTGGGTATAACTTCCTGAGGGCACGAGTCAGTGCGAAGCAGGTCCCAGTGATTCTATTTACATGTTTTTCCATAGGGAGGCCTTCGTCCAGAACTACCCCTAAGTTTGGTACCGCAGTTGGGTTGCTCAACGTAATATCAGTGCGCAAAGGCCAGATGTTAGGAGATAAAAATACAGGAACTTTATAGGATGGACAACAGAGAAACTCTGGGGCATATTAGCAAGACCGGCGATAAATTTATCGCCGTTTTAGCGCCTGGAAACTGCCGCTAAAACGGCGATAATGGGCTTGCTAATATGCGTTATGGAATTCCAATAGAAGCCAAGGTTAGATGTGCAGGACATCTAACCTGGGCTTCTATTGGAATTCTATAACGCATATTAGCAAGTCCATTATCGCCGCTTTAGCGGCAGTTTCCTGCCGCTAAAACGGCGATAAATTTATCGCCGGTCTTGCTAATATGCCCCTCTGTTTTACTTCCATTCATCTTAAGTGAGTTAGCATTCATGCCCATTAAGAGTAAAAACTTTGCACACTGGGAACATCATCAGTAATTGATACCTCTTATTAGGGTGGTTAATCTGGCCTCAGGCTTCAGCGATGTGTTACAAAATGGAGTATGGCAAAAGTATTTTCAGGGGTCAACACTTTAACGATTAGCATATATACAGGCAGAATATGACGACAGAAGGAGCAAATGAAACTGAGAAATACAAATTTACAGTTAATTTCAGCGCCATTACCCATGATGACACCTGTACAGTCTCGAGTTGAATTACTTCACTAGGACTGAATTTCTAAGGCCCAAATTGCATATCCAACGTGTTCCTTCCATTTAATCAACAGAAATGTTTTTGCTGATAAATGAAGTGGGTTACCATAAATTACCATAAATTAGAATAGAGCTCACTTTTTCATTTAAGTTTTAAGTAAAGACGTAGGGAATAACTGACAAAGCACCAGTGGAACCGCAGAAAGGCATATAAAAAGATGTATAGTAGACATGGCCTTCCGTAGTTTCACGTCAGAATTCAAGTACATTTTCTGAAATATCTGTATTAAGGCTAACCCTGGGCGTAGTTCGCGAAGTAGCGCTACGCAAAGCTACGCGAAGTGAACTGTGTAGTGCGCTGTTCGCGATGATTGCACAGTGCCGGATGCTTGTCCGCACTGTGCAATCATTGAAAACGGCATCTTGCACAGTGTCAGCTGTCTTTTATTGCCGCTCGAGTAGATTTTTACTCGAGCGGCAGCTTTCTCAACGCGGACTGGTAGTTTCTCATCGCGAGCGGTCGCGAGCATACGCGACCACTCGCAATGAGAAACCTGACCTCCCCGCGTTGAGAATCTCGCCGGGAGGTTTATTTTCCACGCTTGCGATCGGCAACTTGATGTTGCTGATCGCGAACGAGGAAAAAGTCTCGCCGGGATGTCATTTTGCTTGCTCGCGGTCGCCAACTTGACGTTGAGGACCGTGAGCAAGCAAAAAATGACGCTGCACTACACTACGCTACGCTATGCTACGCTATGCTACGCTACGCTACGCGTGTTTGCACTGTGCTACGTGCAATTTGCGTAGTGCGAAGTAGCGCAAACTTCGCAAACTACGAGAGCGTAGCGTAGTGCTTTGCCCAGGGTTAATTAAGGCCAGTTCCGATGTGCTGGTACCTTGCTGGAATTGACATTCCTAGTCCTTATTGGACCAATTGCAGACCACCTTTTGATCATCTTTACACCAGGGAAACACAATTAATAATTAAACCCAAATATTTCTCTAACTTTGCTGGCAGGATGTATTTAGTGGTGGCTCGGCGGAGGTGCGTCGCCCCACTGCCTGGCACAGAGCCAGCAAACGAAAAATAAAACAATGCTCTAGCATCGTTTTAGTTTTCATTTGCCGGCTCTGAGCCAGCTTGTGCATGGAGGGGCGGGGCATAGGAGGGTGGAGGAGTAGTGCTTATGCACTCCCTAAGTGATCAAATGTGTTTGGCTGGCTGTCTCAGGCCGACCAAAACACACATGAGCACTTAGGATTCTCCAGCCCTGCTGCATTCAGAAGCCGGGCTCGAGAAACCCCACAGACTCCATGGCCTGAGCAGGGTGTCTTTCCTGCATGCTCAGGCCAATCCCTTTGCTGCTCGTAAGCGCAGGAATTGGCTAGGAGTCTGTCCCTGGGGCTGCTGGGAACCAGGAAAAGGCCAGCAGGAGCGATGCGGGAGGCAGCTGGTGGCGTCAGGTACGTTTTTTTATTTATTATTATTAGCATGTCCCAGTCCCCCGTGCGCTCTCTCCCCCGCGCTCCCCCCATTAACCCCACCACCCTTCGTTAATGGCAGCTGCCATTATATATATTATATATATATATTATTATTATATTATATATTATATATTATATATATATATTATATATTATATCTAAGATCTTTTTAACACCAAAGTGAAACAGGAAATACATAATCTCGATCAGAAATACTGTAAAGAAGAATTACCTATTCTCACAAAACCTTAGTAAAAGCAAAATCCATTTACTTACCATTTAAAAAAATAAAACCACAATAACCATTGAAAAGGCAAACACTGGGAGGCAATGTCATTATTCTAAAGTAACCAGTTTAAATGAACTGGGGGGGAGGACCACAACCCCCAGGCTCCTTCGCTTCCTACTTGGATCAGCATTCCGCGCCTGGAGGCTCCTAAAGCCACTCTTGAGATCCCGCTGTGGGGAACCCATTTAAAAGAGCCGGGGGGAGGACCACAACCCCCAGGCTCCTTAGCTTCCTGCTGGGATCAGCATTCTGCGCCTGGAGGCGCATAAAGCCACTCTCGATGTCACGCTGCGCGGGCCACACCCGGGCAAAGCCCGAGCCAAGGGCTGGCCCGTCCGTGCCCGTCACTGACTGGAGGAGACTGGGCCGGGCCCCCCCTCTGACATTTATGGCCCAAATTTACCGGAAGGGGGGCTTATTCTCTTTTCCCCATCATTTGGCCACTGTTGGCACTGTTTCCTGTAGCTGGTGTGGGATTTGGTCCCCCAGCTTTTCGACCGGGCATAAGGTGGAGGCAGGAGCCATGCATCTTCGAAAGCATCAAAGTAGTCCTGCAACAATCGGGCCCCGACCTCGCATGTCATCGTCATCATTCTCAAAAGGTCAGGCCTGGCATATTTCTCTCCATCTCTCATTTCTCAATTGGGACCAAGTAAGTCGTGATTTTTAAATATTATATCTTTTCCGTTTGAAAGATTCCTGAGCAACAGGCAGAATAATGAGTGGATGGATTCAATTCCAATGTATATCAATTTTTCTTTTCTCAATAACATGAACTTCCAGACGCAATTTTATATCTCTATGTCATATTTTAATTCATGCTGCATTCATAGAAAAGCTACTTGAGAAACCGAATCAGCCAACATGTGTTTCGCCCTTGGCTTGCAAACCGGGGCTTTTTCAAGGCGTGTAAACAAGTTCTTTGTCCTTTCTAATCATATGTTTCCATCATTTTAACCATAATGGATAAGCTGCCATATAGTTGTAATATATGTGTCACGTCAAATACCTCACTGTCTTTGTTAATGCTCTCTTCCGTATCGCCCAAAAAGTCCTCAAAATATCGCTATGTCGTTCCTGATCTATAAGTTCAGTCGGCTTAATCAACAAAGTAATTTTATAGCTTAGGGCAAAGCGAAATTGTCTCTCTGTGATTAGTTCTGACATCCTGTATGCTAAGCGGTAAACATTTTATGATTACATTCAGGTTACATTGTGTGCCAATCAGCTGGTCAAGAATCTCATTAACTTCGAACTTCAAACATGCCATCTTTCGGGGAGTAACTCGTTGGGAATTAGACTGAAAGCATTCCCCCCCTCTGATAGATTTCTTGAAGGTTCCATTATGCATCCTTCTATTTTAACTGAGCGGGTTAATCATACCTCACTGTTTATTGATGTGTCAAGTTTGAATGCAATTGATTGACTTGAATACCCAGGACACACTGTCTCCTTGTTTAACCCCCGTGAGCATAGTACCTGTGAGAATGTTATTAGATCAAAATGGTGCTATTACGAACCTTCTTAACAATGGGTATGTAAGCTCTGTAATGGATATCTCTGGACATACTGAGATTTTGGAGAGAAATGAGGCTAGAAGTTGGGAAAGAATATCTCTAGCCGCCCTGCCTTGTACGAGTAGTTCTGACAGAATTTCCGCCAGAGCCAGCCGAAGCAGTATTGATTTTTATTACTAAATTGAGCTATGTGCTGTTTTAAATCGTATTTTTATGTTATTTGTTGTATTTTACTGTGTATGTATACTTTGATGGTGCATGGATACCAAATAAAGTATTATTACTACTAGTACTACTATTCTAAAGACAGGGGATTATGTTCAATAAGCCTTATGACTACTGAGAAATACAGAATTCAGTGACACTTTAGAACAAGATCCTAAAGTGAAACTTCTCCATAATATAATGACTAAAACATATACAAATATAATCCAATGGACAAAGCAAGACCTTCTAAATGAGGAGTAAGTGAATTTTCTGCTACTCTTGGATCTGACATTAGTCACATTCTTCCTCCTGTCAAAGATATATAAGACTAAGATACTATTTCTTTTCCAGGCTCTCCCATTGCCCCCCCCCCTCAGGTGTGTTGCGCTCTATGCAACGCGACTTGGAACACTTCATATGGCAAGACAAAAGGCCCGGACTGCGCAGGGAACTATGTTATAGACCTCCATTAGAGGGAGGCCTGGCAATCCCAAATGTACAGGAATACTACTGGGCGGTGCAGTTGAGAGCCCTGGTGGTGTGGTCACGGCAAGAGTCTGAGAAGCACTGGTTGTTTATGCATAGAGCCCTGGCTAAACAACCTCTCTGGGGGATTCCCTTTCTTAATAGAGAGGCCTGTCCCCACAATCTATATCTCTTGAATGTTACGCTCGCTACCACGGCAGCCTGGAATAGAATAGCCACGACTCGTGCGCTTACAACGTTCCCTTCACTGCTAACCCCTATACTACACAACCCCGCATTCATACCTGGTCTTGAACCAGGAGCATACGCTCAGTGGACTCGTGAGGGATGCAGATGTATCGGGCACTTCGCTGATGCTGACGGCCCTTTGTCATTCGATGACTTTCATACACAGCAGACAGTCCCTGAGGGAGAGCGCTTCCATTATCACCAAATAAGACACTGGGTCCTCCAGGCAGGTGTTCAAGATGGGGCTCAGAGGTTCCTCACGCTGTTTGAGAAATGGTTGGTGACAAAATATTCAGACTCTCGCTTGATAACAGAACTCTACAAGTTACTCAGACGTGCTCCCAGGACTGACAAATCCCCAGGCCAGCTCAGGTGGGAGGGATATCTGGGCAGGACGCTTTCAGGGAAAGAGTGGACAGACATTTACCATAGGGCTCGCTACATGGCACGCAACGTAGCCAGCATAGAGACCGCTACAAAAATCGTAACCTATTGGTATCTCACACCACAGAGCCTACATTGAGGTAACCCAGCCCGCGACCCCAAGTGCTGGAGAGCATGTGGTTCATTAGGTACACTGACACACCTACTATGGGACTGTCCCTGACTATCAGATTACTGGACTCGGGTACTGGACGACATTGACGCCCACTTTGACACCCAGCTCCCTCGCTTCCCTGCGTAAACCTTGCTGGGCCTCCGCAATCCCCTCACCTTTCCGCTCAAATCACAGAGGGGCTGGCATCTTGCACTGGCACTGGTGGCTGCCCTCCAAAATATCCTAACCCACTGTGGAACAGCTACCTCTCCTACCTACCTGGGATGGCTCTATCGGCTGTGGGGCACGCTCAGGATGGATAGGAGAGAGGAGCTGGATCCAGCCTCATTTAGACCTGAATAGGCTTTGTCCTATCCCTGCACAAAGGGCTACATACCCCCTGTAGTGAGACTGGAGCCAGGCCAGGATTGCAGGACCTCTGTGCACTTCAAAGTTCTGTCTTTGAAGTCTTCTTCACTTTAAAGGCAGAACTTGGTTTAAGTACTGGACCTCTGACATCACCACCTCGGTAGACTCCTGGGCCTGTGAAGACTCTACCAGGAAGAAAGACTGCTGAGCTGCTGAAGGACTGCACTCTGCTGGACTGCTGCTTTGCTGGAATCCTGCCATGCTGTGCTCCCCTGCTGCCTGCTGTTCCTCTTCCTGGGTGAGATGGACTGGAACTGCATCACTTGAACCCAGAGTGACTCCAATGGCTAGTTGGCTGGCATACTGATCTAAAGTCTCAGGGACATAACAGACTTCCAACCACCCTGCTTCTACACCTGGACTCTGCCATCTGTGAGTCTGCCCTGCCAAGTGGTGCCACCCCAGTCCTGGACCCTTGGAAGTGGGCCTAAGTGTTTGCTCCAGCACAACCCATGCATCTTCTGTTGAACGAGCGCGTCGCCGTGTTTACGTGGTTTAGAACCTGTGCATCACCCCTGTTGAATGGATCAGAACCAGTGTATCACATCTGCTGCATGGATCGGACCCCATGCATCACCTCCGGCACCACCACTGCACAATGCTCCTCAAATCCCCATCAACAGCAACCTCGACGACAACGTATAACCTCCCCATTGTAGCACATTGTTAATCGGAGCCGATGCATCCCCGCTACTGCGTGGATCAGAACCATCGCATCGCTGCTGCTGCGTGTATCGCCACTGGCGCATCGTCTCATTTACACCCCGCATCCTCAACGTTGACACAACCAGGATTAAGGTACTTTTGTTCAGCAGGCCTCACTGGGTCCCAGTATCTGGCCTGTGCTCCATCGTGGTAGGCCTTAACTTTTGACTTTGTCTCAGTCAGGCACGACTAGATATCCCAAGTAAGCACTTATTGCTTCTAAGCGCTATTTTACAGTTTATTCTTTAAAAATTCATAACCTAAGGTCTACCTTTTGGGTTTTTGTTGTTTTTATCTTGGTTTATTTATTAGATTAGGATCTATTTTTCTAACTGGGTGTAGAAACTTTTTGGACTGTTTTATCACTGTTTTAATGTTTGAAGTGTTGCACAATTACTTTAGTCATTGCCTCTAAGTTAAGCCTGACTGCTCTTTGCCAAGCTACCAGAGGGTGAGCACAGATTAATTAAGGATTTCCCTGCTTCTTACCCTGACTAGGATTGTGGTTGCTGCTTGACTAAGGCTCCTATACCAGTCAACCTACAACCCAATTTCTAACACCAATCATCTTTGGCATTCCCTTAATTACCACACACATTTCAGAGTACATGACAAATTTGTACCTAGGTATGGAAACCTGTTTATGGAATCCCTGGGGCAACTGTGCACATAGGATGACTCTGCCTTTTAATACCTGCTCACCTTCATTTTCGTGGGATGTATATTGATGACAACCATATGATGCAATCAATGGGACGGTAAGAATATATTCATGTATTATCTCAAAATACTGAACAGTAAAATTTACGGTATTAAATTGATATATCACATCAGTCAGACAAAATAAATGATTCTTGATACAGAGTTCTATTTCAGAAGAGGTACTTATACCCCTAAACTGTTCAGGTAGAGTTCTGCCAACAATGTAATTCTACGTATGGCAAGTGCATATCCCTCATTCACCAAACGTATGTTTGGCAGCATATGTCACAATGTTGCACGCATCACAGCATAAACTGGAGTCGTAGTAGTGTAGTTGAAAATCACAGGAGTGAACAATGCACACATATGCTTAAGTGCATATCCATCTGATCAGTGATATACTGGAAGTGGGACTACTTTGAATCAGTCAGAGTTTTTCAAAAGACTGAGGGTTTTGAGAAGGCAATGACCAGATATCAGCAAAGAGGTATACTGTGATGTGATACCCCTGCTTAAGAATTCAGAGAACAAATCTTAATATGAAAGAATAGGATTCATCACCATCATTTCTGAAGCACACAAAAAATGTAGACATATTCTCAACAATAATTGGTTGAGCTTAAACTCATATGCAGAACTGTTTGGATAACAAGAAATTTGAAACAAGAACTTTATCCCACAGAATCCAAAATTTTGAAATTTGTAGACTCACAAACTACAATGCAAAGGGCAACTGCCTTTTTTGCATGTCTGGATTTCAATATGTGAAATGGGAATTAACAAGGCAATGGCTTTAAAATGTATGGAGAGTTCTGCCTCTCCGTTGAAAATTTGAATAAACTGTAATAGTGACTATGGGCCACATGTATGAAAATCACATTTAGCAATTCTCTAATTGTGTATTTTACCGAATCACAAATAGGTCATCGCTAAATGTGATGTATGTAAAAAATCGCTAAATATTAGTGATTACCCAAAAATAACAATTAGTGATTGCCTATTTGCGAAGTTTACTAAATAGCGAATCGCAGTTAGCGAATGTAGCCCTTTGGAGTAGGATGATGACCTCACAACCAGGAAGTGGGGCTTGCCATGCTGTTGCAGAGGGTCTGAGGCTGTGTAGTAGGCAGAGAGCAGGAGCTGAAAACTCAGGAGCACATCCACAGTGCAGATGCAGGTGCAGCTACCCACCAGAGCATCCCGGGAGAACACAAAGGAGGCTGGAGAATGGAAAAGAAAATTCAAATTCAGAGAAAAAGAATTGGAGGTCCTAATTGAGGAAGTGGTCAAGAGCCAGGATAAATTGGTTGGTAAGAACTCCCTCCACGTACCAGAGTCGGAGAAAAGCAAAACCTGGCTGGATATACTAGAATAAATCAGCACACTGGGAGTCACACAGTGATCCATTAAGAAATAGGCATGCACAGGTATGACTTATTGATAAGGGCAAAGGAGAAGGTGGCAAGCAGGCTTGCGGATGCCAAGAAGATCAGCGAAGGACCATCCACTCAGCCTGCCTCAGCGCCACTTAAGGAATTGATGGAGTCAACCCTACATCCTGAGTCCATCAGTGCTATCATGGACATCGACACCTCAGCTGCCCCCACCACCAGCCAAGGTAAGATGCATGCTAAAGTACACTTGCCTCCTATAAGCGACAAAATGCGCTCTTAGTGAGGCCAGGTACATTTTGTGAACTGCCACTCCAGTCCAATTCTTAGCTACCACTCAGCAATGCATCATGGGAGATTTAGTTAGGTACACAAGATGCAAAAAGAGCAGACAAGTGCTAGCAGCACAGGTGCAGTTTAGTAGTACATGCACGTGACCATTGAACACACCACGTTTTGGTAAATCAAATACATTTTTATTTAAACTCAAAATGTCACAAAGCTGCACAAACATCATACTGAAGTAGTTCTGTTATATTTACAGATACACCAGCACCACAGGCTGATGATACCATAGCACATGAGCCAGAAGAGACCCAGGGACAGGCAGGAGAAGATGAAACAGTCACTGCAATGCCAACAACACCTGCACCAACAACATATCGGTACACTGTTCCCACACTGCCGGAGATCGAGGTAGGAGGCAATGACACCCATGAGAAGCTGCAGTCGATGCCAGTTGAGCAGGCACACACCCAAAGTGACCAGTCCCACTTACAGCGCCACAACACCTATAACAGGAGATGCAGAGCAGGAGCACATGGTGCTTCTGAGGTAGGAGAGAGCTCCTCTGTCTTTGCTGGTCTGGAGGGCACCATGGCGAAGGTGCAGCGCCTGCAAATAAGACACATGCGGTCAATGCAAACCCAGCTGGGGTCTCTGAAGAACAACATGGTGGGCATTAAGGACAGCATCATGGAATTGTGCAACACAGTGGTGGAGGTCCATAGGGCAAATGCTGAAAACCTCAGGGACAGGACAGATGCCCTCAGAGACCTCTGTAACACCATACCTCATAACGCAGACAAAGCCATCATCTATTGGGCCGTTTGGATGGTTATACTAGGGCAATCAACCGTCTGAGCAATGACACAGCTGTCCTGTCCTGACTCACTGTGGCCATGCAGGTGGACATGGCTCACTGCAGTTCTGATGTGGCCAGGGAATTGGTGCAGGTCACCAGTGCTGTCGAATAATTTCAGACAGTTACAATAGCTGGGACAAGTGTGCATGTGTGCAGGTGACAGTGAGGAAGCTCCAGCCTCAGCAGCATCACTGCCCCTGTGACTGAAACCAGAAGGCAGAGTGCGAGGCAAGGTATGGCATCTGAGGCCTCATCAAGGGAGGCTAGTGTACACACTTACGTTCCAGTGCTGTGCGTGGCCATAAAAAGTAGATAGCGATTTGGGAAGTCGACATACAACGGGATCAGTTAAATTTAATTTTAAAAAAATAAAACCACTTACCTTGCGCTCGCGAGTACAATGTAAGTGGTTTTATTATTGTTTTTATTTCATTTAACTTATCCCATCGTGTGTCGACTTCCCCGACCCCGCACCCACCCTGCCCCCGCTCCACTGCTCTTACCTGTGCCGGCGCCACTGGTCTCATCATTACTCACCCTCAAAATAATGTTGTGTTATTTCCGCACAATGTTGTCTGCCCTGTGCTGCCCTATATCCATCTCCAGGTTGCCGTGCCCTACATGGCCCATCCTCCTCATCTGTGTCTGGATCAGATAGGTCCAATGGTATGGCTCTGGATGTCACAGTGTTGTGCAACATGGCAAAAATGGCCACAATTGTACAGCATATCTCAGGCCTGTACTGCAGTGCACCTCCACTTTCATGCAGGCAGTGGAACCTACTCCGAAAGTCCTCTCTAGTACGTTGCGTGTAGTCTTGTGTGCAGAATTGTACCTCTGCTCACTTGGGGGAGTTAAATTTAGGTATGGGGTGATAATGAAGGAGTGCATAGCATATGTGCTGTCACCTACAGGGGTGAAAGGCATTAGATTACTCACTGTAATGTGTCACCATATCCAGAGAGTCTGCAGGACTGTGTTACATGAATTTACCTAGCAGGTATCCTTCTCCAAATTCTCCCCCAAGGAGACATGTATGTATACCACTGTGTCTAAAGATGAACAAATCATGCATACTACCTGGATATCGTGCCACTATGTCTGTGATTATGTGTGAGGCATTGCATATGACTTGGATGTTCAATGGATGATTTGATTTCCTGTTCCTGTAAATATACTCATTGCCTGAGGGGGTGGCACATAGCTACATGCGTCCCATCGATCCATCCAATTACATGGGGGAATTGAGCTATCTGGTAAAAGTGTAATTTGGTTTGCTGCAATTCCTGTGGTGTTGTGGGAAATCTGATGTACTGGTGTATCCTCTGCAACATAGCATCCAGGATCAAAAAGAGCCACAGAGCACTTTGGGAGACCCCTCCTGCTGCTGCTATTACCCCCTGTTAGCTTCCTGATGCTAGTAGGTGCAGTGAACATAGGATCTGCACATGTGTGGGAATGGCGTTGGTCCTGCGAGTTTGATGCTGCAGTAGTGGATGCAGTTCAGCTATTAGGTCCCTAGATTAATGGAAGGTCCCCTCGCGTGTACAAACTGTAGATTCCAGAGTATCTCACCCACACCACCAATTGACTTCATAAACCCAACCCACCCCCGTAAATTAGGTGAGAATAAGGTAAGCTGGGACTGTTTCCTGGCTAATGTCCATTCACTCCCTAAACACGCTATTAATATTTGGGACTTGCTCTCTTCTTCTTCTCCAGACATCGGATTCCTAACGGAAACATGGATGAAACCATCTTCATCCCCAGCAATTGCCATGGCACTCCCAAACGGATATCGTATTTTGAAATTAGATAGACCTCGTAGGGTAGGAGGAGGGTAGCCATTATTTACAAAGACCCGATCAAAGTTACTTTACTAGATCAACTCAGCAACGACAAAATTGAAATTCTAGCATTTAGATTAGATCTTCATGCACAGTTGAGTTGGAAGGAGCCCTTGTATACCGCCCCCGGGACCACTCTCGATTCCATCACCCTCCTATTAGACCTGATTGCCTCACATGTAATATCCTCCAACAAATTTCTTTTACTAGGTGACTTTAATGTCCATAGTGAGAACCCAGAAGAGCCTAAGGCCTCTGCTCTCCTGACCGAGCTCGCGTCACTAGGACTCATAAAAATCAACGAGGCGCCGACGCATATTGCGGGTCATACCCTAGACCTGATTCTTTCTAACTCCCCTCACACACTGTATAAATCTACCACCCCTTTGATCTGGTCGGACCACTCTACCATTGCATTTGATCTAGTGGGCCCTGCCGCGTATAAATGCGTGGAAAAATGTATTACGCGAGCCCATAGACAATGGCGCAAATTGACACCTACACTTTTTAGGGATACTTTTATCCCTCCACACTTTTCATCATCAGACACGGTAGAGAAACGACTAACGGATTTTCAGGACGCAGTACTAATCACTTTAGACGAATTAACCCGCCTGAAAAGTTCATCTGTGGCCCCCAAGCGTCCTCAGACTCCATGGTATTTAACAGACCTCCGGTCCGAAAAAAGCCGGTGCAAAAAGATAGAGCGTCAATGGCGCAGAACCCAGGCACCTTCTGACAAAGAAAAATACAAAATTGCCATAGACTTTTACCATAAAAACATTAAAGTTGCTCGGAAAAAACATATAGCCGACCAGCTAGCACAAACAGATAACATCCCTAAAGTTCTTTTCCAAGTACTCAACACCCTCATTAATCCCAAAGCTTGTAATCCGGAAGATGCACCAACTCAGTTACTCTGTGATAATATTGCTGACTTCCTCACACAAAAGATTGACAACATTTACAATAAAATTACTTCTACCGCCACTAGTACAAGTCATAATCCAACTGCAGTACTACCCCTAGACTCACATAACTCCCTCACTCTGAAAGAATTTCCTCTGCTCACTATTAAAGACACAGAAAATCTATTACAATCTGTCAAATCTGGATCCCCTAAAGACTTAATTCCAGCTAAAATCTCCAGAGGTCTAGCAGCAGAGCTGGCTACAACCCTGTGCTCCATTTTAAATAGTTCGATTAAAGAAGGCAAGCTTCCCTCTGAGTGGAAAGCTGCCCAGATAATGCCTATTAGAAAAAACACCAAATTGCCCCCTGATGTAATCTCCAACTTTCGTCCCATCTCACTTCTCCCTCTATATAGCAAAATACTGGAAAAACATATTAACACTCATCTTTCCACCTTCATTGAATCATCAGACTGTCTTGACCATTCACAATCAGGATTCCGCCCCAAGTACAGTACAGAATCAGCCCTGGTTAATGTCATGGATGACATCCGAATGTATGCGGATGCTGGTCGAGCAGTAATTCTTATACTGCTCGACCTCTCCGCAGCATTCGACACCATCTCACATCAGATCTTGTTGGAGAGATTACGGGCCATAGGCATTCAGGACAATGCACTAGACTGGCTAACGGACTTTTTAAAGGGAAGAACACAAACAGTTAATCTTGGTCCCTTCAAATCTCAGGCAACAATGGTAACAAAGGGTGTGCCTCAGGGCTCCTGTCTCAGCCCTTCATTATTTAATATCTATGTCGCCCCACTCGCAGCACTCTTAAGAAACATTGGGTTTACTCCCATTTCTTACGCGGACGACACGCAGCTCCTTCTCTCTTTCGATAAAAACACTCCTAACATCAAGAGCATTTTTGAAAATGGCAAGAAAACTATTACATCGTGGATGAGCAACAACTTTCTGCAATTAAACGCAGATAAAACAGAAATAATGTTGTTTAAAGACGCAGTGACCAGCTGGTCACCTTGTTGGTGGCCAGAGGTACTGGGTCCTGCACCATCCCCTAAATTAGTGGTTAAGAACCTGGGCGTGTTAATTGATAGCAAACTTAATCTGGATGAACATATAGCTACAACTAAACGGACATGCTTCCACGCTCTCAGCCTGCTCCGTAAAGTTTTCCATCTTCTCCCTTCTTCCACGCGAAAAACCTTGGTACATGCTATGGTCCTCAGCCGACTAGATTACAGCAATGCCCTGCTGATCTCTGCTAAGACAACCGCCTTGAGCAGTTTACAAGTGGTCCAGAACACGGCGGCCCGTCTGGTAACCAGTGCTCCCTCCCGAACTCCCTCAGGTCCCCTGCTACGTAAATTACACTGGTTGCCCATACGTAAAAGAATTGAATTTAAAATTGGCTGTTTGGTATTCAAAGGCCTTAACAAAATGGGACCGAAATATCTAGCGGATAAATTGGTTAGATATACACCTTCGCGTACCCTTCGATCAAAAGATAAGGGTTTTCTCACCGTCCCGCGCATAAAACAAACCAGATTAGGAGGCAAAGCGTTCTCCTACCTAGCCCCACAAATATGGAACCAGTTATCTCTGGACATCCGCCAATGCACTAATTACTTGATTTTTAGGAAAAAACTTAAAACATCACTCTTTTAGCTTTTCGTGCCTTTTCTAGTCGTCCTTAGCGCGGAGATACCCCATCCGGGGTGATTCATGCGCTTTATAAATGACATAAATAAATAAATAAATAGCTGAATTTAATCTATATTTATCATATATTTCATCCTCTATCTCCCCAAACAATGTGATATGTAATGCGCATTCTACAAAAAAACCCTCTTGTCTCCTCCTCCTCCTCCTCCTGCTCTGTGCTGCTGCTTGAATCCTCATTCTCTTCGCTATGATGTAGAATGCTGTCATTACGAAACATTCTGTGGCCCTCTGGTCCTGTTTAAATAGCTTGCACCTGGTTACCACCTAATTTGAATTGGTGGTATTTTGCACGCGTAAAATTGCATTTCTAGGCTCATTTGCAAATTGCAAATGGTTCATACATGCATTTTGCGATTACATAATTGTGAATCTGAATTTGGTTAGCAAAATAAGAAATCGTTATTTTAGCGATTACCTACGTGTTGCCTGCGAATGCTTTTCATGCATTCAGTAAGGCCATTTTGCATTTGCAAACCGCAGAATTTTGCGACTCGCACTGTTTGCGACTGCAAAATGATTTTGTACATGTGGCCCTATGTGATTCATTCACTATAATGAAGTTTTGATCTATTGTATATGAGCATGAAATTGAGACTATCAAATTAAAGATGGAAGAATACCAAGTATGAATTGACAACACCCGCCCAACACCAGAACATTTCACTCACAAACATGGTAGCAATAGAAAATTGAGATTTTCTGGAAATGAACACGTATCACAGAGTCCGAAGGGTTGTGACAGAAGACACCATGTATGACAAAGAAAAAAAACCTTTTCGTTCTACGTTTCCAAACTGTAAAAAAATCTCTTAAAATGCTAAATTAAAATGAGCTACTATTGACATCTATTGATTAGTAATGCTGGTTATGGTGAAACCAATTCAATAGTATTTTCAACCCTCAGCTACTTCTATTTTTTCAGACACAAATCAAAGGACTCCTGATAATATTGCCTCTCTATTTCAGAAATGGTGATACTTTGTGATACTCACCCTGTTGGACATGCTCTGCAGTTTGTTATTAAATGGACAGCAGGAAAGACAAAATATTCCCACAGTAAAACAACCATCACATCCCAAAGCTCTTCTAATGCATGTTCTTGTTCTTTGATCCCGTTTTCAAGACTTATTGTAAAATACCATTCAATTAATATATTTATATTTAAATGAAACATAAACAAATACAGCAGTACTCTTATTATGATATTGCTGTTTGCCCAACTTGATACCACATATGTGCCACACTAATGGCTTCTGATATAATCTCATATGCATGAAAGACACACTACATCCAACATGGCATGCATCTTAATGTGGAACACAGGACATGTATCTGAAACTGGTTTTCTTTGTAAGTTATTTTCCTTTTGTATGAGATTAAAACAGCCTTATAAAATACTTTATGGCAAGACAATGCAAAGCTGGAAACACAATTCTGAAATTTTGGCACTTAACCCAAAGTGAAAAAGACCAAACAAGGAAACAAAAATGAAAAAAATAAAAAGAGCATCTTTATATAATACAGCTTGGTTAAATGAACTATGTCTTGGGAATTATAAATGGAGATAACTTACTTAAAAAATATAATGAATAAATGAGGGCAAATGACAAATCCCTGGCATACCTGCAACTGGCAGCAGCTTCTGCTGGGAAATAATCATTAGTCTTTAGTTGGAATGACTGCCCAGGTTTCGGTACTCAATTCAGCTATAATAGGTAAAGGAATCCTCAAAGCATCAAGTTGTAACAATTTAGGGGCATATTTACTAATCTGTCGTGCAACGTAGGGCAGCAAGCAAAGTTGCTGAACAGCTTTGCATGAAAGGGAGAGAACAGAAATGCTCCATATTCACAAAGATATGTAGCACTTCTGCTCTGTCCTTGCACTTCACAAAAACAATCCTTAGAGGCATGTCCCTCTTTCTACTTGTGCTGCAGAATGCAGCATACATGGAAAGAGGAATTATCGACGAGAAATAAAGATATTTCTCCTCAGTAGATCTCACTGGGAAGGTGTAGCATTTTGATGCATTCCAGGGTATGCAAGCTTTAATCAATCTAAGAATGCACCAGAATCCATGGCTGTATGCACAGGAATGCCCATGCTCCACCCGTGGAACGCCTCCCAACTTGAAATGCAACATAATTTAGTACAAGTTGCTGCGTAGATTCCAGAACTTTTCCACACAAAAATATGTGGAAAATGTGTTTTTTTCAGCTAAATTTGAGGTTTGCAGGGGATTCTGGGTAGGGAAACGTTGGGGGATCCACGCAAACCATACCTCATTGGACTCCTCAGGGTGTCTAGTTTTCAGAAATGTGTGGGTTTGGTAGGTTTCCCTAGATGGTGGCCGAGCCTGGGGCCATAAAACCAGATGCCCCCCCCAAAACCAGGTAGTTTTGTTATAGGTAATTTTGAAGTCTCCACAGTACGATTTGGGCCATTTCCTGTTGCAGCCACTATGCCTGCCCACACAAGTGAGGTACCATTTTTATCGGGAGACCTGGGGGAACGCTGGGTGGCAGGAAATTTGTGTCAGCCCAGTGATCCTACAACTTTCCCACACAGAAATGTGAGAAAGAATTGAATTTTTCAACAAAATTTGAGGTTTGCAGGGGATTCTGGGTAGGGAAATGTTGGGGGACCCACGCAAGCCATACCTTGCTGGACTCCCCCGGGTGTCTAGTTTTCAGAAATGTGTGGGTTTGGTAGGTTTCCCTAGATGTCCGCCGAGCCCGGGGCCAAAAACTCATGGGACCCCCCTTGCAAAACCAGGTTGTTTTGTGATAGGTCATTTTGATGTTGCCTCAATAGGTTTTGGGCCCTTGCCTGTCGCGGGTACTTGACCCACCCACGCGAGTGAGGTATCATTTTTATCGGGAGACCTGGTGGAACGCTGGGTGGTAGGAAATTTGTGGATCTATGCAGATTCCAGAACTTTCCCACACAGAAATTTGAGAAAAAAGTGTTTTTTTTAGCTAAATTTGAGGTTTGCAGGGAATTCTGGGTAGGGAAATGTTGGGGGACCGACGTAAGCCATACCTTGCTGGACTCCCCTGGGTGTCTAGTTTTCAGAAATGTGTGGGTTTGGTAGGTTTCCCTAGATGGCCGTCGAGCCCGGGGCCAAAGACTCATGGGACCCCCTTGCAAAACCAGGTTGTTTTGTGATAGGTAATTTTGATGTCGCCTCAATAGGTTTTGGGCCCTTGCCTGTCGCGGGTATTTGACCCACCCACACAAGTGAGGTACCATTTTTCTCGGAAGACTTTGGGAAATGCGGGGTGGGTGGAATTTTGTGGATTCACACAGATTCCAGAACTTTCCACCTCAGAAATGTGAAGAAAATGTGTTTTTTTTGACAAATTTTGAGGTTTGCAAGGGATTCTGGGTAACAGAACCTGGTGAGAGCCAGACAAGTCACCCCATCCTGGATACCCTGGGTGTCTAGTTTTCAAAAATGTATAGGTTTGCTAGGTTTCCCTAGGTGCCGGCAGAGCTAGGGTTCAAAATCTACAGCTATGCACTTTGCAAAAAAAGGGCCCGTTTTCACCGTGAAAATGTGATGTGTCCACGTTGCTTTTTGGGCTGTTTCCTGTCACGGGCACTAGGCCTTCCCACACAAGTGAGGTACCATTTATCTCGGAAGACTTTGGGGAACGCGGGGTGGGTGGAATTTTGTGGATCCACGCAGATTCGAGAACTTTCCACCACAGAAATGTAAGGAAAATGTGTTTTTTTTGACAAATTTTCAGGTTTGCAAGGGATTCTGGGTAACAGAACCTGGTGAGAGCCAGTCAAGTCACCCCATCCTGGATTCCCCTGGGTGTCTAGTTTTCAAAAATGTATAGATTTGCTAGGTTTCCCTAGGTTCCAGCAGAGTTAGGGTTCAAAATCTACAGCTAGGCACTTTGCAAAAAAGGGGTCCGTTTTCACTGTGAAAATGTGGTGTCCACGTTGCGTTGTGGGACATTTCCTGTCGCGGGCACTAGGCCTACCCACACAAGTGAGGTACCATTTTTCTCGGAAGACTTTGGGGAATGTGGGGTGGGTGGAATTTTGTGGATCCACGCAGATTCCAGAACTTTCCACCACTGAAATGTGAGGAAAATGTGGTTTTTTTTTTTACAAATGTTGAGGTTTGCAAGGGATTCTGGGTAACAGAACCTGGTGAAAGCCCGACAAGTCACCCCATCCTGGATTCCCCTGGGTGTCTAGTTTTCAAAAATGTATAGGTTTGCTAGGTTTCCCTAGGTGCCGGCAGAGCTAGGGTTCAAAATCTACAGCTAGGCACTTTGCAAAAAAAGGGTCAGTTTTCACTGTGAAAATGTGGTGTGTCCACGTTGCGTTTTGGGCCGTTTCCTGTCGCGGGCACTAGGCCTACCCACACAAGTGAGGTACCATTTTTCTCGGAAGACTTTGGGGAATGTGGGGTGGGTGGAATTTTGTGGATCCATGCAGATTCCAGAACTTTCCACCACATAAACGTGAGGAAAAATGTTTTTTTTTTTACAAAGTTTGAGGTTTGCAAGGGATTCTGGGTAACAGAACCTGGTGAGAGCCAGCCAAGTCACCCCATCCTGGATTCCCCTTGGTGTCTAGTTTAAAAAAATGTGCAGGTTCACTAGGTTTCCCTATGTGCCAGCTGTGCTAGTGCCCAAAATCCACAATTAGGCACATTGATATAAAAAAGCCTGTCCCTAGTGGGATTTCTGCTGCCCTGGGGGGGAAAAGGGGGGGGGGGTTTGCCCCGATATGCTCCCAAGGGGGGCAGAAAGACTGTGGCTATTTTTTTGGGAGGTGGGGGCATTGGTATGCCCACGCATAATCGCTGTCGCCTAGTGGGCTTTCTGCCCCCCCGGGGGCAGATCACAGGCCACTGCCCCCATCTGCTCCCCCGGGGGGGGCAGAAAGACTGGAATTTCTCTGGGGGGGTGTGGGGGTATTGTCATGCCCATTTTGGGCAGCCCCCACAACTACACGAATAAAAAAAAATCCCTGGTTTCTAATGGGCTACTGCCCCCATATGCCCCCCAGGGGGGCAGAAAGACTGGAAATGTTGCCGGCGGGGTGGGGGCATTGGCATGCCCGTTTTGGGCAGCCCCCACCCTAACTAAATTGCCCAAAAAAAATCCCTGGCGTCTAGTGGGCTTTCTGCCCCCCGGGGGCGCAGATTGGGGGCTCCTGCCCCCATCTTCCCCCATGGGGGGGCAGAAAGGCTGTAATTGTGGCGGGGGTGGGGGCATTGGCATGCCCGTTTTGGGCAGCCCCCACCCTAACTAAATTGCCCAAAAAAAATCCCTGGCGTCTAGTGGGCTTTCTGCCCCCCGGGGGCGCAGATTGGGGGCTCCTGCCCCCATCTTCCCCCATGGGGGGGCAGAAAGGCTGTAATTGTGGCGGGGGTGGGGGCATTGGCATGCCTGTTTTGGGCAGCCCCCACCCTACAAACAATTGTGCCAAAAAAAAATCCCTGGCGTTTAGTGGGCTTTCTGCCCCCCAGGGGTGGCAGAAAGGCTGTAATTGTGGTGGGGGGGTGGGGGCATTTGCATGCCCATTTTGGGCAGCCCCCACTCTAATTAAATTACCTTAAAAAAAATCCCTGGCGTCTAGTGGGCTTTCTGCCCCCCCGGGGGGGCAGAAAGGCTGTAATTGTGGTGGGGGGTGGGGGCATTGGCGTGCCCGTTTTGGGCAGCCCCCACCCTAAATAAATATGCCAACAAAAAAATCCCTGGCGTCAAGTGGGCTTTCTGCCCCCCCGGGGGGGCAGATTGAGGGCTACTGCCCCCATCTGCCCCCCAGGGGGGGCAGAAAGGCTGTTATTTTGGCAAGGGGGTGGGGGCATTGGCGTGCCCGTTTTGGGCAGCCCCCACCCTAAATAATTATGGCGACAAAAAAATCCCTGGTGTCTAGTGGGCTTTCTGCCTCCCCGGGGGCAGATTGGGGGCTACTGCCCCATATACTCCCCAGGGGGCAGAAAGACTGAATGTTGCCAATTTGATAGGGGAGCAAAGCCCTTGCCCAAGGGCCGCCCCCCATCCCTGGTGTCTTAGTGGGTGGATCCCTGCTTGGGGATCGCCCTCCTGGGGCGATCCCAAGCAGGGATCCACTGGGGAGGGGTACCATTGGAAAGGGAGATTCTCCCCTTTCCAGTGATACCTCTCCCGTCTTCTCTACGTGCTCAGGGGGCTGAGATAGCCCCCTGAGCACGTAGAGTGAAACTGAAATGAGCCTAAAGGCTCATTTCAGTTTCGGCTTCTCTGAAATGACGACAGCGCGACGTGCGCGCTGATCGTCATTTCACAGAAACCAGGGAGGGGGCCTCGGGAGCTGGGGAAGCTCTTCCCCAGCTCCCGAGGCATAGGGGAGAAAAGAAATCCCTCTGCTGTCTGCAGCAGAGGATTTCGTGCTCTGTCCTCATGACGGAATGGTTCCGTCATGAGCACAGGAAGCACCGATGCTCATGACGGAACCATTCCGTCATGAGCATCGAAAGGGGTTAAACATTAACAACACTTGCAAAATTGTTAGTTGAACATACCTAGTAAAATATATGCAGTGAAAATGAACAGACATTTGCAATATTAAACACCTATATGAAATATGTTATTAGGTGAAAAACACTTACATGCACCATAACATCATGTGAATTTAAATGGAGATTGAAAACTGTAATTTGAAGTACAACAAAATACATTCAGACAAATACAGAAACAAGGGAAAAACATAACACATGAAGAAAAACACACACATTGACAACACATATTAACGATTAGTAAAGCAAGAGAAAGAACAACAATGCTACAAATTTACTAAATAAATTGAGAGCAAAATATTTATATATGGGTTTATGTGTTTTAAAAAAGGTGCAAAACACATTAGCAATAGCTAAAAGAAAAGCAAAAATGAAATTTAGGTTTAGTGGCCCTTTAAAAAATATAACTTACCAGTCTCCACTCCACCAGGGATTCCTGTCAAGCCTTCTGGAGGTAGGATCTGCAAGACATTCTCCTCCCAGGGAAAACTTTGTATGGGGGGCTGGCAAAACCACCACCAGTCCCTCTGAGCCTCCAGGTGACACTGAGGCCAGCGAGCACATTCTCCCCTGCAGGTCGTTCCACCTCTTCCTTATTTCCTCCTGTGAGCGTAGGTTTTTTGCTACAGCATTCACTTTGTCAACTATTCTGGCCCACATTTGCCTTTTCTAGTTATATTTTATACTTGGGCTCCAAACAATTGTGGCTCTACCCTAACGTTTTCATCCACCATGACAGACAATTCTCCCTCAGGAAAACAGGGATTTCTCCTCCCTGCCATTATGAGATAATATGCTTAAATTAATTTATTAACCCACAAGATAATTAAAAAAAGAGAAAATGGACAAGAAACAGAGAAAGCAAAAAAACATTTGACTTCACTGGAAAAGTGATCAGCAAAAAAGTTCTGCTGCAGTGGAATGGCAAAGGATTATGGTCTGAAAAGGAATGTGTTTTATAGTGTGGTATGCAGGTGAAAACAATTAGCCAAAACACATCAGGTGTGTGATGCTGGAATTCATCCAAAAGCCCTAGGAATAGTAAAATGTTGAATGCATCCCATGACTGAATCAATCCATCGGCAATGTGCCACTAAAACAACACCAGCACAATTGTGAAATCTAAATAACCTCGGCACAATTCTACCACCCTGATGGCGATGAAATAATGTTAACCAGCAGAAGAGTCCACTGCGTCAACAGCGGTGAACTGTTTACATGACGGAAAACACTCTGTCAACGCGGACGGTGGATCAGCCTGCCCACTTCTAAATATGGCAGGTGGGAATCAGTCAGCTCAATGGACTACTTGTTAACTCCACCATGGAGGGATGACGGGAGTCCCACCATGATCTAAATCAGGCCCTTAATTATTAATGGTAAAGACATGCCGCAATTGGGAAAATGCCCCATAGCAGTAGTATGTGGATGATGCAGACCTATTATCTCGGACTGCTAATAGATTATAAAGACTTTTTTTAAATATCTTTTTTTTTTAAGTTTTCATAACAGCAATAAACAAACCTACAGATGACAAGTGTGCTGGAGATCGCATGCACAGTTATTTCTTGACGCATCATATCATTATACCTTCTCTTCAGATTCAGCTTGGTACATTTAACTAATATGTTCACATATCATCAACATAGTACCATTTCTCATTTTATACAGTATTTTCAGCAAGTAGAGGTCGTACCACTTTATAATTTGTTTATGGTGGTCTTTCATTGGGGGGAACTGGAGATTTCTGACAAATATCCACCATGTCGCCAGGTCCTCCATGAGTTTGTCATTTTTCTTGGTTAATGTCATGCAGATTTCTACGGCCACTCTCCATTCGTGGTTGTTTTCCCTGCTGTTTCCTGCTCTTCCCGCTGTTTTTCTCTCAATCCCCACCCTCCCACACAGCCCCTCCCACCCCCAGGACTACTTATCGAGGTTGCTGCATGCCCACACAGTGAGCACGCTGACGGTGTGCCAAAGGCAAGCCCGTCTACACCCGGACTGTGCCCAGCACCAGGACCCATAACCCTCCCTCCACCCGCCGATACACCGCCAGAGAACTCTGAGAGCTTAATCCCAGACATTGAAGAGACAGCTGCCTCACCTCCGCACTACGATCAACCAAAAGACCTTTCACCTGCTGACACTGCCACTTCTCCTGCAACACAGCCTACGAAGGATCCCACGCCAGTTCCTCCCAGAAGGCCACGAACATGCAGAACCACTTCAATGTATCTAGCTCAACACCCATTCCTACTGCAAGCACGCCATGGAAATCTGGGACACCATCACCACCATCTCCACTTACATTGCCTTCATCACCAAAATGTGGCTTACCTCTCCTTGAACCAGACATCACCATTGCCACTTCCGACAGATACAAGGTGATACACCGAGACCTCACCAACAAACAAGGCAGAGGTGTCACCATCATCCTTAAGGAAACCATCGGATGCACCTTCACCAATGACGTCCCCATGCCTCTCATGGAGAACATCAACTTCCAACTACAGACATACGTGAAGACCACAATAGAGGCACCCTCGTCTACAGACCCCCTGGGACCCGACCAACTTTCTGCGATGCCATCTCCAACCTCATCGCCCCCCTGGCCATTGACTCCCTCCACTACTTCCTACTCAGTGACCTCAACTTCCACATTGATGACCCCAATGACGCCAACTCTATCGCCCTCCTGTAGAACCTGAACAACGTTGGCCTCACCTCACTGGTCACTGAACCCACGCACAATGCCGGACATACACTCGATCCCATCATCACCTCCAGCAGCGGAATCAAATTCAGCCACACCACAGAACTCACCTGGACTGACCACGCCATCGTGCACTTCACCATCTCCGACGCCCAACACACCATTACTAAGCATCACATCTCCTGCCACTGCAGCTGGAGCAAGTTCACCTAAACCCAGTGGACACAGGCCCTCACCACCACCCAACCCAAAGACTAAGCAGACCTCAACCAGGCCGTCCAGAACTTCTCCACCTGGATCACTGACTGCGTCGACAGAGTTGCCCCACTGAAACCAACAAAAGCCAAAAAACCTCAAAACATGACAGCTGGTTCAACCTAGCGCTCAGGACCACCAAGTGCAACTGCTATCAACTGGAGAAGTGATGGCACATCATGGAGAATCCCTCCGACAGAGCTGCCTACAAAACAGCCCTCAGCAACTATCACCAGCACATCAAGGAAGCGTAGAAAGCAGCCATCACCACCCAGATCGACACCCCGTGGTCAACCACACTAAGGAATAGTCAATGAATTCTCCAACCTGACAGCCAAAGAGAACACCATTCACCCCTTCCAAGAACTCTGCGATACCTCTCAGACTACTTCCACAAAAATATTGCCACCATTTACAACAATTTTGACCCCAAACCCACCACCCTCAAACCTCTAGAACCTCAACTAACCAGTGAACACCAGCCAAACACTCACCACCTGGTCTCCATTCACCACCGAGACCACCACAGCCATCATGTCTTCCATCCACTCCGAAGCGCCTTTACCACCTCTTCAACCTTGGAACAAACCCACTCAGCATGGAACTCACCAGCATCCTCAGCACCTCCATCAACACTGCAACCTTTCTGAACGGATGGAAACACGTGGAAGTCAGGCCCCTCCTAAAGAAACCCTCCTCCGACCCTAGTGGTCTAAAAAACTTATTGACCAATCTCCCTGCTCCACTACCTAGACAAAGTACTCGAGAAAGCCTTCAACCATCAACTCACCAAATTCCTGGAACATAACCACCTACTAACGCCTCACAATCAGGATTCCATGCCAACCACAGCACTGAGACGTGCTGATTGCTGCCACAGACAACATCAGAAGTCTCCTCAACCACAGAGAAACTGTGGCCCTGATTTCTGCAGTGTTCGACACCGTCTCCCACAACACCCTCATCAACACACTCTATAACATCGGCATACAATAAGATGCCCTCAAGTGGATCGCCTCCTTCCTCACAGGATGTACACAGAGTACCTGACTGCCTCCCTTCACCTCCGCACCCAAGCACATCATATGCGGTGTACCCCAAGGCTCATCACTCAGCCCCACCTTATTCAACACCTACATAACCCCCCTCGCAGACGTCATCAGGTCCTCTGGCCTCAACATAATCTCCTACGCATATGACACTCAACTTATCCTCTCACTCGCCGAGGAGCCCAGGAATGCCAAAGCCATTTTCTCCAGCTCCATGACCAACATAGCCAACTGGATGAGAGACAACTGCCTCAGACTGAACTCTGACAAGACAGCTCTACTGATCTTCGGGAACAACATCTCCACCTGGGACCACAGCTGGTGGCCAGCTGAACATGGACCAACCCCTACACCAACAGACTATACCCACAACCTGGGGATCATCCTCGACAACCAACTGACCATGAAACAAGAAGTCAATGCAGTTGCCTCCTTTTGCTTCCACACTCTTCACATGCTCCACAGAATCTTCAGATGGAAACCAATCAACACCAGAAAGTTTGTCACTTAGGCCCTCATCCACCAGCCGCCTTGACTACGGCATCTCCATCCATCCTAAGAAGACTCCAGACCATACAGAACATCGCAGCCAGACTCATCTTAGACCTTCCCAAATGGTCACACATCACCCCCACCTTAGAAACCTCAACTGGCTCCCCATCCATAAGAGATGCCAGTTTAAGATCCTCACGCACGGCTACCAAGCCATCCACTATCAAGGACCATCCTACATCAACCATCGACTGAAATTCCATCAACCCCCAGTCAGCTTTGTTCCTCCTCACTCGCCCTTGCCCTCACCCCCTGCATCCATCACAGCCAAAGCGCGGGCTGCTCCTTTTCCTACATCGCCACCAAGACCTGGGACGACCTGCCCCTCCACTTCTGAACCGCACCCTCCATGGCAGCCTTCAGAAAGAGACTCCCGACCTGGCTTTTTGACTGAGACATGGCATTCTCAGCACCCAGATACCCCTATGGGTGAGAGTGCTGCACTTTACAAATGCTGATTGATTGGTGAAGGGACCTTTTTTGTCCCCAAGGCTCTGAACAGGAGTCCAGCAAACTAACCCTTGAAGTCACTCTGGTAGTCCTGGGTTGGGGTGATGATGCAGTGCTCAAGCAGCAGCTGGGGAGGGTCAAGGCAGGCTCCAGTCAGCAAAGCAATCCTTTCAGGTGCAGCAAAGCAATCTTGTGGAGTACACAGCAGGCCACAGCTACAGGCAGTCCTCCGAGAATCCTTCTGTAGGCCTCTACATGGCACTTAAAAGTACATTGAATATGCCAATCAGGAGGGGGTGGTCTCGCCGAGCAGCAAGATGGCCGCCCGTTAAGAGGGCTCTGCCGGCTGAGACATCATCCGTCACTTATCCTAAGCCAAATGGGACATGAGACTAGAAAAAACTGAACTACACAGCACAACAAACGACTGAGCATCTGATGTGCCTAAAATCAGCACTCCCCGCGGCTCCCGTCCTGCTGCGGACGACGTGATGCAGCGAGCCCCGCCGCGGCCCCGAGGGCAGGAACGGGGCCTTGTTCCCTGGGACGCCAGAATCACCCGACGGAGACTTTGGCGACGCTGATTCCTGTAGTCGGACCTGCCGTCGATGCACTGGGCCACAAGTAAGGAGCGCAGGGACAGAGAGTCGATTGCTTCCATCACCCCCTTGCCGAGGTGCCGCGCCCGGCGCTGGTGGCGGGGCAAGTGCGGAGATACTGAGCATCAGCAAGCGGGCCCGGCCTGGGTCTTGGAGCTACCAGGGGTGCTGGTGCTTGCGGGACCGGGACGGCCAGACGACTACACATGGGAATGCCAGTCTGGGCCCGCGCCATGCTCGGCCTCAGCGGCGGTAAGGAGGTGTCGAGGAGGCTGGCAGCCATCACCGCGGGCGGGTAGCATGTACAGCGTCATCTTATGATGCCCTGAAAGGAACCACCACCGCTGACCCGGAATGGCCACTCCACATCGGGGAGCAGGTCCAGACTAGGCAGCCACCCCCCATTCTCACCTGGGCGTATCATCTGAGGTCTTCCGGACCCGACCACAAGGAGATGCTGGGGGCTCAGGGGGAGGTACAATCAGCGTGAGCCAGGAGCGGCGGCCATCAATAAATCAGGTAGGCCTGCTCCCCCCCTGGTCAAGAACGGCCTAGCATATAAGGAGTCGGTAGCCAGGACAAATGAACGAAGGCCCAGAACACTATCTCTCCCCCCTGGCAGCGTGAAGCAGTGTACAGGAGCTCACCAAGATCCAGACTTATGCCCCGGAGAAAGTAAGCAAGGCCCTCGCTGTCTTGCTGAGTGGAGGGGGGTGCTGACTGTGAAAAATCACAATTGAGGTGGTAATATAATTTCTTGAGTGCATAGAATGAGTGCAGGTGGTTGGAGGGTCACTCCAGAGCCAAGGCACTTACCTGCCCCGTCAGGGACATAACCGAGGCCTCCTTACCTGAGACATTGGTCGCTCCACAAGGGATTACTACATGGAACAAATAAAGTAAGCTTGTACCGACAAGGATCGACCACAGCTGGCCGTATTGCAACAGCAGCCCTCGACTTACACAACCCAGAAACACTTTAGCATCGCCACTAATACGGCAAATTCAAGTAGTCTGCGAGTACGAAGACACGCAAAATCCCATCAGGGTGTAGGCCTGTGCTCACCGAACCACGTCCAAGGCTGCAAACCTACACGTGGCAAACACCATGGGGAAACATGACACGAAGCAAACCAAATTAATGTTTGAAAATAAAAGGCATACCCGGCAATTAGACGTTGATGCAGAAACGGATAATGAGCATGGAGCAAGAGAAGAAACCGAGGGGACCAATGATGACCTGCGCAATCTCCTGATAGAAATGAAGTCCAGCCTAAAAAACATCGACTCCAAACTGGATATCCTCACAGCCCAAATGGATCAAGTCAAAAAACAAGTGGACACACATGAATTGCGCATTGACTAACTCAAAAATCAAAATACTGAGTCGCATGAATTTCAAGCAGAGACCAAAGAACAAATACTCCACATGGAGAAAGTGCTCAATATCATAAAAGCAAAAAACGAAGACCTTGAAGCCCGCTCCCGCAGAAATAACCTGCGTATAACAGTAATACCCGAAACCACAGCAACAGGCAAGATGGAACTGTTTGTGGGGGAACAGCTCAAAGATATTGAACTGTCAAATATGTTCATAGTAGAACGTGTCCACCGATCCCTCGGCCCCAGACCTCCGGTGGGAACCACCCCTAGACCGATCCTGACCAAACTACTAAATTATCGAGATAGGGACACCGTACTCGGGAGCCAGGGAACGGGGCCAAATCTCCTACAAAGGGAATAACATCTCCTTCTACTCAGACTTTACCCCCAATGTTCAGGCAGCACGACGAGAGTTTATTCCAACCAAATGTATACTGCAGCAGGCTGGCATCCCCTACGCACTACTGTACCCTGCCAAGTTGAAAGTTACTCACGACAACAATGTACACTATTTCACAGACGCTAATTCAGCTCTCAAATATGCGAAACACATCGGAGGATCCAAGAAACTAGCTGCTGCGACCATCAGTAGACAAGCAGCGGACAATGGCATCAACGATAATGATTAGCACTAATGTCCTGTACCCTCTTGTACTCTGGTGAACTTCAACATCTCATGCTCAGTCTGCGGAGACCCTAAAGGAACATTCACCTACTCCTGCTTGCGGGATGCCGATAATTTTTTTTACAGTATAGTCATTAATTATGTCTTCTGTCTCTTCATCTATACCTCAGCCACCCAGCCTCACAGCTGGGCTGTATGCCGGAGCCTCCACACCACCAGGGAGAGCTCCCAAATTCCACTTTTTCTCAATTTGGTTTGTTGTTTTTGTTTTATGTTGATGTTAGGGAAAAATGCAGACTCAACCTAATTGGGGGGGTTGTTGTGGGAGAGGGAGGGAATTTGGGGGAGTAGTTATAGGTTTGAGGGGAAATTGGCTGCAACACCACAATGTATGCATGCCATATTGTACAAATACCATGGCACACTGCGATGCCATTCACTGTACTGCTACCATGAACATTCCTCTCAGGAAAATTGTTTGTCAAGAAGATGAGACCAGAGTGTAAAGTGAAGCCACATCTCTGACAGTTTTCATATACATTGTGCGGTTTGTTTCCTGTATCAAGTGTGAAAACAAAAAATTCTGACCGTGCAAATTTGTTTTTGACACCTACGCACTGCTTTTCCTGTAAATATGGTAATTTAGAAGCTGCGAAGCAAGGTGAGGGAGGTGTGGTGGTTGGGAAACAATGGACAGTGGGTAAAAAACGGACAGCGAACACAAGTGAAAGGGGATACTCCTAATCGAATGAAGGGTGAGCCTCGTTAGCTTTACTAAAAAGTAAACTGCAAAACTTAGGGGCATATTAGCAAGGGCCTTATCGCCGCTTTAGCGACACTTTTTGCCGCTAAAGCGGCGATATTTCTATCGCCCTATTAGCAAGCTGTCGCTACAGCTTTATGGCGAAAGCGACCGTTTTGGTGCCGCTTTGCATGTCAGCGATATATATCGCTAATGACATGCAAAGTAGACGTTCCCAACTAAAAGCGACTGAAAACAGTCGCAAACACAACTTCCCCTATTAGCAATGCCCGCGAGCAGATAAAAACTCGCGCTAACCGCGAATATCACTAGAATCTAACACCTGCTAAAAACCTGACTTAACCATTCTAGTCAATGGGAGGTGGATTGTAAGGTTAAGTCCTCACCTGCCTATTAGCAAGCTTCTCATTAGCGCGTTGAATTTATCGCTGGATTTCTCGCTATTGCTGAGTTTCGCCGCTATCGCTGGATTTTTATCGCCTTGGAGATAAGCGTTGATAATAACGTGTTATCTCCGCGATGAAATCCAGCGATAGCCGGAGATAAAAAAAACAGCGCTAAGCGCGCTTTGCGATAATTATCGCAATTCCTTGGTAATATCCCTCTTAATCGTTTTAAGTTCATAAAAGCCACATGCATGTCTGGAACAGGAGTGCCTTGCAGTCACTGCTTGAATTGGCATGAATATCAAAATAATAAAACAGACAAGGATTATTATTTTCTTTTTTGCAATTTTATCTAGCGCAAACACGGAAGGCAGCGAAGCGCTTTACAGAAGCATAAATTAAATGACTGTAGGGCACATTCACTTTTTGTTATAGGCATGGGGAAATTAAGTGATTTGCCGAGAATCACAGGATGTTGAGATGACGCTGAGACTAGAACCGAGTCCCCAAGTTCTAAAGTCAGCAGCTCTGCCCATTACGCCACATCGTCTCTCTCAATTGCGGCTACCATTTCTCTCGGGTAAATTGTTGGTCAAGTGGATGAGCAAGGAGTCACATCTCTGACAGTTTTCATTTATATTGTGCAGTTTGTTTCCTGTATCAAGTGGGAAAAAAATGTATGTCTGCGCAAATATGGTTCTGACACCTGCACATTGCCTTTCCTGTAAATATGGTAATTTCGAAGCAGGAAAGCAAGGTGAGGGAGGAGTGTGGCAGTTGGGAAACAATGGACAGCAGGTGGAAAACAGACAGTGAACACAAGTGAAAGGGCGCAGTAATAATGAGAGGAGGGCGGGGTAAAGTAGAGGGACTGTATTAAAAAAAAAAAGCAGAGCTACGCAAATAACATGCAGTTGCCAAACAAGCTCGCTCACAAAGAAAAAAGTAGGTAAAAAAAAGCATATGAAAAGGAGTACTTGGGCCAACTCTACTGATAAGAAAAACACATGCCGAACAACAGGAAATAGCCTGCTGCAACCAACCGAAACCGAGAAAAACAAAGTGGCAAGCATACCAATGAATGAAAAGTAAGGGCGGGCTGTAAGCCCCTTTTAAGGTGTATACTGATTACATGAGACTTCACAAGCACAGCACAAGCGCTGTGCAGACGAAACCTAAAAAGGGAAGATATATGAAGCCTTATATTGCTGGGCTTTCAGAAATCCCTATATAAGTGAGCTGGACTGTGCTTATATTGAATGCGAAATTATTAGCAGAGACATTTTAATGGAACAAAGACCTGTAATATACTTAAATATAGGAGGACTGATAGCTGACAGTAAGTTTTTGCAAACTTGATATTAGCCGCTTCAGTTTAAACAGGTCCACTAACTGCCATCATCACTCTTTATCTTCATTAGTACATATTATGCCTTGTTTGCTTAATTAAGCGTTAAAGAGAAATTTTTAAAGGCAAGGTCGCAGAGGAAAAAGCTCCCCTAAAAAGGATGGCAAATTGAGATACACAATTGGATTCAACTTAAAAAAATAGCAGGGATTTCACCGATGCTGGCATCACAGTCATTAATGAGTCAGTCAGAAACAACCATTAGCATTAGGTAGGAAAGCTACACATGGACGAAGTCCAAAGTCTATGCCCAGAAAGGCCTCAGCGTCGATCGGATGCTGCTCAGTGTTGGTCCTGGCGAAGCCCGCTACTGGAAGACAGATTTCCTTCATCAGGGCAAACCAGCAAGTTGAGGCGACCGGAGATTTGATGTTGATGGGTGTGGCTGTGACGGTGACCCCGGTCTCTGTCGGTTCACCAGGCAGAAAGTTGTTAAAAAGTCCCAACGTTTGATGTTTAGTCTAGAGGAGTACACTATAACACCAGTCAAGGGTTTCAAGACTTCAGGAATGCCACTTAGGGGTCAGGACTCACTCCAACAGACATCACCAGCAGGGTCCAGGGCTTGGGCAGTTGCAATTGGTCTACTGGGTTCTTTCAGGAAAATGTTTTTCTTTAAGCTTTTGTGTCCCTGTTGCTTAACCGGAGGTCAGTCAACTGACCCTTGGAGTCCACTTCTTTGTCTTGGGTATAACTGGGAGCAGTAACAGCCGATAAGGTTCTCCTCACTGCTCTCAACAGGAGGTGCAGCCCTTCTTTCATCTTTCACAAGTCCAGTAGTGATCTGAAGAGGATGAACACTGGTGCCACATTTATGCCTGGTATTAACCTGTGGGTGTGGGTGATACCTGGCCCCTTTCGGAGCAATGGGGTAAAACGTCCCAGGGGTCATCGCATTCATGAACACTATGCCAAAAAGCTGAATTTCCTTACACCCCTCAACACTGTCCAAATGTATTGGTGGTGTCCCTGCCCTTCCTGGGGTACCACATAGAACTATATGCAGATTTAACAGCCCTTCACAAGGGATTGTGGGGTGTTCCATCGCCAAGTGCTTTAATAATCATTGAAGTGGATTTTCTGAAATGCTTTTTCCCTTATAATTTTGGATAACAGTGGATTGGCACCTCACTTCTGAGCTTTTTTCAAACCTGGGTCCCCATGTCCAGTTGGGCACCCAGGTGCTGGTTATTGTTGTGGGCCACCCGGGGGTGTGTGCCTCAAAGCCCCGTTGCCTTTGCCAGCTCCATGCAGCTTCAATGATCTTGCAATAGAGCCAGCAACACTCTTTTTTCTCCCATTTGTCTTTCTTTCCCACCCAGAGGTGGAAGCAACTTTGTTCTCGACTGTCCATGATGACTTTGAGCAGCAGGGAGTGTGTTGGCATGTCCATTCCAATCAGACATGGTCTTGGGGGACAGTCAATGCTCCACACAATTGTTGGTGTCCCCAGGAGTGTCTTCTAAAGTGTCTCTTCCTTGTACAGGTGTGTTACACCTGTCAGCATTAGGGTGGTCTTCCCCCAAACGTTTTGCCTTCCTCCTCTACTTTTTTCTGATCTCATTTTTGCTGGACTTAGAACTCTGGGCACTCTACCACTTCTGACCAGGGCTCAAGTGTCTGTGTTCACTCATATGGTAACATTGGCTTATCCCCAACTGGCCTATTTGATTTACTTTTAAGTTCCTAGTAAAGTTGTACTACATGTACCCAGGGCCAGTAAATCAAATGCTACTAGTGGGCCGCAGCACTGATTGTGCTACCCAATTAAGTAGCCCCTTTGAACATGTCTCAGGACTGCCATTGCAGCCTGTGTGTGCAGTTTTTAAACTGCCATTTTGACCTGGCAAAATAAACCTCTTGCCAGGCCCAAATCTTCCTTTTTAATAATATAAATCACCGCTAGGTTAGGCCCTGAATGGCATAGGGCAGGGTGCAGTGATGTAAAGATGTAGGACAAGTATTTTAAGCTTTACATTTCCTGGTAATGAAAAACTCTTACATTTGGTTTTTTGCAACTTCAAGGCCTATCTTTCTTATAGGATAACATTGGAGTTAACCTATTACACTTAATAAGCTGTATTTTCCAAATGGGAGCAGGTAACCAGTTCATGTTTCGTGTATTTGGAATTGTAATGAAAAATGCTCTCTCATGATAAAGTCAGATTTTAAATTATAATTTTGAAAATGCCACTTTTAGACAGTTGGCATTTTCCTGAATTAGCTATTTAGTGCCTGTAGACTGCCCCTGGGTCACAAGAAGGGTGTAGCTAACAGTTGGGCTTTTTTGTATTCCTCCTGGACAGCCACACACATGAGAGAGCTTAGGTGGTCCTGGAGGAACCATCACTTGCAAGATGGGAGGGCAGAGCTGAGCACAACCCTACTTATACTTGAATATGTTGTGTCGTGCTTCCACAGAAAGGGTTGCATACCCCCTGCAGGTAGGCTGGAGCCAGGACAGGGAAGGCAGGATGCCTAATGACTTCAAAGGGAAACCTCTAGAAGCTTCTCCCACCTTCCAGAGGGAGGGCACCAGGTATAAATATTGGACCTCAGACACAAACTCTTCAGTACACTTCTGTACTTCTGGATACTCTGCCAGGAAGAAGGACTGCTATGCTGCTGAAAGGACTGCCATTCTGCTGGACTTGTGCTCTGGAGGACTGCTGCCCAGCTGTGCTGACCTGCAGCCCTTTTGCTTGGATGAGAAGTACTGGACGTGCATCTGTTGAACCTAGGACCCCAAAGTGACTCCAAAGGCTAGTTGGCTCGCCTCCTGACTAAAGCCTTAGGGACAGAAGGCTCTAACAACCTTGACTTTGCCAACTGTGAGTCTACCTTGCCAAGTGGTGCCACCCCAGTCCTAGACCTTTTGAACTGGGCCTAAGGTGCTCTACTAGCCTCTGTGGATTCAGTGACACCAACGCATCTCCTCTCCCGTGCAGAGCAATCACAAGCAGAAGTGACGCATTGCCTCTGCTCCAAGGGTTCTCCAGAGACAAAGTACTCTGCATCGACCTCGCAGCCTGCGTCAGAACCACCGCCTGTGTGAAGCTTTCTCTGTCGCAGGCCTTCACATATCTTGTCGATGGCAACCTTGACAATGCAGCAGGTTCTCGCATTGCAGCATAACAGCTCTTCGGTACTGATGCATCACCTCTACTGCACAAATGTGTTGTGTCGACGCTGGACTTCGCATCGCAAGCCCTCATCAATGGTATCCTCGACAATGATGCACCACCTCGCACAGCATCTCTGCACCACCTCAAAACTGACACATAGCGTTAGCTATGCAGCGCATCCTTGCCGCAGGACCTTGCAATCCTCCCCAACCAGAACTTAAGGTACTTTTCTTGAGCAGGCCTAACTGGGTCTCTGTAGCCAGCCCGCGCTCCATCGCGGTCAGCCTGAACTTGCGGCTTTGTCCCTGTCCGGTGCAACCTGATATCCACAGATGGAGTGTCTTGCTCTTTGGTACCAAATTCTCACTAAAAGCTTAAAACCTGCATATCTCCAGTTCTACAGATTGGATGTTTGTTATTTTGTTCTTGTTTTAGTTAATAAAAATAACTCTATTTTTCTAAACTGGTGTGGGATCCTTTTGTGGTGTGTTTCACTGTGTTCCTGCATGAAGTGTTGCATAAATACTTTACATATTGCCTCTGAGTTAATCTTGACTGCTCTGTGCCAAGCCATCCGAGGGTTGAGCACCGGTTAAGTTAGGGTTTGCTTTTGTTTTCACCCTGAAAAAGATTGTGGCTCCTGCTTAATTAGGGTTTCACCTCCCCTCAACTGGTAACCCGATTTGTTACAAAGGGTTTTCTAGGGTGCCACATCATCACTCTACCCCTGCCCCATCCCTCCTGAATAGCAAACTGGGACAATTCAACATGCTGACTTCAAGTGGTCTCTGAACATACCTTCACTGGGAGCCTCAGCTCAACCTCCAACTGACACAGCTGCCTCTGCTGATCACACCCATTCATTCAATGGCACTAGCTCTCCATTTCTCAGCCCATCAAAATGTCAAAGGAAGTTGCAGGTATATTACCAGGACTGGGATCACACCCATTTATTCTACTAATTGGTCTAGCTCTCCATTTCTCAGGGCAGAAAGAAGATTGTCATTGCCTTCTGTGATAAGAAGGATTTCTGCTACCTGTAAGAGAAACATTGGAAACACTGTTCCTACTGCTACATGAAATCTGTATCCAAAGGCTTGCTCTCAAGCACTGAGAAGGAGTCAATTCCCGAATTTTATCCATGATAACATTTGCACATGGCTCTTAGTAGATTCACTACTTTCCACTAAGTGGATGCTAAGGAGTTGACAAAGTCCATCAAGAAAAAGATGCTGTTCCAAGAGAACAGAATCTATAAGATCCAGTCCTAAAGTTCTATAATAGAACCAGGGTTTAGTAAAACAGCTTTATCAACTCTTGATTTTATGAGCATGTCACACCTTAGTCAATGAACCACAGGGTAATATATTTTGCATATGTTTAACCCTCTGCAAGCCTTGCCCATCCTGTGACATCTTTGTTTTTAAAACAGATCTGCTCCTAATTCACCAACTCTTTGAGGCTGGCATATTCATTATCAACACAGTCCCCATGGACTTTGCATTGTGGTACAGTTCTCTACATCTGCCAGAGCATGCAACTCTGAATCAAAGCATCAACTGAGAGAAGACTTGACTGCTGTTGAGGGTATTTATTTTTAAACAATTTTGTATAGCCAGGTGTTAGCTGCATAGGCGGCAGAGAGCTTCACATCTAATAAGAAAAAACGTACAACAGCTTCAGTTACATTTACTTAAGGATGGCGTTACTACACAAGCTTAGCTATGGCTACAGGCATCCTCAAGGAATAGAAAACAGGTAAGCATTATATCAGTGTGAGAGGAGTCACCACATTTGTTGGGGAACGAGTGAGGCCCAATCCTCTTCCCCTGTTATGCACTTCTGGGACGGAAACAGGTCCTTAAAGTAGCATGAAAGTCAAGTCCTGTTCTACAGGGACACCCACATTTTATGTTCCCTGGTGCTAGTGGGCTTTCTCTGCAGATGGGGGACTGGCCAGGGGAATGTAAATCCTTTGATTTGCTTCTCAGTGAAAGATACTTCTCAGATACTTGTTTCCATGAAGGTGGAGTTAGCCCCAATGCCAAGGGTGGTGCTCTCCCATTTCATGTTCCTGGTGGTCAGTGGATAGATTCCTATCTAGGGATTGTGCTCCTGCCACGATCCCCAAAGGAATCTCTATGTGAGAAGCATTGTTGAGAAGGGAGAGTTTTCAAATGGTGACTTTCCCATGGAACTTGTGGCCTATGAAGCAAAGTTTTGGCGCTAACGCTTGGGCCTAGCGCTGTCAGCAACAGCATATCCCAATTTCCTTAATGGAAAGGGCAGAGCACCTGGGGAGCATTGACATCACCTATATTTCACTGCAGCTTCTTGTTATTGAAGTGACTACTAATCTGAGTGTTAGATGACACAGGTAAATGTGTGGTTATTTCGTGATAAGGTTAGTAAACATTACAAACTTTGTAAAAATAGAGAGCAATAGAGTTCTAACAATAGTAATGCTATACTTGCTATAACTTTGAGGGTATTTTCTCCTGGCTATTTACTAGGACAATGTTTTTTGTCAGCTACTTCAATGACATCATAGTCAAATAACTGATCTCCTTCTCATTCTTTGTCCATTAGATCAATTGTGTGGAGAGAAGTCAAACAATACCTAATTATGTGAAATTCCTCCTTACAAAGGAACTACATTTGTCAAGTACTTAATTTAAAATACACAAAATATAATGGATTGGTAATTAAATATGATATTTTACCCAGTAGTAATATGATATGGGCCTGTAATTTGTTTGTAGTTCTTAGGTCTACACATGCATCAATCAATTTATGAGGGCCTAGTTACAAAGCAAAATATGGCCTTAAATGTAATTTTATAACCGAATTGACCACCGTTACGACTGGCAGGAATTCAGAAAGGTATTCCTGGAAGGCACATGCGCTTTCATGGGTGTGGGTGTGGAGATCACCACCATTATCTCCAAACCCGTAAATCCCATTTAAGGCGTTGGATTGAGGGCATTACTAGCTCTTCGTAAGCATGATTAGCCATGAAACTTTGCAAACACCTACAAACTAGTACATTTGTGATAGTCACTCCCCTTACCATCCTGTAAAAGGTAATTTATTTAATTCAGCCTAGTGCTGGAGTAAATATTCTTTCCAGGGTTCACAGTGAAATTATTCTTCCCAGAGTATGGTGCAGGTGTGAGAGAAGAGGTATTTCCATGAGGAAAAACATTTTCCTATGGTGAACAAAGAAGCAACAGATTTTTTTCATGGGGCAGAAATGCTCTTCTACAGATTATTCTTACAGAGCGAACTTTGTGCAGAGGGAATGGATAAAAAAAATCACATTAATTCCAAATGAATCTGCATGGAAACCTGAACCAAGGGGAGCTTTTGATGTGGATTACTATAGTTTTATATTAATTCCAAAAAGTAGAAAATCTGAATCCAGACTAGATTTCCTACTTTTTGTGAATAAGTTCCATATTGTCTTTCCTCACCTCTAGACACTAATGATGGAATGACATCCAACAACAAATTGCAAAACAAGCAGTGCATGGTTTGGTTACACCCTCAGGCTTGCACCAAGATGTGGAGAATAAATAGGCGATCTTGAATGTGCATGGGTTGGAGAAATCCATACAGTATAGTTAATTATTTACCAGACAGAGCACAGACCTATCACATTAGCTAGTAAATATCCAATTATAGATATGTTACAAGCACTGGATGGTCTTGGCCAGATCGCCCCCCTTTTTGTGACGACAGAGATGGATTTCTGTATTTCCTGTGTAACAAGTACATTTTAGATAATACTCGGGGGTGAAACTTCAGGGGGATGTTTGGGGGGGGTCACTCCTACATAATGAATGCCTTTACATTTGCTAGTTGGGTCCAGATACTCCTCGTTGGATTTAGTAGTGTTTGTTTTGGTATCCCATGGGCTCATAAAAACTCATAACATGGGGGTGTGGTTTCGGCGCCGACCAAGATGGCGGCGTGATCCCGGAGCTCCGAGCCGGTACTCCGAGCGCAGCTTTCTCAACGCCGGAGAGAGCCTTTACTCTTCACTACCAATGTAGGTTTGCGCCTTCCAATGATAGCGAGCAGCATTTGAACTTGGAATTTACAGTTTTTGCCTCAGTTTTCGGCACTGTTCCATCCGCGACCGTTTTTCCTCACAACGGCCACCATCTTAGCTCTGCTGCTCTCCAACGCTATTTATACCTCAGAAATGCCTAATTTATACTTTTTTGCAGCGTTTTTCTTATGCCTGATATTCATGTTGGTGATTTTCTACTCTACTCCTTTGCTTTTTCAAATGCTTTTTGGGCATTTAAAGGAGCTGATAGATTGTTTTTATTAGATGGTCGCCATTTTGTGACTTCTTCATACCTCCAGCATATTTCTTCTTCTTTCTTGGAAGCGCTTGGTGTTTATCTTGTCAACATGCATAATTGACTTCCTTTTTCGTTCATTACATACCTTGCTGCTTCCCTTATGCCTTGAGAGACATGGAGTGATATCTCTATCAATGACTGCCCTGGTGTGAGTAACCTCATCGCTTCTCACAGTTTTTCAACATGATGTGACTCTCTTTTGTGATCTTGACCTGTATTTTGCTTTTTGGGTGTCCACCGCATTGCTGTGTTTGTCAACGACATAAAGGACTGTGCTCGTTTTTCAAGTTTTCATCGGATACCTAGTGGTGCTGACGCTACTTTTCAAATTGTTTTGCAAGCCTTTTCTGTGTTTTGACTTTCCTCTTATCTACATGCAGCTGGTCATTGTGGAGTTTTGGTGCTAACAGGGTGGTTCCTGAGATTTCTCTCCAGACCTGAATCTCAATTTGAAACCACTCTCCTATGGGGAGACTGAGAGATCGTAAATTAGGCCACCCTCTAAACCTGCTACACAATCTGACTCCGACTCCGCTCTCAACGATATGGAGGACATTTCTCCTCAAAAATCTGATCTCCCAACACGCGTCATTCCAAAATCGCATCTTACAAGTAAACTGCCTGCGATTTCCACCAAGCGGCCGAAAAAAGACCCTCCTTCTCCAGTGAACTCATCTTCAGCATCCATGGATATCATTCTTGAGGAAATCCGTGCTTTAAAACCTTTCATAGAGGACACCAAAAAAACATTGCAACTTCTGGATGATAAATGGTCTTCGCTAGAGTCACGTATGCTTGTTGTGGAACAAAAAAAAGATTCTCTCCAGACTCTTGTTCTTGTATTTCCACTCTGGAGTTTGAAATCTCTTTACTCAAGAAACAATCCGAAGATTTGGCAAACCGAAATTGCAGGAACAATCTTAGAATTTACGGTCTTCCAGAAAATATTGAAGGATCTAACCCAACAGTTTTCTTTCAAACTTTTTTGCCTAAACTTTTAGAATTATCTTCCATTTCTTCCCTAAATATTCAACGAGCTCACAGACTGGGTCCCAAAACTTCTGCAAGTCCTCGTGGAGTCATCATGTTTTTCTTACAATATACAGACCTTATGCAAGTTCTGTCTGCAGTTAAGTCCAAGAAACAAGTTTTTGGGGAAGGTCATCGTCTCTTTTTCTCTCAGGACGTGGCTAAGGTGACAGCTGATCATCGCAAAAAGTTTCACGATCTTCGATCTCAACTGCGTTCCCTTAATGCCAGATTTGGATTAATTCACCCCTGCATTTTCAAGGTCACTTATAAAGATAAAACTACGACTTTCGAAGATCCAACCGTCTTGCAAGAATTTCTCCGTCAACATGGAGCTATGGCTATGGACACCTCAAGACCTATTTGATATGTTTTCTTGTTTCGTTTTGTCTGACTGTTGTTTTGCTTGTATCTTTTATATCGCTCCTTGCATTATGATGTTCTACTCTTTCTTTCTTCTCTCACTTGCTTTCGCTTTCTTCTTGTACAGGTACAGTTCTTCTCTGTCATCTGCTCCCTTGTGGTCTCTTCCTTGTTGATGTTTTTACCCCTGGTTCTTCTGGAGTTCGGTGGAGTTCTGCTGGTTTCGTCGTCATCTTCTGGTGTTGCCATCCCTCACTTTCGTTTTGTGTTGTAGGTATGTGTTTCAGTCGTCATTTGTTGGACATTTTTTGTCTTCATGTTCTTTTCTATGACTTGTACTGTCTCCTTGTTCTCCGTTCTGTTCTTAATCTCCCTCAGATCCTCTGTACCATTCTCCTTTCTCCCCTAACCATTTTCCACTTCTTTTTGTTCTTTTTGGTCTTTATTCTATTACCTTCTTTGTTCACACTCTTTTTCTTCCACTTTATTTTAATTCAAAGTTTGATTTTATCACTGTTTGCTTAGAGAATGTTCATGTTAATGCTTTTTACTCACATTCAGAGTTACTACATGGAATATTAAGGGATTAAGTAATCCCATTAAAAGACAACGGGTGCTAACTCATTTAGCTAATTTAAAAACTGACATTGCACTACTTCAAGAATCCCATCTATCCGAAGCTGAAGCTTCCAAACTGAAAAAATGCTGGGTGGGAAAGTTTTTCTCTTCTCCAGCTTTAGGAAAGAAAAATGGAGTTCTGATTCTATGTCATAAGAAACTCAATGTTTCCGTTGTTCATCAAGAAACTGATTCCGATGGACGTTGGGTTATTGTTAAACTTCTTATTGATAAAATACCCTTAGTTATTTTTAATGTATATGGCCCTGTCACCGTTGATAAGGTTTTCTGGACACAAATCTCTGATAAGTTAATTTTATATGATGATGACTATATTGTTTTTGGCGGTGATTGCAATCAAATACATGACCCCTTATTGGATCGACCTTCGTCTGTCAAATTTGTAAATACTAAAATGCACTCACAATTTATCTCCTCCTTACAACGTAGGTCCCTTATCGATATTTGGAGACTTTGTCATCCAGATCTCAGAGAATATACTTACTTTTCACCTCCACATCAATCACAGTCCCGTATTGACTATCTCTTTCTTAGTAAACCTTTAGCTCAACATGTCCTTCATTCTGAGATAGGATCTATTTTAATTTCAGACCTCGCCCCAGTTTTTGTTGACTTTGATCTAATACCTTTTAGCCCACATACCGGTAGATGGCGTTTTAATAATTCATTACTTGCGGACCCTAACTTCTCTAGCCAATTCAGTTCTTTTACCTCTGAGTTTTTTGTTATTAATTCAACTCCAGACTCTTCTCCTGTTATGATTTGGGATTCCTTTAAAGCGGCAGCCAGAGGATTTATAATGAATTTTGTCTCACAAAAGAAAAGCTCTTTTGAGGTAAAATCTACCCAATTACTTCAAAAAATTAAACAATTGGAATATACTTATTACCATTCCAACTCTGAATCTTCTCTAAAAAATCTTATTAACGCCAAACTTACTTTTAACAGACTTTCTACGGAAGCTGCTTCTTCCTATCTTTTAAAGAGTATCGCTCGCTATTATGGTGGACAAAATAAAATGGGGAAAATGTTAGCCAACTACTTAAAAATAAAGAAAGAAAGAACTAGAATAGATTCTCTTCAAAGTACTAATGGGTCTCTTCTATTTAAAGATGAGGATATTTTTAAATGAATTTGTCTCCTTCTATAAAAATTTATATACTCCAGAGACTCAACCAACTCAAACAGATTTAGCCTCTTATTTTCAATCTATTAATTCTCCTCCCTCCGATTCTATTGATTTTGATTCTTTGGAACTTGATATTACATTAACTGACATCACCCATGCTATTTCGGTCTTGCGATCGAGGGAAGGCCCCTGGTCCTGATGGATTTACTGTTGAGTTTTATGAACATTTTGTTAAACTTCTTCTTCCAAATCTTTTACTCTTATTTAATTCCTTTATTACTAATGGTTCGTCTCATGGCACTTTTCAAGAGGCCATGATATGTCTAATCCCAAAGGACAACAAAGACCCTTCTCTTTGTAAAATTATCGCCCCATCTCTTTAGTCAATACCGACTATAAGATCTTTGCAAAAATGTTAGCATTACGCATCAATCCTATCTTACCTGAACTTATTGGACCTGAGCAATCCGGCTTTGTAAAGGTCGCTTATCCTCTGACAATTCTAGAGTCTTCTTTAACATCCTTAGTAAGGCTTCTTCCTTAGATTACCCTATTGCTGCCATAGCTTTAGATGCTGAAAAAGCATTTGACAGGATTGGTTGGGATTTTATGTTTCATGCTTTAAAATGGATAGGTTTTCCTCCGAAATTAATCTCCTTAATTTCATTGCTTTATTCCAGCCACAGAGCTTCTATTTTCGTTAACGGCAAAACCTCAGATTATTTTCCTCTTCTCAGAGGAGTAAGACAAGGATGTCCTTTGTCTCTGTTATTATTTGTAATAGCATTGGAGCCCTTTCTAACTAAAATTAGTCAAGATGCTCAGATCTCTGGTTTTCAACTTGATTCTCATCAGGTTAAAATGTCTGTTTACGCAGATGATATCCTTTTATATTGTTCTAATCCGACCAATTCCCTCCCTCCTTTCTTTCATCAGGTTAATACTTTCTCTCAATTATCAGGGAACCGTCTTAATCCGGATAAATGTGAAGTCTTACCACTCAATGTTTTATGCCTTAAACATTATTTCACCCATACGGGTTTTTCATGGCAAACCTCTAAAATCAAATATCTGGGTTTATGGTTTTCTTCATCTATCCCTGACACTTTAAAACTAAACTTTGATCATATTATAAAATCGCTAAATGATAATATTACTCGTTGGCATCCTCTTTTTGTATCCTGGTGGGGTCGACTTGATTCCATTAAGATGATGCTCACCCCATTGATTTTATATACTCTTTCCATGATACCTGTGCATATTCCCGGACACTATTTTAAAAAAAAATATTCACTTTTAACTAAATTTCTATGGAAGAACAAATCCTCGAATAGCCTTATCTTCTTTAAAAAAGATAAATCTAATGGAGGTCTTCGATTTCCGGATTTCAAATCTTATCACTCGGCCTTTTCTCTGAAACAAACTTCCCGTTGGCTTTCTTCAGAATTTCCCACTCATTCCCTGTGTGGTTTTCCATAGAGAAATCTATACTTTCTCCCTTTGCATTTCAGGAGTTTCTTGCTTTCACCAACAATATTTCTTCTGTACACTCTCCTATTATTTATCACTCTCGTAAGATTTTAACCCCTTTTCTCCCTTTTTCTTACCCTTCTATTGCCTCTCTGTCGCAACAACCTATTTGGCACAATAAATTATTATGCATCAAGAATTGTACCATTTATTGGAAATCTGGGAGATCCAAGGGATTACTCTGGATTTCCCAACTTTTAAATAATAATCTTCCCCTATCCTTCTCTGATCTACAAATGAAATTTTCATTACCTAATTCTTTTCGTAAACAATATAATTCTCTACTTCCTTCGCTTAATCAGTACCTTCTTGCATTACCAACTAGCCCCGCTCTTCCTATAACATGCTCCTCTCTGTTTCCCATTTTGGACTCATCCCCTTCGGCTTCTTCTATTTATAAGTGTCTGTTATCGCCCTTAGAGAGACTTAAGTCAAAAACTGAATTGGCATGGGAAAGGGATCTGCAACAATGCTGGCCAACCTCCTTATGGGATAAACTGTGGCTCAAAATTCACAAAACCTCAAGAGCAGCTAACACCTCTCAAACCTTTTATTTTGTTTATCAACGACTATTACTTTCCCCTGCAAAATTAGCTTCCTTTTCACACACTACTTCATCTATCTGTTGGTCCTGTTCTAGCTCTAATGCAGATTTAAAACATATGTTATTTGAATGTCCCAATATTGCTCATTTCTGGCAATTAGTTTGGTCCCAGATTAAAAAGCTTTTTAAAGTCAACATTTCCTTCTCTTTATCCAATATTTTTTAGGTTCCCTGTCCTCTCATTGGCCTCAATCACCAGCTAATTTTAAGTTGCTATATTTATTACTGGCTGTTGCTTTACATCTAATAACTTCCAATTGGAAACAAACTGACAAAATTACTTTCAGAGCTTGGTGGAACGCCGTATGCTTTCATCACAGGCTTGATACCAATTTTGTTACCCCTATTTCTTTAGCTATTAAGAGAGATCTCTTATGGCTTCCTCTCACTGCATATTTATCTTGGTCCGCCTCTAATGTTGTTAATGTTGCAGATGATGTCTGAAAACCGCCTTAATTTCACCATGTTGTCTTATCTCATAAAATTAAGATATTGTTATTCATGCTTATGTACTAGAATTAGTTTATATTGTGATTCTCTTAATTCCTAGGTTTTTTCTTTTATGCTTACAGTGTTTAACTTTTACCTTGTTGTTTCTTTCTCTAAAATTTCGATAGTTAGATTATGTTTTACCCCCTTTTTTCTTTTTCCCCTCCTCTTTTTATATACAGCATGATTGTTACAACGATGATTTTTCTTATTACTTAACATTTCTTATATTAATTGTAATTCTCTAAGCTTAAAATGTATATGCTGTTCTTTTTCTCTTGTTTTTCAATAAACTCAACCTCTAAAAAAAAAAAAACTAATAACATGGGCAAATTTCCCTCTTAACCCTTGAAGAACTTGTTTCGACCAGCCCCTCCTTCTTTCCCTCACACACCATTTGGTGAGCACAAACAAAGTAAATTATTATGCTACATTGGGATCTTAAGACTCTAACATGATCTGATACAGAGATCCCCTTGACAGGTAAACTTCTTTTCACTCCTTTGAGCCTAAAAATAGCTGTTTTCAGTTGTCTATTTTTATCATGTATTTGAGGTAGTATAGATTACATCACAAAACATTCTTGCCATAATGGGAAGGGGATTGCAGTAAATATAAACATCCTTTGTTCAGTAGCTCTTTTTGTTTTTATGGAAGGAGAGGGATGTGGATTTGTTGATTAGGGCAAAAGTACACAACATCCATCTTTGTGCTTTCATGTTTATAGAGGAAAGTAGTGAATATACTAAGAATCAGGTCCTTTCCATATATATGTTCACACTTCCTAGAGGCCTTTCAAGAAAGGCAACGCCAAATTTCAGGCCTCTAAATTCTAATGTGCATATTCGCACTAGCACTTTTATTTCATAAAAATGCATTATGCAAATTTTGGAGCGGATCTTTTTCTATTGCTAGAGAGCTGAATGGTGGAACAGGTGCCATGCTGTATGCCTACTGATTCTTGCAGTTTACTATTCATCACCTCTTCATGTCATTCTGTTTTTTGACTCTGCAATATAATGCACTCTACGGTACCTCTTGTGTAAAAATGTTCTCCGTGTGACACTCAAGTGTTTCTTGCAGCTATGTTCATTCTAAATATCTAGTACCTAATAAAAAATAATAACTGTGGCAGTCCAATGTCATTTGCAGTTAAGTTCATTCTGAATATTAAATATCTAATAAAACATAATAACAGCCTTGAGGTTGTACACGTACATGTATGCACCAGCACACAAACAACACAGAAACACAAATACACATAGCCACACATTGATAAGTGTCCCCACCCCTCAAGATATCTCACCACATTGAGAATTATGATTCTTAAGTTGTTACACACAGATCACTGCAGCAGACACTCAGACTATTAAACTGCAGGTGACACTGTTTGTAGAACATATGCCAAACTCACCAACCTTTTGTCATCTATTATCAATGCCCATCCTATATAACTAACAATATTTGATAAACTTGAAGCGCTTCAAGAATTTCAGTTTAGTTTTCAGAATATAGTTGTCCCTGTATTTAACACCCTTAAAAGTTAAGGCCTCTACTCTCCAAATACCCACCATTCAGTCCTGCATACCATGCTTGACACTACATCTTTTTTAGCTCGGCACACTACGAAGATAATTAAGAAATCTACGAATCGCATCCTGTGAATCTCATTGTCTAAGCTATACCCCTGATTTTACTGTTCAAGGAGTTGGCCTATTAGGTGTATGCAGATATTAAACAGGATGAGATCATCGCTGTGGTATGATAAGAAAGTATAGGATTTGAAATTCCCCATCCCATTCTTCAGATAGTTATCTCTGAGGAATACCTGAATCCCTTCAAAGGCACTCCTTGCACCTTTTCGCCATTCTTTTAGTTTCTGTGTTCCATTGTCTGGTAGTTTACAGAAGGTTGTGTAGAAATGGGATTCAAGTGTGCCATTTATCGATGATACTGAGAAGGTCATCCTCTACCTTTGTTTCCATTTCTCTCTCAGGGATCTGAATCCAGATACGTCAGTTGTAAAGTAGCTTATGTTGCTCCATGCCATCTGGACATTGTCTTTTAACTTCCCTCACCAGGATTTTACTCCTGTATGGAAAGCGTAATAGGTTTCTTTTAGTACTGGCAACTCTTAAGTTTTTTCATGCATTCAGCAACTGTTCCTTGGGGAGTGAGGCATTGCAACAGGTTGTGATATCATGGCTTTGTGTTGGGTTGGAGGTTGTGGAGGTAGGGTCCTGGTCCTGACTTTTGTAGCATATTGGAAAATTTGAATTGTTTGCTAATTTGCTCATTTATTCCACTGACAAGGTTAAAGAAGAGTAGGGATATGTCTACGGCAGTGGTACAAATGGTGCAGTTAGACCTGGCATTCTTGGCATGCTTTCCCTTGACTTTTTGCCTTCAGTCCTCCTTTTTTTGCTAACTTCGTTTTTGTTGGCTTTAGGACTCTGGGCACTTTACCACTGCTAACCAGTGCTAAAGTGCATGTTCTCTTTGCTTTCAACATAGTAACATTGGCTTATCCACAATTGACATATTTTAATTACTTATAAGTCCCTACTAAAGTTCACTACATGTACCCAGGAGCTATAAATTAAATGTTACTAGTGGGCCTGCAGCACGGATTGTGCCACCAACTAAAGTAGCCCTTTAAACATGTCTCAGACCTGCCATTGCAGAGCCTATGTGTGCAGTTTTAAACTGCCATGTCGCCCTTGCAAGTTATCTTGCTAGCCCCAAACCTTCCTTTTAAATACCTTTAAGTTATCCCTAAGGTAGGCCCTGGACAGCCCTAAGTGCAGGGTGCTGTGTATTTAAAAAGTAGGATGTGTACTTTTAGGTTTAACATGTCTTGGTAATGAAAAACTCTTAAATTCGTTTTTCACTCCCATAGGATAACATTGGTATTACCTTAATACATGTTATAAGTGTAATTGTCAATTGGGAAGAGATCGAACCCCCAAGTTTAGTGTATCTGGAATCACGCTTTACGATCACAACTTATGGTGAAGTCGGATTTTAAATTGTAACTCTGAAAATGCCACTTTTAGAAAGTCTCTAAATACACGTCTGGGGTGGTTGACAGCTGGGTTTTGTGTATTCCCTCTAGACAGTCGCACGCAAAGGGAGCTTAGGTGTGACTGATGGGCCATCCACATCCTGTTGGACCATCCTGGCCAGGAAGGATGGGAGGAGCTGACACTTTCACCTGAATAGGCTGTGTCCTGTCACCATACAAAGGGCTGCATACCTCCACTGTAGTGAGTTTAGGGCAAGCGCTGGAAGGGCAGGGACTCTGTGCACCTCAAAGTCATCTCTTTGAAGTCTCCTCCACTTCAAAGGCCCAACTGGGTATAAGCACTGGACCTTAGACGCCGCCACTTCAGTACACTTCTGGACCTGTGGGCAATCAGCCAAGAAGAAGGACTGCTGTGCTGCTGAAAGGACTGTCACTGTGCTGGACTCTACTGGACTACTGCTCTGCTAGGCTGACCTGCTGCCCTCCTTGCCTGGGAGTGTGAAGGACTGGACCTGCATCTCTCCAACCCAGAACCAAAGTGACTCCAAGGGTATGCTGGCTTGCCTCTTGCTTGAAGTCTCAAGGTCATCAAAGACTTCCAACCATCCACCTATAGCACCTGGACTCTGTCATCTTAGAGTCTTGCCCTGCCTAGTGATGCCAATACAGCCCTGGGCCTTTGGAAGTGGGTATAAAGTGCTGCTTAAGTGAAACTCCATGCATCGCTGTTGTTGCGCCGCTCAGACCCGGCACATCTCCCTTGATGGCGACTAATCGCAGCTGCTGTGAGGATCAATTACATCACATTGCCGTCGGTGCATCACCTGCTTTTCTGATGTATCTCCAACTTTGCGCAGCTTGGATCTTACGCATCGCCTACATCCTAAGGTTTGATGACGACATATCGCCTCCTCTTCCTCATCCATCGGATCTTTGTCAATGACTCAATCAAGGTACTTAGTGGCGGGATAATGTTGGTCCCTGTAGCTGACCCGCACTCCATTGTGGCCAGCCTGAACTTTTGGATTTTACCTGGTCTAGTGCCACCAGATAGCCCTGGTTGGTGCCTTATGCTTTTAAACACTGCAATTTCATTTATTCTTACAAATTCATATCTTCGGTTATAATTATTGGATTTTTCTCATTTTGGTCCTGTTTTGTTCATTAAGTTATGTTCTATTTCTCTAACCAGGTGTGGTATCTTTTTGAGTAGTGATTTCACTGATTTACTGTTTTAAGTGTTGCACAAATACTTTACACATTGCCTCTTAAGTTAAGCCTGAATGCTCTGTGTCAAGCTACCAGAGGGTGAGCACAGGTTAATTTAGGGTGTGTATCTGACTTACCCTGACTAGGATTGTGATTCCTGCTTGGACAGGGTGCATACCTCTGCCAACCAGAAACCTAATGTCTAACAGGTGTCTATAGTCATTGATCAGAATTATTGTCTGCTCCCTCTTCGATTTTATTTTTTTAGATTCCAAGAAGGTAACAAGCACCTTGGTGTGCTTTTGAATGGTACTAAACAAAAACAGTTAGAGGGGGGTCCAAGGGAAATTTAGAGACCCACAAGGATTGTATCCCCAATCAATTACTCAAATACACCATAGAAATTCTTGGGTCTAGAAAAGCAAAGCAAACAGCCAGAGAAACTAAAGAAAATCACACAGGAAAACCTGTGGGATAATCCCTTTCAGGACGAAATCCCTCACCCACCTAAGGTGGCATGCTTCATCATCTGGGATTCTCCTCTTGACGGGAATGCCTAGTCCCGCCAAGGGCTACAACTTCCTCTCTGAGAGGAAGGAGCTCAGGGATGTTTTGTATACCTACTCTAATTGGGATATACTAAATCCAACAGATGATGTGGGCAAAAACAGGTTATGGTGAGGGCGCAGCGCAACAGAAAATATCTCAAACTGTGAAGGTAGTGATGCTATAACTGGCTAACAAGAACAAAAAGTTTGCCTTTATTAGTTTGCTCCCGCTGCCAGGATTAAAAACAGTGCACCTGCAGTATTGATTTAAACTGCATGGGTGGGTGGGGCGTGGCCAAGATAGCGACTTGGTAGGTCGCATCTCCGTGGCTCTCCGCTCCTGCCCGGCACGGCCCCGTTGGTATAGCGACGGAGAGGGCCTCTCTGTAGCTGGAGACCTCCCCTGGGGCAGTGCGGCAGACGAGGAGGCATCGCGGAGAATCGGCTGGTGCGGAGGGCAGCTGCCTGGGGCTGTCCTGGGGTGAACCGCAGCTGGAAGGCAGCCATTAGGGAGCCGGAGGGGAAGCAGAGATCCCTTTTGAAGCCGCCTGGCAGACAAGAAGCCTGCCGGGGGCGTGTGCCGCGCGGAGGAGCTGCGGCTGAAGGAAGCTCTTGGGCTCGTGTGGCAGACGAGAGACGGGCACCCGCGGAGATTAGTGGTGGCGCTCTGCAGTGGAGTCTCATGGACGTGGACTCCGGGAGGAGAGGAGCCTGCGGTGTTGAACAACGCAAGGCCCCGGCTGCCCTGGTTTGCACAGGCCCGGCGTGGCTGAGGCCTCCAGGTTCGGAGGTGGTGTCCCGGAGTGCAGCCCCGAGGGGGAGCATTAGGTGCCTTCTCTCAGAAGGAGGGAGAGGTGGCAGCCACACCAGCACAACAAGGAGGCAGGGGGTGACGGACAGCAACGCCATTGAGCCGGCGAAGGGCAGAGCTCCCCCCTGTGTCTGAGGTGACGTCAACTGCGTGGAGCCCCCTGGATGCCCAGCACAACTGTGGCTTCTGTCAGCCAGATGCAGAGCTCTGAGGTGCAGCTTTAGTGAAACCTGGGGCCAGCTGTGCAGTGGAATAGTGCACCACACGCGAGTTGAGAGGCGGCGGCTGCACCATTCTTGAAGCAAGGGGATCAGTGGCAGTGGGCTAAGACGCTATTGTGCCAGCGAGAGTGCTTTGCTGATTTTGTTCACCCAGGCGGCAGTGCCGGGACTGGAGGACTGTGGACCCCCTGGTGTAGCTGGCTGGTGTCCTGGTAGCACTTGTGTCTAGCTCTCCGTCAGTGCGGGGGGAGCTGGAGAGAGACATTGGTGGGCCTGGACACACCTCTGAAGCACCCTGGTTAGTGTTCGACCCCTCCTGGGTTGGGTGGCCAACAACAGCGATCGCGCCTTGCGGAGGCATCTTCTGCAGGGTTTCTGGAGTCTAGAACCTTCTTCCTAGCGGCACAGGCCTGAATCCACGAGCTGGAAGACCGGTGCCTTTGGCTGGAGCTCTGGTCCAGCAGTAGGGGTCCGAACCGTTCCCCGCCGGGGGAGCGTGCAGACCGGGTCGGAGGGGCCTGGAGATCGCGGCGAAGGGGGCAGGGGACAGCGGCGCCTATCTTGGTCTGGAAGCACCGCTGGTCGTGATAGCGGCCCCAAAAGGCCGAAAGGACCGCTCAGTGAAAGACCTTCTGCTCAAGTCATCAAGCACACAGCCTGAGGGACAGGCGGCCCCTAAGGCCGGATAAGAGTCGGAGGGTATGGACGGAGCAGAGGCCCCGGCCAGCCGTGCATTCCTTGAGTCCCTGTTCTCCACCCTCCATGACGACTTGTCTGCCATGAAGCGTGACCTCTCGGCTGACCTGGGGAGGTGCGTCGAGATGTGGACTCTTTGGGAGAGAGGGTTAACACTCTGGAGGAACGGGACACAGGTCGCGAGGAAGAGTTGGAGAGCCTTCAGCAGGAAATCCTAAAGCTACGGGAACAAAACATCGACCTTCAGGCTCACACAGAGGACCTGGAGAACAGGTCTCGGCGCAATAACATTCGCATCCGAGGCATGGCGTACGACACAGATGATCCTGATCTGGAGGTTCTGGTGGCTGGTCTCTTCCATTCGCTCCTGGGCGAGGCTCAGGATTTCCCAATTAGGCTCGATCGCACTCATAGAGTGGGCCCGCAGATGGGTGCCCCGGCTCCCCCAGCGGACATCCTGACATGTGTGCATGATTACCAACTAAAGGAACGCATTCTCCGAGACGCCAGGGCCAACCCAGCCTTCCAACACAAGGGTCAGAAGCCGACATTCTATCAGGACTTGGCGGCATCTACTCTGGCGAAACGTAAAGCCTTCCGTCCCATTACCTCCCATCTTCATGGAAATGGCATCTCTTACTCTTGGGGGCATCCTTTTTCGTTTGGTCTTCACTTTTCAGGGGGAGCTCAGGCAGATACGCTCCCTCACTGCAGCTAACAAGTTGCTGGGTATTGATGAGCCCTCCACCGACAAACCACAACAAAGCGGATCAAACAGGTGATGCCGAAGCGGCCACGGCTGGACCACTATCAAATCCCCAAGCCCTGCGTCACGACCTGACTTGGACACCATGGCCAAAGAGCGGCAGGCGGTCCTGACGACTCTGGCTGGGGCCTCAGGGGAGTAGGCCTCCGTGACTTCAGAAATGTAATAGCGAACATTGGAGGACTCCTCATGTCCGTCTCCAGGAACTCATTGCTGTAAGCTAGGGGCTGTGTTTTGGGGGAGAGGGCGGGGGGTCGCAGGCCGCTGGTACCCCATATCTTCTTCTCCAGGAGTTGACAGCTCCGGACACTGGTTTGCCACATGACCTTCTTCCTGTTTTGTATGGTTGCTTCTGTTTGGGGTTTGTTTGTTTTTCCCTTTTCTCATGGGGCTCCTCCCCTACTTTCTGGTATGTTGTACCCTACCGGGACCACACGCCTCTGGGTCAGTCCTACACCTCAGCCCACCAGGCCAGGATTGCCCGCGCGGCGAGACTCCTCGTGTCTGCAATAGCCTTCCTTAGCACCCCGTTCCGACCTTGGCCCATACGGTAGGGAACATTAAAATCCTAACCCTAAATGTGAAAGGGCTCAATAGTCCTAACAAGAGAAGGGCTGTTTTGTCTTACCTTGAGAATTCGGGTGCTCACCTTTGTCTACTTCAAGAGACACATCTTTTGGCTGGGGACACTCACAGACTTCGATCCAAAAGCCTTCCCACTGCAATACTTCTCCTCTCTCCCCTCCAAAAGGGCTGGAGTCGCTATCCTTGTCTCTCACAACTTCACAGGGAAAATAGGGGTGCGGGTCTCGGAGATCAGGGGGCGGCTCTTGGCCTTTTCCGTTGCTGTCGGACCGCACTCCTTCACACTGGCTACTATTTATGTCCCCAATGAAGGCCAGGAGAGGTTCTTTCATAGAGCGGTCACCGACCTTACGACTTCCCCAGATCGGCAATTACTGATAGGGGGATACATCAATACTGTGTTTCATAATCAGCTTGATCGTTCCGCTCAGAGACAAGGTCAAACTGGGGCATTGTCCGAGAGTGGGAGGGAGTGGTTACGGGACTTAGGTCTGGTTGACATTTGGCGCGCCCTTCACCTTGGCGAAACAGACTTTACATTTTACTGCCAGGCCCACAAAACCTATGCCTGGATAGATTATTTCATAGGTTCCCAGTCGCTGCTCCCGCTGGCGCATTGCTCAGACATAGAGCCTCACTCGCTTTCTGACCACGCAGCCTTGACACTAAAGCTAGCGCTCCCTCCCGCAGATAGACCACCATACTCATGGCGGTTACGTGATACTCTCCTACACCGCACAGAGGTAGTGCAGCGCCTCACCAAGACCCTGGAGGAATTCTCAACAATCAATGATACTTCGGACACCTCGATAGTGACCCTATGGGAAACGCTTAAACTTGTGGCAAGAGGGGAGCTCATTGCCGTATCCTCGGCAGACAATAGGATCCGTCGGGAAAAGAGGGAGGAACTATCCAGACAGACATCGGAATTAGAAAGCATTCATAAGAGGACTGGCGCGCCGCGAGTGTGGTGGCAGTTGGAGGCAGTGAGGTCGCAGCTGGCTAGTCTTGATCTTGATAGAGCGGAGTACACCGCGCTCCGTTTAAAGCATTCATTCTACACAGGGGGGGACAAATGCGGATGCCTGTTGGCCCATAAATTTCGCACTCAGCGCCAGGCGGCTATGGTACAGATGATCTGTGACGCAGGGGGCACTGAACTTACTCGAGACGCGGATATTTCCCGGGCGTTTCGAGACTTTTATGCTGACCTGTATACTGCACAGCAACTACCCCAACAAGACTCCCTTGCCTACCTCCAGGGGTTAACCCACTCCCGTTTATCACCGGATCAGGCCTCCTCTTTAGATAGCCCTATCCGCATTGAGGAGGTGGTCTCAGCCATAGCCAGAGTCAAACACCTAAAATCCCCGGGGCCAGATGGGTTCACTGCTATTTTTTATAAGACCTTTTGCGCTCTTCTAGCCACGATATTAATGCGACTTTTTAATGCCATCGGGGATACCTCTGATATCCTGCCCACAATGCTCCTCGCCTCGGTGGTGGTCCTTCCTAAGCCCGGCAAGGATGGCCCATTATGTGCCTCCTACCGACCAATCTCATTGCTGAACACCGACTTAAAGCTCTTCACAGGGATTTTAGCGGCCAGGCTTGGTCCATTGATGCCGGACCTGATAGACCCAGATAGACCCAGTCGCAACCAGGCAATGTAGTGATAATACACGGAGATTACTCCATCTCCTGGACAAAGCCCACCGCCAGCCCACCGAACGAGTGATGCTGTCTGTCGACGCCAAGAAGGCGTTCGACAGGATGCACTGGCCATTCCTGGAGGCTACCCTGCGGGAGTTCGGGATTGGGGACCGATTCTGCAAATGGGTGTTTAGCGGCTATAGCCGCCCGTCCGCCACGGTCCGTGTGAACGGACATACCTCTGAGTCATTCCCGATAACGCGGGGAACAAGGCAGGGCTGCCCGCTCTCGCCACTGCTCTTTGCCTTATACATGGAGCCTTTGGCTCAAAGGGTACGGGAGAACCCTCAGATCTCCGGGATCCTATTTGGGGGAGAACGCCACACGATAAGCTTGTACGCAGATGATGTCATTGCTACTCTGGAAGCCCCCAGGACATCGGTGCCAGCCTTTCTTGCGGAATTGGAGGCTTTTGCGGCTCCCTCTGGCTTCCGGGTAAATGTATCCAAGTCGCAGACCCTGGGGTTCTCCCTACAGTCCTCCACTATAGCCGCCCTTCACCGGATATGCCCCATTCGATGGGATACGGAGACCATACCATACCTAGGAATAAAATTGGCTACCTCGGTTCGGGATACAGTTTCCCTAAACTATAACCATCTCTTGTCGCAGACTAGCCGCAAACTTCTATTGCTGGCGACCATTTGGCCTTTCATGGCTAGGTCGTGTGGCAGCGCTTAAAATGAACGTGCTCCCGAAACTACTATATCTTTTTCAAACGCTACCAGCAGAGCCTCCCCCTGGTATGCTGGGGTCTCTCCAGCGTGAGTTTCTCTCGTTCGTCTGGGCGGACAAGAAGCCCAGGATGCGTAGGGGCCTGGGTTATAGTCCCCCCAGGGAGGGCGGTCTTGGGATCCCCAACATCGAACAATACTATCGGGCTACCCAACTGCGGGTTTTATTTGAGTGGTCCCAGAAAGAGTCCGAGAATCATTGGCTCTTTATGGAGCGAGCCCTGGCAGGCCAGCCCCTATAGAGAATTCCTTTTATTCGCAAAAACCAATGCCCAGCTGGGCTCTATGGGTCACCGGTCGTCAGGGCGACCCTGAAGGCTTGGGATGCAACCGCCGTTCGATGCGGCCTCACCACGTTTCTGTCTCCACTCACACCTATAACTAACAACACAGAGTTTACTCCCGGTCTGGATCCGGTGGCTTACAGGCACTGGACCAAGGAAGGGCACAGATATTTGGCACCTTTGATGTAGAGGGCCCCCTGAGTTTTGAAGACTTCCGCTCTGATTTTCAGCTCCCAGAGACAGAACGATATCATTTTCAGCAGATACGCCACTGGGTTATGCACCCATCCACACGCGAGGGGGCACAAAGGCCGCTCACCCCATACGAGAAGTGGTTGCACATTAAAAAGTCCAGTAAGTGCCTTATCACGGAACTCTACCATCTTTTGAGACCCCCGGAGCAGTTGACTAAATCTACGGGGCAGCGGCGGTGGGAGGTAGAATTGGGACTCTCACTATCGCAGAAAGAATGGGGTGATATTTATTACAGGTCCAGACACTCGGCTCGCAATGTCTCCAGCATAGAAACGGCCACCAAGATATCTACTTATTGGTACCTTACCCCATCCAGACTACACAAGAGCTATCCGGATCGCTCCCCAAGCTGCTGGAGGGAGTGTGAGACTGAAGGCACATTGACACATTTGTCGTGGGATTGCCCCAAACTCATGCTATACTGGGAGCAGATCCTTGACGAGATAGACAAACACTTTACTACACAAATACCGCGCTTCCCTGCGTATGTCCTTCTGGGCCTCCCTAACGCGCTTACTTTTCCCCTCCGGATCCCGCAGAGGTAGGCAGATGGGTATTGGGTTAGGCGCAGCTTTGCAGAATATTTAATCTCACTGGGGCACGGAGAGAATTCCAACGTTCCAGGGGTGGCTACACAGGATCTGGCACGTAATCGGGATGGAAAGCATCACCTTCTCGCTTCAGGGAGATGGCACTTCCTTTGCTGACTTGTGGCATCCTTTCATGACCCTGTTAAGCACTGACTTTCGAGAGGTCACATGTCCTAGATACCTGCGATTACTATGTCTCCCTGCGGTGACACAAGATCAGGCTCACCCTGCACAGACATAATGATATTAGGCGACGGCTTGCTAATCCCCCTCGGCTGCTTGATGGGGTAGATTGGGGGGAAGGAAGGTGGTACCACGGGCAAGGGACTGGGGGAGGGCCGGGGAGGAGGCTGGGGGGGTGGAGAGGGAGTTGAGGGTTTTGTATTTCTCATGCCTTATTGTTTGGCTTACACATACGATTTTAAACAGATGGCACTGTAATGTTTATTGCAATATTGCTTGAATAAATAAAAAGGATTTAAACCTAAACTGCATGGGTGGGACAAAAAACAGGTCTACATGTTTCAGCCAAGTCGACTCCAAAAGGTGTCTGGGCTTTTGTCAGGACCTAAAGAGGTGCTGCTGCAAATAGACAGTGAAAACAATAACCAAATAATAATGATCCTAGAATATCAAACCAGTAATCCTGCTATTCTCAGTCCCGGATTTACTGGTCGTACCTGTTGGAGAGGGATACAAAGACAGTGGAAAACCAATAATTAAGTAACTCCGAACATGTTTGCAATAAATTTGTAAAAGTCAAGTGGGGTACTGTTACCCCTACACATGTGTAATGCATCTGGCATAAGTAATCAATGTCAAGTTCGCTTACCCGTGGTTTACGCATAAGTAGCCTCACCTCAACCTGACGACAGCTCAGGGAAGGGGGCACCGCTCTGAAAAGAATGGGATGTAAAAGTGTCAAACATATCCAAAATATGTTGACACTACTCCATAAAAACAGTATTTAATGGGTATCAAACAGATCGCCGAGAAACCAAGTAGACCGAGAAAATCATTCATTTAACAGCACAAAGTCATTTTTGAATCAGCTATTCTAGATAGTACAACCAATGTATTTGAAAACCTAGTCGGGTTGCGCACACATTACCCGCAGAATGTTGAAGGCCTTGTCAGAACTACTCCCCTAGTTCTAATCCCCGATGCCTTCTATGCGCATCCTAACTCTTTCTAACGACCTGGTTCGTGTAGTGTTTGTGTGCTTTCCGCCGTGTGCAAACGGATAAGGAGCGAATGCCCGGGCTAAAGGAAAATGTTGTTCAGGTGTCCCCAGCCGGTCGTGACTGAAGGTATAACGTATGCCCAAGTACAGCACCCCCAGACGCCCTCCACAGTACTTTAGACGTTTGAGTGGGATAGATAAGCAGACAAGTGCCAGAGTCGCTTTAAAAAGTAAATGCCATTACTAGCGACATGTGTCTAATGGCAAACTAGGTTCTTTTAGGTCGGTGTGGTGCCCAGGGTGTGCTTGATTTCTAAATTCCACCCCTTGCACGTAAAGTTCCTGCTAAGAGCAGTACGAGAGATGCGCTCATCGCCTATTGAGACTCTTACCCATCTGTGGACAGTCGCAATGAGGTGACATGATCAAGTTAAATAACCACAATTCTGGACACACGGTCAGTCAGCATTTTTTAGTTTGTTTGGCACTCACCTATCCGTCGGTACCCCTGGCAGTACTGTCGATGGAAGTACATTTAGTTTATTCCATCAATCATGCTTATGACTCACTGATTACTGTGCAGTGAGACTACAAATCCCGACCTTCTTGCAAAACATGTAGTGACATAGCGATGTCCAGCCAGTAGAATACACTTTCGAAGCTATGGTTCTCCCTTTTAGCAACTGTACATCACAGACAACACACGCGTGCACAATAAAGCTTTTGGTCTTTTTAAATTGAGTTGTAGTCCTCTGCCTCCAAGAAACAGGCTCTTTACTAGCTGACTAGCACGCAGTAAGACTACAAATCCCGACTGTGCCGAACGTGCAGTGACGTAGTGACGTCACGCCAGGAGCAGACGCGTTCTTGGCTCGACATTTAAGGCGCATTCGCCAGCCCCGGCCCCCACCTCCGGTTGCAGCTTACATACTGCCAGGGGTACTGATGGATAGGTGAGTGCCAAACAAACTAAAAAATATTGACTGACCGTGTGTCCAGAATTGTGGTTATTTAACTTGATCATGTCTCCTCATTGCAACTGTCCAAGGATGGGTGTGAGTCTCAATAGGCGACACGCACGTCTCTCGTACTGCTCTTTGCAGGACCTTTACGTGCAGGGGGATGGAATTTAGAAATCACGCACACCCTGGGCACCACACCGATCTAAAAGAACCTAGTTTGCCATTAGACACATATCGCTAGTAATGGCATTTACTTTTTAAAACGACTCTGACACTTGTCCGCTTATCTATCCCACTCAAACATATAAAGTACTGTGGAGGGCGTCTGGGGGTGCAGTACTTGGGCATACGTTATACCTTCAGTCACGACCAGCTGGGGGCACCTGAACAACATTTTCTTTAGCCCAGGCATTCGCTACTTATCCGTTTGCACACTGCGGAAAGCACACAAACCAGGTCGTTAGAAAGAGTTAGGATGCGCATAGAAGGCAACGGGGAGTAGAACTAGGGGAGTAGTTCTGACAAGGCCTTGAACATTCTGCGGGTAATGTGTGCGCAACCCGACTAGGTTTTCAAATACATTGGTTGCACTATCTGGAATAGCTGATTCAAAAATGACTTTGTGCTGTTAAATGAATGATTTTCTCGGTCTACTTGGTTTCTCGGCGATCTGTTTGATCCCCATTAAATACTGTTTTTATGGAGTAGTGTCAACATAATTTTGGATATGTTTGACACTTTTACATCCCATTCTTTTCAGAGTGGTGCCCCCTTCCCTGAGCTGTCGCCAGGTTGAGGTTAGGCTACTTATCCGTAAACCACGGGTAAGCGCACTTGACATTGATTACTTATGCCAGATGCATTACACATGTGTAGGGGTAACAGTACCCCACTTGACTCTTACAAATGTATTGCAAACATGTTCGGAGTTACTTAATTATTGGTTTTTCACTGTCTTTGTATCCCTCTCTAACAGGTACGACCAGTAAATCCGGGACTGAGAATAGCAGGATTACTGGTTTGATATTCTAGGATCATTATTATTTGGTTATTGTTTTTCACTGTCTATTTGCAGCAGCACCTCTTTAGGTCCTGACGAAAGTCCAGACTCCTTTTTGGGTCGACTTGGCGGAAACATGTAGACCTGTTTTTTCGTCCCACCCATGAAGTTTAAATCCATACTGCAGGTGCACTGTTTTCAATCCTGGTAGCAGGAGCAAACTAATAAAGGCAAACTTTTTGCTCTTGTTAGCCAGTTTTAGCATCACTACCTTCACAGTTTGAGATATTTTCTGTTGCGCTGCGCCCTCACCATAACCTGTTTTTGCCCGCATCATCTGTTGGATTTAGCATATCCCAATTAGAGTAGGAATACAAAACATCCCTGAGCTCCTTCCTCTCAGAGAGGAAGTTGTAGCCCTTGGCGGGACTAGGCATTCCCGCCAAGAGGAGAATCCCAGATGATGAAGCATGCCACCTTTGGTGGGTGAGGGATTTTGTCCTGAAAGGGATTATCCCACAGGTTTTCCTGTGTGATTTTCTTTAGTTTCTCTGTCTGTTTGCTTTTCTAGACCCAAGGATTTCTATGGTGTATTTGTGCTTTTAAATGGTGCATGGTGGAATTTTATCAGGTCCTTGGAACATTTTTACATTGTGTACATTTTCAAGATTTCTGATCATTAAGACCCTCATTCCATGGCAAAATTATTTGTGATCGGTGTATAACAGGCACTACTGGCCGAACTGGAAATTACAAGAATTGTGGGAACAGTGTGACTTATAATTTGTTTTCATTCAGACATTTCAACTGCTGAAAAGAGGCAATGTAATGGGGGGAAATGTGATAACTCGTCAGGAATGCACTCGTATTACAATATCTTGGAATTAATTATACCTGTGGTATCAATACATTTGGTTGTAGGAATACCACTGCGGTACTCCTGTGATTCATCTAAACAGGGCCTTAGTGGTTGGCTCATTATTGTAGTAGTTTCAGATTCCTGTTGTTGTTATGTCTGGTCAGAATGTTGTAACTTTACGCCAACCTGTAATGTTTGGGGGGCAGATTTACAAGAAGGTGCCGCAGCGCGGCACCGCAAGCCCTTTGGCTGCGCCACGCTGCGGCACCTTCAGAGCACAGGAATGCGACATATTTACAATGATATTCCTGTGCTCTCCTCTAAGCTGGCGCACACACAGCTGCCATGCGCGGGCACCTTTGCACCATGGTGCAAGGATGCGTGCGTCATGGGGAGATTGTTTTTGTGCAGGAAGGGGCACCTTCCTGCACAAAAACAATCACTACAGGCATTTTCCTCTTTCAATGCGTGCTGTAGAATGCAGCACGCTTTGAAAGAGGAAAAAACGAGGAGAAATGAAAACATTTCTCCTCGTTGCGCATTTCTACGCCTCCCCTGGAGAGGCGTAGCATTGACACGCATTTCCAGATTTACGATTCCTTGTAAATCTGGAAATGTGTCTCATTCCATGGGAGCAACACCCATAGAACGCCCCTTCCACACAAAGTGCTGCGTGTGAAGGGGCCATATTTACAAGGAGATGAAAAGTCACGCAGGGAAGCTTTTCCTCTCCTTGTAAATATGGAGAAGTGAAATGCGCCTCCAGTACGTCACAAAAAGTGACGTACTGGTGGCGCATGGGGGTTGTAAATCTGCCCCTGGCTCTTTAAGCAGTCAGGGCTATTGGAAAGAGATCAACTAATTAACTAAATGTCCTTCACCGCTATCAGCCATAAATACTAAAGGCAATAATACCTGTTTATAGACATCAGTGGTCAAAGAAAATTTACAGGTGCACTTTCATTATTTCTAGTTTCATATTTTAGTTTTCATGAAATGGCATTTCTTATTGAAAAGTGTTACAGCTAACAGACCCTATCTTTACTTTCACTGCAGCACCACAAATCTCATTTGTATTGCCTCCTAATCTTAGCTAATTGCTTGGAACAACATAGAGTGCGCATCAATATTTAAATGCGGTCTTGGATAATGCTTGCAAGGTTGGTGAATGCTTTCTGATACTTGCTTTAAACAAAAACAATTTAGCCACAAACTCAGCTAAATAACACTCCACTATATTTTAATAGGTGCAACATTTTAACAGCAAAACATGTTATATATTCAAAATATTAGCTTCTGTGTTACTCCATAGAAATCGATACTAGATAACCCGAAGGTGGAGCACTGCCAGGTAAATTGTTTTTACTGTAGAAATATTTTCAGGAATGTAGTAAATTATAAAAACATATTTAAGAGATCACGGCTGAGGGCAAGTTTTAAATGGTGCCACCATGCCTTTTAACTCTAATGTTGTGAAATGCAGTGTGAAGAACAGGTGATCGAATTATATAGGTTGCACTGCTGCAGGTGCAATTTTGCACCGACGTTTTCAGATTACAAGATTACACTGGACTGCATTGATTGCACTTTTGATGGTGAAGTTTTGCATCAAGATTCGGACTGAGCCGAATGCAAAATAGGCTTTTTACATTATTTTGTCGTTTGTGCACTTACAAAGTGGTGCAAATTGTGGTGCTAAATTGTCCCAATATCCGTGTTATCAATAAAATCTGAAAACATTCTTGTGAAATTGACTGGCACAGGTGCAATACGTCCAAAAACTAGATTAAGAGCTGATACAAAATGCCCATATTTCATTTTTCAATGCGTCTGCTTTCGGATACATGCATTGTGTGCAGGATCAATAAAAAGAAAGTGTGTTTTAAATACTGTCAGCCTAAAAAGGATCACATTATATGCAATGTTTACACAGGAATTGCCTCTATCTCTTAAGCTTTACTAGGAGTGCCATTGGTCAATACAAAAAAACTGAATAATAAGTACATTTTAAAGTTAAAAAAAAGCCTCTGTGTTAGGTTTAAGCAGTCCATTTGCTTCATTTGTATACGTTTTGTAATATGGTGTGTTGTCCATTTGATTTCAAAGATAAGCTCCTCCCTAGTTCTGCTGCGTAGGGCGGATATTATACATTCTCGGTCTTACAGTTTTTCATTAGTCTGAAGGTCGTTTCTGACACATGGACATTGCAGAACCCAAGCACTAGTAAGTACCAGTGCTTCATTTGGAGAAAAAAAATAAGTGCCAGGGCTGTCGGCAACAGACTACCCCAGCTTGCAGCACCCATTGCCCTTGGTAGTGCTGCGAATTACAGTACCTACACAACTACTAATCATCACACTGCTACAAGTGTGACAATTCAGACTGTTTGTGGCCCCCAAAGCTATAAGAATGGCTTGGGAGCAGGTACTCATTGTTTTTAAATTATATTGAATTAATAAACAACTATTGTTCTGGCTATCTCGGAATTACACAAACACGGCACGATGTAAAAGCTCTCATAAGTGCTGGTGTTGATAATTAAGTGCTGGTGGCGATAACTCGGCACCGGAAACCACCGTCTCAAATTAAGCACTGGTAAGTACGTAGTGTGCCATATCACTATGAATGATAATTGTGTAGCCGATCAAGGCAATCTGCTGTATGACTGTAGCACAGGCAGGTACTTAGACATTTGGTGTGTTATGCAGGATACACAAGCTAAAAACACGCTGCTCAGTCATGGGAATGAGCAGTGCATTAATGGCAAGGTTCTAAGAGACTCTTCTAAGTGCCAATTGTTTGCCTACACTACGCTCTATAAAGCACTGTCTAACGTTTTGTGTCATTGTATACCATGCAGCAAGGTTGATATGGAGATGGCATTTTTTGTAATGATGTACTACAAAGGCATGACAACCTTCGAGTGTGTGTTAGCAGTAACTGATAATGTGTTTTGCATGTGTTGATCATCAGCACCTCTTGAGACGGTTATCATATCTTTGATGACTGATATATGTTGTGCTGTGTGTGTGTGAGTATTTACGTAGGGCTTTTTTAGCGTTTGACATGTGGTTGATAGATCTCTTCCATGTGAATGGGTTTATACTATCGATCTAAATTAACAGCAGTTGTTTGCTTGTGCACGCCTTGCGACTGCTCCCCTGCTTTGTAGCCTCTAGTTGTGATGATACAATGCGCACGATGATTTATCATCTTTCATTTTTCAATCTATCTGTTGGAACCTCGTTTTATTGCACATTGCTGGTGCCTAAGCAGCTCAACTGCTCTGTAAGGCCCAGATGTACTAAGCTTTTTTGCGTTTGGAAAGATGCTGATTCGCAGCTTTGCTGCGCAGCCCTCTGGCCACTAGAGACTGCGGTGCCCCCGCCTGGTGCCAAGGTTGTGGATTTGCTGCCCGGTCTCCTCTGGCCGAGTGCATGTACTGTGGGAAACATCCTTTACCACGAAACCATTACAACGCGGTATGGTTACATCGTGGTTTTCACAACGCAAGTCGTTACATCGACTTGCACTGGAGGGCGCTCTAGACTAAGGAATAGTGTGAATTACTATTCCAACACCTTCCCTACTGTACGTAGACTGGAGTTGGAATAGTAATTCACACTATTCCTAAGTCCAGCGCCCTCCAGCGCAAGTCGATGTAACAACTTGCGTTGTCAAGACTGCGATGTAACATACCGCGTTCTGATGGTACGCGTTGTATCATCATACATTCATGTACTGTGTGCCCAGAGTTGGAATAGCGTCTGGGTCTGCGGCTATAGGCCACTTCAGCTACCCGCAGCCCTTCACTGCTGGGTGTAGGCAACGGGACTGGCCCCAGGGGCACCCTGGTAAGCTGCGTGTCACTCCACGCTGCTCTTCACCCTCGGTGTCGTCACAGCATGGTGCGCACTGGATAACTCATGTGGAAGGATCCTCCTGTGCCAGGACCCCCAGGGTCTCTGAGTAAGGCCTAGAACCTGGCCTGCTCGTGCCACCCGGCTAGAGGTACGTGCCGGGGTGTGGTGGGGCCCCTGACACACAGCTGTGGACAACAGATAACTGTGCCACTGCCATCAACTTACCTGCTGTCGTGCTCCCGCAGTGCCAGTGCACACAGTGATCTAAAGCCATAGGTAAACAAGACTCCAAGCAATCCAAGCTCCAGTTTAAGAGCCGGTGCCTCACCAGACAAGTGGACAACGAGTCAAGATCTGAGCCCTCCATGGAGCGGACCGTTAAGGACAGTCAGCAAGACATAGACATCAAGGAGCTCCTGGTGGACATGAAGACGAGCCTAAAGACAATATACGCCAAACTAGACGTCCTTCCTAGCCGCTTGGATCACGTTAAGCAAAGAGTTGACAAACATGAGGATAGACTAGATCACCTGGAATCTCGCGTATCTGACGCAGATGATACACAAGCGGACTCCAAAGAACAACTACTGAGAATGGACAGGGTCCTCGAACTTATTAAGGCCAAAAACGAAGACCTTGAAGCTCGATCCCGGTGCCATAATCTTCACATTACCGGGTCCCAGAGCCCACAGCTTTCTCAAAAATGGAAGATTACATGGAAAAGATGCTGTGTGAACTATCCAGGGATGGGCTGTCCACAGTCTTCATTGTTGAAACGGCACACCGCTCATAGGTGCCGCGGCCGCCCTGGTGTGCCTTCTGAATTACAGTGTCCGGGATGTAGTCCTGCATCTCACGCGGGAGCAGGGCTCCATTCAATATCAAGGAAACAGCCTGTCCTATCCGAACTTGGTGGTGGTGCAATCCGCCCACCCAGAGTTCCTGTCTGCCATACAGATCCTTCAGAAAGCAGAAAATCCCTATGCCCTAATTTACCCAGCCAAACTACGAATCAGTTGGGAGGGCAAACAGCACTTTTTCACGGATGTAAAAACCTGTCTTAAAGTTTGCCAAACACGCCACCAGGAACCAGCTCTCACCACGAGACTTGCCACATGCAGCAGACAAGAACACACTGAGTTACAATGATTAATAACTTGCTGTACTACACCCTGCTTATACTCACTCTCACTTACTTGTTTGTTTCGCCATGGGGTTGATTAGTTTTTCACTGTGATATCACCTGTTGACAGACGCACATAGGTGCACCCGTATTAATATATAGTTAACATACTATGCACATGGGGAATTCCTCGACATCTTCCTGTACAATAGGGTCCGTCCCACTGCAGGCTTGGACACCCAACTCACCTGGTAGGGGTGTTTAACTGGTTACTCTCTGCTCCCAGGGATGATTCCCATTCATGTTACCAAATTGGGGTGGACAAAAGGGGTGGGGGTGGGTTGGAGTTTCCCAAACAAGTTCTTGGGTTGGTGTGGGTGGGGGAGGGAGGGTGTTGTTCGATTTATATGTTTGCTTCTGTTATATTTTGTTTTTATTTCAGAGACTCAGCCACAATCCACTGACCATGCACACTACACAACTCTCCACAGGAGACATTACAGTCTCCAGATAACACCCCAGAGACATCATGACCACTACCACATGTGTCACATGGAACATATGCAGCCGTAATGATAATAGGAAGGCACATCTAGTTAATGCTTAATTAATCAGACACAAAGTAGATATCTGCTTTCTCCAAGAGACCCACTTAGTGAGCTCGATAGCCCTGGGACTGCGTACCCGTTGGTGGCACTTCATCAGCAGTGGAAATGAAAATGGCATATACTATGTGATCACACTTTCAGCCCTAGCAATGAATGTTTCCTTAATTAATATAATATAGAAATATGCACGGTAATCATCTCTGTCGGATTCTGATAAATGTAAATATGTAATAATTATTTTTAATATACCAGAGGAGTGGCAACTAACACGATCCCGTATTGACAGCGAAGGCTGATATGTAATTTTAGCTAGGATATTATACCAGCAACCCTCACCGCCGTTTATGGCCCCAATTCAGATGATCCGGAATTCTTTGCAGGGATATGGCTTTTAATTGTGCGTCTTGGACCCCGGCGCTACACTGGGTAGGGAATTTCAACATTGCCCTCGATGACTGACTTGGCAATACCAGATCGGCTAGATGACAACACCCTAACGCAGCTCAGACTCTCAACACAATTATTCAGGATAACTATTTACGGGACGCTTGGAGGCATGCCTATGGGGGCGCTGCCAAGGACACCTGTGTATCTGTGCATTCTAAGGCATGGTCGAGGGTATACTACTGGCTCATTTCCAGGGATGTCCAGACAAGGACAACCTAGATGGTGCACCTACCTCGCACCCTATCGGATCATGCTCTGGTCCTGTTGAAACAGCAGCTCCCCCGGACTACATCGCAGGCTTTCACTTGGCGCTTGCCTCCCGATGACTTGTGCGATGCAGTATTTCAGGATGAAATTCGGAGGGCCATCGTAGATTTTTTCACTAATAACGTGGGTTCCGTCGACTCACCTTCTATGCTTTGGAGGCTTTCAAAGTGGTTATCCGAGAGGCTTGTATAGCTAAGCAATCAGGAGTTCTGAGAGCCATACAGAGGCACCTTTTGCGACTTGAAGAGAACATCCGGGCATGGGAGAGTGAATATTTTCATTCCACTGATAACACCACCCTTGCTCACATTCGAGAAGCACAGTCTGAATTTCATGAAGAAGTGGCTCACGGAACTCATTATCTACACCGCAACGCGCAAGCTAGGCGATTCAGGGAAGGTGACCGCCCAGGCAAGGCACTGGCGGGTATACTCCATAGACCCAGAGCTTCCACTTATGTAGTGGAACTACTTGATGAGGATCGTAATCCGATTTCTTCCCCATCAGACTTATTTCAAACAATGTCCGCCTTCAATTCCCACTTATACAAGGCAACCACTGTTATGGGGTCAGCGGAGCTAAACACATACTTCGACACCATACAACTACTATGGCTCGACCGATCCCACCAGGCATATCTAGACTCCCCATTACCACAGACGAAATAGAACAGACCATTAGGGGACTGCCCGGTGATAGGGGACCTGGATTGGATAGGCTAACTCCGGCTTTCTACAAGGAGTTTGCCTCACTGATGGCTCCACATTTGTTGGCCATGTTTGAGGAGTCCCTGGACTCTGGCACTCTACCCCCCTCACTCAGAGAGGCCTTAATAATAATGCTCCTTAAACTCGAGAAACCAGCAAATCTGTACAACTCCTACAGACCCCTCTCTCTAATCAGCGTAGATAATAAAATCTATGCCAAGATAATAGCCAACCAATTGCAACCACTACTCCCCATGATAGTTCGGCCCAATCAATCAGGATTTATCCAGGGACACTCTACAGCACATAATCCACGCACCATCTTCACACTCATGCATCATCTGGACCCCAACACTTGGCTTCAATCTACAATTAAACAGCAAGATACAACTCCCTTATACATTACCTACCGCACGTGTTCGATTAAATGAATCACTCTCAGATCCATTTCACAGCACACGAGGCACCATACAAGGCTGTCAATTGTCGCCGCTCCTCTTTGCGATAGCAATGGAGCCACTGGTGGCAAGGCTCCGACAGTGCCACGCAAACAGAGGAATTGGCTTTACCTCAAGGGGGCTGGTGGTCTCGAAGTACGCCGACGATATTATACTCTATGTGCACAACCTACAAGAAAATCTGCCTCCTCTGACTCGCGAGGTGGTGCGCTTTGTGGGATACTCAGGAATACAAATCAACTGGGCCAAATCAATTCTTTTCCCCCTCACAGATGGGACATTGTGATTTCAAGCGGAATATCCCCTCAAATGGACTTTGGACCCAGTTTGGTATTTAGGCATGTGGATCAGCCGGGACCCAGAAGAACTTTGTAGAGTCAATTACAGTCGATCTATTAAATGGCTTGAGGACAGAATTCCTGTCTGGTCCAAACTGTCATTATCCCTGGTGGGCCGCACAGCGATAGCCAAGATGGTAGTTCTCCCCAAATTCTTGTATCGGTTTGCTTTCCATTGACCGCACAAGTCTTCACGCATCTCAAATCCAATTTGATGACACTGATATGGGCGGGTGGACTGACGCAACTGTCTTGGGATCTCCTCACTTTACCTTTAGCACAGGGCAGTCTGGGGGCACCTGATATGAAACTGTATGCCCTCTGCGCCCAATCAAAGTTTCTTCACTTCTGGCTTCACCGAACCCCCTTCCAGCCACAAACATCCATTGAGCTGGATCATGCATCCCTGTGGCCATTGACCACAGCGCTATATGTGCCCTATAAGATGCCAAGAGCCGAAATAGACACTAATGTATGCGTGCGCTGGGCGTGGGAGGGATTGCGTAGGAGCGCGGGGCTGGCATCTTTATTCGCCCCCTCTATTCCTATTGCAAATAACCCCCAGATCCCGCCACTCCAAGATTGAGGCACAAGGTTGCGGGCAAGTGAGAGATAGCTCATGACTTTCTTGGATTTATACCCCGGGGATCACTTCATCCCCCCATTTGCGGCAACATCCACACCAGCCCCAACCTTTCTAGACACTCTTCTTTATTATAAACTTAGAGCTGCTACTCACAAAACATTTCCATCTCCCCCTTCGCCTCTCCCTGCATTGGAGCTCATTCATGCCTCCCCATCACCGCACAAACTAATCACTCGCCTGTTTAATAATATGCAAACCACTTCAACTATTACCACTCAAATTGCGCTTAGGACTTGGGATGCAGATCTGGGCCTTTTCTTGACAGGTAAACAATGGGGGTTTTGCTGTGGCAAGTTGGAATATCTCTCTCCCAACAACAAAGTGAGGCTTATACTCTTTAAGTTTTTACACCGTATATATTGTACTCTGGTACAGCTTTTTAAGATGGGGCTGGTACCCAATCCCCATTACCTCCGCTGTGGTTTTCCTCAGGCTAACTTTATACATCTGGCATGGCTATGCCTGAAGGTGGCATCGTTCTGGGAAGAAGTTTACATGGCAATACACACTATAACTGGCCAGATGCCGCATTTCCTCCCCCCTGGTGGGGCTCCTGAGGTATATGGCAGACACTCCTGTCTCTTACCGATGCCTCACTGCTATGCTGTTGTTACTAGCAAAAAAAAAAAAAAAGGGTGACCATACACTGGGAGCGACAGCCAGGACCTACATTCAAGGTATGGCTACATGATGTCATGTATTGTCTGGAACAGTTAACATACTATTGGGAGCTGATGCTCCTGCACTCCCACCCCAAAGACATTTGGAAACCCTTCCTTTCTTTTCTCAGTCAACATAATTCTTCTTTGCTGAGGACAGACGAGTTGGGTCCGGAATCTCACTCTGAACAAAACGGGGATTCAACAGCAGTTTCAGCTTCTCAGTAGGGCTATTGCACTAATACCCCAATTGTAATGTATTTATGTTAAAAACAACACAGCATAGGCATCACTGTTTTTCTGTGGGTCTGACAATAAGCCAGTACACAAGTCACACAACAATGCATCTTATCGACATGTATCGACATGTATATGTCTGTCCTGGCCTTTATATTATTAGTACTCTGGGTATTATCTAAAAACATTATCAAAACCAGAAATGTGTAGTATCCATACATACTGTACAACTTTGACTGTGCTCCCTGGTTGTTTTAGGTTCTTATTTCACTGAAAATGCCAATAAAAGAATTTTAAAAAAGATGCTGATTCCCAGAATCAGCCCATTTGCGATCCCAATAAACATTTTTGTATGAATGAAACCCAAATATCTTGGTTTTGTGACCAAATACTGGTTTGGTATTTGGAAGTGGCATGTTTCAGGCGTCCCTTCAAAATACCAAACAGGAATGGTATGTATTTGTTTTGCAACCAAATTTGGGTCACAAAACATTAATAATTTACCAACTCCAAACATGTAATGGTAACTCACTTGCAAACGGGAAGGGATCCCCTTGGGGACTGGGGAGTTCAGTTACATTAGGAGAGAATAAAATGCCCTCTACTCATCTTTTAATTGTGTGACAGAAGATATGGGAGGAACTCACTGTTCCTCCACTTCTCCACTGTCAGGCGCCATGATCATTATCATGTCAGCCCTATTATAGGCAGGCTTAGTTTAATTATAATTCAAACCTTCTAGGGGTTTCTTCAGTGTTGCAAGATCTGTGATGTATGTTACCTCACCCTTTTTTTCCAGCATAGAGGAGTGCCACTCTACCTAACCTAAAATTATAAGAGTGTATTTGACTCCATGACCCACATTTACTGGCTACGCTAGTATTCCACCACAGTTGTCTTCTCATCATATAATTGTTTGATGAGCACATGACATGTTGTTATCATGTACTGGGCCATCTATGATGCTGCCCGTAGCATATAGTTCAAAATGTTCTGTGTGGGTTGCTTCTGTGGATTCTTCCATCCATCTCTCACAAGACTCAGGGGACCTGTGACAGAGTGCCCACCAAGATGATCGAAGGGACAGAAGGCTACCCTGATCAGTGGTATCCCTACGTACACAAGCAACAGGCACAGTAGTAACACACCCCACTTACACTTAAGGGGCTCTTCTAATCATTTAATCTTGCCTTTCACTGTCTTTCTGAAGCTCTCCAAAGAACTATTTGCAGGAGGTCATATGGTATTTCTGAGAAATGTAGTTGATGGTTTAATGGGAGTTGACCCCTTGTTCAAGCAGCAGCCACATTCCCTGTCAGTGTGAACCACAAAAGTCACTAAATTAACCCGTTCTTAGCCCTCTAGTAGCTTGGCACCAAAGCTGCCAGGCTTAACTAATGTGTAAATTATTTGTGCAGCACACACACAGTAATAAAGTGAAAAAACAACACAAGAAAATCCCACACCAATTTGAACAAATAGAGTAAATCTTAATAAATTATTTGACACACAAACAACAAAAATCCAATCAGTAGAACCGGAGGTATGAATTTTTAAAGTTTAAGGTAAACAATTGCAAATGATCAAAGCGCCAACTGTGGACATCTAGTTGCATGAGCCCGGATCAAAGTCGATAAATGTGGGTGACCATGATGGAGCACGAGTCAGATGCAAAAAGTGGATTAGGTCCGGTCGGAACAGACCTTCAGACTTAGAAGAAATTTAGAAGAAAAATTATCTGAAAAGGCAAAAGTCACTGAGACAAGGCTGCAGCTGGTGTCTGAGGAGGGAGTGTCATCATTGGGGAGCTGCTGGATAAGTTGTGGTGAGTATTTATTCATTTGGACTCTTTTAAAATCTAGTAAAGTTCACTACATGAGAAACTTCTAAAGGCATGCCTTTGAAATGAATAGATGCCCTACCTTCCTGGCTCCAGACTAACTACAGGGTGTATGCAGCCCTTTGTGTGGAGACAGGACACAGCCTATTCAGGCGTAAGTGAGGCTGGGCCCGCTCCACCCTCCCATCCTACCAGTGATTGCCCATCCAGTCACACCTAAACTCCAATTGTGAGTGGCTTTCTAGGAGCAATACACAAAGGCCAACTGCCAATTACACCCAGTCATGTGACCAGAGACAGGCTGCCGGCACCAAATGGCTAAGGCAAGCAAATACCAACTTTCTAATAGTGGCATTTTCAGAATTATAATTTAAACTCCAACTTCACCATAAGTTAGGATTTTAGATTTGGATCCCAGAGATACCAAACATGAACTGAATATCTCTTCCCAGTTTCAAATTATCCTTTAAAATATATTAAGGCAACTCCAATGTTATCCTACAGGAGAGATAGGCCTTGTAGCAGTGAAAAATGAATTACAGAGTTGTTCACTACCAGTACATATAAAACTTAAAAGTACATGTCCTACTTTTTAAATACATAGCCCCATGCCCTGTGGGCTGTCCAGGGCCTACCCTAGGGGTGGCTTATAGGTATTAAAAAGTAAGGTTTAGGCCTAAGAAAATGTTTATTTTGCTAGGTTAACATGGCAGTTTAAAAAACTGCACACAGAGGCTGCAGTGACAGACCTGAGACATTGTTAAAGTGCTACTTTAGTGGGTGGCATAATTAGTGCTGCATTCCCATTAGTAGCATTTAATTTACAGGCCCTGGGCACAGGGAGTGCCACTTTACTAGAGACTTACAAGTACATTAAATATGCCAATTTGGTAGAGTCAATTCTATCATGATTTAAGTAGATAGCACAAACACCCTAGCACTAGTAAGTAGTGGTAAAGTGTACAGAGTCCTAAAGCCAGCAAAAAAGAAGTCAGCAAACAGGAGGGTTGAAAGCAAAAAGTTAGGAGAAGACCACTCCAAGGATGCCAGGTCTAATACCCACCTGCAATTTTCAGGGGTCCCAGTTATCCCCTTCCCACACTCCACACACTTCAGGTTAATCATGGCCACTAGATGGTAGCTCAACCCTCTGTATTGAACACACAGTGGTACACTCAGGAATTAGCTGCTCTAGGGACATCAGATGATACCTAACACCAGTCATGCTGACTAATGTGCCCTTCATTCTCATAACTCTCTTCCCATTGCAGAACTATTGTTTGTACTTCTTATTGGTAGGCATGTAAACCATGGGTTCAACTTCCCCCTCTCCAATGGAAACAAGGATATCCTACATCCTACATGCACCAATCGGTCCCATTTGAACCAACTTCCATCTCCAACCCTACGCAATCAATCCCTGTTGACTGCCCAACACTGGGGCATCTTGGAACAGGCTCTTTTGTGCTTTGTCTGTAGACAGTGAAAGCACAAAGCCATCATAGAGGAATCCTGGGGGATTCTTCCCTTTGCACATCCACCTCTTTTCATCAAGAAGTCGGTTGGGAAACACCCCTTTCTCTTGCTGGCCATTTGACCTTTAGAGATCTCCATCATATTTACTTTCTTCTCTCCTGCTCTTTTGGTTCTGTGGACCCTTCCCATACTTGTTGTGGTTCCCCATGCACCTTGATAGACACCTACTGCCAACCCAAATGTCACCCTTTTTCCAAGCTTCATTGGATCAGTGAGCTTAAGTCCACTAAATGTTAACCAACTCAGCCTCTAGAAGCAAAGATAGGCTTCCTTCAGAGAAAATGGCTGTAAAGTACTGTAGCAGGAGCACAATGAAGTTGCACAGAACACATACAATTCTCAAATCACTGTATTAATGTAACATGCTTTAATGATTGAAATAACATAAAAAACAAGAAAAACATTATTTAGATCACAAGTTATAAATGTTTAAATAGAATGTGTTCTTTCAAAAATTGCCTTTTATTGTGTCATCAACATCAGCCACTGGATGGCAGTTAAACAGAAGAAGTCACTAGCCAGCTGCCCTGTCTCCCACAGGGGCAAAGTCAGTTACCTCTATGACTGGTGCAAACTTCCTTCTGTGAACTAGAGCTACTGACTCCTTCAAGTTGTCCTGGTAATGAAGATGCATGCTCCTCAGTTGTAGGTTTAAATCTTTTTATTTAATAAAGACAAGGTACAATAAACAATTCAATGCCCTCTGCTAGGAGCCAAGCGAGTGTGCAAGACAATAAGGCATAAGATGAAAAGGAAAACAAGATCCCAACTCCACCCCTCCTCCCTCCCCCCACCCTAGTCCCATGCCCCCCCAACCCACCACCCCATAGGTCATCAAGGGGAAAGGCCAGGGTTGTTGCGAGGTGTCTCACGTTGATAGGGGTTGGGCTGGATCCTGTAGCAGCGCAGGGAGTCGCAGTAAGAGCAAGTATCTGGGGTAAGTAAGTTCCTGAAAATCGGATCCCAGCAGTTTTATGAATGGGTGCCATAAGTCTGCGAAGGAAGCCCCTTCTCCCTGAAGTGAGAGGGAGATGTGTTCCACCATGCCCAACACATGCCACAACCTGTGTAAGCACCCTTGGAGCGTGGGGTCCTATCTGTGCCCCAGTGGGACAATATATTCTGCGGGCCGCGCCCAGGGCAATTCCCATCTGCCTACCTCTGTGTGATTTGAGGGGAAATGTAAGCGTATTGGGCAGGCCTAGCAGAACATACGCCGGGAAGCGTGGTATTTGTGTGTTAAAATGTTTATCAACCTCATCAAGGATCTGTTCCCAGTAAGACGTAAGTGTTGGACATTCCCACAGCAGGTGTGTCAGTGTGCCCTCTGACCCGCAGCCTCTTCAGCACCCTGGGGAGCAACCAGGAATGCCCTTGTGAAGTCTGGGGGGAGTGAGGTACCAATATGTCACTATCTTGGTATGTTATGTTATGTTAATGACATTTATAAAGCGCGTCGATTACCCGGAGGTGTCCTGGCGCTTTGGTAGCTGTTTCTAAGCTGGAGATGTTGCCCGCCGAATGTCTGGCCCGATAGAGAATGTCCCCCCATTCCTTTAGTGATAGTGTTCGCTCCAGTTCTGCCTCCCAGCACCTTTGTCCTGCGGATTTAGCCAAGTATTCCGGAGGCCGCAAGAGGTGGTAAAGCTCCGTGATGGGACGTTTGCTTGACTGTTTGGTAAGTAACCACTTATCGTAAGGGGTGAGCAGTCTCTCCGCTCCTCGGCTCGTCGAGGGCTGCATAACCCAGTGGTGTATCTGCAAGTATTGGTATCGCTCAGTTTCTGGCAATGCAAAGTCGGAGCAGAAATCCTCAAAGGACAAGGGACCCTCTACATTGAAGAAGTGGTCAATCGATCTGTTCCCCTCTTCGTCCCAGTGTTTGAAGGCTACCAGGTCGAGACCCGGAGTAAAGTTGGGATTATTGGTTATGGGCATAATTGGCGATGGGAAAGTGGTAAGGCCGCAGCATGTAGCTGTCGCATCCTAGGCCTTTAGGGTTGCCCGTGTGGCCGGTGACCTGTAAAGCCCCGAGGGGCGGTGAGCTTTGTGAATAAAAGGGATCTTCCACAAGGACTGGCCTGCCAAGGCACTTTCCATAATGAGCCAGTGCTTTTCGAACTCACCTTGGGACCATTCCAACAGAGCCCGCAGCTGAGTAGCCCTAAAGTAGCGATCTATGTTGGGAATCCCCAGACCACCCTCCCCTGGGGGTCTATAACTCAAACCCCTATTCATCCTGGGTTTTTTATTTGCCCAGACGAAAGAGATGCACTCTTTTTGAAGTTGTTTCAACGTGTCGGGGGCTCCACAGGCAATGTTTGGAAGAGATATAATATTTTCGGAAGCACGCTCATTTTGAGTGCCACCACCCTACCAAATGGTCACCAGTGGTGTAAGTCCCGCCGGGTCTGTGTCAAGAGATGGGTGTAATTTAAAGTGACTGTTTCTTGAATTGAGGTTGCCAGCTGTATACCCAAGTACGATATAGATTTCTGGTCCCATTGGATTGGACATATCTGCTTGAGAGCATCCACAGTGGGCGGCCATAAAAAGAACCCCAGGGCTTGTGACTTAGACACATTGACCCGGAAACTCGAGGCAGCGGCAAACATCTCTAATTCTGCGAGGAAGGCCAGTATTGACGTCATGAGAGCATCAAGTGTAGCTATGACATCGTCTGCATATAAGCTTATGGTATGGCGCTCTCCCCGAAACCGGACCCCGGTGATCTGTTATTTCTTCTGCACCCTTTGAGCTAAAGGCTCCATATATAGGGCAAATAGCAACGGAGAGAGCGGGCAGCCCTGTCTCGTTCCACGTGCTATCGGAAAGGGCTCCGAGCTGAATCCGTTTTCCCGGACCGTGGCTGAGGGGCAGCTGTAGCTCCAGGAATGGCCAGTGCACACTGGCGAACGCTTTTTCAGCGTCGACAGCCAACATCACTCGCTCCTCTGACTGGTGGTGGGATTTGTCTAGGAGGTGGAGTATTCTCTGTGTATTGTCGCCACATTGTCTGGTTGCCACGAACCCCGCTTGATCCGGGTCTATCAAGCCTGGCATCAGCGGACCCAGTCTAGCAGCCAGAATTCCTGTAAAAAGCTTTAGATCGATGTTCAACAGGGATATTGGCTGGTAAGAAGCACAATACCGGCTATCCTTACCAGGTTTGGGGAGGACAACAACCGAAGCGAGGAGCATCGTGGGTGGGATATCAGAGATGTCCCCAATAGCGTTAAAGAGTCGAGTTAATATCGGGGCGAGAATGGTGCAAAAGGATTTGTAGAAAATACCAGTGAACTCATCAGGGCCCGGAGATTTTAGGAGTTTGAGTCGAGCTATGGCTGAGATCACTTCCTCAATGCGGATTGGGCTATCCAAGGTGGAGGGCTGATTGGGGGTCAGACGGGAATGGGTTATTCCCTGGAGATAATTTAGGGTATCCCGCTTGGGCATTTGCTGAGCTGTGTACAGTTCAGCATAAAAGTCTCTGAACACACGGGAGATGTCTGCGTCTCTGGTATGCTCAGAACCATGTGCGTCACAGACCTTTTGGACCGTAGCTGCCTGACTTTGAGCACGCAATTTGTGGGTCAGTGGGTGCCCGTATCTATCCCCTCCAGTGTAGAATGTGTGTTTCAATCGTACGGCAGAGTATTGCACCCTATCGAGGTCAATGCTAGCTAGCTGGGAATGCACTGCCTCCAGCTGCCTCCACACCCTAGGTGCCCCGGTCCGCTTATGTATGCCTTCTAGTTTCAACATTTGTTTGGAGAGCTCATCTCTCTTTTGTCTGCGAATCTTACTGTCCGCCGAGGACATGGCGATGTAGTCGCCCCTTGCCACTAACTTGAGCGTTTCCCATATGGACACTATGGAAGTATCCGAAGTGTCATTGAAAGATAGGAAGTCCTCCAGAGTCTTGGTCAAACGCAGTTACCTATAAAATAATCTATCCTGGCATACGTCTTGTGGGCATGGGAGTAGAATGTGTAGTCCATTGTATGGGGATGAAGGGCGCGCCAGATATCAACTATCCTATGACCTGCAGCCATTCTTTCCTGCTTTTGGACAGAGCTCCCGTCTGCCCCTGTCTCTGGGCTGAGCGGTCCAAGTGGTTGTTAAACACTGTATTTAAATCGCCCCCTATAAGTATCTGCCGGTCCCGGGAAGTCCCTAAGTCTGTAACCGCTCTGCGGAAAAACACCTCCTGGCCCTTGTTGGGTGCGTAAATAGTGGTGTGATAGGACAAGAAGTAGGCGGGGCCACGATATGATTGATAAGGAAGGGTTTTATTATTTTCTTTTTATATCTCTATTCCTCTTGTATTCCGCTTGAGTTTCTCTTCACACGTATATACCCCAAGGTATCTTCAGTCTCCTTCTCCACTCCTCTTTTGTCTTCCAACTCCTCTCGACTATGCCCTCGGGAAAAGTAGACAGGTATGTGGCTATTAATAACCCGAATCAGTACACTTGAAGCCCTTCACCAAACACCACTGTGATATTACACATCCACCAGGTCAGTGGTTTCCAAACGATTTTAATGCTCCCAGAGGTGGTAGGTCGGGTCTGTGGGACTGTCTAAGGGAAGGAAAGATTGTAGGTGATTCCCCCCCTTTAGACCTTGTCGGTCTCTCTTCTCCAACGAGTATCCTCTAGGACACTGCCCACTACCCATAAGCAGAACCCCACCCACTTCAGTATATCGCCCAGAGACAACACTTGCCTTGAGCAGTGACTCCCGACCGGAGTCACGGCAGACCCTTCCATCACGCCTTCCCTTGGGTCTTTCTCTGCACGGCCTGTAGAATCTTCTCCTTCTCCTGCCCCGCCTTCCACGTCGTCCTTCCAGGTCCTGTTGTCATCCTCCGTTGTCCTCGCTTCCCTCTCCGTCTCCGCTGCTCCCACTTCTCGCTTGCGTTCCTCTTCAACCTCCGCTCGGATCTCTTTCTCCTCCGACATGCCGTCCTCTTCAACCACTCCACTTGTAACTACTTCTGGGTCAGGAACGAGCGGACTGCTAGAGTGCATCCCTCCCGTGCCCCCGGGGTGCCTCTATTCCGATCCTTCGTGCCTTCTGCCACAGCACCTCCCAAACAGGCATGGACGATCGGGCCATGAGGAAACCGGCCAACGGAACAAAAAGTCAGCCAGACTCTGCAATCGACCAGGGATGTGCCGGACCTGGAAGGAGAAGGGTTGTAAGGCCAAAAACCAACACAAGATACGAGCATTTGTCTCCTTCTGACGAGCCAACCACACCATGGGGGCATGATCCGTGTACAACACAAAAGAGCGGCCCAACAAATAATATCTACAGGCCTTCATGGCCCATTTGATAGCTAGACACTCCTTCTCAATGGTAGGATAACGGGTCTCCCGAGGAAGTAGTTTCCTACTGGGATACACAATAGGGTGCAACACTCACGTGGATCCAGGCTTAGAGAGAACAGCCCCAAGACCATTGTCCGATGCGTCCGTCTGGAGAACGAACTGTTTTGACAAATCAGGGCAAGCCAACACGGGCTCGTCACATATCGCCCCCTTCAAGCTGTCAAAACTCTGTTGATGTAAAGGTAGCCACTCCTGTAAACGGGTCGGATATTTCTTAGTCAAGAGTTCTGGTAATGGAGCTGCTAACTCAGAAAATCGGGTTATGAATCGTTGATAATATCCAATTAGACCCAGAAAGGATCTGACCTCTTTCTTGGCTGTGGGAGGGGGTAGACCTTTGATTGCCTTTACTTTGTCCACCTGAGGCCGAAGGGGACCTTCTTGTAAGTGATACCCCAAAAATTGAATAGAATTGGTGGCCAAAAGACACTTTTCTGGATTTGCCGTCAGGCCAGCCTGTCGGAGGGTAAGTAATACTGCCTCTAAGTGTTGTAAGTGTAGTTTCCAGGATGGACTAAAGATCACTATGTCATCTAGGTATGCTTCAGCATATGCCTGATGTATCCTGAGTACCAGATCCATCAGGCGTTGAAAGGTGGCGGGGGCACCGTGTAACCCAAAAGGTAGCACTCGGAACTGATACAGTCCGGTTGGGGTAGAAAATGCAGTTTTATCTCTGGCTGAGGGTGTAAGAGGTCTCTGCCAATAACCCTTTGTAAGGTCCAAAGTGGACATGTATGAAGCTGACCCCAGGCTTTCAATCATCTCATCGATCCTGGGCATAGGATATGTGTTGAAGTGTGAAACCTCATTCAGTCTGCGAAAATCAATGCAAAAGCGAATTGACCCATTGGGTTTGGGGACTAGCACCACCGGAAAGGACCAGGGACTACAGGATGGCTCTATTATGCCCCCCCAACATGTCCTCTACTTCCTGTTTCACAGCTTGTCTCCGTGCTTCGGGTAATCGATATGGACGAAGACGAATGGGGTTTATTCCTGCTGTTCTAATGTTGTTTTGTACTAGGTGTGTTTTTCCGGTTTGGGTTTGGGTAGAGAATACGTCGCTATACTTACAGGCTAAGGTATCAAGTGACAGGCGTTGTGTATCCGATAGATCAGAACCCATTGGTATGTCCCCTACCGTTTGATTGGTGCTTTTGTCAGGGAAAGTAATATCCAGGGGGTTGGAATCTGTCACAAACAGCATTAGATTCTCTTTTTCCACCCACCTCTTTAAGAGATTGATATGATAGATTTGTCCATTGCGGTGTATCTAATCTGTATGTGACAGACGTGATCTTATCCATGACTTTATAGGGGCCCTGCCACTTGGCTAATAGTTTATTGTCCGAAGAAGGAAGAAGAACCTGTACCTTGTCCCCAACCACTAGTTCCCTTAACTGGGTGTTGGCATCATACACCCTTTTCTGTCTCTGCTGTGCTTTTTCCAAATTTTCTCGGGCCTCTTCCCAAAGGGTTTCTACTTTTAGTCTAAGTTTGGAGGCATAATCAAGGAGGTCTAATCCTTCATCTTCCTGAACCTCCCACCTCTCAGCGGCCATGTCTAGAAGGGTACGCGGTTTTCTACCAAATACAAGCTCAAAGGGGCAAAATCCTGTGGAGGATTGGACATGTGTGCGTATGGCAAACAGGACCAACGGTAACTGTCTGTCCCAATCCTTACCTGTTTCTGTGACCCTTGCTCCTACCACCCCCTTGAAATTGTGAGAGATAAGGATGGCTACTGCAGCCTTTTTGGTAGGAACTGAAGAGAAATATTGTTGTGGGAAAGCCTTAGAACGAATTTGATGGGTGTCACTGGGGAGGAGATGAGTCTCCAGAAGTAAGCAAATATATGCGCTTGAGTTCTCAAGGTATGACAAGATGGCGCTTCTCTTAATTGGGTTGTTAAGCCCTTTTACGTTCAGGGCTAAAATCTTAATGCTTGCTGGTATGTGGGCCGGGATCGAGATACACTGCTAAAATAAGGTATCGGCATGTGTCAAGAATCTCTTCATGTAGGTGAGCACATTAGATCGAGGGGCAAGGCCAGCATGGGGCAGACACAATCATGCATAGCCAGGAGTGAAAAGGGATGAGGGAGGAGGTCCACCAAAGAAAAAAGAAAAACCCCAACAGAATAACTATACAAATATAGAAAAATGTCATTCAACAATTAAGTGTCCGGAGCTTACAACTACTGGAGAATAAATTGTGGGGTACCAGTGGCCGGCATATCTCCAGACCCCCCCCGAACACAGCCCCATGTTCATTTTCAAAATAGCTCTGGTGACGGGCAAGGAGGTAGACACTTGTTTGCTGATTTTTTACTCCAACTCTCTCAGGGGCTATTCCGAGGATGCTCCAGTCAGGAACGCCAGGACCGCCTGCCCCTCCTTGGCCCTGATGTCCGAGTCGGGTCTTGATGATGGGCTAGGCGGCATGATAGTGGTCCATCCATGGCCGCTTCAGCATCTGCTGCTTGAGTTGCTCCATTGCGTCTTCTCGGCGATGGGTTCCTCTATGTTCGGGAGCTTGTAGGCTGCCGAGAGGGAGTGTAATTGCTTGAGCTCCCCCTTGAAGGTGAAAATCAGCCGAAAGGGGTGACCCCAGGAGTAAGCGATGCCAGCCTCCCGGAGGTGTGCAGTTATAGGGTAAAATGACTTGCACTTGACCAAGGTAGATGCTGCTAGGTCTTGGTACAGTGTGGGTTTCTGAACTTCATATTGGAAGGCGGAGTTGCCCCTGGCCGCTCGAAGTATGCGCTCCTTGAGCTGGTAGTCGTGCACACATGTCAGGATGTCTGCAGGGGGAGCCTTGGGCAGCCCTCCTAGGGCCCACTCTGTGAGTTCGGTCCAGTTTGATCGGGAAGTCCTGAGGTTTGCCCAGAAGTGAACGGAAAAGGTCCACCACCAGCGCTTCGATGTTAATGTCCTCCTCTCCATATGCCATGCCTCGGATGTGGATGTAGTTCCGCCTGGACCTGTTTTCCAAGTCCTCCGTGTGGGCTTGGAGGTCAAGACTCTATTCCTGTAGCCGAAGGACTTCTTGTTGGAGACTCTCTAGTTCCTCATCATGCCCGGCTTTGCGTTCCTCCAGCGTATTGACCCTCTCCCCAAGAGAATCCACATCTCGGCGCACCTCCCGCAGGTCAGCCGAGAGGTCCTGTTTCATGGCTGACAGGTCTTCGCGGAGGGAAGAGAAAAGAGATTCCAAAAAGGATCGACTAACTGGAGCTTCCGTCCCCTCCACTCCCTCGGTTTCTTCCATGGACTTCATTGTGGTCTGGCCCTCAGGCTGCAAATTGGTTGGTTTAAGCAACATGTCCTTCACTGATCTGTCCTTTCGGCCCTTGGAGGCCGCCATTGCGGGTCGATGCCGCCCCCTCACTTGTGTGAATATTGCAAGCTTTGATACAAAGTCCCAGGGGCTGGAGAGCACCGCTTCGATGGCACACAAATCGCCCCCTCCCTCCTCTGCACTGAGCCGTGGACTCCTATTGATGCGTTCGCCTGGCCCCGCTGAGCTCTCCTGTCTGGTCGTGCCTATTGCTAGAAAAGTCACTTTGTGCCCCTTAGAGTGTGTCCCTGGGCAAACAGATGACCCCCGGAGCCCAAGTCCGCAGGCCCGGGTCTGCCTTGTTGCTGTAGTGCGTCGAATCGACCCCCGACTCCAGAGGTCCGCTGGGGGGATATTGGTGATAGGGCCTCTCCTACCAGTAGGGACGCCGCGCGGGAGTCACCTTGCCTCTAGTCTTGACCGCGTCGCTGATCTTATTAGAAATGAGTCCCCTGTTATGATAGCACAAAGTAGGTAGCAGGCCCCCTGGCCCGCTGCAGCCCTTGGCTCTTTATAGAGTTGGCCACTGGGTTAGGGCTCTAATCAGGACAGTCAATTGCATTGGAAGAGGCCACAGCACGCGCACCCTCGTCTCTCCTCTCTCAGCCTGGCCTCACATAGACCGCCCAGAGCGCCACCGCAACTTCCAGCCAGGCAACCATCCACACTGCGGCTGCTGGTTTCTCAGGTGTTGCGAGCCTCGCCGCCTCCGCTGGTATCCCCGGTACCGGACTCAAGCCCTCTCAGCGTCTCCTCCCCGCAGCGCGATGCCGACCAGCGGGAGGTCCAAGCTCGCCAGGCCCACGCGTTCACCTGGGACCCAGGTCCTGTGCAGTTCACCCAGGCCAGCTCTCTCAGTGTCGCTCCCGCTGTACGCGCCCGATATATAGATGGGCGAGGGCGCAGTACCAGCCCGAAGTCAGGTGGGGGGGTAAAGTCTTCACGCCCCTGGCTTGTACTCTATGCCCCGGGCCTCGTGTGGGTCACTGGAGCACCTCGCACTCACTGAGGTAGTGGCTTCATGGGCCGCCGCAGTCACGATCTTCTTGTCCCCGCTGGCCGGCCATCCTCTTGGCTCTCCCTGAGCGCAGCCCCTGGTCTCCGTAGGGCCACAACCCCTCAGCACGGCACCAGATCACTGGAGCCGCGTGCTTGTGGGGCCTGTACTATCTCCTGCAGCCGGGCCCTGTCGTAGACTAGCGGGGGTGACTCCTCCCACCTCAGAGCTCAGCCAGCAAAGCCCTGCTCCAGGGCGCCGTCGATGTCGTCACTTGCTGTTTGGCCCCATCAGGCGAACCCGCGCCTGAGGCTTGGAGGGGGACCAGCCGCAACACCTCAGTTTGCGCTTTCCAGCTCCCGGGAAGCGTCCTCAGGCCGGCTGCTCCTCACTACAGGGCCGCTCCATGCAGCCACCACGCCACAGTACCAAACCCAGAGATTCATGCACCGGGGACACCCCCGACAGCAGCGCGGCCCCCAGGGAGGAGTCGCTAGTCTCTGGAGCCCCCTCCATCTCTAAATTAACGGGGCTATGCCAAGTGGGAGCGGTGAGACCCTTGGACACGTCCTACCAGGTCACCATCTTTGCCCCGCCCCCTGCTCCTCAGTTTTGAACATTGTGAGACACTGCAGATGGTAGGGTATCTCTAGTGCCCCCGGCTCCTTCTTGCAGAGTTGGGGGTCTCCAGTACTCCCAGTGTCAACTTGACAGTTTATGGTGGATTTTCCCCACAGGGAAGCAACAGGAATGTGGTGCATATAAGTCCTTCCTGCAGTCCATCATCTTTTTAAGCCAGAGTATCAGATTTATTAAACAGCCTCTTCAGGTGGCACACCTACTTTACATCAGGCAGTCTGAGTGGTCCACTCTTCCAGGGGCCAGCCGAGTCAGACGTCTGCATGGCAGTACAGCAGACTGCTCCTAAATGGTGCTAGTGGAGAATCAGGAAACTGGCGCAACTACGTCTGAGAAAGAATCAGTGGCGTAGCAAGGGGGCGCAAGGGCAGACTGCCCTGGACGGCACAGGTTTTGGGGGCAGCGGCCTCCCCTCGCTCTTACTTGCGGTGTTGAGGGCGGCAAATGCAGGGGCCGTCACGGGCAGCCACAGGTCTAGCTATGCCACTGGAAAGAATACAGTGCAAGCAGAATGTTTCCAAAGATTCCTTTCCATTCTTCAGCCTAACTTCCCACATCTATCTTGCATGATATTTAGTTATAATTTATTGGTTATTAATTATAAACTATATATAGGTTAGTAAATATTTCGTAATTAAATAATAAATATGTACTATTTATATATATATTTTAAACATGAATTTATATATTCTTTATTTGTAGCTATTTTATATATTTTTTTACTTGTGAAGATTATTTCCTATGGGGTTTTATCTTAAGACCCGACCTCCATTATTTTCTATGGGAGGGTGTTGCAGTACCTGTGGTTGGTCATGTGTAGCGCTGGACTTACTACAAAAGTGTAAATTACTACAAAAGTGTAAGTTACTATAAAAGCGCAGTTTGTGAATATTGAAAAGTAATAAACGTATTCAAAAGTGCAGTTTGTGAATCAGAACCCCAGTGTAGTACATCCTAATGTCCCAAAGACAAAAGGAGAACCAGATCCAACCAATCCACTATACATTACCATTAACAAAAGTATACTACTAAAACCAATTGGAATTCTTTAGTTTTGCACTGTGGCTTGTTTAAGCAATTCACACACGATATCTAGGGCTACTGCAGCCATACAAATTGGTATTAATAGAAATTGTATCATTTCAAAGTATTTCTGTTTGTCATTAGTAGCTTCCCCAGGTACATGAGCATAATCTGATATGGCTGGGTTTGTCTTTTGGGAAGTTTATGCCCCTTCTGCTAGAGCACATCTTCTCTCCTCTCATGTATAAACTAGCAAACCAAAAACATCCAGTATAAAGTATGCATCTTAGCACTATGTTAGATTAGAAACAATTTTGCTATGTATCTTTTGTTTAGGATTTCTGCCACGTGAATGGTATTTAAATCATTGAAAGCTTTATTGGATTTTCCCAGTTTCTATATGCCTTTAAAAATTGGAGAATCTTTTTCAGTTGAAATTATAAAAATAATGTTGTCTGTATGCTTTCCCAATTTCCCCTTTCTAGAAATCAATACATTATACTGGAACTCCTTCTTCAAATGACAGCTATTCCAATACTGCTCTACACAGCATTCAGGAAAGAGGTGCATCATCAATCAAAGCACAAAACCAGTACAGCTGAACCCCACTCTCAGAAATGCAGCAACAGGTATGCTGTGTATTCCCATGAGGCACAGGGTCAAGACTGATATGCATAAAGCTGTGTCTGAACTGTGGTGGCAAAGTGAGCTAAAGAACGATGATGGATTCAACCCAGATCTGTGACTGGGGGTGAGTGTCTGAAAAGTTTAGGCGCTCCGTCCATCATCTCCTTGTGTATGCTGTGTATCCACCAAAGCGATTTGAGGAATCATCGATTAAGCATCCACAACACAACTTCTTGTCCTCTTTCCTATTCACTTACTTTACGCTTGTCTTTGATCATGTACAGCGCTCCTCTGCCTTTCGTCTAAGTTTGCACTATAGAAATACCGTATTCATGCAAACACATGCATGCAATCACGTCCTATTATAATTTGTTCTTAAATTCACTTGCTAATTTACCTTTAGAGTAGTCATAATAATGAGAACCTACCATAACGTCATCATGATGTTGTAGACTGTTTTCATAGCTTTTATTTGGAACTGAGGAAGTGAAGGGGTTAACGTTTTTTAAACTGCAAATTGCTTTCTTTCATAGTACATTAGTAGCCTCCATTATAAGGCACATACTCTGTAGATTAACAGATTGCCTTTGCTCAGTTTAATGGGCCATCACTTAACTGCAAGATGCTAAATGTTGTGAATGCTTAAGGGACTCTTGCTTTGTGTCAGTGAAATTTCAGCTAATTGCTAATTAGCTGAAAACAGTTAAAAAGCATATAATGCATTTATACATATTTCAACTGATAATTACTGTTATTCCTAACCCTAGGAAAAGGAGACAAACAGATATGCTTATCACAGTGGGGTATTTTACCACATTATACCTATAATATAGTTCAATCTGCACAGTTAGAGGTTCTAAAGATCAATGTTAGTCTGAGATTCCAAAATATCTCTTCTAGACTGGCAAACCCTCTATCCCATAACAGTACCAGTGCATGCAACAGTGTTCCCTTTTTTCTAGATCTTGTGACAGACGTATCTGTCTAGAAGACGTCATGTCTTCAGTTCTTCAAAAAAAAATTATGAAGTGCAGAGAGTAGGCTTTGTGTCATCCCACTTCATATATTTGCATTAATGCATTTATCATAGTTTGCTAATCTTTGGTGGGCAGTTCATTAAGACTGTGGCACTTTGTTGATGATTACATTATCCCATTTATATTCCCATTAGGATTTGGTGATGAGGCATCACTTTCTCCTTTCATTAGACTGTTTATGTAACACATGATGTACAGTTAGTGTGTGTTCTTTGCTCATACAATCACATTTTAAGTGTTTATCTCTTTTTTTGCATAGGCAGTGTTGCTGTATATATTCCTTAGCCAGTCTTAAAGACACAGTGTTATTTATAAACCTTTGCTGTCGGTTCATTTGGTTTACTTTGCTGTGATGATAATACATTGTTGAATGGGCAGTATGTGTTTGTTTGCAATGCAAAGACAAAAACTTGTATAGGCATTCTTAAAGGTGCATTGATACTGCAGGTTTGATTAACAAACCACAAATGGGAAACAAAATATAAAACAAAAGAGTTATTTCCTGTTGCATGGTGTTTTCATAGAATGTATCACTATTCTATACTGCAATATTTTATTATATTCATGTCTTTCCATGCCTATAACTAAGCAGCTGTGCTAAGTCACACAATTCTGTCTCTTTTAAGTGAATGCTTTTGTTAGGATAGCCTTATAGTCAAGTCAAGTCAAATTGCTTTATTTCGATAACAAGTATCATAAAAGCGTCAGACAATCCTTTATAAAAAATAGACTCTGTACAAGTAAAAATTATCATAAAAAGACATAACAAATACATGATGTTTGATCGATCGGGACATGATAACACATCATTTCATCATAATAAAAATATTTCATTTTTGGTAAAAACAAGACTTAAAAATTGTATTAAAAAAATAAAACCCAATGTGCCTTATATAAGTGACAGTGCATAGGTATTTGTTCGAGCAATATTTGATCGTTCATCTTGTGCTCTAGTGTATTCTCCATGGGGCTTATGATGTGAAATTAGGTCGCCCTTCTTAAAGCTTTATGTCTGACTTTCCAGGCGCAACTTAAAAACTTGGCCACTCCGCATACAAAGAGGATTCTTGCATCAGATTTTAAGATACGTAAAGCAGTGCGATGATCAAGGGTACCTAGTTGTTTGCAGATTGGTGTTAGCCATCTAGACCTTGCTTTTTCATACGCTGGGCAAGCAAACATAAGATGGGCGACACTCTCCTTCGGTGCCTTACAACATGGACAGTCTTCTGTTGTCTGTTTTGGGGGGCGCCATTTAGCAGTCAGTTCGTGGACCGGGAGCGATCCAAATCTGATTTGGCTATAAAGCGCCCTATCTCTTGGAATCTGGATTGTATCCAAATATGGTTCCAGGCTTCTACATTGTTTGTGCTGGAAAAAATCTTCCGTTAGCCTTCCCACAATTGGATTGCTAAGATCCCGGGTATCAATCCAGTCCCATTAGATAGCCTTATAACAAACACAAGGAGATGATGGACGGAGCTCTGAAACTTTTCAGACACTCACCCCCAGTCACCGATCTGGGTTAAATCCATCATAGTTCTTTAGCTCACTTCGCCACCCCAGTTCAGACCAAGACATATGCAAATCTGTCTTGACGCTGTTCCTTATGGGAACAGTCCAGCCCAAACTGCCAAGCCAGGTCTTCCCTGGACTGGAAAAGTTTCAACGCTCCGTCTATCATCTCCTTGTGTTTGCGTTGTTCGCCCAGTCACTGGAGATTGTCATCAGTGATGTCATTTGAGATGTCATCAGTGATATCATCAGTGATGTCACTGACTATATCATGAGTGATGTAATATGTGAGGTCATAAGCAGTGCATTGTGGGGGTGCGAGTTATAGATAGCTTAGCTAACTATAACTGCTGATTTTCTCTGGTTTTGTGCTTGTGAAATCTGAGCCTAACTATAACGTCCCTGTAACCTTTGATTTTTTCTGTGAATTTCTAAGGTTTTTTAAAAGCTAATTCCTAACTATAATGTCCATGTAACCTTGTTTTTTTTCAGTGAATTTCTATGGTTTTTTTCAGTAGCAATGGTGTTTGCAGAGTGGTGGGGAAAGGGGGCGTGGCCTCTGACCAGTTCTCAGGAACCCCACTGTGTAGGACTTACAGAAAGTACCAGGAGGGCTTTTTGGTCCCCAAGGTCCCTTAGCATCCAAGAAAACTTAATTCCCCAACCAGTAGTGTGCCATGAGACGTGTTTGCAGAGTGGTGCAGAAAGGGGGCTTGGCCTCCGAAGACCTCTTAGCAAACTGACTGTGTGGGTCTTGCTGGAGGTAACAGGAGGGGTAGTTGGCTCCCAACGACCCTCAACAGCCAAGGGGACTTCATCCCCCAACTATTACTGTGCCAGGAGGTGTGCTTGCAGAGTGGTGGAAAAAGGACGTCCTTGATGATTGCACAGGTAGTGCCATATGATTCAATGAGTGCCATAGCCAAGGACACACTGCGAATACCGGGTGTTTTTTGACAAAGTGTAAAACACATATATAGACATATTTTACATGAAGTTTCAGTGTAGCTACTAATTTAACTTTCTCCTTTGTATACATTTGTCGAAATAAGTACATCAAAAATACATTTTCCTGCTTCACAGCAACACCGAAGGTTGCAATGACATCATTAGTCACAAATAGAAATGACAAAATGTAAAACAGATATTTAAACATATTTTACACAAAGTTTGAGTCTAGCTGTTTAGTAACATAATTGCATTACTTTATTTTAACAACACATTTATCAAAAACAACAATTTCCAAAAATAACTTTCAACATCTGAACTCACGAATAGAACATAACTACAAAACACCCATAAAACTACCCATTTTTACCCAAACTCAAGAGGAATCAAAAACTGTTCGAAAACTAGTACAATGCACACTCTGTGAAAAGATCCACTCTAGAGGGATGAATAAAAAATATTCATGTGGGATGACATCCATGGTCTATCATCTTAAAACCTAATATCTCTAACTGGCAATCAAGTAGAGGGAAGCTGGAGGACCATCTGGATCAGTGGCACCAACAACATATCTCACTCAGAAAGTCCTGTGAGAGGTGTAAACTACTGCAACAGATATGGTTCTAGAGTTTTCAAGAATTGCCAAAAAAATCAAAAACAAAACAGAAAATCATGTCACTGAGAAATAAAGGAATACCATTGGATAATACACTCTTCAACTAAATAAATAGAAAGAACTCGCCCATTTATCTATCTTGAACATTCTTTAAGAGGAGTTCATAGTGAGCAGATTTGGGCAATGCACAATATGTCACAAGACATTGTCAAAGGGTACAAATTAAAAAATATTTTGCGGGACTACGTCCATGCTTTACCATCTAGAAACATACTAAAGCAATAGAGTAAAAGCAGCAAGATGGCAGAGCAAGGCTGAAGGAACCTGAACTTCCATACCAGTCACATCAACCCCTTCAGAGGTCCAATCTCAACTTTCAGATTTGGCTCCACAGTTTTCCCGGATTGCATCATTCTGCATGGGTTGTGGAGTTGTGGTGAGTGCTGAAGAGCAGTCCTTAAAGCCCTTCGCAATGCTGCAAAGAATCAAAAATGTAAATGTTTTTATTATTTTTGGCCCCTCTTAGTTTTTCTACATTAGCAGCCATTTTATTTCTTACACAATAAGTATCTAATAGCTATGTGTTGTTCATTTTATTATCTTCTAACTTTTTGTAATTCTTACATATAACTTGCTGTATGGACAAGTCAAAGCATTCCTCCACAAATAAATACACAACTTTTGCCAGTTATCATTATTTACTTTTTCACTTTTTAAATACAAGTCAGCAGTCTGTGTTTAGTGTTTTAGTGAGTGTGTCGACAACATATACAAACATACTCCGCTTTTTTAGACCACACTGTGTAAAATTTTGTAATCTCTTCTTCAAAACTATCAACTGTAATATCTATGTCCTATTCAACAACTCCTCCTCTTAACAACTTTACATTTTCCCTAGAATCCTGCTGAGGACCAATGAAATAAAACTGCACATCATCACAAACCTTTTCTACATCTGCCACAGTACCATACAAAAGTGCTCTATTCATTTCTCCTAAACATAAAGCAGGAGTTTTCTCATAGTACAGCCTCCTAACTAAAGTTCGCATTGTTGAGTGGTGTACAACTAACATCCTGAAATGATGAAAAGTGCTTTGGCACACTTTGTTTGATGAACAAGCTAGTTAGTGTCACTGCAAATGTGTATTCTTTCTAATCTTGCAAGGATCCAATCCTTGTAAAGTGCTTATTTTCTGTTTTAAACTTCGCCTTGGAAAGATATGTAGAAATGCCCTTCATATATCAATGAATTGCTGTTGAATACTACAAATACTACTACAATTCCATTTCTATACAGGCGCCTGACTCCGCCTTTCTTGTACCTGTTCCCCAATAACATGTTCTACATTTGTAGGTACCATCACCTCTTTCGCTATAGGAATGCCATTCTTCATTTCATATGCAAAAGAAACAATTGATGGACGGAATGCTGGACAATGCAAACATTCACCCCCCAGTCGCAAGGATCTGGGTTAAATGTATCATTCTTTTGCTCACCACACCACCCCAGTTTGGACCCAGCCATATGCAAATCAGTCTTGACCCTGTTCCTTGTGGGAACAGTCAAGCCCGAACTGCCAAGCCAGGTACTCCCTGGACCGGAAACAAGCATCCTGGGACCGGTTCCAGGGCATCACCCTTCATCAGCCAGGCTAGCTTTAATCCAGTGGTGTAGTGAGCACGGGACCCACGTCTGGGCATACCCTTCCCACTTAGGACGACATATGCAAAAGAAACAATTGATGGACGGAATGCTGGACAATGCAAACATTCACTCCCAGTCACAAGGATCTGGGTTAAATCCATCATTCTTTGCTCACCACACCACCCCAGTTTGGACCCAGCCATGTGCAAATCAGTCTTGACCCTGTTCCTTGTGGGAACAGTCCAGCCCGAACTGCCAAGCCAAGTACTCCCTGGACCGGAAGCAAGCATCCTGGGACCGGTTTCAGGGCATCACCCTTCATCAGTCAGGCTAGCTTGAATCCAGTGGTGTAGTGAGCACGGGACCCACGTCTGGGCATACCCTTCCCACTTAGGGCGACATATGCAAAAGAAACAATTGATGGATAGAATGCTGGACAATGCAAACATTCACCCCCAGTCACAAGGATCTGGGTTAAATCCATCATTCTTTTGCTCACCACACCACCCCAGTTTGGACCCAGCCATATGCAAATCAGTCTTGACCCTGTTCCTTGTGGGAACAGTCCAGCCCGAACTGCCAAGCCAGGTACTCCCTGGACCGGAAACAAGCATCCTGGGACCGCTTTCAGGGCATCATCCTTCATCAGCCGGGCTAGCTTGTGGTGAGCAAAAGAATGATGGATTTAACTCAGATCCTTGTGACTGGGGGTGAATGTTTGCATTGTCCAGCATTCCGTCCATTCCGTCCATCAATTGTTTCTTTTGCATTCTTCAATTCATAACATCGTCCTCTGTAATCAATAGCATGAATTAATCTATTATCCTGGAGAAAGCTTTATTCATTAAAGAAAGATTCTGTACTAGAAGTATGTATGCATTTTCCAGTAAAAACTGTACAAAAGTTACTTCTGTTCACTAATCTTTTTCTGGTTCTGTCTCCTCAAGTACAATACCATTTTCTCAAGAGTCTTCATTCTATTTATAATCAAAATAAAATCCTTCAAAGCAAAGCCTCATCAACTACTCTCTCTACCCATTCTTTCTGTTTCACTGCATGTCTCCTTTTTCCATACGTCTTAATATTTCTCAGTAGATTTATAACTACTGTACTATGAAACAACCTAGCTCTAATTTCCTTAAACTGTGTCTGTCTCCTGGTTAAGGTGTCTACATCTTTGTTACATTCTTTCCTGTTCTTGCTATATAGATTTTTTCCATTGTTATACTGTCTCATAGTTTGAACTTTATTTTCATTATTTCATCATCTTTGGAAATGTCCACATATATTTTTAAGAAATGAGTTTGTCCTCTTACCAGTAACTCTGTTTTCGTTCACCACTTTTTCGTCATTTTGCCTCTTTTGAATCTCAGTTCTGCATAGATACTGTACTTGCTTCTGTTCCTTTTCCCTCCGAGCTTTTGTATGCAATCTGTCTGTAATTATGCAGCTATTGTTCTGTAAAAAAAAAAACGATATTTGATTTTTTTTTCTAGCCAATGTACCAGCTACTTTACTACTGGCTTAAACATAATACAAAAATAATTTTTATGTTATGTTGCAGTTTTAAATGTACAAATCAACCTACCTACATAACTACAAGCACTTACTTCGATGTAGCAATCCCTTAACCAAAACACAAAACTTAATTTATTACTTACCTTTTAATATTATAGCACCCTCTCCTACAACACAGCTGCACCATATCTCAGTTCTCACGTATACATGCTAAAAGACCACTTTATCCCTTATGTACCCAATTTTAAAATAAACATCAACCAAAGTTTAAAAGTACATACAGTGTCTCAATACTGTAAATCCAAAAACACAACATAAGACCTATTTCTGTGCCTCTCTACAACTGTGTCACCAGTATATTTAGTGTTTCAATATTTTTCTACTTGGATGTGTCAGATTTAAATTTTGGGAAATACTACATATAAAAATCTGCACATTAATGTGTATCACAGCATATAGCTCACTAATGAGTATATGCAAACAGTGTGTGACAGGTTACCTATATAATTCACCAGATGGTTCTGAAAGAGTACATATTCTGCACTAAAACTTCTAAATACATGTGTTTCTGGTTCAGAACAACAATACTCCCTGGATGATTGGATGAGTGCACAGATAGTGCCTATGTAATTCCCTCAGAATATAGGTAGTGCCTGCATGATTCCCAGAGTATAAAGGAACTACATCAGTGGTCCCATATCTGCATAGTTAGTGCCTGTGTATTCACATAATAATATTGCTACTATCTGGGTGATTGGATGCACGCATGGGTGTTGCCTGCGTTGTTCAATGAGTACATAGTTAGTGCCTGTGTGATTGGGAGAGTGCATGAGCAGTACCTGGGTGATTCAATAAGTCTGGATATCACAATATACTTATAATTGCATACATGGCTCTCTAAGAGTATACATTGCTCTGTTACTCAGCATCCACATGCATCAATACGTTTCTGAAACTGAAAACAACAATTCTCAACTTTTGAAAGCACAAAACCTTTTCCTAATGGCATACTTACATAATTTTGCAAATATTTCTTGTGTCTTTAAGACATATATTCAGAATTTCTCAAAGAAAAGTTACATGCTAAGTGAGGCTAGCACACAAACTCTCAAAATACATTCTTCACTATTACCCATCCCCAATTTTAAACAGAGCATGTTGAAAGAAATGCACCACCCTCACTATATACATGAAATTTTCAACAGCCTTACAGAACATAGATCACCATGTAAACATATATGTGATTTCATAAAAGATATACACCTTTAAGATATCTTTCCAAAAATGTATAGTTCTCTGCATCTTTAAGTAAACTCAACAGTCCCATCGTACATATAAATATCTGCAACCAGCAAAACCATATCTCACCATCTAAACATATGCAAACCGATCATATAAGTTAAAAACCACATTGACAAACACTTCCTAATACATACCTAACAAGTATTACTACTTTAGAATTTATATACAGGCACAGCACATTTTCTTATGTTTTATTCATGACTACAGTACTCATGTTTAATAATGTGACTAAAACTACCACAACTCCCAGAATGCAAATAATATTGATGTATCTATTCTGCATATAATGCTTAGACATTTAAAATATTGTCATTGTTAAAGGCATTGCCCATGGCAATTTTCAACAGTACTAACATCTTAAACACATACCCTCTGCCAGATACAGTTCATCTGATATATTTTTTTCACATCACTGAAATACTGTTTTTAGTCAAACTCCTTTATATATCTTCATTTCTAATGTACATTTTTATATAATTAAAACTTTTATACATACCAGTGAATTGAGCTTGTAGATGATATTACTCTTTTAGCTCTTTCTGGATAGTTTTGACACTGTTAAGATTTGTAAAAACCAAGCACAAGAATAGTACATCACTTTCATAGGAAACAACTATAAAATGGCAACCTTTTCAACTTTCCACTCTATGATCATGAGAAAGGCAGCAAATGAAATCATGTCTTTCATTTTAGACTACAGTATCTCCACTTGTGAATGGTTAGCATCTGTTAAACTTTTCCCTCTCTTTCAAAACGAGGTTCCTGTTGGCGCGCCTTTGTGATTTTTCGCCATCATCGTGGAGTAATCGCAATAAAAAATGGGGGTTCAAACCTATATCTAGCTTCATTTAAAAAAAGTTTATTACATAGTCCTGAGTTGGAAATTAAAGCTTGCCATTACTTAAATTGTGTCATCACTTCTCAACTTTTAAAAAAATGTTCTGTCTCTTTAACACCCTTCCCCCTCAATACACTCAGATCAGTGTGCCTAGCAACCTAGTGGAATAAGTAGGTCACAAGTTCACAGCACATTCTAGAAGGAACATGCTACTTCCAAATAAGATACAGCAGGTGTGGTTTACACCAAAGATTCAAAAGCATATCCATGTCTGCATTACATTTCTTTTTATAAACAACAGCCAATAATAAGACTTCTTCCTAAGTCATCCAACACACTACCTAAATGTATTAACTTTCATGCTGGCAGCATCCAATGAAATATATATACTTCTTTTTTTTTTTGTAAACACCTGTATTTTAACTAATTTTCCTTTGGAAAACTACCTTATTCAACTCCAGCCTTCTCCTGACTACTATTGCTCCTTCACTTCAAAATGCTTAGAGTATGGATTGTGGGCCACAGCTATATCTATTGGGCTAAACAGACTGCAAAAAAGAGAGGTATTGACAGGGACGTGGGTTTGCCAAATGTGCAGATTTCTTGGTTTGGCCAGAGAGGGTTAAAGTTTCATCAGTTGCTGGCTTTGGTTGAATCCATTGCGGATTGACAAGCTCCTCACCTCATGATTCTGCACTGTGGTGGCAATGACCTAGGCACATTGACTGGGGTTGGGCTGGAAATCCTAATGAAAGAAACCTTTGCAAAATTGGTGTCACTTTTCCCTCACACTGTCTTGGTGTACTCTAATCTATGCCAAAGACAGAAATGGAAGTGATCAAATCAATTCTGTCCACAGATTGACAAAGCCAGGAAACATGTTAGTAAAACTGCTTCTGCATTCCTCAGAGACAATCGCATGAGCTGTATCTATAACATCCATCTGTGTTTTGACATGCATAAAATGTATAGAAATGATGGAGTGCACTTTACAGATGAAGGCAACAGGGTGTTTATAAGTAACCTGAAACTTTGCATCCGGTCTTATGTGTAGCACCCATATACACACAACCAATGTTTTTTTCTAAAGGTTATTTTTTTAGTTTTTGACAATCTTCGTGACAACGTCGTCATCCCTACGGATACGTCATGAAAACAAAAAACAAAAGCCGACATTCAATGACTGCCAACACATCCAAAAATAATATGAAAAAATATCCATTCCGAACATTGCTCTACACTTAGTACTATACACATACTTCTTTCAAAGCATGTTTAAACTGAATTTTTTTGTACAAAGGGCCTGACTACGATGACGGTGGGACTGCCACAGACAACGGGCCTGATTCACAGAACTAACTTACGTCAAAAACGTAAAGTTAGTACTTTTAGTATTCACAGAATACACTTACTCATTTTGGTATTCACAGAATGAACTTACTCATTTCGGTATTCACAGAAGTTAGTAGTCCTAACTTTAGGACTCCTAAATGGCTTCTGTGAATACCGAAGAATCTTAAAGTTAGATTTTCTCAGTTTAGGAGTAGTAAAGTTAGAACTCCTAACTTTAGGACTCTAAATGCCTTCTGTGAATACCGAAAGTCTTAAAGTTAGGATTTTTCTCAGTTTAGGAGTAGTAAAGTTAGGACTCCTAACTTTACTACTCCTAAACTGAGAAAATCCTAGCTTTAAGACTTTCGGTATTCACAGAAGGCATTTAGAGTCCTAAAGTTAGGAGTCCTAACTTTACTACTCCTAAACTGAGAAAATCCTAACTTTAAGACTTTCGGTATTCACAGAAGGCATTTAGGAGTCCTAAAGTTAGGACTACTAACTTCTGTGAATACCGAAATGAGTAAGTTCATTCTGTGAATACCAAAATGAGTAAGTGTATTTTGTGAATACCAAAAAGTACGAACTTTACGTTTTTGACGTAAGTTAGTTCTTTGAATCAGGCCCGATCTGTCGGTGGTGGTCCCACCGCCATCGTAATAGTGATTCTCGCCCACCACATTAGGATGGCGGGTGGATGTTTGGCGGTCCGAGAGACCGACCGCCAGGGATCCGACAGGATCAGGGATCCAGTTGGCACGTCGGACAGAACTGCAACAACTACAATGGTGGCAGTGCCTGCCAGGCACCGCCGTAGGGATTACAATGTTCCTTCCCACCAGCCGTTACATCACGGTTTACCTGCCATGAAAGGCAGGTGGAAAATGACATTGGGGGCCCGTGGCGGGCCCCCTTCATCCCTGCCCTTAGACATGGGCCCTGGGGGCACCTAGGTGCCCCCTACATCCTCTGCACCATGTGGCAGGCACCACATGGTGCCTGCCACATGGTGCAGGGATATGCATAAGGTGTATTTTTGTACTGTGGCGTGTGCTACAGCCTGCAGCACATGCCGCAATACAAAATATACACTTTGCGACCGCCTTGAAGTTGGTCACATTGTAATTAGCATGGCGGGACCGCCGACAGCTATTTGGGTGGTCCCGACCCCGATATGATGGCAATCGGACGAAAGTCAGACTGCCGTCATAATGAGGCCCTAAGTGTCTTTAAAAACCATCTTTCAGACCTATTTTACATTTTTGCGGTTATTCGGGGTGTCACGATGTCACCGTTAACTACGACGACCGCGCCTTTTCCATAAAGTGAAAACACATATATGTACCCTTATTACAGTATTTTACACAGTAGGGGTTTTTTACTGTACACTTCAAACTAAAGTTTTTCTAGTGATTTCTAGAACAAATATCTCAAAAAACCTAGTTTCCATTTTCGTGGTGAGGCTAGAGATCGCGATGACGTTGGTCATTGCGATCCCCGTGGTTACGTTGTGAAAGCAGAAAGCAAAAGCATGAATTCAATAGCCACCACTACATAAAAAAATTATAACTAAATAATTAATTCTAACCATCACAGTACATGACTCACTATAAAAATAACTCTATAAAAACATTTATCAGAATCTCAACATCTCTGTAACAATGCGTATTAATGATTCACTGATATTATATTCCCACCAATCTTCGCAATGACTTAGCTATAGTCGCAATGTCCCCGCGATGGTACAAAGGGGGCTGCAATGGCTCTCACAGCGTCATTGCGAATATCGCGCACAATAAATAAAAAATCTGCTTTGAACACATAACTTGTGTCACTAACACCCCTATTTCTCAAACATGGGGTCAGAGTACCCCTACTCTGTACCCTTATGTTAGCTTTTTCAGAAATGTTCAGCACCGGGAACCATTCCCAACCATAAAATGGTGTCCACAACTTTCTGTTCAGGTTCCGTCCAGGCAAACAGATGATTCCCGTTGGCGCGTGCATTAGCGATTACTCACGAAACCGTCGTGAAATATCCGTGACCAGAGATGTCACTAAAATTTTCAGCTTAAATTTCTCAAAGCAGATTTACACCAAATAGGCAAAAGGCACTTCCTTGAACCGATGTCTACCTCATTGCCAAATTTGGTGTAAATCCATTCAGCAGTGTGGCTAAAGGTTCCTATGGGAATTAACATTACAAACACACCCTTATTTCGCGCCCCAAATTCTTGGTCCCCACTGCACAGATCACCCGCACACTTTCCATGACAACCAGAATCTACCTTGACACTTTTTGGGGAAAATTACATGATGATTGGTGAAACAAAGCCAAAGGTATAGGCAAGTCAAAAAATGCTTTTCTTGGGGAACCTAGGTCCTAACTATAACTACCTACTGATGACGGCCATAGGTTACATATATATATATATATATCTATATATCTATATATCTATATATATATATATATATTTATATATATATATATATATTCACTGAAAAAACCATAGGTTTTAGGGACAGTTATAGTTAGTTGGACATTTCACTCGTACAAAACCATAGAAATTCCCCCGTTATAGTTAGTTCAGCTAACTATAACTTGCGCCCCATAATGCACTGCTGATGACGTCACATATTACATCACTCATGACATGGTCAGTGACATCACTGATGACATCACTGATGACATCTCAAATGACATCACTGATGACATCATCCAGTGACTGTGTGTTTCTGTAAAGTTTAAATATGTTTAATATATATAGGGAAAGGCGTATTGAAGAATGAGTGGGTGTATAAGTGTCTGAATGGATGATTTAGTACGTGAGTGACTGACTCTACAAGTGAGTGATTAAATGTATCTTACTGAATGCATGGGTTAGTGACTAAACTGTGTGAATGTCTGTATCCGTCTGTCTGTTGGTTTGTAGCGGCTGCATGGCTTTCTGAATAGCTACATGAGTGTCTACATGGGTTATTGATTGATTGTCTGAGTATCTGTATGGGTGCCTGAGTGTTTGTGTGGGTGGGGTGTGTGTGACTCTGTGCATAGATGTGTGAGTTGGTGATTCACTGGGTGCATGGTTTCAAGAGTGCATCTGTGATGGACTGTATGGGTGGGTGAGTGTGTGTATGGGTGTGTTAGTGATTGAATGTATAGCTCAGTGGTACACGTGTGAGTAACTACATATGTGAAAGGCAGTATATATGTGTGTTGGAGTATATAAATGGCTATAAGTGAGAGTGTGTGATTGTGAGAGTGGCTGTATGGATGAGTGTGTACTTGTATCAGTGATTGTATAAGAGCGTAAGAATGTGCTAGTATTTGTATGAGTAAGTGAGCTGGTGTGTGTATAACTGTATAGGTGAGTAAATGGGTGTGTGATTAAGTTTTTTGCATGACTGACTAGGTGTGTGAGTACCTCTATGGATGAGTGGAGGTGTGTGAGTGTTTATATAGGTGTATGAGTGCATATGATAGTCCTGTACTGAGTGACTAAGTATGAGTGACTGTACCGGTGAGTGAGTGGATGTGTGTGTAGACCTAAGAATCAGTGAGTGGGTATGTAGTTTTTGGTGTTGGAGTGTCTATGGTTTTGAGAATGGCAGTCTGTAATTTAGAGTGGGTGTATCAAAAGTTATATTAGGTTGTGAGAAGATGCATGAAATTATCACAAGGATGATGTCATCAGTGATGTCATTTGAGATGTCATCAGTGATGTCATCAGTGATGTCACTGACCATGTCATGAGTGATGTAATATGTGACGTCATCAGCAGTGCATTATGAGGCGCGAGTTATAGTTAGCTGAACTAACTATAACGGGGAATTTCTATGGTTTTGTACGAGTGAAATGTCCAACTAACTATAACTGTCCCTAAAACCTATGGTTTTTTCAGTGAATTTCAAAGGTTTTTTAAATGCTAATTTCTAACTATAACGTGTCTGAAACCTATGGTTTTTCAGTGAATTTCAAAGGTTTTTAAATGCTAATTTCTACTATAACGTGCCTGAAACCTATGATTTTTAAGTGAATTTCAAAGGTTTTTTTAAATGCTAGTTTCTAACTATGCCTACAGAGGTAGGACATGTGAAGAAAGAAGAAAAACGCACAGAAAGAAGCAAAAGATGTGCAGAAAGAACCAACAGAGGAGCAGAAAGAGGCCTTGTTGCAAAATCATCCTGTGCCCACAACTTTTTCAGACGGGTACTGGTGGTAACTGACTCTGACTAACCAGAGCCAGTGCTATGCTAAAAGACACTTAGAATACAGTGAAAACACCTACATACACTAGGGAACACTATGCGTTGGGGTACCCCTGTGATTAGCATGACCTCCTCTGCAAGTCCCTAGTACATAATAGGGCAGGGGATTAAAACTACCTCTTAAAACGCGCTACAGGGCGCGTTTGCACAGTGGTGAAGGGAGGGGGCCTGAGGTGACATGTGTGTAAACGCACCCCGTGGCGCGTTTTAAGTTGCGGGATTAAGTCCCCTTGAATTCTGAGGGTCCCTGGGGCCCAACTAGCCCTCCAGGTACCTACAGTTAGGACCACAGAGCTGAGTTGCAGAGAGGCGTTCCGAGGCCACGCACCTTTTTTCACCTCTCTGCAACGCAACTCTGTTGTGCTTACTGAAGGTACCTGGTGGGCTAGTTGGACCCCAGGGTCCCTCAGGATTCAAAGGGAATTAATTCCCCAACTTAAAACGCACCACAGGGCGTGTTTGCGCACATGTCACCTGAGGCCCCGCCTCCTCCTTCACCACTGTGCAAACGCGCCCGTGGTGCGTTTTAAGTTGGGGGATTAGGTCACCTTGAATCCTGAGGGTCCCTGGGGCCCAACTAGCCCACTAGGTACTTCCAGTAAGCACCACAGGCCTGCGTTGCAACGCCTGTAACAAATTGTGCAGTTGTGTTTAGGTAGTGAAGAGGGTCGTGCTGGGGGTAGTGTTTTAGGGTTTAGGGTAGTGCAGTGGTGTTTGTGTAGTGTAGGGGGTCATGCTGGGGGTAGATTTAGGGTTTAGGGTAGTGCAGTGGTGTTTGGGTAGTGTAGGGAGTCGTGCTGGGGGAGTGTTTTAGGGTTTAGGGTAGTGCAGTGGTGTTTGGGTAGTGTAGGGGGTCGTGCTGGGGGTAGTGTTTTAGGGTTTAGGGTAGTGCAGTGGTGTTTGGGTAGTGTAGGGGGTCGTGCTGGGGGTAGTGATTTAGGGTAGTGCAGTGGTGTTTGGGTAGTGTAGGGGGTACTGCTGGGGGTAGTGTTTTAGGGTTTAGGGTAGTGCAGTGGTGTTTGGGTAGTGTAGGGGTACTGCTGGGGGTAGTTTTTTAGGGTTTAGGGTAGTGCAGTGGTGTTTGGGTAGTATAGTGGTTCGTGCTGGGGGTAGTTTTTTAGGGTTTAGGGTAGTGCGGTGGTGCTTGTGTAGTGTAGGGGGTAGTGTTTTAGGGTTTAGGGTAGTGCAGTGGTGTTTGTGTAGTGTAGGAGGTCGTGTTTTAGGGTTTAGGGTAGTGCAGTGGTCTTTGGGTAGTGTAGGAGTCGTGTGGGGTAGTGTTTTAGGGTTTAGGGTAGTGTAGGGGTCATGCGGGGGTAGTGTTTTAGGGATTAGGGTAGTGCAGTGGTGTTCGGGTAGTGTAGGGGGTCGTGCTGGGGGAGTGTTTTAGGGTTTAGGGCAGTGCAGTGGTGTTCGGGTAGTGTAGGGGTCGTGCTGTGGGGAGTGTTTGAGGGTTTAGGGCAGTGCAGTCGTGTTCGGGTAGTGTAGGGGTTGTGCTGGGGGTAGTATTTTAGGGTTTAGGGTAGTGCAGTGGTGTTCGGGTAGTGTAGGGGGTCGTGCTGGGGGTAGTGTTCTAGGGTTTAGGGCAGTGCAGTGGTGTTTGGGCAGTGTAGGGGGTAATGCTGGGGGTGGTGTTTTAGGGTTTAGGGCAGTGCAGTGGTGTTCGGGCAGTGTAGGGGGTCGTGCTGGGGGTGGTGTTTCAGGGTTTAGGGCAGTGCAGTGGTGTTCGGGCAGTGTAGGGGGTGGTGTTTCAGGGTTTAGGGCAGTGCAGTGGTGTTCGGGCAGTGTAGGGGTCGTGCAGGGGTGGTGTTTCAGGGTTTAGGGCAGTGGTGTTCGGGCACTGTAGGGGGTCGTGCTGGGGGTGGTGTTTCAGGGTTTGGGGCAGTGCAGTGGTGTTCGAGCAGTAAAGGGGTCGTGCTGGGGGTGGTGTTTCAGGGTTTAGGGCAGTGCAGTGGTGTTCGGGCAGTGTAGGGGCGGTGCAGGGGTGGTGTTTCAGGGTTTAGGGCAGTGCAGTGGTGTCCGGGCAGTGTAGGGGGCACTGCAGGGGGTGGTGTTTCAGGGTTTAGGGCAGTGCAGTGGTCTTTGGGTAGTGTAGGGAGTCGTGCGGGGGTAGTGTTTTAGGGTTTAGGGTAGTGTAGGGGGTCATGCAGGGGTAGTGTTTTAGGGATTAGGGTAGTGCATTGGTGTTTGGGTAGTGTAGGGGGTCATGCGGGGGGTAGTGTTTTAGGGTTTAGGGCAGTGCAGTGGTGTTTGGGTAGTGTAGGGGTCGTGCTGGGGGAGTGTTTTAGGGTTTAGGGCAGTGCAGTGGTGTTCGGGTAGTGTAGGGGTCGTGCTGGGGGAGTGTTTTAGGGTTTAGGGCAGTGCAGTGGTGTTCGGGTAGTGTAGGGGTCGTGATGTGGGGAGTGTTTGAGGGTTTAGGGCAGTGCAGTCGTGTTCGGGTAGTGTAGGGGGTTGTGCTGGGGGTAGTATTTTAGGGTTTAGGGTAGTGCAGTGGTGTTCGGGTAGTGTAGGGGTCATGCTGGGGTAGTGTTCTAGGGTTTAGGGCAGTGCAGTGGTGTTTGGGCAGTGTAGGGGGTAATGCTGGGGGTGGTGTTTTAGGGTTTAGGGCAGTGCAGTGGTGTTCGGGCAGTGTAGGGGTCATGCTGGGGGTGGTGTTTCAGGGTTTAGGGCAGTGCAGTGGTGTTCGGGCAGTGTAGGGGGTGGTGTTTCAGGGTTTAGGGCAGTGCAGTGGTGTTCGGGCAGTGTAGGGGGTCGTGCAGGGGTGGTGTTTCAGGGTTTAGGGCAGTGGTGTTCGGGCAGTGTAGGGGGTCGTGCTGGGGGTGGTGTTTCAGGGTTTGGGGCAGTGCAGTGGTGTTCGAGCAGTAAAGGGGGTCGTGCTGGGGGTGGTGTTTCAGGGTTTAGGGCAGTGCAGTGGTGTTCGGGCAGTGTAGGGGGCGGTGCAGGGTGTGGTGTTTCAGGGTTTAGGGCAGTGCAGTGGTGTCCGGGCAGTGTAGAGGGCGCTGCAGGGGGTGGTGTTTCATGGTTTAGGGCAGTGCAGTGGTGTTCGGGCAGTGTAGGGGGTCATGCAGGGGGTGGTGTTTCAGGGTTTAGGGCAGTGTAGTGGTGTTCGGGCAGTGTAGGGGGTCGTGCTGGGGCTGGTGTTTCAGGGTTTAGGGCAGTGCAGTGGTGTTCGGGCAGTGTAGGGGTCCTGCTGGGGCTGGTGTTTCAGGGTTTAGGGCAGTGCAGTGGTGTTCGGGCAGTGTAGGGGGTCTTGCTGGGGCTGGTGTTTCAGAGTCTAGGGCAGTGCAGTGGTGTTCGGGCAGTGTAGGGGGTCTTGCTGGGGCTGGTGTTTCAGGGTTTAGGGCAGTGCAGTGGTGTTTGGGCAGTGTAGGGGGTCGTGCTGGGGGTGGTGTTTCAGGGTTTAGTGCAGTGGTGTTTGGGCAGTGTAGGGGTCGTGCTGGGGCTAGTGTTTCAGGATTTAGGGCAGAGCAATGGTGTTCAGGCAGTGTAGGGGGTTTTGCTGGAGGTGGTGTTTCAGGGTTTAGGGCAGTGCAGTGGTGTTCGTGCAGTGTAGGGGGTGGTGTTTCAGGGTTTAGGGCAGTGGTGTTCAGGCAGTGTAGGGGGTCTTGCTGGGGTTGATGTTTCAGGGTTTAGGGCAGTGCAGTGGTGTTCGGGCAGTGTAGGGGGTCGTGCTGGGGGTGGTGTTTCAGGGTTTAGGGCAGTGCAGTGGTGTTCCGACAGTGTAGGAGGTCGTGCAGGGGGTGGTGTTTCAGGGTTTAGGGCAGTGCAGTGGTGTTCCGACAGTGTAGGAGGTCGTGCAGGGGGTGGTGTTTCAGGGTTTAGGGCAGTGCAGTGGTGTTCGGGCAGTGTAGGGGGTTGTGCTGGGGCTGGTGTTTCAGGGTTTAGGGCAGTGCAGTGGTGTTCGGGCAGTGTAGGGGGTCGTGCTGGGGCTGGTGTTTCAGGGTTTAGGGCAGTGCAGTGGTGTTCGGGCAGTGTAGGGGGTCATGCTGGGGCTGGTGTTTCAGGGTTTAGGGCAGTGCAGTGGTGTTCGGGCAGTGTAGGGGTCTTGCTGGGGCTGGTGTTTCAGAGTCTAGGGCAGTGCAGTGGTGTTCGGGCAGTGTAGGGGTCTTGCTGGGGCTGGTGTTTCAGGGTTTAGGGCAGTGCAGTGATGTTTGGGCAGTGTAGGGGGTCGTGCTGGGGGTGGTGTTTCAGGGTTTAGTGCAGTGGTGTTTGGGCAGTGTAGGGGGTCGTGCTGGGGCTAGTGTTTCAGGATTTAGGGCAGAGCAATGGTGTTCAGGCAGTGTAGGGGTTTTGCTGGAGGTGGTGTTTCAGGGTTTAGGGCAGTGCAGTGGTGTTCGTGCAGTGTAGGGGTGGTGTTTCAGGGTTTAGGGCAGTGGTGTTCAGGCAGTGTAGGGGGTCTTGCTGGGGTTGATGTTTCAGGGTTTAGGGCAGTGCAGTGGTGTTCGGGCAGTGTAGGGGGTCGTGCTGGGGGTGGTGTTTCAGGGTTTAGGGCAGTGCAGTGGTGTTCCGACAGTGTAGGAGGTCGTGCAGGGGGTGGTGTTTCAGGGTTTAGGGCAGTACAGTGGTGTTCGGGCAGTGTAGGGGGTCGTGCTGGGGGTGGTGTTTCAGGGTTTAGGGCAGTGCAGTGGTGTTCGGGCAGTGTAGGGTGTCGTGCTGAGGGGTGGTGTTTCAGGGTTTAGGGCAGTGCAGTGGTGTTCGGGCAGTGTAGGGGGTCGTGCAGGGGTGGTGTTTCAGGGTTTAGGGCAGTGCAGTGGTGTTTGGGCAGTGTAGGGGGTCGTGCAGGGGGTGGTGTTTCAGGGTTTAGGGCAGTGCAGTGGTGTTCGGCCAGTGTAGGTGGTCTTGCTGGGGGTGGTGTTTCAGGCTTTAGTGCAGTGGTGTTCGGGCAGTGTAGGGGGTCTTGCTGGGGGTGGTGTTTCAGGGTTTAGGGCAGTGCAGTGGTGTTCGGGCAGTGTAGGGGTCTTGCTGGGGCTGGTGTTTCAGGGTTTAGGGCAGTGCAGTGGTGTTCGGGCAGTGAAGGGGTCGTGCTGGGGCTGGTGTTTCAGGGTTTAGGGTAGTGCAGTGGTGTTCGGGCAGTGTAGGGGGTCATGCTGGGGCTGGTGTTTCAGGGTTTAGGGCAGTGCAGTGGTTTTCGGGCAGTGTAGGCGGTCGTGCTGGGGCTGGTGTTTCAGGGTTTAGGGCAGTGCAGTGGTGTTCGGGCAGTGTACGGGGTTGTGTTGGGGCTGGTGTTTCAGGGTTTAGGGCAGTGCAGTGGTGTTTGGGCAGTGTAGGGGGTCGTGCTGGGGCTGGTGTTTCATGGTTTAGGGCAGAGCAGTGGTGTTCGGGCAGTGTAGGGGGTCATGCTAGGGGTGGTGTTTCAGGGTTTAGGGCAGTGCAGTGGTGTTCTGGCAGGGTAGTCGGTCCTGCTGGGGGTGGTGTTTCAGGGTTTAGGGCAGAGCAGTGGTGTACGGGCAGTATAGGGGGTCTTGCTGGGGGTGGTGTTTCAGGGTTTAGGGCAGTGGTGTTCGGGCAGTGTAGGGGGTCTTGCTGGGGGTAGTGTTTCGGGGTTTAGGGCAGTGCAGTGGTGTTCGGGCAGTGTAGGGGGTCATGCTGGGGCTGGTGTTTCAGGGTCTAGTGCAGTGCAGTGGTGTTCGGGCAGTGTAGGGGGTCTTGCTGGGGCTGGTGTTTCAGGGTTTAGGGCAGTGCAGTGGTGTTTGGGCAGTGTAGGGGGTCATGCTGGGGGTGGTGTTTCAGCATTTAGTGCAGTGGTGTTTGGGCAGTGTAGGGGGTCGTGCTGGGGCTAGTGTTTCAGGATTTAGGGCAGAGCAATGGTGTTCAGGCAGTGTAGGGGGTTTTGCTGGAGGTGGTGTTTCAGGGTTTAGGGCAGTGCAGTGGTGTTCGTGCAGTGTAGGGGGTGGTGTTTCAGGGTTTAGGGCAGTGGTGTTCAGGCAGTGTAGGGGGTCTTGCTGGGGTTGATGTTTCAGGGTTTAGGGCAGTGCAGTGGTGTTCGGGCAGTGTAGGGGGTCGTGCTGGGGGTGGTGTTTCAGGGTTTAGGGCAGTGCAGTGGTGTTCCGGCAGTGTAGGAGGTCGTGCAGGGGGTGGTGTTTCAGGGTTTAGGGCAGTGCAGTGGTGTTCGGGCAGTGTAGGGGGTCGTGCTGGGGGTGGTGTTTCAGGGTTTAGGACAGTGCAGTGGTGTTCGGGCAGTGTAGGGTGTCGTGCTGAGGGGTGGTGTTTCAGGGTTTAGGGCAGTGCAGTGGTGTTCGGGCAGTGTAGGGGGTCGTGCAGGGGTGGTGTTTCAGGGTTTAGGGCAGTGCAGTGGTGTTTGGGCAGTGTAGGAGGTCGTGCAGGGGGTAGTGTTTCAGGGTTTAGGGCAGTGCAGTGGTGTTCGGCCAGTGTAGGTGGTCTTGCTGGGGGTGGTGTTTCAGGCTTTAGTGCAGTGGTGTTCGGGCAGTGTAGGGGGTCTTGCTGGGGGTGGTGTTTCAGGGTTTAGGGCAGTGCAGTGGTGTTCGGGCAGTGTAGGGGTCTTGCTGGGGCTGGTGTTTCAGGGTTTAGGGCAGTGCAGTGGTGTTCGGGCAGTGTAGGGGGTCGTGCTGGGGCTGGTGTTTCAGGGTTTAGGGTAGTGCAGTGGTGTTCGGGCAGTGTAGGGGTCGTGCTGGGGCTGGTGTTTCAGGGTTTAGGGCAGTGCAGTGGTTTTCGGGCAGTGTAGGCGGTCGTGCTGGGGCTGGTGTTTCAGGGTTTAGGGCAGTGCAGTGGTGTTCGGGCAGTGTACGGGGTTGTGTTGGGGCTGGTGTTTCAGGGTTTAGGGCAGTGCAGTGGTGTTCGGGCAGTGTAGGGGGTCGTGCTGGGGGTGGTGTTTCATGGTTTAGGGCAGTGCAGTGGTGTTCGGGCAGTGTAGGGGGTCGTGCTAGGGGTGGTGTTTCAGGGTTTAGGGCAGTGCAGTGGTGTTCGGGCAGTGTAGGGGGTCCTGCTGGGGGTGGTGTTTCAGGGTTTAGGGCAGTGCAGTGGTGTACGGGCAGTATAGGGGGTCTTGCTGGGGGTGGTGTTTCAGGGTTTAGGGCAGTGGTGTTCGGGCAGTGTAGGGGGTCTTGCTGGGGGTAGTATTTCGGGGTTTAGGGCAGTGCAGTGGTGTTCGTGCAGTGTAGGGGTCGTGCTGAGGGTGGTGTTTCAGGGTTTAGGGCAGTGCAGTGGTGTTCAGGCAGTGTAGGGGATCGTGCAGGGGGTGGTGTTTCATGGTTTAGGGCAGTGCAGTGGTGTTCGGGCAGTGTAGGGGGTCGTGCTGGGGGTGGTGTTTCAGGGTTTAGGGCAGTGCAGTGGTGTTCGGGCAGTGTAGGGGGTCATGCAGGGGGTGGTGTTTCAGGGTTTAGGGCAGTGCAGTGGTGTTCGGGTAGTGTAGGGGTCGTGCTGGGGCTGGTGTTTCAGGGTTTAGGGCAGTGCAGTGGTGTTCGGGCAGTGTAGGGGGTCTTGCTGGGGGTGGTGTTTCAGGGTTTAGGGCAGTGGTGTTCGGGCAGTGTAGGGGGTCTTGCTGGGGGTGGTGTTTCAGGGTTTAGGGCAGTGCAGTGGTGTTCGGGCAGTGTAGGGGGTCTTGCTGGGGGTAGTGTTTCAGGGTTTAGGGCAGTGCAGTGGTGTTCGTGCAGTGTAGGGGGTCGTGCTGGGGATGGTGTTTCAGGGTTTAGGGCAGTGCAGTAATGTTCGGGCAGTGTAGGGGGTCGTGCAGGGGGTGGTGTTTCAGGGTTTAGGGCAGTGCAGTGGTGTTCGGGCAGTGTAGGGGGTCGTGCTGGGGGTGGTGTTTCAGGGTTTAGGGCAGTGCAGTGGTGTTCGGGCAGTGTAGGGGGTCGTGCTGGGGGTGGTGTTTCAGGGTTTAGGGCAGTGGTGTTCGGGCAGTGTAGGTGGTCTTGCTGGGGGTGATGTTTCAGGGTTTAGGGCAGTGCAGTGGTGTTCGGGCAGTGTAGGAGGTCTTGCTGGGGGTAGTGTTTCAGGGTTTAGGGCAGTGTAGTGGTGTTCGGGCAGTGTAGGTGTCATGCTGGGGGTGGTGTTTCAGGGTTTAGGGCAGTGCAGTGGTGTTCGGGCAGTGTAGGGGGTCGTGAAGGGGTGGTGTTTCAGGGTTTAGGGCAGTGCAGTGGTGTTCGGGCAGTGTAGGGGTCGTGCTAGGGTATGTGTTTCAGGGTTTAGGGCAGTGCAGTGGTGTTCGGGCAGTGTAGGGGGTCGTGCAGGGGCTGGTGTTTCAGGGTTTAGGGCAGTGCAGTGGTGTTCGGGCAGTGTAGGGGGTCGTGCTGGGGGTAGTGTTTTAGGGTTTAGGGTAGTGCAGTGGTGCTTGTGTAGTGTAGGGGGTTGTGCTGGGGGTAGTGTTTTAGGGTTTAGGGTAGTGCAGTGGTGTTTGTGTAGTGTAGGGGGTCATGTTTTAGGGTAGTGCAGTGGTGTTTGGGTAGTGTAGGGGGTCGTGCTGGGGGTAGTGTTTTAGGATTTAGGTTAGTGCAGTGGTGTTTGGGTAGTGTAGGGGGTCGTGCTGGGGGTAGTGTTTTAGGGTTTAAGGTAGTGCAGTGGTGTTTGTGTAGTGTAGGGGTCGTGCTGGGGGTAGTGTTTTAGGGTTTAGGGTAGTGCAGTGGTGCTTGTGTAGTATAGGGGTCGTGCTGGGGGTAGTGTTTTAGGGTTTAGGGTAGTGCAGTGGTGTTTGGGTAGTGTAGGGGGTCGTGCTGGGGGTAGTGTTTTAGGATTTAGGTTAGTGCAGTGGTGTTGGGGTAGTGTTTTAGGGTTTAGGGTAGTGCAGTGGTGTTTGTGTAGTGTAGGGGGTCATGCTGGGGGTAGTGTTTTAGGGTTCAGGATAGTGCAGTGGTGCTTGTGTAGTGTAGGGAGTCGTGCTGGGGTAGTGTTTTAGGGTTTAGGGTAGTGCAGTGGTGTTTTTGTAGTGTAGGGGGTCATGTTTTAAGATGCAACGCTCCAATACCTGACCAGTCTGCACTACATAAAACTGCAAAAAAACTAAAAATAAAAAGTGTTTTGCACACTTCTGTCATTGGGCTATATGTGGGCTACATCTGGGTAATATCTGTGCTACATTTGGGCTCTTTTTCACTGGTGGCCATCTTGGAAGACTTCTTTGTTATGAAGTTTCCTAATTTCCTCATTTACTGCAGTCTCCTCAGTAGGAAATGCTTTCAGTTTTTTACTTTGATTCCATCAAGAAGGCATTCAGATGTGTCACACATTTGCCATAAATTCAGAATGTTATTACTCTAGTTGTTCATTAGATCACTGTAGTAAAGCTACTGCTCACCAAGGAGTTAACTGGAAGTCTACTGCTGGTATTGAAAGTGATTGTTTCAGTCTGCATGTCAGAATTTTCTAATGAAATAGAAGAGGATTTGAGATCTCACTTAAAACATGCACTACATTTTCTTTTTGCAGCACTAACCATAATTTCTATGGCAAAATGAACCCCCTCATTTTGTTCCTTTTTAAATTAAATGTTTTAAGTGTTACCAGTTTATTCCAATCAAGATGGCTTCAGGTGTGCCATGCTTTTGTCATAAGTAAGGCTGTTAGCACTCTAGTTGTTCTTTAGAACACTCTGGGAAGCTGCAGTAGAACACAAAGGCATCAACTGACAGGCTGCTCCTGTTGAAATATAACAGGAAGATATTTGAGATCTCACTTAAAACATGTCCTAATTTTTCTTTCTACAGCACTAACCATAATTTCTATGGCAAAATGAACCCCCTCATTTTGTTCCTTTTTAAATTAAATGTTTTAAGTGTTACCAGTTTATTCCAATCAAGATGGCTTCAGGTGTGCCATACTTTTGTCATAAGTAAGACTGTTAGCGCTCTAGTTGTTCTTTAGAACACTCTGGGAAGCTGCAGTAGAACACAAAGGCATCAACTGACAGGCTGCTCCTGTTGAAATATAACAGGAAGATATTTGAGATCACACTTGAAACATGTCCTAATTTTTCTTTCTACAGCACTAACCATAATTTCTATGACAAAATGAACCCCATCATTTTGTTCCTTTTTAAATTAAATGTTTTAAGTGTTACCAGTTTATTCCAATCAAGATGGCTTCAGGTGTGCCATACTTTTGTCATAAGTAAGACTGTTAGCACTCTAGTTGTTCTTTAGAACACTCTGGGAAGCTGCAGTAGAACACAAAGGCATCAACTGACAGGCTGCTCCTGTTGAAATATAACAGGAAGATATTTGAGCTCACACTTGAAACATGTCCTAATTTTTCTTTACAGAGCACTAACCATAATTTCTATGACAAGATGAACCCCATCATTTTGTTCCTTTTTAAATTACATGTTTTAAGTGTTACCAGTTTATTCCAATCAAGATGGCTTCAGGTGTGCCATACTTTTGTCATAAGTAAGGCTGTTAGCACTCTAGTTGTTCTTTAGAACACTCTGGGAAGCTGCAGTAGAACACAAAGGAATCAACTGACATTCTCTGCCCTTGTTGGATGTACATGTTTTACTGAGAATGTCAGACTTCATTCTCACATGACTGAGAAAGATAATTTGAATTTACAGAAAATATGCTCTCATTTTAGCTTCTGGAGCACCTTCCAAAACTGTATGGGACAAGCATGTGAAAATAGTTTTCTCTCAAACATGATTCATGATATCCCAGCAGAAGGTTTTTCACAGGGTAAAATCACCTTAGAACACACCACAATTCCTGAAATTAGTATGGTACCATCAACAAATGAATTCTAATGTAACTAAAGTCTGTTATCACCCTTTATAGTTCTCCTTTTGGTAACCCTCCAAATCTTCGATTCACTACAATGCATTTCAGTGGGGTACTATCATTTATATTGGTCCCAAGATGGCTGCCAGCAATTCCAGGATGAAGTGCTGACAGCCAATCAGATCTCACGATGACATGTGTGGTTATGCTCCGCCCAGATATATATGTGTTTTTACTTTTGATTTTCTCAGCAACTACTGAACGGATTTACACCATTTAACAAAAGGGTTCTTTTTGAACCAAGAACTACCTCTTTGCCAAATTTGGTGTAATTCCGTTCAGCAGTTCGAGCTGTAGCCTTGCATAAAGTTTCCTATGGGAAATTGATTTTTGACTCTTATTTTTTAATTTCTCCGCAACTACTGAACGGATTTACACCATTTAACAAAAGGGTTCTTTCTGAACCAAGAACTACCTCTTTGCCAAATTTGGTGTAATTCCGTTCAGCAGTTCGGGCTGTAGCCGTGTCTAAAGTTTCCTATGGGAAAATGAATGGGGAAAACACGTTTTGGGACCCCCTTTTTCTTGGCCCCGCTTGACGAATCACCCTGAGACTTTCAGGGTAGGAGCGGACCGGAGCGGGCCATAAAGTTTGAAAATTTCGCGAAGATTCGTCAACCGACGCAAGAGTTATTTCAAATAGAATGTCACGGATTTCCTATGGAAAATAGGTCCTAACTATAACTATCTACTGGCGACCGCCAGTAGATAATATATATATACATATATATATATATATAGATATATAGATATATATATTTACTGAAAAAACACAGGTTTCAGGGACATTATAGTTATGCTGGCATTTCAGTCATACAAAACCAGAGAAATTCAGCCGTTATAGTTAGCTGAGCTAACAATAACTCGCGCCCCCGCAATGCACTGCTGATGAAGTCACATATTTCATCACTCATGACATGGTCAGTGACATCACTGATGACATCACTCATGACATCTCAAATGACATCACTGATGACATCATCCAGTGTCTGAGTGTTTCTAAAAAATATAAGAATGTTGTATATATATATATATATGCCAAGGTGTATTAAAGAATGAGTGGGTGTATGAGTGTCTGAATGCACAATTTAGTGGGTGCGTGACTGACTGTACAAGTGAGTGATTAAACGTGTCTTAGTGAATGCATGGGTGAATGACTAATATGTTTGAATGTCTGTATCAGTCTGTCAGTTGGTGTGTAGGTGGCTGCATGGGTCGGTGAGTAGGTACATGAGTGTCTATATGGGTTATTGATTAGTTGTCTGAGTACCTGTATGAGTGCCTGAGTGTCTGTGTGTGTGGGTGAAAGGGTGTGTGATTCCCCGCATGGATGTGTGAGTGGGTGAATCCCTGGGTGTATGGGTTCATGAGTCCATCTGCGAAGGGCTATATGGGTGAGTGAGTGTGTGTATGGCTATGTTGGTGAGTGAATGGATGTCTCAGTGGTATATGTGTGAGTAACTACATATGTGAAAGGCAGTATATGTGAGTGTTTGAGTATATAAGTGACTGTATGTGAGAGTGAGTGATTGTGAGAGTAGCTGTATGGATGAGTGTGTGCTCTTGTCAGTCATTGTAGAAGAGAGTAAGTATGTGTTAGTATCTGTATGGATAAGTGAGATGGTGTTTGTACAACTGTAAAGGTGAGTAAATGGCAGTGTGACTGATTCTTTGCATGACTGACTAGGTGTGTGAGTAACTCTATGGGTGAGTGGCGGTGTGTGAGTGTCTGTATGGGTGTATGAGTGCATATATCGGTGGCTGTATTGATGAGTGACTGCATGTATGAGTGACTGTATGGGTTAGTGAGTGGATGTGTGTGTAGACCTATGAATCAATGAGTGGGTATGTACTAACTGGTATTGGTGTGTCTATGGTTTTGAGAATGGTAGGCTGTATTTTAGAGTGGTTGTATAAACGCTTATTTTAGGGTGTGAGGAGTTATTAAGTGGATGATGTCATCAGTGATGTCATTTGAGATGTCATCAGTGATGTCACTGACCATGTCATGAGTGATGTAATATGTGACGTCATCAGCAGTGCATTGCTGGGTCACGAGTTATAGTTAGCTCAGCTAACTATAATGGCTGAATTTCTCTGGTTTTGTACGACTGAAATGCCAGCCTAACTATAACATTCCTGAAACCTGCGGTTTTTTCAGTGAATATCTAAGGTTTTTTAAATGCTAATTCCTAACTATAACGTCCCTGAAACCTCTGGTTTTTTCAGTGAATTTCTAAGGTTTCTTAAATGCTAATAATAACTATAACGTCCCTGAAACCTGTGGTTTCTTCAGTGAATTTCTAAGGTTTTTAAAATGCTAATTTCTAACTATGCCTACATAGGTAGGACATGTACATAAAGAGGAAGAAAGGCGCAGAAAGAAGCAAGAGAGGTGCAGAAAGATGCAAGAGAGGTGCAGAAAGAGGAAGAAAGGTGCAGAAAGAAGCAAGAAAAATGCAGAAAGAGCCAACAGAAGTCCGGAAAGAGGAAGAAAGGTGAAAAAAAGAAGCAAGCATAAGTGCAGAAAGAAGCAACAGAGATGCAGAAAGAGGCCTACTTTGACTGTACATTACCACAGACTCATACAAATTAGCCTAATCACTAATCCTTCTCCCAAGATGTCTTAAACCTCACTTTTCTCTTGAAGGTTCACTATTCATCGACTGCTCAGAATGTTAGGTCTGCCAAATATAAAACAGCAATCCTAACCATATCACTGTTGAAAGTCTGACCAAGTTTGTGAAGGTATGCATGCATGTGTCTCTGCTTTTACCTAGTGACATGTTACATAAAAATAAACATACAAATACTTGAATACCTGTGTTTCAAACAGCATACTCTGTAAATATGTGTACAAAAAGTTTTTTTTCCTGCTTATAATACAGGGCACATGGGTATTCAATAGTATATTTGAGGGGCTATATAACACATATATACATGACATGTCTGCCTGTGCAACTGAATGATAGACCAGAACTGAGAACATTTAACCACCTATTGGAGAAGCTACCCACTTTTTAAGCTACCATCTTCAGATGCATAACACATGTGAGAATACATATACAAGTAGACATATACCTCAGTCACAAGAGCATGCACACCTTTAAACTTTACAGCATGCACTTCCCATTTGAGTACAGAAAGAGGTGAGAGAAGTACAGAAAGAAGCAAGAAAAGTGCAGAAAAAACAAGAGAGGTGCAGGAAGAGTATCAAATGTGCAGAAAGAGGGAAGAGAAATGCAGAAAGAGGCAAGAGGGGTGCAGAAAGAGGCAAGAGAGGTGCAGAAAGAGGGTAGACGAGTGCAAAACGAGGCAACAGGGTTGCAGAAAGAGGCAAGAGAGGTGCAGAAAGAGGGAAGACAAGTGCAAAACGAGGCAACAGGGTTGCAGAAAGAAGCAATAGAAGTGTAGAAAGAAACAACAGAGGTGCAAAAAGAGGCAAGAGAAGTGCAGAAAGAAGCATGAGATGTGCAGAAACAGGCAGGAGAGGTGCAGAAAGAGGGAACAGGGGTGCAGAAACAGGCAAGAGAGGTACAGAAAGAGGCAAGAGAGGTGCAGAAAGAGGGAAGACGAGTGCAAAAAAGGCAACAGGTGTGCAGAAAGAAGCAAGAGAGGTTCAGAAAGAAGCAAGAGAAGTGCAGAAAGAAGCAAAAGAGGAGCATAAAGAGGCAAGAGAAGTGCAGAAAGAGGCAAGAGAGGTACAGAAAGAGGGAAGAGGGTTGCAGAAAGAGGCAAGAGGGGTGCAGAAAGAAGCAAGTGAGGTGCAGAAAGACGAAACCGAGGTGCAGAAAGAGGCAAGAGAGGTGCAGAAACAGGCAAGAGAAGTGCAGAAAGAGGCAAAAGAAGTGCTGAAAGATGCAACAGTGGTATACAAAGAAGCAAGATAAGTGATGAAAGAGACAAGAGAGTGAGTTGCAGAAAGAAACAAGAGAGGTACAGAAAAAGCAAAAGAAGTGCAGAAAGAGGCAGGTGAGGTACAGAAAGAGTCAAGAGAAGTGCATAAACAGACAAGAGAGGTGCAGAAAGAGGCATGTGAGGTGCAGAAACAGGCAAGAGGGGTGCAGAAAGATGAAAGAGAAGTGCAGAAAGAAGCAGCAGAGGTGCAGAAGGAGACAAGAGAACTGCAAAAACAGGCAAGAGAGTTGCAGAAAGAAGAAAGAGGTGTGCAGAAAGAGGCAAGAGAGGTGCAGAAAGATGCAAGAGAGGTGCAGAAAGAGGAAGAAAGGTGCAGAAAGAAGCAAGAAAAATGCAGAAAGAGCCAACAGAAGTCCGGAAAGAGGAAGAAAGGTGCAAAAAGAAGCAAGCATAAGTGCAGAAAGAAGCAACAGAGATGCAGAAAGAGGCCTACTTTGACTGTACATTACCACAGACTCATACAAATTAGCCTAATCACTAATCCTTCTCCCAAGATGTCTTAAACCTCACTTTTCTCTTGAAGGTTCACTATTCATCGACTGCTCAGAATGTTAGGTCTACCAAATATAAAACAGCAATCCTAACCATATCACTGTTGAAAGTCTGACCAAGTTTGTGAAGGTATGCATGCATGTGTCTCTGCTTTTACCTAGTGACATGTTACATAAAAATAAACACACAAATACTTGAATACCTGTGTTTCAAACAGCATACTCTGTAAATATGTGTACAAAAAGGTTTTTTTCCCCTGCTTATAATACAGGGCACATGGGTATTCAATAGTATATTTGAGGGGCTCTATAACACATATATACATGACATGTCTGCCTGTGCAACTGAATGATAGACCAGAACTGAGAACATTTAACCACCTACTGGAGAAGCTACCCACTTTTTAAGCTACCATCTTCAGATGCATAACACATGTGAGAATACATATACAAGTAGACATATACCTCAGTCACAAGAGCATGCACACCTTTAAACTTTACAGCATGCACTTCCCATTTGAGTACAGAAAGAGGTGAGAGAAGTACAGAAAGAAGCAAGAAAAGTGCATAAAAAACAAGAGAGGTGCAGGAAGAGTATCAAATGTGCAGAAAGAGGCAAGAGAAATGCAGAAAGAGGCAAGAGGGGTGCAGAAAGAGGCAAGTGAGGTGCAGAAAGAGGGTAGACGAGTGCAAAACGAGGCAACAGGGTTGCAGAAAGAGGCAAGAGAGGTGCAGAAAGAGGGAAGACAAGTGCAAAACGAGGCAACAGGGTTACAGAAAGAAGCAAGAGAAGTGTAGAAAGAAACAACAGATGTGCAAAAAGAGGCAAGAGAAGTGCAGAAAGAGGCAAGAGATGTGCAGAAACAGGCAGGAGAGATGCAGAAAGAAGGAACAGGGGTGCAGAAAAAGGCAAGAGAGGTACAGAAAGAGGCAAGAGAGGTGCAGAAAGAGGGAAGACGAGTGCAAAAAGAGGCAACAGGGGTGCAGAAAGAAGCAAGAGAGGTTCAGAAAGAAGCAAGAGAAGTGCAGAAAGAAGCAAAAGAGGAGCATAAACAGGCAAGAAAAGTGCAGAAAGAGGCAAGAGAGGTACAGAAAGATGGAAGAGGGGTGCAGGAAGAGGCAAGAGGGGTGCAGAAAGAAGCAAGTGAGGTGCAGAAAGACGCAACCGAGGTGTAAAAAGAGGCAAGAGAGGTGCAGAAACAGGCAAGAGATGTCAGGATTCGCGCCCGTATAAGCGCCTACCGAGACCATCGTACTACAACTCCCAGAAGGCCTTGGGAGAGAAGCACGCGTCTATAAGAAGACGCATCACGCATACGGCAAGTGTGCGTAATTTTGTTGTCCTGGTTGAAGTCTGAAGAAGCGGCGGGAAGTGAGCCGCAGAGTCCTCGAGTTCGACTGAGCACGTCGGAGTCCTCTTGTGGTGAGTGAACCGAAGAAATCCCGGGCGGCGGTGAAGTAAACCGCGGACGCCCTTTTCTAGCAACAATACCGGGCGGCGGTGAGGAAACCGTGGATGCCCTCTTATTTAGCAACTATACCGGGCGGCGGTGAAGGAACCGCGGACGCCTAATCTCTATCATTTGTGTTCTTTCTTTCTCTGGTTAACGAACAGTCCCGGGCGCGGTATAATCCGTGGAAGCCCTGTCTTTTGGTACTGGTGTTATTTAGGCAATCTAGGAACACGGACAGACCCCGCAGCTGTCTACAAAGCACACAGTGGATGATATTAGAGTTACTGAGCAGCGGTGAAGGAATCATCTTCCTCAGCTCAGTGTTCAGGAACAGTGGAAGTTTTCTAATTTCTTTTATTCGAGACTTTGATTATTTACCTTGAGAAGTGCCTTAAAGAGAATCGGTGAGCAGAGCGAGATACACATTTAGGAGGTTGCACAAGATTCATTCGGAGGTGGGAACATGAAGTAGAGGTTGCATGAGAAAAAGGCTTGAAGTGCATGTCTATTGTTTTTATAGGACTTGTTCAGAGGAATGCTCGGAGATGTGAGAAGTACATACAAGAGCAAGTTGATCATCTGAAAGATAAGGTATACAGGTCCTTCTAGTGAGATCATTTGAGAGTAGTTGTTGTACGCCTGTAGTATTGATCACTGTTGTTTTCTTTTCTAGGTTCTCCTCCCTGCTGTTCCCCTCCTTTCCTATCCCTCACTTGATCGCCCGGGTACTCTGTAACTTTTAGTTGGAGTTCGGGGAGGTCAAGGGGTGGACCCCTTATTGCATCATCCAGACCCTGAGGAGTACCATATCCTGACAGAATTACGCACCCACGAAAGGATACTCCTCCCGGTCTGTGTGTGTCAATATATGGCATCCATGGACAATGTCGTTCAGGCTTTGGCTCTAGTTCAACAAGAACTTGCGGCCTCTAGGCTTGAGACCGCCGCTTTACGGGACAGGGTAGACAAGCTAACCAGGAACCCTTTTGATGTATCTGTCGCTAGTAACCCCCAAATACAGGTGACGGTTCCTCCGCCCATACCGTTAGCTAGTCCCGAAAGATATGCAGGGGACCCCCTGAAGATACAGGTGTTCCTAATCCAGATAATGCTTCATTTCTCCTGTAAACCTTCATCGTTTCCCAATAATCATTCCAGGGTGGCCTTTGCGATCTCCTACTTGATAGGGGATGCTGCTAATTGGGCGGTTCCTTTAGTTAGAAACAACGACCCGGTATTGTCGGATTGGGAAGCCTTCAGTGCCGCGTTTGAACGTGTGTTTGACAGACGAACCACTACATTCAGCGCAGACAAGGAGCTGTTGGAGCTACGGCAGGGGAAACATGACCTGGTGACTTATCTCACTTCTTTCCATCGTTTAGTGGCTGCAGCAGCCTGGCCATAGGAAAAGAGGATGTCTCTGTTCTATCAAGGGCTATGCGATGAATTGAAGGATGTGATAGCACGAATCGATCCACAGCCTGTCAACTGTGCTGACTTAGTTAGTCTGACCTTACGACTAGATGGCAGAATGTCTGAAAGAAGCCTAGAGGGGAGAGGGCCTTCTACAGGTCGGACGAGAGCCCTTGGAAGGAGTCAGTCAACAGTGAAAAAACAAGTGAACCCATGGAGATAGGGGCCATCAGGGCACCCCTCTCGCGTATTGAGAGAGAGAGCCGTCGCACACAAGGGTTGTGCATGTATTGTGGCAAAAGCGGGCACTTTGTCCGTGAATGCCCCTCTAAACCGAAAACACAAGGTTTTTCATATAGGAATAAAAAGGCTGCTGTTTCCGTTTTAGGTACAGAGTCCGGGGCGTCTGCCATGACTTCTTCTACCGGGTCCGGAAACAAAGACTGGAAGATACCTTCTCTATCGAGCGATAAGTTAAAGGATACAGAATCACACATAGTGTTGGCTGTGGGTCTTGAATACAAACAACACATACACCAAGTATTAGCCATGTTGTATTCAGGAGCTACAGGGAATTTTATAGACCGTGGGTTGGTGAAAAGACTGGCGGTTGGTAGTGTATCCCGTGATACCCCTGAGGAGGTTTTGGCGGTGGATGGAAAGCCATTAACATCAGGTCTCGTTACCGACCAAACCGAATTCCTCAAACTTTCGATAGACGATGGGAAGCGACAGCATCTGGAAGACATAACGTTAAACATCATAGAAGCTCCTCAGTATGAGGTGATACTGGGCATGCCATGGTTCTGGCATCATAACCCTACCATAGATTGGAGGGAAAAGACGGTTAGGTTTTTGTCCAAGGGATGCGAGGAACACTGTTTGCAGGAGCATGGGTCTCAAGCCGTGGCTCTGACTTATCCTTTCTGTGTAGCTACAGCAGTTGAGAAGGAGGTAGTATTGCCAGAAGAGTATTCTCAGTTTTTGGATGTCTTTAGTAAGACACAGGCAGAACAGCTCCCCCCCCATAGGATATATGACTGTCAGATCGATCTGATTGAGGGGGCGAACATTCCAGCTTGTAGGGTATATTCCTTGTCGGATCCTGAAACTCGCCACCTCAGAGAATACCTTGATCATTTCCTGGAACTTGGTTTTATTAGGCCCTCTCGTTCTCCCGCAGCCTCTCCTCTGTTCTTCGTAGCAAAGGCTAGTGGTGAGTTGAGAGCCTGTTGTGACTACAGAATGTTGAATAAAAACACAGTCCGTAATAGGTATCCGTTGCCCTTGATCACTGTATTGTTGGATCAGGTGCGGGAGGCCACCATCTACACTAGACTAGACCTAAGAGGGGCATACCACTTGGTGCGCATCCGTGAAGGGGATGAGTGGAAGACGACCTTCAAAACACAATATGGGTTGTTTGAGTATACTGTGATGCCGTTCGGGCTGTGTAACGCCCTGCGGCATTCCAGTATTTCCTGAATGATGTTCTGAAGGAGTTTGTGGACCATTTTGTGGTCATATACATTGATGATATTCTTGTATACTCTGTGTCAGCTGAGATACATAGCCACCATGTTGTGTTGGTGTTGGAGAGGTTAAGACAATTCCATCTGTTTTGCAAATTGAGCAAATGCGAATTTGGAGTGCAAGAGGTGGAGTTCCTAGGGGTGATCTTGTGTCCAGAAGGGTTGAGCATGGCAGAACGCAAGGTGCAAGCTGTGCAGGAATGGCCCAACCCGAAATGTGCAAGAGATGTCCAATGCTTCCTGGGTTTTGCGAATTATTATCGCCGATTTATCCTGCATTTCTCCCGGGTGGCAGTCCCTATCACCCGGCTGCTTCGTAAGGGAGTCCCGTTCATCTGGACTCCCGAGGCATCCGCAGCATTCGCCTACTTAAAGAAGGCGTTTACCACCGCTCCGGTACTCAGACATCCTCAAACGGGAGCTCCTTTCATAGTTGAAGCGGACGCTTCTGACGATGCCATTGGAGCCATTTTGTCTCAAAGAGACAAAGATACGGGGCAGCTACACCCTGTGGCGTATCTCTCCAAAAAACTTAACGTAGCCGAAAGAAACTATACCATTGCTGAAAAAGAACTGCTGGCCATAAAAAAGGCATTCCAGGAATGGTGGCATTATCTATGGGGGGCACGCTATCCAGTCACGGTATACACAGACCATCGTAATTTGCAGTACATGAAGACAGCGCGTCATCTCACACAGAGACAGATGAGATGGACGCTTTTCTTCGCTGAATTCGACTTTGTTATAACTTTCAGGCCAGGAACGGACAATCGCAAGGTGGATTCTTTGTCCCGACAGGAATCAATAGTGGAGCCCCACGCAAGCACACCAGAGGCAATCATTGATCCGGCAAAAGTGGTCTGTGTTCTGAGAGTTGATCAGTTTCTCACCGAGGTCACCAAGAACAAACCAACAGACTGGTGGGAGAGATGGGCAAGGGAGGATGTCGCCCGTAGTGTCAAACAAGGGTTACCTTTCCAGAACGATAGGTTGTATCTCTCCACTGGAGCCCTACGGAAAAAGGCATTTAGCTGGTGTCATGTATCCCCTTTGGCAGGACATCCAGGTGTTCGCAAGACCGTGGACCTGGTGCAACGGCATTTTTGGTGGAAATCATTGGCAACAGACGTGCGCACTTGGGTAGCGCAATGTGAAGAATGCGCTAGAGGCAAAGGGGATCAGACCGGGATGAAAGGGAAACTCATGCCTATGCCCACCCCTCATCGACCATGGCAGTACATCAGTCTCGACTTCATCACCGGTCTGCCTATGGATCAGGGATGTTCGGCCATTCTGGTAGTGGTGGACAGCCTTACCAAAATGGGTCATTTCATTCCCTGCAAGAACTTACCTACGGCAGGTCAAACAGCCCAACTGCTGCTGGACAGGGTGGTCAGACTTCACGGTTTGCCCGATGTAATCGTGTCCGATAGGGGGCCCCAATTCATTGCGAGTTTCTGGAGATCTTGGTGTAAGGCCCTACAGATAGAATCGGCGGTTTCGACAAGTTTTCACCCACAGACAGACGGCCAGACTGAAAGGCTTAATCAGACATTAAAAAAGTATCTGCGCTGTTATGCCACGGAGGCACAAGACTCCTGGGTATCTCTGCTATGGATGGCGGAATTGGCTTACAACAACGCCTTACACTGTTCTATCGGGGTGTCACCGTTCGTGGCGAACTTCGGATACTGTGCTAAAGCCCTGCCCGTCAATCTGCCTGTCGACCTGGCCGACCAGCCATCTGTGCAAACCCACATCAAGACTCTACGGTCTGTCCACATGTAAGCAAGAAAACATTTGTTAGTGGCAAAACGGATATACAAGACCTGGGAGGACAGGCACAGGACGGATGGACCCCAGTATCAGGTTGGCGACCGTGTCTGGTTGTCCACGAAGAACATAAAGTTCAAACTACGCAGTGTGTTCCACCCTCGGTACATCGGCACCTACACGGTGGCGAGGCAAGTTAATCCGGTGGCCTACAGGTTGAAGTTGCCTGGAAGTCTGCGCATACATCCTGTGTTTCATTGCAGTCTCCTGAAACCGGCTTATGGTGCGAGACGGCGGGCACCCCTCCAGTGTCCTGTGAGAGTGGCCTGGAATATGAGGTGAAAAAGATCCTGGATTCGCAGTATCGACGGGGCAGGATGTGGTACCTCATTTCCTGGAAAGGGTACTCCTCCGAGGACGATTCATGGGAACCGAGCAGCAATGTGCATGCCCCTGCCGCAGTAAATGCCTTTTTCTGCAGGTGCCCCACCAAACCTGGATCTAGGAGGCGCTAGACAGGGGGGCCTACTGTCAGGATTCGCGCCCGTATAAGCGACTACCGAGACCATCGTACTACAACTCCCAGAAGGCCTTGGGAGAGAAGCACGCGTCTATAAGAAGACGCATCACGCATACGGCAAGTGTGCGTAATTTTGTTGTCCTGGTTGAAGTCTGAAGAAGCGGCGGGAAGTGAGCCGCAGAGTCCTCGAGTTCGACTGAGCACGTCGGAGTCCTCTTGTGGTGAGTGAACCGAAGAAATCCCGGGCGGCGGTTAAGTAAACCGCGGACGCCCTTTTCTAGCAACAATACCGGGCGGCGGTGAGGAAACCGTGGATGCCCTCTTATTTAGCAACTATACCTGGCGGCGGTGAAGGAACCGCGGACGCCTAATCTCTATCATTTGTGTTCTTTCTTTCTCTGGTTAATGAACAGTCCCGGGCGGCTGTATAATCCGTGGAAGCCCTGTCTTTTGGTACTGGTGTTATTTAGGCAATCTAGGAACACGGACAGACCCCGCAGCTGTCTACAAAGCACACAGTGGATGATATTAGAGTTACTGAGCAGCGGTGAAGGAACCGTCTTCCTCAGCTCAGTGTTCAGGAACAGTGGAAGTTTTCTAATTTCTTTTATTCGAGACTTTGATTATTTACCTTGAGAAGTGCCTTAAAGAGAATCGGTGAGCAGAGTGAGATACACATTTAGGAGGTTGCACAAGATTCATTCGGAGGTGGGCACATGAAGTAGAGGTTGCATGAGAAAAAGGCTTGAAGTGCATGTCTATTGTTTTTATAGTACTTGTTCAGAGGAATGCTCGGAGATGTGAGAAGTACATACAAGAGCATGGACACTATCCTGTGCACACGTGGTTGGGATAATAGATCAGAACAAAGTCTCGAAAGTTGCCCAATTCAAGATCGACATCAGTTGTGTGAATCAGGATTATTTAATGATGAACAAAGAAAAATGACCAGCCGACACGTGTTTCGTCACAGTGGGAAGTAGTCCCGTGACTCTTCAGGGCCAAACGGGTAGTAGCAACGAGCAAAGGTGAAATTGGACGTCTGAAGGGACGGAATAAGCCCAGATGAGGGTAGCCAGGGGCAGTATCCTGGTGAAGGCACTGTGCAGGGCCCAGAGAATAAGCGCTAATGTACAAGTCGCGAAGTGCGGCAACTGCGGAGGAAGGAGTGAAAGGCGAGAAAGCCCGGGAACCGCATGGAAATTAAAGAAGAAGCGACGTCTGTCGATCACATGACTGCCGGATACGGAAGTCCTGTGATCGACGGACGTCGCTCCTTCCTCCGCAGTTGCCGCACTTCGCGACTTGTACATTAGCGCTTATTCTCTGGGCCCTGCACAGTGCCTTCACCGGGATACTGCCCCTGGCTACGCTCATCTGGGCTTATTCCGTCCCTTCAGACGTCCAATTTCACCTTTGCTCGTTGCTACTACCCGTTCGGCCCTGAAGAGTCACGGGACTACTTCCCACTGTGACGAAACACGTGTCGGCTGGTCATTTTTCTTTGTTCATCATTAAATAATCCTGATTCACACAACTGATGTCGATCTTGAATTGGGCAACTTTCGAGACTTTGTTCTGATCTATTATCCCAACCACGTGTGCACAGGATAGTGTCCATATTACCAGTGTGGGTTGTTGACTCACACTAATCACGGGGGTTATTGGGTACTTCCCCCGACCTGGCAGCACCGTACACATACAACAGCCTTGTCACTTAAACGCGCACGAGTCTGAGCGCCTACTCCCTGATGTACAAAAAACCCTACACAACTTATATACAAGAGCAAGTTGATCATCTGAAAGATAAGGTATACAGGTCCTTCTAGTGAGATCATTTGAGAGTAGTTGTTGTATGCCTGTAGTATTGATCACTGTTGTTTTCTTTTCTAGGTTCTCCTCCCTGCTGTTCCCCTCCTTTCCTATCCCTCACTTGATCGCCCGGGTACTCTGTAACTTTTAGTTGGAGTTCGGGGAGGTCAAGGGGTGGACCCCTTATTGCATCATCCGGACCCTGAGGAGTACCATATCCTGACTAGAGAAGTGCAGAAAGAGGCAACAGAAGTGCTGAAAGATGCAACAGAGGTATACAAAGAAGCAAGATAAGTGATGAAAGAGACAAGAGAGTTGCAGAAAGAAACAAGAGAGGTACAGAAACAGACAAGAGAGGTGCAGAAAGAGGCATGTGAGGTGCAGAAACAGGCAATGGGGTGCAGAAAGAGGAAAGAGAAGTGCAGAAAGAAGCAGCAGAGGTGCAGAAGGAGACAAGAGAACTGCAAAACAGGCAATAGAGTTGCAGAAAGAAGAAAGAGGTGTGCAGAAAGAGGCAAGAGAGGTGCAGAAAGATGCAAGAGAGGTGCAGAAAGAGGAAGAAAGGTGCAGAAAGAAGCAAGAAAAATGCAGAAAGAGCCAACAGAAGTCCGGAAAGAGGAAGAAAGGTGCAAAAAGAAGCAAGCATAAGTGCAGAAAGAAGCAACAGAGATGCAGAAAGAGGCCTACTTTGACTGTACATTACCACAGACTCATACAAATTAGCCTAATCACTAATCCTTCTCCCAAGATGTCTTAAACCTCACTTTTCTCTTGAAGGTTCACTATTAATCGACTGCTCAGAATGTTAGGTCTACCAAATATAAAACACCAATCCTAACCATATCACTGTTGAAAGTCTGACCAAGTTTGTGAAGGTATGCATGCATGTGTCTCTGCTTTTACCTAGTGACATGTTACATAAAAATAAACACACAAATACTTGAATACCTGTGTTTCAAACAGCATACTCTGTAAATATGTGTACAAAAGGTTTTTTTCCTGCTTATAATACAGGGCACATGGGTATTCAATAGTATATTTGAGGGGCTCTATAACACATATATACATGACATGTCTGCCTGTGCAACTGAATGATAGACCAGAACTGAGAACATTTAACCACCTATTGGAGAAGCTACCCACTTTTTAAGCTACCATCTTCAGATGCATAACACATGTGAGAATACATATACAAGTAGACATATACCTCAGTCACAAGAGCATGCACACCTTTAAACTTTACAGCATGCACTTCCCATTTGAGTACAGAAAGAGGTGAGAGAAGTACAGAAAGAAGCAAGAAAAGTGCATAAAAAACAAGAGAGGTGCAGGAAGAGTATCAAATGTGCAGAAAGAGGCAAGAGAAATGCAGAAAGAGGCAAGAGGGGTGCAGAAAGAGGCAAGTGAGGTGCAGAAAGAGGGTAGACGAGTGCAAAACGAGGCAACAGGGTTGCAGAAAGAGGCAAGAGAGGTGCAGAAAGAGGGAAGACAAGTGCAAAACGAGGCAACAGGGTTGCAGAAAGAAGCAAGAGAAGTGTAGAAAGAAACAACAGATGTGCAAAAAGAGGCAAGAGAAGTGCAGAAAGAGGCAAGAGATGTGCAGAAACAGGCAGGAGAGATGCAGAAAGAAGGAACAGGGGTGCAGAAACAGGCAAGAGAGGTACAGAAAGAGGCAAGAGAGGTGCAGAAAGAGGGAAGACGAGTGCAAAAAGAGGCAACAGGGGTGCAGAAAGAAGCAAGAGAGGTTCAGAAAGAAGCAAGAGAAGTGCAGAAAGAAGCAAAAGAGGAGCATAAACAGGCAAGAAAAGTGCAGAAAGAGGCAAGAGAGGTACAGAAAGAGGGAAGAGGGGTGCAGGAAGAGGCAAGAGGGGTGCAGAAAGAAGCAAGTGAGGTGCAGAAAGACGCAACCGAGGTGCAGAAAGAGGCAAGAGAGGTGCAGAAACAGGCAAGAGATGTCAGGATTCGCGCCCGTATAAGCGCCTACCGAGACCATCGTACTACAACTCCCAGAAGGCCTTGGGAGAGAAGCACGCGTCTATAAGAAGACGCATCACGCATACGGCAAGTGTGCGTAATTCTGTTGTCCTGGTTGAAGTCTGAAGAAGCGGCTGGAAGTGAGCCGCAGAGTCCTCGAGTTCGACTGAGCACGTCGGAGTCCTCTTGTGGTGAGTGAACCGAAGAAATCCCGGGCGGCGGTGAAGTAAACCGCGGACGCCCTTTTCTAACAACTATACCGGGCGGCGGTGAGGAAACCGCGGATGCCCTCTTATTTAGCAACTATACCGGGTAGCGGTGAAGGAACCGCAGACGCCTAATCTCTATTATTTGTTCTTTCTTTCTCTGGTTAACGAACAGTCCCGGGCGGCGGTATAATCCGTGGAAGCCCTGTCTTTTGGTACTGGTGTTATTTAGGCAATCTAGGAACACGGACAGACCCCGCAGCTGTCTACAAAGCACACAGTGGATGATATTAGAGTTACTGAGCAGCGGTGAAGGAATCATCTTCCTCAGCTCAGTGTTCAGGAACAGTGGAAGTTTTCTAATTTCTTTTATTCGAGACTTTGATTATTTACCTTGAGAAGTGCCTTAAAGAGAATCGGTGAGCAGAGCGAGATACACATTTAGGAGGTTGCACAAGATTCATTCGGAGGTGGGAACATGAAGTAGAGGTTGCATGAGAAAAAGGCTTGAAGTGCATGTCTATTGTTTTTATAGGACTTGTTCAGAGGAATGCTCGGAGATGTGAGAAGTACATACAAGAGCAAGTTGATCATCTGAAAGATAAGGTATACAGGTCCTTCTAGTGAGATCATTTGAGAGTAGTTGTTGTACGCCTGTAGTATTGATCACTGTTGTTTTCTTTTCTAGGTTCTCCTCCCTGCTGTTCCCCTCCTTTCCTATCCCTCACTTGATCGCCCGGGTACTCTGTAACTTTTAGTTGGAGTTCGGGGAGGTCAAGGGTGGACCCCTTATTGCATCATCCGGACCCTGAGGAGTACCATATCCTGACAGAATTACGCACCCACGAAAGGATACTCCTCCCGGTCTGTGTGTGTCAATATATGGCGTCCATGGACGATGTCGTTCAGGCTTTGGCTCTAGTTCAACAAGAACTTACGGCCTCTAGGCTTGAGACCGCCGCTTTACGGGACAGGGTAGACAAGCTAACCAGGAACCCTTTTGATGTATCTGTCGCTAGTAACCCCCAAATACAGGTGACGGTTCCTCCGCCCATACCGTTAGCTAGTCCCGAAAGATATGCAGGGGACCCCCTGAAGATACAGGTGTTCCTAATCCAGATAATGCTTCATTTCTCCTGTAAACCTTCATCGTTTCCCAATAATCATTCCAGGGTGGCTTTTGTGATCTCCTACTTGATAGGGGATGCTGCTAATTGGGCGGTTCCTTTAGTTAGAAACAACGACCCGGTATTGTCGGATTGGGAAGCCTTCCTTGCCGCGTTTGAACGTGTGTTTGACAGACGAACCACTACATTCAGCGCAGACAAGGAGCTGTTGGAGCTACGGCAGGGGAAACATGACCTGGTGACTTATCTCACTTCTTTCCATCGTTTAGTGGCTGCAGCAGCCTGGCCAGAGGAAAAGAGGATGTCTCTGTTCTATCAAGGGCTATGCGATGAATTGAAGGATGTGATAGCACGAATCGATCCACAGCCTGTCAACTGTGCTGACTTAGTTAGTCTGACCTTACGACTAGATGGCAGAATGTCTGAAAGAAGCGGAGAGAAGCCTAGAGGGGAGAGGGCCTTCTACAGGTCGGACAAGAGCCCTAGGAAGGAGTCAGTCAACAGTGAAAAAACAAGTGAACCCATGGAGATAGGGGCCATCAGGGCACCCCTCTCGCGTATTGAAAGAGAGAGCCGTCGCACACAAGGGTTGTGCATGTATTGTGGCAAAAGAGGGCACTTTGTCCGTGAATGCCCCTCTAAACCGAAAACACAAGGTTTTTCATATAGGAATAAAAAGGCTGCTGTTTCCGTTTTAGGTACAGAGTCCGGTGCGTCTACCATGACTTCTTCTACCGGGTCCGGAAACAAAGACTGGAAGATACCTTCTCTATCGAGCGATAAGTTAAAGGATACAGAATCACACATAGTGTTGGCTGTGGGTCTTGAATACAAACAACACATACACCAAGTATTAGCCATGTTGGATTCAGGAGCTACAGGGAATTTTATAGACCGTGGGTTGGTGAAAAGACTGGCGGTTGGTAGTGTATCCCGTGATACCCCTGAGGAGGTTTTGGCGGTGGATGGAAAGCCATTAACATCAGGTCTCGTTACCGACCAAACCGAATTCCTCAAACTTTCGATAGACGATGGGAAGCGACAGCATCTGGAAGACATAACGTTAAACATCATAGAAGCTCCTCAGTATGAGGTGATACTGGGCATGCCATGGTTCTGGCATCATAACCCTACCATAGATTGGAGGGAAAAGACGGTTAGGTTTTTGTCCAAGGGATGCGAGGAACACTGTTTGCAGGAGCATGGGTCTCAAGCCGTGGCTCTGACTTATCCTTTCTGTGTAGCTACAGCAGTTGAGAAGGAGGTAGTATTGCCAGAAGAGTATTCTCAGTTTTCGGATGTCTTTAGTAAGACACAGGCAGAACAGCTCCCCCCCCCATAGGATATATGACTGTCAGATCGATCTGATTGAGGGGGCGAACATTCCAGCTTGTAGGGTATATTCCTTGTCGGATCCTGAAACTCGCCACCTCAGAGAATACCTTGATCATTTCCTGGAACTTGGTTTTATTAGGCCCTCTCGTTCTCCCGCAGCCTCTCCTCTGTTCTTCGTAGCAAAGGCTAGTGGTGAGTTGAGAGCCTGTTGTGACTACAGAATGTTGAATAAAAACACAGTCCGTAATAGGTATCCGTTGCCCTTGATCACTGTATTGTTGGATCAGGTGCGGGAGGCCACCATCTACACTAGACTAGACCTAAGAGGGGCATACCACTTGGTGCGCATCCGTGAAGGGGATGAGTGGAAGACGGCCTTCAAAACACAATATGGGTTGTTTGAGTATACTGTGATGCCGTTCGGGCTGTGTAACGCCCCTGCGGCATTCCAGTATTTCCTGAATGATGTTCTGAAGGAGTTTGTGGACCATTTTGTGGTCATATACATTGATGATATTCTTGTATACTCTGTGTCAGCTGAGATACATAGCCACCATGTTGTGTTGGTGTTGGAGAGGTTAAGACAATTCCATCTGTTTTGCAAATTGAGCAAATGCGAATTTGGAGTGCAAGAGGTGGAGTTCCTAGGGGTGATCTTGTGTCCAGAAGGGTTGAGCATGGCAGAACGCAAGTTGCAAGCTGTGCAGGAATGGCCCAACCCGAAATGTGCAAGAGATGTCCAATGCTTCCTGGGTTTTGCGAATTATTATCGCCGATTTATCCTGCATTTCTCCCGGGTGGCAGTCCCTATCACCCGGCTGCTTCGTAAGGGAGTCCCGTTCATCTGGACTCCCGAGGCATCCGCAGCATTCGCCTACTTAAAGAAGGCGTTTACCACCGCTCCGGTACTCAGACATCCTCAAACGGGAGCTCCTTTCATAGTTGAAGCGGACGCTTCTGACGATGCCATTGGAGCCATTTTGTCTCAAAGAGACAAAGATACGGGGCAGCTACACCCTGTGGCGTATCTCTCCAAAAAACTTAACGTAGCCGAAAGAAACTATACCATTGCTGAAAAAGAACTGCTGGCCATAAAAAAGGCATTCCAGGAATGGTGGCATTATCTATGGGGGGCACGCTATCCAGTCACGGTATACACAGACCATCGTAATTTGCAGTACATGAAGACAGCGCGTCATCTCACACAGAGACAGATGAGATGGACGCTTTTCTACGCTGAATTCGACTTTGTTATAACTTTCAGGCCAGGAACGGACAATCGCAAGGCGGATTCTTTGTCCCGACAGGAATCAATAGTGGAGCCCCACGCAAGCACACCAGAGGCAATCATTGATCCGGCAAAAGTGGTCTGTGTTCTGAGAGTTGATCAGTTTCTCACCGAGGTCACCAAGAACAAACCAACAGACTGGTGGGAGAGATGGGCAAGGGAGGATGTCTCCCGTAGTGTCAAACAAGGGTTACCTTTCCAGAACGATAGGTTGTATCTCTCCACTGGAGCCCTACGGAAAAAGGCATTTAGCTGGTGTCATGTATCCCCTTTGGCAGGACATCCAGGTGTTCGCAAGACCGTGGACCTGGTGCAACGGCATTTTTGGTGGAAATCATTGGCAACAGACGTGCGCACTTGGGTAGCGCAATGTGAAGAATGCGCTAGAGGCAAAGGGGATCAGACCGGGATGAAAGGGAAACTCATGCCTATGCCCACCCCTCATCGACCATGGCAGTACATCAGTCTCGACTTCATCACCGGTCTGCCTATGGATCAGGGATGTTCGGCCATTCTGGTAGTGGTGGACAGCCTTACCAAAATGGGTCATTTCATTCCCTGCAAGAACTTACCTACGGCAGGTCAAACAGCCCAACTGCTGCTGGACAGGGTGGTCAGACTTCACGGTTTGCCCGATGTAATCGTGTCCGATAGGGGGCCCCAATTCATTGCGAGTTTCTGGAGATCTTGGTGTAAGGCCCTACAGATAGAATCGGCGGTTTCGACAAGTTTTCACCCACAGACAGACGGCCAGACTGAAAGGCTTAATCAGACATTAAAAAAGTATCTGCGCTGTTATGCCACGGAGGCACAAGACTCCTGGGTATCTCTGCTATGGATGGCGGAATTGGCTTACAACAACGCCTTACACTGTTCTATCGGGGTGTCACCGTTCGTGGCAAACTTCGGATACTGTGCTAAAACCCTGCCCGTCAATCTGCCTGTCGACCTGGCCGACCAGCCATCTGTGCAGACCCACATCAAGACTCTACGGTCTGTCCACATGTAAGCAAGAAAACATTTGTTAGTGGCAAAACGGATATACAAGACCTGGGAGGACAGGCACAGGACGGATGGAACCCAGTATCAGGTTGGCGACCGTGTCTGGTTGTCCACGAAGAACATAAAGTTCAAACTACGCAGTGTGTTCCACCCTCGGTACATCGGCACCTACACGGTGGCGAGGCAAGTTAATCCGGTGGCCTACAGGTTGAAGTTGCCTGGAAGTCTGCGCATACATCCTGTGTTTCATTGCAGTCTCCTGAAACCGGCTTATGGTGCGAGACGGCGGGCACCCCCTCCAGTGTCCTGTGAGAGTGGCCTGGAATATGAGGTGAAAAAGATCCTGGATTCGCAGTATCGACGGGGCAGGATGTGGTACCTCATTTCCTGGAAAGGGTACTCCTTCGAGGACGATTCATGGGAACCGAGCAGCAACGTGCATGCCCCTGCCGCAGTAAACGCCTTTTTCCGCAGGTGCCCCACCAAACCTGGATCTAGGAGGCGCTAGGCAGGGGGGCCTACTGTCAGGATTCGCGCCCGTATAAGCGCCTACCGAGACCATCGTACTACAACTCCCAGAAGGCCTTGGGAGAGAAGCACGCGTCTATAAGAAGACGCATCACGCATACGGCAAGTGTGCGTAATTTTGTTGTCCTGGTTGAAGTCTGAAGAAGCGGCGGGAAGTGAGCCGTAGAGTCCTCGAGTTCGACTGAGCACGTCGGAGTCCTCTTGTGGTGAGTGAACCGAAGAAATCCCGGGCGGCAGTGAAGTAAACCGCGGACGCCCTTTTCTAGCAACAATACCGGGCGGCGGTGAGGAAACCGTGGATGCCCTCTTATTTAGCAACTATACCGGGCGGCGGTGAAGGAACCGCGGACGCCTAATCTCTATCATTTGTGTTCTTTCTTTCTCTGGTTAATGAACAGTCCCGGGCGGCGGTATAATCCGTGGAAGCCCTGTCTTTTGGTACTGGTGTTATTTAGGCAATCTAGGAACACGGACAGACCCCGCAGCTGTCTACAAAGCACACAGTGGATGGTATTAGAGTTACTGAGTAGCGGTGAAGGAACCGTCTTCCTCAGCTCATTGTTCAGGAACAGTGGAAGTTTTCTAATTTCTTTTATTCGAGACTTTGATTATTTACCTTGAGAAGTGCCTTAAAGAGAATCGGTGAGCAGAGCGAGATACACATTTAGGAGGTTGCACAAGATTCATTCGGAGGTGGGAACATGAAGTAGAGGTTGCATGAGAAAAAGGCTTGAAGTGCATGTCTATTGTTTTTATAGTACTTGTTCAGAGGAATGCTCGGAGATGTGAGAAGTACATACAAGAGCATGGACACTATCCTGTGCACACGTGGTTGGGATAATAGATCAGAACAAAGTCTCGAAAGTTGCCCAATTCAAGATCGACATCAGTTGTGTGAATCAGGATTATTTAATGATGAACAAAGAAAAATTACCAGCCGACACGTGTTTCGTCACAGTGGGAAGTAGTCCTGTGACTCTTCAGGGCCGAACGGGTAGTAGCAACGAGCAAAGGTGAAATTGGACGTCTGAAGGGACGGAATAAGCCCAGATGAGGGTAGCCAGGGGCAGTATCCTGGTGAAGGCACTGTGCAGGGCCCAGAGAATAAGCGCTAATGTACAAGTCGCGAAGTGCGGCAACTGTGGAGGAAGGAGTGACAGGCGAGAAAGCCCGGGAACCGCATGGAAATTAAAGAAGAAGCGACGTCCGTCGATCACATGACTGCCGGATACGGAAGTCCTGTGATCGACGGACGTCGCTCCTTCCTCCGCAGTTGCCGCACTTCGCGACTTGTACATTAGCGCTTATTCTCTGGGCCCTGCACAGTGCCTTCACCGGGATACTGCCCCTGGCTACGCTCATCTGGGCTTATTCCGTCCCTTCAGACGTCCAATTTCACCTTTGCTCATTGCTACTACCCGTTCGGCCCTGAAGAGTCACGGGACTACTTCCCGCTGTGACGAAACACATGTCGGCTGGTCATTTTTCTTTGTTCATCATTAAATAATCCTGATTCACACAACTGATGTCGATCTTGAATTGGGCAACTTTCGAGACTTTGTTCTGATCTATTATCCCAACCACGTGTGCACAGGATAGTGTCCATATTACCAGTGTGGGTTGTTGACTCACACTAATCATGGGGGTTATTGGGTACTTCCCCCGACCTGGCAGCACCGTACACATACAACAGCCTTGTCACTTAAACGCGCACGAGTCTGAGCGCCTACTCCCTGATGTACAAAAAACCCTACACAACTTATATACAAGAGCAAGTTGATCATCTGAAAGATAAGGTATACAGGTCCTTCTAGTGAGATCATTTGAGAGTAGTTGTTGTACGCCTGTAGTATTGATCACTGTTGTTTTCTTTTCTAGGTTCTCCTCCCTGCTGTTCCCCTCCTTTCCTATCCCTCACTTGATCGCCCGGGTACTCTGTAACTTTTAGTTGGAGTTCGGGGAGGTCAAGGGGTGGACCCTTATTGCATCATCCGGACCCTGAGGAGTACCATATCCTGACAAGAGAAGTGCAGAAAGAAGCAACAGAAGTGCTGAAAGATGCAACAGAGGTATACAAAGAAGCAAGATAAGTGATGAAAGAGACAAGAGAGTTGCAGAAAGAAACAAGAGAGGTACAGAAACAGACAAGAGAGGTGCAGAAAGAGGCATGTGAGGTGCAGAAACAGGCAATGGGGTGCAGAAAGAGGAAAGAGAAGTGCAGAAAGAAGCAGCAGAGGTGCAGAAGGAGACAAGAGAACTGCAAAACAGGCAATAGAGTTGCAGAAAGAAGAAAGAGGTGTGCAGAAAGAGGCAAGAGAGGTGCAGAAAGTTACAAGAGAGGTGCAGAAAGAGGAAGAAAGGTGCAGAAAGAAGCAAGAAAAATGCAGAAAGAGCCAACAGAAGTCCGGAAAGAGGAAGAAAGGTGCAAAAAGAAGCAAGCATAAGTGCAGAAAGAAGCAACAGAGATGCAGAAAGAGGCCTACTTTGACTGTACATTACCACAGACTCATACAAATTAGCCTAATCACTAATCCTTCTCCCAAGATGTCTTAAACCTCACTTTTCTCTTGAAGGTTCACTATTCATCGACTGCTCAGAATGTTAGGTCTACCAAATATAAAACAGCAATCCTAACCATATCACTGTTGAAAGCCTGACCAAGTTTGTGAAGGTATGCATGCATGTGTCTCTGCTTTTACCTAGTGACATGTTACATAAAAATAAACATACAAATACTTGAATACCTGTGTTTCAAACAGCATACTCTGTAAATATGTGTACAAAAGGTTTTTTTCCTGCTTATAATACAGGGCACATGGGTATTCAATAGTATATTTGAGGGCTCTATAACACATATAAACATGACATGTCTGCCTGTGCAACTGAATGATAGACCAGAACTGAGAACATGTAACCACCTATTGGAGAAGCTACCCACTTTTTAAGCTACCATCTTCAGATGCATAACACATGTGAGAATACATATACAAGTAGACATATACCTCAGTCACAAGAGCATGCACACCTTTAAACTTTACAGCATGCACTTCCCATTTGAGTACAGAAAGAGGTGAGAGAAGTACAGTAAGAAGTAAGAAAAGTGCAGAAAAAACAAGAGAGGTGCAGGAAGAGTATCAAATGTGCAGAAAGAGGCAAGCGAAATGCAGAAAGAGGCAAGAGGGGTGCAGAAAGAGGCAAGTGAGGTGCAGAAAGAGGGTAGACGAGTGCAAAACGAGGCAACAGGGTTGCAGAAAGAGGCAAGAGAGGTGCAGAAAGAGGGAAGACAAGTGCAAAACGAGGCAACAGGGTTCCAGAAAGAAGCAAGAGAAGTGTAGAAAGAAACAACAGAGGTGCAAAAAGAGGCAAGAGAAGTGCAGAAAGAGGCAAGAGATGTGCAGAAACAGGCAGGAGAGATGCAGAAAGAGGGAACAGGGGTGCAGAAACAGGCAAGAGAGGTACAGAAAGAGGCAAGAGAGGTGCAGAAAGAGGGAAGACGAGTGCAAAAAGAGGCAACAGGGGTGCAGAAAGAAGCAAGAGAGGTTTAGAAAGAAGCAAGAGAAGTGCAGAAAGAAGCAAAAGAGGAGCATAAAGAGGCAAGAGAAGTGCAGAAAGAGGCAAGAGAGGTACAGAAAGAGGGAAGAGGGGTGCAGGAAGAGGCAAGAGGGGTGCAGAAAGAAGCAAGTGAGGTGCAGAAAGACGCAACCGAGGTGCAGAAAGAGGCAAGAGAGGTGCAGAAACAGGCAAGAGAAGTGCAGAAAGAGGCAACAGAAGTGCTGAAAGATGCAACAGAGGTATACAAAGAAGCAAGATAAGTGATGAAAGAGACAAGAGAGTTGCAGAAAGAAACAAGAGAGGTACAGAAAAAGAAAAAGAAGTTCAGAAAGAGGCAAGTGAGGTACAGAAAGAGACAAGAGAAGTGCATAAACAGACAAGAGAGGTGCAGAAAGAGGCATGTGAGGTGCAGAAACAGGCAAGAGGGATGCAGAAAGAGGAAAAAGAAGTGCAGAAAGAAGCAGCAGATGTGCAGAAGGAGACAAGAGAACTGCAAAAACAGGCAAGAGAGTTGCAGAAAGAAGAAAGAGGTGTGCAGAAAGAGGCAAGAGAGGTGCAGAAAGATGCAAGAGAGGTGCAGAAAGAGGAAGAAAGGTGCAGAAAGAAGCAAGAAAAATGCAGAAAGAGCCAACAGAAGTCCGGTAAGAGGAAGAAAGGTGCAAAAAGAAGCAAGCATAAGTGCAGAAAGAAGCAACAGAGATGCAGAAAGAGGCCTACTTTGACTGTACATTACCACAGACTCATACAAATTAGCCTAATCACTAATCCTTCTCCCAAAATGTCTTAAACCTCACTTTTCTCTTGAAGGTTCACTATTCATCGACCACTCAGAATGTTAGGTCTGCCAAATATAAAACAGCAATCCTAACCATATCACTGTTGAAAGTCTGACCAAGTTTGTGAAGGTATGCATGCATGTGTCTCTGCTTTTACCTAGTGACATGTTACATAAAAATAAACATACAAATACTTGAATACCTGTGTTTCAAACAGCATACTCTGTAAATATGTGTACAAAAAGGTTTTTTTTTTCCTGCTTTTAATACAGGGCACATGGGTATTCAATAGTATATTTGAGGGGCTCTATAACACATATATACATGACATGTCTGCCTGTGCAACTGAATGATAGACCAGAACTGAGAACATTTAACCACATATTGGAGAAGCTACCCACCTTTTAAGCTACCATCTTCAGATGCATAACACATGTGAGAATACATATACAAGTAGACATATACCTCAGTCACAAAAGCATGCACACCTTTAAACTTTACAGCATGCACTTCCCATTTGAGTACAGAAAGAGGTGAGAGAAGTACAGAAAGAAGGAAGAAAAGTGCAGAAAAAACAAGAGAGGTGCAGGAAGAGTATCAAATGTGCAGAAAGAGGCAAGAGAAATGCAGAAAGAGGCAAGAGGGGTGCAGAAAGAGGCAAGAGAGGTGCAGAAAGAGGGTATACAAGTGCAAAACGAGGCAACAGGGTTGCAGAAAGAGGCAAGAGAGGTGCAGAAAGAGGGAAGACAAGTGCAAAACGAGGCAACAGGGTTGCAGAAAGAAGCAAGAGAAGTGTAGAAAGAAACAACAGAGGTGCAAAAAGAGGCAAGAGAAGTGCAGAAAGAGGCAAGAGATGTGCAGAAACAGGCAGGAGAGGTGCAGAAAGAGGGAACAGGGGTGCAGAAACAGGCAAGAGAGGTACAGAAAGAGGCAAGAGAGGTGCGGAAAGAGGGAAGATGAGTGCAAAAAGAGGCAACAGGGGTGCAGAAAGAAGCAAGAGAGGTTCAGAAAGAAGCAAGAGAAGTGCAGAAAGAAGCAAAAGAGGAGCAGAAAGAGCCAAGAGAAGTGCAGAAAGAGGCAAGAGAGGTACAGAAAGAGGGAAGAGGGGTGCAGAAAGAGGCAAGAGGGGTGCAGAAAGAAGCAAGTGTCAAGAGAAGTGCATAAACAGACAAGAGAGGTACAGAAAGAGGCATGTGAGGTGCAGAAACAGGCAAGAGGGGTGCCGAAAGAGGAAAGAGAAGTGCAGAAAGAAGCAGCAGAGGTGCAGAAGGAGACAAGAGAACTGCAAAACAGGCAAGAGAGTTGCAGAAAGAAGAAAGAGGTATGCAGAAAGAGGCAAGAGGGGTGCAGAAAGAAACAAGAGAGGTGTGAAAAAAGCAAGAGAACTGCAGAAAGAACCAACGGAGGTGTAGAAAGAGGCAAGAGGGGTGCAGATAGAAGAAAGAGAAGTGCAGAAAGAAGCAGCAGAGGTGCAGAAAGAGGCAAGAGAACTGCTGAAAGAGGCAAGAGAGCGGCAGAAACAGGCAAAAGAGGTGCAGAAAGAAGGAACAGGGGTGCAGACAGAGGCAACAGAGGTACAGAAAGAAACAATAGAGGTGCACAAAGAAGCAATAGAGGTGCAGAAAGAAGCAAGAGAAGTGCAGAAAGAAGCAACAGAGCTGCATAAAGATGTAAGAGAACTGCAGAAAGAGGTAAGAGAGTTGCAGAAACAGGCAAAAGAGGTGCAGACAGAGGCAAGAGAGGTGCATAAAGAGGGAAGAGGGGTGCAGAAATAGGCAAGAGAGGTGCAGAAAGAAGCAAGAGCAGTGCAGAAAGATCCAACAGAGGTGCATAAAGAGGCAAAAGGGGTGCAGAAGAGGCAAGAGAAGTACAGAAAGAAGCAAAAGTGGTGCAGAAAGAGGCAAGAGACCTGCATAAATAAGCAAGAGAGGTGCAGAAAGAGGCAAGAGAGGTGCAGAAAGAAGAACGAGAGGTGTAGAAAGAAGAAGAGATGTGCAGAAAGAAGTAACAGAGGTGCAGAAGAGGCAAGAGGAGTACAGAAAGAGGCAAGAGAAGTGCACAAAGAAGCAACAGAGGTGCAGAAAGAGGCAAGAAAAGTACAAAAAGAGGCAAGAGAGGTGCAGAAACAGGCAGGAGAGGTGCAGAAAGAGGGAACAGGGGTGCAGAAGGAGGCAAGAGAGGTAGAGGAAGAGGGAAGAGGGGTGCAGAAGGAGGCAAGGGGGTGAAGAAAGAAGCAAGTGAGGTGAAAAAAGAGGCAATAGAGGTGCAGAAAGAGACAAGAGAGGTGCAGAAACAGGCAGGAGAAGTGTAGAAAGAGGAAAGAGAAGTGCTGAAAGAAACAACAGAGGTATAGAAAGATGCAATAGAAGTGATGAAAGAGACAAGAGAGTTGCAGAAAGAAACAAGAGAGGTGCAGAAAAAAGCAAGAGAAGTGCAGAAAGAGGCAAGTGATGTGCAGAAAGAGGCAAGTGAGGTGCAGAAACAGGCAAGAGGGGTGCAGAAATAGCCATTAGAAGTGCCGATAGAAGCAACCTAGGTGCAGAAGGAGGCAAGAGAACTGCAGAAAGAGGCAAGAGAGTTGCAGAAGCAGTCAAGAGAGGTGCAGAAAGAGGAAATAGGGGTGTAGAAAGACGCAAGAGGGGTGCAGAAAGAAGCAAGAGAGATGCAGAAAAAAGCAAGAGAAGTGCAGAAAGAACCAACGGAGGTGCAGAAAGAGGTAAGAGGGGTACAGAAAGAGGCAAGAGAAGTGCAGAAGGAAGCAACAGAGGTGCACAAAGAGGCAAGAGAACGGCAGAAAGAGGCAAGAGAGGTGCAGAAAGAGGGAAGAGGGGTGCACAAAGAAGCAATAGAGGTGCACAGGGAAGCAATAGAGGTACAGAAAGAAGCAAGAGAAGTGCAGAAAGAGGCAAGAGAAGTACAGAAAGTGGCCAGAGAGGTGCAGGAAGCAAGCAACAGAGGTGCAGGAAACAAGCAACAGAGGTGCAGAAAGAGGGAAGAGGGGTGCAAAAAGAGGCAAGAGAAATGCAGAAAGAAGCAACAGAAATGCAGAAAGAGGCTAGAGAAGTGCAGAAAGAGGCATGAGAAGGGCAGAAAGAGGCAAGAGAGGTGCAGAAACAGACGACAGAGGCACAGAAAGAAGGAAGAGGGGTGCAGAAAGCAGCAAGAGAGGTGGAGAAAGAAGCAAGAAAAGTGCAGAAAGAAGCAACAGAGGTGCAGAAAGAGGCAAGAGAGGTGCAGAAGAAAAAAGCAAGAGAGGTGCAGAAAAAGCAAGAGAGGTGCAGAAAGCGGTAGAGATGTGCAGAAAGAGGCAAGAGTAGTGCAGGAAAAGGAAGAAAGGTGCACAAAGAAGCAAGAGAAATGCAGAAAGAGGCAAGAGAGGTGCAGAAAGAAGCAAGAGTGGTTTGCGCACCATTAGTACTAATTTAACACCCACATTTAGCAATAAGTAACAGGTGACCATTCCAGGTTTGCAAAGGGCCTTCCACCACGCTGTAAGACTTGTCGACACTTGTCGCTGCGTTTTTGGTAACGTTTGAGCTGTTTGAGCTAGAAACAAGTTTTTTTGTTCAAATCTGCAGATTATGCAGCAGATGATGGATTATGTGGCAAATGCGGAAAATGTATAATTATGCAAAAATTGGTGCGGTCGAACAGTCGCATAATTCCAGTGGCCCTGCTCATACCTCTGACTAGGTCCAGAAGTGCTCCTCAGTGGTTCCTTCTTTTTTTTGTCTCATTGAGTTTATAGTTTAGCTTCTATGGAAATGAGGAAGACTAAACCTGAGGTTACCACTCCACAACACAGACTACTATACCACATAATTACTCTCCATAACATATAATCCCACTCTACATAATTCCTATACACTAAATACAACATACATTCTATCCACATAATTTCACTGCACAACATACCACATAATTCCACTACACACAACGTACATCCACTCCACTCCAAAAAACATTAGTAAAAAACTTTTACATTTACAACGCCAATAGCCCTAACTTTCGCAAATGCGAGACCTATTACATTACAAATGCTTCTTTAACTAGTAGCCGCGTTTGCAGAGAGGTGGAGAAAGGGGGCTGGGCCTCAGACCAGCACTTCTTGGCCCCCATATTCCCTCAGGAGTAAAGTGGACTTCATCCCCAACCAGTAGTTTGCCAGGAGGCGCGTTTGCAGATTGATGGAGAAAGGGGGGCGTGGCCTCCAAAGACCTCTTAGCAATCCCACTGTGTGGGACTTACTGGAGGTAACAGGAGGGGTAGTAGGCCCCAAAAGACATCCTTGGGGGCCAACTACCCCTCCTATTACCTCCAGTAAGTCCCACACAGCAGGATTGGTAAGTTCTCATAGCAGGATACGCCCTCTTTGGCCACCACTCTGCAAACATGCTCCCTGGGGCACTCTTGGATGGGGATTAAAGTCTCCTTCTCTGCTGGGGGTCCTTAGGGGCCAACTAGCCTACCTGTTACCTCTAGTAAGCCCCACACAGTGGGATTGCTGAGAGGTGGACACAGGCCATGCCCCCTTTATCCACCACTCTGCAAACACGCCTCCCTTTTGGGTCCCGGGGACCCCCCCCCCCCGGGGCCTGAGTCATTGTATTTTAAAAAAATAATTGAAAATGGAGGGGGGCGTGATTATGGCCCCGGGGACCCCATCCCCCAGGGCTAGGCCTTTCTTTATTTTAATATCTTTCCCACTCCGATTTCGGCCCCGGGACCCCATCCCCCGGCCTTTTAAAAAAAAATATATATATTGTTTTAAGGAGTGGGGGCTGCGTGCCCCCCTTCCCTGGGCCAGTTTTGACTCCTGGGACCCCATCCCTCGGGGCCTGTCGTTTTTTAAAAAAAAAAGAAAAATTGGAGGGGGGCCACACAGCAGTAGGTTATATATATATATATATATATATATATATATATATATATATATATATATATATATATATATATATATTCACTGAAAAAACCATAGGTTTCAGGCACGTTATAGTTATAAATTAGCATTTAAAAACCTTTGAAATTCACTGAAAAAACCATAGGTTTCAGACACATTATAGTTAGAAATTAGCATTTAAAAAACCTTTGAAA